>CM070783.1:39103209-40459875 GCA_036346955.1 Dipus sagitta
TGTGTGTGGGGGGAGTGGGGTTGGGGGGAGACAGTCAAGAAAATCTTATCTTAGATTAGGCTGTGAGACTCAGACCTGACACCCGGCACACACACACACACACACACACACACACACACACACACACACACTTCCCTTTCACTCTCACTCAGCTCCCCCAGACAGCTGGGAAATGACACCTCTGGTGACAGAACCGGTCCTGGGGCTTCTGTTGGGAGGGGGTGGGGCACTGCGGTGAAGAAGGATCTCACATTCCAGAGGCTCTGGGAAACCTGGTGATGGAGAAGCCAGCTCCTGTTTGTCTCAGAGATCAAGGCCACCAGCAGCCCCTCTCACCCACTAGGCTTCCCCTAAAGTGCCTCCACCCTAGAAGCTTGCTTTGACCCATTCTACTGGATAGAAAGCTCCCTGGACCCATCTCTGAGAAGTAAGGTGGGAGTGTACAGCTGCTGGGGCTGTAGAGTACTTAAGTGGAGCCTAGTCAGGGATAGGCCAGGCCTGAGATAATCTTCTACAGATCAAGCTCGCTCTCTCTCTCTCTCTCTCTCTCTCTCTCATACACACACACACACACACACACACACACACACACACACACAGTATCTGGGGTCCAAGGAGAGGCAGCTGAAACTGTCAAGGTCACACATCCTGTGAGGCTAATCCACATGTAAAGTACCACCTCTAACCTCTAACCTGAGTATTATAGGTGTTGTCCTTGCCTACTGTCTTCTTTTGGTGCAGGCACAGCTATGGGGTCAAAAGCTGAGCGCTGTCCCTGTGGTGAAGCAGCTGACCTCCGTGCGGGGCAGAGCTAGTTTGGTTTTGGCCATTCTGTGGTAGCCTGTGCGTTTCTCGCTGGTGGACCTTCGTGGGGGCTTGCTCAAGCTTTGCCTGCCAAGTACACCTGGCGAGACTTCACCTGTGAGGAGGGGGTTTTCAGTTTTTGATTAGGGTGGGACGAACGGCCTTCCAATAACTCCTTTCGTTGACACCCCCACCCTAAGCAGCCAGAGGCCCCAGACCCCTTGAAACATTCAATTGCAGGATAATAGGGAAAACCAATTCTCACATTTCCATTCCACTCCAGCAGCAGGGTCCCTGTTATCAGCATTGCTCTAGTACCTACTTTATTGACCCCCTTCTCATTTTCCGCCATCAACCCACTCCAAGTCATCAGGTATCCAGGGACCAGGGTGCAAGGGTGGGACTTTGGGCTGTGTAGGGGTACAGACTAGCGTACAGGTTTCACGGACGAGGGAATGCCCAGGGGTGAGATTTGGCTCCTCGGCTGTGGCATGCCAAGAAAGAGGCAGGTGATAGACGTCTCCGGGGCTACCGTGGTTAGACACGCGGGCGGCGGTGGGTTTGCGGGAGCCGCAGCAGCCGGCCTGGGCCGATCACCGCGACCCCCGCCGCGCCCCGCCCCGCCCCCGCGGCCCGCTCACTACGTGTCGCCTGCCGCGCCCCGCCCCCGCCCGCGCCCGCAGTGCCCGGATGCGGGTGACGTGCGGCCGCCATCTTCCCGTCCCGGGCAGCCAGTGCCAGTCGGAGCCAGCGCGAGCTGCCGCTGCCGCCGCCGCCGCCGCCATCACTGCCGCTGTCAAGTCCTCCGCCCGCTGCCCCCGCCATGTAAGTCGGCCGCCCGCCCGTCACCTGCAAGGAGCTGTGGCCCTCGCTGTGGGGGAGACCGGCCGGGGAGTGCGGGGGTCCCGTCCACCCCCGCACCCTGCCCCGCCCCGCCCGGGCCGGTCCGGCGGCCGTGACTGCGCGGGCGTCCGGGAACCCGGTCCCGGGCTGTCTGGCGCGGGCGATGGCCGCGGGGAGGGAGCGGACCCAGCGTCCGCCCTCCCCTCCCCGCCCCTGTCACCCGGGCCCCGTCTGTCATTTCGGGTCGACCCGGGGCCGTGAAGTCACCCTTATTTAACAGGCGGGGAAACTGAGGCCCCGGGGTGAGGCTCTCTCAAGGTCACGCATCTTATCCGCGGCAGGGCTGGAGGGAGATCGGACTCCCATCGGGTGGCCTTCCTCTCGAGGAGGACTGTTGGGATTATGGATGGACAGGTGGATGGGCGGAGCCCTGGCCGTAGGGCCGGAGGCTTCGGGCCCTGGGTTTTAATCCGTTCGTGTTCCTCAGGTCTGCTACGGCTGCCACCGCCCCCCCTGCCGCCCCGGCTGGGGAGGGTGGTCCCCCTGCACCCCCTCCAAACCTCACCAGTAACAGGAGACTGCAGCAGACCCAGGCCCAGGTGGATGAGGTGAGTGTTGGAGGTTGTCTAAAGGGAAAGCAAAATAGAGAGGACCGCGAGGTTGGCACACAGGTGTGGGAGCCCATCTTGGGTTGAGGGTAATGACACTTCCGCTTGTGGGTTTTGGGTCAGAGACGTGCCTATCCCATCTGTCTCTTGGAAGGGGTCTGGGGTGTTAATCAGTTCTGCAAGCCAGAGGTGTGCCTGCCAGTTGGGACAGATGTGCTTTGGTGATGGGCAGGTTGTTAGAGGCTCCATATATTAAGAGGGTGTTGCTGTGACATTTGAGCTGTCTGGCTGCCAGCATGCCCCTGATGTGTGCTCCTTGCGTGTCCCCAGGTGTGCTAGGCATGTTCTGTGTATGTCCTTGGCATGTTAGCCTGGAAGCATCGGGGTGCATGTTCCATGTGTGGCACAATGGACACATGTTCCAGAAGTGCCCCCCTTGAGGCGTGCCTTGGCACACCCCCTGCCTCCTGGGCCCCTCCCCCAGGTGGTGGACATCATGAGGGTGAACGTGGACAAGGTCCTGGAGCGGGACCAGAAGCTATCGGAGCTGGACGACCGTGCTGATGCACTCCAGGCAGGGGCCTCCCAGTTTGAAACAAGTGCAGCCAAGCTCAAGCGCAAATATTGGTGGAAAAACCTCAAGGTAATGGGAGACAGGCAGGAGGGCTTCTAAGTGAATGGGGGTGTCATGGTTTGTCTTACTGAACCTCCTTCTCACCCCCAGATGATGATCATCTTGGGAGTGATTTGCGCCATCATCCTCATCATCATCATCGGTGAGTGGGGTAGGAGTGGCTAGGGCCCTTTCTCTGGAGAGGTTTCCCTGTGGATTCTGGGTATCAGAGGTCACTATCCTAGTCTTTACTCCTCAACAAAAAGGCACATTTTGCTGTCAGTAGCAGTTCTGATTCACCTAAAGCTGAAACCTTTATGTTGTGTGGCCTCACTTTGCTTGGTTCTGGGCAATTTCTGTTAAGATTTTGAAGACAGAACTAGGTGGGTTCCTAGTACACCATTGGGAACCCTTTGGGTCCAAGAGCCCAGTCTGGGGACCCCGGAATTGGGGAGTAGGAGATAGGAAAGGCCCAGGGTCTCTAGACCTGAGCAAGAAGCCAACTACTTCACCATTTGACAGCTTGTGGTTTCACAGACCCAGAGGATATGGCTCCTAGGCCATGTCATGGAATTGAAGGGACTTCAGAACCCACTTATCTAGTCCCTTTGATATATACATAGAGAAACTGAGGCCAAGAAAGGGGAATTAGCCAGCTGGGGTGTGGGGAGAATTGGAACAGGGCCAGGCCTGACACACTGCTTTCTTTCTCTTTCTTTCTCTCTCTCTCTACCCAACCCCCCCCCTCCCCGCCCTGCCCTTTTACCCTCTCTCCACAGTTTACTTCAGCACTTAAATCCCTGAGGAGTCTGCCCTGCCTAGAGAAGGGCCACTCCCCTACCCCCAGCCGTTCCTCCACCTCTCAGCCATATCTTTCAGCCCCCTCCCCTGGATCCGTGTGTGTGTGTATGTGTGTGTGTGTGTGTCCGTGTGTGTGCCCCCTGTAAATAGCCAGCTGTTATTTATACATATATAATATTATATATATTTGGTCTGTTTGTAGTTTTATTACTAGAAGATTTTTCTGGTTGTCCTTAACACCCCTTCCTGAGGTTTCATTGCCTCCTCTCTCTCACCTTCTTTCCCTTTCCCTTTTTTCCTGATCAGTCCCAAGTCCCTTCATTTGCATCTGCTATGCAATAGTCCCTCTCCTGTTCTCCTTCCCTTGGGTTTAACTGACCCTTCCTCCTCTCCATCTTCCCTATACAACTCCCTCCTCCCTTGAAACAACAACAACAACAACAACAACAACAACAACAACAACAACAACAACGCACCTTTCCAGGGCTCCCTAGGTGCATCTCTGCACCTATTGGGAGGTTCTGAGACTGGTCCTACTTGGTCCTAGGAATCCCAGTTCTTCTGGGAGCATCCAGCATGTTAATTAGCATATCATTTGCATACTAGCATTTCTTGGTTTCCTTTTTTGTTCCATCATTCTTCTCTCACTGTTTCTTTTTTACTGAGAAGTTAGTCCCCATTGGTCCTCATATCACACCTTCATTTGCACGACATTATCTGCAGGTGGTAGGGAGCCTGGGCTTTTGGGGAACCAGCTTGCTCTGGACCCCAGAATTGCCCCTCCTAGCCACTCTAGTCCAGTTTGCCTTCCTTATCCCTAATTTCCAAACCTCTTGTACCCTCCCCCCCCCCAGCTGGTGTGTAAGTGTCTTGGAGTTCAGTGTGTTATGATGGACCAATAATTCTGCCACTCGGGGTCTTTCCCTACATTCCTGCTCCCCAGTTTTCATGTGGGGCACTCAACTGACATTCCCATGGGGTCTCCCTCCCTCCCATCTGCCTGATCTGCCTCCTTCTCCCACCAGGAGTGTTGGGGGCTGGCCACAATCTGATCTCTTTTGGGAGGGGTGCCTCCAGTGTGTGTGGGGTCATCACTGCCTTGGGGAGGAGTGGGACAAAGTAGAGAATCCCCCCCAATTCCTGCCTGAAATCTCTGGCCTCACCTTTGCTGGAGGTTGGACTGAAAACTTTCCTCCCCAATTTGGGGGGTGTTGCTCCCATCACTGCCCAGCTCCTCTGACTGCCCCCTGTATTCAGGGTGGGGGTATTAGTCACTGCCAATGTGTGTATGGGACTTGCTGGATGATAGGATCCTCATCTCTCTCCAGGGCTGTTAGCTCAGAGAAAGATAGAGAAAAAGAGAGCAAGTGAGCGAGCGAGCGCGAGAGAGAACTGTCCCCTCATTGGATGAAGTGATAGAGGAAGGGTTTAATGTCTTTTTAAATGGCACAGTTTTAGGGGTTTGAGGGTATAGCCCCTTAACCTGCCACTGGAGGGGGTCCCCAAACTCTTTCTTCCTCCCACACTCCACGTTTTCTGTGTGGAGGGAACAGAGAGATCTAAACTGGTGTGAAAGGGTAGGAGAGATGCTGGGGGTGGGGGTGCTGTGTTCTAGACCCCCATATTATCCCAGTGTCCCCTGCCTTCCCTCTTCCCCTACCCCATGCCCCCAATTCTGTGGCGCATCCAGATGTGAAAATGTACAATAAATGTGTAATGAGTAACCAGATGGTGTGTATATTTTTTCTTTAAAAAACTTTTTGTTGACAATTTCCATAAATATAAACAATATACCGTGATCATAATCTCCTAGACTCTTTTCTGAACCAGCAGTGAAGGTGTTGGATCTTCTGATATAATGAGACTGTTGAAGATTCACTGGGAAGACTTTGGGCCGTGCAAACTATAATTCCCAATGTGGCCATAGGGAGCACTAGGAGTTGGAAATCTGCTTGTCTAACCCTGGCTACCTATTGTTGTCTGGGGTTACCAGCTCCCCACTCCCTGGTCTGGGGCATGCTGTTGCTGTTGACCTTTTTTCCTCGATTTCACTCCTAAACGCTTTGCAGTTGCTCCCATGGTCATTCTGTGAAGTAACCATCCTTGATCACTTCTGTTGAGGCGTCCATTCCTCTTTCTAGCATAATACCAACACCCAGAAGGATTAATAAATACTTGCTGAGAGCTTAGTGTGGCATGGAGTTGACTTTAGATGGTGTACTACTCTTGTCCTCATGTGTTGTATGAGTTGTAACTCTAGCCCTTCCCTTGAACTCTCAAACCAGCCCAGCTTCCTGTCCCTGTCCCTTAGGACTGCAGCATTTAAGATGAAGCCATATAGGAAACCTATTCCCTAAGCATTATTCCTGACTGCTGCCTTTATTTAGGGTGGTGATGAATACTGCTATTACCAAAGTGTATATGGGATATTCTGTATGATGGCAATCCTTATATCTCTACAGCCTAGAAAGTGGTGAGTTTCTAAGAATCCTCAGGGCTACTTTTTTTTTTTTTTTTTTTTTTTTTTGAGGCAGGGTCTCATTGTAGCTCAGGCTGACCTGGAACTCACTCTGCGTACCAAGCTGGCCTTGAACTCATGGTGATCCCCTACCTCAGTTTTCCAAGTGCTAGGACCAAAGATGTGCACCATAATACCTGGCTATGGCTTTTTTTCTCCTGTTTTTTTTTTTTTTTTTAATTGAGTGAGCGAGAGAGCAGGCTGGGGGGAGAGAATTGGCCCGCCAGGGCCTCCAGCTACTGAAATCGAACTCAACCCATGTACCACCTTGTGCACATGTGCAACATTGTGCATCTGGCTTATGTGGGACCTGGAGAGTCCAACATGGGTCTTTAGACCTTAACCACTAAGCCATCTGTCCAGCCTTTTTAAGAGGGAGAGGAGGGATGCACCAGGGCCTTTCAGCTGCTGTGAACCAACTGCAGCTGCATGTGCCCCCTTGTGTGCATGCGTGACATTGCATGCTTGTGTCACTGCATCTGGCCTACGTGGGACCTGGAGATTTGAACATGCACCTAAGCCAGTTTTCCAGCCCTGTTTTTTTTTTTTTTTTTTGGTTTTTGAGGGAGGGTCTCACTCTAGCCCAGGCTGATCTGGAATTCACTATGGAGTCTCAGAATGGCCTCGAACTCACAGTGATCCTCCTACCTCTGCTATCCGAGTGCTGGGATTAAAGGCGTGCACCACCATGCCCAGATGTTTTTTTTTTAAATATTTTATTTTTATTTACTTATTTGGAAGAGAGAGAGAAAGAGGCAGATAGAGAATGGGTATGCCAGAGCCTCCAGTCACTGCAAATGAACTCCAAATGCACCATCTTGTGCATCTGGCTTATGTGGATCCTGGGAAATTGAACCTGGGTCCTTTGGATTTGCAGGCAAGTGCCTTAACCACTAAGCAATCTCTCCAGCCCCCTGTTTTTGTTTATTGAGGTAGGGTCTTGCTGTAGTCCAGGCTGACCTGGAATTCACTATGTAGTCTCAGGCTGGCCTCAAACTCATTGGCAATCCTCTTACCTCTGTCTCCCAAGTGCTGGGATTAAAGGCATGCACCACCATGCCTGGCCCTAGGGCTACTTTAAAAAATAGATATTTTTTGCTAGGCATGGTGGCACACGCCTTTAGTCCCAGCACTTGGGAGGCAGAGGTAGGATGATTGCCATGAGTTTGAGGCCAGCCTGAGACTACATAGTGAATTCCAGGTCAGGCTGGGCTAGAGTGAGACCTTATCTCAAAAAATCAAAAAAAGGGCTGGAGAGATGACTTAGCGTTAAGTGCTTGCCTGTGAAGCCTAAGTATCCTGGTTCAAGGCTCGATTCCCCAGGACCCATGTTAGCCAGATGCACAAGGGACGTACACGTCTGGAGTTCATTTGCAGTGGCTGAAGACCCTGGCGTGCCCATTCTCTACATATCTGCCTCTTTCTGTCTGTCGTTCTCAGATAAATAAATAAAAAAATAAAAATAAACAAAAAATTATAAAAAAAAGATTTTGGTCTTAGGAGATGGCTCAGCAGCTAAAGGTACTTGCTTCCAAATCTTGATAGCCCAGGTTATATTCCCCAGTAGTCACATAAAGCGAGACACATAATGTGGCACATGTGCCTGGAGTTCATTTGCAGCAGCAGGAGGCCCTGGCATGCCTATACTTTCTCTCACATAAATAATCATTTTTTGTTTGTTTTGTTTTTCAAGGTAGAGTCTCACTCTGGCCCACGCTGACCTGGAATTAACTATGTAGTCTCAGGATGGCCTCAAACTCATGGCGATCCTCCTACTATCTCTGCCTCCTGAGTGCTGGGATTAAAGGCGCCACCTTGCCCTGCTTCAAATAATCTTTTAAAATGTTTGTTTGTTTGTTTACTTGAGAGCGAGAAAGAATGGGTGCTCCAGGGCCTCCAGCCACTGCAACAGAATTCCACAAGCATGGGCCACCTTGTACATCAGGCTTACATGGGCCCCGGAGAATCAAACGTGGGTTGTTAGGGTTTGTGGGCAAATGCCTAAGGGCTAAGCCATCTCTCCAGCCCTAAAAATATTTTTTTTGTTGTTCATTTTTATTTATTTATTTGAGAGTGACAGAGAGAGAAAGAGGCAGAGAGAGAGAGAGAGAGAGAGAGAGAGAGAGAGAGAGAGAGAGAGAATGGGCGCGCCACGGCCTCCAGCCACTGCAAACGGAATCGAGCCTCGAACCGGGGTCCTTAGGCTTCACAGGCAAGCGCTTAACTGCTAAGTCATCTCTCCAGCCCCCCTAAAAATATTTTAAAAATAAAACCAGATTTTTAGGGGCTGGGAAGATGGCTTAGCAGATCAAGGTAGTTGCCTGTTGACCTGGTTTCAGTTCACAAGCCACCCCCCAAAATCCAGTTGCAAAGTGGCACAAGTATCTGGTGGTCTTTTGCAGCAGCAAGAGACCCTGGATAACCCATGCACACATAATAAATAAATAAATAAATAAATAATGCAAATGAAGTAAAATTGATCTTCAGGCCCTTTCTCTGGAGATGGATTCAGAGAGTCCACCTTTATGGAGGGCTTACTATATGCTGTGGTTTTTGTGTTTCTGAATTCTTTGTAGGTTTAGGGTTTCCATAGGCCCAAGACATATCTTAATGGTGCTAGGCCTCTGGGTTCAAATTTTAGCCCACTTTATTGACTCTTACATAATTCACTTTCCCCCTTAAATTTAGACATGTTATTAGATTAAGAGAAGGAAACATAAGAGATTATGAAGAGCTCCCTCCTGCCCATGAGAAGGCACGAGAGGATAAAGCCCACCAGGGGACCCACAATGGAGTCATATATTGTTTTTTTTTTTTTTGAGGTAGAATCTCATTGTAGTCCAGGCTGACCGGGAACTCATTCTAGCACCAGGCTGGCCTCGAACGCACTGCACTCATCCTACCTCAGCCTCGTGAGTGCAGGCGCCACCACGCCCGGCCTGCTACTGTGTTAATCAGACAGATTATGTAACTTCTGTGGATCTCAAGTCTCATTTGGGAGCGGGTGGGTAGTAAGTGAGCCCGCCTTCCTGGAGTTTCTGAGAAGCGCCTGGCCTGACCCACAGACTCAGGAGGCGGCTGTCATTTCCCCCGTCATCATGCGGCGCTCAGTCGGCTTCACCCTAACGTTCACACCTTCCATCTAGGTTTGGGGAGTACCAGAAACGCAAGGTCAGGGCACCAGGGGCGTTCTTGTCACGCCTCGGTCTACCTCGGTCTCTGCATAAAGTATCCCCACCTACCAGTATCCCCACTGCCAGTCATCTGCGCCTGCGCAGACTCCGCAGTCTTGGGTAAGTGTCAAGGAAAATTCCCAGCTTCTGGGTAAACAACTTGCAGCGTGAGACTTCCTGCACGTGTTCCCTATATTCAAGATCTCTTAGCCTATGAGAAAGGCAGGAGGCCAGGCCTGGCATTTACGTCACTAATTCAGATAGGGCGTGAAACTCTGAAGTGGGTGCGGTTTCCATCAGCCTTCCGATCAACGCGCCGGAGAGCCCTCCCTCACGCCCATCCATCCGCTGGTTGTCATGCTGGCCAATGGGAAGCTGCAGGGGCGAGGTAGTCAAGGCCCGTCGGTCTGTACCCTAGAGGGTGCAGCAGGGCAGGGGGCGGGCTTTGGACGAGCCTGTGGAGCTATCCAGCGTTCCCAGTGGTGTAGAAATTGGGAGTCCACCTGCGCTTCAAGCTGTGAGTACCTCCAACCCCGGGGTGGGGCAGAGATGAAGGACGGTCAAAATAGATTTTTCCGCGGTGTTGTGTTCGTCCTGAAGTGGTGTTAATGACGGAAAGTGCGGGGGGAGGGTCATGCAAAATATAAGATCGTCATAGCCTGAGTTCTTGATGGTTGTGGGGAATAGGGACCGGGAACTCCTATAGCTTTAGGGGGCACAAGGATGGGAAATACCAACATCAGATCCCTCACTGCTCTACGGTGTCTGGACCCTATTGCCTGATAGGGGGTGCTCAGAGTCTCAGGGACCCGAGGGAGCTGAAGTCCCTTTTACCAGGGAGGTACTGGGACAGAACGTTTGAATTAGGGTGGATTCTCCAGTGTGTTGCGGAGGTTTGGTTAGTTGCCTTAAGTACTTGGAAGAGGCAGATGGTCTGGGGCTGGAGAGAGGCTTTGGTAGGGCAGGTGGTAAGGGAACCTGGTGATTTGGGAAAGGGTGACGTACTGATTTGTGTTACCCAGAGTCTGTTTCATCCATTTATAGATTTGTAAAGGGTAGGATTTGGGCCTTATAGCCATCTTCAGAAACAGAGATGAGCTAGCAGTTGTTAGGTTCTGAGAGGGATGATAGGGTAGAGGTTTGTGCACACATTTTAGCTGGCGTAGGACATCACAAACCATCACAATATATATGCAAAAATACATCAAAAAGAACATATCAAGTTGGCTTTATTCCAGAGAGGCAGATGATTTGACATACACTAAGTAATAAATATAATACATAAATAGACATAAGGTCAGAAATCACATGATCATCCCAATTAATGTAAAAAAGGATTTTTGACAAAATCCAACATGACTTCATGATAAAAGGCCTCAAGAATCTGGGAATAGAAGGAGCATAACAACATAATTAAGGCTATATATGATGAAGCTATAATCAACATTATACCAACTGGGGGAAAAGTTCAAAGCATTTCTCCTAAAATCAGGAACAAGGCAAGGATGTCCACTTTCTCCATTCTAATTTAATGTATTTGCTGGAATTCAATAAGACAAGAGAAGCAAATACAAGGAATACAAATGGGAAAGGAAGAAGTCGCAGTATCTTTATTTGAAGATGACATGATTTTATACATAATGGACCTTAGTAGCTCTATCAGAGAACTCTTTTTTTTTTTAAATTTTTTTTTGTTTATTTATTTATTTGAGAGTGAAAGAGAGAAGGAGGCAGAGAGAGAGAGAGAGAGAGAGAGAGAGAGAGAGAGAGAATGGGCGTGCCAGAGCCTCCAGCCTCTGTAAACGAACTCCAGATGCATGTGCCCCCTTGTGCATCTGGCTAACGTGGGTCCTGGGGAATTGAGCCTCGAACCGGGGTCCATAGGCTTCACAGGCAAGCGCTTAACCGCTAAGCCATCTCTCCAGCCCCAGAGAACTCTTAGAAGTGATAACACTTAAAATATTTTTAAAAAATTTTTCAAGGTAGGGTTTCACTGTAGCCCATGCTGACTTGGAGTTCACTATGTAGACTCAGGCTGGCCTTGAACTCATGATGATCCTCCTACCTCTGCCTCCTGAGTGCTGTGATTAAAAAAGGCATGTGAAAGCAGGGCTTGGTGGTGCACACCTTTAATCCCAGCAGTCAGGAGGCAGAAGTAGGAGGATCACCATAAGTTTGAGACCACCCTGAGACTACATAGTGAATTCCAGGTCATTGTGAGCTAGAGTGAAATGTACCTTGAAAAAAAAAAACCAAAAACCAACCAACCAAACAAACAGAGACATGTGCTACCATGCCTGGCAACACTTTTTTTGAAGGGGGGTTATCGAGGTAGGGCATTGCTCTAGCCCAGGCTGACCTGGAATTCACTCTGTAGTCTCAGGGTGGCCTGAAACTCATGGCGATCCTCCTACCTGTGCCTCCCGAGTGCTGGGATTAAAGGTGTGCCACCACGCCAGGCAACACATTGTTGTTGTTTATTCATATAAGTTTCCTTTTATTTTGAATTGAAACAGCAGAATTAATTGGTTTGTGGCTGAAACAACCTTCACAGGGAAGAAACCTGGAATACTCATTCATCAGAAAAAAACGCGAAGTCTGAGTGAGCCCGCTGCCCACCTTCCCTAGAGTGGAGAAACAGATGACAGGGGAGGAGGAAGGGCACAATCAAATTCAGGGTGGTGATGGCTGGCAGAATTCCAGGCAAGTACAATTTCCAAAGCTGTTGCAATTACATAATGAGGTATTACATTTTTTTCTTTTTTAAATTTTTTTTGTTTTTATTTTTATTTATTTATTTGAAAGTGATAGACAAAGAAAGAGGCAGATAGATACAGAGAGAGAGAATGGGCGTGCCAGGGCTTACAGCCACTGCAAACGAACTCCAGACGCGTGGACCCCTTGTGCATGTGGCTAACGTGGGGCCTGGAAAACTGAGCCTTGAACTGGGGTCCTTAGGCTTCACAGGCAAGCGCTTAACTGCTAAGCCATCTCTCCAGCCCACGTTTTTTTTTCTTTTAAAATCATAAGCAGCAGCCCTCCAGTCCCTACCCAATTTGCATTCAGAAAAATAACTCCTTATTTGAAGGGATGTCTCAGGATTGTACCAACCTACTCTGCCTTAAGGAAATAGGAGCTCTTTTGATTTATTCTGACTTTGGGGATCAGAATCAAGGTTGTGAAGAAAAAGGAGATGTCAAAGGATGTTTATTCATTACACTAATGCATAATCTGCTCAAATTCATTCTGAATACCTTTAGTAGCAGTGGCTTGCATAATTTTTTCATGGTAGGGTCTCACTCTAGACCAGGCTGATCTGCTGGCCTTGAACTCACAGTGATCCTACTACCTTGGCTTCACAAGTTCTGGGATTAAAGGTGTGCGCCACCAGGCCCAGCTGGAAATTATTATTTTTTAAAAATATTTATTTATTTATTTGACAGAGAAAGAGAGAGAGTGAATGGGCATGCCTGGGCTTCCAGCCACTGCAAATGAACTCCAGACATGTGCATCCCCTTGTGCATCTGGCTAACATGGGTCCTGGAGAATCAAACCTGGGTTCTTTAGCTTTGCAGGCAAATGCCTTAACCGCTAGGCCATCCCTCCAGCCCAAGGAAATTATTTTTATGGTAATTTTTTTTTCCTTTGGAAAAAGAAATCCTCCCCACAACCTAAGCAAGTGGAGTTGCCACTACCTACTTTATCTATTTTGCTAAGAGGTAGATAAAACAAAAGCGAAATGGGGTTTCAATGAGGAGGTCCAATAGAGAGTCGGGAAGGTTAGGGTTAGTTTTTTTTTTCTTCAATTTTTATTAACAACTTCCATGATTATTAAAAATATCCCATGGTAAACCCTCCCTCTCCCCACTTTCCCCTTTGAAACTCCATTCTCCATCATATCCCCTCCCCATCTCAATCAGTCTCTTATTTTGATGTCATGATCTTTTCCTCCTCTTATGATGGTCTTGTGGAGGTAATGTCAGGCACTGTGAGGTCATGGGTATCCAGGCCATTTTGTGTCTGGAGGGAGCACGTTGTAAGGAGTCCTACCCTTCCTTTGGCTCTTACATTCTTTCTGCCACCTCTTCCACATTAGACCCTGAGCCTTGGAAGGTGTGATAGAGATATTACAGTACTGAGCACTCCAGTCACTTCTTTCCAGCACTGTGATACCTTCTGCGTCATCCCAAGGTCACTGCCATCTGAAAAGAAAAGATTCTCTACCCAAAGTGAGAGTAGCATTAATAAAAGTGTATGAACATTAAGAGCAATGTTACTGGGCAGTTTGATAAGCATAGTATATACATTTAGCCAAACAGCAGTAGACGTTACACCCCTAGGTCTCATGACTACCCTGTTTTAAGTTTTCAGTATCAGGGATGTATTCCCTCCCATGGAGTGGCCCTCCAGTCCAATTAGAGGGCAGTTGGTTTCCACTATGACAGACGTGCCACTATTGCATCCCATTGGCTCATTTGGCCTGGCTGGCTGAATATAAGGCTTACAATGTCCACTGTTGAGTATCTTCACTGGTGATTTCTCTCTCTCCCGTTGAACTGCATGCAGAATGGCTTCTTCCAGCTTTCTTTCAGCTGGTCTACATGGAGGAGGTTATCAGCTCAGTTCCAGCAGGATTTCTCAGTGGCCTTGCAGCCCAAGTATGTGGAGTCTTCAGCAATAGGGTCTTGGGGTTAGGTTTTTTTTTTTTTTTTTTTTTTTTTGGTTTTACGAGGTAGGGTCTCACTTTAGTTCAGGCTGACCTGGAATTCACTATGTAGTCTCAGGGTGGCCTCGAACTCACGGTGATCTCCTACCTCTGCCTCCCGAGTGCTGGGATTAAAGGCGTGCGCCACCACGCCCGGCTTGGGTTAGGTTTTTTTTTGAGGTAGGGTTTTGCTGTAGCCCAGGATGACCTGGAATTCACTATGGAGTCTCAGGCTGGCCTCAAATTCATGGTGATCCTCCTACCTCTGCCTCTTGAGTGCTGGGATTAAAGACAAGCACCACCATGCCCAGTTTAACACTTTTTTAAAATTAATTTATTTGAGAGAGAGATAAAGAGAGAGAAAAAGAGAGAGAGAGAGTATGGTGTGTCAGTGTCTCTTGCCACTGCAAACAAACTCCATATGTATGCTGTGGTGGTTTGATTCAGGTGTCCTCCATAAATTTAGGTGTTCTGAATGCTAGGTTCCTGGCTGATGGAGACTTGGGAATTAATGCCTCCTGGGGGCAATGTATTGTTGGGGGCGGGCTTATGGGTATTATGGCCAGTGTCCCCTTGTCAGTGTTTGGCACACTCTCCTGTT
Organism: Dipus sagitta; assembly: GCA_036346955.1. Classification (NCBI taxonomy): domain Eukaryota; kingdom Metazoa; phylum Chordata; class Mammalia; order Rodentia; family Dipodidae; genus Dipus; species Dipus sagitta. The sequence goes on from CM070783.1 coordinate 39,117,876, forward strand.
CCTGTTGTCCATCTGATGTTGGCCAGGGGGTGATATCTACCCTCTGCTCATGCCATCGTTTTCCCCTGCCATTATGGAGCTTCCCCTTGAGTCTGTAAGCCAAAATAACCCCCCTTTTTTTTTCTTTTCCCAAAAGCTGCTCTTGGTTGAGTGATTTCTGCCAGCAATGTGAACATGACTGCAGCACATGCATTACTTTGTGTGTCTGGCTTTATGTAGGTACTGGGGAGTTGAATCCAGGCTGATAGACTTTGCAAGCAAGCATCTTTAACTGCTGAGCCATCTTCCCAGCCTCTTATAACACTTTCAACAAAGTGGCAGGTCACAAAATTTACCCACAAAAACCTGTGGCTGCTAGCTTTTTGACAAAATGCCAAGTGTACTAGTTGGAGAAAAGAGCTTCTTCAACAAGGGGTGCTATGAAACCTGGATATCCACGTGCAGAAGAATGAAACCAGATCCTTATCTCCCACCCTGCACAAAAATATCAACTCCAGCAGGGTGTGGTGGCGCATGCCTTTAATCCCAGCACTTGGGAGGCAGAGGTAGGAGGATTGCCATGAGTTCGAGGCTGAGACTACAGAGTGAATTCCAGGTCAGCCTGGGCTAGAGTGAGACCCTACCTCGATAAACTTTGAAAAAAAAAATCAACTCCAAGTGGATCAAAGACCTTAATGTGAGACCTGAATTTCTGAAGCTGGTAGAGGAAAAACTAGGGAAAATACTTCACGATATAAGAATGGGTAAGAACTTTCTGAAAGGACTATGGCTGCCCAGACAACAAGGTCAGTGATCAATAGATGGGACCTTATGAAATTAAAAAGTTTCTGCACATTAAAGGAGATGAGGGAGAAGAGTTGAAGAGAGGTATGGTGGTTTGATTCAGGTATCCCCGATAAACTTAAGTGTTCTGAATGCTTAGTTTCCCAACTGGTGGCAATCTGACAATTGAAGCCTCCTGGAGGTAGTGTATTGTTGGGAGTGGGTTGATGGATGTTGTAGCCAGCTTCCTCTTGCTAGAGTTTGGCACTCTGTCCTGTTGCTGTTGTCCCTGATGTTGGCCAGGAGGTGATGTCCACCCTCTGCTCATGCCATAATTTTCCCTTTGCCATCATGAAGCTTCCCCTTGAGTCTGTAGCCAAAATAAACCTTTTTCTCCCACAAGCTGCTTTTGGTGGGGTGTTTTCTGCCAGCATTGTGAACCTGACTACAACAAAAGGGTTAACCAAAACTAAGTACATGTACATGTTAATACAGAATAAATCTGGGCATGGTATCACATGCCTTTAATCTTGGCAAAGGCAGGAAGATCACTGCGAGTTTGAGGCCAGCCTGGGACTGCAAAATGAGTTCCAGATCAGCCTGGGCTAGAGTGAGACCCTACCTTGAAAATAACAACAGCAACAATAATAAAAAAGATGTCTAGGACTATGAAATGCATCTGTGTCTGGGAGATGTTTCCAGAGAGGATTGATATATGGAACAGTGGCTAGAAGGGAAAGATCCACCCTCAGTGTGGGTCAGTGCCTTCCAGTGGGGTGGCCTGGATTTAAAAAAAAGTCGGAGCTGGGCATATGGTGTACACCTTTAATCCCAGCGCTTGGGAAGGCTGAGATGGGAGGATTTCTGTGAGTTCAAGGTCAGCTTGGGACTGTCGAGTGGTTACCAGGTCATCCTGGGCTGGAGCAAGACTCTACCTCAAAGGAAAATGTCTGGGGCTGGAGAGATGGTCCAGTGGTTAAGGCACTTGCCCGCAAAACCTAATGACCTGAGTTTGATCCCTAGTACCCATGTAAAGCCAGGTGCACAGTGGCTCATGCATCTGGAGGTAGTTTGCAGTGGCTGGAGCGTCCATTCTCTCTTCTATCTCTCTCTGCTTGCAAATAAAAAAAACATATTTTTAAAAAGTCCAAGAAAAAAAGTAGTGTGTGCACGTGTCTGCCCTCCTCCTCCTCCTCCTTCTTCTTCTTTTCGAGGTATGGTCTCAATCTAGCTCAGGCTGACCTGGAATTCACTGTGTAGTCTCAGGGTGGCCTCAAACTCATAGCCATCCTCCTACCTCTGCCTCCTGAGTGCTGGGATTAAAGATGTGCGCCAAGGCAGGTTTATATGTAGAGAGAACAGGAAGATGGAAAAAGTATGCAGTGGTGAGGAAAGAATTGTGAATAGGGTTAAAGTTATGGACAGAACTGGTGCTGATAAAGCAGTTATGATTAATTGATGCAATTAAGGAAAAACCATAAACATTACACAGAGAAACAGAAAATAAGAAAGTTGCCTTGAAGGCAAGATCCCAACCACTGAGATCCAGAGTGTAATGATACAAACTCATTTGAAAAACTTTATGATTTATGTTTTTATTTATTTATTAGAGACATAGAGAGGAAGGGAGGGAGGAAGAGAGAGAGAAAGAGAGAGAATGGGTGTGCCAGGGCCTCTACCCAATGCAGATCAACTCCAGACACATGTGTCACCATGTCCATCTGTCTTATATAGGACCTGGAGAATTAAACCTGGGTCTTTAGGCTTCACAGGCAAGCACCTTAACCTCTAAGCCAGCCCTGAAAAACTTTCATTTGAACAAAGAAAGTTTCCAGAACATTCTTCTCTAGCAGGGCTCAGAAAGTGCTTTCTTAGGTTTAGCTTGGAAAGCACAAAGACACTACTACACCTGTTTTCCAAGGGGACCAAGCTATATTGCAAGTTGGTTGCAAACCTTGGCATCATCCATGTGGTATAGTTCTTGTAGGTATGCAAAATGGAAGCGATACGGGGTTATGGTGGCTTTCACCAAGGTTTCAGAAAGCTGCCGAGGTCAAACAATGTGTAGCAGGATCAGCTCCCTGTGTGAAGCTCTGTGTGAAGGTGTCACAATGAAGCCTAGGAACAATGGAGACTGCATATTGGAGTTGTTAGTAAAGGAAAGCTCAGTCACTGAGGCCACAATTACCACAGGCAACAGAGCTGGAAGGGTGGGGCTGCCCAACCTCCTTTGGATCCCAGATGATGTCAGCACTCGTCCAGATGCCAGACTTGGAGCTGTAGGTTTTGACTTTAGCTCTGCTGGATTTCAGTCTTATTTTTGTCTGACTTTTCCTTGCTACGCCCCGATTATTCCCTCTTGGAATGGTAATGTGTACTCTGCCCTTGTATATTGGAAATATGTAACTTGTTTTTGACTTTTCAGGGGCTTATAGTCAAGAGATGGCCTTGAGTATCAGAAGAGACTGGATTTTTTGTTTTGTTTTGTTTTTTCGAGGTAGGGTCTCACTGTAGTCCAGGCTGACCTGGAATTCACTCTGTATTCTCAGGCTGATCTTGAACTCACTGCTATCTTCTTACCTCTGCCTCCTGAGTGCTGGGATTAAAGGCGTGCACCACCACACCTGGCGACTTTGGAATTTTTTATTTTTCTTTTGGTTTTTTGAGGTAGGGTCTCACTCTAGCCCAGGCTGACCTGGAATTCACTATGGAGTCTCAGGGTGGCCTCGAACTCATGGCGATCCTCCTACCTCTGCCTCCCAAGTGCTGGGATTAAAGGTGTGCGCCACCATGCCCGGCTTGGAATTTTTAAACAGGGTTGGAACTGTAAGATTATAGGGAATAAATTTTTTTTTATTAACAGCTTCCATGATTGTAAACAATATCCCATGGTAATGCCCTCTCTCCCCCCACTTTCCCCTTTGAAACTCCATTTTCCATCATATCCCTGCCCCTCTCATTAGTCTCTCTTATTTTGATGTCATGATCTTTTCCTCCTATTATGATGGTCTTGTGTAGGTAGTGTCAGGCACTGTGAGGTCATGGGTATCTAGGCCATTTTGTGTCTGGGGGGAGCACATTGTAAGGAGTCCTACTCTTCCTTTGGCTCTTACATTCTTTCTGCCACCTCTTCCACAATGGACCCTGAGCCTTGGAAGGTGTGATAGAGATATTGCAGTGCTGAGCACTCCTGTCATTTCTTTCCAGCACCATGATGCCTTCTGAGTCATCCCAAGGTCACTGCCATCTGAAAAGAGAAGGTTCTCTACCAAAAGTGAGAGCAGCATTAATTTAAGGGTATGAACATTAAGAGAAGTGCTTACTGGGCAGTTTGATAAGCATAGTATATACATTTAGCCAGACAGCAGCAGATGTTACACCACTAGGGCTCATGACTACCCCTGTTTTAAGTTTTCAGTATTAGGGATATATTCCCTCCCATGGAGCGGCCCTCCAGTCCAATTAGAGGGCAGTTGGTTTTCACCATGACAGACGTGCCACTATTGCACCCGTTGGCTCATTTGGCCTGGCTGGCAAAATTTAAGACTTCCAGTGTCTACTGTTGGGTATCTTCACTGGTGATTTCTCTCTCTCCCACTGAACTGCATGCAGAATGGCTTCTTCCAGCTTTCTTTCAGCTGGTCTACATGGAGGAGGTTATCAGCTCAGTTCCAGCAGGATTTCTCAGTGGCCTTGCAGCCCAAGTATGCGGAATCTTCAGCAATAGGGACTTCTTTTTTTTCTTTTTTGAGGTAGGGTTTCATGTAGCCAGCCTGACCTGGAATTCACTTTGTAGTCACAGGCTGGCCTTGAACTTATAGCCATCCTCCTATCTCGGCCTCCTAAGTGCTGGGTTTAAAGGTGTACACCATCATGCCTGGCTATTGTTTCAATTTTAAAAGTCAAACTTCATCAGTGCTGATAATGCCAGGAAAACCCATAACTCTTCAGGGTAATAGTCACAATTTCATATCTTCCTAATGATTTCCTTATATTGTTTTTTAAGTTTTTTTTTTCGGTTTTTCGGGTATCGTTTTGCTCTAGGCCAGGCTGACCTGGAATTCACTAGTCTCAGGGTGGCCTTGAACTTACAGCATCCTACCTCTGCCTCCCGAGTGCCAGGATTAAAGGCATGTTCCACCATCGCTGTCTTGTTTTTTATTTGTTATTTATTTATTTATTTTTTTCCAGGTTGGGTCTCACTCTGGCCCAGGCTGACCTGGAATTAACTTATGTAGTCTCAGGATAGCCTTGAACTCATGGTGATCCTCCTACCTCTGCCTCCCAAGTGCTGGGATTAAAGGTCTGTGCCACCATGCCCTGCCTGTCTTTTATTTATTTATTTATTTTGGTTTGTTGAGGTAAGGTTTCACTTTAGTCCAGGCTGACCTGGAATTAACTATGTAGTCTCAGGGTGGCCTTGAACTCATGGTGATCCTCCTACCTCTGCACCACCACACCCAGCCCATCTTGTTTTTAAAAATTTGACAGAGGATCTGTAGCTCAGGCTACCCTGGGACTATGTAGCCCAGCCTGGCCTTGTGATCCTCCTGCTTTAGCCTCCCCAATGCTGTGCTACCATTCTCAGCCACTCCTATTTTGGCTTTTCTTAGTAGCTTAGTTGCTTTTTTTTCCCCCTGGACAGGCTGGCCTCACCTAATTCCTAGTTGAAGGGCTACAGGTGTGCATCACAACACCTGGTCAGTCACCTAGTTTTGTTCAGAGTTGAATCTCACTGCACTGGGTCAGTTTCAAGAGTATGAGCAGACCCCTGTCTGGGCCCAGGGCAGCACCTAGCCTGGAGGGATTTCTGCTTGTAGTAGTGTACAGGACTCAGCTAGAGAAACATATGGGTCTGTTAAGAGAATCCAGTACAGCCACAGAGAGAACACAGAACCTGTGAGTCATCCATGCTGATGATCCAGTGAAGCACATGTCCTTTATGAGTGGCCAGGGGGAGAACACAGAACCTCTGAGTCGTCCACACTGGAGACAGAGTACAGCCCCTCCATGCATGGCCATGGGGAGAACCCATGAGTTGTCTGGCCAAAGACTAATTTGAATCAAGGCTTTACTTTGTCTAACTTCTAGTTTGTAGGAAATACATAGAATGGAAGAATAATGTAAACATCACAGAGAAACAATAATGTATGCAGGAAAAATTGGGAAGAGGAGGAATGCCCAGGCTTCTTGTTTTCAATCTTAAAAGATGTGAAACAAAACAAGTCCAAATAATGTATAGTCCATGATTATTCTGTTTTGATAAAACATTGAAAAGACCTTTTCCAAACATGTGTAGATTGGCTGAGTTTGGGTTACATAGGGAGCATTATGTTCAGAAAGGTATCCGTAGGTGGTGTGTGCTTTCAACTTGGGTGGCCCACTAATATGAATGGGACACACAAGACAGATTGGACACACATATCATTGGACTTTAATGGTTATGGGAGTATCTGATGTCCTATTTTTTTGTGCAGAACTTTAATTAATTATGAGAGGGAGGGAGAGGAAGACAGATAGGGGGAGAGAGAGAGAGAGGGAGAGGGAGAGAGGGAGAGAGAGAGAGAGAGAGAATGGGTGTGCCAGGGCCTCTAGCCACTGCAAATGAACACCAGGTGCCTGTACCACCATGTTATGTGGGTACTGGGGAATCAAACCTGAGTCCTTAGGCTTCACAGGCAGGCACCTTAACCCATCTCTCCAGCCCTGCACAGAACTTTATTTTCTTCTTTTTTATTGACAACTTCCATCATTCTAGACAATAAACCATAATTCCCTCCCTCCTCACTTCCTCCTTTGTAACTTTACTCTCCATCATATCCCCTCCCCCTGTCAATTAGTCTTTTATTTTGGTGTTATGATCTTTTCCTCCTATTATGATGGTCTTGTGTAGGTAGTGCCAGGCACTGAGAGGTCACGGATATCCAGGCCATTTTGTGTCTGGAGGAGCACGTTGTAAGTAGTCCTACCCTTCCTTTGGCTTTTACATTCTTTCTGCCACCTCTTCCGCAATGGACCCTGAACCTTGGAAGGTGTCCATCACACTTTTCAAGGCTCAGGGTCCACTGCGGAAGAGGTGGCCAAAAGAAAGGTGTCCATCACACTTTTCAAGGCTCAGGGTCCATTGCGGAAGAGGTGGCCGAAAGAAAGGTGTCCATCACACTTTTCAAGGCTCAGGGTCCATTGCGGAAGAGGTGGCCGAAAGAAAGGTGTCCATCACACTTTTCAAGGCTCAGGGTCCATTGCGGAAGAAGTGGCAGAAAGAATGTAAGAGTCAAAGGAAGGGTAGGACTACTTACAACGTGCTCCTTCAGACACAAAATGGCCTGGATATCCGTGACCTCTCAGTGCCTGGCACTACCTACACAAGACCATCATAATAGGAGGAAAAGTTCATAATACCAAAATAAAAGAGAGACTGGTTGAGAGCAGGAGGGCATATGATGTAGAGTGGAGTTTCAAAAGGGAAAGTTGGGGGAGGGAGGGAGTTACCATGGAATATTGTTTACAATTATGGAAGTTGTCAATAAAAAATTAAAATTAAAAAAAAGAAAAGTGTGATAGAGATGTTTCAGTGCTGAGCACTCAGCTCTGTCACTTTTTTTTTTTAGCACTATGATGCTTTCTGAGCCACCCCACAGGTCACTGCCATCTGAAAAGAGAAATTTCTCTAACAAAAAGTGAGAGTAGCATTAGTATGTGGGTATGAACATTAAGAGAAGTGCTTAGTGGGCAGTTTGGTGAGCTTAATATATGCATTTATCCAGACACCAGCAGGTGTTATACCCCCAGGGCTCATGACCTCCCCCGTCATAGGTTTTCAGTATCAGGCATGTATTCCCTCCCATGGAGTGGGCCTCCAGTCCAATTAGAGAGTGGTTGGTTTCCCCTATAACAGACATGCCACTAGTGTACCTGTTGGCTCATTTGGCCTGGCTGGCCAAACTTAAGGCTTGCAGTGTCTACTGTTGTTTACCTCTGATAACTTCTCTCTCTCCTATACTGCACAGAACTTTATAATGAAGTTTTAAAAAAGAAATGTTCCCTGTCCAACCCAAAATGTGACCAATTGATATACACCAGATAACTGCGTCCAGTAGAAGTTTGGGTGTAATCTGTTCTTGCCCTAATACCCAGAAAATCTCTTGAGTGTCAGGAACAGAATTAGCTGTGGTGGAGAAAAAGCAAAGCCACCTTTAGCCAATCACTTACTTAGGCTGTGGGATTACTTTCTTTCTTTTTCTTTTTCTTTTTTTTTTATCTGAGGCAGGGTCTCACTCTCTCCCAGGCTGACCTGGAATTCACTTTGTAGTCTCAGGGTGGCCTCGAACTCACAGTGGTCCTCCTACCTCTGCCTCTTCAGTGCTGGGATTAAAGGCGTGCGCCACCACACCGGACAGCTGTGGGATTTCCTAAAGTGCTGACCTTTACCTTGTCACTCTCTGTGAGCTTGGCATTTCTGCCCAACGTTCCTGATCTGGCTCTGTGGTGCAGTTACCTTCTCATTGCTGGGATAAAGCACCTGACTAAAAGCAACTGATGGGAGAAAAGTTGTTTATTTTGGCTTATAGAATCAAAGGGAAGCTCCATGATGACAGGGAAAAAGATGACATAAGCAGAGGCTGGACATCACCTCCTTGCCACAGCAGGTGGCAAACAGCAGCAGTTGTGAAACAAACACTCTGGCTATAACACCCCTTAGCCCACCCCTAACAACACACCTCCTCCAGCAAGGCTCCAATTCAGAACATGAGTTTATGGGGGGCATCTGATTCAAACCACCACACACTGCTTGAGACTTTGCAACTTTATGGCCTGGAAGATGGTTGTGCTGTTCTTCACAAGTGAAGAGGAGGCTGGGGTATCAAGTCCCTCAGCAATGCTGGAATCTCAATGCCCGACTTTCCTATAACCACTCCTCCACATATGGAACTGCATCTAAGTGATAAATAGCATATTTAAACAAGCATTTCCATTGTAACCACTTAGTACTTAATATTGTCTGTGTTCTTTACTAGTGTGCTTTACTTGTTAGTATATTCCAGAAAGATTTTAAAATGCAGGTAAAGAGCCAGGTGTGGTGGTGCACACCTTTTAACCCCAGCATTCAGAAAGCTGAGGGAGAATTGCCGTGAGTTTGAGGGTAACCTGGAGCTACAGAGTGAACTCTAGGTCTGCCTGGGCTCTAGAGTGAGGCTCTGCCTTAAAAAAACAAAACAAAACAAGCTGGGTGTAGTGGTGCACACCTTTAATACCAGCACTCAGGAGGCAGAGGTAGGAGGATCACCATGAATTTGAAGCCACTCTGAGACTACGTAGTGAATTACATCAAAATAAATAAATAAACAAAATAAAAATAAAACAAAAACACAGTAACAAAATACAAAACAAAACAAAACAAAACAAAACACCCAGAAAATGCTGGTAAAAATCATCTGGTATCTCTTCATTTCCATGTAATTACAGTGCATAACTTGTCATGTGTTCAACTATTTTTTTTTTCTTTTGGTTTTTCGAGATAGGGTCTCACTCTAGCCCAGGCTGGCCTGGAATTCACTATGTAGTTTCAGGGTAGCCTCGAACTCATGGCGATCCTCCTACCTCTGCCTACCAAGTGCTGGGATTAAAGGCATGCACCACTACACCCAGCTCAGTTTGGTGGGTTTTGATGGTGAATTTCACTTTATGCTTCTATATTCTCAGATTGCCCATTGGAGCTGACAGTCCTTCATCTTTAGCAAACCCACAGAGTTGGGAAAAAAATAGTTGAGTGGTGGCACACACCTTTAATCCCAGCACTGGGGAGGCAGAGAGAGGTAGGAGGATCGCCATGAGTTTGAGGCCACCCTGAGACTACATAGTGAATTCCAGGCCAGCCTGGGCTAGAGTGAGACCCTACCTTGAAAAAAAAAAAAAAACCAACAACAAGAAAACCAAAACAACAAAAGCCCACCGAACAGTGTGCTAGCTACATAGATCCAACCTTTCTTTTCAAGGTAGGGTCTTTCTCTAGCCCAGGCTGACCTGGAATTCACTATGTAGTCCCAGAGTGACCTTGAACTCACGGCAATACTCCTACCTCTGCCTCCCGAGTGCTGGGATTAAAGGCGTGCACTACCATAGCCAGTGGATCCAGCTTTTAAAAACAATTCTTTTTATTTATTTATTTGACAGAGGAAGAAGAAGAGAGAGGGAGGGGGAGAGAGAGACAATGGGTGTGTCACAGGGCATCCAGACACTGCAAACAAACTCCAGACGCACGTGCCCGCTTGTGCATCTGGCTAACGTGGGTCCTGGGGAATCGAACCTGGGTCCTTTGGCTTTGCAGGCAAACACCTTAACTTGTAAGCTCTCCCTCCAGCCCTAAAACAATTCTTTTTTAAATTTTTTTTTGTTCATTTTTATTTATTTATTTGAGAGTGACAGAGAAAGATTTTATATATATATATATATATATGGAAAGAGAGAGAGAGAGGGAGGGAGAGAATGGGTGCACCAGGGCTTCCAGCCACTGCAAATGAACTCCAGACACGTGCACCCCCTTGTGCATCTGGCTAACGTGGGTCCTGGGGAATCGAGCCTCCAACCGGGGTCCTTAGGTGTCACGGGCAAGTGCTTAACCACTAAGCCATCTCTCCAGCCCTATATATTATTTTTTATTTTTTGGTTTTTGAGGTAGAGTCTCACTCTAGCTCAGGCTGACCTGGAATTCACTATGTAGTCTCAGGGTGGCCTGAACTCACAGCAATCCTCCTACTTCTGCCTCCCAAGTGCTGGGATTAAAGGTGTGTGCCCCCACACCCGGCCCTAAAACAATTCTTTAAAAGACAGATTACTGCCAGGTATGGTGGCACAAGTACTTAATCCCAGCAGTCAGGAGACAGAGGTAGAAGGATCACCATGAGTTTGAGGCCACCCTGAGACTACATAGTGAATTCCAGGTCAGCCTGGGCTAGAGTGAGACCCTACCTCTAAAAACCAAAACCAATCAAAAAACCAGATTACTAATAAGATCAGGTGACTGTTCTCATAATCATCTTTTCTTGTGTTCTTAGGACTCCATGTTTGTAGCACAGGACTAAGAGTACAGGCTGGTGACACCGATGAGGAATTCTCTTCTGCCATCACACCCAGACCACTGGTCCTGGCACTTGTGGCTCTGTTCCATCTTCCCTTGAGGACCCTCTGCTGAAGCCATGAAAAGCCAACCTTTTCAGAGATGAAGCAGGACCAGCCTGAGTAGATGTTAGATTTCAGGAGGAACTTAACAGAAGCCCCATGATGTTGGAGGACGTGTGCATGGCTGAGCTGGAGGTACCATCATGGTGGCACTGTGAACAATGAACGCAGATTTCTGTAAATGTGACTCCTGATGGACAGTAGTCCACATAGGATTCTATTGACACCAGATTATCTCCCCTCACTATAGCACTGGAAAAGATGCTCACAAAGCTGAGTGACTGACAAATCCTTTAGTCATTACACCTGAGGGAATTGTTCAGCAACAGACACCTTCAGTAAAGTTCTGGAAGAAACTGGGAAGAAGCCTTCATTGTACACGAGTGCCAACCATGACCTTGCAGTGACAGACCTTTCCTGGCGGGCACTTTACCCAACATCTGCATTTCTAGCCTTTTCTTTCCAAGCTTGAGGACAGAGACCCTGTAGGCCTGTCCCTTAGTACCCAGGTAGAGTCTGGCAGGACAGCGAGAACCAGGAAGGATGATGTGAGGATCTTGGGCACAGGAAGTTCATAGGCTAAGCATGTGTTCTTCTGCAGTTCACGGCATTAGAGAGAGAAAAAAAAAAAAAACCTGATGAAAAGCCAGACAAAACTAAACCAGTGAGCCCTGAGTTATAGCAGAGGCTATGGGCTGTAACTGCCCAGAGCAGCAGGTCCTGCCCTTAGCTGTTGGTATTCACAACCAGGCCATTGGCTACAATCAAGACCGAATTACAGTAAGGAGAGCCAGGGAACACATGGTATTTCAGTGCTTTCTCCTTGCAGTCCTGGAAAGGCCCGAATGTGTAGACTTCAGCTCCAGGTCAGGCCTGTGGAAAAGGGCCCTGAGCACCACTGGGTATGCTTTCTGCTGTGTTTGCTAACACAGTTAACAACTGATAGAAACTATTTCATTGCTTTCCTGCTGTTAGCTAAAATTTTGAGTTTTCACCTCAGCATTATTTTCCATTTCCAGTAAAAATAAAAGGCACCTGGTATGAGAGTAGTTTCCCCCTCACATGGTGCATCTGCCTGGCTTCACCCAAGCTTCCCAAATGGTTACTGTGTCCTGAGGCTCAGCCTGGCCCCTGGGGCTTCAAGTGAAACCCAAACACCAGAGCCAGGCCCAGCTGGTGAGGCAAGACTGGATACTCACTGGATGCCACGAGGCAGTACAGGATGGGCACTTACCTGAGACAAAGTAAGCACGTTTTTCACCTAACTAGCACTCGTAACTACTATAAACGGAAAACTCTGAAACTGACCCTTGGATAAGCCTGAACTGGCCCAGGCAGGTGAGCTGGTGGAGGGCAGTATACAACTTGCTGGAGAAGACTACGTGCTACTCCAGGCACTCAGGTATGCCATCACTTCACTCCTTCTTTCTTTTCTTTCTCTCCCTCCTTCCTCTCTCCCTTCCTCCTTCCCTCCCTCTTTTCTTTCTTTTTGAGGTAGGGTCTCACTCTAGCCCAGGCTGACCTGGAATTCACTATGTAGTCTCAGGCTGTCCTCAATACCTCTGCCTCCCGAGTGCTGGGATTAAAGGTGTGTGCCACCACACCTGGCCACACTTTCATTCCAAAATGAACTCTTATTGTTCATTCTCAGCTCTGTTTAAACAACCTCAAGACTGTTTTGAACATTTTTTTTTTCAAGGTAAGGTCTCACTCTAGCCCAGGCTGACCTGGAATTCACTATGTAGTCTCAGGGTGGCCTTGAACTCACAGCGATCCTCCTACCTCTGTCTCCCAAGTGCTGGGATTAAAGTCATGTGCCGCCATGCCCAGCTCAGTTTTGAACATTTAAAAAAAATATTTTTATTTCTTTATTTGAGAGAGTGAGAGAGACAAAGAGAATGGCATGCCAGGGCCTCTAGCCACTGCAAATGAACTCCAGATGCATGTGCCACCTTGTGCATCTAGCTTATGAGGATCCTGGGGAATTGAACTTGGGTCCTTTGGCATTGCAGGCAAGTGCCTCAGTCGTTAATCCATCCCTCCAGCCTTGTTTTGAACTTTTTATTTTTTTATTTTTTGAGGTAGGGTATCACTCTCTAGCCCAAGCTGACTTTGGAATTCACTATGTAGTCTCAGGGTGGCCTCAAACACAGTGATCCTCCTACCTCTGCCTCCCATGTGCTGGGATTAAAGGCATGCACCACCACGCCCAGCTGTTTTGAACATTCTATAAGTTGTTTAGAGTTGGAAAAATCTGGTTTTAATGCTGGTCTTCTGATACTTCAATTAAATGTCAGTTGAGGAATGACAACAGCTAGACAGTAAACACCAAAGCCAACTGGGAGAGAAAAGGACAGAAATGGTCTCTTGTAACGACAGCTATGAGACAACAAGGACCACCAAGGTAGCCCCCTAGATGCAAGCCTGAGCAGTATGATGACAAGGAAGAGGTTGCAGCTTGGTACCTCACCTCCTCCCCAAAGTGTCTGCGCTCAGAAACAGATGCCAAGGCTTTTGGGACTATGTACAGGGCCCATTTCCTATGGGCATTGGCCTCTAAGATAGGCCAGTGTTTTCTAAAAAGGACTTGTTTCCAAGGGGTGGCTACCTAAAAAAAATAGTGGTTGGGTAATAAAAATAATATCTCTAGAAATAACCTAAGGGTCTAACTCATTACGTAAGGGCAATGAGCCAGAAGTAGAGTAGCACAGCCAGTGTGCGAGTCACCTTTCAGGTGACTGCTCAAATACAGAAACACATCCAGGGCCGGGTGTGGTGGTGCACACTTTTAATCCCAGCACTCAGGAGGCAGAGGCAGGAGGATCACCATGAGTTCAAGGCTACCCTGAGATATGAGACTATATAGTGAATTCCAGGTCAGCCTGGGCTAGAGTAAAACCCTACCTTGAAAAACAAAACAAAAAAAAAAAATCTAGGGCTGGAGACATGGCTTATAGCTTAGTGGTTAAGGCGTTTGCCTGTGAAGCCTAAGTACCCAGGTTCGAGTCTCCAGGTCCCACATAAACCAGATGCACATGGTGGTGCATGGGTCTGGAGTTCATTTGCAGTGGCTAGAGGCCTTGGTGCTCTCTCTCCTTCTCTCTCTTTGTCTCTAATAAATAAATAAATAAAAAAGAAAACATCCACACAACTTCAGCTGGAACTGTTCATTTATTTATGAAAAGGTAGATATATTCTATGGTATATTAAAATGAGGCTTACAAGGTCAAGAAAGTGCCATTAGCTCTAAGTCAAGTCATTGCAAACTGGTAAGAAGTCAGATACAGTACTTTTTTTTTTTTTTTTTAAATTTTCAGCTTTAAGGAGGAACCTAGCCCTCCCTGAAGCCAATCACAGTATAGGGCACAGGCCAAGGAAGTTGTGTGTTTTCACTGCTTGGCTCAAAAATCACAACTACATCTGCTTGCTGCATGTGGATAGCAAAATCACTTTGGTTCTGTTTTAAAGACATTTTCTACTTAGAGCATACCAATAAACATTTACACTAAAAATCTCAAACATGTTATTTTAATCAGATACAATAGAAGAAAAACATTTTTAAAATTAATCTTTGTAGATAAAAAAATCTGATTTACAGTGTATCTTCACCTCAGAGGACAGTATATAGGCCCCCTTGCTGGCAAGCACCACTGCCGCATCTCAGTCATGTGTGCACAGTGTGCCACAGGCACTTCAGACTCATAGGGGCACAGTGAACACAGCCGCTGTGGGTTCCAGACGGTGTGGTCCGCACACATTCTCAAGGTTGGGGTGGGGGTGGTGTTTACACTCCCGTGCTACAGGCAGCATTGGCCAGACAAATGAACATTCTCCTGCTATGTGTCATCTGCACAGATCCGGGCTCCCACCCCACATTTGCCTCTTGGGAAGATAAGGCTAGAGGCCATGCACTCAATTGATTTCCTGAGAATACTTAATGATTCTTTCTTTCTTTCTTTCTTTCTTTCTTTCTTTCTTTCTTTCTTTCTTTCTTTCTTTCTTTCTTTCTTTCTTCTTCTTTCTACTTATTTTGAGGTAGGGTCTTGCTCTAGTCCAGGCAGACCTGGAATTCACTATGTATGTAGTCTCAGGCTGGCCTGGAACTCACAGCGATCCTCTTACCTCTGCTTCCTGAGTGCTGGGATTTGGGATTAAAGGCATGTGCCACCATGCCTGGCTTTTAATTATTTTCTAACTCAGATACTGTAGTAAAAATTATAAACTTTCAGCTAGGCATGGTGGCACATGCCTTTAATCCCAGCACTCAGGAGGCAGAGGTAGGTGGATCACTGTGAGCTTGAGGTCAGCCTGAGACTACATAGTGAGTTTCAGGTCAGCCTGGGCTAAATTGAGACCCTACCTTGAAAAACAAACAACAACAACAACAAATTATAAACTTTTGGGCTGGAGAGATAGCTTAGCGGTTAAGGTGCTTGCAGGTGAAGCCTAAGGACCCATTTTCGACCCTTCAGATCCCACATAAGCCAGATGCACAAAGTGACATTAGTGCACAAAGTTGCACATACGCACAAGGTGGCACATGTGTCTGGAGTTCAATTACAGTGGCTGGAGGCCGTGGTTCGCCAATTCTCTCTCTCTCTCTCTTTCATAAAAAAGGCCAGTCTGTTGGGCTTGCCTCAAAAAAAAAAAAAATTATAAACTTTGTTCTGTATAATGATGAAACAAAAGCTCCACAATTTCATGGTTCTAACAAAGTTTTATTTGAACACTATGTAAAGCATGTTCCCCTCTCAAGACGAAGTAAACTTACTCCATTTTTAAAAGATGGATGGTTGAGTGGTGGACGGGTGCCTGAATATGCAACTATAAATGGCAGGTAGATACACCAAGTAAACTTGTTCTATTAAAGTCACAGAAGCTCTGACATTATGGTGTGTCAGGCACACACTTTGCCACAGAGCATTAAGTGGAACATCCAAGTACATGAAATAGCACAAAGTTTACACTGAAAATGAAAGCATGAGGTTTTTGCTGCCTTTCCTTCTCTCATTCCCAGGAGAGGAATACACAGTGTAACTAGAGGCATTTCTTTTTCACTAAAACAAATAAAATAGACCCCCTCCCATCAAACCATTTTTATTGAAGAGCTATTTGCTCCGCACCTGCTGCTAAATGCCGCCCTGCAGAGACTAGATCATGGCCATGAGGCGGGATCACAATGCCTGGGATGGTCAGCAGGTCGAGGGAGACAGGCAGAGCAAGATAGCTACATTAGCCATGAGATCTGCTTCTGGGGAAGACATGCTTCTTATAGATCTGTATCAATCACAAAAAATATCTCATTTTGAAAAACTAAACATCTGGGAATAGAAAAGAGGCACTTCAGTATTTATGCACAGTTTTAACTCTAATGAGCAAGTTAAAGTTTTCTGAACAAAGATTATCAAGTGACTAAAACACATCCTCACTTTAAAGCTTTTTTTTTTTTTTTTGAGGTAGGGTCTCACTCTAGACCAGGCTGACCTGGAATTCATTATGTAGTCTCAGGGTGGCCTCGAACTTCCAGTGATCCTTCTACCTCTGCCTCCCGAGTGCTGGGATTAAAGACATGCGTCACCATGCCCGGCTTACAGTATTTTTCAAGTTTTTTAAAAAAAGCCACTTTTTTTTTTGAAGAAAATAAAGAATACTGTTTAAAAGTTCAGAAAAGTAAAAATAAAATTCTTTAAGACCCACTATCACCACCCAAGTGTACACTGAACGCCATTCTTCCTCGGTAGCACATGGACCATTCATAAGGTCCTGACACTCGACCTCAAACAACTTGCCATTAGTACTAGTATTTGGTTTGTTTTTTAATTTAGTAAAAAAGAAAAAAAGTTTAACTTAGGGTTAAACAAAATTAACATAACCTTTGGAAGATATGTCTTGTGTTCTGGCAATGGGAGAGGGTGTCACAGATGTGGTCCTTACAAGTCCCAGCAGCACCCGTGTCACATGCAGGGAGAAGGTGTGGAGGTTCTTAAAAAGACAAGGTAGCTGAGGCTGGCTTGAAACTCGGTGGGGCCTGAAAATAGTTATTCTATCTCATGGAGCAGCAGCTAAGGTTAACAAGTCCAGTTTCAGCAGACACAGACCACAGCAGGTCAATGTTTTCCCAACAAGGCAGCCAGATGCCAACTGGGAGCCTTGGTGCATGAGGGTCATTGAGCATGAAATGCAGGCACTCGGTGGATTCCTACTTTTGAATGTGGAAGGGCTCAACAACTGAATGGTGCACTAGCAGGTCACAGGCCCATAAAACCCTAAAGGTGATGTGATGTCCCTACTCACTCCACTTCCTCACAGGCGTCTGTCAGGTTGCCCTTGCTCTGCCGCCTGATGCTGACTAGCTTTCCCGCAGACCGGAGGCTCCAGCGTGAGCTGCTGGCTGAGCTGTCCAGGCTCGTGTACTTGGTGGAGCGCTTGGTGTCATCCTCCCAGTCTGGCCAGGGTGGGCAGCCACTCACGGCATCCCCTGTGTCAGACACATCATCAAGAATAAGCTTTGGAGGCTCCCAACCTTCAATCTCATCTGGTTTTTTAGGCTGGATATTCTGTTTTAAAACCAAATTGTCCCAAAATCCAGATTTCTTCTCTGCCTTCAACTCTTCTTTTAATCGTAAGTTAGCTCTGTAGGGGATGAAAGAGTTCAGTGTTAGTCATCCAGTGATCTCATGAAAGTGTCAGTTTTACCCCTGAGCCATCCTCTCCAGCCCATGTGTCAGTTTTTAAAAAGTATTTATTTATTTGAGAGAGAGAGAGAGCGAGAGAGCGAGCGAGCACAAGTGAGCGCGTGCACCAGGGCCTCCAGTCACTGCAAACAAACTCCAGATGCATGCACCCCCTGGCTCACATGAGTCTTAAGAGAATAGAACTGGGATCCTTTGGCTTTGCAGGCAAATGTCTTAACCACTAAGCCATCTCTCCAGCCCCCATGTGTCAGTTTTATAAAGTTCTTTTAAAAAATTTATTTATTTATTCATTTATTTGAGAGAGAGAGAAAAAAATGGGCATGCCTTGGCCTCCAGCCACTGCAAATGAACTCCACCTTGTACATCTGGCTTATGTGGGTACTGGGGAATCAAACCTGGGTCTTAGGCTTCACAGGTAAGTTCCTTAGTCATTAAGCCATTCCTCCAGCCCCCTTTTAAAAACCTTGAAACCTATGGTTTTTTTTTGAGGTAGGGTCTTTCTCTAGCCCAGGCTGACCTGTAAGTCACAGTGATCCTCCTACCTTGGCCTTCTGAGTGCTGGGATTAAAGGCATGCTCTACCATGCTGGCCTTGGTATAAGTTTGTTTTTTTTTTTTTTTTCTGAGGTAGAGTCTCTAGTCCAGATTGATCTGGAATTCACTATGTGGTAGCAGGGTGACCTCAAACTCACAGTGATCCTCCTACTACTTCTGCCTCCCGATTGCTGGTATTAAAGGCATGCACCACCATGTCCGGCTTGGTATAAGTTTTAAGTAAACATTAAAAATAAAAAATGGGGATGTTGTGGTGCTTTGAAGGAAGAAGTTGGTGTTCTGAGGGCCCTGGGACTGAAGGCGAGGTCCAGGCGACCCCTGGTCTTTTCCTATACACTCCTCCCTTGTCCACCTTTCCTCTCCCTCCACTGGCAGGATGAGGCATGCAGGCCTGGGTGAAGGAGCACCTCCTGGTAGCTATGGGAACTATGGCTATGCCAATAGTGGGTATAATGCCTATGAAGAAGAAAACGAGAGACTTACTGAAAGTCTGAGGAGCAAAGTAACTGCTATAAAATCTCTTTCCATTGAAATAGACCATGAAGTTAAGAGTCAAGATAAACTATTAGCTAAATGGATTCACAATTTGATTCTACAACTGGATTTCTAGGTAAAACTGTGAAAAGACCAGAGGGAGCCAAACCAAATTACTGTGCTACATGATGCTGTTTTAGTTGTTTGTCTTTTTTGTCATTTACTGGATCATTAAATTGAGGTGATACCAGTAAGCATGGGTTTGAATTTGTTTCAGTGAATGCTCAGAGTACATTGATAGTCAGCACCACAGCATTCCTAAGTTTCAAATACTATAGGTGGTCATTCCCATTGAAGATTATATCATATTAGATCATAAAATGCTTTTTGGATATTGTCTCTTACTGACTCAAGTTGACCCCTATTTTCAGAGGTAATGAGATGGTCTGAAGTCACTGTGGCTCTGAGAATTTTTATCCCTGTGTTTACTGTCAGATTAAATAGCAATACAATATCTCATTACTACTGTAAATGTAATTCTCTGAAGCCAGTAGGCAAGCAGTAGAATGCCTGGGAAGCCTGACAGTGAGCTTTGAGATAGTGATAGAATGCTCATTTTTCCCCCTCATGTGGTGATATAAAATTGTAGGCCTGTTTCCTTTCACCTACAATCTTACTAACTTTGGGTCAAAAGAATTCTTTGTACAAGGACTTCCTTGAATAAAGCTTGCTATTTCAACTATTTCTACCAGGTCCCGATACACACGAGTATCAGCATAGTTATTGTTTTATATTAACTTTTTATAAATTCCATTGACTTACTTTATAATAGTTGTATGAGTTTAGCTACTCAGGTAGGCCATTTGGTTATCATTTGTGAAAGAATAATGTGAAATTCAGATAAGCTCTGAGTGAAAATAAAGTGTTTAAGCAAAATTAATAGTCTTTGCTTTATTATGTGCTCAAAATAGGTACTGAAAACACTCAGCCTTTGAACTTGGGAGTTAAGAGGATTGTGGTTTTAATCTAGTGTATCTGTTTACAGAAAAGAAATATTAAAATATTATAAAGTTCTCTGTATTGCCCTTATTTTGGAATTTGCCTACTTATTGGTTCAAAAATAAATTTTTATGGAAACATTAAAAAAAAAATAAAAAAGGACTGGAGAAATGGCTTAGTGGTTAAGGCATTTGCCAGCAAAGCCAAAGGACTCAGGTTTGATTCCCCAGTACCCACATAAAGCCAGATGCACAAGGTGGCACATGCGTCTGGAGTTCATTTGCAGTGGCTAGGAGGTCTTGGTGTGCCTATTCTCTCTATCTGCCCTGCCTCTATCTCTCTTTTCTTTTTCTTTCTTTTTTTAAAATTTTTTATTTTTTATTTTAGAGAGAGAGAGACACACACACAGAGAATTGGCGTTCCAGGGCCACTGTAGTAGAACTCCAGACGCTTGCACCACCTAATGGGCATGTGTGACCTTGAGCTTGCCTCACCTTTGTGTGTCTGGCTTATGTGGGATCTAGAGAGTAGAACATGGGTCCTTAGGCTTCTCAGGCAAATGCCTTAACCACTAAGCAGTCTTTCCAGCCCCTCTCCCTCTCTTAAATAAACAAACAAACAAACAAACAAACATAAAAATAGCTAGTACCCACTGTTAATGAAGCTTACAGAAGCCATGCTTTGGGATTCCACATGGCATAAAACATGGACAGTTTTCACACAGGAGACTAGAAAGTATTGTCACAATAGGGAACAAACTGTTGAGGGACACAGGGCAGACATAAAGCATATATGAGTCTGTGCCTTGATTCTGACTAATTGGGATCTTCACCCAGGAAACTTGGGGATGCTAGGACATGGGCATCTCGGTCTCATTTTAGAGATGCTACCCTGTCATCAGGTCACCTAGTAGCCAAGAGGGCCATTCACACTGTCAACCAGACCAGATGTGTAGGTAAAGCCAATGCTTTGCAGAAAACAAAGGGCTCTACATCCTTAGTGTGGAAAGGCAGATGAGGATGGCTAAGGTCTCCCACCAGAAGAAAACATCTGCAAGTTTTCAGTATCACCTTCTCATTACCTGCAGGCAGTCCATGAACTTATAATTTCAACTTGAAAGGCACTTTTTGGGTCAGTGTGTTGGGGCCTCACAGGCATGCCCAAGTGGTCTACCCTTTTGTAGAAGCCTTGACATTGCGGCTGCAGGTCCATATGGGCCAGGAAGCTGAGCCGTGGTATGTTCACAAAGTGCTATTCATGTGAGGTCTTGGAGATGGCCAAACAGCTACTTTTCCAAGGGACCCAGGCCTGCAGACCACTTACGGAGTGAAGGCTGTGCTTCCCATAGGCCCATTGACTTCTTTGGGGAGCAGATGCTGACTGGACCTAATGGCCGACTAATGAGGAGCTGCACAGGCCTCCAAAGCTGACCTGCCCAGGAAGTACCCATTGCATGCTTATGCGTGTGAGCTGTGGACGGCAAAGCGATCTGTGGCCAGTGTGAGTGGACCCTATATGGGCAGTGGGCATGTACCTGCTGGAACTGTTGTGGCCTGTGCCATGTGGCCTAATGGATTACAGTGACATTTGTGAGAAAGCTTTGTACAACAGCTAAGCTGAGTTTGACACCTGAGGCAGCTACAGATGGCAACCTCCCTGGACTAGCACTCAGTTAATACAGCATGTTTTGACCCTAATGACAGGTGAATAAACCACTTTATATTTACAAATAAAGATAAATGCACCTTTTAACATTTTAAAATACTTATAAGGTTGCAGCAACATACCAGTTTAAATCTGTATATAAAGTCTTTTATGGTTCATAAATCCTTTGCAGTTTTGTTCTGTTTTGATGTGCTGGGATCAAACACAGGGCCTTGTACATGCTTGGCAAGTGTTCCACATCACCTCACACACAGCCCTGATCCTTAACTTTTTTAACAGGGCTTAATCTTAAAATCATAAGGTAATCATGAGTTCAACTTACAATCCTTACTTTTCTTTAGCATTTTAAAATCCTATGGTTACCCTCATTACCTTTCACCAAAAAGTACACTTTACTGTAATCTGCAGAGAATTAAAAAAAATGGGCTCATTCCTATGTGGTCATGAAAGGGGAGAAACTTCTTATAGTCCTGGTGGGATATATGGCCCGGGGTAGCAGAGGCTTCTCCAGGGACTGCAGCATACCTATGGTAACCCATCTCTCACTACATCATGGTCACCTCTGCTTTCCTGTGACATCCTCCTCTCAAGACATGACTGTTTGTGACTTACGCTTTGGACTTGGGAGATTTGCATCCCTCGAGGAGCTGTTGTTCATCATCTTTATTAAACAGAGAAGTTACTTCTTTCCAACCACGAAAACCTGATCCCTGAGCCTGGGGAAAGGTAAAGAGACATGTTAGACCTGATGCTGTGAACCCTCAGATCCCATATGGTCATGTGTGGCTTAAAGATGGGGGAATGGCTTGAGAAATGTGCTTCAGGCAACTTCATCACCATGTGGATGTCCTAGAATGGCCGACTCATACCTAAAAGGTACAGACAAACCTTGGCCACATGGCTTGTATGCATGGCCTAAACTACAGACCTATGGCTGTGATGAACATACTCAAGTAATGGAAACAAGTACTGACCAAGTAAACAACTGGTGACAACTGTGTCACATCAGGTGCTGTGCAAGGGCAGCAGTACCATCATTAACACGAGGGGAATGCACTGTGATGGGAACAAATGACTGGAATGTCACTGCTGAAGGGAATTTTCAGTTTTCATGCACTGCCCTACCTCTTATCCATGTTATTAGGAACTTATATCCTGTAATGTGACAGTCAACAGTTATATTTTACTTGCAGAATGTTGTGATAAAGAATCTAATTTATGATCAGACCAAGTTTATGACACAAGGAAGAAGCAGACCTCTAACACCAGGTAGCCTGATAACAGAGAAGGGCATCTTACTGGGGGTCACATACAAGGGGGTCCTCAGCCTCCAGCAACTCTGCCCCATCTTAGGTTTTATTTTTTATTTATTTATTTTTCAAGGTAGGGTCTCACTCTAGCTCAGGCTGACCTGGAATTCACTATGTAGTCTCAGGGTGGCCTGGAACTCATGGCGATCCTCCTACCTCAGCCTCCTGAGTGCTGAGATTAAAGGCGTGTGCCACCATGCCTGGCTCCACCGTAGGTTTTAGCGTCTGTAAGGGGATGGTGGTGTTTGCCCCAACCTCCACAGGACAAATTTTTGTAAAGGAACAATATAGATTCTGAAAAAATAATTTCATACAATTTTTATTTATGAAATCAGAGCCTCACAAGTAATGCCACTATTTATTGATCTATTAAGTATCTTTAATGAACAGAATGGGGTACAGTGCAGGCTGACAGGAAGCATGGGTGGCTCCAGCTGCCCCATAGTTCACTGGACCCTGCCAGGGCCCAGTCTGCACAGAGACCTACATTTCCTAGAAGTCTGCTTTTATGTCCTCGACATCTAAAAATCCCTCCTGGAGCTGGCTTCAGGGAAGGGGACTGTCATGTGGCACACCTAGCTTTAAAGTACTTTAAAATGTTTAAAAGGAAATATAAAAAGAAAGTTGTTAACATGGAATGAGTTGCTGCAGTAACTCAAGGTATGAGAAAAATCTATCATTATTTTTCAGTTCACCTATCTAAGCAGCCCAGTGACATAGGATCCAGTGCACAACCCAGTGACAAGGACAAAGAAGTCTTCAAACCACACCCAGGAGCCATGATCCCACCTTTTACCTCTGTCATGCTGGGCTTGAGGCCCAAACTCTGGGCAGAGGTCTAACCTCCAGTTGCCAGGCCTTCAAGCAAACCCCACTGGGTAGGGTCAGGATCCCATGTGCTGCATCCACTCCAGAGATTCATTATAGCAAAAAACCTAGGTGTGAGGTGCCACTGTACCATGTCAGGAGTCTACACAGACACCTGTCAAGCAATAAAAGTTCCTCCAATGCTGTGGAACTTATGCTGCAGCCTGCACTCAGGCTCTGGTGAAAGGGTCCCACAGTAGTCTGAACTCACTGGGAGGTCTAGGTCTGTCCCTCCTGGACCAGTGCCCAGCACTGAGGAACTGCCCCACAGCATTTCTCTGGATTGAGAGACCATGAGTTCCCATGAAGACACAGGCTGTGAGACCTCAAGTCACTTGACTGAGGCAACATCCCAAAAGTACAGAGAACCTGAACCAAGTTTTCTGAGGAGTATTACGTCTACCATTGTCCTAATCCTCCTGGGAAGGCACCACAGAGTACAAACCTGTATCAAGCCAGGTCAGCTGACCCACTCACTCTCCCCACCCAAAGCTGTGTGACCCCTGACTATGGATGCCAGGGTTCAGCCTGCACCATAACAGTAGCCAGTAGGAGAGGAGGCTCAGACAACTTTAGTTTCCACCTAGTACTTGTTAAAATTATTAGTAAGAAGATACAAAAATAGTCTATAATAAGCTTCCAACAAATGTACCTGAGGGGGGGAAAAAGTGAACAAATAAAGGGATAATATACTGAGAGAGAAAAATTTCCTAGAAACATGGATAGGGCGGAAGGGGACGTGAGGTGGATGTATCTGTTTCTGATCCAGCAATGCAAACACTGTACTCCAGACAAGTCAGGCCAGCCAGTGGAGAGCCATGGAGCAGCTGGAGTTCTCCAAGCAGGAACAGGCCTTTCATGGAGCCTCCACTGACTTTCCAGCATGCACAGGAAGGGCAACAGTGTTGGGTCATGTGGGGTCAGCATTGTTTTTCAAGGCCTGAGGTTCCCTGTTCACTGCTACTTCCTCTGACCACTTGGCTTCCTCATTCACTCATACCACATCTATGAACAGCAGGAAAACCCTCGATCACAGTTTTTCAGTCTCACACAAAATTTCCCAAAAGTCCTGTAGAATTTGCACTGCTGAGTCCATCTTCTGTGAGGAGTCCCCTGCTCTCCCCAAACATTCTTTCCAGGACAATTAGCTGGCAAATCTTGTCTGGTATCAAGTCTGCTTAGCCTGAAGACTTGTCAAAGCTCATTAATACATTCTGCTAGATTTGGGTGACAAGGAGGGGCGAATGTTGGGACTCATGGCTAGTATTTTTTCTGGAAGTCAGTTCTTTTTCTTGGGGATTTTCCAGCAGCCTGCTTAAAGACTGCACCTGTGCCATCTAGCAAGCCCCTAGGTGACCACAAGGGACAGAATGCTTTTATTAAAGTTCTTCTGGGGAACAGTTGATTCTGAGACTGAAGCCAGAAAACCTAGATATCTAGGATACTAAAGACAATTAAGACAGACTCATACATAATACGCTCCCTGTGAATTGAGACAGAGGGAGCCATGGACAGACAGCAGGGTCTCTCGGCAGAAAGGAACAAAGGACATCCTAGCAAGGGACAGGCAGCTGGTATCTGTGTCCCACTCACCTTGTTCTGAGAGATCTATACATCTCCTGACCCAGTGAATATTATACAACACACCAGACAAGAATTTATAAAAGCTCACAAGGCTCCAGTGCTCCCTTGATCCCATGCAGGACCCAGCCCCTCAATGAGCAAGACTTGGACTCAGACCCAGATCCAAAAGCAAACTGCTTTATATGACAGAACAGCAATGAAACTACTACCAAAGAAGATCTATGAATACTAGTTTCTACAACCTTAGCAATGCCTCTCATACCTGTCTGAGCTAAGAACATATCACCTCAACTCCATATTCCAATGCTTGTCATTTCTTCATGACAGGGAAGCCCTTTTTACTGACTGCAACTAAGGTGTAGACAGCACTTCCCTAGAGAAAGCAGCTCTTTCTTCCTTCTGGTTTCCCCACTACTGTGGCCTGGAAGTTTCATGATCTGCCACAATCTCCAGCCAGTACATTTCCTTTCCCATACCATTCTCACAGGCCACCTGTTGTGGCAGACTCCTCCCTCAGAGCTCCAGGTAACTCTACCCCTTGGAAAACGTGTTCTATGGGCCTGTGAATCCCCCTTGAGTTCTGCGACCAGCAGCTGTCCCACTGTCCCCTCAATGCTGGTGCAGCTGCATGTTCTTCTGTGAGTTGACCCTGAAACCAAGGCCTCATTCAGTCCCATGTCACTGCTGGTGAACACAGTGCACACAAAGGCAGGAAGGAGTTCTGAGGTGACAGTTCCTGTCCCTCCTCATTAGTGGGGGAGGGATGCCATTGCAGCATTCCTGACTAGGCCAGCACAGCCTGTCTGGGCTGCACTGAGTGACCCTGGAATCAAGCACACACACCTCTCCTTTGTGGAAACTTCCCTTGTGCCTCACTGAAGGAACACCCCACAGAAGAGGCAGAGCAAGAGGCCGTGAAGGAAAATCCTGTCAGTCTACGACAGGACATGGCCCAGAGGCAGGTAGGCCTTTGCGAGGTTAGTGCACACTGTCCACTATGTGGGCTATTAAGAAATTCTAAGTGTTCTTGCCCTGCAGCTGCTCTCTGAGGAAAACAACAAACCCAAACGGCAGCCTCAACTAGACACTGACAGCCCAAACCTAAGAAAATGATGACAAATGAAAGGGAGGCTCAGAAAAAAAGGATGTGAGTTCCAGCACACAGTGACAGAAAAGTTGTTTTTTTCTTTCAGCTATTCTTCCATTGAGAAAGGCGTTCTTCACTCTTAGGAGAGAACATGAGATGTGGGAAGAAGCGCGCCACCTAGCGAGCCAAAGTGTCTCATCAAGTGTGTGTACAAGCTCTAAGAGGGCCCTACAAATAAATCCAAGGCTGCACCATTAACACAGGACACGGGGTGATGTTCAAGAAAGCTTCAAAGCTGACCTGGAAGGAGCTGAGGGAGGAAGAAGCAGGCTCCAAGCCAACATGGCTAGGTAGCAAATTTGAGGCAAGCTGAGGCTCAAAGTGCGACCCTGTCTCAAAACAAAACAAAACAAAAACAAACAAAAAACCCTGCCAAAGTAGTTCTGCAAACTAGACTCTACTCTGTCATCCTTAATACATGATATCAACATTCTGAACAAAACATCCCCAAGTTAAACAACAAGACAGCATCATGTGTATTTTTCACTATTTCCCTTTAGATATGAAACTTCAAGCAGGTGTGAAGGTTTCATCTGCTTCAAGGAGGGTCTAAGTGATGTTCCCTTTGGGACCCCAGGCTGCCCAGCCTAGTCCATGTGGTGCCTCTCATGCTCGCATCCTGAAATCCCAGGCTGCTTGGCACAGCCCCTATTCTGCAGAGCATCATGGGTTCATGTGATGGCCCTGTCCTGAGACCCCAGTCTGCCTGGGACAGTCCCTGTCTCACAGAGCATCAGACATAAACTACTAGAGCAAGAAAAACTATGCCAAGACTGATGGCAGGCATGAGCACCATTTCAACCCAGAGATGAAGGAAATCATATATACATTTCCTCTGAAGCAGACATGTGTGAGCAGGAACATCAAAAGCCACAAGCCTAAGGGCTGGGGAGATGGCTTAGTGGTCAAGGCGCTTAACCCAGGTTTGATTCCCTCGTATCCACATAAGCCAGACGCACAAGGTGGTGCATGTGTCTAGAGTTTATTTGTAGTGGATAGAGGCCCTGGCGTGCCCATTCTCTCTCTCTAAAATAAGTAAAAAAAAAAATATTTTAAAATATTTTATTTTTATTTATTTGACAGAGAAAGAGGGAGAGGGGGAGAGAGAGAGAGAGTGAGAGAGAGAGAGAGAGAGAAAGGGAATGGGCACGGCAGGGCCTCCAGCTACTGCAAACAAACTCCAGACGCATGCGCACCCTGTGCATCTGGCTTATGTGGGTCCTGGGGAATTGAACCTGGGTCCTTTGGCTTTGCAGGCAAGTGCCTTAACCACTTAGCCATCCCTCCAGCCCAAAATATATATTTTTAAAAGACACAAACATAACGTCTTGGTCAGTCAGTGCAAACCATACAACCTACGCATCCCACTCAGCTCAGATGCACAGTAGTACTAATATTTTATTTTATTTATTTATTCATTCATTTGTTTGTCTTATGAGAGAGAGACAGAGAGAGAGAGAGAGAGAGAGAGAGAGAGAGAGAGAAATTGGCACTCCAGGGCCTCTAGCCACTGCAACTGAACTCCAAATGTATGTGTACCTTGGCTTATGTGGGTTCTGGGGAGTTGAACCTGGGTCCTTGGGCTTTGTAGGCAAGCAGCTTAACCACTAAGCCATCTCTCCAGCTGAATGCTAATATTTTAATAAGAGGAATGTGATGGTTAAGTCTGTGTCAACTTGATCTGTTTAGGATTCCACAGACATTCCTAATGGGTCTCTGAGGTTGCTTCCAGGAAGGATTAACTAGAGGAGCAATCCTTCCCCCAGAGCGGGGTTGGCCCTTTGGGAGGGGAGGCTTTATCTAAAGAAGCTCTGGGAAGAAAAGTATCCTCCTCTCCTCCCACCTGGCTGCCAGTGCTGCTTGCTGCTTTCCAGTGTGGACTAAAGACCAGTGTGGACTAAAGAGTAGCGTCTCTCCAGGACACCTCCAGGCCTTCAGTGCCAGACTGGGACTGCTGAGGCATCCAGCCTCGTGGACTGAGCAGCTACCAGGTTCCTTGACTCTCAGGCTTGTAATCTACTGTTGTTGGACTGTCATAAAATAATCCAATAAATTCCCTTTTAATACAATTCATTCTATCAGTTCTGTTCCTCTAGAGAGCCCTGACTAATACAAAGAATTTCACAAATATACTTTTTTTGTGGCGTTAGGGCTGGAACTCTGGGCCTCTTATACTAGGCAAGCACTCTACCAATAAACTACAACTCCAGCCAACTTTGTACAGGTTGGAAATCCTCCTGCCTCAGCCTTCTGAGTAGCTGAGATTGCAAGTACTCACCACTAGGCTAGTTTGTGTATACTTTTCAAAATATTTTTATTGGGCTGGATAGATGGTTTAGCAGTTAAGTGCTTGCCTGTGAAGCCTAAGGACCCCAGTTCGTGGCTCGATCCCCCAGGACCCACGTTAGACAGATGCACAGGGGGCGCATGCATCTGAAGTTCGTTTGCAGTGGCTGAAGGCCCTAGTGCGCCCATTCTCTCTCTCTCTCCCTTTCTCTCTCTGTCGCTCTCAAATAAATAAATAAATAAAAAGAAACAAAAAAATTAAAAAATATTTTTATTTATTTACAAGCGAAGACAGAGAGACAGAATGAATGGGGGCACCAGGGCCTCAAGATCAACATGGATGGGACTATCACTGTGGAGCCAACATCCAAACCACAGACAGGCTGTGTTATCAATATGCAGTCAGGCTGCATTTGATCATAATCCATGGGGAGGCAGAGAGATGCCTCCCTTAATACATGCTCAGCCACTCTGAATTTGGGACTGAGATCATTTTATGCTCAAATACTCAAGTTATTGAGAAGCTAGTATTCTGGAGAAATTTGGGCATCTAGGTCAATAGTGAAACCAAATCCAAGGTCCTTTTATCAGAACTAGAGTATCGGGCTACAGGAAAGTTCTCAAGAGACTTTGGACAGCTCAAAACATCACAGTGGAAAGGACCACAGAATAGAGAGGTCTCATCTCACAGAGCTAGGGTGAAAATAGAAGTCAGGGCTGGACCCCAGACAAGAAAAATTCATGTCCCCAGGCTCCTGTTCAGTGAGAAGGACTATTGTAGACCCAGTCACACACCTCATTGTTCAAAATCCAAAACACACAGCCAAGCCAGGCATGGAGGCACATGCCTTTAATTCCAGCACTTGGGAGGCAGAGGCAGGAGGATCACCATGAGTTTGAGGCTAGCCTGGACTAGCATGAGACTCTACCTAAAAAAAAAATTAAAAAAGAAAAACACAGCCAATATGAGGAGTTTAGACAAAGATGTGTATTTTTTTTTTCTTCAAGGTAAGGTCTCACTCTAGCCCAGGATGAACTGGAATTCACTATGTAGTCACCATGCCTGGCTTTGAGGTGTCTTATTTATTTATTTATTTACTGGGGGGGGGGGCAGATAGAGAGAATGGACATGCCAGGGCCTCTAGCCACTGCAAACAAACTCCAGATACATGTGCCACCTTGTGCATCTGGCATATGTGTGTTCTGGGGAATCAAATTGGGGTCCTTAGGCTTCACAGGCAAGTGCCTTAACTGCTAAGCCATCACTAGTATATATATATATACTAGGTAGAAGATGACTATCTAGATGCCTATACCATAGGTATTGTGTAAAAGAAAGAAATAGCAGCCATGTTTGTAACCCATAGAATTCAACCTCTTCAGAAAGTGGAGCCATGTCCATAACTCACAGAAAGCACTTATCTGAAATCCCAAAGCAGAGAAAACAATTTACACAGACCGTGTGGAGACAGCTTTCTGTGGAGTTAATAAAAGTTCCTTCTGCTTTAACTCTTGGGAAACAGTAACCTGATGCTTACCTGGCAGCCTTTTCCTATGTTCTGTTTTCTGCCTCTACCTCACAATGTCCCATGAGGCTCATTCCTTCTAAAATAAAGGCCATCCTCATAACTGCAAAAGAAGCCAGCCAGATGTATAGCCAAAATTTTAAATATTTTGTCTACTGACAGAATTTTTAGCCTACATAATGATAAAGTAAGAACTGTACTTGGAAACATGGAGCTAAGTGATTCCTTGAGAAACAGCGTAGAATGGTCCATGGGGATGCTTCTAGACCGAGCGAGGAAGGGTATCCTTAGTTTTATCAACAGAACAGAAACCCACAGTATCATCCCAAGTCAGAGGGGCATCATGAGGCCCAGGCAGAATCACATGTCTCTCAGCTTCAGGACATGGGCTCCTGGGAGCCAACTGCTGGATGCTACTTCCTGGCCAGGGAATCCTGCTTTTCTTCCCCCTCCCTTCTCCTCTCCCTCTGGTTTTCTCCTCTTCTAACACAAACACCCCTCCACAGGGCCATTTCCATGCTCCTATGAGGCACAAGAGCAGATGAGACAAGCCACTTCTTCAGGAAAAAAATGCTCCAGAACCCCCTTATGTCCAGCAGGATGAAAGGGAGAAGTGAATGAGCATCAAAAGCAGAGACAGATTCAGGCCATTTTAAGTTGGAAGAGAAGAGCATCCTCCCAGCCACTGTCTTCACTGCTCAGAGACCTATAGGATATAGGGGTATCAAGGAAAAAGAGGTCGTTATAAGCACAGCTCAGCTTGCGGTTCCCAGCCATACTCATGGCTGCCAAGGTCTCATGACTAAGTCCTAAAAGTGAATATGCCATCTCAAGGTCCAACCTTATGAAGAAAGCAGAAGCACTTCCTCCCTGAGGCTGCCTGGACCAGTTTGGCAGGTAATACAGAATGAGCTGGTCACCACAGATCACAACACCCATTGGGACTGTGCCACAGAAATAAACTGCTACCATGCTTGATCTTCATACCTTGAGAGATCTACTTGTCACAGTAACTATCACCACATATAACATGTAAAACACAAGAAAAGGCAACTATGTGTGGTATAGTGTGTGGCAGCATGAATCAGGTAGTGTGGGCAAAAACTGGAGGGTTACAAGGCTTCACAATAAAGACCTGCAGCCTTAGAAGCTAGAGTGGGCATGGGGATGAATAGGATGAATAGCAGGGAACTCAGGAATGAGGAATGGTCCTGAGAAAGAAAAGTCACCAGCTGCCCATCATATGCCTCTATCTACTGCCTCCTGGAACCAATGCAAGTCCAGCACTGCAGGCTCAGTAATTTAGCGATCATAAATAACATTCTATAAATAAAGCATTACAGAAATAGGTCTGGTTGATTTCAGAAGATAGGACTGTGGAGGAAAGAGGATCCAGATTTCCCGAGCTTAAAACAATCAACTAAAACTGCTGCAGGACAATGGGATGGAGGAAGTGGGAAGGCATTCCAGTTCCAGGTAAGGCAGAACAGGTAAGAGTGAACAGTAGCATGGGAGATGGCTTTGGAGAGCAGCTCTGTGGACCAACAGGGTTTGGCAAAGTGGAGACAATCTGGCATCAGGGTCAGCAATTATGCTTGCAACCACAATATTACAAAGAGATGATATTACATACTTAATAGTACTACATGTTGCAGTAAAGAATTTCAAGTTGAATAAAGATACCAAAATAAACACATCTACAATGTAGACCAAAGGTGGCTAATGATTCAAATCACAGCACTATTATAAATTAGTAGTACAAAATGGATTTAAAAAGTAATATGGGGCTGGAGAGATTGCTTAGTGGTTAAGGCACTTGTCTGCAAAGCCTAAGGACCCAGGTTTGATTCTCCAGTACCTACATAAGCCAGATGCATCAGGTGGTGCACGTGTCTGGAGTTTGTTTGCAGTGGCTGGAGGCCCTGGCATGCCCATTCTTTATCTGCCTGTTTCCTGCCCCCATCAAATAAATAAATATTTTTTAAAAAGTAAGATGCACACACTATTTAGACAAAAGAAGAAACAAGAAAAACACACATATGTAGTCAATTTACAACTGTGGCACCAATTCTTCAGAAGATGAATTTCAGAACTGATGATGAGTGAGGCACATCAGCCTCAGATCACAGCTGTGCTGGTGATGCCCACAGGCAAACAGATAGCTGCAAAGATCAGAGAGGAAAGATCTCAAATCAGTAACCTAAGCTCGACCTTAAGACACTGGAAAAAGAATAGCAAATGAAACCTAAAGCAGGCAGAAGGGAGAAAATAAAGATTAGAGTCTGCTCTAATCTTTAACTACTGCATCAGGAAAACAGCAGTGAAGAAATCAACAGAATTAACATTTGGTTCTTTCAAAACATCATCAAATAAGTCTGGATGCTGATGGAACATGCTTGTGGTCCCAGCTATTTGTAAGGACTTCTTGAACCCAAATGTTCAACATCAGCCTGGGCAACAAAATGAGATTGTCATACACTGTTACACACACACACACACACACACACACACACACACACACACACGATTAACAAAACTGACATATCTTTAGTTAGCATGACCAAGAAAATAGAAAAAAAAAGACTCACTAAGAACAGGAACAAAAAAGGAAACATTACTACTGACCTTACAGAAATAAGATATAAAGTATAAAAAATACGCTTTCTGAAAAAATGTGAATAAATTGTGCATGAACAAATTAAACTTAAAGGTAACTTATACAAGATGGACAAATTTCTGCAAAGGCACACACTACCAAAACTGACTCAAGAAGAAATAGAAATTCTGAATAATATTAAAACAAGGGATGAGATTATATTGTCAATCAAGAAACTGCCCCCAAAGAAAACCCTGAATTCTACCACATATTTAAAGGAAAAATTAAAAGCACGTCTTCACAAACTCCTCCAAAGATAGAAAAGGAAGGAACATCTAATTTATTCTATGAGGACAGTATTACCCTATGACCAAATGCAAAGTTAGTTCAACATGTGAAACCCAGTAAGTATATCATACCAACAGAATAAGAAACAAAAATCATATCATATGTAGAAAACCACTTTGACAAAATCCACTATCTTTGCATGACAAAAATATTTACCCCAAGCTGATGGTGGGCATCTATGACAAATCCAGTTTAGTATCACACTCAGTGGCTAAACACTGAAGGCTTTCCTCCTGAGATCAGGAACAAGACCAGTCACTGGCTCTTGCCACCCCTGCTCAATACCGGCTGGCTGGTCTAGCCAGGGCAATTAGTCAAGAAAAAGAAACCACAGCAGGGCGTGGTGGCACATGCCTTTAATTCCAGCACTCAGGAAGCAGAGGTAGGAGGATCACTATGAATTTGAGGCTACTCTGAGACTACATAGTGAATTCCATGTCAGCTTGAGCTAGAGTGAGACCCTACCTTAAAAAATTAAATATTTTGCAATTTTCAGAGAATAAATTGTGAAATTTTAAATTTATTTATTTTTCTCTCTCTGCTTCCTGAGCGGTGGGATTAAAGGTGTGCGCCACCATGCCTGGTTAAAATATTTAAATTTTATAAATGAAAAATTCATCTCATTTTTAAAAATATTTTTTTATTGACAACTTCCGTAAATATAAACAATATCCCATGGTAATTCCCTCCCTCCCCCCCGCTTTCCCTTTGAAACTCCACTCTCCATCTTATCCTCTTCCCCTCTCAATCAGTCTTTCTTTTATTTTTTATTTTTTCGAATATTTATTTATTTATTTTGTTTTTTTGAGGTAGGGTCTCACTCTAGCTCAGGCTGACCTGGAATTCACTATGTAGTCTCAGGGTGGCTTCGAACTCATGGTGATCCTCCTACCTCTGCCTCCCGAGTGCTGGGATTAAAGGCATGTGCCACCACGACTGGCCTCAAATTTTTTTTTAAAATTTTTATTTTTTATTTATTTGAGAGACAGAGAGAGAAAGAGGCAGAGGGGGGGGGGGGGGAGAGAGAGAGAGAGAGAGAGAGAGAGAGAGAGAGAGAATGGGCGCAAACAAACTCCAGACACGTGCGCCCCCTTGTGCATCTGGCTAACGTGGGTCCTGGGAACTGAGCCTCGAACCGGGGTCCTTAGGCTTCACAGGCAAGCGCTTAACCACTAAGCCATCTCTCCAGCCCTGGCCTCAAATTTTTATTAACAACTTCCATGATTATAAAAAATATCCCATGGTAATACCCTCCCTCCCCCCACTTTCCCCTTTGAAACTCCATTTTCCATCACATCCCCTCCCCATCTCAATCAGTCTCTCTTTTATTTTGATGTTATGATCTTTTCCTCCTATTATGAGGGTCTTGTGTAGGTAGTGTCAGGCACTGTGAGGTCATGGATATCCAGGCCATTTTGTGTCTGGAGGGAGCACGTTGTAAGGAGTCCTACCCTTCCTTTGGCTCTTACATTCTTTTTTTTTTTTTGGTTTCCTGAGGTAGGGGGTCTTACTCTAGCTCAAGTTGACCTGGAATTCACTAAGTAGTCTCAGGGTGGCCTTGAACTCACAGTAATGCCTCCTGAGTGCTAGAATTAAAGGCGTGAACCACCACGCCCAGCTGGCTCTTACATTCTTTCTGCCACCTCTTCCGCAATGGACCCTGAGCCATGGAAGGTGTGATTGAGATATTTCAGTGCTGAGCAGTCCTGTGTCACTTCTCAGCACCATGGTGCCTCCTGAGTCATCCCAAGGTCACTGTAATCTGAAAAGAGAAGGTTCTCTAGCCAAAAGTGAAAGTAGCATTAATATATGGTATGAATGTTAAGAGAAGTGCTTACTGGGAAGTTTGGTGAGTATAGTATATACTTTTAGCCAGACAGCAGCAGATGTTATACTCTAGGGCTCCTGACTACCCCTGTTGTAGGTTTTCAGTATTGGGGATATATTCCCTCCCATGGAGCGGGTCTCCAGTCAAATAAATGGCCAGTTGGTTTCCCCCATAACAGATGTGCCACTATTGCACCTGTTGGCTCATTTGGCCTGGCTGGCCAAATATAAGGCTTGCAGTATCCACTGTTGGGTAGCTTCACTGGTGAATTCTCTCTCTCCCATTGAACTGCATGCAGCATGTCTTTTTCCAGTTTTCTGTCAGTTGGTCTATATGGAGGAGGTTTTCAGCTTAGCTCCCAGCAGGGTTTCTCAGTGACCTTTCAGCCCAAGTATGTGGAGTCTTCAGCAATAGGGTTTTACCATCTATTCCTGGTGGGAAACCAAGGGCCTTGGTAATGGCCTGTAATGTTTGGGGGGCATTAGGGACCTCCCTGGCAACAACTCACTGGAAGGTATCCCATCCCTGGCACTGAAAATTTTCTAGTAACAATCTTTGGCTCCTGTGTTTTCCATTGTCCAAAAAAGTAGGTTCCCATATGACTTATTTATATCCTCTTAGATTCTGATTTGCCCTCCTTCCACCTTTCCTTACTCAATCTCCTCCCCTGACCTCGCTTAAGACATTTTTTTAAAATCTCTTTTTATTTATTTATTTTTAAATTTATTTATTTATTTATTTGAGAGTGGCAGACAGACAGAGAGAGAGAGAGAGAGAGAGAGAGAGAGAGAATGGACGTGCCAGGGCCTCCAGCCACTGCAAACGAACTCCAGATGCGTGCGCCCCCTTGTGCATCTGGCTTACATGGGTCCTGGGGAGTTGAGCCTCGAACCGGGGTCCTTAGGCTTCACAGGCAAGTGCTTAACCGCTAAGCCATCTCTCCAGCCCCACTTAAGACATTTTCACACCCATTAATCTGTTCTTCTACTTACATATATACAATATCATGCTATTAGGTCCCCCCTCCCTTTATATCTCCTTTCTAGGTTACTGGCCTATGCTACTGAGTTTTCTTCCTACTCACACAGAAGTCCAATCATCTGTAGCTAGGATCCACATATGAGAGAGAACATGCAACATTTGTTTTTCTGGGCCTGGGTTACCTCACTTCATATAATCCTTTCCGGATCCATCCATTTTCCTGCAAATTTCGTAACTTCATTTTTCTTTATTTCTGAGTAGAACTCCTTTGTACAAATGTGCCACATCTTCATTATCCACTCATCATTTGAGGGACATCTAGGCTGGTTCCATTTCCTAGCTATTGTGAATAGAGCGGCAATAAACATGGTTGAGCAAGTATCTCTAAGGTAGTGAGACGAGTCCTTAGGATATATGCCTAGGAGCACTATAGCTGGGCCATATGATAAATCTACTTTTAGCTGTCTCAGGAACCTCCACACTGATTTCCATAATGGCTGGACCAGATTGCATTCCCACCAATACTGTAGAAGGGTTCCTCTTTTTCTGCATCCTTGCCAGCAGTTATGTTCATTTGTTTTTATGATGGTAGCCAATCTGACAGGAATGAGATGGAATCTCAATGTAGTTTTAATCTGCATTTCCCTGATGACCAGGGATATCGAACAATTTTTTAGATGTTTATATGCCATCTGCATTTCTTCTTTTGAGAACTCTCTATTTAGTTCCATAGCCCATTTTTTAATTGGCTTGTTTGATTTCTTCTTATTTAATTTTTTGAGTTCTTTGTATAACTTAGATATTAATCTTCTATCAGCTGTATAGCTGGCAAAGATTTTCTCTCATTCTGTAGGTTGCCTCTTTGCTCTATTCACAGTGTCTTTTGCCATACAAAAGGCTTGTAATTCCATTAGGTCCCAGCGATTAATCTGTGGTTTTATTGCCTGAGCAATTGGGGTTTTATTCAGAAAGTCCTTGCCAATATGTTGAAGGGTTTCTTTTACTTTTTCCTGTAGCAGTTTCAGAGTTTCAGATATGATATTAAGATCTTTGATCCATTTGGACTTAATTCCTGTGCATGGAGAGACTTAAGGATCTATTTTCATCCTTCTACAGATACATATCCAGTTTTCCCAGCACCATTTGCTGAAGAGGCTGTCTCTAGATGCTCTGGATCCCTCCTACTTCTCTGCTGCCATTGGTAATTTCTTATACACCTCACTTTTTCGTAGAAGATTGTATTTTGATTTTTTTTTTGCTTTTTCTCCCCTGGGCTGCTTTGGTGTGGTTCCTCTGCAGCCATCTTAACCAGAAGTCCTCATCTCATTTTTATGAATCAGAAAATTCAAACACCGCTGACACGGCAATGCTCCCAAAACTGATCTACAAATTCAGTGTAGTCCCCAATTCAATGTAGTCCCCACTGGAATTTCAGCTGACTTCTCTGCCACTGATGAGATGGATCTAAAATGCATATGGAATAACAAGGAACTCCAAATAGCAAAATCATCCCAGAAAAATAAGAACATGTAGCAGCAAAAGTTCTCATGTCAAAACTTATTGCTTGGCAAACAGTGGCCAGGACTAAGGTACTATACTGTAATGCACGTGAATAGGAAAGTAGTGTCCTGGAAATGGTATACATATGGCCAACTTTCAAATGAGTGAAATAGGAACTAATGCCTACACACAAAGAATGAAGTTATTTTGTACCATGTAGAAAAATAAAAAGAAACAACATCTTAAATTTAACAACTTTAAAAACGTAACTTTTGGCGCTGGAGAGATGGCTTAGCACTTAAGCACTTGCCTGTGAAGCCTAAGGACCCTGGTTCGAGGCTCGATTCCCCAGGACCCACATTAGCCACATGCACAAGGGGGTGCACACATCTGGAGTTTGTTTGCACTGGCTGGAGTCTCTGGAGCGCCCATTCTCTCTCTCTCCCTCTTTCTCTATTTGTTGCTCTCAAATAAATAAATAAAAATAAAACTTAAAAAAATGTAACTCTTGGGCTGGAGAAATGGCTTAACAGTTAAGACACTTGCCTACAAAGCCCAAGGATCCAGGTTTGATTCCCCAGTACCCATGTAAAGCCACATGTACAAGGTGGGGTATGCGTCTGGAGTTTGTTTGCAGTGGTTAGAGGCTCTGACATGCCCAATCTCTCTCTCTCTTTTCTCAAGCTCTCTCAAATAAATAAATAGTAAATAAATATTTTAAAATATGTAATTCTTGGGCTGAAGAAATGGTTTAGCACTTAAGGTGCTTACCTGAGAAGCCTAAGGATCCAGGTTTGATTCCCTAGTACCCATGTAAGCCAGATGCACAAGGTGGTGCATAAGTCTGGAGTTCATCTGTAGTGGCTAGAGGCCTTGGCATGCCCATTCTCTATCTGATAAATAAATAAATAAATAAATAAATAAATAAATAAATAAATAAATGTAATTCTTGGGCTGAGAGATGTCTCAGCAGCTAAATGTACTTGCTTGTAAAGGCTGATGGCCCAGATTCAATTCTCCAGTATCCATGTAGGGCCAGATACATAAAGTGACATGAGTCTAGAGTTTGTGCACAGTGGCAGGAGCCCTGGCATGGCTATACTCACTCTCTGTCTGCCTCTTTTTCTCAGTCTCTTTCTATCTCAAATAAATAAAAAATATTTTTAAAATGTAACTATTTTAAAAAATATTTTTATTTATTACGGGGGGGGGGGGGAAGAGAGAGAGAGAGAATATGAATGTACATGCCAGGGCCTTCAGCTGCTGCAAAAGAGCTCTAGATGCATATGCCACCTTGTGCATCTGGCAAATCAAACATGAGTCTTTAGGCTTCTCAGGCAAGTGCCTTAACTGCTAAGCCATCTTTCCAGACCTAAAAGTGTAACTCTAAAAGTAACTGTGCTGGGTGTGGTGGTGCATGCCTTTAATTCCAGCACATGGGAGGCTGAAGTAGGAGGATCACCATGA
Organism: Dipus sagitta; assembly: GCA_036346955.1. Classification (NCBI taxonomy): domain Eukaryota; kingdom Metazoa; phylum Chordata; class Mammalia; order Rodentia; family Dipodidae; genus Dipus; species Dipus sagitta. Next base: position 39,156,644 of record CM070783.1, read on the forward strand.
GTTCAAGGCCAGCCTGGAATTATAGAGTAAGTTCCAGGTCAGCCTGGGCTACAGTGAGACTCTACCTTGAAAAACCAATTAAAAAAAACAGCAATTGTAAAGGTAAATCTCCATGATTCTGGATTCCCAAAATGGTTCTCAGAGAAGATACCAAAACCAGGAACAATAAAAGAAAGGAGGGCTGGAGAGATGGCTTAGTGGTTAAAGTGTTTGCCTGCAAAGCCTAAGGACCCATGTTCAACTCTTCAGAACCCAATTAAGCCAGATGCATATGGTGGCGCCTGCATCTGGAGTTCGTTTGCTGTTGTTAGAGGCCCTGGCACACTCATTCTCCCTACCTCCCTTTCTCTAAAAGACAAATAAATAAATAAACAATAAAATCTTAAAAAGGAAACAAAAGAAAGGGAGTTAAACTGGGATTTATCAAAATTAAAAACTTTTGTTGGTCTGGAGAGATGGCTTAGTGGTTAAGAGTTGAGAATTGCTGGCTTGGGATGGAGTTTTCCCCAAGATGTGAGCAGCCCAGCTAGAGGGGCAGAATTAGAACTCCAGGACTTTGTCATTGGTTAGAGATGTCAGACATGGAGCTTAGATCTTGAATTGGTTTGACTTTTCCTTGTTAGGCTCAATACCATCTTCTGCAGTGTCAATGTTTATTCTGTGTCATTGTTTTTTGTTTTATAGACTAACAATTAAGAGAGCTTAGACTATGGGGATATTTGAACAGAATTGCAATTCATAAAAAATATGGGGACGTTTAAAGTTGGGCTGAATGCATTGCATTTTATATTATGGGTGGTTATCAGTTTATGAGAGCCAGGAGTGGAATGTGATGGTTTGAATTAGGTGTCCCCCTTAAACTTATAGGTTCTGAACGTTTAATTCCCAGCTAAATGGCAATTTGGGAGGTGGAGCTTTGCTGGAGGAGGTGTGTCAATGGAAGTGGACCTTGAAGTTTATTAACCCTCAGTTTGCCAGTGTTAGTTGGCTTACTTTCATACTGTGGTGCTCCATGTGCTGTGGAAGAGGTGATGTCCAGCCTCTGCTCATGCCATTCTTTTCCCTGCCATTATGGTTTCCCCTGGAGTCTGTAAGTCAAAAAAGCCCTTTCCTCCCACAAGCTGCTTTTGGTTGGGTGTTTTTTTTTTTTTTTTTTTTTTTTTGCCAGCAATGCAAAGGTAACTTCAACAAATATCATTAGTCATCAAGAAATATAAATCAAGGGGGCTGAGGAAATGGCTTAGCGGTTAAGGCATTTACCTGCAAAGTCTAAGGACCCTGGTTCGATTCCCCAGGACTCACATAAGCCAGATGCACAAAGGGGCTCATGCATCTGGAGTTCGTTTGCAGTGGTTGGAGGCCCTGGCACACCTGTTCTCTCTTTCTATCTGCCTCTTCTTCTCTCTTCCTCAAATAAATAATAAAATATTTCAAAAAAGAAATATAAATCAAAATGAGAATGAAAGGCTACTTTGCATCCATTAAGATGACTAGATTTGAAAGTCAGATAAAAACAAGTATTGGTGAGAAACCAGAATCTTCACACACTGCTGGTGGGAATGTAATAGTACAGCTCCTCCAGGAAACAGAATGGCAGTTCCCCAATAATTACACATGCAATTACCACATAGCCCAAGATTCCTGCTTAGGAATACATCTACAGAAATGAAAACAGGTCTACACAAAATCCTGTTCATTAATGTTTACAGCAACACTATTCATACAGGCAAAAAGGAAAAGTAATCCAAACATCCATCAGTGTACAAATACATAAACAAACCATGGAATATTAACACAATGGAATAAAGATACAAATCAAGTTCTGACATATGTTATAACCTGGTAAATACAAGAGGCCAGTCACAAAGTCCAAATTACAGGATTCTATTCATACGGAACTCCAGGATAGGGAAACCTACAGAGGCAGAAAGTCTAATGACTGTAGTCACTTCAGGCTGGGAGCAGGCAAGAAGGGTGAACTTTAGGTGACAGCTCAAGGCCACACTTAATTCTTTCAAAAGGGCTCAGTACTGGTGATGCCTTTTATACTGTCCAGTGTAGACAGCAAGTTATCTGGTCACCCTGTGGTTCTCCCCATGGCCAGGCAAAAGCACAAAAAGGAATCACAGTCCTTGACCTTGGGATGGTTATCACTGAGTGGAGCTTAGGGACACAGTGGTGGAGGCAAGGTGACTGTTAACTAGGAGCTAGATAGGCAGAACGGTGACTGAGGGGAATTCTAGACAGAGCTGAGTACAGCTGGGCTGAGGAAGGTGAAGTTAAAGTCATGGCCAGAAAGAGGAGGTTGACATGTAAGAACAACTTGGGCTTTTCTCTAGGTTGTTGACCACTCATGTTTTCATTTCTTCTTTGGTTTTTTCCTCCCTTCCTCCTGTCCATCCATCCTCCAAAGACCAACTGGGAAGTTACTATTGATCAATGGAGAACAATTTAGATGTTGAATATGACAAAAATGTTAGTGCAGCACTCTGAAGAGTGCTACAGAGCAGGTAACTTGAGGAAGCCTGTGAGGATGAGAGAACTGAGGGGCCAAGAGTACTAAGAAGGAAAAGGAGGGAGAGACAGACAGACTGAGAGGTACAGAGACAGATACAAAGACAAATAGAGAGACAGAGGGACACTAAGAGAGATAGAGAAGGGCACAGAGAGACCATGGAAGAGAGAGACAGAGAGAGAGAGAGAGGGGTTGAGAGAGAGAGAGGAAGGGAAGGAGACACATAACCAGTGGGATTAGCCAGTGAGCTTCTACCTGCTACACGTGTTAGAAACATGACTATAGTCTGACATTGTGGCACATGCCTGAAATCCTAGCACTCAGGTGGCTAAGGCAGGAGAATCAGAAGTTTAAGACCACCCTCGGCTATGTGATACTCTGACTCAAAAGCAACAAACAAGCCGGGCATGGTGGCACACACGCCTTTAATCCCAGCACTCGGGAGGCAGAGGTAGGAGGATCACTGAGAGTTTGAGGCCACCCTAAGACTACATAGTGAATTCCAGGTCAGCCTGAGCTAGAGTGAGACCCTACCTTGGAAAAAAAAATGAGGACTTCACAACCAACAATTATGCACCCACTAACAATGCTAGGGTTGTACTTTCTTGATTACTGAAGCATTGTAGGAAGTTCTGAAAGCATCAAGTATGGCTAAGGAAGAGTACTTGTCTGGTATTCACTAGGCCCTGGGCTTGAAACCTAACACCACAAGTAATTGCAGAAAATGGTCTTCCAGTTTTGTTCCCATTTAGAACTCCCCCACCCCAATCTAGGGTCTTACTCTAGCCATGCTGACCTGGAACTCACTCTGTAGCCCCAGACTGGCCTCGAACTCACAGGGATCCTCCTACCTCTCCCTCCTGAGTGCTGGGATGAAAGTTGTGTGTCACCATGCCTGGCTTTCAAGATTAAGAAAAAAGTTTTATTTATTTGCAAGCAGAGTCACAGAGGGACAGAATGGGCATGCCAGGACCTCTTGCCACTGGTAACAGACTCCAGATGCATGTGCCACTTTGTGTATTTGGCTTTTCATATGAGTTTTAGAATGAAGTTGTCAACATGTCAAAAAGGTAGCAAAGATTTTGATAGGCATTACATTGAATCTGCAGATAAATTTGGGGGAAAAATTTTTATTTTTGGAGGTATGGTCTCACTCTAGCCCTGAATGACCTACAAGAATGACCTGAAATTCACTATGTAGTCTCAGGCTAATGGGTCCTAGGGAATCAAACCTGGGTCCTTTGGCTTTGCAGGCAAGCACCTTAACTGCTAAGCATCTCTCCAGCCCAGATAATTCTTTTTTAATTTTTAGAGAAACTTTCCTTTTTGTATACTTGGCTGCATCTCATCATTCCCACCAACAGTCCACAAGTATTTCTATTTTTCTGTGCTTTCTCCTATATTGCTCATACATTTTTTTTTCTGATAGTAGTCAGGGCAACAACATAGTAACATCTGATATGGTTTCATTTGGTTTTGGTGGTGGTGGTGGTGGTGGTGGTGGTGTGTGTGTGTGTGTTTATTTGGGAGTGGAGAGGCAGGTCTCATTATGTAACCCAGCCAGGCTTCAAACTCACAATCTTCCTACCTCCCTCTCCCAGGCATGTGCCACCACTACCTAGTTAAATATGGCTTTTGTTTGCATCTCCCCAATGACTGACTGATGCTCATCATCTTGCCTTGTACTTATAGGACATATACACACCTTCTTTTAATAAATCTCATCAAGTTCTTTTCCCATTTTTAACTCATGTCCATAGTTTTTATTGGCAGTTAGTCAATAGGCACCCTTTGCCTTGTATATACCAATAGTGTAGACCCCTAGCAGGAAAGCAGATGCCAGTATAAAGCGTACTGTCAGCACAATCCAGGCACACTGAGCTGCACTGATCAGTTAGGAAAGGGTCAAAGCATCCACAAATCCATGTTCCCAGATGCTGGCTGAGGGACCAACCTTGTGGATAAGACTATCAGTTCTTTACTCATTTTTTATATAATTTATTTGAGGGGGACAGAAGAGAGAGAGAGAGAGAGAGAGAGAGAGAGAGAGAGAGAGAGAATATGAATGGGCGCACTAGGGCCTCTAGCCACTGCAAACAAACTCTAGAAGCATGTACCACTGTGTGCATCTGGCTTATGTGGGTACTGGGGAATTGAACTTGGGTTCTTAGGCTTCGCAGGCAAGCATCTTAAGTACTAAGCCATCTTCCCAGCCCTTTAAAAGTATTTTTATTAGCTGGGTGTGGTGGTGCACACCTTTAATCCCAGCACTTGGGAGGCAGAGATAAAACGCATTACCATGAGTTCTAGGCCACCTTGAGAGTACATAGTGAATTCCAACTCAGCCTGAGCTAGAGCAAAACCCTACCTCGAAAAACCAAAAGAGAAATTTTTTAAAAATTGATTTCTGAAGACAGAGAGAGAGAGAGAGAGAGAGAGAGAGAGAAAGAGAAAGAATGGGAACACCATGGCCTCTTTCCACTGAAAAGAAACTCTAGACACGTGTACCATTTTGTGTGTCTGGCTTATATGGGTGCCAGGATGACAGGCTCTGGAAGCAAGCACCTTTAACTGCTGAGCCATATCCCCATCCTGTGAAAAGCTCCCCCGCCCCCACTCTGAGGTAGGGTTTCACTCTAGCCCAGGCTGACCTGGAATTCATTATGTAGTCGCAGGGTGGCCTTGAACTCATGGTGATCTTCCTACCTCTGCCTCCCAAGTGCTGGGATTGAAGGTGTGTGCCACCACACCTGGCTTCAGTTTTTTTTTAAATACTTTTATTTATTATTTATTCACAAGCAGACAGAGAGACAGAGGAGAGAAAGAGAGAATGGGCACACCAGGCCTGCAGCCACTAAAAATGACCTCCAGATGTATCCACCACTGTGCATATGTATGTATGTATGTATCTATGTATGTATGCGTGTGTGTGTGTGTGTGTGTGTGTGTAATTTTAGGGCTGGAGAGATGGCTTAGAGGTTGGGGCACTTGCCTGAGAAGCCTAAGGACTCACGTTTGATTCCCCAGTACTCATGTAAGCCAAATGCACAAGGTGGTGCATGCATATGGAGTTTGTTTGCAGTTCATTTGCAGCTAGAGGCCCTGGCATGCCCATTCTCTCTCTCTCAAATATATCGTAAAAATTTTATGTATAATTATTTATTTTGAGAAAGAGGGAAGGGGAGAGAGAGAGAGAGAGAAAGGGGAAGAAGGCAAACAGAGACAGAATGGGTGTGCCAGGGCCTTCAACCACTGCAAACGAACTCCATATGCTTGCACCACTTTGTGCATCTGGCTTTACTTGGGTACTGGTGAAGCATGCACACACACACATACATTTAAAAAACAAAAAGTATTAATCCACTTCAGTCCACAGGTATTTGGGGACATAGAAGATCCAGAAAGAGATATAAGTAGTTACAAAGAAACCAAAGTGAGAGTAGCATTAATATAAAGGTATGAATATTAAGAGAAGTGCTTACTGGGCAGTTTGATAAGCATAGTATATACATTTATCCAGACATCAGCAGATGTTATACCCCTAGGGCTCATGACTACTCTCACTTTGGGTAGAGAATCTTCTCTTTTCAGATGGCAGTGACCTTGGGATGACTCAAAAGGTATCATAGTGCTGGAAAGAAGTGACTGAAGTACTGATGTTACTGAGTAACATCTTGATCACACCTTCCATGGCTCAGGGTCTAATGCGGAAGAGGCGGCGGAAAGAATGTAAGAGCCAAAGAGGGTAGGACTCCTTACAACGTGCTCCCACCAGACATAAAATGGCCTGTATATCCATGACCTCACAGTGCCTGACACTACCTACACAAGACCATCATAAGAGGAGGAAAAGATCATGACATCAAAATAAAAGAGAGACTGATTGGGATAGGGAGGGGATATGATGGAGAATGGAATTTCAAAGGGGAAAGTGGGGGACCATGGGATATTTTTTATAATCATGGAAGATGTTAATAAAAATTGAGAAAAAAAAAGAAACCAGTACTTTTCTATATACCAATAATGCTGAGGAAGAAATCAGGAAAACAATCCCACTCACAAGATATACAAACAAAAACCATCCAGGAATAAAACTAACCAAGGAAGTGAAAGACCATTACAATGAATTTTTTTTTGTTTTGTTTTTTTGAGGTAGGGTCTCTAGCCCAGGATGACCTGGAATTCACTATGGAGACTCAGGGTGGCCTCGAACTCACGGCGATCCTCCTACCTCTGCCTCCCGAGTGCTGGGATTAAAGGCGTGCGCCACCACGCCTGGCTTTTTTTCTTTTTCGAGGTAGGGTCTCACTCTGGTCCAGGCTGACCTGGAATTCACTATGTAGTCTCAGGGTGGCCTTGAACTCATGCAATCTTCCTACCTCTGCCTCCTGAGTGCTGGGATTAAAGGCGTGCACTACTATGCCCGGCTACAATGAAATTTTTTTTAATTTCTTTGTTTATTTTTATTTATTTGAGAGCGACAGACAGAGAGAGAAAGAGTCATAGAAAGAGAGAGAGAATGGGCGCGCCAGGGCCTCTAGCCACTGCAAATGAACTCCAGACACGTGCGCCCCCTTGTGCGTCTGGCTAACGTGGGTCCTGGGGAATCGAGCCTCGAACCAGGGTCCTTAGGCTTCACAGGCAAGCGCTTAACCGCTAAGCCATTTCTCCAGCTCTACAATGAAAAATTTTAAACAATGAAGAAAGGAGCTAGAAAGGTACTAAAAGAAAATCTTCCCATTTTCATGAGTTGGCAAAACTAATATTGTGCAAGTGACCACTGCCAAAAGCACCCTATAAATTCAATGCAATCTTCATAAAATTTGAGTGACTGCTTCAAAGAAATCTTAAAATTCACATAGAAACATAAAATACCAAGAATAGCTACAGCAATCTTGAGCAGGAACAATACTGAAGGTATTCCAATACTTCATTTCAAATTTTACTACAGAGCCATAGTAACAAAAACAGCACGGTACTGGCACAAAAAGAGATATACAGGTAAATGGAAAAGAATACAGGGCACAGAATTAAACCCTCAGAGATACAGCCACCTGATTTTTAAATAAAGACGCCAAAAAAAAAAAATTAAAAGACATCTTTAACAAATGGTGCTGGGAAAATTGGATATCCACATATATAAGAATGAGACAAGATTTACAGCTTTCAGTCTGCATAAAAATATATTCAAGGGCTAGAGAGATGGCTTAGTGGTTAAAGGACTTGCCTGCAGGTTTGATTCTCCAGGTCCTTCATAAGCCAGATGCACAAGGTGGCACATGGGTCTGGACTTCGGAGTTCATTTGCAGTGGCTAGAGGCCCTGGTGCACCCATTCTTTCCCTCTCGCTCTCTTTCTCAAATAAAAATAAATAAATAAATAAAGGCGTGTGCTACCACGCCTGGCTTATTCTTAAAAAAAAAAATCTATTCAAAATAGATCAAAAACATTAATAAAGACCAGAAACTGGGCTGGGGTGATGGCTCAGTAGGTACAGGTGCTTGCCTCTAAAGCCTAACAACTCAGGTTCAATTCCCCTGTAATTATGTAAAGCCAGATCCACAAAGAAGTGCAAGCATCTGGAGTTGGTTTGCAGTTCATTTGCAGCTAGAGGCCCTGCAAGCCAATTCTGTCTGTCTGTCTTCTCTCCATCTCTCTCTGCTTACAAATAAATAATTTAGAAAAAAGACCAGAAATACTCAAACTGTCAAGTGGAAAATGTGGGGAAAACATTCCAAAAACTAGGCATAGGTAAAAACTTTCTGAGAAGGACTCCAACAGCTCAAGAAATAATGCCAAAAAATTGAGAAAAGGAATTGCATGAAATTAACAAACTTCTGCACAGTAAGGGAAATAATAACTCAAGTGAAGAGGCAGCCTTGCTGGGTGTGGTGACGCATGCCTTTAGTCCCAGCACTAGGGAGGCAGAGGTAGAAGGATCACCATGAGTTCGAGGCCAACCTGAGACTACATAGTAAATTCCAGGTCAGCCTGGACTAGAATGAGACCCTACCTTGAAAAACCAAAAATGGGAAACAGGAATGACAATGAGGTAGATGAAGAAGAAGGTAATCGTGAGGAAGAGGATGGAGATGAAGATGAGGAGGCGGAGGCAGCTATGGGCAAGTAGGCAGCTGAAGATGATGAGGGTGATGATGTTGATACCAAGAAGCAGAAGACCAATGAGGATGACTAGACAGCAAAAAAGGAAAAGTTATTGAAAAACAGGCCACCATGTCCTATTTACCCTCCACTTCCCATCTCAGAAGCTAAATGTGGTCACATTCGAGTAGAGGGGTAGGCCTGCCTGCCAACCACAGGCAACGCCACCTGCAGATGACACATGCTCTTCATCACCCCACCAAAATCACAATGAGAATTTGTAACAGGGGAAGAGAAAACCAAAACTTCTGAGGCCCTGCTTTTTTTTCTTAAAAGTACTTTAAAAGGGAAATTTGTTTGTATTTGTTATTTACGATATATATATATATATATATTTACATTTTATATGCATATATATATATATAAGTATATATATATATATATATATATATATATATATATTTTTTTTTTTTTCATGGTAGGATCTGGCCCAGGCTGACCTGGAATTCACTATGTAGTCTCAGGGTGGCCTCAAACTCATGGCGATCCTCCTACCTCTGCTTCCCCAGTGCTGGGATTAAAGGCGTGTGCCACCATGCCCGGCTTACGTTTTATATTTTTGTACATATTGTTAGGGGTCAGCCATTTTTAATGATAACGGATGACCAGACCAGCCTTCAGAACGTTCTCTGTCCTACTTCTGACTTGTGGTATGACCATGTTCATTATAATCTCAAAGGAGAAAAAAACCCTTGTAAACAACAACAACAACAACAACAACAACAACAAAACAATCTTATTCTGAGCATTCCAGTAACTTTTTTTGTGTCGGTACCTAGCCGTACTAAAAGCAGTTGGTTTGTATGAGATGGTTAAAAACGCCAAAGATAAAAGGTTTCTTTTTTTGTCTATGAAGTTGCTGTTTATTTTTTTGGCCTGTTTGATGTATGTGTGAAACAATGTCCAACAATAAACCAGAATTTTATTTTACTGAGCTGTTCTAACAAAAAAATAAATAAATAAAAAGAGACAACCTCAGAATGGGAGAAAAATCTTTATTAGCTATGCATTTGACAAAGAATTAATAATCCAGAAAAGATAAAGAACTCAAAACAAAACTACCAAAGCTATACATTTGACAGAGAGGATTAATATCCAAAATATACACAGAACTCAAAAAACTAAATAATAAGAAAACAAAAACCCAATTAAAAAATGGGTTATGGAACTAAATAGTGAGTTCTCAAAAGAAGAAATACAGATGGCATATAAACATCTGAAAAAATGTTCTACATCCTTAGCCACCAGGGAAATGCAAATTAAAACTACTTTGAGATTCCATCTCACTCCTGTCAGAATGGGTACCATCAAAAAGACAAATGACAATAAATGCTGGCGAGGATGCAGAAAAAGAGGAACCCTTTTACACTGTTGGTGGGAATGCAATTTGGTACAGCCATTGTGGAAATCAGTGTGGAGGTTCCTAAGACAGCTAAAAATAGATCGACCTTATGACCCAGCTATTCTACTCCTATACATATATCCTAAGGATTCATTTCACTACCTTAGAGATACTTGCTCAACCATGTTTATTTCTACTCTATTAACAATAGCTAGGAAATGGAACCAGCCTAGATGTCCCTCAACTCATGAGTGGATAATGAGGATGTGGTACATTTATACAATAGAGTTCTATTCAGCAGTAAAGAAAAATGAAATTATGAAATTTGCAGGGAAATAAATGGATCTAGAAAGGATTATACGTAGTGAGTTAACCCAGAATCAGAAAGCCAAACATTGCATGTTCTCTCTCATATGTGGATCCTGGCTACAAATGACTGGACTTCTATGTGAGTTGGAATAAAACTTAGTAGCAGAGGCCAGCAAGCCAGAAAGGGGATATAAAGGGAATAGAAAGGAAAGGAGGAGGGGTATACTTAAGACAATGGTATTGTATATATGTATGTAGAAGACTGGGGGTGGAAAGGCCTAAGTGAGGTCAGGGGAAGAGATTGGGTAAAGAAAAGGTGGGGGTGGGGGGGAGGAGGGCTAATCAAAATCTAAGATGGTATGAATAAGTCATATGGAAACCTACTTTTTGGACCTTGGCACACCCGAAGCCATAGATTGTTACTAGAAAATTTTCATTGTCAGGAATGGGATACTTTCCAGTGAGCAGTTGGCCAGGGAGGTCCCTGATGCCCCCAAAACATGACAGGCCATTGCCGAGGCTCTTGGTTTCCCACCAGCAATAGATGGTAAGGCCTTATTGCTGAAGACTCCACATACTTGGGCTGCAAGGTCACTGAGAAGTCCTGCTAGAGCTGAGCTGAAAACCTCCTCCATGTAGACCAGCTGACAGAAAGCTGGAAAAAGCTATGTTGCCTCCAGTTCAATGGGAGAGAGAAAAAACACCAATGGAGATAACCAACAGTGAACACTACAAGTCTTAAAGTTGGCCAGCCAGGCCAAATGAGCCAACAGGTGCAACAGTATCTGTTATAGGGGAAATCAATTTCTCTCTAATTGGACTGGAGGCCTGCTCCATGGGAGGGAATACATACCTTATTGAAAGCCTATATTGAAAACCTACCACAGGGGAAGCCAGGAGCCCTAGGGGTGTAATGTTTGCTGGTATCTGGCTAAATGTATATACTATGCTCACCAAACTTCCCAGTAAGCACGTTTCTTAATGTTCATACCCATATATTAAAGCTACTCTCACTTTTGGTTAGAGAAGCTTCTCTTTTCAGATGACAGGGACCTTGGGATGACTCAGAAGGTACCATAGTGCCCAGAAGTGACAGAGGAGTGCTCAGCACTGAAATATCTCTATCATACCTTCCCAAGGCTCAGGGTCCATTATGGAAGAGGTGGAGGAAAGAATTTAAGAGCCAAAGGAAGGGTGGGACTCCTTACAACGTGCTCCTCCAGACACAAAATGGCCCAGATATCTATGACCTCTCAGTGCTTGATACTACCTACACAAGACCATCATAATAGGAGGAAAAGATGATGACGTCAAAGTATAGACTGATTGAGAGGGGGAAGGAGTATGATGGAGAGTGGAGTTTCAAAGGGAAAAGTGGGTGGGGGGAGGTAGGGAATTACCATCGTTTATTATCTATAATTATGGAAGTTGTCAATAAAAAAAGAAAAAATCTACCTAACTCCCCCACCTCCAAACAACAAAGGAGCTAATAAAATGAATTAACAGTTTTCAAAAGTTGACATACAAAGCTGGGCATGGTGGCACATGCCTTTAATCTCAGCACTCAGGAGGCAGAGGTAGGAGGATTGCTGTGAGTTTGAGGCCACCCTGAGACTACAGAGTGAGTTCCAGGTCAGTCTGAGCTACAGTGAGGCCCTACCTCAAAAAACAAAAACAAAAACAAACAAACAAAAAACTCCAAACCAAACTAAACCCAACAAAAAATTCCATCTAGGCAGAAATCCAGAGGCTACAGAGAATTCAGCACTAAGTCAGACTGCTAACAGGCCTGCCATGGCTTAGGGACCACTGCAGAAGAGTGGGTGGAAAGACTGTAAGAGTTACAGAGTGGGTAGAAATATTCTGAGGCACAGTCCCCCTGCTATCCCACAGGTCTGACTGAGGCATTCATGACCCCACAGTGAATACTATAACCTCACTGAGGAGGGCCCCCAGGGTAATGGGAGCAAGGGCGAGGGAAAAAAAGAGTATAACCTGTTATATATAAAATAAGATAAATAAAATAAAATGAGAGTTCTCAAAAAAAAAAAAAAAAGAAAGAAAAAGAAAAGAAAAAAGAAAGAAAAGGAGGCCTATGGCTAGGGAGATAATATGCCCTAGGGGAGTAATGACTTACTGTTGTTAGGCTAAATGCACATAGTATGCCCACCCAGCTGCCCTCTAATCACTGATGTTTATGCTCATATATTAATGTTACTCTCACTTTTGGTTACAGAAGCTTCTCTTTTCAGATGGTGGTGACCACTGGGATGACTCAAAACTCACCACAGTACTGAGAAGAAGTGTGTTCAGCACTAAACGAGACATCTCTATTATACCCTCCAAGGCTCATGGTCCACTGTGGAAGTCGGGGCAGAAAGAATAAAAGAGCCAAAGGAAGGGTAGGACTGCTTGCAATGCAATCTTCCAGACATAAAATGGCCTGGCTATTCATGATCTCATAGTGCCTGATACTACCTGCACCAAGACCTTCATAATAGGAGGGGAGAAATGATGACATCTGAATAGAAGAGAGACTAAGAAGGGATTCAATGGAAGGAGGATTTGGGAAGGGAAAATGGAGGTGGTGAGAGGGAAATATCATGGCTTAGTGTCTATACTTATGGGAGCTGTCAATAAAAAAGTTAAAAAAAAAAGAAAAAAGAAAGAAAAAAGAAAAAAACTCTCCACGTAGAAATCCCTAACCAGATGGATTCATTAATAAATTCTACGAACTTTTCAAGGGTGATCTAAATGCCAACTTTTCTCAAGGTGTCCACTACATAGAAAGGGGAGGAAATACCTGATCTTGATCTCTAAACCAGATAAAGATGCAACCAAAAAAAAAAAACTATAAATCAGTTTCCCTGATGAACATATATGCAAAAATTCTCAACAATATTCTTGCAAATCGAATTCAAGAGCACATTAAAGAGATTATTCATCATGTCCAAGTGGGATTTATTCCAGGGATGCAAGGTTGGTTCAACATATGTAAAGTAATAAATTTAATACACCAAAAAATAAAGAAATTAAATGATCATTTCAATTGGTGCAGAAAAAGCATTTGATAAAGTCCAACATGCCTTTGTGATAAAAGTCCTGGAAAAAGTTAGAATATATGGCACATACCTCAAAGTAATAAAGGCCATGTATGACAAACCCACAGCCAATATTATATTAAATGGCAAAAAAAAAAGAGACCAGTCAGACACACACCTTTAATCCCAGCACTTGGGAGGCAAGTAAGAAGATCATCGTGAGTTCCAGGTCAGCATGGGCTATACGAAGACCCTACCTTGAAAACCCCAAAACAAACAAAAACCTGAGAGGATTTCTTTAAAAAACAGGAATGAGACAATGATATCTACTCTTGTCACTTCTTTCAATATTGTGCTCTAATTCCTAGCAAAAGCAATAAGACAAAAGACATAAAAGGAGTAAAAATAGGAAGGAAGGGGTTGGAGAGATGGCTCAGTGGCTAAAGGAGCACACACACACAGTCTCTCTCTCTCTGCCTCTCTCAAATAAGTAAAAATATTTAAAAATAGGAAAGAAATAAAACTATCCTTATCTGAAAATGACATGATTTTATACTTAAAAGACCTAAAAGAAGCCGGGCGTGGTGGCGCATGCCTTTAATCCCAGCATTTGGGAGGCAGAAGTAGGAGGATCGCTGTGAGTTTAAGAACTCTGAGACTACATCATGAATTCCAGGTCAGCTTGGACTAGAGTGAGACCCTACCTCAAAAAACAGAAAAAAAAAAAAGATCTAAAAGAGTCTGCAAAAAAAATCTTCTTAATAAATAATTTCAGTAAAGTTGCAGAATACAAAATTAATACATAGAAATCAGTAAAGAAGTCAAGGAAAGCATCCTATTCACAAGAGTTACCAAAAATATTAAATGCCTAGGAATAAATCTTACCAAAAATATTAAAGACCTCTAGAAGGAAAACTTCAAGACACTTAAAAAAAAAAAGAAATCAAAGAGGACACTAGATGATGGACAGATTTTCCATGCTCCTAGATTGGCAGAATTAACATTGTGAAAATAGCTATGCTACCAAAAGTAATCTACAGATTCAATGCAACCCCCACCAAAATTCCAATGATGTTCCTTACTGAGCTAGAAAAATATAATTCAGGAATTTATATGAAGCCACAAAAGACCACAAATAGCCTACAAAAAAAAAAAAAAAAAAAAAAAGAACACAGCTAGCAGTATCACAATACCTGATCTCAACCTATACGACTGGGCAACAGTGACACAGACAGCAGAATACTGGCACCAAAACAAACATATAGACCAGTGGAACAGAACAGAGGACCCAGAAATAAATCCACACTTCTTTGGTCACCTAATCTTTGACAAATGAACCAAAAATATTCAGTAGAAAAAAAAATCTTATTCAACAAATAGTTCTGGGACAACTGGATATCCACCTGCAGAAGAATGAAATTTAGATCCATCCCTCTCTCTCCCTGTGCAAGTACTAAGTCAAAGTGGACCAAAGACCTCAATTTAAAACCTGAAACACAGAAAGCGACAGAAGATGAAATAGAAAATATGGTTCAGGATATAGGCACAGCAAGAACTTTCTGAACAGAACTCCAATAGCACAGAAAATAGCCCTACAACAAATAGGACTACATGTAATTCAAAACTTTCCACACAGCAAAAGAAACCACTAGCAAAGCAAACAGCCTACAGAATAGATGTAATATCTATAAGTATCTATAAGTATATTACAGGGGAAGGGAACAAATAGGAATGAAGCCTATAAAGATAGATCCATAACCAAAAGTGAACATAAAGAAATGAGCTGGAAGAGGAGGGAGGGAAGGGCAAACTACACAAAATACATGAAATACATGTGATACAGGGGAGAGGGAAAATAGGAAGGGGGACGGGAATGAAAAAAACCCACAACAATAAATAGTACTTGAAAATGCCAGAATGAATGATAGCTAAATCTCTGTAAGCCAACTTTAAAAACATAAATAAATATTAACAACAGAGGGTAGGATGAAGCCTAACCCGAAAACATTTGGCTTTGGCTTGTAACTTCCAGTACCAAAAATTGGTTACAATTCACACTGAACTGTTGGTCGGAGAGACCTACAAGGTTCCCAAAACAAGACAGGTTTCTGTCAAAGCACTCGATTACCCTCCTGAGGTGAAAGGTAAGACCCTATTGCTGAAGACACCACATGCTGTCAACACAGAACATGGAGAGATCTAGATGGAATCTGGAAGGAAGCCAGTCCCAGATGTTTTGCCTGTAAGTACTGGAAACTGCTACATGAGCTGCTGGGGGAAAATGGCCAACAACCTTGTGTGCTAACAGGGGGACACTGCTATACCAAAGCAACCAATCTGACAAGATGGACAAGCCTGTGCAACAGTTGACACTCAGCCTAGGTGGGCAACAAATGGCTCTCTGATTGGCTAAGAGATCCCCACAGTGGAAAGAAACCCTTAGTTGGAACTGGGAACAGAGTCAGAATACTATAGAGACCAAAACCATGGACTCCAACAAGATGCTCCCACTAGTCTTTGGCCAAAAGAGAGGCTACACCCACCAAAACCTCTCTTAATAATGTTTACCCCTTGAACCTATGCTGACCTCAGTATCCTTTGGAGAATCTATTTTTCTTTTTCAGAAGGTAACTAGAACTGAGGAGATACACCACCCCTAGCACATCAGCCAGGGCCCAGATTAAGTCACAGTGGAATTGGCAAGATGAACAAGAGTGCTGCTTCTACGGTGAGCCTGTCAACTAGCGCTAGGGTCATGGAGACAGACACTGAAGATATTCAAAACACACCAAAGCAGAAAGCCAGAACCTGCTGTAAGCACAACAATAAAGCAGACTGAGAACACATCCACCACGGCTCAGGGACTTTTGCGTAAGAGGGGGCGGAAAGATTCGAAGAGCCAGAGTGGAAGGGCATGTCCAGAGGCATTACTCCCCTCTCCTTACAGTGACTCACTGATGCTCTTACATCTCATAACCTGCAAACCTAGGGAGATGACCAGCAATCCCACTGAGGAGGACCCTTAATGGAATAGGGGCACAGAGAAGGGAAATGATGGCACTAACATATGTGTCCATACAAGTTTCTACTTAATTAGAAAAATTGTAATAACAACAAAGAAGTATGAATTTTGGCACTTAAAAAAAAAAGCTAGTTATTTCCCACAGTGAGCTGTTGAGTTTTGGAGACCCATGAGATCCCCAAAGCAATGCAGGCCATTGCCAAAGCACTTGGTTACCCACCAGATCTAAATGGTAAGACCCTAATGCTGAAGACACCACAAGATATGGTCATAGGACATGGCGATATTATGAAGCAGAGAAGGAAGCCAGCTCACAGTACTGCAAAGTGCTATGTGTGTTGCTGAGGGATAATGGTCATCAACAGTGTGAGCAAGCAGAGGATCCTGCAAAGTATAAAATCGACCAGCTGGGCAAGAGGTACACACCTACACAATAGTGGCACACAGGTTACGGGGGTAATCAACTGTTTTATGATTAGATAGCAGGCCTAGTAAGTGGGAGGGAATCCATACTTGGTACCAAGGACCAAGTCAAAAGCCTATGGATAGGAAGGCTATAGACTTTAAAGGGAAGCTCCTACTATTTTTTGACTAAGTTGAGAGGGTATGTCTGTCAAAAAAATTTTTTTTGAGGTAGCATCTCACTTTAGCCCAGGCTGACCTGGAATTCACTATGTAGTCTCGGGCTGGCCTCAAACTCACAGCGATCCACTCACCTCTGCCTCCCAAGTGCTGGCATTAAAGGTGTGCACCACCACACCCAGGGTTCAAAAGGTTTTTAAGTGACTATTCTTATCCTCTTTGATCTATATTGCTCTCACCCTTGATTAGAAAATCTGCTTTTTAGAGATGGTGGTGAATACCAGGGGACCCAAGATCCATCAGTATGACAGACAAGAAAAGGAAGCCAACTTCCTACAGGAGATGAGCCAACTCTTATCACATCTGCCAGGTCCCAGGAGATATCATGGAGCAAGAGCCAGATTAAATATGAGTGCTGTTCTCACCGCTAGCCTGAGAACTTTCTCTAAGGAGATGCTGGTAGATACCAAGGAGACTCAAAACTCAATAAAGCATAAAAACCAAGGTGGCTGAGAGCTCAACACTAAAGAGCTCAACATGCTCTCCAAGGCTCAGGCAACACTGCCGAAGAGAGGATGGAAAGAATGTAAAAGACACAATGTAAAGGAGTATCTCAAGGCAATGTCCCTCCCCACAGAGAGTGACTGGTGTAGTCATGATCCCACAATGAATACCAACAACTCCACTGAGGAGGGCCCTCAGTAGACTGAGGGCAGGGGAGAAGGAACATGAGAATATAACCCAACGGGAATATGAACAATATGTTCATACGGTAAAGTTCACAATCAGCAAGTTAAACAATAACAACAACAAAAAAAGGCAAATGCTCACAGGCAGGGAGGAACCTGTCTAAATTGTGACAATGTTGGCACTGCTGCATTTCCTTCTCTGTATTTTCATAAAACTTTAGAAGAGTTTAAAAAAATTTCTCAATAACCTTGAGAAAAGACCCAATTAGATTAAATTTTTGTATCTCTATCTAGTAACATTTAGTACCATTCAATCTGGAATATTTTTTAGTTGGCAATGCTAGAATGGGGTATTCCATGAGACTTCTTATTAAGAGAACAATCCAAAGCACATAAAAATATCTACAGTGAGAAAGCAAATTATTTTTCTAAATATATTTATATATGGGGCTGGAGAGATTGCTCAGTGGTTAAAGGCACTTAAGTATATTTATATATGCACATAAATTTTCTAGGGATATACTAAAAAATTAACAAACCCTTGGGACCGAGGGAAAAAGTTATGACCTAATATTTAACATTCAGAAATATTGTACCACAGACACCAGCAACTAATGTTTTTTTCTAAGGTAGGGTCTCACTCTAGCCCAGGCTGACCTGGAAATCACTCTGCAGTTCCAGGCTGGCCTGGAACTCACAGTGATCTTCCTACTATCACCTCCTTAGTGCTAGAATTAAAGGTGTGTGCCACCATGCCTGGCTTTTTATTTTTTATTATTATTTATTTATTTATTTTGGTTTTTCGAGATAGGGTCTCGCTCTGGCTCAGGCTGATCTGGAATTAACTATGTAGTCTCAGGGTGGCCTTGAACTCATGGTGATCCTCCTACCTCTGCCTCCCGAGTGCTGGAAAGTGATTTTTTTGGTTTATTTTTTTTAATTAAAAAAATTAGAACAAGAAAGAGGAGAGAGAGAGAATTGGGGCCCTAGGGCCTCAGCCACTGCAATCAACTCCAGATGCTTGTGCCACCTAACGGGTTTTTGCAACTTTGCACTTGCCTTACCTTTGTGTGTCTGGCTAACAGTGGAATCTGGAGAGTAGAACATGGGTCCTTAGGCTTTGTAGGCAAATGCCCTAATTGCTAAGCCATCTCTCCAGCCCTAGTTTTTTTAACCAGCAACTCTAATTTTTTAAAGTAAACAGTAGACTCAGTAAGACTTGTATGGAATGATGGCAAGGAATGGTCCTTGTAAGCCTTACTGTGTTTTATAGTATATTCCTCATATGTGTACTATTGTTATATGTTATATTTATTTATATAACTTAACATTTTTGTTTTTTTTTAAAGGTAGGGTTTCACTGTACCCAGGCTGACCTGGAATTCACTCAGCTTCCTGACAGCTGGGATTAAAGGCATGAACCACTACACCCAGCCTTTTTTCATTTTTTAAAATTTGTTTTTATTTATTTGACGGAGAGAATGAGGCAGAGAGAAAGAGAGAGAGAATGGGTGTGCGAGGACCACCAGCCACTGCAAATGAACTCCAGACACATGCACCACCTAGTGCATCGGGCTCATGTGAATCCTGGGGGACTGAACCTGGGTCCTTTAGCTTTGCAGGCAGGTGCCTTAATTGCTAATCCATCCTTCCAGCCCCACCCCTTTTTCATTTTGTTTTGAGGTAGGATCTTGCCCTAGCCCAGGCTGACCTGGAATTCACTATGTATTCTCAGGATGGCCTTGTACTCAGTGATTTGCCTACCTCTGCCTTCCAAGTGCTGGGATTAAAGGTATGCACCACCATGTCTGGCTATATTATTATTATTTTAAATGTTACTTTTACCTATGGACGTATTGGAAGGATGCATACATAGGAAATCATTTAAATTTTATTTATTTATTTATTTGAGAGAAAGAGGCAGGGGGAGAGACAGAGAGAGAGAGAGAGAGAGAGAGAGAAACAATGGGCACATCAGGGCCCTCCAACCACTGCAAACAAACTCCAGACTCATGTGCTCATACGTGGGTCCTGGGGAATTGAACTGGGATCCTTTGGCTTTGCAGGCAAACACCTTAACAGCTAAGCTAGCTCTCCAGCCTGGCTATATTATTTTCAATATAAAATATTTATTTTAAACTTAAAAAAAAAGGCTAATAACCTAAGACAAATGCACGGAAATGTATTCCTACAATTTTAAAACTACTTAAGTACCAGTAAATTTTCCTTAATCCAAGTAGGGATTTACAGCCCAGCATTAAGCTACTTTTTCTAAAAATAACAATAAACAGGTCATAGTTGCTTGATGTGAGTTTTAACGTAGTGGTTAGGACAGTATAAATGTGAACAACACTTTCTAGAATCAGAATGCTGCACTCAACTGGTATGATGAATTCTGAACTGGCTGAGTCTCTCTGGAGGTTGTGGAGAGGGCCAAAAGACTAAAGATGAAACAGAGTTGAGAACTTATTTCAAAACATGACAGCAAATTTAACAGAACCAATCTCACTCACATATTAATTCCTACTTACTTCAACATTAAGATAAAATTGTTCAAAATATTTTAAAATACATCATCACTTTAGTTATTTTATTAATTTTATTTATGAATTTGAGAGAGAAAGGCAGATAAACAGTGAGAGAGAATGGGTGTACCAGGGCCTCCAGCCACTGCAAACAAACTCCAGACTTATGCACCACCTTGTGCATCTGGCTTACGTGGGTCCTGGGGAATCAATCCTGGGTACTTAGGCTTCGCAGGTAAACACTTTAGCAGCCAAGTCTTCTCTCCAGCCTTCAGACATTTTTTTTTTCAAGGCAGGGTCTCACTCTAGCTCAGGCTGACCTGGAATTCACTATGTATTCTCAGGGTGGCCTTAAACTCACAGCCATCCTCCTACCTCTGCCTCCTGAGTGCTGGTATTAAAGGCGTGTGCCACCATGCCCAGTTTTTTCAAAATATTTTATTTGCAAGGAGAGAGAGAGAGAAAAAGAGAGAGAGAGAGGGAGGGAGAGAGAATATGAATGGGTATGCTAGGGCCTCCTGCCACTGCAAACAAACTCCAGATGCATGTGCCCCTTTGTGCATCTGGCTTTATATGGGTACTGGGGAATCAAACCTGGGTAGTTGGGCTTTACAGCCATCTCTCCAGACCTAAGATAAAATCTTGTAGTCAGCAGTTTTATGTTAAACCTGTGAACTGAAGTTCAGGGAAGGTGTTGCATCTGCCTCAGATAAGGCTGAATGGACTGATGGATCTCTTGTAGAGATGGAATGCAGCAGGGTCAGAGCCAAATTACCTTGGGCTACCTTTAGCCTTTCAACAGCTATTTACTGCCCACCTCTGTGTCTGACCTAACATCCGGCTGACTATCAGTTGATCAGGTATGACCTTTTTGGAATGTGCAAGCAGAACCCCAGGTTCAACCAACCCAAAGGCCAAGAGTGTCATCAGGTAACATCTGAAGCCTCTAGAGATTTCCCCTCATTGATGTAACTGCCTACTGATGCTTCAGCCAATGTATTGCAAAAGTGCCTTAGTTCATGAGTTTCTTTTGTTCATGAAACCGTTAACACACTCAAACATAGAATTTGGGGTAACCTAAATCTGTGTTCCCTGACCATGGTCATTCATATTTGGCTCTAGAATAAACTCTTATTTCTCTTTGAAGTGAGAGCTGTGTCTTTTGCATGAATTTCACATTTTAATTAAACAGCTAAGAGTAGTTAGCTTTGAGATAAAGATCAATGTTCCTGAAGAATTAAGTAACAGAGTTTTGACCTTATCACAATTAACAATATCTCTCAATCTTTCTCCCTCCTCTCTCTCTCTCTCTTAACAGAATCTTGAGGTGTAACCCAGGTTGATCACAAACTTGAGACCCTACCCAGTCTTTGCATGCTGGACCACTATACCCAACTCCCCATTTTTCTACAGAATTTTTTTTTTTTAAAGTTTTTCATGGTAGGGTCTCTCTAGCTCAGGCTGACCTGTAATTCACTATGTGGTCTCAGGGTGGCCTCGAACTCAATGCAATTGTCCTACCTCTGCCTCTGGAGTGCTAGGATTAGAGGCGTGTGGCACCATACAGGATTTTTAAAAACACATTAAACTATACATATCCTTAATAAAGTTAAAAATAAACCCACAGTCAAAGCTCACTTTTAGAAGATAGCATAGGGGAAACTTAGATGATCTGGTTCCTGGCTATGGCAATGGCTTTTAATATACAACACCAAAAGCATGATCCATGAAAGAAATAACTGATAACATGGATTTTGTTGAAACTAAAAACCCCTGCTCTACAGAAGACACTGAGGAGAGAACTCAGAAGATAAGTCATAGGCTGGGAGAAAATACTTGGAGTCACATGTGGTAAGGCATTATTGTCCAAAGTATACAAAGAAGCCTTAAGATACCAACCAACCAGATTAAAAAATAGGGCAAGCACCTTAAAAGACACTTCATAAAGAAAACGTGCAGGTGACAGAACTTCACATACTGGGTTAGGGGACAGCGTAAAATCACTGTGAGATACCAAAATCCAGAACCAAAGGCAGGTGAGGAAAAGGAACAGGAGCTCTGCATTTGCTGCCATGGGAATGTTAGTGCTACAGCCACTGGGGAAGACAGTTTGCAGTTTCTCACAAAACTATACATATGCTGACCAAAGCAATCAAGATGTCCTTACAGGTAAACAGTTGTAGTCTACCCAATAAGCTATCACTCAGAACCAAAATACCCCAAATAAAAGTGCTGTTGAGGACTGGAGAGATGGCTTAGCAGTTAAGGCACTTGCCTATAAAGCCAAAGGACCCAGGTTTGATTCCTCAGGACCCATGAAAGCAAGGTGCACAAGGAGGCACATGCCTCTGGAGTTTGTTTGCAGTGGCTGAAGGCCCTGGCATGGTCATTCTTTCTCTATCTCTTTGCCTCTTTTTCTTCCTCCCTTCTCAAATAAATAAAAATAAAAATATATTTTTAAAACTGCTGTTGAACCATGAAAAGTTCAGTGGTTAAAGGCACTTGCTTGAACCATGAAATGCTAAGAAGGAATCTTAGATAGATACATATTACTGGCTAAAATAAGCCGATTTTAAGTCTGAAGAGCACATATATATGAACACTGTTACATTTAAAAATTGCTGTTTGGAGAACCACAAAATTTTGATCTAAAGAAAGGTAGGTAAGCATTAATAACATCAAAAGGTAATTTCTCAAATACAAGTTCAGACAGTGACTGTACTTAGCTGCTTAAAGCAATCAACTATAACTTCTGAGGTGGGGATAGCATTAAACTACCAGAAATGTCTTAAGATGCAACAACTTCAGTTCCTCAGAGACGTTCTTTGGTCTAATTGCGGAAGAAACAATTTCAGCAACTATTTCCAAGTACTCAAAAGAAAGATAGAGATCATCAATGCTTTCACAAGAGCTTCTAAAAAATTCACAGCAAAAAGAAATTTTATGTTGGGGAGGTGTACAGAGTTTGTGACCTAAATATCCTTGCACATGAAAGGGAATTCTGCAGTGGAAAAAAAGGAGTTTTTGGGGGGGGGGGAGGAGGTTACGTATGCATACAGGATCCACCTGGGATCCTTTTTAATTAAAAAATTCTAGACATTCCATACATATCCCCACACTTGTCAGGCCAGAGCCTTTCAATTCTCTGCATAAAGAACTCGGCCTGATTTCTCCAGAAAAATCAAAGGTTTAAGAAAAGGAAATACGTGCTGTGCAAATAAACATTTAACGCACTGAACCTCTCTGCTATGATCACCAAAGGCTTTCGAGTCTGGGAGAACGGCCATCCCGGCATCATGATTCAGGACTTCTCGGTGGTGACTCGCAGACACCGGGAATGGAAGCACCTGGCCAGGAGAGCGTCCAAGGCCGAGCGCGCAAGCCCCGGGTGACCCGCGAAGCGCCGAGGCGCGGGCCTGCGACTCCAGGTTCTCCTCTACCCCGCGGACCCTGCCAGACCGCGCGGCGAGACCCGGGGACCCTGCCGGCCGCGCCGCTCCGCGCACCTGCGCCCTCCTCCCCGCTCGCGCCCGCGCCGCGCCCGCCCTCACCGCGGCCGGAGCTGCCGCCGCCGGCGCCCCCCGCAGCCCGTCCTCGTCCTCCGGAGGCTCCTCCAGAAGCACCCGGCTGCGGCTCAACTTCCACATCTCCGCCGTACGGCCGAGCCGCGCAGCTCCGGGACTGCAGGGGCTCGGCTTCGGCTCCCGGGGAGACCTCGGGGAGGGCGGTGGGCGGTCCGCCTGGCAGGGGACTCCCCGCCCCCGCCCCGCCCTAGACACGCCCCCAGCTCCTCCCTTCGCCCCCCAGAATCTTCTCCATCCCCCCCTCCCCTCTCCCCTCACCCTCCAGGCCCGCCCCCAGACCCTCTGTGGTCCCCGCCCTCCTCGCGCCCCAGACCCTCCCCAGGTCGCGTCTCGGCTGCACCCCAGCTCAGACCGCTCCCCTTCCCGTCCAGACGCGGCCGGACCCACAGACTGCTTTATCCTGGGACCCCGAAACCATACAACTTTTCTTGCCAGTTCCCCTCAACCCGCTGCTCTCAGCTCACCCAGCCTGGTGGGCGTGGTCCGCCTCGGGTCACCATGGCAACACTGGGACGGCGCTCTCAGTGCGCATGTCCGGTCCCGCTGCGCCTAGAGGGAGGGGGCCGCGGTGACCGCTAACCGCAGGAACAGAGGTCAGGCCTAGATGGGTCAGAGTCGTCCCTGAGGGGCGTATGCAGGGTTCGGGGTGGTGGCTACCCATCCGTGCAGAGAAGGGGAGAGCTCCCCGGGATATGGAACAGGGCCTTAGCGGTCAGTGGTCACTTGCTGCTGTTGAGGCCTGTACTGGACTTGGATTGATGGAGAGACAGATAACAGCTAAACAAAGGAGGAAAAGAGGCTGTCAGTGTCCAGGGAAGGGTTCAGTAACATTCAGACCTGGGTCCTCACCCTTGGCGTCCTGCGGGCTTTCTGTAGGCTTGGTGTAGGCAGTTTTTCATGGTGCCATTGCTGCCTTCTAGAACTTGACTAACTTAACCTGAGGGTGATTCTAAGTTGCTGTAGGGCGTTTTGAGGGTGGCTAAGAATCTGCAGGAATCACCAATCAGAAGCCCAAAACATTCCAAAAGACAAAAGGATTCATGTCCCACCTATTGGCACAGTAGACATTGAGGGGGCCTGTGTGCAAGGTCCAAAAGCCCACAGCAAGCCTTCACACTTCATGGGCCAGCTGTGGACCTGACACAAATTTTTGGAAGGCAGTTTATAAGGTTCTGTCAAAGTTTTAATGTGCAGAACCCTCTGCACAGCAAATTTACCTTCTGTAGAGAAACTTTTTACTTGCTATTCTTATATTTCCATGTCATTTACAAAAGGATCCACAGCCCCATGATTCCAAGGAATAAGTATCTTAGTTAACCTAAGGAATTCTTTCTTCACGTGCTTTAAGTGCTTAAGAACATACATCTTTTCAAGCCAGCAGGCCTGCCTTGGCTAGGACAGCTTGGAGACTGCAGCACACAAAGAACGAGCAGCTGCAGTGTGCTCTCAAACACTCAGCAAGCACAGCAGGATACAATGCCAGGGTCCAAATAACCTGTTCACATATGCAGCACAGGGCTTGCCTCTAGGGCCATGAGGACCCCTGGGCGCTATCAGAATCAGTATCATCACAGTAAATTGAACTCCTGAAAATTTCAGACAATTAAAAAGGCCAAACTTGCTACCCCACAAGCTACACTCTGGAACCAAAGAATACTGCAGGTTAGGAGGGAGGGCCTGGACGAGAGAGAGAAGCAGAGAAGACTGTTTTATGAAGGACTACTCCCAGGTTCAATGAACTTGACTTGGGCCATTGTTTCCCTCATCTTTTAGTTTAATACAGTTAATCCCTGCTGTTGTCAACTTTAAAAAAATTATTTTTTATTTATTTGTGCGCTGAAAGAATATGGGCTCCAGGACCTCTTGCCACTACAAACCACTACCAGATGCATGAATCAATTTGTGCATTTGGCTTTACATGAGTACTGGAGAATCAAACCTGGGCCAGCAGACTTTGACAGCAAGCACCTTTAACTGCTAAGCCATCTCCCCAACCCTCTTTTCAAAATTAAAAATTAATTAATTAATTAATTTTAAAATATTTATTTCTATTTATTTGAGAGAGAGAGAGAGAATGGGCCACTGCAAACAAACTCCAGCTGCATACACCACCTTGTGCATCTGGCTTACGTGGGACCTGGAGAATCGATCTGGATCCTTAGGCTTTGCAGGCAAGTGCCTCAACTGCTAAGCCTTCTCTCCAGCTCTTAAAAAAAAGTTTTTTTTAGAGTGAGAGCAAGAGAGAGAGGGGGAGGGAGAGAGAGAGAGAATTGGTGTGCCAGGGCCTCAGCCACTGCAATTGAACCTACAGATATTTGTGCCACCTAGTGGGCATGTGCCACCTAGTGGGCATGCGCGATCTTGTGCTTGCTTCACCTTTGTGCATCTGGCTTATGTGGGAACTGGAGAGTCAAACATAAGTCCTTAGGCTTTTCAGGCAAGCACCCTAACCACTAAGCCATCTCTCCAGCCCTCTTTTCAAAATTTTAAGAGGCATCTTTTATCCAATCCACCATCATAAAAAAAAGCACCCACACACCCACACAATCCTTATATATACAAATTAACTCCTGGATCCAGAAACATCTTGGCTAAAGAATCACTTCCTGAACCTTCAGCTAGAGGAAGCTGCTAATTTTAGGCTGAACTGTCCTCATTGGCTAATTTGGCTCCTGAAAATTCACTGTTGTAGAAACTCTTAGTAAGGATCAAGTGTGTCATCTCACTGTGAATTCAAATTCATCAGGCTCAACCAAATGAGATATTACTGTGTTGCTGCAACCATTTTTGTACCGGAGGGAGAATTCGTTCTGAGTCAAATTGATGACACGTCCCACTGTGAAAGAAGTGACATAAACTTTTATAGTCATAAAATAAAAGAAGTCATAAATCGAAACGTTTTAACTGCATCAGTGGGAACATCAGATAGGGGAGCTTTAGCCTAGGGGGGCAATGTTCTAAAGGCCTTAGGTGTTAACATTCTTCGTTTTAGGGTTCAAGGAAGCTACAGGTCTGCTAGCTTAATGATACATCTGAGAAGTTTACTTGATAGTTACAAGAATGTTAGGCCAGATTCAAAAGTTAAGGTACATGGTTATTAAAGAGCCCAAAATAACCCAAGATAATGGTGGTTCTTGACATGCGGCATTCCTTCTCTCCACAGTCACGATGTTCTGGTGAACCAAGGTCAAGCAGTCTGTGGGATCTTTAACACAGAGGCAGCTTCTTCAGAGAACTCCAGTTCACATACAGGTGATGCATACGAGATATGTCAGCAATGAGACATAATGAAAGCTCTCCCCTCT
Organism: Dipus sagitta; assembly: GCA_036346955.1. Classification (NCBI taxonomy): domain Eukaryota; kingdom Metazoa; phylum Chordata; class Mammalia; order Rodentia; family Dipodidae; genus Dipus; species Dipus sagitta. Next base: position 39,183,719 of record CM070783.1, read on the forward strand.
CTGAGCCTCTTTTTTTTTTTTTTTTTTTTTGGTTTTCCAAGGACCTGGACCTCGAACTCTGTGGTGATCTTCCTACCCCTGCCTCCCAAGTGCTGGGATTAAAGATTTGCGTCACCGTGCCCAGCTTGTTTTTTTTTTTTTTAAACCAGTAATCTAAACATGATTCCCCTGCTACCTGTAGAGCTCCTGATAAAGAGTGTTGACCACAAGGTATGAAGCACCTAAAGTCTACTCTTTGAACAAGTTCTGTGAGACAGACATTGTTTTACTTCTCACTAGAGGGGCACTCACTCCTCACATTCTGAAAGCAGAGTTGTAGTGCCCCCCATAGCCCCAAGAGGGATCCCCACCCAGCAAGCCAGGGTCAGTGGCTTCCTCCTGCACTCAGCCTCCCTTCTTGTCTCCAGACTGACCAAAAGCCAAGGCCTTTTCATTATTTCCCGTTTCCTCCCCAGGAAATTATATGATTATAATAAAATACCAAGAAGAATAGTAACTACACTTGTCCTTCCCCAGCAAACTCTATTTTTAAAGCACTTCTGTGCCTGCTATCTTGTATGAATCATTCTCAAATATTCACTGACAAAGGTGATATTTATTCCCTTTTTAAAAATTATAATCATTTTAAAGGTGTTAAAATTATTCATGATACTTGTTAAAACAGTGATCATGTTTTATTCAGGAAAGTCTCCATAGGTTACAGGGACTATTATACCAGGAGATCTCATAGAGGAGAGAGGGTGGGCTCAATGGAACACAGCTTGGACAAGTGGGGATTTAGAGCCAGAGAATAGTGCAAGCTTGGCATGTATATGCATGCATAAAATCACTAAGAGGAGACATCAGTAGTGAGGGGGATTCTGGCTAAACCAACCTAACAGGATTCTTGCTAAGTGCAGAACAGGTGAGCAGACATCACCTGAGGGTGGAGGGTGAGGCAGTACATCAGATCTCCAGAGTGGGGCTTCTGGATAGTCAGAGAACCTAGGTTCTTACATATGTTCAACATAGGCTCAACCAAACTACCCTCTCCCCACATCTCTTTAAATGCAATTCTTCTTTTTTTTAAATTTTAATTATTTATTTATTTGAGAGAGAGAGAAAGAGGGGAGGGGAGAGAGAGAGAGAGAAAATGGGTGTGCCAGGGCCTTCAGCCACTGCAAATGAACTCCAGATGCATGCGGCCCCTTGTGCATCTAGCTTACGTTGGTCCTGGAGAATCGAACCAGGATCCTTTGGCTTTACAGGCAAACACTTTAACCGCTAAGCCATCTCTCCAGCCCTAAATGCGATTCTTAATAAACTTGGATCCTGCCTGGCTAGAGTGAAGCCTGAGGTCTAGCCAGGCAGAGCAAGGGCTCAGAGAGGCTGGCTTACCATCTCTGAACCTTTCCCATCATCCCTTTTTGTCTATGAAGGGCAGCTGAGCCCTCCTTGAGCTTGATGTTAGGGATATTTTCTGGGTGGTGCCAGTGGCCAGGCATTTAATGAAGGGAAATTTTCAGGAAGCTAAAAGAAGAAGCCCAACTAATGGTTGGCAAGCAATGGCTGAGTCCACAGGGCAGAATGGCAAGTTGTCCCATGTGTCTCAGGGTTGCATTTGGATGGTCCCCAAGGCAGACACTAGGGTGGCCCAGTGATAGTTTGTTGTTCTGATCACCCTGAAGTTTATATTCAGCTGCTCACTTCTGTTTAGGCCTCCCAGAAAATGGCAATTTTTGTTTGCAATTACATAAATCAGGAGGGAGGGATGGGGGAAAATGAGTCTTTGGTGTGTAGAGCTGCAATAGATGTGGGAGAACTGAAAATCCACGTGGTGGAACCATAGTCCTACAGTTTTCCACTGAAACAGAACCTTTTCCTGTTGTCCCCCACATATTGATCAAAAATAATCCAAGCTTTTATTTATTTTTTATTTTTTATTTTTTATTTTTTTTGTTTTTCGAGGTAGGGTCTCACTTTGGCTCAGGCTGACCTGGAATTCACTATGTAGTCTCAGGGTGGCCTTGAACTCACGGTGATCCTCCTACCTCTGCTTCCCAAGTGCTGGGATTAAAGGCATGCGCCACCATGCCCGGCTAAGCTTTTAGACTTCGGGATTTTGTCCCAATGACCCTGTAGGCTCTCAGGTCATTCTTGGTTGATCTCATTAGATTTGACCTGATTATTTACATAAATGCAATGCTTTAATCTATTCAGGCTACTAGAACAAAATACCATAAGCTGGGTGGCTTATAAAGAACATAAACCTATTTTCTCACAGTTCTGGAGGCTGAAAGATTCAGTGTATATGAGGACCTGATTCCCCATTGCAGAAAGCCTGCTGTCATCTTGCTGTGTCCTTCCAGGGAAAGGGCAGGCCTTCCTAAAGAGAATACTAGCCTGTTGTGGGGCTCCATGCCCGTGACCAAAGACCCTATACCTTGATTCCATCTTCTTGAAGATTCAGACCTATAAATATCGGGAGAACCATAGCAAAGCAGTAATTTATCAGAAAGGTGCTATAAATGTGCTTTATGGGAAACTTTTATAAGGAAATCTCAGACTTGACTTTTAAAATACTGCCTGGAGCTAAGAAAATCAGTCAGGAATTCAGTACTACTCTTTGCCTCACGTAGCTACAGATTTGAATGACCTCTTCTCCAGGTCCCAAGGTCTTTTAAGGTTTCTGGACACTCCAGGAAGTGATTTACTTACTTTCAAGCTGAGACTCCACAATTCAGATACCAGTGTAGTAAGCATTAGCTCCATAAGGTCCACTGAGTTCCAAAAGCTGTGGGATCTAATAAGTCTGTGCACATTCCCACACATCATTCCAGTTGAAGCCTTGATAATGGAACTTATGTAAACAACTACACTGACATAAGAAGGCTCCTGAACTCCTCCAGTTCTAGAGGGGCCAGACAGGGAGAAAAAGGTTAATGTTTGTTTCACTTTTCAAGTTTAACAGCTTAACAGAAGAGTGAACATTGAAGAACTACCAATGTCGCAAACTAAAACCATGACCTTTCCTCTTGCAATTCATTCTGTCCAGTGTAATTAGTTCTGGTTCTTTTTGGCCTACAGCTAGTAGCTTTGTAAGCCATTGGCTTCTCCATGGAATTCTGGAAATGTCTGCTCAGTGCGGTGTGGTCATGTGATGGTTACTTTTAGATATCAACTTGATGCAGTGAGGGAGCCCAGATAGCTGGAAAGCATAGCCCCAAAGTATGTTTGTGCAGACATTTTGGGAAGAGTCTGGCTTTGAGTCAGTGGACTAGAAATCTGTCCTCCAGTGGGGCTATGCTGCCTGCAAAATGTTGGAGCTGGGATTGCCCTTGAAAACCAGAGCCCCAGGTTCTTCAGCCTTTAGATTCTGGAACTTGCCCAAGTAGCCCTGTAGGCTCTCAGGGCTTTGACCTTGGACAAAGTTTCCAGGGTATGGGGCTTTCAAACTCTGACTGAGACACAGCACCTGTGCCCTTGGTTCTCCACCTGCAGATGATCTGTTGTGGGACATCTCAGTCTTGTGATAATGTGAGCCAGTGTCTGTAAGAAATCCCATCTCATCTCTCTGTCTGCCTATCCTTCTTTCATTTGTCTATCATCTATCTTTTCTATTATCTCTTCATCTGCTTATATAGCTGTCATCTATCTTTTGATTGGTATTCTCTCTGCCTACCTTTTTCCTTTTGGTTCTGCTACTGGAGAGCCCTGCTAGATGCACTTTTTATTTTTTATTTATTTATCTTATTTACTTGAAAGAGAGAGAGAGAGAATGGTCACACCAGGGCCTTCAACCCTGCAAATGAATTCCAAATGCATGTGCCACCTTGTGCATCTTACGTGGGTCCTGGGGAATTGAACTTGGATCCTTTGGTTTTCCAGGCAAGCATTTTAACCACTAAACCATCTACTCGGCCAGAGTGTTCACTTTTTAGGAAACTTTTTCTTTATCCTGCAATATTCATAGTAAATAAATTCATATGGTTTCACCAGCTAGATATATATGATAGCCTTTTCATAAATCTTCTATGGATTATTTTGTATCTATTCATGATCTGTCTTGTATTTTCCTCCTCATTCTGTAACAGCTTGTCATTTCTCTAGTGAAAGAATCATTTTTTTTCTTTTAACAAAAGTACATTCTTTATGTCACATCTTTACTGAGCATATATATACATATATATTTAATTATTATTATTTAAAAATATTTTTGTTGTTTATTTTTATTTATTTGAGAGCGACAGACAGAGAGAGAAAGAAGGAGGGTGAGAGAGAGACAGACAGAGAGAGAGAGAGAGAGAGAGAGAGAAAGAGAGAGAATGGGCGCGCCAGGGCCTCCAGCCACTGCAAACGAACTCCAGATGCATGCACCTCCTTGTGCATCTGGCTAACGTGGGTCCTGGGGAATCCAGCCTCGAACTGGGGCCCTTAGGCTTCACAGGCAAACGCTTAACTGCTAAGCCATCTCTCCAGCCCTATTTAATTATTTTTAAAAAATATTTTATTTTTATTTTTTTGAGAGAGAGAAAGAAAAAGGGGAAGAGAGAGAGAGAGAGAGAGAGAGCATGCTAGGACCTCTAACCACTGCAAACGAACTCCAGATGCATGTGTCAGCAGCCTTGTGCATCTGGCTTATGTGGGTCCTGGGGAGTCAAACCTGGGTCCTTTGGCTTTGCAGGCAAGTACCTTAACTGCTAAGCCATCTCTCCATCCCTAATTAGTTATTTTTAAATTTTATTATATATATATATATATATATATATATATATATATATATTCTTTTTTTTACATAGGTTACATAATCTTGTATCCTTTCATCTCCAATTTCCATTTCCCTGAGGGCCTTCCTCAGTAGGGTCCTTGGTGTTCTCTGTAGGATAACTAGCATATATTTGACTTTATAAAAGTAATAATAAAAAGTAAAAATAATAAAAATAAAAAAATTAATAAAAATATTATTATATTTTATATAATGAGCATATATTTTAATTTCCTTGCACACTGTTCACTCAATTATTTCTCTTATTGTTAATTAATTATTTATTTGCACATATATATGTGTATGTATGTGTGTGGGGGTGTATACCAGGGCCTCTTGCTGCTGCAAATCAATGTCAGATACTTCTGCCACTTTTTGTGCTTGGCTTTGTGTTTGGCTTGGGAATTGAACCCAGGAAAGTGCCATTGACTGCTAAGCCATCTTCCCAGTTCCTCTATTACTATCTTTTTTTTAGAGGTATCCCAGGCTGACCTGGAATTCACTATGTAGTCTCAGGGTGGCCTTGAATTTATGGTGATCCTCCTTCTTCTGCCTCCCAAATGCTGGGATTAAGGGCACACACCACCATGCCATGATTTCCATTACTATTTCTAGTAGTCTTATTTACAAAAGTTAGTTGTCATTTTTGTTCATTAGGAATGCCCCCTTTTCAGAGGAAGTATATGATTGTGTGCTGTCATGAACAGGCTATCTTGTACTATGTGTGGACCCATGCTGCCTCATTGTCTTAAATCCTTAATGTGGACAGAACATGTTTATCACAGACCCAGCTATTGTTAGTTTTCCACAAGTTGTTGGCCAGGGAGACCCTTTGTGCCCCCAAAACATCACAGGATATTGTCAAGGGTCTTGGTTGCCCATGAGAACTACATGGTAAGATCCTATTGCTGACGACTTCACATGCTTGGACTGTGGGTCACTAAGGAATCAAGCTGGAGCTGAGCTGGAAGCCTCCTCCCTACTAAGTACCTGTTAAGATGCTGGAAAGAACTATGCAGCATGCAACCTTTGGGAGAAAAAAATGTCATCAATGGTCTTAACCAGCAGTGGACCCTGCAAGCTTTATGGCTGACCAGCCAGGCCAAATGTACCAACTGGTGCAATGGTGGTGTGTCTCTTTAGCATAAAACCAACTGCTCTCTGATTGGATTTAAGGCTCAAACTATGGGAGGTAATTCATAGTACCTTTTAGAACTCTGGAACCCTTATACAGCCAGTAAGACCAACTCCTGAGCCATAGATTGAAGTGTATATGGTTGGCTTCTTGTTTTTAAACAATGTAGAAAAACTAACTATAGTTGGGAGAGAGAATGCAGCATTTGACTTTCTGGGCCTAGGTTACCTACTTAGTATAATCTTTTCCAGATCCATCTATTTCCCTGAAAATTTCATTTTTGTAAAATTTTTTTGTTCATTTATTTATTTGAGACCGACAGACATAGAGAGAAAGGCAGAGAGAGAGAGAGAGAGAGAGAGAGAGAAAGAGAGAGGGAGAGAATGGGCGTGCCAGGGCCTCCAGCCACTGCAAACGAACTCCAGATGCGTGCACCCCCTTGTGCATCTGGCTAACGTGGGTCCTGGGGAATCGAGCCTCGAACCAGGGTCCTTAGGTTTCACAGGCAAGTGCTGAACCGCTGAGCCATCTCTCCAGCCCCTGAAAATTTCATTAAAAAATTTTTTTGTTCATTTTTATTTATTTATTTGAGAGTGACAGAGAGAGAAAGAGTCAGCAAGAGAGAGAGAGAGAGAGAGAGAGAGAGAGAGAGAGAATGGGCACTCCAGGGCTACCAGCCACTAGAAATGAATTCCAGACACGTGCGCCCCCTTGTGCATCTGGCTAACATGGGAAGAGAATTGAGCCTCGAACCGGGGTCCCCTTAGGCTTCACAGGCAAGAGCTTAACTGCTAAGCCATCTCTCCATCCCTAAAATTTCATTTTTAAAAAAATATTTTATTTATTTATTAGAGAGAGAGAGAGAGAGAGAGTGAGAGAGAGAGAGAGAGAGAGCGCATGAGTGAACGCCAGGCCTTGTAGCCACTGCAAATAAACTCCAGACACATGCACCACCTTGTGCATCTGGCTTACATGAGTACTGGAGAATTGAACCTGGGTCCTTAGACTTTGCAGGCAAGCACCTTAACTGCTAAGCCATCTTTCCAGCTCCATTTCACTTTTCTTTACAGCTGAATAAAACTCCATTGTGAAAATATACATCTTCATTACCCATTCATCAGTTGAAGGGCATCTAGGCTGATTACATTCCCTAGCTATTGTGAATAGAGAGCAGCAATAAACATGAATGAGCACATATCTCTGTAGTAATGAGTACAGTCCTTAGGTTATATGCCAAGGAGTGTTATAGCTGGATCATATGGTAAATCTATTTTAAGCTATCTCAGAAACCTCCACACCAATTTCCATGTTGGCTGTACTTTACAGAATCTTTTAAATTAATTTGGCAATATCATGCAGAGGAAAGAAATATGACATACCCCTGACATACCTCCATAGACAGACATAAATAACAAATCTTATAGCTTCATTTAGCATTTTAGCCACAAAATAGGCAACATAGTAAAGGGTCTGCTTCTATCCCACTTCATACCTTAGTACAGATGTTTCCTGACTCAGGGAACAAGGGACCTGGTTACCAAGGCTTTGAGTAGGGAGGCTTTGAGGGCTTCCTTGCCTAGATGTCTGTTTTGGGGGACAAGAAGCAGCGGCCTGATATCTCCAGAGCCCATCTGAGGGATAGTGTCAATCTGTTTACGTTGGCCTTTCTTTTCCTCTTATCACAGGAGGTGGCTTTCAGGAGTCCCTAGTCCCTTGAGTATGCCAGTGGGACGCCTAAAGTCCAGACTTTACAGACCTGGAGGGAGCTGGACAAAGGACAGGAGGAAAGGCCTCCGGGGACACCTGGAATGGCTGACAGCCTGGGCCAGATACAAGGGGTAAGGGAAGGAGGAACAAAGATAATGAGGAGCGTGCTCTTAGATGAGCCACACTACAGAGATCTCAAGTTCTACAGGGAGGCCTTGGAAATTCCCACTCAGAAAATTACCCAAAGAGAAGCAGTGGCCTGCTAAGAAGAGTACAGAGTTAGCAGTAGTCCCAAAGGACCTCAGTCCACCTAGCATTTCCCTTAGCAGAAACCAGAGTGGAAGCAGACAACCAGGGAAAGACTTGTAGCCAGTAGTCAGAGGAAGACAGAGACAGGGAGTCCTTCAAATAGTCCTGACTGTGGGGTCCTCGTCTCCCGCTTGTGAATATGGAATACCTCTCCCAACCTCTGAGTGTGGGACCCTCCCTAAGTCTCTTAGTAAATGATCAATTCGTAGGTTTATAGGTTTCCAAAACAACCTAAATCCATCCGTACATAAAAGCACCTTCAGCCGGACGTGGTGGCGCACGCCTTTAATCCCAGCACTTGGGAGGCAGAGGTAGGAGGATCGCCATAAGTTCGAGGCCACCCTGAGACTCCATAGTGAATTCCAGGTCAGCCTGGGCTAGAGTGAGACCCTACCTAAAGGGAAATATTCTATGCCTTTCTTCTTGTGGGGGCAGAGTGGGAGGAGAGGTGAGTTAGAGCAAGGTGCCTGTTGCTCCTGTTGTCAATATCTGTGCCCTTGTCCTTCAGAGAATTCTCCAGTTGGAAATCAATTTATGAAAGAAAATGAAATACAGAAATGCACAATAATGTTCTTACACAAAGTCAACAGTTTAAACCTTTAAAAATCCACAAAACATGTCTATCATTTTTATCTTCACTTTGAGGAGACAAACCTGGCTGTGCCATGCCATGCTGTGGGCATCTGTTTAGTCAATGGAGCATTAGACAGCCACTTAGGGTGGTTCACTGAATGTGAGATAGCCTGCAACAGGGGAAACTGAGTCCTTCCTCAGCAGGCACTGAAAAGACAGGCATTTGAGGAGGCATCTGACAGGAGTGGGCCCGAGCATGACCTGGTTAGGAAGGAAGTGTTCTCCAGGCAAGTGCCAGTGCAGGGAGTAAGGCAGGGCCCATCTAAGGCCCAGCGTCCCTCTGTCTATGCTGTCTGACCCAAAGAAGAGGCCTGGAGTACTGGGCATTCTGATGCTGCTGGAGACCCCAAAGTATAAGAAAAATTCCAGAACACAGTTAAAAGGACCTTTGTACTTACAAACACTGACCAGCTGGAGAAGCCCTTCGTTACTTCACTGAACTAGCCAGTTAAACCACAAGGAGTGTTTGAAAGCCAAAAACCAAACAAAACCCAGGTCTTTCTTTTTGTCTCCATTCCTGACTTGTGCAGTCACAGAAGGTTAAAGAACCTCCCCAACCACATAGTAGGTTATCTCATCTAAGCTGGCCAAGCAAGGTGGATGTTCGGGGACCCCTCTGCTGGTTCCAGAGTGGAACCCCAGGCCTCCAAAGACTCTAGTGCTGCCTCCAATAGTAGAGTATGAAGTTATACTCCCAAGATATCGCTCGCCCCTGGCAAGTATCTCAAGTGTGGGAACCCCTCAACATGCACATGCTTGTCATGTTTGTGTCACAAATGTTGGTTCGGAAAAGCCATTACAAATATGGGCCTAGTTTGACATCCAATTTTTAGTTGCTTTATGAAGACAAAGTTCTTAAATGTAAAGTTGCTTAGAAAGCAATTCAGGGCATGGGGCTTGGGTGGCCCCAGGCTTGTTAGGGATTTGGCTGGGCCCACACTGGTTCACAGATCAGGACCTGGAGGGGCACCAGTCTGTCTGGTAGCTCTAAAGTCCAAGTGTGACGAGCATTGCTGTACTTTGTCACTTATCTTCTACAGATAAGATACCGAGACTCAGAGAGATTTCTGGCTGCCCCAGGAGAAGGGTCCCCCACCAAGCCCAGTGCTAGGCAGACTCCTGCAACTAGCTGGGGTGGGAGCTTCCTAGAGGGTGGGGCTTCCAGTGACCTGGTGGGGACTGTCCCCTGGAGTCTCACTGGAAGAGCCCAAGTGTGTTTAGATAGGGTAGTTTATTGGGGGAAGCTTCAGTGGTAAATCAAGCCCCAGCCAATGGGGCTAATCGCTACAGGTAGCCATGTGGCCTCTAGACTGTGGCTGTAGAGCGCCTGATTCCTACAGGAGAGGCCAGGCGTCAGCCCAGGATGCAGCCAGCTCAAGTTGACCTGCAGCAAATCCGACACTGTTTCCCCCTGCCTACTCTCCCCAGGTAGCACCTTGTCTCTGAGACCCAGGGCCACAGAAGGATTTAAACACATAGCCTCTCGCCATCTTCAGGTGCTGACCATTTATCAGACCTGTTTCTCTGTAGGACTGTCTACTTTCTTTCAAACTCAAGCAAAAGACACACAAGGTATCCTGATGTCTCCAGATCCTTAATTCCTCATGGTGGCTCCCAAGAACATACATTATTAGTCTAAATTTTTTCTTTTTCTGAGGTAGGGTCCCACTCTAGCTCAGGTTGACCTGGAATTCACTATGCAGTCTCAGGGTGGCCTTGAACTCATGGCGATCCTCCTACCTCTGCCTACTGAGTGCTGGGATTAAAGGCGTGCACCACCATGCCCAGCTTTGTTAGTCTATTTTTCTAGCTAATTTCTCTTTGGCTGACAAGGCTTTTGCCAAGAACATAGCAGTGGGTTGAGGAAAGGATTTTTTTTCCCCATAGCTACCTTCCTGTGTGTTATTTTTACCACAATAATTAATTTTAAGATGTGCAGGGGCATTTCAAATGCACTGCATAATCAGAAATTATAATTATTTGAGTATATATATATATATATTACATATATAATATATATACATATATACATATGTAATATATATATACTCAATAATATATATATATAAAAATATATATATTGTTGTTGTTTTTTTTTTTTAGAGATAGAGACACAGAGAGAAAGATAATTGGCACACCAGGGCCTCAGCCACTGAAATTAAGCTCCAGACCCTTGTGCCACCTAGCAGATATGTGTGACCTTGTGCTTGCCTCCCCTTTGTGCTTCTGGCTTACGTGGAATCCGGAGAATTGAATCCTTAGGCTTTAAAGGCAAGCACCTTAACTGCTAAGCCAACTCTCCAGCTCTTGAATACAATATTGTAAAAATCCAGAAGGAACTAAAGCCACTTTTCAGTTTAAAAGTAATACCCTGTGGCTTCCACCTCTTTTCTCTCTGTGCCACTGGTACCATTTTCTCCCCATGGCTTTCCCTGCTATGCTGATGGTTACTCTTTCCCTCCACCTCTTCTCCCTGGAACTATTCCTACAGCAAGGACACAGCATGCAGGTGGATGGCACAATGACAGATACCTGTACAGTGACCTGCGATCATATCACCTGCTTGGACCAAAGACATTTCCCAGGGCAACTGCAATTTGCTGTGTGTGTGTGTGTGTGTGATGTTGGCTCAGGACACATTACCTCAAAGCATACCTGCAGGAAGAGCCTACAATAAGTACCCTCAAATGGATACTGTGGCATACGTGCCTGCAGGAAGAGCCTGGAGTTTGTACCCCAAAATGCATACTCTGGCATACTGGTTGTTCCAGTGACAGGCTGACAGAGGAGTGCTAAAAGGTTGCCATTTCATGAGGGATGTTTCTCTCTGGAAAAGAATCTCCTTTTGTGAGGCTGCTCCCTCTGCCAGGACTTTGAAGGGGAGGTATCACTGCACCCCACCCTTTCCCTGCACCACCCCTCCTCCTGACTTCTATTTCAGCAAATGGAGACATTTAGACTTTGAAGTCTACTCTGGAAGTAATGGTTCCTCTGAGCGTTCTTATGTGTACACATACTAGAAACCTGTTTATTTTTCTCCTTCTAATCTGTCTTTATTTACAGGGTGTCTCAGCCATGCACTAAGCAGGAAAGGGGAAACTGTTTCCTCTGAGTTCATGTGTATCTGTGGATGTAGGTCAGTGTCTCAGAGTGTCTCTATGTGCGTATGTTTATGTGTGAGCATATGCACATGTATGTATGTGCATGTGTTGTGTGAATACATGTCTTGGCAGAGTCCTCTGTTTTCTCTGGAGGCAGGACATGGTCAGGTTTTCTTACCTGAATCTTCAGGCACTCTTTCCTTTCCTGAAGCCTAGGTGGAACTTGGTACTTGTGCAGCAGGGGTAGGACATGGAAGCCCACCCCATGTTCCATGTCTGAGCACAGGGATCTGGGAGAATCAGGATGTACCCTGCACGCTGTGGCTCATTGCCCTCATTAGGCTCCTCCTCCGTCCCGTGGCCTGTAGAGCTGCCTTGTTGCTGCCTGTACTCTGGTGGCTTTTCTGGTCATCTCCAGTCATTTGACATTTGGGGAGGTTTCTCTTGGATATGAAAAGCCAATGTTGGCTCCAGGGATCTTAGATATTGTTAAGCACCCAGGACCACAAATTATTAGATTTGTTTTTGTGGCTTCTCATGCAGCACTGTTGGTCACAATTGTGAGTGTTGCCACCAACAGAGAAGTGTGACTGGCCTACAGAAACATCAGTTCACGGCACTGTCACGCTGGGCCTGCAATACCAGTCTAAGGGACATGAATGAATGGTCTCAACTGTTTGTAATTCCCCCAAGAGACCTAGAGCCACACCAGGAGTCTGGTGTTACTGTGAACTTTGTCATTTTACATTTCTAAACATGTAATGCCAGACACAAGCAGATCTTTGTCTGGAGAATCAGCTGACTGGAGCAAGACAGAGTTCTCAAGGGCACTCTGCTGCCTTCCTCCTAATAACTTGTTTTTGTTTTTTTTTTTTCAAGGTAGGGTCTCACTCTAGCTCAGGCTGATCTGGGATTCACTATGTAGTCTCAGAGTGGCCCAGAACTCACAGTGATCCTCCTACCTCTGCCTCCCCAGGGCTGGGATTAAAGGCATGCACCACCACGCCCAGCTCCAATAACTTGATTTTACTGTGCAAGAATATTACATGTCCCCAGGTCGTGAATGCACCAGCCTCCTCCCCTGGAGGTGCACTGTAGGCAGCAAGACCTTATCTCAGCCCAGAGATAACATAGCCTGAGCACTCAGCCTTCATCAAGGACCCAGATGAGGCAGCAGGGGCTCATAGATACTCAGTGCAGCTGTCTTTTGGGAATCCTAAGGCAGTATAACTTCACAATGGGGGTGTGGTCTTTCTCTTCTGTATCCTCTTCCTTATTCCATCTGGGTTTATTCAGTGTGGTTTGTTCTCCTTCTCTCTCCCCACTCTCTCTTTTTTTCTCTCACTTGAAAAACTGAGATTGAACCTAGGACATTCCTCATGGCTAGGCAAGTGCTCTACTGCTGAGCCATAACCCTACCATTTCAGTATGGTTCTTTCCATCACGAGGTAAAAACTCTCCCAAAGCAGCTAAGGCTACAACATATAGGTCAAAGGATAACAGACAACAGCATTCAGGGTCATGATTTATTTATTGGTTTTTTGAGGTATCTTTTTAAAAATTTTCTCTTATTTATGAGAGAGAGAGAGGGAATGGGTGTGGGGTGTCAGGGCCTCTAGCCACTGAAAACGAACTGCAGATGCACGTGTCATCATGTGCATCTGGCTTATGTGGATTCTGGGGAGTCAAACCTGGGTCCTTAGGCTTTGCAGACAAGCGCTTTAACCATTTGCAATCTCTCCAGCCCTCAGGGTCATTATTCAAACTCAGGCAAAAAAAGTCCCTCTTCTTTAACTGGTCCCTGTAATGAATGTTTCTGTTTGTCTAAACCATGAAATTCTACAAACACTGTCTCCCTTCCAGAGAGCCCAGTCCTTTTCCATGGAACAGCAGCCTCAAGCAATCTCAGTGATGGCCACATGGTCCTGTGCCTGGACCAGAAGCTGATACTGTCGCTCTCTGGGTACATACCTGCAAGAAACCACAACATGCTTTGGCACCCAAACTGATGGGCAATGGAGCTCAGCAGTTCCTAACAGATGTGGGATCACTAAAGGCACAGGTAGGTAGCAAACTCTGGAACGAAATCATGAGTGACCTTGTGTTCCTGTGTGTTGTGTGCCACAGCACCTGCTTTTATGAGGTCTTTACACCATGAGGCAGCTGTCACTTGCCTTGCCACAGCCTTGCAGCATACTGAGGGGCTCTCACCTTTGAGGCTCCCCATTCACCGTGGTCTGCTTCTATGGCTTCTCCACTGCCCCCAGCACTTGGCACTGATAGATGGGATGATACATGGCTCCGGCCTGATGTTTACATCCCCTGGTAATTCCCTTACGGTACGTGTATAGAATGGTATGTAGAAGTGGGGTCTTTGGGAGGTGATCAGGAGCTGAATGGGGTCATGGAGGTGGGGTCTTCATGACCGGTCTGTGACCCTATGAGAAGAAGAGATCAGAGTTGCTTTCTGCGATACGTAGACACAGTGGGAAGGCACTGTCTAAAACCTGGAAGCCCACTTACTCTGCGGGTGGCTTCGTCTTGGACTTCTTCCTTCAGAGCAGGAAGAAAGCAATGCCTGGTGGATCAGCCCCACTCCACAGTGCTCTGTCAGAGAAGCTGAACAGGCCATGAAGATGCTTGGTTTGCCTTTGACGTTGGCAGATTGTGAGTTATGCCCACCATGAATGGACTGAGGACAGACCATGGACGGAAGATCCCTCAGATTTTCTTGGAAAACAGTGGCGTTTTCTTTTACAGGGTCAACAGAGTTCCCATCATGGGAACAGAACTTGGAACTGGGAAAGGAACAGATCATTTGATTCCAAATAGAATGTCTCTGTATACACACAATTTCATGATAAAGCTCATATTAAACAAACCCAGGACTTTATGACTTTCTGATTCTTGAAAAATAATTAATGTAAAACTGAAAATCCATTCTTGTTCAATGGAAGCCAGAGTGGATGGTAAAGGAGTCCAGACCCAGAGGTACTGAGGGCACCAAGGACCTGGGAAATGCTGTGTGGTTCCAGACCCATAGTCACCAGCAGGTGCTTTTCTCATTTCCCTGGTGACTCCCATGTCTTTCTGCTTTTGCCCTGTGCCTATTGCTAGTTGCTAGCCAGAGTCACTGCCATGTCCACAGCTTTGCCTTCTGAAGGGATGGAGGTCATCTGGTCACTGGAGCTGGGCTTGGAGATGCCAGGTAAAGGCTGCCTCCAGTGTGGGGAGGATACTTCCCCATGTCAGGAAGCAACATATGTGTTCTCAGGTACATAGACACACTGGGATGAGAGCAGTCCCTCATCACTAACTTCCAGGCCTTAGGCCATGCTACATGGAACCATAGAAGGCACTGCACATCTAGAAATTCACAACAAGGACATCTGGTCAGCAGACCCTTATTACCCGGGAGATAACAAAATCAGGCAATGCTGCACCCCCTCAAGTCAGAGCACTAGAGTTGAGAGGGTGGGCGTCCTGTCTCAGGTGGGCAGAGACTCTCTCTGGGAAACTGGCTGCTTGGATGTGCTTGCTCTCTATGTGTGCTCACAGCTCACCCTCTTGCTCCTTGGCGTCTCCTGTTCCTGATTCACTGATTTGCTGCCATGGCTCTTGGCAGCACATGTTTTCCTCTAGTGGTGGTGAAAGTTGTTCTTAACTATCCACGTAGGATGCTAGTGCCCTAAGAGCAGAGATTTTAATCTGCTGTATTTGTAGCCACCACCTTGCAGAATGTCAGTGTCAATGAGAGCTTGCTGATTGGTTATGTGGTATTTCACCCTCTGTGTTCAGGGTGTGATGTGTGAATGGTATTGGATTAACTCCTTTCTGTCTGTACTTTTTATTTCTTGTGTCTGTGTTGATATGTGAGCATTGGGTTGTCACGTTTCACACATGCTTGGGACACCTGAAGTTCAGCATATTCACCTGTGTCTCACTGACTATGCAGGACATTGTGTCTTCAGGTATGTCTCCATGAGCCAGCACCAGCTACATCTTTTTACATTTTATTTTGGTTTTTAGTTGGCATACAGGAATTTAGGTATCATTCATTCAGGCGTTTTAAAAACCAAATTGTTTTAGTTGACTCATATCCTCCTTTCTCTCCAAACCCTCCTCTACTCCCTTCCCCTCCCCCAATGTCTTTTTCCCTTCTGTTCACATATCACATGTGTTTTTTCACTAGTCCCTCATCCCTCTTCCTGCTCATTTCTTTCTTTCTTTTTTTTTTTTTTTTTAAAGAGGGAGAGAGAGAATGGGGGGTGGGGGAAGAATGGATGTGCCAGGGCCTCTAGCCACTGCAAACGAACTCCAGAAGTGTGCGCTCCGTGGTGCCTCTGGCTAACATGGGTCCTGGGGAATTGAACCAGAGTCCTTTGGCTTTGCAAGCAAATGCCTTAACAGCTAAGTCATCCCTCCAGCCCCCTGCTCATTTCTTTATACTTGCTCTTGGTTCATCTGTAGTCACTGTGCCAGAACTTCTAGAGTCCACCTCTCCTCACTGAGGCCAGACAGGATCTGTCTCTGTACAGCTTTTAGAATGCAAAGCTGGGTGTCTTCCTGTTGTTTTAAACTTTGCCTTCCTCCTCTTTTCAGGGACTTGAAGGGATTCTCCACATGTTCAGTATTGATGTTTCCTGGACTGGTTTCCTGTGGCTGCTCCCACAATCACCATAGGCTTTCCTGGGCTCTGCAGGCCAGAGGAGGCTGTGAGGGTCTTCCTGCCTTTTAAGCCTCCGAGGCTGCATCGTGGGCTTGGCCTGTAGTGTTCGCCTGTTTCCATCCTCACTCTGCTCTCATCTCCCTCCTCTATGGAGACCCTGCCAATTATGCTGGCCACGGGATGATCCAGGAGACTGTCATCTCAAATCTTTACCACACCTGTAAGATTCCTAAAACCATGGGTTTTCATAGATTCTGGGGAATCATAATTCTGTCCATGTCATTTACAATTTTTTTATTGGCTTTTCTGCTTTTCTCTTGGTAAGCAGGAGCTCTGTATATGTAAACATAATTTCTGTTGTTTGAAGTTTATGACCTGAACACAGTAGCTTCTAGTCTATAGAAAGTATTGATGTTGACACTGTGAAGCAAGTGGCACAGGAAGTGAAGTCCCAGGAGAAAGTCATGCCTGTGTTAAGGATTCTACAGTGTTGGCCAAACTATTAGAACTTTGTGATTGTAGCAAGTTGGAATGTTGCAAATCCAGAACCAAATCATCTTGGGCTATTTTTAATACTCATAATAGCCATTTATTGCTCATCTCTGTCTGACCTAACATCCTTGTATCATTTAAAACCTTTTGTGATGTATTGCCTTAACATAGTACTAACTTCCACCAATCCAAAAGCGTAGAATATCGTCAGATAGCATCTGAGACCTATAACAGACTTCCCTGCTTGGCTGTCATGTGCCTATTTGATGTTTTCAACAATGTATTTGAGAAGTGCCTTGATTTTTTTTTTTTTTACTTTCTTTTGTTCCATAATTATAAAACCTTCAAAAAACTGTTACCACCTTGAAACATGGTATGTTCTTGGGCCATGGTCACTTATATTTGGCTTCCAGAATAATGTGTCTTATTCACTTTGAGCTAAGAGCTGTGTTTTATTCTGATAGTAGTTTTTCTTTTCTTTTGTAACCTATGGATCATGTTTAGAGATTCCTATTTAAAAAAATCCCACCTATGAAGGCTCTTAAGGTGATCATCTTAGTTTAATTTTTTTTTTTTCGAGGTGAATTGAGCCTTGAACCAGGGTCCTTAGGCTTCACAGGCAAGCGCTTAACTGCTAAGCCATCTCTCCAGCCCTTATTTTTATTTAATAATATGTAAGCAAGGAGAGAGAGAGAGAGAGAGAGAGAGAGAGAAGACAAGGAAAGAGACAGAGAAAGCATTGGTGTGCTAGGGTCTCTTGCCACTGCGAAGGAACTCCAGATGCATGCATCACTTTGTGCATCTGGCTTTACATGGGTACTGAGGAATCAAACCTGGGCTGGAAGGCTTTGTTAGCAAGTGACTTTTAAGCAGTGAGCCATCTACTCAGCCCCCACAGAAGTTTTAAAATAATTTTGTTAGTTATCAAAAATCCATCTAGAAGAGGGAAAGCCATAGTTGAAATACTCAAAACAGCAAGGAAGGATGAGCTGAAATAGATGAATAAAGTATTTGGCTCCAAAAAGAAGAAACAGCAAATTAAAGAAGGAACGTGTCAGGAAGGAAACACGAGACAGAGAAAGGGCAACAAGTGGAGCCACAAACTGAAAAGCTGATTCTTTCTTTGGGAAATAAAGATAAACCACAGATACTTTGGAGACAGGGCAAGAAAAACACAAATACAGAAAATAAGACATGAAGAGTGACAATAACTACAGAAAAAAGAAATTACAAGCATCATAAATGATCATCTCCTCTTGTCATGTGCTTGAAATCATAGACAAAATGGAAAGCCTTTTAAAATTTTTATTTATGAGAGAAAGAGAGAGGGAAGGAGAATGGGCGTTCCAGGGCCTCTAACCACTGCAAATGAACTCTAGACACATGTGCCACCTTGTGCATTTGGCTTACATGGGTACTGGGGCATTGAACCTGGGTCCTTAGGCTTCTTAGGCAAATGCTTTAACTGCTAAGCCATCTCTCCAGCCTGAGTCTTTTAAGAACATATTAACCAAATGGACCTCAAAAGAAATTGAAACTCTAATTGACCACTTTGCAAGGAGTGAAAAATTCTTGAAGTTACCTCCCTCACCATTACCCCTTACTTGAAACCACAGGCTGGGCCCCTTCACTGAGCAGCAGCTAGTTTTGTGCTGCAGATAATACCAACAACTTAAGGTCCCACCAGAGTCCTGGAAAGAAGGGACCGAATCCTGACAGACTGCGCCAGTCTCACCTGTAAACACCAATAGGATGTAAGCAAAATGCAAAGACAGCACTCTGGGGTAAAGATCTAAAATGATGCACCGTGACCAGGGAACACAGTGGTTTCAAGACAGGGTATCTGTCAATAGCATACCTCCCATCCAAAGAGACTATGTGAGTATCTGCAGTCACTGTAAAAGTATTTTAAAAATGAAATCGAATAAAATGAGACAGATGAATAGTTATTAAACTATATCTACAGGAAATTAAAAAGGGACCTATGAGATGAGAAACAAAGCTTTTTAACAACATTTACTTATGGGCTGGGGCATGGTGGCTCATGCCTTTAATCCCAGCACTTGGGAGGCAGAGGTAGGAGGATTGCCATAAGTTCGGGGCCACCCTGAGACTACATAGTGAAGTCCAGGTCAGCCTGGGCTAGAGTGAGACGCTACCTCAACCCCCCCCCCAAAATTATTTATTTATTTGAGACAGATAGAGAGAGTGCACCAGGGCCTCTAGCCACTGCAAATGAACTCCAGACACATGTGCCACCTTGTGTATCTGGCTTATGTGGGAACTGCGGAATAAAACCTGAACCCTTAGGTTTCACAGGCAAGTGCCTTAACCACTAACCAGTAAGCCATCTCTCCAGCCCCAAAAGAAGCTTTTTTTTTTTTTTTTTAAAAGTACTTTTATTAGCTGAGTGTGGTGGTGCATGCCTTTATTTCCAGCACTTGGGAAGCAGAGTTAGGAGGATCACTGTGACTTCAGGTCAGCATGGGCTAGAGTGAGACCCTATCTCGAAAACAGACAGACAAAAATACTTTCATTTATTTGCATGCAGAAAGAGAATGAAAGAGAGATTATGGCTGTGTCAGGGCCTCTTGCCACTGTAAATGAACTCCAGATGCAAGTGCCACTTTGTACATCTGGCTTATGTGGGCACTGGTGAATTGAACCTGGGCTATCAGGCTTTGTAAACAAGTGTCTGTAACTGCTGAGCAAACTCTCCATTCCCCTTTCAATGTTTTTATTTCTTTATTTGAGAGAGAGAGAGAGAGAAAGAGAGAGAGAGAAAGAGAGAGAGAGAATGGGTATGCCAGGGCCTACTGTCACGGCAGATGGACTCCAGATGCATGCACCACCACTTTGTGCATCTGGCTTTATGTGAATACTGGGGAATTGAACCCAGGCCATCAAGCCAGCTCTCTAGCCCCAGGCAAAAAATATTTAAGGGAGGGTCATGGGAAGGATAATAGAAAATGTGAGATAGGAAAGTAGAAATACTTGGGTTGGAAGGGTACAGTGGGGAAAGAGGGACAGGGAAATTGGGGGAAGATGAGAGAATCAACCAAAACTATTATGAAAATGCTACAGGAAACTATTATAAGGTAATTTAAAAAATAAAATAAAAATAGAAAAAGGAGCTGGAGAGATGGCTTAGCAGTTGGGGCACTTGTCTACAAAGCCAAAGGACCCAGGTTCACTTTCTCAGGACCCATGTAAGCCAGATGCACAAGGTGGTGCATGTATCTGGAGTTTGTTTGCCATGGCTAGAGGCCCTGGTTCTTCCATTCTCTCTCTTTCTCTCAAATAATAAATAAATAAAATAAAATAAAATAAAATAAAATAAAATAAAATAAATACTATGAGAACTTTATCTAATAGCATGAGAATGTTAGGTCAGATACAGTGGTTTTTATTTTTATTTATTTATTTAACTTTGTTTGTTTGTTTATTTATTTATTTGAGAGCGACAGAGAGAAGGAGGCAGAGAGAGAGAGAGAGAGAGAGAGAGAGAGAGAGACAGAGAGAGAGAGAGAGAATGGGCGCGCCAGAGCTTCCAGCCTCTGTAAATGAACTCCAGATGCGTGCGCCCCCTTGTGCATCTGGCTAACATGGGTCCTTGGGGAATTGAGCCTCGAACCGGGGTCCTTAGGCTTCACAGGCAAGTGCTTAACCGCTAAGCCATCTCTCCAGCCCGATACAGTTATTTTTAAAGGGGCTAAGACAGCCCAAGAGACTTTGGTTCTCAACCTGCCACATTTCATCTCTCCACCATTTCAATCTTTAATACAGATGTAACTTCTTTTGGGAACCTCAGTTCATAAGGTAGTTGATTACTGTTGAAAGAAGTCACATGTCATACAATCTCATAGTCATGCCCAAGCCACTCATGCCCACTTCTTTTACTTTTTTTTCATATCCACTTCTAACAGCATCTGGGATTGTCACTCACTTTCTGATAGGTTGTAGTAATATCACACTGATTTTAATTTACATTTCCCTGAAGCCAGAGATGTGGAATGTCCCTTCGCAGTTTAATTTCCACCTGTGTAAATTTGGGAGCCTGCCTCTCCAGGTTCTCTGAACATTTTCTGATTGGGTTATTGGCTTGAATTTTTTCCTTCTGAACTTTGAGCATTCTATGTTTAAGATGCCAGTTTTGTTAACTATATTGTCTTTGGATACTTGCTGCCTCCCCTCCCCCCGTTCTTTTTTTTTGTTTGTTTGTTTCTTTTTTTGAGGTAAGGTTTTGCTCTAGCCCAGGGCTGACCTGGAATTCACTATGTAGTCTTAGGGTGGCCTTGAACTCATGACCATTCTCCTACCTCTGCCTCCTGAGTGCTGGGATTAAAGGCATGAGCCATCATGCCTGGCTGGTACTGTGATTTTTGTTTTGATTTATTTTATTTTTGTTATTTTTATTTATTTTTTTGAGAGCAACAGACAGAGAGAAAGAGGCAGATAGAGAGAGAATGGGCGCGCCAGGGCCTCCAGCCACTGCAAACAAACTCCAGACGCATGCGCCCCCTGTGCATCTGGCTAATGTGGGTCCTTGGGAGTCTTGAACCGGGGTGCTTAGGCTTCACAGGCAAGCGCTCAACCGCTAAGCCATCTCTCCAGCCCTGATTTTTGTTTTTCAAGGTAGGGTCTCACTGTAGCCCAGGCTGAGTACTGTGTTTTTATGCTAGTGTTTCCACTTGTGCTCTACAAAAATGCATGGAGATAAACCACCCCTCGCATCTCAGCCAAGGCCCAGGTGAAACCACAGAGGAATTGGGTAGGCAAGCAAGAGTGCTGCTTCTATGGTAAGCCTGACAATCAGCACCAGGGTGAAGAAGACAGACTCTGAGGATCTTCAACACATATCAAAAGCAGAAATCCAGAGGCTTCTAAGAGCTCATCACTGCAGTAGACTTAAAACTCACCCACCAAGGCTCGGGGAGTTTTGCAGAAGAGGAGGCTGAAAGATTGTAAGAGCTACAGGTTGTGATGTCATACCCAGAGGCACTGCTTCCCCTCAATAACTGACTGCTGCTCCCACAAAGCATGACCCACAACCCATGGAGAATACCAGCAGCCTCACTGAGGAAGGCCCTTGTGGAATAGGGGCAGGAAGAAGGGAAAAGATGGTACCAACACATGGTATATTCATACAAAGTATGTTCTTAATAAAAAAAAAAAGGGAAAAGGGGCTGGAGAGATGGCTTAGCAGTTAAGGCATTTGCCTGCAAAGCCAAAGGATCCCAGTTCGATTCTCCAGGACCCACGTAAGCCAGATGCACAAGGGGCTGCATGCATCTGGAGTTCGTTTGCAGTGGCTGAAGGCCCTGGCATGCCCATTCTCTCTCTCTCTCTCTCTGCCTTTCTCTCAAATAAATAAATAAAATATATATAAAAAAGGAAAAATACATGGAAATATTGTGGCAGAAATTTTCCTGATTACTGCTATATAGTTGCATATATATATATATATATATATATATATATATATATATATATATATTACATCGCTGATTTCTATTTGCTAGTATTCTGCTAATTTCTGTATTTGTTAATATTCTTCACCACACTTAAGATTTTTTTCTCTTAGAATTTGGGAGGCTGAAGTAGGATTGCCATGGGTTTGAAGCCAGCCTGAGACTACAGAGTGAATTGATTCTAGGTCAGACTAGGTAATTCCCTCCCTCCCCCTACTTTCCCTTTTGAAACTATACTCTCCATCATACCCCTTCCCCCCTCGCAATCAGTCTTTTATTTTCATGTCCTCATCTTTTCCTCCTATTATGATGGTCTTGTGTAGGTAGTGTCAGGCACTGCAAGGTCATGGATATCCATGATATTTTGTGTCTGGAGGAGCATGTTGTAAGTAGTCCTACCCTTCCTTTGGCTCTTACATTCTTTCCAATACTTCTTCTGCAACAGACCCTGAGCCTTGGAAGGTATGATAGAGATATTTCAGTGCTGAGCACTCCTCTGTCACTTCTTCTCAGCACCATGGTGCCTTCTGAGTCATCCCAAGGTCCCTGTCATCTGAAAAGAGAAGCTTCTCTAACCAAAAGTGAGAGTAGCATTAATATATGGTATGAACATTAAGATAAGTGTTTACTGCAGACTAAAATTTATTTATTTGCAAGGAGAGAGAGGAAAGAGAGAGAGAGAGAATGGGTGCGCCAGGGCCTCTAGCTGCTGCAAATGAACTCCAAATGTGTGTGTCACTTTGTGCATCTGGCTTTACATGGATACTGGGGAATTGAACCCTGATTGTTAGGCTTTGCAGGCAAGTGCCTCATCTGCTGAGTCATCTCTCCAGCCCCTCTTTTGTTTTCTTCATAACCACTGTGTAGGATTTTCACCTCAATGTAGTGTTAGGAACAGGGAAAGGTATGGCTACTTAAGTTTCCCTTGTGTGAGACTTCTGGTAATTCATTTTTTTGTGGGGGGGGGATTCGAGGTAGGGTCTCACTCTAGCCCAGGCTGACTTGGAATTCACTCTTGTCTTAGCGTGGCCTCAAACTCACGGCAATCCTCCTACCTTTGCCTCCCAAGTGCTGGGATTAAAGGTGTGTGCCACCACGCCTGGCTAAGGAATTCATTTTTTTAAATTAATTAATTAATTAATTAATTAATTTTTTTATTAGTCAGTTCTGTATTCAGCAAATACAGTCAGTTTGGTACCATTATTAGGCTCATCCGTGACCTACCCCCTCCCCTTGGCCCCTCCTTGTTGAGGTATACGGGTCATGCATTGTGGAGTTAGCCCACAGTTATGGGTAAGCTAAATGTCTCTGCATATCATGACCCAACATGTGGCTCTGATATTCTTTCCGCCCCCTCTTCTGCAAAATTTCCCTGAGCCATGCTGGGTTCATTTTTGGTCTGCTTCAGTGATGAGGTGTTGGGGGCCTCTGAGGCTCTGGCTCTCTGATTTGGTGGGAGTTGATTTTTCTCTGTGCTGATCTCCTTCCCCCTTGTGCTGGTGTCCGGTTCATCAGGAAAACAGCCCCCTTGCTTGTTTCTCCAATTCGAAGCAACGCATGGTCTAACCTACTTAGCAGCAAATAACTTGTTGTGATGCCCACACAAGTGCAGTGGTGGCACACAGCCATGGTGGGGAACCAACTGCTCTCAATTTGGCTAACTGATTCCCTTCACTGGTATGGGACCCATAGCTGGAGCTGGAAACAAGTCAGAACCATATCCAAACATAAGCCCACTCTCCAATATCAAGCTACCATCAACTGTGGGCTACAAGAGGGCCTACACCTATTAAATTCTTTATTAAAAAGTAAGGGTTATCTCATTTGTCCTGGTGCTAACTTACTCTCCGTTGGAGAATCTGCTTCTCTTTTTCAGATAGATGTAGATCCTAAGGAGAGAGCCACCCCATCATACCTCAAAAGGGCCCCGGCTGAAACTAAGGAATTCATTTTTTAAGGCACAGCACCAGAGCTGTTTCCCCTCAGTGAAGGATCCTTCACTAATGAGAAGGCTGTAAATGATATAACAGTTGCCTTTCAGCAACTTTTTTTTCCTTTTTTTCTTTCACAGTTCTGATCTAAAGCCCCCACATGCTGACTACACACTGCACCACTGAGGCACATTCTTAACCTATTCATTTTTGCCTTTCTGTATATTATGTTTATCTCAAGTTGCATCTTCTCTGTGCTGTGCATTTTCAGATATTCTCTGATTTCAGTTGAGAGTCATGAGAGCAAGAGTGTCTTGCCCTGCACATTCTGACTTACAAAGACCTAACAATCACATAGGTGTTTCCATGACAGCCACACCAGATCTGACCACTGAACCCTGCTGTCTCATCAGTACAAGACCATATCCAGCACATGATGGATAGATGATAGTGGAACTGAGCTTACAAATGTATTTGATTGGCACTTCCCCTCACCTTGGTAAGGTTGGTAGGAGATGGTCATTTCCTCACTACAGAAGAGATGAAGAGTAGAAAGAGCTGGAGCTGCTGTCCAACACTGAGTTTAGTGACTGTTGGGACCAACCCCATCTGCCATGACAGGAGGAAGTTCCAAAAATGTCACCCCAAAACGTACTACTTTTTCATGCTGACGATTTTGAGCTAAAGTAAATTGAGAACTAGCCAAAGCAAAAACAATTCTACACGTACCTCTACTGTCCTAAATAAAGTACACATTTTTTTCTTTATAAAGGCCGTTTACATATACAAAGGGAATTCCACCAGCAAATGTGTCCAGCTGGGAATAGAACTGCTCCCAGACAACTTTCATCAATTGGGAGACTTCATCTGCATGGCGTGGCCACCTTCCTTCATGTCTTCCCCCCACCCCAGCCACCCCAACAGTGCACACCTTCTCCATTGGTAGCTCCTGTAGGCACTCAAGCCCCAGTCATCTGGATGCCTGTGCATGTGTGATAACTAAAACTACTTTCTGTTATTGGTCTATCTTATAAGTTTTATTTTGACTTAAAAAATATTTATTTATTTATAGCTGGGCATGGTGGCGCACGCCTTTAATCCCAGCACTTGGGAGGCAGAGGTAGGAGGATCGTCGTGAGTTCAAGGCCACCCTGAGACTACATAGTTAATTTCAGGTCAGCCTGGGCCAGAGTGAGACTCTACCTCGAAAAACCAAAAAAAAAAAAAAAAAAAAAAAAATTTATTTATGAGAAGGGGGGGGGGCAAAGAGTGAGAGAGAAAGAATGCCAAGGCATGCCAAGGTCTCTAGTCACTGCAAATGAACTCCAGATGCACCACCTTGTGCATCTGGCTTTATGTGGGTACTCCAGTCCTTAGGCTTCACAGGCAAGTGCCTTAATCACTGAGCCATCTCTCCAGCCGTGTTTTGGTCTTTTTTTGTAAGGCAAGCCCAACAGGCTGACCTTTTGTGTGTGTGTGTATGAGAGAGCGAGAGTGAGAGCGAGAGTGAGAGTGAGAGAGAGAGAGAGAGAGAATGGGCATGCCAGGGCCTCTAGCAGCTGCAAACGAATTCCACATGCACGTGCCACTGTGTGCATCACCTTTTTTCCTTTTATAGTGCTGAGGATTGACCTTCAGTCCTTACATATTGTAGGCAAAAACCCTGCCACTAAGCTGTACCTCCTTGATAGCCTATTTTACATTAAAGTGAATTCATATAAGGACCTAGGACCTAAGGACCACTCCCCCCAAGATTTTATACTTCTATTTTATTCCCATTCTAGCTATTTTTGCATGTTTTAAAAATATTTTTATTTTTAGGCAGTAAGAGAGAGAGAAAGAAAGAGAGAGAGAGAGAGGGAGGGAGAGAGAGAGAGAGAGAGAGGGAGAGAGAGAGAGAGAGAGAGAGAGAGAGAGAGAGAAATAGGTGTGCCAGGGTCTCTTGCCACTGCAAACAAACTCCAGATGCATGCACCACATTGTGCATCTGCCTTTACATGGGTATTGCGTAATTGAATGAAGGCATACAGGCTTTGCAAGCAGTGATTTTAACCACTGAGTCCTTTCCCCAGCCATCCTAGCTGCTTCTTTTAGTACCTATTAAGTTAGCAGACTATAACTTCCTAAGCCAGATGGTGTAGCCACCCCAGCCCATGGCATTGCAGCTGAAGGGAGATCTAGATGCCGTGTGACAAACAAGGGTCCACTCTCCTCTGTGAACAGCAGGGCGCTACACTTCAGGGATTGTGCCATGACCTGAGGTACAGAGTCTCCTCTTTGGTCTCTGCCTGGCCGGTTTTCTGTACAATTAAGTTCATTTAAACATAGAGCTCTACGGCCAAAACACCAATTTAAAAACCACTGAGCCAGTGCAACCTCCTCATTTTCCTCAAGCCTCCCTGAGGGGACATATTTCACTCAAGGTCACAAAGCTGATTTGGCAGTGCCTGGATTAGTTGTTAATCTTGTCATCCAGACCTACAGCTGTTCTCCAAATGTGAAGACCTAGAGACAAGGCCTTTTGGATCACACATGGACATTTCGCCTCCTCTGGCCGCTAATGTCTCCCACTCAAACTAACAGTCTGTGCCTGCTGCCAGAGGTCACTGAGGCCAGACTGCCTGAAACCCAGAGTCCCACAGCCAAGAAAATTATAGTCTTGGGAAGCCCAGAATGGTCTCCACTGTGTACACATGTCAAGCCTCTAAAGGAGATGGAGTCAGCTTTAGGAAATCAAAGGATAGAATAAGCCCAAAGAAAAACACAAAAGACAGTGTTTGACTAAACCTCCAGCTGCACCCAAAACAGTTATAAACAGCAACAGAAAACCCTTTGACCCCCCAAAAGTTTTGACTCCTAGAGGAAAAGGGAATATGTGAAGTGGAATGCTAGTCTGTGCAGAGTGCAGACGCAAGAGCAGCTGGGGAAGATGCAGGCCATCTCCGTTGCCCAACACACACCCATGTCCACGAAATTTAAGAGCAAACTTAGTTGTGATTGCTGATTTCATTTCAGGTCTCATTCTACGGTGCACTTTGAACAACTATAATATGCTTTCCCATATCCCTTTAAAACTTTTGCTGTGAAAAGAGACAGACATGATTTTGTCTAATATTTGTTCTTATTTTAATGTTGTCCTCCAAGGATGTGAACTGGTGTTCTACATAATAACAAACATTAGATGGATGCTGTTAGTCACTGTCAGTTTTAAAACTCTGTCCTGTTGTTCCCAAAGTACAGTTACACTCAAGAGACTGTATGTTTTATTTAAGCTAAACAAAAGAAACCGCTTTTATGTTTATTTTTTGTTTAAAAAACTTTAAAAAAATTATATTTGTGTGTGTGTGAGACAGAGGCAGATAGAGAGAGAATGGGTGTGCTAAGGCCTTCAGCCTCTGCAAACAAACTCCAGATGCATGCACCTCCTTGTGCATCTGGCTTACATGGGTCCTGGGGAATAGGACCTGGATCCTTTGGCTTCACAGGAAAGCGCCTTAACTGCTAAATGGCCTCTCCAGCCCATGTGTTTTATTTATTTATTTTTTTTTACAGAGGAAAGTGAGAACACAGGCCCTTACTACCACACACATACAGTCATACTTTCCACATTTGCGGGAATCACGAAGCAGGGCATACTTTCTACAATGATGAGCCTTGCTGATGGGCACTATCTTCATGATCATGGTGTCTCTCCTGTCAAGTAGCTGTTTTCTAATGGCTAAAGAATCATATTCTTGGGCTGGAGAGATGCTTAGTGGTTAAGGCACTTGCCTAAAAAGCCAAAGGACTCAGGTTTGACTGCCCAGGACCCACGTAAGCCAGATGTACAAGGTGGAGTTCATTTGAAGTGGCTGGAGGTTCGGACATACCCATGCTATCTATCTGCCTCTTTCTTTCCCTCTCCAATAAATAAATAGACAAAATATTGTAAAAGAATCATATTCTCATTGCATAAAATAAGAAAATTTAGTAAAATATACTGAAGAATATTGAAACAATTCAATATTAGACACAACCATGAGAAACGTTTGCATCTATTTTTTCCAGTATTTATACATAACTGAGCTCAGACTCCAGGTATGCAATATTGCATTTAAAAAATTAATAGACTTGGGCTGGAAAGATGGCTTAGCAGTTAAGGTGCTTGCCTGTGAAGCCTGAGGACTCATGTTCTACTCTCCAGATCCCAAGTAAGCCAGATGCACCAGGTGACATAAGCACACAAGGTCACACATATGCACAAGATGGTGCTCGTGTCTGGAGTTCAATTGTAGTGGCTGGAAGCCCTGGTACGCCAATTCTCTCTTTTGCTCATAAAAAAAATGCAAAAAAAATTAATAGACTTTCTTTTTTCTTTTTTTTTTTTCCAGAGCAATTTAAATTTACAGAAAAATTCAGCAGAAGCTGGGTGTGGTGGCACATGCCTTTAATCCCAGTACTCAGGAGGCAGAGGTGGGAGGATGGTTGTGAATTTTAGGCCACCCTGAGACACAATGAATTCCATGTCAGTTTACCAAAACAAACAAAAGTAGCAGAAACTAGAGCTCCTGCCTGCCTGCGCTGTCCCTCTTGGCATCCTACTGTTAATAGCTTGCATTGGTCTGTCCCATTTGTCACAGCTGATGAGCCAATACTGAAACCCTATTATTAACTAAAGTCTTAGTTTATATGAGTGTCACTCTGGTGTTGTACATGGATGTGTGTATCTATCATTACAGGATCATAGGAGAACTTGAACTGCCCCCGAAACCCTCTGTGCTCATCCCTCTTCCCCAAGCCTGTGGAAATCATACTGATATCCTTACTATTTCCATAGTTTTGTCTTTGCCAGCATGTCATATGGTTAGAACCATGTGGTGTTCAGCCTTTCAGACTGGCTTCTTTTACTTTAAATGCATATTTCTTTTAAATATGCACTTAAGTTCTTCCATACCTCGTCATAGCTCTATACCCTGTTTCTCCTCCTCTTTCTCTTCCTCCTCCCCCGCTTCCCTTCACCTCTCCCTTTTTTTCTGGCATGTTTTATTATAAAGTTATCCTTTTAACACCTTTGGTGTCAATTCTGGAGAAACCAGGGCAGCCCATCCCTGTCTCCTGTATTCAAGGATGCTGTCGCCAGATTGAGGTCAGATGGTGTCTCTCTCGTGGACAGCACCACAGTCACCACAGTAGGAGTTTTTGAGATCCCCTCCCACTAACACACCCTCTCTTGTTTCCACATGTATTACCTGATTTCTGCAGTCTCCTTGTGGTTGTTCATTGTTAAATATCTAGATTCTTCAGGCTAGGATTTATGGCAGCTGGCTTTGCTGTTCTTGCTCATTCACTTTTCCCAATGTACCATTACCAACCCAACGGGACAGGACTTGTAAATTCCACACAGAAGGTTCTTATAAGTAATTTTTTATGCTACTGAGAGGCGAGAGAAAAACCCACCTAAACCTGGGACAGATGTCCAAGAGGTAGAGCAGCTCCCTAGCAGGTGGGAGCTGAGGAGCCCTTTACCTAAGGCGCTGTCATGTGCTATGGCCCTTTGTGGTCCATTTTGGTGTCTGTGACATCTTTGTAATATATTTATAGTAATCTGGGGAAAGTGTGGACATAAATTATATAAATTAATGGTTGGATAGGCATTCATTTCAGTATATGTAGATTACATCTCAGCTAAAGGGATAGGCTGGTCATAAGGTTCTGACAGGAAGAGTCTCACATGTCCAATTGCACAGCTGTAGGATCCAGGAGAGGCATAGCTTTCCTAGAGAAGCAGAAGGTGTTCCACTTGCAGCTGAGAGAAACTTCTTGAGGCCATGGAGAACTATGTACTGGGGAATTGAACCAGGGTTGTTAGGCTTCGTAGGCAAGCACCTTAACTGCTGAGCCATCTCTCCAGCCCCCATAGCAATCTTTTCTTAATATTTATTTATTTGAGAGAGAGTTAGTGAGAGAAAGATAGAGGGTACTAGGGAATCAAACCTGGGTTCTTAGGCTTCACAAGCGAGCACCTTAACTGCTGAGCCATCTCTCCAACTGCCATAGCAATCTTAATAACAAGCAATTTGCCATCTATGACATTGTGACATATATTTGGGGTTTTGTTGGTAGTTCCTGGCTCCTAGCTCATACAGCCCTTGTTATTTGCTAAATGGCCAGAACAATCAGTGAGCCTCTTGTGACAGCATTTGCCTTTGTCCTTGTTCCCTGAAGCAGCTTTGGACAGACATCATTACAATGAAGGTAAAGTGTTTTGCCATCAAAAACATTGAGAATGTCAGGCCTCAGAACAGCCTCAGAAAACAAAGCTTCTTTCTCAACCTTTTTATCTATTCTCTTCTCTCTCCAAGGCAGGCCACATAAACTAGGAACATACTTTCTCATCCCCTGCTTTCTGTCTTGGAACTGGCCATAAAGGAAGTCTCTGACTTGCTTTGTCTTATAGCAGATCCCAAGATCCCGTTTCAGAGCTCATACTCCACACTCAGGGGAAAGGAATGCAAGCAGAGGTCAAGAACCTGAACGGACAAGCCTTGCCTGGTCTTCACACAGTTAGATTTAAGATTGTACAGTCACCTTTCTGCATGTCTATCTATTCTTCAGTCACAAGTACAATGAAACATCTATCTGTAAGGATGGGGCTCCAAAGTGTCTGGACACAGAGCATGTGGAGGTTCCAAGAAAGTGCACAAGAACTTATCCACGTGCCAGGAAGGCCCTGATTCCTGGGGACAGAAGAACCTGCACTCAGGACCCTTTCAGACTGATCCCTGTGTGGCCTTTTATCTGGTTGTTACTTTTATCCTTTATAATAAACTAGGAGGTATGTTTCCCAGAGTTCTGTGAGCTGCTTTAGTGAGTCAATCAAATCTAAAGACAGGGTTACGGGAACCCCAGGTGATAGCTAGTTGATCAGAAGTTTTGAAGGCCTCGATTCAGACTGGTTCTGAAGTGAGGACAACTGGAGCTTGATCCCCAACCTATGGGGTCTGATGTCACCTCCAGGTAGAATCAAAACTGATTGAATTTGAGGTGGCGTGGCTGGTGGTTGCTGAGAATTGATTATGTGCTTGGTGTTTTGGGGGAAAAAATACACACTTGGTGTTGGAAGCCTGTTGTTAGAGACATGGAAGGAACTGAGTTTTTTTTCCAAATATTTTTATTTATTTCCAAGGAGAGAGAGAGAGAGAGAGAGAGAGAGAGAGAGAGAGAGAGAGAGAGAATATGAATTTGCATATCAGGGCCTCTAGCTGCTGCAAATAAACTCCAGATGCATGTGCCACTTTGTGCATCTACCTTTATGTGGGTACTGGGGAATTGAACCCCGGTCATCAGGCTCTGAATGTAAGAGCCTTAACCACTGACCCATCTCTCCAGCCCTAAAAATATTTTTTCTTTTTCTAATTTTAATTTTTTATTGACAACTTCCATAATTGTAAACAATATCCCATGGTAATTCCCTCCCTCCCAGCACTTTCCCTTTTGAAACTACATTCTCCATCATATCCCCCCCCCCCAGTCTCTCTTTTACTTTGATGTCACAATCTTTTCCTCCTATTATGATGGTTTTGTGTAGGTAGTATCAGGCACTGTGAGGACATGGATATCCAGGCCAGTTTGTGCCTGGAGGAGCATGTTGTAAGGAGTCTTACCCTTCCTTTGGCTCTTACATTCTTTGTGCCACCTTTTCCACAATGGGCCCTGAGCCTTGGAAGGTGTGATAGAGATATTCCAGTGCTGAGCACTCCTGTCACTTCTTTTCAGCACCATGGTGCCTTCTGAGTCATTCCAAGGTCCCTGCTATCTGAAAAGAGAAGCTTCTCCAACCAAAGTGAGAGCAGCATTAATATATGGGTATGAACATTAAGAGAAGTGCTTACTGGGCAGTTTGGTGAGCATAGTATATACAGTTAGCCAGACACCAGCAGACGTTACACCCCTTGACTATCCCTGTTGTAGGTTTTCAGTATCAGGGATGTATTCCCTCCCATGGACGGGGCCTCCTCCAGTCAAATTAGAGGGCAGTTGTTTTCCCCCATAACGGACATGCCACTATTGCACCTGTTAGCTCATTTGGCTTGGCTGGCCAAATTTAAGGCTTTCAGTGTCAACTATTGAGTATCTTCACTGGTGATTTCTCTCTCTCCCATTGAACTGCATGCAGCATGGCCTTTTCCAGCTTTCTGTCAGCTGGTCTACATGGAGGAGGTTTTTAGCTCAGTGCCAGCAGGATTTTCCAGTGACCTTACAGCCCAAATATGTGTAGTCTTCAGCAATAGGGTCTTACCATATATTCCAGGTGGGGAAGCAAGGGCCTCAGCAATGGCCTGTAAAGTTTGGGGGGCATCAGGGACCTCCCTGGCCAACAACTCACTAGAAGGTATCCTATCCCTGGCACTGAAAATTTTCTAGTAACCATCTATGGCTTCTGAGTGTTCCATTGTCCAAAAAGTAGGTTTCCATGTGACTTATTTATATCCTCTTAGATTTTGATTAGCCCTCCCTCCATGCCTGGCTTCTACTACTGAGTTTTATTCCTACTTACATAGAGTTTTTAAAAAAAATATGTTATGGCCATATTTTATTATTTTATTTATTTATTTATTTGAGAGAGCAAGAGAGAGAGAGCAAGAGAGAGGCATAGAGGGCCTCTAGCCACTGCAAATGAACTCCAGACTCATGTGCCACCTTGTGCATATGGCCTACGTGGGTACTGGGGAATTGAACCTGGGGTCCTTAGGCTTCACAGGCAAGCACCTTAACCACAAAGCTATTTCTCCAGCTGAGGAGCTGAGTTTTAAGCCTGTTGAAGTGCCCATTTCTGTGGCATTTCATACAATCACAGCTGTCCAGCCTCCAGGCTCCATGACACCAACAAAGAAAAGTCCTAGAGGCTTCCACCTTCTCATACCTTTCTCTGAGTGCCACCAGACTCTGCTTTGGTGTTCTTGTGCTGGGGTAAGGCACTGGGTAAAGGCTTCTCCAAGATGCAGGCTTCCTCCAGGCCTCTCCACACATTGATGGTGTGAGGCTTTCAGGGGCACAAAGGCTTTCAACACCATATTGTGAGAGTGAAAGGCTCTCCATCTGTTTGTTAGTACAAGAGAAACACAGAGTGGACCATTTCTCTACAGTGCAAACCTGTTTCCTCTTAGGAACTCAAAGAAATAGATTTTGTTTTGTCTTGATGTTTTTGTCTTCCAACTTAGCTTTTTCTGGCTGGGAGATGGGGGAGGGTCAGGGCTGGTGGGCAAGCCAGGCTTAGTCTTCCCAGTCCATAGGAGATGCAAGTTTTCTTCTCATGCCAATCAGAGTGAGAACACACGAGCAACAGCTCTCAAAGTCTGCTTTCCAGATGATGGGGTGAATGCTGCAGGTAAACGTTCTTGGATGTAAGCTACCAACAAGATAGCCAGCAGCACTGGGCAGGTGGCATCCAGCTATTTAGCCCTGTTTCCATGGCTGAATGAAATCTTTGCAGATCGTTGTATTTCACTAGTACTCACCTACCTAGGTGAAGATTTGTTTTCATTTAAAATGTGACCACTTAAGTCTGTGACATTCATGAGCAGTGCACATAGGGTGCTCAGCAGATGGGTTACTTAAGTCTAAGGAGGAGCCTCATGATGCAGGCAAAGTGTGCTTGAAGTGGAAAATACTCCAGATAGGAAAGGGCATTTTCATTAGGCATAGGTGCAAAAAGGAGAGTTTAAATGCACTGGTCTTTTTATGTGAGAAGATTTGTTTAAGTTGTAAGATGCCTAATGTGTTAAATTTCATACATGTGGACAGGACTAGATTTTTAAATTGGAAATTAATATTTATGAGACATGATCTAGGAATTACATTCAAAAAGGAAATATGTAAAGTTACATGAGTAAGTTATGAAATCCTAGTCAAAACTGATGAATAAAAGGATGCATTTCTTTTTTTTTTTAATGTTAGAAGGCGAGAGAGAGAGAGAGAGAGAGAGAGAGAGAGAGAGAGAGAAAGAGAGAGAGAGAGGACCTCCAGTCACTGCAATCGAACTCCAGATGTGTGCACCCCCTTGTGCCCATGTGCAACCTTGTGCACTTGCTTCACTGTGCCTCTGGCTTACGTGTGACCTGGAGAATAGAGCATGAGTCCTTAGGCTTTGCAGGCAGGCGCCATAACTGCTAAGCCATCTCTCCAACCCCCAGAATGCATGTCTTATCAAAAGAACTCCAAAGTCTCTCTGCACCTTAATTTCTATGTGCCTTTGTTGCTTCTTAGTTTCTTTATCTTCTTGAACTTAAAAAAAAGTTTTTAAAAATTTTTATTTGATATGGGTGTGGGGGTGGGAGAGAAGGACAGCAAGAGAGAATGGGCATGCTGGGACCTCTAGCCACTGCAAATGAACTCCAGACACATGTGCCGCCTTGTGCACCTGGCTTATGTGGGACCTGGAGAATTGAACCTGGGTCCCTACGCTTCACAGGCAAGCACTTTGACCACTAAGCCAGCTCTCCAGCCCAGTTTCTTTATCGTTAAGGGGCTATCAAAGTTGAATCAAGTTCCGAATTGGTTTGGAAGATTTAAAAGCTACCTTTGGTTATTATTGGTTGGCTTATTGGTTATTATTTGTGAGATGGGAGTTACCTAGTAACCCAGACTGATCTTGAACTTTCTGTGATCTCAGGTTGTCCTTAAATTTAATGTCTTCCTGCCTCAGCCTCCTGAGAGCTGGGAGTACAGATGTGTACCACTGCACCTGGCTCTGTTCTTTGGCAAATATGTATCTGGCATAGCATTGCCAACACAGTTTTAGTTGTGAAGACACTTCTAGTATTTAATTTACTCACTCACTCACTCACTCACTCACTCACTCACTCATTCAATCTTTGGCTTGTTTACAGACTCAATCAAGGGTTTACTTCACATGTTCTGCCTCATACCAGTGACAAACACAGTGTACTGAGGCTTTCTGACCCTGGGGCCAAGTCTCACAAAGATAAAGAAAGGGAGAAAGAAAGCAAGCCAGCAAAAACCAACATTGATGCATTGGACTCATGAAGATTTAATCTTGCTTGGCTGGTCTGGAACTTGCTAGATCATGCTGTTCTTAAATGTGTGCATTCCTCCTGCCTCAGACTCTCAAGTGCTGGGATTACAGGCATGGACCACCATACCTGATTTTTAGAAGTTTCTTTCTTTCTTCTTTCCTCCCTCCCTCCCTCCCTTTCTCCCTCCCTTCCTCCCTTTCTCCCTCTTCTCTCTCTCTTTCTTTCTTTCTTCTGTTTTTTGGGGGAATTTAACTTTTTTTTTTTTTTTTGAGGAAGAGTCTCACTCTGGTCCAGGCTGACCTGGAATTAAGTATGTAGTCTCAGGGTGGCCTCCAACTCACAGTGATCCTCCATGCTGGGCTTTAAAAAAAAATTTTTTTTTTAAGTACAGTTTTACTCTAGACCAGGCTGACTTGGAACTCACTCTGTAGCTCAGGCAGTTCTCAAACTCACAGAAATCCCCCTATCTCAGCCTCCCCAGTGCTGGGATCAATTGAAAATGTATACATAAATCTTACAAATCAATAAAAAGATAACCTACATAAAGCTTAGCAGAGGATTTGAATAGGTACCTCTATACTGAATACTTGAGTGGATTTCATGGGAAGATAATCATATCTCAATACAGATGTGGAAGTAACAAAATTAGGGGCAGGATGCAGGTGTCTTTAGAAGGACCTTGGACTCATGGCAGCCAATTATATGAGCCTGCTTCAAATGTGATGGATGTTGATCTCATTCCTAAAGGGTTCGAGAATCTTTGGTCTGTTCCCAGCCTAGGGAGGGATGTGTGGTACACTTGTGTATTTTCTGTAAGACAGTGTACTTTTCACCTTGGGCTAAGAACACATGATTTTCCCCCCAAAGGCTTGTGGAGAAATGCCATTATAAAAAACAGCCCAGACTTTTCTCTCTCATAAAATAACACATTATTTTAAAATAGTCTATATTCTGCCTAGAAGAGTATTTTATTCAGTTTTTAGCCATTTACAGTAGCAACTGTGCTACACACTCCACTGCTTCTTTCTCTGCATAAAATCCTCCAAGCCAAGCACAAGAGCTGAGTTTCCACAGTCACCTTGATCTGTCTGCTTTTGTGGCAGTCTTAAAGAGGATGTAAAGATTCACGACACAGACGCCTGCAGTTTAGAACATGAACTGTTTCCCCAGGAGTCGGCATTTCAGGGAAGTCCATCCACTGAATTCTACTCACAGTCATGTATGAGGACTGGAGCATGTTGAGGTTGAATGAGAGGACCTTGGCTGTCAGCCTTGCCAATTCCATGCCAAATGGGCAGAGAGGGTGAGAGAAGCCACTCTGTGGCTGTGGGACTTTATGTGAATTTGGTTCTGAGCCATTTCGATACTGGCTGCAGTGGGCTAAAAAGGCTCTATTAGGCACCTGTAGGACTGTAGAGCCCTGTCGGTAAGCAAGATTTCTCCCTCCTCCTACATATTGGGACAATTTATGGCCTCACAATTGTCCTAACTGATGACAGCCTACCTTCAGGATTTTCCAACCTGGATCCATCTTGGATCCTGGACTCCTGTCTTGCTGTGCTTATAGAACCAAAGACTCTTCTGTTTTCTGTATTTGTCATCTTTATACATATCACATGGCAGTGGTTTGGGTTTCTTATTCTGGGGCTGTGGAGAGGGGTAGCTTCTTGCTAAGAGTTGGGCTGGGCTGCTCCTGGATCCAGCCCCCACTGTGCTCTGGGAGAGGAGGGAAGCTTGGCTCCTTGATCTCTGAACACATGGCATGGACCTGGTGAAACTACTTCTGTAATATAGCACCTGTTGAATAAGAATGGGAGTGTAGTAGTGTTACAGGAGTCCTAAAACAAATTAAACTTCTCTAGGAAATCTCATGCTGAGGGGAGAATGGGCTAAAGACAGAAAGAGCTCCCCAGAGAAGGACCTGTCTCCCAGGAAACATAATCTTATCCCACAGTTCTGATAAGTTATCTCACAACCAAATCTACATGTGAAGTTTCCTAGCTTTTGTTTCATTTTTTTTCCTACAAGCTGTAACACTGCTCCAGTATTCTAAATGGAGAGAAACTGATAGCATGTTCTCATGGGCACTGCCCAAATAATTCCTGCAGGAAGGTTAGCATCTGGCTTCTATACAGATGCTTCATTTCTTTTTAAGAAATATTGATGTATTTATTTGAGAGGGAGAGGGAGAGGGGGAGAGAGAGAGAGAGAGAGAGAGAGAGAGAGAGAGAGAGAGAGAGAGAATGGGTGCATCAGGACCTCTAGCCACTGCCAATGAACTCCAGACTCATGCACCTTCTTGTGCATCTGGCTGGCTTATGTGGGTACTAGGGTATCAAATCTAGGTCCTTAGACTTTGTAGGCAAGTGTACTAACTGCTAAGCCATCTCTCCAGCCCAGATGCTTTCTTATCGACGTCCCTTGTTCACTTCTGGGGCCACAGACATGGGATAGCAAGTGCCCAACAAGTTGGACATCCTGGGCCAACCTTCTGTCAGGTCCAGCTCTGTCCCCCCATAGCCTGCAAGGAAGTGGACAGTCCTCCTTCCCTGTGTTCTGCACCTGCCATGGAGGTCAGAAGGAGTTTCATGCTCTGAGGAAGCAAAACCAAGCTTTGAGATCTTTTTTACAGCTTTGTTGTGCTGTATTGGGAGGCTTCTTAGGTGGCACATTACTTGGTGGGTCACTTGGAGGCCTTTGGTGCTAATTTTACTCTTCGTTGGAGAATCTGCTTCTCTTTTTTGGATAGACTCAGATCCTAAAGAGAGAACCACCCCATCATACCTCAAAAGGGCCCCAGCTGAAACTAAGAATAACTGGGGAAACATGAAAGAATGCTGTTTTCTTGGCGAACTGGGAACCAACATGATGGTAAAGGATATAGACACAGAGAACAATCAATCCCTACCAAACCAGATATCCAGAGACACAGAGGCCTCCCAAGGCCTCATCACTGAAGCAGACCTAAAATGAACCCAACATGGCTCAGGTAAATTTGTGGAAGAGGGGGTGGAAAGAATGCCAGAGCCATATGTTGGGTCATGGCATGCAGAGACATTTCCTCCTACCTCAAACTGAAGGCTAACCCCACAATGCATGACTCATATGCCCCAACAAGGAGGGTCCCTGAGGAGGGCAGAGGACAGGGAGGAGGCTAACGATTGTACCAACTTGACTGTATTCACTAAGTACAAAATTAAAAAAAATACTTGTCTACCTTTTTTTTTTTTTTAAATCCTTCCTTGTAGCTAGTCATTTTTAAATGTCTGCAGTGTTCAGTTAGGATTTATGGCAGCTGGCTTTGCTGTTCTTGCTCATTCATCTTCCCAATGTCACCTAATGGGACTGTACCTGTGAATTCTACCCACAAGGTTCTTATTACAGAATTTTTTAAAATTAGTTTTGTACTCAGTGTATACAGTCAAGTCGGTAGCATCATTAGCCTCCTTCCTGTCCTCCCCCCTCCGTAGGGACCCTCCTCATTGGGAAATATGGGTCGTGCATTGTGGGGTTAGCCATCAGTTATGGGTAGGAGGCAATGTCTCTGTGTATCATGGCCCAATGTGTGGCTCTGACGTTCTTTTCACCCTCTCTTCCGCACATTTCCCTGAGCCATGTTGGATTCATTTTAGGTCTGCTTCAGTGATGAGGTCTTGGGAGCCTCTTATCACAGGATTTTTGTACTACTGGAAGGTGAGAGAAAACCCTGCCTCAAACTAGGATAGATGTCTAAGAGATGGAGCAGCTCCCTAGCAGGTGGGAGCTAAGGCGCCCTTTACCTGAGGCACTGTCTGTGAACTCCATGTACTATGGCCCTTTGTGATCCATTTTGGTGTCTGTGACATCTTTGTAAGATATTTATAGTAACTTGTGAAAAGTCTGTGGAACTAAATTAATGGTTAAAGATGCATTAATTTCAGTATGCATAGATATGTCTCAGCTAAAGGGACAGGCTGATCATAAGGTTCTGACAGGAAGTGTCTCACATGTCCAATTGCATAGCTGTAGGATCCAGGAGAAGCACAGCTTCCCTAGAGAAGCAGGAGGTGTTCCACTTGCAGCTGAGAGAAATGGCTTGAGGCCATGGAGAACTATGTCCTGCCCACCTGTTCCACATGAGTCCAGAGCACAGGCTCAATGTCCAGCCAATCTTCCAAATGATGAAGGATCTGAAACCAATGACAGGTGCCTCCTGATCTGAGCCAGGGTAGAATCTCTGAGGCTAGGAGAAGAAAGAAAGGGAAGGGACCTGGGGAGATGGCTCAGTGGATAAAGGGCTTGATGTACAAGTACAATGATGACCCACCAAAGGTTACTGGTAAGACCCTACTGCTGAAGACACCATATGCTGTTGGTACAGAACATGGAGTGACCTAACGGGAATCTGGAAGAGAGTCAGTCCCAGACAGTTAGCTCACCTAGTGCCAGAAGGTGCTACATGACCAACATCTATCCAAGCAACTCGTGCTCTAAGCTACTCAGCAGCAAACAACCTGACATGATGCTCACACAAGTGCAATAGTGTCACACAGCCATGATGGGAAACCAACTGCTCTTGATTTGGCTAGCTGAGCTGCTCAGTGGAACGGAACCCATAGCTGGAGCTAGGAAACAAGTCAGAATCATATCCAAAAATGTGCCTGCTCTCCGTTATCAAACTTCCACCAATCATGGGCTACAAGAGGACTTACACCTATTAAATTCTCTCTAAAAAACAATGGTTATCCCATTTATCTGGCGCTAACTTCACTCTCCATTAGAGAATTTGCTTCTCTTTTTCAGATGGATGCAGATCCTAAGGAGAGAACCAGCCCATCACACCTCAAAAGGGCTGCAGCTGAAGCTAAAAGTAATTGGGGAAATGAGCAAGAGCACTGCTTTCTTGGTGAACCTGGTACCAGCACAAGGGTGAAGGAGATAGACACAGAGAACACTCAACTCCTACCAACCAGAGATCCAGAGACACAGAGGCTCCCAAGACCTCATCACTGAAGCAGACCTAAAATGAACCCAACATGCCTCAGGGAAATTTTTTGAAGAGGATGCAGAAAGAATGTCAGAGCCACACTTTGGGGCATTATGCACAGAGACATTGCCTCTTACCCATAACTGATGGCTAACCCCACAATTCATGATCCATATTCCCTAACAAGGAGGGTCCCTGAGGAGGGGGGATGACAGAGAGGAGGGTAACGATGGTACCAACATGACTGTATACACTGTGTACATAACCAATAAAACAAAACAAAACAAAACAACAACAATAACAACAACAAAAATAAGTGCAAGCACAAGTGTCTGGTCGGATTCTCAGACCATGTAAAAGCTGGAAGCTGTGGTGGCTTCTATTATCCCAGCACACCTATGGTGAGATGGGGGCAGAGACAGGAGAGTTTCCCAGAAGCTGGCAGACCAGCTAGTCTAGCAGTGAAAAATGAATCTGCCTCCAATAAAGTAGAAAGTGAGGACTGACACTGAAAGTTGTCCTCTGGCTTTCTGACTTCCACATGTGTGCCATGACATGCACACATACTCTCTCTCTCTCACCTCATACACATCAAAAAGAAAGAAAGAAAGACAAGGAAGCTGAGAGATTCCTCTCAACATCGTTTTTCCTGGACAGTTGATAGTAATATAGGTCCCCACTAGCCTTCATCTTCTCTCCCTACAGAGCAAACAAACTCAAGTCTGGGCTTATCTACCACATTGTGTTAAATTAATCACCACAATTTTTACACAACTAGGGGTGTTTATATTTTTATTTTTGGGTGTATGTATGTTATGCTCACTCAGCTCCTCATTGCTGGGACAAACATCCAACCAGAAGCAAGTTATAGGAAGAAAGGGGTTTATTTCAGACTTATAAATTCCAGGGAAATATCATCAATGGCAGAAGAAGATGGTTCTCTTTCATAGATTAATAGCAGACACACCACGAAAAAGCCACAAACTGCCAGAGCTTCAACTTTCACCACACATTTTAAGGCTGGACTTAAGATCCATTCCCAAACACACCTTAGGGCTGGGCTTCAAGGTCCACTCTCAGTGACACATCTCTTCCCAAGAAGGGCTCTGCTCATTGGAGACTCAAGATTTAAGCCTAAGTTTATGGGGACCACACATTTAAACCACCTATAATGTATGTGTGTGTGGTATGTACATGTGCGTGGATGCATTTATATGTGCAGGTATACGTGGAGGTCAGACAACCACCTTTGGTGTCATTCCTCAGGAACATCTTGTACCTCCTTTGAGACAAAGTCTATCATTGGCCTGGAGCTAATGTATTAGGCTAGACTAGCTGGACAGTTAATCCCAGGATCTGCCTGTCTCTGCCTCCACAGTGCCAGGAATATAGGTATGTGCCACCATGCCCAGTATCTTATATGGGTACTGGGTTTAGAGTTACTTGGTAAACTCCAGTCTTCATGGTTGTAAGACAGACACTGTACTGAATAAGCCATCTCTCTAGCCTTAAAAAATTGTCTGAAAAAACACTTTTATTTTAGACTAAATTCACTCACTTTTGGTTAGTAGATTTTCTTAGTCACTGAGATGGGTTCATAGGACAGAGAAATTCACCCAACCAATCTTGACTTGAAAAGTTTAAAAACCGGGACAGTGTAACTATGAAGCTACTTTAGCATAAACATCACAGAACAGGTCTAAACCATGAATATGGCTACACTTTGAAAACCCAGTGTGTGCAAACTCATGACCCTGCTCACATTGATAAGAGGTACAGTTCAATTCCTAAAAGTTAAATCTTCAAACTAACAAAACATGTGCCCAAATAAACTAGATGTTTCCATGAGTTGAGTTCTGGGATATCAGTTGTGCTGATAGGCTTAAAGCACTGGTGCAAGGCTGGACTTGGAGAGTACCTCCATGAAGTTGTCGATGGATTGCCAATATGTTTGAAGCCCATAATAAACCACAGTCTCCTACATGTTATGTTAATGTGGGAAAGAAACCAAATACTATCAACATGTACTCTCTCCTTGACTGGGCTCACTGATAACTTGTACCTGCAGCCCTGAGCTTCAATCTTTGCATCATAGCTACCAAGATGTGAGATTATAAAAGGGGTGAACAAATACAGACCCCATGTGCTAAAATTGCTAAAAAATGTATATGAAGAGAAAAATACATGTCTGGACCAATCCAGTGGCCAATAGAGCCTTATTCTGCCTCCTTCACCATACATCTATCTATTCACCCAAGTTTTTATTTGACATGGGGTATCTAAAGAACTCAAGGTAAAATGAGGCTTTTAGAGTAGGTTCTGATCCAGTAGGACTGTGTGTCCTTCTATAAGAGGAAGAAACAACAGGGATGTACTGGATAAAGGCTTCAGAAGGATACAGGGAGAAGACTGTCTACAAGCCAAGGAGGGTTGTCTCAGAAGAAACAAGTTCTGCCTACACCTTGATCTTGGACTTCCTGCTACTGGACAGTGAGGAGTGCATTGCTACATCATCCTTGGTAAGCTACTGAACATAGGGAATGCCAAGCTCTACTGAGCACCAAGGATGGAAGAGCTAAATGATGTGCATGCTCTGTGCCTTGTACTGTAGCCTGTTTTTTAGATAGTCTCACTACAGTGACCCTACAGAGGCTATTACAACCAGATACTGTTATAACTCTGTACTCTACTCTTTCAGGACTCAAAAGCATACAGAGCCAATTACTATATCTTGTGATAAGCATCCAAGGCTAGTGCTCTGGTCAGAGTCATCCCCCATCACCCCATGCCTCTAACATGTGAAAAGGGAGAGAGTGCAAAAATACAGAAGTGTTCTGTAGATATCTTGTAAGCAGCACATACAGTCCAGGGCTCGGTACCTTTTGAACATAGCCCTGTCCTCCACTCCCTACATCCATTCTAGATCCATTGTAAGCACTCCTCCCCCTTCAGGTGGACCTGAATCTTATTGGTAGAACTGGGTCACAAGACCACCTGGGGTACAAATGAGGCTGGGCAATGGAGTCCAGCTGTATGCCCAGGAAGCTGAGAATTCAGATGTGAGAACTAGAAGGAAGCATGTTCAGCTTCAACGATCTTCAGGTCACCGAACACCTATCTCTCTTCCCTAATGAAAAGCACATAGCATTCCCTATGGGGGACACCCCAGAGTTCTTTCTTTTTTGCCTCAAAATTCAGGACATTTGCACAATATTGTCCCCTCCTCCCAGATCTGTAAGTAGTTTTTCATGGGGTAATGTGTATAAACTAAGCATGACCTCTTGCTTCTCCTCAACCTTGCCCCACCTAATATGAATTGTTGAGCAGGAAAAAAATATTTTATTTTTTAAAATTTTATTTATTTATTTGCAAGCAGAGATAGACAGAGAGAAGAGAGACAGAGCGAGAGAATGGGTACACCAGGGCCTCTAGCTTCTGCAAACAAACTCCAGACACATGCTCCACTTTGTGCATCTGGCTTTTGTGGGTACTAGGGAATCAAACTTGGGTCATTAGACTCTGTAGACAAGCGCCTTAACCACTGAG
Organism: Dipus sagitta; assembly: GCA_036346955.1. NCBI lineage: Eukaryota > Metazoa > Chordata > Mammalia > Rodentia > Dipodidae > Dipus > Dipus sagitta. The sequence continues at coordinate 39,227,438 of CM070783.1, forward strand.
AAATCTCTCTAGTCCCAGGAAGAGGGTTTTATAAAAGAAACTCCCAGTTCAAATAAAGGGACTAACCCAGTGGTAATATAATCTGGATGGGAATGTGAAGCCCTTGCCATGGGGTTATACCTTACTGGGTCCTTGCTAGGTCTGTTCCAAGTTGGATATTCCTGCCGGTGACCTCATAGATCCATCTTCTTTTTAAAATTTACTTACTTATTGGATTTTAGTTATTTTATTTTTGTTTAGAGATAGGGTTTCACTCTAGCCCAGGCTGACCTGGCACTCACTCTGTTGTCCCAGGCTGGCCTTGAACTCATGGAGATTTTCCTACCTCTCTGCCTTCTAAGTGCTCGAGTACTGTGATTAAAGGTTTGTGCCACCATGCCCAGCTAGCCTTCTTTTTAAAAAACTTTTTTATTGATAACTTCAATAAATATAAACAATATAGTATGATGATAATACTCTCCCATAGCTCTTCCTTTCTCCACTCCCAAATCTCCCCCTTCACTGTATCACTTCTTTCTAACTAGTCTCTCTTCTATTTTTTTTTTTTTTCGAGGTAGGGTCTCACTCTAGTCCAGGCTGACCTGGAACTCACTATGTAGTCTCAGGGTGGCCTTGAACTCATGGTGATCCACCTACCTCTGCCTCCCAAGTGCTGGGATTAAAGGTGTGCATCACCACGCCCGGCTCTCTCTTCTATTTTGATGTCATCAATTTTTCCCTCCTATTATGCAGATCCTGTGTATGAGTGTCAGCCACTGTGAGGTCATTAATATCTAGGCCACTTTTCATTTGGAAAACAGTATGAGTAAGCATAGCTTGCCTTCCTTTGGCTTTTACAATCTTTCTGCTACCTCTTCCACAATGGCCCCTGATCCTTGGAGGGTATGATAGAAATGTCTCATTTAGGCTCTACCTTCTTGTTCCACTGTCCTCCATTACTTCTGGGGCAGTGCTCTGGGGAAACACCCTTGGAGTTCTTTCTTTTTCCCTAGCCATCACAGTCTATGTTCTTTCTGTTAGTGCCCAGTATTAGTTTAGCATCTAGGCCAGGCTCCAAAATATCCTGGGCTTCTAAAGCATTTTCTCTCAAAGAGCCAATTGGTGTGGACTACCTCCCCAGGTCCTTTCCTATTAACTTTCTTGGGTCACTTCCTCTCTACTTTCAGCTTACTTGCCTTAGCTTCCATCTATCAATGGTGACCCCATCTTCAGTAGAACATTAGGATTGGTTGGGGACAGGCCACATCCTTAACCTGATCTTTACTCTTGTTCTGTGACTCCTTAAAGACTCCTCATTAGTCAAAGCCTTTTGGGTCTGGTCCTTTGCTGGCTTCCCACCTTGAGAAGGCTTCAGTCACTGAGAGCAACCCTCCTGACAGCATGCATGGAGAAGGTGGAGCCTTGCTGAGTTCACTGCTTTGTGAAGTATTGTGGTAAGTACTAACAACAACCTTCATACGCAGCACTGGGCCTCACCAAACTTCTGTGGAGCTCTGGCCTTGTGGGCCTCCATTCACTTTCCCAGTAAGCCAGATTGAACTTAAATGGGTGCCCTGCTGTTGGCTGAACTGGGCAGTCTTTTATTCAGCTGCCCATGCTGTCAATACCCTGCATTTCATTTCAGGTTCAACTGGGTAGCCTACTTCCTGATACTCACTTCTGGGGTCCTTAGTGAAGTTTACTGGCAGATCCCAACGTGCATCTCAGCTGCAGCATTGGAGGAAGCTCTGTCACTCATAGAGGAGGTGGAGAAGATGACTTGCTTCTGAAATCTTTTACTGTGGGGTGTCCAGAGACTCAGGCTGTTTGGTGGCTCTGCTCACTATAGTCAGCATACAGCTACACCCAAGGGCAGAGTGTAGGGAAAGTCTATGCAAGTCCTGTTAGGCAGCCTCTTTCTTCCCATTGGTAAAAATATCACTTTCTATGAGAAAACTGCGAGGGAAGCTGAGGCTTTTCTGGCCATGTTGTGTGTGGATAAGATGAGCAGAATTTGGTGGGTAGTCAGCAGTTTCTGCCACAGAAACATGCTAGAAGCTATTTCTCAAAAGGAGTAGCAGGATTCAAACCCAGCCATCAGGTGTGAGCCTGCTCCATCAGGGAGTTCCTCAACACACACACTGGAGACTGTTGCTGCCATCTGGACATTGTGTGAAACTCAGGCACATGTCTTGCTGCTGAAGTTCATTGATGCAGGAAACAAGTGGAGACCTTGCTTTGTTTAAAATTTTTTTTTTATCATTAGCAACTTCCATAATTATAGACAATAAACCATGATATTCCCTCCCCCTAACTTTCTCCATTCACAACTCCACTCTCCATCATATCCCTTCCCCCTCTCAATCAGTCTCTCTTTTATTTTGATGTCATTATCTTTCTTCCTATTATCCTGGTCTTGTGTAGTGTTGTAGTCAGGTTTGCATTGCTGGCAGAAAATACCCAGCCAAGAACAGCTTGTAGGAAAAAGGTTTATTTTGGCTTACAGACTCAAGGGGAAGCTCCATGATGGCAGGAGAACATGACTGCATGAGCAGAGGGTGGACATCACCTCCTCACCAACATCAGGTGGACAACAGCAACAGGAGAGCGTGCCAAACATTGGCAAGCGGAAACTGCCTATGATACTTATAAGCCCGCCCCCAACACTACACAGCCTCCAGAAGGCGTTAGTTCCCAAATCTCCATCAGCTGAGAACCTAGCATTCAGAACTCCTAGGTTTATGGGGGACACCTGAATCAAACCACCACATGTAGATAGGGCTAGGCACTGTGAGGTCATGGCTATCCAGGCCATTTTGTGTCTGGAAGAGTGCATTGTAAGGAGTCCTATCCTTCCTTTGGCTTTGTATTCTTCCCACCACCTCTTATGCAATGGACCCTGAGCCTTGGAAGGTGTGATAGAGATGTCTTAGTGTTTCTAAAGCCACTTCTTCTTAGCACTATGGTGCCTTTTGAGTCATCCCAGAGGTCACCGCCATCTGAAAAGAGAAGCTTCTCTAACCAAAAATGAGAGTAGCATTAATATATGGGTATGAACATTAAGAAAAGTGCTTACGAGGCACTTTGGCGAGCTTAATATATGCATTTAGCCAGACACCAGCAGGTGCTACATCCCTAGGGCTCATGTCTTCCCATCATAGGTTTTTAGTATCAGGCATATATTCCCTCCCATGAGCCTCCAGTCCAACTAGAGAGTAGTTGGTTTTCTCCAATAACAAACATACCACTATTGTACCCATTGGCTCATTTGACCCGGCTAGCCCAACTTAAGGCTTGTAATGTGCACTGTTGTTTATCTCCACTGATGACTTCTCTCCCAAGGAGCTGCATGCAGTGTAACTTTCCCCATCTTTCTGTCATCTGTTCCACAGTGAGGTTTTTAGTTCATCTCAGCTCCAGCAAGGTCTCTCAGTGACCTTGCAGCCATGCATGTGGGACCTTGCACTCTTAATATGCCCCTACATTTCTGGGGAACAGGGTTTCTGGAGTGAGAGGATCTGGTGAGAAGCTAGATGAGCAAAGCAGTGAATAGTAGCTTTTTTTTTTCTCCAGCAGGTCTTAGGATGAGCTGTTTACACTCAGATAGACTGGCCATAGTTGTATTATGTGGATGTGACTCAGGAAGCATGCATCTTATACTTAGGGAGAGCAGATGTCACTGCAGCAGGGCAGTCCCAAGCACTGAGTGGCAAGAGTTCTCACCTTGGCATCTCTGGTCTTTTATTTATATTCATAATTTTGGTCTTTTTCCAGGGTCCTAAGATCTGATTTAACTGCAATGAAAATGTCTTGCAATGAAAATGTCCAAGAAAATCTTTTTTGCAGAAAGTTAATAATGCTGGTCAACTATAACTTATTTCCCATGAACTTCTTGCCTTCTGTGGTCACTGCAGACCCTTGAGAAGAATACTTAGCCCCCTCACTAAGCCTACTTATACCCACAGCAATTCCACCATTTCAGTACATCAGGCATCAACCTGAGATTTCCCACCAAGCCCTAAGCTTGTTGTCATTGAGGATGGTCATAGCAGTCAAATGCATTTCTTTTGGCTCAACTCACTCTCCATAGGATGTCGTCTCCAAAGCTAGCCTCTATGTGCCTCTCAGCCCTGTCCTGACTAACATTCAGTTCTCACCTAACAGATGATTATGACCTAACAATCCCTGTTTTCTCCAATGCAGTTTGTAATTTCAGCAACCCCCATCGTTCCAGTTGTTATGGTGGTCAGCTTCTGAGATGAGCAATACAGTGCTCACTGCTCCTTGATGCTGGAGGCTGTGATGCAGGAAACAAGTAGAGAACTTGCACCTTTATTTAAAATTTTTTATTATTGATAACTTCCATAATTATAGACAATAAGCCATGTAAATACCCTTCCTCCTCACTTCCCCATTCACAATTCTACTCTCCATCATATCCCCTCCCCCTCTTAATCAGTCTAACACTGCAGATAGGCTCCAAAATAAGCTATGGCACTGGGCTTCCCATCTGAGCCTAGCAAATTGGAAATGCCCCCAATGCCTTGGATCCTTCCACTTGTTCCGCCCACACAATGATCAGGAAGCAGACACATTGGGCTGTCTGCCTTGGGGCTTAGTGGTGGTCAATATGCTCAAGCTCAGCCCCATCCCACTCATTCCCATCTCTGGGTTTCTGTGACACTGGTCATGCTATGTGCTCTTTCTAGTTTGCAAATTTCCATCTATTGAGAGGGGCAAAATATCTTCCCAGGAGAACTGATAGAGAAATAAATGAAGTTATACCAAGAGATGCAGTTTTCACTAAGAACTTAATTCAAAGCCTCTGGGTATAGCAGGAACTTTGATGATCTGTCACTAGTAAGGGCACTGCAGACTGGTTAGATGTCCAGCAACAGTGGTCCAGCACTGATCAGAAGTAACCTGTGTTTGAATTCCTATTTTCCTTCTGCAGTCTGACTATAGCTGAATTCCTTACTTCCATTAGGGCACTCAAGAGTTGGGGAGGGACAAATATCCCTGTCCATCATGAAGCACACATCCTCATGACGTCCTTCTATAGAGTTCTGTTTCTCCACCTTTTAGAGGAAGCAGTAGAGAGAGGTCAAGTAAGTTGTCTCATATATAAAATGAGTAGATGGTAGAACAGAGCTAAGTGAGAAGCTCTTGAACAGCACAGTGCTTCAAGAGCCAAAGATATGGTTCTCTGTGTTTTTTAAAGAACCTTTTGCTTCCTGATTCCTCTCCAGGGTCACTGACCTGCAAGCTCTTGCTGCCGGTGGCTCACTGACCCCTTGGTCTGCTAGAGCCTCTGCTGTACCTTGGTTCTCACAGAGGCCAACAGGAAGTCTAAAGGATTCAGTCACATCAAAGGTCTAGCCCAGCTCCTTTAGAACAGCACACACCCACATCCTAGATGTGCAAACAGGGCCTGGGGTGGGGGTGGTCTTTCTATTTGTAGCATTTTCCTCTTCCTGAAAAATTACCAAAGACAAGGAACGGCCTCCAGTGACATCCTACTCTAATAGGAATTTATCCTCATTTCACGTATGTACAGGAGGCTGTAACAGGGGACTCACCTTCATCTCCTATGTGTAAATCCTCCTGAGACTTGGGCTATTATCTCTTTCATGTAGATCATACTGTAATGGGGATTTTCCTTTCATCTCATATGTGTTTTGTTTCAACAAAAACTTGAAAAACAAGTTTATTTATGGTGAGTGAGTTTGGATGGTTATGTCAAACTTAGCAAGTCACTCCAGAATAGCTTGGTCCACTTTGTAAGCATAGTGGTGGTTTTCTGGACTCTATCGCCCAGAGAACAAGCTGAAACCAGCATTTCCAGGGCCAGGCTCCATTCTGAATATGTGCCTGTCTTCCTGACAGGAAAGGCAGAGAACTAAGCATTTACTCTAATTTCTAATTTTTCTTTCAAGGTAGGATATTGCTCTAGCCCAGGCTGACCTAGAATTTACTATGTAGTCACAGGGTGGCCTTGAACTCGCAGTGATCCTCCTACTTCTGCCTACCAAGTGCTAGGATTATTAAAGGTATGCTGCACCATGCCAGGCTACTTCCTGATTTTATATTTCACACTGATGAGAAATAGTAAGCCAAGTTTTTGGAACCTGAGTTCATTTTTCAAATTTTCCTGTAATTAATTCTTGTGAAGAGTCCTCAGCCTGGTGTGGACCTGACTGTAATTATTGCCTCAATGAACAAGGTTCATATCCTAAAACAAAGCCCACTGTCTGAATGCCCTTAAAATGGTTAAATATAAACCACACTGACAGGGCATCATTTTCAAAATTAAAAATAAAAATAAAGACAATCTCTATGGGTCCTGAAACAGTATATTGAGGAAATTCATGAGAAGCAGTAATATTTCTGTATGAGTATAGCTCTGGAAGGCTTTCATTAGCTTGGTGAAGGTTAATAGTTTGTACTCTAAAATGTTAAAGATTCCTCTTTAGGAGAGGAAGGGTTACCTAAACGGTTAGGGGAGGGACAGAAAATCAGGGGTTGGGGGCTTAGAGAAGTAGGGGGTAGGGGAGGTGGGGAGGGAATTACACAAAAGTTAAGACACATGAGTCAGTTCCATAGAAATCCTCATTATGGCTAGCATTTTACAAGATATAACCACCAATAAAGGGTGGGGGGGCAGTCCAGACAGAAAGTGGTAAAAGCTTAATTTTAAAACCATGGACTCTGGCCAGTAAATCCCAGGCCCAGAATTGGGTTGCCCGCACAGTGACCTGTTAGACAGGGAGACACTTGAGGTCCCCAAAACAATGTAGGCCATTGTCAAAATACTTGATTACCTTCCAGAGCTAAAAGGTAAGACCCTATTGTTGAAGGCACCACAGGCTGTGATCACAAGACATTGGAATATCATGCTGGAACTGAAAACTGCTGGAGGAAAACAGTCACCAACAGCATGAGTAAGCAGGGGATCCTAAAGACTATGAAATCAACTAGCGAGACAAGAAATACACACCTGTACAGTAGTGGCATGCAGCCTCTGTGGGTAACCAACTGTTCCCTGTTTGGACAGGAGGCCCAATCAGGGACACAACTCATATCTGGTACTGGAAATGAAGTCAGAATACCATGGCCAGGAAACTCATAGATTTTGGAGAGAAGCCTCCACTGCTCTCTGGAGAAGAGTGAGTTTATACACACACACACACACACACACACACACACACACACACACACACACAATAAACAAAAACAAAAACAAAACAAACATCCAAAAAACCAAAAACCAAAAACCAAATCTCTCGAATAAATTTGCATACCCCCTTTAACCTAAGCTGCTCTCATTCTTGTTTGGATAGTCTACTTTATTTTACAGATAGCAAAGAAACAGAGAACCAAAATCCACTGATAAAACAGGCAGATAGCTGACTGCCCACCATGAAATGTGCCACCTGTACCATATTTGCCAGGGCCCAGGAGAAATTGCAGGGCAAGTGGTGACGTGAATACTGATAGTAACAGATATGGTGATCAATCAAAACCTATCAAAGCAGAAATCCATGGATTACAGAGCACTCAACACTGAATAAGACTGCTAACAGGTCTGCTATGGCTCAGGGAACATTGCTGAAGACAGGGCAGGAAGATTGTTAGAGCCACAGAATGGGTAGGAATATCCTGAGGCACAGTCCCCACTATCTCACAGGGACTGACTGAGGGTTTCATGACCCCACAGTGAATACCATAACCCCACTGAGGAGGGTCTCCAGGATAAAGGGAGCAGGAGTGAGGGGGTAAAAGTGAATTATAACCTGTTATAACTTACATAAAAACTAAATTAAAATAAAAACAATTAAAAAATCCCCCTTGCTCCACATTTCTAAACCTCCTTCTATAGACTATTCTAGTTAACCTCAATGACACTGCTTGATTAACTGTGCAGGGAGAAAGGTGTCATGTCTGAGCTTGTTTAGCTCCTATTCAGGGAGCTGGCTCTCTCACACTTTCTAGCTTTTGCCCCATCACCTCCTCCTGGAAGCCCTCTCACTCCCACTCTGATTACTGATGATTTGCTCTGGTTTCTCCAGGCTCTTTTGAAATGTCCAACTTGGTGAAGCCTTCAGGAAGCCCATCAGATCAAGTGTCTCCATTCAGTACCTCCTGTGACATATCTTTCTTTCTCACCTTGGAGAGGGGCGAGTCCACCTCTCACTATCTATCTCAGCAGCTCTGTACAAAGAGACATTCATTAAATGTTTGAAGAATGGGCTTCAGCTGCCCTGTTATCCAGAGTGAAGAAGACAACATGTGAGAAGAGCTTCCAGACACAAGCTTTTCCTTACAGATCCCTAACTGAAGAATACTCGAAAAGCCCACGAGAAGTACTCTGTGGTAAGTACATATAAGGAGGGATGTGTGTAGGGTTTTTTTTTTTTTTTTTTTTTCCAGGTAGGGTTTCACTCTAGCCCAGACTGACCTGGATTCACTATGTAGTCTCAGGGTGGCTTTGAACTCACAGCCATGCTCCTACCTCTGCCTCCCAAGTGCTGGGATTAAAGGTGTGCATCACCATGCCTGGCTGGGTGTAGGTTTTTGATAATTAGCTTCTGGGTGTTTGGAGCCAACAGGAAAGAGGAAATGCTCAATTAAAGGACCCAGCTACTCATGCTGCAGCCCATGAAGCTAAGCAATCAGTTTTTTTTTTCTCTAATGTCTCAGTACATGAGAATATTCCTTAAGATATAGTGGGTGCTACTCTTTGAGCCCTAGGGAAGCCAGCATCATTTCCAGTGTGATGTAATGTGACCAAACAGATTGAAGAAAGGAGAACCTGTGATAATTGTGTGTACAGGTGGTAGGGAGGAGAACTTGGTGCTCAGAGTGGGGTTATAGACACTGTGTTCACATGAGGCTATACTATGTATACCATATACAATGACCACTAAATGACCCAGGTTTTGTTTTTCATGTCACAATGGCTGGGCAGCTGAGTCAGAGCTCCATGATCCACTGTCTCAATTTGGGTGTCTCTGGCTGGGTGGGAACATCAGTCAGTTAGCTCAAGGAAAGGAGGAGGAACCACTCATGGTTATGGAAATGGGAGCCTGGGAGGGTGGGTTGGAAGATGGCAAGGGTCATAGACACTTAGTCTGGAGTTGAGGGCAAGCTCACAACCCTTAGAGACAGGATGCCATGCCCAGCCAGCAACGCAGTCCTTGGGATTCCAGTAGCCCTGAGCATGGAACTCTAGGAACTCAAGCAGAATCTGGTGAACATGGGTGGCTACAGGCCCAGTGCCTTTTCCCTTGCTAGCTGGCGGATGGACTAGGAGCTCCCAGTCTCTGAGTGGACCCTATATGTGAGGGTTGGAAGCAAGCAGCGTACCTTCCACAACTCGAGGTGGTTCCTATTTCCAGCCTCACCCCAAACCCATCCATCCACACCTGACATCACTTGATCACTTGGCCATATGTGTTCATAATCTGGGTTTTTGGTGTGGGAGTTCAGTCTCAGGGTAAGGTGGGAAGGATGGATAAGTGGTGAGCCACCAGGCACCACTCAAGGGGGAAATGTTGCACTGTGCTGGTAGCTCACAAGGTGGAGTGGTTGACTTAGGGCCAGAGATGATGCAGACCCTGGAGAGTAGGAAGAACTGTGAGTCTCTCCTTTCTACCAGACATTAGTTTCTCCCCTTTGCTCTCTGAAAACAGATTTTGTGCCAAATGCCTGAACCAAGCACCCAGCAGAACAGAATGGTCTTACGTTTTATCCTCCTCACTGGGGGAGAGTGAAAGGGAAAGAGAGAGATGGAGAGATCCAATTCCCTGCTATTCCCTGGGAACCTGAGGCCAGTGTCCTTCCTTGGTGCCATGGAAAATTCCCCATGAACCTAGAATGTTTTATGGTCTGACTTCTGTGTCCTCAGACCTCGCCTGGAGCAGGCTGGATTTGTTTAATATGGTTTGGGCCCTTATCAAATTCAAGCTAGGGTTATGCTGGCTCTATCTTTGAAATGCAACTTTGCAATAATTTGAAAGCTGCCTGTTTCCAGATCTCCCTGGTTTCTAGTGCACAGTTACTCCAGTGGAAAGTCTGATGGAGAAACATCCATTGTGAAATCAGGAGATATTGCAATTCTTCCTCCAAGTGTTTGGCATTAGATGTTTCAAAGTGATAGCTATTACCAAAAATTATCATAACCCATTTACTTCTTAGCCGATGCTTAATTAAGACCTTCACAAACTATTATGAGATTTAGCTAGGCAAAGTTCATGTTGACTTGAATTAGTTTTACAATATTACAAGCTAGAATGATTTTGATTTTGAGCAAAATGATACTGCAGTTCAAATACTCTAATTAAAAGGAGAAAAAAATTAGAATACTACCTACCTGTAGCAATCTCCACAGATTAATTCCAAAGTATAAATAGTATGGGAGGGTGTGTGGTATGTAATGCAGGCAATACATTAAGTCAGAAGATTACGTCTTAGTACTTGCTGTCAGTATGGACTGGACCAGGCTCCCCAGAGGTCACAAGAGCTGAGCCTGGTTCCAAATGCCTCCCTGCTGGAAAAACAAAGCATTCCTGTGCCAAGAAGGAAGGCACCTCAGCCTCCCTCAACAGCTCAGTGCTCCCTGTAGTTGCTCATTTGATCATCACTGGCCCTTTTGGGGTTATTACTCTCTCCACTTGCAATAGCCTGTCTCTGCAGATTCTCTTCACAGCAGGCCTGGTGAATGTCCTTGATAGAAGTTTACATGTAATACTCCTTCTGAGGGAGCAGTAGGATGATAGCCTTCTCTGGGTCTCAGGTTTTCCAAGTCAATAGGGACTCCATGTCTAAGGAAGTTGTCATGTTGGACTTGTGGTTATCTCACAAATACTAGTCATGACAATAGTTTGATGACAATGTGATGACCATGAAAGAGGAGCAGCAGTATCACAGAAACGCCCTGGAGGGTCTCTCTGTCAGTGTTAGTTGTAGCCTCATGTCCTGTGCCTGAACAGAAGGGGCTTAGACTCTTGGTTTCAGGGTATGATGGTGGTGGTCTCTCTGGTCCCTCATGTAGGGGAGGCATTAATCAGAACTGCAAAGGTGGCTGCCCAAACAAATCTAGGGCTGTGGACCACTCTCTGCAGAGTTCTCCAATGGTTCACTACAGGTTTGTGCCAGGACCACTCCTGGAATCCAGGGAACTCTGAGGAATGTGCACTCTTTGAAGCAGTACAGACACTGGTTGGAAAATGTGTGTGCATATTTCATGTGCACGCTTGGAGAGTTAAAGACATTCATCAGGTTCTCAGAATACAGAGACTGGGAACAAGACACATTCCTCAGAGGAAATGCTCTGGCCACATGAGGGGTTAGACAGAAAAGGAAAACAGAATGAATCACCCCAAACAGAAAGGTTCTCCTGTCCATTCTTATACCACTCAACTTGTGTGAATGCAATACTAAAAGCACAGGATTTAGTTGAATATGAACAAGCTTAGGAAATACTGGGGCTTATTTTGAGCCACAATAATCAATATTAGCAAACTAAAAAAATCACTCATGCTACTTAAGAGTTTCCTTTTTTTGTCTTCTGCAAGATTTGCAGAAATTACATGGATTGTATGCACAGTCTGCAACATTGTAGGAAATAAATTGATCTCATTATTATTGACTTCAGTCACAGTGGTATAAATAGATTATAATATGTTGGCATACACATAGCTAGATTTATTTGCTTTGTTTTCTAGAAGATTTATTTTTCCTTTTGTAATTGGAATGATATGCAAAAGTAATGAATTTTGATTAACTTATCTACTTATGGTGTCCTTATTCTACTTTCTTCTTCTTTTTTTATAAAACCAATGTCTAACCCTGTATAGATAGGTACTCAGAGACTGTCACTGAAGGAAAAAAAAAAAATGAATGACAGGGACCAGGAAAAAAGTTCTTAAAGTTGTCTCACAGAAAAATTATAATTATCCCCTAAATGTTACCAAAGACCCTTGGATAACATGTTACAAAGATTAAAAACAAACATTTATATTAAGACAGAAATGAAAAAGGCACATTATATACAGAAAAACTAAAGCTGAATTAACACAGCTAAAGATCAGGCCAATCATTCTGCCTGTCATTCATGGTCTTAATCCATGTCTACTTTTTCTAAAGCTGTTTTAAAATTCAGCATAAATCAATTGTACAAAATAACAGATTTTGCTGGGTGTGATAGTGCACACCTTTAATCCCAACACTCAGGAGGCAGAGGTAGAAAGATCACTGTGAGTTTGAGGCCACCCTGAGACTACATATGAATTCCAGATCAGCCTCGGGTATAGCGAGACCCTACCTGGAAAAACCAAAAAAATAAAACAACAAAATAACAGATTTCATAATGACATTTGACTGTATAGATATTGTGTAGATATGTACACTCCATATGAGTGTGTGGAGCCCAGAGGAGAATGTCAGATGTCCTTCTCTATTGCCCATCTGCATATTTCTTAGAGAAAGAGACTTTCTGAACCTAGAGCTGCTGTTCTCATGAGTCTCAGAAATTCTCAAGTCTCCAGTAATAGGACGGGGGTTACTGGCATGAGTGGTTTTACCTACTTGTTTTACATAGGTTCTGTGGAATTAAATTCAACACTCTCAGGCCCTCATGCTTCTGTAGTAAGCTCTCAACTGCTGAGCCATCTTCACAGCCCTTAAAGCAAAACTTTTTTAATACCAAGAAGACATTCTTAAAACATAGATTTTTTAGACACAAGGTGTTGCAGTCAGGTTCATATTGCTGGCAGAAAACACCCAATCACAAGCAGCTTGTGGGGAAAAAAGGGTTTATTTTGGCTTACAGACTTGAGAGGAAGGTCAATGATGGCAGGGGAAAACAATGGACATCACCTCCTGGCCAACATCAGGTGGACCACAAGAGTATGTGCCAAACACTGGCAAGGGAAAACTGACTATAACACCCATAAACCTGCTCCCAGCAATACACTGCCTCCAGGAGGCTTTAATTCCTATATTGCCATCAGCTGGGGACCTAGCATTTAGAATACCCAAGTTCAGGGGGGACACTTGAATCAAACTACCTCACAAGGTAATTTATAATTTTATAAAAAAAAATCTATGACAACTTACACTATATAGTTTATTTAATAAAATGTTTATTTGTAATTTTTACATAATCAGGAAAACAAAGCTTTATGTAGTAATTCAAGACATGTATCTATAAGGAAGTGAAAATTTTCAATTTTACCTGTTTCTCACTTAAAGTCTTAGATGACATCTTACTCAATTTATGCAAATACAGGAATAAATAACATGACAGAAATGCCTTCAAAACTCCAAGGATTTGAGTTACAAAGAAAATAAATCTTTGTATAAACGAATGAACTCTCAGTCCATGTCATATTTGCCTTTTATGTCTTCTTATTACATATTAGCTTTTCTTAAATAATTATACTGCTTTTCAGAGGAAGGATATGTGTAGCCCAGTAACTAAATCTGAGAATACTCTGGCATGGTCTGGAAAACATAAACAAAGCAAACAAAAAAAAAAAAAATCAAAGAGAAAGAGATAAATTATATATTATTATTTTTCAGATTTTCACCTTTAGACTCAGAGAAAACCTTTAAACAATCTAATAAATTGCAACCTAGGTATAAAAATTAGACTAACCGTGATATAACACAAATTGAAATGAAAAAGAAATGAAGTTCATGTCAAAAAAGTCAGGAGGCTAAGGAGATTGCTCAGTGGCTAAAGCTGCTCGTTTGCAAAGCCTGCTGGCCTGGGATTCAATTCCCCAGGCACTCACATGAAGGAGTGTGTGAACGCACACACACATGCACACACAAAAATAAATACATTTAAAACAAGAAAGTTAGAAGAAGAACATTAAGTGGGGAGAGCCAGAGGTTATAGCATTTGCCTTTTATGAAACCAGTGCCATGCCAGGAAAGCCAAGGAGAGAGACAAAGTCATTTCCAATATCACTTGCCTACCCTCCTGTCCCTTCTTAGAAAATCTGAGGCCCTGAGTCAAGTTGTTCCTCAAACATCAGGCTTTACAATATCTATCGACTCCAGTTTAGTTTCAGAAGGCTCTACTACTTCTAATGTCCCCAGCAACAGAGAGCACAAGCTAACCCTGATGGCTGAGGCAGAGAATGGGGCAAAGGAGAAGGGGTCCATACTCAGGTCTTGTCAGACCTCCAGGCTGTCCCAGGACTTGGTTCACTGTTGCTGATCTGGGTGCTTCATTTCCAAACCAGATGGGATCCTAAGCCCTACTGCTGAAGAAAGTTCTCATTTCATAACTACTGGCTCACACTACAGAAGCCCTCACATTCTTCCCAGCATACTTCTGGCCAGGTGCAAGGTGTCAGACTTCTATAAGCCTCTTTTCCTCAGTCAGAATAATGAAAAGAGAACTTCTACACAGAGGATTAAAGGAGAGCTTAATACAGAAATTCCTGCTGAACCTCCCTCAGTGCCTGAGTGTGACAGCTTTCAGTGAATGGCAGCTCTCACTCATAAACAAGGTCTGTGGCACAATATAACTGTAAGTGTAAAGTCCATGTTTTTCCAAGCACCTAAATGGCCTTAACATTGTGACACTAGTGAACTTGTAAAAGGTGTCTGAATTGTATTTCAGTAAAGCTTTTATGCAAAGGAAAAGAAACTAGGAAAAGAATTATTGTGACAGTGGAACAAGAAAGGATCTATAATAGGAAGAAAATACTGGATCTGCTTTTAAATGCTATCCCTACAGAGATGACAAGACATAGCTACTAGATTTCATGTGATAGTTTTAAGAAGAAAAAAAAAGAAGTAATTCCAAAGAGCTATGTAGGGCAAATTTCATTAGACAATCCAGTATTTAAGAACAAATTATCATTCATAAATTTTATTTCACAAAATAACTTGATACAGAAAAACTTTAAGTGCATATTCTACCTTTAGCTCATAGGGAAACTGTTTTACAGAAAACAGATCTGTTTATAAGTTTTAGTTATGTCAACTGCTTATGATAAATGTGCTGCTTGTGGACAAAACCTGCACAGTGGTCTTGAGGCCAAGCCATTGACTTTCACAGTGCAGATTCTGCTGGATCCAAGCAGCTATCTGCGCTACTGATGTTTCTCACAACACTGTACGTGAAGAGTCTCAAGTGCAGAAACACAGGCCTTTATAAAAAGGTAAATTTCAGCTGGGCGTGGTGGCGCACACCTTTAATCCCAGCACTCAGGAGGCAGAGGTAGGAGGATCGCCGTGAGTTCGAGGCCACCCTGAGACTCCATAGTGAATTCCAGGTCAGCCTGGGCTAGAGTGAGACCCTACCTTGAAAAACCAAAAAAAAAAAAAAAAAAAAAAAAAAAGGTAAATTTCAAAAATTTAAATGGTTTGTTCTCATTTCATAAAAATTTAGATTAGCTTAACTAAATAAATTGGCTTTTTGCAGTTTGAGATAAAACCTTTTTGTGAAAATTTAAATTTGTCAAATATTTAATATATTAGGCTTGACAACCAACCAAAGATATGGAACTGCTGGCCTGTGATCTCATAGGAAGCCTTACTCCTTCCCACCTACTCATTCCTGACCCCAAAATAAGCATGATCTCTCTCCCTTTCTGTCACGTGCCTCCTGACCTCAGTGCCTCCTCCAGTCTCTTTTCTTTTTCTATCTTCTCCTATGGCCAGCCCTCTTACAGATCCCCTTTACTCACAAGTCTTCTGATTCTCAGTAATTAAGCCTTTGTCCTATGTTCTATCCACAGCTCCATCTGGGTGACCTTGCCCCTCCCAATCCTCCACTGCTCTCTGTACAATTCCAAGCCCCTGACAGTGCCACATACTTGATACTCCTCATCATGTTTTTTTCTCTGTCAATGGTACTTGTCTTTTCCATAGGCATAGGCTAAAACCTCACATCCCATACCCACCTAGCCAGCAAATCCCATTGACTCTTCCTACACAGGCTATGCCTGCCCTTCCTACTACCTCACCCTGGCCCATGTTTCAGTCACCTTGCACTAGGGCTATTATATATCACCATTTATCCCTGTATCTGCTCTTTCCCTTCCTAGTCCAATCTAGAAAACCAGAAACCCACCAAAGGCATTCAGAACTTCCACTCAAAGCCTCCCAAGAACTTCCTGTTCTCTTGGAAAAAAAAAAAAAAGCCAACACATTGCTGTGACTTCACTTCTCCAGTCTTGTCCTCTGTGCCAGCACACATGCTTCTATGCTGCTTTGTACCCTGGCACTTCTTAGCTCTTATTTCAGAGACTGTACTTGGCTGCAAGAATACCCACCTCCTGTTCTTCAGCTCCTCCATAGCTCACACCTCTAAGACTTGCTAGTTACTTTACCTATTTATCTGGCTCATTATGTCCTCTCACAGGAACACAGGCTCCCATGTGCAGGGCTTTTACCTGTGTTCTTCATGGAGGAGCCCAGGACCAAACAAGTTTTTGGTAGAGGTCTATGTCAGATACACCTGTTCTCCACAAAGAACAGGTACATTCATACATGGCCGTTTCTCTGGCTCCCTCAATCACAATATCCTTTCCAATTAAAAGTCAAAGTGCTCCTTGTTCCAGCCTTTCATTGGCTTGTTAGCACAATGCCATACTGCTTTGCTTTTTTTCCCCTTGACTTCATTTGCTGCTTGGCTTCTATATGTAAGTTTTGTCCCTGCAGTTGGATTGAAAGGTTTGGAGGAGACACATTACAGTCTGAGAATACATCACAGACTCTAGGTCTCTCCCTTCACTCACTTACATGAAGCTTGCCCAGTGCTTCCTCCAAGCCAGCTTTGTACTTTGCCTTCAGCGTCTGCTGGTTTCTGTGGCCCAATTGCGCTCACTCTGACCACAGCCTCACACATGGCACTGTGAAGACTTGAGTACAGTTGTCCCCTACACAAAAGTTTGCAGTAGGGATGTAAACAAATGAAAGAACACCACAATAATTCAACCCTCTTTTTAACTGTCCCAAAGTGAGTTTATAATAAGGCACCAGATTTTTGGAGGACAGAAAACTTTGCCTTTTTTTTTTTTTTAAATCAGCAGAGGAGAAGGAAAAAGGGCAAGAAATGAATTCTTCTCCTTCTATTTAAACTTACAGAAACTGGCTCCAAGAACTGATAGTGCAAAGGCTGGGAAATTAGATGGCATACGTTTTTGCATACATTCTGAGATACAGGCACAAACAGCCTTTTTCTCTGGGGGACTCTATCCTTACATGCACTGTTATGTTTTTTGACCCATCACTGTTTAGGTGGGTTTTCAGAGCAGATTCCCAAGAAGATGTGTTAGTACTTACCAGGAGACAATGTGAAGCATTCCTGGAACCTCTCCAGAATATTCTTCAGTCTCTCCATGTCTTTTAGATATAGCTGGGCTTTCCTGTGGTCTAAAGTTAATATATCTGAGGGAGGCATCCTGCGAGACTTGAGGGAGCAGAGCAATGCTTCAGCAGTCTCTATATACACAGATGAATCTGAGTCTTTGGAAATACCTGAAAGAAGTGAGCATCATGTAGGCTCTGACTTTCAAGATAAGCCTCGAACTCACAGTGATCCTTCCACCTCTGCCTCCCAAGTGCTGGGATTAAAGGTGTGTGCCACCAGCGAGAGTGAGAGAGAGAGAGAGAGAGAATGAATATGGGTGCACAGATGCACAGGGCCTCCAGCCACTGCAAACGAATTCCAGATGCATGTGCCACCTTGTACATCTGGCTTACGTGGGTCCTGGGGAACTGAGCCTTGAACCAGGGTCCTTAGGCTTCACAGGCAAGCGCTTAACCACTAAGCCATCTCTCCAGCCCCTAGCTTTCATTTCTTAAACAGGTCTCAAATATACATTGCACTAGCAAAACAAATTCCCAGGAGAGAATCAGAGTAGAACTCTGAAAAGGAATGACAACAAAGTTTCACTATTTGAATGACACTGGAAATTGGGCATGTTCCTTCCTGTATCTGAGCTGTTAAATACCTTCCAAGCATAACATGGGACTCAGTCTTGTAGACAGCAGCACGACAGTGAAAATGAGTTCATTGCCATATCCATTGCCCAGCTTTGCTTATTCTAATGAAGGCCCATTGTGTTGGTCTTATGAAGACAATGAATATTTATTTATTTATTAGAGAGAGAAAGAGGGAGAGAGAGAAAGAGTGAGAGAATGGGCACACCAGAGCCTCTAGCCTCTGCAAACAAACTCCAGGTGCACGCAAAATCTTGTGCATCTGGCTTATGTGGGTCCTGGGGAATCAAACCTGGGTCCTTTGGCTTGCAGGCAAGTGCCTTAACTGCTAAGCCATCTTTCCAGCCCTCTTCTTCTTCTTCTTCTTTTTTTTAATAAAGAAAAGTCTCCTTGGGGCTGGAGAGATGGCTCCAGTAGTTCAGGTGTTTGCCTGCAAAGCCTAACAACCCTGGTTCGATTCCTCAGTGGCACATGCATCTGGAGTTCTTTGCAGTGGTTGGAGGCCCTGTTCTCTCTCTTCTCTCTACTTGCAAATAAATAAAATAGTTAAAAAAAAAGTTACTGGGCAAGGTGGCACATGCCTTTAATCCCAATACTTGGAAGGCAGAGGTAGGAGGATTGCCATGAGTTCGAGACTACCCTGAGACTACACAGTGAATTCCAGGTCAGCCTGAGCTAGTGTGAAACTCTACTTCAAAAAACCAAAAAAATGGAGCCGAGAGCCGGGCACGGTGGCACATGCCTTTAATCCCAGCACTTGGGAGGCAGAGGTAGGAGGATTGCTGTGAGTTCAAGGCCACCCTGAGACTACATAGTGAATTCCAGGTCAGCCTGGACTAAAGTGAAACCCTACCTTGAAAAACCAAAAAAAAAAAAAAAAAAAAAAAAAAGGTCTCCCTTTTAGTTATTGAATTTTCTTTAGTGGTATATCCACTGGTAAGTTATATGTGCTCTGGTAAATAACTCCCCACTCATAATCAAACTCAGTGGGTTATACCTACACACTAGAAAAAAAAAAAAACTAGAAAAGAGACTAACTGGGAAGAGGGGATTCAGTGAAAGGCAACAGGAGGGGACAAGAGAAAGTAATAGGAAGGGATTATGATCAAAATACACTATATACATATATAAAGACTGTCAATAAATACAATGTTAAAACTTTCCCTGTTTATTCTATATCATTTGTTTGTGTGTGGTGTGTTGTTTATGGCATATGCATGTGTATGTGCCCTTGTAGTCCCCATGTGCTCAACTGCAGCTGGGGTAGGGGTGGGGTGCTTGCCTATGTTAGCCAGAGCAGAATGTCAGGTGTCCTGCTCCACTGCTCTTCCACCCATTCCTATTTGAACCAGTGTCTCCTACTGATACCTGAGCTTGCTGTTTTTCATGAGCCTGGGTGACTCCCTGGTCTCTGCTTCTCTGTGGAACTAGGGTTATAGGCCCACGTGGCCACATCTAGCTGTTTACATGGGTTTTGAAGATTCAAACTTGGGAGGTTTCAGGGCCCCTCAGTCCCTCATGCTTGACTAGGAAGCACACTTAACTCCTGAGCCATCTTTCTAGCCCTCTCTTTTATTAAAATTTTTTTGTTTATTTTTATTTATTTGAAAGCGACAGACAGAGAAAGAGGGAGAGAGGGACAGAGAATGGGCATGCCAGGGCCTCCAGCCACTGCAAACTAACTCCAGATGCACGCACTACCTTGGGCATCTGGCTTATGTGGGTCCTGGGGAATCAAGCCTCGAACCAGGGTCCTTAGGCTTCACAGGCAAGCACTTAACTGCTAAACCATCTCTCCAGTGCCCCCTCTCTTTTATCTTTAATTTTTTTTTGAGGTAGGGTCTCCCTCTAGCCCAGGCTGACCCAGAAATCACTATGTAGTCTCAGGGTGGCCTCAAACTCACCGCAGTCCTCCTACCACTGCCTCCTCAGTACTGGATTAAAGGCATGCACCACTATGCCCAGCGAGTATTGATTTTTAATTTGGCTTCTCTAGTTATTCTTGGTATGACTGTTGGCTTGCCATAGACTCCTCTAAATACTGAGTGAAAAATCTACTAAGAAGCTGGGTGTGGTGGCACACGCCTTTAATCCCAGCACTCAGGAGGCAGAGGTAGGAGGATTGTGGTGAGTTTGAGGCCACCCTGAGACTACATAGTGAATTCCAGGTCAGTGTGGGCAAGAGAGAGACTCTACCTCAAAAAAACAAACCAACAAAGAAACAAAATCTACTGAGGTCTCTTGAATCATGCTTCTATTCTGCAGTGCCTTAGCTGTGTCCTGCTATTATGTCACTTGAAAATTTACTAGGTACATTTTCAATCTGTCAGTGAAACTTCTATGAACATGTTAAAGAGGAAAGGGCAAACATCCTCTGCTACCAACTTCTTGGTTAAAACTGATCTACTAGTGGTGTCTCTATTAGTTACTTTTCTTGTTACTTTGACAGGATACCTGACAGAAACAACTTAAGGGAGGAAGCAGTTATTCTGGCTCTTGATTCAGAAGATACATTCCATTCATGGCAAGGAGGGCATGGTGATGGGAGCACTTTGCAGATGTGTCAGCAGGAGTTTAAGGTTGTTGGTTGCATTATGTAGGCAGTCAGAAAGCAGAGAACTTGGGCTAGAAACACAGCCAGGCTACAACCCATAAGTGAACTCCACCCCCAGGTACCCACTTCTTCCACCTAGATTTTCCCCCTCCTAAAGGCACCATACCCTCGCAAAACAGCTCCACCAACTAGGGACCAACTGTTCAAACACATGAGTCTATAGAGGTGCATTTCACACTCAAATCATAATAGTATCTTTACATTAGTATTTAAATGGTTACTTCCTATTTTTTAAAACTATTTTTATCTTTTTAAATTTTATTTATTTATTTGAGAGAAAGAGAGAGAGGAAGAGACAGAGAGAAAGAGAGAATGGGCACTCCAGGGCCTCCAACCACTGCAAACGAACTCCAGATGCATGTGCCCCTTGTGCATCTGGGTTACATGGGTCCTGGGGAATCAAACCGGGATCCTTAGGCTTCGCAGGCAAATGCCTTAAACACTAAGCCAATTCTTCAGCCTGGTTACTTCCTATTTTATTATACAATTCTCAGTTATGTTCACATCAGGTATCTGGCTGACATCTGCATCTACTAATCCCATCAGTTTTCCCGGTATCCCCCAGTGATGCAATCCAAATGGGAAAACAGCTTGCTTGTTGGAGTACTTTGTTCTGAGTCTGACCATGCTGGTTCTTGATTGGCACTTGTTCTTTTTAGCCCTTAGGATGGTTGCTAATAAAGCATTATAAACATGTGAGCAATTGTCTCAATGAGAATGGGTCTTTATTTTTCACATCCTACATCAATACAAACATTCAAAAATGCTTACTGATAACCTATAAGTTACATATAGAAGAGTAAAATAAGTATGCTTCAAGAAGAGAGAGCTATGGTTCTTTTATTTTTGCCTAGTGGCTTATCGTGAACAGAAGTTCAAAGTGATCAGCTAGATTTATTTATATTTAGAAACACAGCCAAGAACACCAATAAATTTCAAAATCTGACTTTAGAAGAATAAAAACAGAAGCCCAACCCATGTGTGGAGCTACAACATCACAGTGCTGGCTGCTGTTTCCTTCAAGATGCAGGAGCCATGACTTAGTCCAGCTCCATGGAGGAAAGAATTTAAGCATTCTCATTTTTGCCTTGAAGCATATTACTTACTTTGAATATTCTAATGTGTTTTATACTGTAAACATTTACATATTTTACTACATTTTGTTAGTTTTCCAAATATTAAGTAAAAGGCACTATTCAAAAGAAAACGGTGGTGGAGGGGCTGGAGAGATGGCTCAGGGGTTAATATGCTTGCCTTCAAAGCATAAAGATCTAGGTTTGATTCCCTAGTGCCCATGTAAAGCCAGGTACACAAGGTGACACATGTGTCTGGAGTTTGTTTGCAGTGGCTAGAGGCCCTGGCATACCCATATTCTCTCTCGCTCTCATTTTATATATATATAGGAAAGAAACCTACCATCATGATCAATTTCTTGTGTTGCCTTCAGAAAATTTAGGTTGCCATCTACTTTGCTGTCAGCAAGTTCATTGTCTTTCTGGATGGTGTCTGGGACTGTGCCCTCCTCACTGGGGTCTCCAGGGCCCACTTCCAGAGGGTCTTGGGCCCCTTCTTTTGCAGCACGCTCCACATCTTCCTGCTCACTGCTGCCTTCCTCAGGTTGGTATGTGAAACTAACACCAGAGGCCTTTGTGACTAAGCCAGCTGCTTTTTTCCGTCTAAGTTGTTGCTTCTTTTTTAGCTTCTTTTTTTTATTTTTGCTCACTGTGGGACCAGATGTATCTTTGTCTTGTAAAAGATTCTGCTGTTTCTTTAATTCTTCTTGCTCTATAATAACATCATTGGGATTTTTAAGTTTTTTCTTTGATTTGTGCTTTCTACTTCTTCTTCTTCTCTTTGGTTGATCAGGAAGATTCAGATCTGTTCAAAAAATTCAAATACAATAGTTTTCAGTACAATAGAGCCATAATAAATATGCTAGATTAAATAAATTTTCAACTAGGATTTTATAGTTTTAGTAGAAACAGAATTTAACCTATTTACTTCAGTAATCTTTGACTTCATCTCAAGCAATCGCACTTCCAGAAGTCATAGAGACTAACATAAATTGACAGCCTACTTCCCTTACCAACTGAGAAAATACACCCACCCATCCCCACACAAATATACTCTCACAGCTGTTATAATTGTGACATCTAAGTTTTTTTAAAAAAAAATTTTATATAGGGTCTTGCTCTAGCCCAGGCTGACCTGGAATTCACTACATACTCTCAGGGTGGTCTCAAACTCAGTTGATCCTCCTATCTCAGCTTCCTGAATGCTGGGATTAAAGGCATGTACTACTATGTCTAGCTACCATCTAGTATGTTTTTTAAGGATATGAGAATTGTTTTGTTGGATATAAAATTGAATTTCCAGCCAGGCATGGTACAGGCAGAGGTAGGAGGATCGCTATGAGTTCGAGGCCACCCTGAGACTACACAGTTCATAGTGAGTTCTAGGTCCGCCTGAGCTAGAATGAGACCTTACCTTGAAAAACAAAACAAAACAATTAATAATAATAATAATAATAATTTCCTGTGGCCTTGGGAAAAATATGAATTCTTATTTGTTGAGTTAGGGGAATTCCTATACATTGGTCCAAGCTGGCCTCAAACTGGAGATTCTCTTCCTTCAGTCTCCTGAATGTTAGGATTGCAAGCCTATGCCACTACATAGTTAAAAACCCATGAACTCTTCCCCCACTTTTTAATTTATTGAATAAAGCTTTATTTTAATGCAAAATGATACATGAAAATTTTATACATGCATACATACCAACAGTCAAAATGTTTTCTATAGTATAAATACACAATATAAAAAACCCTATGAATTCTTATGCTGTTTACTGGGTAGAAAAGTTCTGAGCTTCACATTTGCCATTTTTTTATGGTGTAAGCACATGTCACTGCTGTACTACAGATTAGGCATAGACATCCACAGTTAACCTGCTGCTCAGGTGAGCAGCAATGATCTGCATAGGGGAGATGTATGGCACACAGGGCCAATCAGGAGCATCACTGATAAGAAGAAACACCCAATGCATGTACTGTTACTAGCACAACAAGGAAGGTCTCAGAGTTTGTGTGATACTGACACTTGAAGGTGCACATGTAGACAGAAAAAAATGTCACAAAATTCTGCACTCCATCTGTTGTGCAAACCTTTTTCCCTGGGCTGAGGTAAACACAAGTCTATTTACACCAGAAATGACATACCAAAGTCTAACTGTATCAAGACCAGTTTGTTAAACCAATGAGTTTATTGGGGTTACATACTGAGCAGATTGAGGGGTTACTTACAGGAGCATAGATGGCATCTGCAACACCAAAAATCCCACCCCAGCATAGGTGATGATTCATGGAAGCTGCATCTCTCCAGCACACTGTACAACCTGCAAGCTGCTCTGCTGACCAGTCTCTCCCCATGAAGTTGTTTACCCTTTTTATCACCTAAGGTGGGGTGTGTTAACATCCCCCCAAGCACTTGTTGGTCTCCTGAGCTTAAATTCAACTCCAGAAGGGAATATATCAATTGCTATATAACACCGGTCAGAATCTGCCTCTCAACAATTGTTTACTATTCCTATAACCTTGGGGAGTGGTTGTGTGACCTTTTTTTTTTTTTTTTTCCCTGTGGTAGGGTCTTGCTCTAGCTCGGGCTGACCTGCAACTCACTATGTAGTTTCAGGGCAGCCTCGAACTCATGGCAATCCTCCTACCTCTGTCTCCTGAGTGCTGGGATTAAAGGCATGCACCACCACCCCTGTCTCCATATGACATTTTAAGTTTCAGTTCTGCCAGAATTCTTGACTTCTCGACTCTCCTCCCTCCAGGACAGAATATTTCAATTTGGAAGAATTTGTTAACAACACCGTCTTAGATGCATTGTACACTTTTGAGGTCACTAAACATGACCAAGTACACTCTTCTGGTCACTAGTAATGCATACCTTCTGGGCCCTACCTGAACAGCTTATAATTGCAAAGCTTGCCCAATATCTTGTTCTCTGATTTTCAGACAATTCTCATTTTCATTAATTCTTTTTTTAAAAAAATCATTTATTTATTTGTTTAAGAGAAAGAGGGGGGGAGAGAGAGAGAGAGAGAGAGAGAGAGAGACAGGGAGAGAGAGAGAGAATGGGCATACCAGGGCCTCCAGCCACTGCAAAGAACTCCAGATGTATGCACCACTTTGTGCATCCGGCTTACGTGGGTGCTGGAGAATTGAACTGGGATCCTTTGGCTTTGCAGGCAAATGCCTTAACTGCTAAGCCATCTCTCCAGCCTGATTCTTTTTTAAAATATTTTATTTTTAATTTTTAATTATGAGAGAGTGAGTGAGAGGGAATGAATGGGTACGCCAGAGCCTCCAGCCATTGCAAATGAACTCCAGATGCATGGATACTGGGGCATTGAACCTGGGCCCTTAGGCTTTGCAGGCAGACTAAGCCATCTCTCCAGCCTGATTTTTAGTAATTCTTGTTTGAGTTTTTTTGGGATGTACATTCTATTTTAAAAAAATGTTTTATTTATTTATGAGAAAGGGAGAGAGAGAGAGAGAGAGAGAGAGAGAATGGGCACACCAGGTCCTATAGCCACTGCAATTGAACTCCAGACACATGTGCCACCTTATGCATCTGGATTTATATGCGTACTGGGGAACTGAACTAAGGTCCTTAGGCTTTGCAGGCAAATGCCTTAACCACTAACCCATCTCTCCTGCCCAAGCAGTACATCCTTGAAAAATCAAGATTAAGTACTGTCGGGCTGGAGAGATGGCTTAGCGGTTAAGCGCTTGCCTGTGAAGCCTAAGGACCGCGGTTCGAGGCTCGATTCCCCAGGACCCATGTTAGCCAGATGCACAAGGGGGCGCACGCATCTGGAGTTCGTTTACAGAGGCTGGAAGCTCTGGCGCGCCCATTCTCTCTCTCTCTCTCTCTCTCTCTCCGCCTCCTTCTCTCTGTCGCTCTCAAATAAATAAATAAATAAACAAAAAAAAAAAATTAAAAAAAAAAAAAAAAAAAAAAAGATTAAGTACTGTCTACAGGGGAGATGCCATCTCAATAATAGTTCTTATTTCCCTGTAACTTCTAGTTAAAGGCTTTAGTTTTTGCTCTGAAATTAGATTATGTTCCATATGTTTTCCATGGTCTGGTGTTTTATATAGCTCTCATATTCCACTTAAGTTTCCTCAGCTATCTCCAGTTGTGTTGGAGTGCTGAGTAACATGGAGTCCTAAGTAACTACCTGGCTGGGTGCTCTTCCCTCTTTGTGTGCAGTCTAACTCTCATCGAACTGATTAAGAAAGCAGTCACAGTGTGCTTTATCCACCCTGAAAATATATAACATAAATTACCTTTTGCTTTGTGTCCATGTCAGAATAGTCACTGTGTTGTGGGAATAGTTAACAATTCCAGTGCTATTTTTGAATGAGAGCTCTCAGTTTTCTCCTGATACACTTAGCAACTGTATCTATGAAACCTACTGCTACCTCAAACTTGATGCAAGGCCAAAACCATGCCTTATAAAATCATGATATAAGATTATGGCTTAGCCCATAATTACTGTATTTTACTGCTTTCCTCAATTACTGGTGGATTTTTGAATTTTTTTTTTCCATTTCATGAATCAATCATGAATCAGAATGAATCAATACCAGGAGTCTGCTAAATGTAGCCGGCAGATCAATGCTGGCTGATTCCAAGTAGCTATGCATTCCTGATCTTAGAGTTGGTCTGCAAAATATTAATGTCCAAAGAATAGTCATTATTTATAAAATATTTTTATTTCCTAGGTTCAATTTTTAAAACATAAAAATTCTCTCATAAGTGTCTCAAAAATACTTGATTTGAGAGCCTCCCCATCATACCTCAAAAAGGCCCCGGCTGAAACTAAGAAAAATTGGCGAAACAAGCAAGGGTGCTGTTTTCTTGGTACCAGCATAAGGGTGAAGGAGATCAACACAGAGAAAAATCAACTCCTACCAAGTCAGAGAGCCAGAGACCCAGAGGCCCCCAACACCTCATCACTGAAGCAGACCAAAAATGAACCCAACATGGCTCAGGGAAATTTTGCAGAAAAGGGGGTGGAAAGAATGTCAGAGGCACATGTTGGGTCATGATATGCAGAGACATTTATCTTACCCATAACTGTGGGCTAACTCCACAATGCATGACCCATATACCTCAACAAGGAGGGGCCAAGGGGAGGAGGTAGGCCACGGATGAGCCTAATAATGGTACCAAACTGACTGTATTTGCTGAATACAAAACTAATTAATTAAAAAATTAAAAAAATACTTGATTTGGGAGTCATTCTGACAGGTCGCTTGATATGTGGGGTCTTAACTGCCCACAAAAACCAGTGAGTAGAAGTGCAGCTCTTCAGTTCTTCCCAGGCTTTTTGTGGTTAGCTGGCAGCTTCTTACAAACAAACAACTAATTACCAACTTTGTTTTCCTCTTTCTTAAGTTGTTGGACTATATTATGAATGGTTGTCCTATTAAGAAAGTTTATACCACTTACCTGTTGTTTTTAAAAGGCTGTAATTTAGTAATTTTAAAAGGTAGAGAGGGCAAAACAGCTCAAAATGATACATTTTACCATACCTTTCTTATAAATGTGTATGTGTGTGTGTGCTTTTGAAAGGGAAAATGCACCTGGGTGTGGTGGCTCAGAAGCTGAGGTAGGAGGATTGCTGTGAGTTCAAGTCCAGCCTGAGACTACATAGTAGATTCCAGGTCAGCCTTGACTAGAGCAAGATCCTACCTAGAAAATAAAAAAAGAAAAAAAGGGAAAAATGTAATACTTGTTTGAAAAGAGCCATTGTGAATCCACATTGCAGATACTCACTGTGAATACTCTGCATGAGATAAGTGAAGACTTCTTGTTTTATTGCTGTGATTGTTTGAGTCTCATATTTAGAACACTGAACATATATTACTATATAATGAGGAAAACTTATTTAAACTTGATGAGATTATGACATCCCAAAACTTAGGGGTTGCCACTTAGTCCTTTTTTTTTAAAGGGTAATTTGTAGGAAAGAAGAAAGTCATCAATATAAGCATTTATCCCTAGCTAGGCATGTAGGGATGCAGCAGTTCTATGGGCTAGGGATGTAGTTTAGTGTAAAATGTTTGCTTGGTATTCATGAGGTTCCCCTATTGTCAATATTGGGGTGGGGGGAGAAGAAGAAACAAAACCAACAGAGGAAAACATGGCAGTTTCCATGTCAAATTTGGTGTGATGACCTACAACCTCCATTCTTAAGAGGCTGACGTAGGAGGACGGAGAGAATTTAAGAGTTCTAGACCAGTGTAAAATGAGATCCAATCTAAAAAACTGTTTCATGGGACAGAATTCCTGCCTGGTACTGAAAACCTAATGAAAAGCTTAAGGCTTGGGAGGTCATAAACCCTAGGGGGGACATTACTACTGTTACCTGCCTAAATGCATATATTATGCCCACCAAACTGTCCTCTAAATACTTATGTTTATGCCTATATATATATATTAAAGCTACTCTCACTTTTGGTTACAGAAGCTTCTCTTTTATTTTTTTTTAATATTTTATTTTTATTCATTTATTTGAGAGAGAGAGAGAGAGAGAGAGGAGAGAGGAGAGGTAGATAGGGAGAAAGAATGGCTGTGCCAGAGCCTTCAGCCACTGTCAACTGAACTCCAGATGCATGCACCACCTTATCCATCTGGCTTATGTAGGTCCTGGGGAATTGAGTCTGGATCCTTTGGCTTTGCAGACAAGCACCTTAACTGCTATGCCATCTCTCCAGCCCTAAAAGCTTCTCTTTTCAAATAGTGATGACCTCTAGGTAACTCAAAACTCACCAAAGTGCTAAGAAGTGTTCAGTACTAAGTGAGGCATCTATCACACCTTTCAAGGCTCAGAGTCTATTTCAGAAGAGGAAGTGGAAAGAATGTAAGAGACAAAGGACGGGGAGGACTGCTTACAATTCTTTCTTCCAGACACAAAGTAGCCTTGACAATTCATGTTTTACAGTGGCTGACTCTACTTTCAAAAGGCCTGCATAATATGAGGAGGGAAAAAAACCTGATGACATCAAGATAAGAGAGAATAATTGGAAAGAAGGGATTCAGTAGAGGGGAATTTAAGAGGGGAGAAAGAAAAGGTGGTGGGAGGGGATTATGGGGATCATGTTATATTGTTTATATTTATGGAAGTTGTCAATAAAAGTTAAAAAAATAAAATAGTTAGAAACCAGCAAATGAAATTCAATAAAATTGGAAGGGAATAATAAATACAAGAATAGCAGTTGAGAAAAGAAGAAGAAAAAGTCAATAAACATTGACACATTGAAGAAAAAACTTGGACAGCTGAGGCAAAGAGAGAAGGGAGAAGACATGACCATCTCCAGCAACAAACTGATACAAGGATACTTGGAACAATGACATGCAACAGACAATCCTGCACAATTTGGCAAGTTTTTTTTTTTTTTAATTTTTTTGGTTTTTTGAGGTAGGGTCTCACTCTGGCTCAGGCTGACCTGGAATTAACTACGTAGTCTCAGGGTGGCCTCGAACTCATGGCGATCCTCCTACCTCTGCCTCCTTAGTGCTGGGATTAAAGGCGTGCGCCACCACGCCCGGCTTAGTTTGGCAAGTTTTTATGTGCTATTCCTAAAGTCACCAGCAAAGTCTGAATAACAAATATACCCTATACCACACGCCCTCTCATGCACACCCTATAAAGATTCTGACCCCAGTGTTCTGCCCAAACTCAGACAAGAATGCAACAATTTACTAAATGTACATATAAGAAAACAGAAAGTCTTAATAGTCCCATATCGATCTTAAAAATTGAAAAAAATAAGGCCGGGCGTGGTGGCGCACACCTTTAATCCCAGCACTAGGAAGGCAGAGGTAGGAGGATCACCATGAGTTCGAGGCCACCCTGAGACTACATAGTAAATTCCAGGTCAGCCTGGACTAGAGTGAGACCCTACCTTGAAAAACAAAAATAACAACAACAAAAAAGCAAAAAGAATGTGAGACCTAGAGCTTCAGCTATACATTTCACTAAACATAAAACAAAACCAATGTTCATCTTATAGACTGTAGAAAGGACAATGATAAACACAGCATGTTCCCTCCCAACCCTGACAAGGATATTGTAAGAAAGAGGAACACAGGCCTCTCACAAGCACTGCTATAAAAACCTAAACAAAGTATCAATAAAAAGATTGCAATGATATAAAGTATTTGTTTTTTTAAAAAACATATTTGAGAGAGACAAAGAGAGAGATAGTGTAGAGCTGACTCAGCTCTACATTGGGATTTGAACAAAACAAGGGGTGAACAGAAGACAGTGTGTGAGAATTAACTAGATGAATTACTGTATGCAGGGAAAATCCAAAAGACTGGGCAAGCTCATGTGAGGCCACTAATAAATGAGAAGGGTATTGCTCAGTAGTGTGAAAGAATGAACTTCCTACACATCCCTATATGGATCTAAAACCAAAATAGTGAGTGGCAGATCCCAAATTACAAAACATGTACAAGTCACATGACTCTCCTCATAAAGATCTAGGACCAGAGCAGAGGGGCAGAAAACCAATCTTGGGCTTCCTGAGTGGGGAGAACCAGGGTCAGAGTCCTCACATGTGTGTGTGACAGGATGTATGGTGAGGTGTATGTTTGTCATTCAGACTGCATTGTTGCTGGGTCCCACAAGGTTGCTGAGAACAACTGAGGAAGTGGTGTAGCTTTGGGAAGCATCCTAGCGAGCTACACCCAGTGTAGCTACATGTGCCCAAGTTCCATAGCTTTTAAGTTTGCAGGACATGAAGCATTGCAAAAAATATGTCACACAAACTCAGGAAAATGGCACCCTTTATCTTATTTAAAACACACGACTACAGGCACTGTGGGTTACCTAAATACTTAGCAACTGAGAAAATAAAATGTTTGTGCAATTTTCACACATGAGCTGAAAGAGAAAAGTATTCTTAGGGTTTGGAGTATTGAAAGCCTGTGAGGGCAATGATAACCCAGAGGAAGGAAATGGAAACATGGTGGCAAAGCTGTGCTTGACAAGAGATAGTGTCCCCAGAGGCACAGAGCTCACTTGTCTCTCAGGTACTGACCTTCTGCCCATGTGGGCATATCTATTTCTTAGAACCATACTTTTCATTATGATGCCCTATTTCCTGCCAAATCAGAAGACATTACTTAAACAAAAGTCTCATCTTTGTCATGGTAGAAAGATGCCCACTGACAAAGATTCTCTGCTTGGCCAAACTGTAATCTTCTGAACCTCCTCCTAGGCCCACTGTGTAGGCCTACCTAAAATCTAATCTTTTTTTTTTTTTTTTTTTTTGGTTTTATGAGGTAGGGTCTCGCTCTAACCCAGGCTGACCTGGAATTCACTATGTAGTCTCAGGGTGGCCTTGAAATCACAGTGATCCACCTACCTCTGCCTCCCAAGTGCTGGGATTAAAGCCGTGCACCAACATGCCTGGCTAAAATCCAACCTTAGCAAGACCAGTGTAGCCTGAACTCTCCCTCACATACCTGCTCACTTTGCATATCTGTTCTACTTCCTCACCCTCTATAAGCCCTCAGGTGGTGTTGGTTCACCTACTCTGCCCTCAGCAAGTATTAAGTCAGTTTAGCCCAATCCCTCCATCCCTACTGTCTCCTCTTAGTAATTTCATGTATGCACATGTGTTCATCATGTGCACACGCACACACACATCATTCCCTAACTCTAAATCCCTATTTGTCTATATTGTGTTTGGGGTGAGCCCACTCTCTTCCCACTAGGAAGGCCCCCTGTAGTGCTCTCTGTATATATTACAATGGTCCAAAAAAAAAAAAAAAAAGTCTGTCATACTGCCTTAACATGCATCAGGAATAATTTTATCTTTAGTGCTGTGATATAACTGAAGTTACAACTGAGGCAGTTAGGGTGACTGGGCCCTGAAAGTAAACAGCAGGAATGTCTTGCTTGGGCCTGCCCTTGCAGTCTCCACTTTACTAGAGATCAGAGAAGAATCTGGTTTCTCTGTACCTCTTGCTTAGTCTGTTTTTTTCATAAACACCCTAAGTCATTCTCTGGGAAGTTTTCCTTTCCAAAAATTAAGGTTTAAATCTGATCCTGGAATTCTGCTTGGTTAAGTTCAGCCTTAAACATGGGATCATGGCTGACCTCTTCTTGAGCCAACCCCTAGCCCAGACAAATCAGCCCTCTCTCTGGCTCACCTGAAAGTAAAACCCACTACAATAAGGTTATAAATAGACACTTGCCAGGTGGGCAAACTCTTTTGTTGGCTGTTCATCTCTCCTGAACTTCCAGGTTCCTGTCCTGGTAAGCTGCCCTTCATCTCAGCTCAGACAAGGGGAGACCTCAACCCCTACTCCCATATGGCATCTCTTTCCCCTCCTGCTTCTACATGGCAGGAACTCTCTATACTTTCTTCTCTTTCCTCTCTAAATCCCTTTCCATGTTTCTTCCAGGCCCATGCTCACTTCCCACATGGGCTCTCAGACCACATGGGTGTATCCATTTCCCTTCCCTTGGTTCCATACTTCCATGAATAAATATAAAAAATTAATAACTATCCATCTCAGTCTTGTTTTATCCCAATTCTTTGGTAAAAAATAGCCATAAATTCAGGATTTGGAGTTTAAGGACACTTTCTGAACTCCAAAACCTTGTTACAGAACCTTATGACTTCTTGAAGTCTCATTCGGGAGAGCCAACCATGATAATGTTCTTGGATGGACCCAAGATAAAAATTACTACTACCACTGGGTGTGGTGACATATACCTTTAATTTCAGCACTCAGGAGGTAGAGGTAGGAGGATCACCATGAGTTCGAGGCCACCCTGAGACTACATACTGAATCCGAGGTCAATCTGGGCTAAAGCGAAATCCTATCTTGAAAAACAAAACAAAACAACAAAAAATGAATTACTACCAAAACAAAACATTGAAGGATTGTGGCACACTTAAATTTTATGTGATATAATTTTCTCTCTATACTAAGTTTCTCAAAGAGAGACACATGTATATATCACAAACAAACCTTAGTACTTGTGCGGGTTTTATGTGTTTGATACAAATACCTATGTATAAAGAATTTCTGTGTGAAAAAAGACACGAATAACCAACCATGGAAGTGCTGGTATTGTTCTTATTTTCCAGTCTGATGAAATGTTTTTACTCATATTTCTATCTTTATTTCTTTTTGGTTTTTTGAGGTAGGGTCTCACTCTGGTCCAGGCTGACCTGGAATTCACTATGTACTCTGAGGGTGGCCTCGAACTCATGGTGATCCTCCTACCTCTGCCTCCCGAGTGCTGAGATTAAAGGCGTGCGCCATCACGCCCAGCTTACTCATAATTTGTATTTACTTATTTGAGAGAGAGAGAGAGAGAGAGAGAGAGAGAGCGCGCGCAAGAGAGAGAAGGAGGAAGAGAATGTGCATGCCAGGGCATCTAGCCATTGCAAATGAACTCCAGATGCATGTACCACCTCGTGTATCTGGCTTATGCGGGTCTTGGGGAATCAAACATGGGTCCTTTGGCTTTGCAGGCCAGTGCCTTAACTGCTAAGCCATTTCTCCAGCTCCTTACTCATAATTAAAAAAATGTTTTTCATAATCCTACATATTCTAAATGCTTTATTACACTTTTTAGCAGAGGCACTTTTCTCAGGGAACCTAAGGGAGAAACTAAGCCATAGGTCAGCTTCTGGGTAATCAGTTTTCTGTAAAAGAAGCTCCACAGTACAAAGTGTGCTCTCTGTAGCTATGTACTCTTTGCAGCAGAGGGCAGCTCAGGAACATGTTTCCAATGAGCAGGTCACAGGCTCCATAGGTAGTAGGAAAGGACAGTGGATGTGTGGCCATGAGGGAAATGCATGCTGACTGTCATGGTTAATGTCTATGTGACATGCTGGATCTCAAGGTTCCAACCCCTGAACTCCACTTGAATGGGTTCAACAGTCTTTCTTCTCTTTGTCCATCAGACAAGGCACTAGGGGACAAAGTATCATGGTTCCTGTAGTCTTTAGGAAAAATTCTTGGGTACAGCTGCACTGACTGGCTCTTCCTCAGTCCTGTGCCCACATGCCTCAGTGACAGGTCCTTATCAGGAGAATTCTTCCCATATCACTCTAACAGTCTCATTCACTGCATTGCTGCTTCTGCTGCACTTTGTGTCCAGAGCACCTCTCCCAGCCTGGTTTACATGTAGCTCTGAAACCTTAGAACAGTGCTATCCTTTTGCAACAGGGAGTATCCTTCATAATAGCCACTGCCAAAGGCAAATGTGTATGTGATTGGTGACAGGAGGATCAACTTTTAGATCTTTTCTTAACCCAAGTACAAGAGCCACATGTGGCCAGAGGCAACTGTGCAGGGCAGTCTGGCAGGTAGGGGCCACCAGAGGCTTATTCCTAGAATGCCAGTAGAGAGCAGGGACAAACAGGAAGGATTGGAAAAATATTTGCTCCATCAATTAAGGAATACATTTACTATATGGTCAAATATAGCATCTGTTTCAAAAGCATATGAGAAATCAATTATATTGGTAACTTTTGTGTCCTTGTTGCCAAATACCTGATAGAAACAATGTCAGGGAAAAGTATGGGCTTCATAGTTTCTGAGTCCATAGTAAAGCACAGCATTACCTCTATGGTGGTAGAGTTTGTTCTTCACAACTTGGCGGAAAGATGTAGAGAAAAGGGGCAATTCAGGAAGGGGTCAGGGTGAGATATAGTTCAAAGGACACCCACACCCCTATGAGCTACTTCCTCCTACTAGTCTTCACCTTCTACCTTTCACAAGTTCCCAATAATACCACCTGGGGGGTGTTGAATGTAAATTGTCCCTCATAGACTCATGTGTTTGAATACTTAATCCACAGATGGCAGCACTGTTTAGGAAGGTTGTGAAACCTTTAGGTAATGGACCTTGCTGGTGAAAATAAGGTTGTTTTTTTTTCCCCGAGGTAGGGTCTCACTCTGGCCCAGGCTGACCTGGAATTAACTGTGTAATCTCAGGTTGGTCTCGAACTCACGGCAATCCTCCTACCTCTGCCTCCCGAGTGCTGGGATTAAAGGCGTGCGCCACCATGCCCAGCGAAAGTAAGGTTTTATAGTTCAGCCTTACCTGTTCTTCTCTCTCATTTTCTCCCTCTCTCTTTACATAGGTTCACTGTCCCTGTAGCTTCCCACCTCTGGATACAATTGAAACTCTAATTTTCTATAGTAAGCTGTCCTTTTTGAAGTTTTTTGTTATAGCTGTTTATGTTTATACTTTACATATAAAATCGTGTGCCTAACTAGAATATAGAGATTTGCTTGTTAGTTACAACATCATAAAAAAGATTCAAAAATATTTATTATCTTGAAGGAAGGATTATTTCATAGAATTTCCAAACTTTTACACAATAGTTTATAAGGTTGGTGCTTTTCTCTGTTTAAATGTGAATATATTTTAGAATTTTTTCTATAAGTTCCAATTAAAACTACCCATTTCATCCCCACCCCACTGCACTTAAATGGCAAATTACATACATCTGTTGTTCAAAGGAACATCTTAGAAATGCTTAGCTTCCAGGATGAAAAACATAACCAACAAACATATGGTGTGCCATGGTGATTCCATTGTAATTCACAGGCTGAAGTCAGATGACTCTATATCTAGGCCAACAAATTCCATTTCTCCTTCTACAATGATAAAGTGACAAAAAACATTCATTTTATATTGAGCATGATCAAGAATATAACACAGAAAAGAAAAAAATTAATAAAATGCAAAAAATCTACTTAAAAACAGAGCAGTAGAAAGGACAAAATAAATAGAAATGAAAGACATCAGCTTGTAAATTACATCACCGAATTCAATTTATATTCTTAAATACTTTCTTCACTGATATCATGCTGTTGAGTAAACAGCACTTTGGAGGCCACAAAGACAGCCAAGAAAATTAAAGTGACCCACCACAACAACTAAGACCAGTGAGATGAGAGTATGACCCTGTCCAGTGAGACTGACCCTTTAGGCCTCCTAGGATTGGGACAGAAGAGGACATAGCTTCACTGTGAGAGTAACCCATTACATTCCCTATTTTTTATGGTTTGAATATGAATTGTTCCCCACAGCTTACATATTTAGGTACTTGCTCCCTGGCTGGGAGGTACTGTTTTGAGAGGCTATAGAACTTTTGGGGCAGAAGGCATCACTAGCAGAAGTAGACACTGGGGGCAGGCCTTTAGAGTTGTAGCCTGCCTTACTTCTGATTAGAGCTTCTGAGTTTGTGGCATGTGAGAGGCTGCCACTGCATGCTGCTACTACTACATACTGATCTACTTTAGCCATCATGCCTTCCCAAATGATGGACTGTACTTTCTGAATTGTGAGCCAAAGAAATCCTTTCTCCCTTTAGTTCTTTTTGTCAGGTGTTTGGTCACTGTGAAAAGTGACTATTACACTGTTCCTGACCAGGACTCTATTGGGGGTGGGTGTCTGTGAGTTATTCCCTTTGGAGTTTACAAAATTGCTGAGATATACTTGATCCTAATAAAGGGCCTGACAGCAGTTCCAGCTGCTCATAAGAGGAGCAACACATTGTCAGAATTCCGAATAAGGAAACTGTGGGCACTGGAGACCCTAGGTGACTTCCAGATGCTCAGATCTTGGATGAATGCCTTGCTTGAGACTGGTGCTAGTCTTGAAGCTTCTCTGGCCAGCTCCTGCAGAACAACTGCAGGATAGATCCTTAGCCATCAAAAGTCTAGGGATCAACAGGGAAAAGGTAAAAAGTTGACTTGGAGAGGATTCATCCAGCCTTACAACTTCCTCTGCTCCAGACTCTTGGCAGGTGACATGTGAAGATAGTTATAAAAATGTGAAAACTGTAGACAAAAGGCTTTTGTTGGTATCTTGCTTCATAGTAATCCCCACATGGCATGTGATATACTAGGACCACTGTCCATGCTTGTATAGTGGTGACCGTGTGGCATGAACACAGTAAGAGACCTTTAATTCTGCAAGTAGCCCTTTGAGAGAATGGTGCATCAAATGAAGAATTGTAATTATCAAAAATAAGAAAAGCTGGGTGTGGTGGCACATGTCTTTAATCCCAGCACTCAGGAGGCAGAGGTAGGAGAATCACTGTGAGTTTGAGGCCACCCTGAGAGTACATAGTGAATTCTAGATCAGCCTCGGCTACAGTGAGACTCTACCTTGAAAAAAAAAAAAAGATGCTTAGTGGTATGGGAGGCATTATCATCAGACTATGTAGCTTATTAGTCACCCTGATAGTTAGCAACTTTCATTCAGCCCCTTTCCCACATCATCTCTCAATCCCACTTCCGGGTGTGTTATTC
This sequence comes from Dipus sagitta, assembly GCA_036346955.1. Lineage (NCBI taxonomy): Eukaryota > Metazoa > Chordata > Mammalia > Rodentia > Dipodidae > Dipus > Dipus sagitta. The sequence goes on from CM070783.1 coordinate 39,264,377, forward strand.
TCAAGAGTGTCTGGGTGTTGTGTGGAGTGAGTGCCATTCCTGGGCAAGTAGCTCCTTCTACCCCTTTCTCAGCCTGGCTGGGGTGCAGCTGACTGGGCAGAACACGACAACGACATGCTGTGTCTCATGTCACTTTATCATTTGTTTGTGCTGTAACAATAGTTGCGTGTAAGGAAAACAAAATTACCATCCAAAATCCTATGTCATACACAGATATCCCTAATGTAAGTGAAGAGTTAAATAGTTATGTAACTGGTATACTAAATGCTTAATGTGAAGCAGAACTCCTTGGTAGACTGTTGAGTATTCTAAATGTTTACTGGTAGCTGGTAAAATTGATCGAGATTTTTGAGTGAATTTTTAAAATTCTAAAATTCCAGCCTTTCTGCTAATAGGTAGACTTCATTGGAAAGTACATGTAGGGCAGGCAGTACAGTTTATTTTCCTTTTTTTAAAAAAGTTTTTTTAAATTTACTTATTACACACACACACAAACACACGGGGAGAAAGAGAGAGAAAAAGAGATAGACAGATAGAGAGAGACAGAGAGAGAGAGAGAGAGAGAGAGGCAGATAGATAGGGAGTTGGGCATGCCAGGGCCTTTAGCCACTGCAAACAAGCTCCAGACACATGCGCCACCTTGCGCATCAGGTACTGGGGAATTGAACCTGGGACTTTAGGCTTTGCAGACAAGTGCCTTAAATGGTAAGCCATCCCTCCAGCCCCAGTTTATTTCCCTTTTGTCCTGGTCAGTTACTCTGTAATTTCCCACAATGCTTCCTTTACTAGGGCCCCAGGAGGGTGACCCAGGGAAGCCCAGGAATACCTTTCTACCCCTTCTTCCTCCCATGCTAATTGTGGCCTTGCAGAACTATGCCAGTATCCTATAGTCAGAAAAGGAAGATCAAAAGAACTCAAAGGGGTCAACCCACTGAATGACTATTAGATTTATGAGAAGCAGCTGGTGTCCTGATGGTTCAGGTCTCTGCAGCCATTTAATTATTATTGTTATTTATTTATTTATTTTTGAGATGGGGTACTGCTATGTAGCCCTGTCTGGCTTGGTACTCATCATATAGCTTAGGCTGGCCTCAAGCTCATGGCAATCCTTCTGCCTCAGCCTCCTGAGTGCTGGGATTCCAGCTATGTGCCACCATATCAGATTGTAGCTATGTTCCTAACACACACAGCCAGATATATCCTCACTCTGGCTATTCCCATGGTCATAACTGATCCTGTAGGTCTGTTTCTCCCTCCCTCCCTGCCCCCTTCTCCCCTACTCAATATATCTTTTTGCTTTTTTTCTTTATCTCTGTATTTGTCTTTGTATCTGTCTCTGTACCTCTCAGCCTGTCTGTCTCTCCCTCCTTTTCCTTCTTAGTACTCTTGGCCCCTCAGTTCTCTCATCCTCACAGGCTTCCTCAATTTACCTGCTCTGTAGCACTCTTCAGAGTGCTGCACTAACATTTTTGTCATATTAAACATCTAAATTGTTCTCCATTGATCAATAGTAACTTCCCAGTTGGTCTTTGGAGGATGGATGGACACATGGACAGGAGGAAGGGCATAAGAAAAAAAAAAAGAAATGAAAACTTGAGTGGGCAACAACCTAGAGAAAAGCCCAAGTTGTTCTTACATGTCAACCTCCTCTTTCTGGCCATGACTTTAACTTCATCTCTCCTCAGCCCAGCCATACTCAGCTCTGTCTAGAATTCCCCTCAGTCACCATTCTGCCTATCTAGCTCCTAGTTAACAGTCACCTTGCCTCCACCACTGTGTCCCTAAGCTCCACTCAGTGATAACCATCCCAAGGTCAAGGACTATGATGACTCCTTTTTGTGCTTTTGCCTGGCCATGGGGATGTCCACGGGATGACTAGGTAACCTGTTGTCCACACTGGACAGTGTAAAAGGCATTACCAGTACTGAGCCCTTTTGAGAGTGAAAGAATAATAAGAATGTGTAACTAAACCAGGTGGCCATGAGTGAGATTCCAGTACCAGCCTGAGATGCTCTGGCCTCAGTTCCTGCAGCTGTGAAGTACAGATGTGACAGGCCCCTGTGCTAGGCTCTAGGGCTCATTCATGCTCCTGGCCTGGAGCCAGGTGGCTGCCTGAATCACAAGGCTCCACCTGACAGAGATTTTGCAAGCTCTGTAACATTAGCTATCTTAAGCTAGATGAGAGGTGAGCTTTACAGAGTCCTTGTCCCTATGTACTCCCTAAGGCAGACATTTGAATGATTCTTCCTGCAGATGCCTAAGCTTTGCAAATATATTTAAGCAGTTATGAAGGAGGGAAGCAAGAAAGACTCCATTTTTTTTTGTTTTTTTGTTTTTTTGAGGTAGGGTCTCATTCTAGGCCAGGCTGACCTGGAATTCACTATGGAATCTCAGGGTGGCCTTGAACTCACGGCAATCCTCCTACCTCTGCTGGGATTAAAGGCATGTGCCACCACGCCTGGCTAGACTCTATTTTTTAAATGCCAGGAAGGTCATAGAAGATACCAGAGTCAAAAAGGGAATTATGACTAAAGCTTCATGTAAGCAACTTTTTATTTTATTTTATTTTTTGTTTGTTTATTTACTTATTTGAAAGCGACAGAGAGGAGGCAGAGAGAGAGAGAGAGAGAGAGAGAGAGAGAGAGAGAGAGAGAGAATGGGTGTGCCAGAGCTTCCAGCCTCTGTAAACGAACTCCAGATGAGTGCGCCCCCTTGTGCATCTGGCTAACGTGGGTCCTGGGGAATTGAGCCTCGAACCGGGGTCCTTAGGCTTCAAAGGCAAGCGCTTAACCGCTAAGCCATCTCTCCAGCCCTGTAAGCAACTTTTGAAACCCTTCATGGGTTCTTTTCCGTTCTTTAAGACACAAGTCCTTGGGCTATATGAAGTGGCCTCCCAGCATCTTCCCAAGGGGATTTTGTCTACATATCTGGTTATAGCCTCACAAGGTCCAAGATTTGATTCTTTTCACACCAAGTAAATAAAAGCTATAGGAGGATGTGTACTAGTGACTCAGGAGCCTAATCTGTGAAATGAAAAGTTTGAAAAGCTGTTATCTCAAAAACGTATCTTTCAGATCTTATAATTTTATCTAAATTTGTCAAAATTCTCTTAGCTACTATTTGGCACTTATAGTCTGATGAACTGCCTGAGTAGGACTAGATACCAAAAATAGCCAGTTTTCATATAATTCTATTTTGATAGCTTACTATGCTACATTAAAATAGCCTTCATTTTGAGGCAAAACTCAGCTTTTAATTCTCAATGACACTGAAAGACTACATAGGATCTTATAGTATCAGAAGGAAAGTGGGGTTAAAACATGACAATCTAGACTCTGACCTTTTTATGATTTTAAATATGGATGCCTGGTAGTAATCAGGTACCAACTAAGGAAAGACTGACTTTAACTCTAGTAAAGGAAGACATATTTATTGAGCACTAAACTAAATATTTACATTTTAAATGCTTAATAACTATGTAACCAATGATACATCATTTAAACATTTTTAACAAGATTTATTCCTGAACTCTTCTCTGAACAAGATATAATACTGAAGTGAGGTACAATTTTTGCGTTTTGAATAGGCTTAAATTAAGCACATGTATTTGGATCTTTTTACTTGTCCAGTTTGCATATTTGAGTTAAAAAATCTGACTGTGATCTGGGCATGGTGGCACATGCCTTTAATCTCAGCACTTGGGAGGCAGAGGTAGGAGGATCACCATGAGTTTGAGGCCACCCTGAGATGACATATTGAATTCCAGGTCAGCTTGAGCTAGAGTGAGACCCTACCTCGAAAAAAAAAAAAAATCTGACTATGGCATTCTGTCCTCCAGACATGACATGGTTATTCCCTCTTGAAATCAGATCAACTATGATTACTTGCATGAGACTCTCACAAGACTTATCTATTAACTTAGAAAGAGGGACTGGGGAGGGTCACTGGACCCTCACTGGAGAATCATGCCACTCACTCCTTCCTATCACCAACTTCCGGCTATATATATCCTACCCCAGCATGCAGTCTTTGGAAGTTGTAGGCTGGGAGGTAGGAGGCAGACTGAGGTGGGGTACTCTAGTGATGCAGCTTTTGTGAGTGGTCACCTATGTTAAGAAGAGCTTTTTCCTGCTCTAGTTGCCTGAATTACCCATTATCTTGTAACTCCTCACCCATAAACTTACTGGTTCACACCAAACTGGACTTGAATTGAATTATTTTGGTCTGCTGTTGGTACCTTATCTGGGGTGAATGGACATTTGTTTGTGTCTCCCTAGGAAAAGTCACCCAACAGTAATAGGCATTTGGTGACAGAGCAGTGTGTCATTCATAAAAACACACTGAAACATACTTTTCAAAACATTCACACATAGAATTTTAATTTTCTATGATAACTCCATAAGATGACCAACAAAGGGATGAACATTTAAAAAGGAATAAAAATAAGTGGTTTAAAATGTGCCAGTCGAGTGCTAAATACTTTAAGACTGTTAAAACCACAAAGTAAATCATTAAATTAAAACTAAAATTAGATAAAAAGGATTTTTTTAATTTAAGCAATAAATAAGTCTCCTGACTTGGTAAGTAATTCAAACAGTATACACAAAAACTAAAATTATTTAATAGGTATGAAGCTGTGAATGCTTTAAGTAAAGTAGGATACCTTAAAACGAGAAAAAAAGAAGAGTTTAAAATGAGGACTGCTAAATGGCTTGTCAAGTTATGTGGGATGTACATGAGCATGGTGGCGCCCTCACAGGGATGTTAGGGTCTGAAGAATCTATTCCTGAATTAAAGAACAAAGCAGGATGAACCATGTCACCTCTCTTGTCCTCAGACATTAAGGAGCATGGCATCATGTTCAACCTCACATCGGTCAGCACAGGGGCTCAAACCATGAAGGATCTAACAGAGGCATAAGTACCCCTGGAAAAAGGCATCAGCAAAATAAGGAAAAGCCAGCATAAATGGACTAAAAACAAAAACAAACTTCAAAACTGAAATGCACCTGTCATGTGTACCTAGGAATTTTATTCTGGAAGAAAGGTTCAGGCTAAAGCAATTCATAAAGGACTCAAATATCTTGATGGTAAATATATGTGGCAATGTTGCCCTGTTGGACCCCTGCCTAGCACTGATACAGTATAGGTATTCATACTTACAGACCTGGAGCACTAGTGGTAAGAATCATACCCCTGCAACACTATAACCACCAGATCTTTCCCTCTCTCCCTCCCTTTCTTCCTTCTTTCCTTTCTTTTTGAGGTAGGGTCTGGTCTCACTCTAGCCCAGGCTGACCTGGAACTCACTCTGTAGTTCCAGGCTGGCCTTGAACTCACAGCAATCTGCCTACTTCTGCCAGGTTCAAAGGTATGTGCTACCACACTGGGAAGATTCTTAACTCTATGGAACAACCACAAGCCTTTTTTTCCCCCATCAAATCTACTCTAATAGTATCTATGACTGACTACCTTTTCTGACGCCTTTATACTGCTTATCAATAGTTAGGATTAAAGCATAATCTAGTCTGCCCCTGTTTAGCTATTAGATTAACAAACTGCATTTCCACCCCTGTCCCCCACAGAGTAAGTTCCAGGTTATCATGGGCTACAGTGAGATCCAACCTCAAAAACCAAACAAAACAGAAAAACAAACAAAAAAATACCACCATCACTACCAACAACAAAAGAAATAATAGCCAATACCTAAAAGTCTTTCAATATTCTATACTTGTCCCTTGATTCTCATGTTCCATTTTCTAATTTTTATGTATAGGTCTGAAACTAGTAACTACAGGAAAATTTAGCTGTCCTAAATTTATGAATGCAGAATACCTTCCCTCACACTTCTTACTGGGCTTACCAGGTGCTTAGAAATTATTTCTCCACAGAGGAAATCCTCACATTTGTTCTTCATATTTGTCTCATATTTAGTTTGAAAAGTTTCAATTAGACAGAGACAACGTTTAATAGTTATTCTGAAAACAGAATTATATGTTTGTAAATACATAGGGCATGTAGGCCATATTAGATTCATTCATTTTCTTCTTTTATGTTAAATATTACAAATTCTAGCAAAACATTTAGACCATATCTCTTAGGCAATGCCCACACACACATGAACACTGCTTTAAAAATGAGTAGAAACTGGGCATGGTAGCTCATGTTTTTAATTCCAGAACTTGGGAATCTAGGGTAGAAGGATCACCATGAGTTTGAGGCCAGCCTGGAAGCCTGGGCTCCAGAATGAGTTCCAGGTCAGTTTGGGCTAATTGAGACCCTGTCTCAAAATAAAAAGATAAAAAATGAGTATAAAATAGCTTCTAGGTTGGGTTACATGCATAATAAACTCTTATTAGTATGGGAAGATAATTTATAGACATGAAGACATGACAAATTTGGTACTTTGTTAAAACAAACAAGACATCTCATAATTATTGAACTCTGTACAAAACCAAATAACTTTCTTACCTTCGTATTACCACAGCACATGGTCTATATCATTAGATGCTAGTATTTAATGATAAAGTCTGTTTGTTTTTCCCCCTACTTACTGACTACCACCACTCCATGAGTAATGATCTTCTCAATTTTTTTTTTTTTTTTTTGATGGATGCACCAGGGCCTGTAGCCACTGCAAATGAATTCTAAACACATGTGCCACATTGTGCATTTGGCTTACGTGGGTACCGGGGAATGGAACCTGGTTTTTTAGGCTTTGCAGGCAAGTGCCCTAACTGCTAAACTATCTCTCCAGCCCTCATAGGTATTTTTGTATCTCCAACATCTGACACACAAGGTTTTCAATAAGTAGCTTGGATTTTAGATGCAGTAAAAATAAAGGATACAATGAGAGAATAATTCCTTGCATTTTGAAAGTCAAATGCAAATGCTATTTATCTTCTCTAAAAATATGAGCCAACTATCTTTTGGAGCCAAAAGCAGTAGCAAGTATGGTCCTTTTAAATGTATGGAGCACCAGAGTTAGTGCCTGGTATCCCTGTTACCAAAAAGGCTCTATTGGACTCAGGGTTTTTGTCTCCTAGTAACACTGATTATGATGAATTTGGGTAGGAAACTGGGTCTTCTTAATTCTGAGAGTCCTTTAACTGTCAGTTAATTAATCCATATCCCAAGGCCAATGGTTTCTAGAGCACAACAGGACACACTGAGTCTCAAGATTCCAGGCTACTCAGGAACCATGGGCCAAGGAGAGCAAGACAGCCACCTGGTGGAAGAGAAGAATAAGGCCCTTTGTACATGGTCAGCAGCTTGACTAACTCACAGCCATCTGCGTAGTGTTCCTCATTGGGCTATGACTACCCTGAGGTTAAGACTTGATGGAGCATGCAGAGACAACGGAATTTATATTTGAAGTTCACAGACTCTCCTACTGCTTCCTTCCCTGTTTCAGAATGCTGCAGAGCCTTATGAAAATTCTCATACTGAGTCCTGCTTCTGTACCGTGCTAATGTACATACTTTTCCTGGATTTGAAAAGTTTTTCCTTCCACATTTCATGACTTACTTATAAGAATAAGGCATAGAGAGTGATACAGAAGATTTTGTACAAGTTTCATGGGAAAACATGTGTAACTATTAGTAACTGAGTTCAGATTTCTGTAACATGAGAGACTGGGTAGGGCTGGGATGACAACACAGGTCCTGATTTTTACCAAACGTGGATCTTGAAAGTTGCTTACCTGTGGTCAAGAAAAATCTTCATAGCACTGGGGACTCCAGGACTACAGAACCACTCACACCATGTCTTTAGAAGTATACATGTGTGGTGAGGCATTATTTTCTTGCCTGTACTTTCTGCTGAGATGGAGATAGACTGGAGAAAGAAAGGGGCCTTTATGGGTCTTGCCACCCATGGTTTAGCCTGCCACCAGCTCCTGCTAGAGGCATGGGCCTGCCCTTCCCCAATTATGCTTCAGTCACAGTCAGGGATCTGCATCCTTCTGTTTTCTTTCCTTGGTCTTTTACCTTCTTACTCTTTTCTCATTTGTTCTAATCTATTCTCCTGAGAAAGTATGCATGTTTACAAACACTGCATTACTAATCAGTATGGAGTATATACCTCTCTTGTCTGGGCTGTCAGGTAACTATTTCTATACTTTAGCTTGGCTGTTGACCAAGGAAGGAATTGAATATGCTCTAGCAAAGACTATTCTAATTAGTCTTCTTTATTTTTATTTTTTATTTTATTTTATTTTTTGAGGCAACCTCAACAGACTAGCCTTTTTTTTTTTTTAATGCAAGTGAGTGAGAGTGAGAGAGAACTGGCGTGCCAGGGCCTCCGCCACTGTAATCAAACTCCAGACACATGCAACACCTGTGCACATGCATCATCTTTGTGTGCCTGGCTTATGTGGGACCTAGAAAATTGAACATGGGTTCTTAGGCTTTGTAAGCAAGTGCCTTAACTGCTAAACCATCTCTCCAGTCCTAGTTACTCTTCTTTACTCAGTTTGGCATTATAGGACAACTGGATTAGGGAAATCTACAGTTATTGAATCTGCTAAACCATCTCTCCAGTCCTAGTTACTCTTCTTTACTCAGTTTGGCATTATAGGACAACTGGCTTAGGGAAATCTACAGTTATTGAATCTTTAGATTAGAACACAATTTAGCAAACTTTCTAGCTTCACCCTCTCATTATGCAGGTTAGAAAAATAATACCTAGGCTGAGCTAGGGGTCATACCCCAAGGGTAGAGCCATCCCTGGGCTGCTGCATGGGAGGGCAAGGCCAGCACAAGAGAGGCTGGGAGCAGGGACATGCTGCATGCTGTTAATCTGTTTTTGTTTTCCAGAAAGCAGCAAGAACTGAGGACAACAAAAATCAACTAACAAGACAAGAATAGATAGCTGACTCTCTGACAGGAGATGAACCACCCCTCACACAGCAGCCAAGGACCAGGTGAAACCACAGAAGAAGTGGTGAGATGAGCAAGGTGCTGCTTTCATGATGAGCCTGGTATCCTGGGCCAGGGTGATACAGACAAACACTTGAGGATACTCAAAATACACCAAAGCAAAAATTCAGAAGCTGCTGGGAATTCAACACTTAAGTAAAATTAAAGGACACCCACCAAGGCTCAGGGAAGTTTGTGGAAAAGAGGGTGGAAAGAAAGCAAGAGCCACAGGGTGGGAAGGCATATCCACAGACATAGCCTTCCCCACAATGACAGACTGCTGCTCTCACAACTAACCTACAACTACATGGTGTATACCAGCAATCCCCAAAGATGGCCCTCAGTGGAGTTGGGGCAGAGAGGAGGGAAATGATGGTACCAACATATGATGTGTTCACACAAAGTTTCTACTTAATAACAGAAAAGTGTGCCTTTGGCTGGAAAGATGGCTTAGCAGTTAAGTGCTTGCCTATGAAGCCTAAGGACCCTGGTTTGAGGCGCAATTCCCCAGTACCTACGTAAGCCAGATACACAAGTTGGCGTGTGGTTCTGGAGTTTGTTTGCAGTGGCCGGAGGCCCTGATGCACACATACTCTCTCTCTCTCTCTCTCTCTGTTGCTCTCAAATAAATAAATAAAAATAAAAATTTTGAAAAAGTGTGCCTTGACAAATGTCACCTTTTGGGAATAAAGAGAAGTTTCTTATTTGCATTGTAAAAAAAAAAAAAAAAAGAAAGAAAAAAGAAAAATAACACTCACAGGGCAGATAGATGAGCAAGAGGGGAAAGACCTAGATTGCCACATCTTCTCCCAGGTGACTCCAGTGCCCCTGGCTGTTAACGCATAGGACAGGCTTCTCTGTGTAATGACTTTCTACTTATATCAATAAAAGTTCTGTGGATACACAGGCACCATGACCACAGAATAAAGTAAGGCTATGTGTATGGAAGGCTCTGAAACAGAAATATTGTATACATATTCTTTTATGACTTGGATTTCACGACTTCTGAGTTGGAAACTAACTTACAGCTTACTTCCTTCAGGAGATTCTAAGTGGTGCCACAAGCACTGGAGCTTCGAGCTTAACTCTCATTCTTTCCTAATCAATTCATTTTCCTCCCTGGACTACTTTAGCATCAGTTGCCATTCTATGGGTCTTTCTTCACAGTTATGGCAGTTGCTGCAATAGTTTTTCCACATCAGTCTCTTTAAGTACTTTCTATATTATTTCTTAAATAATCTTCTACCTTCTTTCCTCAGTTATCTCATTCTGGAACTTCTATTAGTTGAATAAATATTAACCAATTTCTAGTAACACTGCTCAGCAACCACTATTACTGTAACATCTTCACTGAAAACTAAACATGATATAAAGGTTTACCAAGGTATAAACAGTTCTCTAATACAAGTATCTCATGAGTAAATGCTGGCAATGCTTTGGAATAGGTAACCATGACTTAAGAAAACAAATTACAATCAGAACAAATTATCCTTTTCTTCTTCATTTCCTCCCTTCTTTCCTAGGTAAACAACTGCACAGATACTACTGGTGAGTTATTTCAAAATGAAATCTGGGGTTGGAGGGATGGCTTAGAGGTTAAGGTGATTGCATGAAAAGCCTAGAGTGGTAAGCATGCGCTGTGTGAGGACATGCCAACGCCGTCTCTGCGCACCATGGTCAGCCTGGGAAGATGGCTGAGGTAACATTTGCCAGTCACCTATTGCAGAAGCAGTTTTTAGAAAACTAGTAACTGATGCAAATGTTTCAGATAACTGGGCCATTGACAGCGGTGCTATTTCTGACTGGAACGTGGGCCGGCCCCCGGACGCAAGAGCTATGAGCTGTATAAGAAATCACGGCATTAGCACAGCCCATAAGGCAAGACAGGTTACCAAAGAAGACTTTGCCACATTTGATTATATACTGTGTATGGATCAAAGCAATTTGAGAGATTTGAATAGAAAAAGTAATCAAATTAAAAACTGCAAAGCTAAAATTGAGCTACTTGGGAGCTATGATCCACAGAAAACAAATCACTATTGAAGATCCCTATTATGGCAACGACTCAGACTTTGAGCTGGTGTACCAGCAGTGCCTCAGGTGCTGCCGGGCCTTCCTGGAGAAGTCCTCCTAGCTGAATCTTTCCTCAGAGCTGGCAACTCTCCCACTGGTCTTGTGCCCTAAGGATGGTGGCGTTCCTAAGCCCTGGGCCCCATATGTCTCTTCAGCTGATTTACTGTTTATCTTAGAAATAACTGTAGGTGGGAATTAGTTGTATTTGCAGAAGAATAAAAATGTTTGAGTCAGTCTAAGGTATAGCATTCTTAGACTAGTTGAACCTCTCTCTCACTTTCCCTAATTACAAAATAGTAAAACTAGCAAATATTGAACACAATAAAGTAGGAATGGCCTGCAGGCCCAGGCCAGCCTCTGAGCCCAGCAAGACCTGGGTAGTGTTGTCTACCTAAAGTGGGGCATGGCCAGCCCTGACAGTGCCCTCTGCTTGCCTTATACCTCTCTCTCCTGGGCTTTTAATAGTCAGCCATAGCAGCCCCATCTATAGCAGCCATTACCTTAACATTAGAAGAGTTTTAGCGCAGACACTCAGGGTGCACACTTGTATATTCAAAAGATAAGGGAGACTGGGTGTTGTAGGGCATGCCTATAATTCCAGCACTGGGGAAGATGAGGCAGGAGGATCATGAGTTATAGGCCACCCTGGCCTATGTAGTGAGAACCTGTCTCAAAAATGAAAGAAGGAGCTATAGATGTAGAATTAGCCTTTATCACCCTTAATTTACTCAGCTTACTTGTTCCCATCTTATCCAACTTTGCTCTAAAACTGGAGTGACTTTCACAAGGGACAACTGTTTTATCTATGGTCAGAAGGACATGTGTATTATGTGCACATTAACACACATAATGTATATAAGTTGGCTTTCATATGAAAAAGCAGTTTAAAAAGTTGGAAAAAGTCCCATTATGTTAAAGTGCTTAAATATTGACAACATTCTTAAGTATTTTTTCACCAGCTAAAAAGCTGCAGGCAAGCATAGGTAATTTCAGTGCACTTAACATAGCTGACCTCAAATTCATGTGGATATATGTCAGGGAAGATTGCTTTTTCAACAAACTGGGTGTTATAAATACAACGGAGATGTCTGTTGTCTGTGGCTTGTGAAAAAAAATACTAGAAACATTTCTTGTATTTTGTTGACATGGTGTAGGTTTTTTTTTTTAATTTTAATTTTTTTTTTTTTATTTGAGAGCAACAGACAGAGAAAGAGAGAAGCAGATACAGAGAGAGAGAATGGGCACTCCAGGGCCTCCAGCCACTGCAAACAAACTCCAGATGCGTGCGCCCCCTTGTGCATCTGGCTAACGTGGGTCCTGGAGAAGCGAGCCTCGAACCGGGGTCCTCAGGCTTCACAGGCAAGTGCTTAACCGCTAAGCCATCTCTCCAGCCCATGGTGTAGGTTTAAGTATGCATGGTTACATTTAATATTAGCAAGTAAAGTGATTAAAGTATGTTGCTGCCAAAAAAAAAAAAAAAAAAAGAAAAGCCTAAGGATCCAGGTTTGATTCCCCAGATCCCATGTAAGCCAGATGCACATGATGGTGCATGCATCTGGAGTTCGTTTGCAGTGGCTTGAGGCCCTGGTATGCCCATTCTTTCTCTCTCCTCTCTAATAAATGAATAAAGAAATGAACATCTGACTTCACCCACAGTCTTTAGTCACATAAACATCCAATGTTATACAGTTTGCTTCATCAAGACAAGAAAGAATCTAGGGAGCAGATGCAAGTGCCAAGATATAAGACATGATCACTCCAAACAGACCCAGCCTTCATTTCACCTTGTTGATAGGTGGGAAGCTGCAGAGGCAAGTGACCTAAGGGGAGGGGAGGGAGGCCTCTATCCGCAGCCTCCCTCATAGCTACCTTACCTGACCCAGAGGGAGAGGTCAGGCTTTAACAGAGTTAAATGTTTTGTCTCATGTTCATGCATTGGTATGATAAGAATTAACTAGTCTTGGTCAGGTGTGATGATGCATGGCTTTAATCCTAGCACTTGGGAGGCCGAGGTAGGAGGATCACTCTGAATTTGAAGCCAGCCTAAGACTACATAGTGAATACCAGGTCAGCCTGGGCTGCAGTGAGACCCTACTTCAAAAAATCCAAAAAAGAATTAACCAGTCTCACATCCTGAGCATGTTTGGTATATAGGAAAGTGATCCCTGGCCAGCCCAGGGCATCACAGGACCTAGCTGAACCAGGAGAAAACCCTACTTTTCTTTTCAACAGTTCAGCAAACTGGAAACTGACCTGCTTATCCCTGGTTTTAGGTTCTTTCAGCAAAGGCAAAAAGCTGAACAATGGCCAAGATAGCATCAATAAAATCTGAAAACCATCTGCCTTCCAATGAAGGCCTGATTCTGTTAAAGTGTATTTAAAGCATAGGTGGCTAACTCTCAGAGAATGTATACAAGAAACATATATCTAATTCATGCTTCTCAAAGGCAGGAAGTTAACACCAACTTCACCTGGTGCTTGCTTTTGGAATAAGAACTGCAAGAGTATCCACAACAAATGACTCTGGTCTGAGCACCAAGACTGTCATGCAGGCAAACATCCTTCTGACTATGAACTGAGGAGAGTACTGATACATGCCCAATAGGCTGTTTGTATAATTAGTCAACTCAGATAACCAAAAGTTGACTTAGGACATAACTCTAGCATGCCTTGGGCTATGGTCCCTCAAGGAGTGAAAAGCTGGTCATGCTCACATTTGCATACACTTTGTAGAAAGCCCATTCAGCTGGCACAACAAATATATGTCATTTGGCCCAGGATTATTGGCTGCTTAGGTAGACAGGGGCATTGTGAGCTGGAGAAGAGAAAGGCCATACAACCAGTACACTGAATGGGGAAAGCATATCTTTGTCTGCAGGGATGATGTTGAAGTAGGTTGACTTGGGAAGGCTGAAATTCTCACAGGGAATGATGGACCTGTCCACAGGTCAAAGTATAAGGAGAGGCACCAGCAAGCAGGAAGTGTAGGGTGAAGTTGTTGGGGAGGTGGGGAAGACAGGTCAGCCAAGGAAGCTATAGCCTGGTTCAGAAAATCTTATAAAGAAATGCTAGATTCTCAGCCAAGGTCACATGCGATGACAGGTGACCCCTAATCCTTTACTGAGAAGTACAGAGATAGGTCAGAAGGGCTAAGCTGTCAGACACTGTGAATGGCTGGAGGGTGTCTGAGAGGCCAACAGAGGCACAAGAGTTGGTGGGAGCTGCTTAGGGGACTGAATAAGTGGTGAAGAATTCACATGCATGGAACTGGGAGAGATTTGTAGTGAAAGAATCAGGAACTAATGAGGCCAAACACAGGTACCAGATGGTACTAAGAGGGCTGCCTGAGGAAATGCAGGGCTCGTCGGGATCCCAGGTATTTCTGTCTGTGTCCTAACATCATGCAGAGGTAGGACCTCAACTTTCTTCCTTCTGTCCTTGTCTAAGCTGTGCTGGCTATGCTTGTTCTGCTGAAGACTGACTAGGGAAATACCATTTCTCCTGCTACAACAGTTCCAGACACTGCATGTGGCCTACATTAGAAGTGGGAACACTGTTAGAGAGTCCAGCAAGACACACATAGTTATTAGCATATGCTATTATTGAAGTATTTAGGAACTTGTATTAGTTATTGTCTCATTTCTGGGACAAAATACCTGACCAGAAGCAGCTTATGGAAGGAAAAGGGTTTAATTTGGTTTTTAGTTTCAGTGGGTAGACTTTATCATGGTGGGGAAAGCATGGCAGAAGCGGACAGCCAATGTCACATTATCACATCAGCAGGGCGGAAGTAGAGGAAGAATGCTAGGAATGCAGGAAGAAGAGCTAGGCTATACTATCACAATGCCCACCCCAGTGATATACTTCCTCCAGCAAGGCTTCACTTTCTAAAGGTTTCATAACCTTCCAGAACAGCATCACCTAGTAGGGATTAAGTATTCAAAAACATGAGTCTATGGAAGACATTTTACAGTTGAACCACCACATTCTGCCCCTGGCCCCTATAGACTCAAAATTATCCCATGAAGTAAAATTCATTTAGCACAACTTTAAAAGTCCTATAGTTTTTGCTAGTCCCAACATGTCCAAAGTCCAAAGCAGTTTTAACTGTGAGGCTGTATAACCAAAATACCGATTATGTACTTCCAACATATAATGATACAAAATAATCAATCCCATTCCAAAAGGAAGGAATGGGGGCATAGCAAGGAAAGATTAGACCAAAACAAGACCAAAACCCAGAATGGCAAACTTCAAATCCTGCCATTTCATGTCTAGTGTCTGAGGCTTATTTGGCTCTAATAAGTTTGGGAAGTTCCACCCCTTCAGTTGTGCTGCATACAGCCTCTCTCCTGGGCAGGATCTGCCCTGAACTCGTAAGTTTTCTTGGCAGATAACCCATGGTCCTGGCAATTCTAAAATCCCCAGTGCCACTTAGAGTTTACCTTCACAGCTTCATGCAGTGGCCTAAGGTCTCCATGTAGGATTTTGGATCCTGCCTTATGTTGATTAGCCTCAGAAACTCTCTGGAACTGTGGTGCAATATTCCATGACCTCCTATATTTTGAATTTTTCATTCTTCCAAAACGAATACCACATGGGTAATACTGCCAAGTTTTGCTGCTGGATTGGGATGAAGCCTGGCCTTGGATCTTAGTTGTAACAGCCTCTGTATGCTGGCCTTGGAGAGCAGAGACCTCCTTCAGCATTCTCCCTTCAACCTTCAATCCTTTTTCTTCTAAAAGAATTCACATTCTTATTAGCTTGAACCTTCAATGGGTTGCGTCTTATATTCAGGGCATATTTCTTATTGCTCCAGTGCAGAGAAATTGGCTTTTTTTTTTTTTTTTTTTTCGAGGTAGGGTCTCACTCTAGCTCAGGCTGACATGGAATTCACTTTGTAGTCTCAGGGTGGCCCCAAATTCACAGCGATCCTCCTACCTCTGCCTCTGAGTGCTGGGACTAAAGATGTGCGCCACTACGCCTGGCTTGGCTTATGTTTAATAGTGGTAATCCTTTTAACAAATACAGTTGGAGAAGCCAGTTTCTGTATTGACTTTAAATTTGCTTACATTTTGTTCCCCTGAAAAACTATGTTTTATATCTTTCTGCTGTATGTTTTCCTCTCTTTCACTGTAGATTTGTGCATCTGGTTTTACATGGGTACTAAGGAATTGAGCCTGGGCTGGCACACTTTGCAAACAAGCACCTTTAACAACTGAACCATCTCTCTAGCTCTTCATTGTAGATCTGAATCAAGACAACAAAAAGAAGCCATATCATAAATTCAATGTCATTCTGCCTGAAATTTCCTCTGCCAAACAGATTACTTTTACATTTAACTTTGTTCACATTCTCAAGACATGGATAGAACACAGCCAGATTCTTTGCAGATTATCACATGAAGTCTATTCCAGTTCCTGGTAAGTTTTTCTTACCCTCTGAAAGAAACCTCATCATGAGCTGAGCTATAGTAGTCCACACTCACTCTCAACCATTTTGCCTTTGAAATTCTCAACACAATGGCCTATTAAGATCTACTTACAGCACTGCAAAGCTTTTTTAGTACAAAATTTCAAACCCTTCCATATTTCTCCTGCAAACCAGTTTCAAAACACCGAGATCCATATGGTCAAGTTTATCATAGCAATGACCTGATGCCACTCAGTATCAATTTTCTTTATCAGTTACTTTCCTTGTTCTTTTTTATTTTGGTTAATTTAATATTTTATTTTATTTGACAGAGGAAGAGGGAGGGAGGGAGAGAGAGAGAGAGAGAGAGAGAGAGAGAGAGAGGGAGGGAGGGAGGGAGGGAGGGAGAGAATGGGCCTGCCAGAGCCTCCAATCACTGCCTGTTTTTTTTTTTTTTTTTTTTTGAGGTAGGGTCTCACTCCAGTCCAGGCTGACCTGAAATTCACTAAATAGTCTCAAGGTGCCTTGAACTCACAGCAATCCTCCTACCTCTTCCTACCAACCGCTGGGATTAAAGGCGTATGCTACCACACCCGGCCCTATCAGTTACTTTCTTATTGCTGGGGAAAAAATACCCAACCAGATGCAGCTTATGGAAGGAAAATGGTTTAATCAAGTTTATAGTTCCAGATGATAGGGAAAGCATGGGAGAATCAGACATCCAGTATTACATCATATCAGCAGGGAAGAAGTAGAGAGAGGGAGTACAGAAAGTGGGGCTACACTATAACACCTCAAGGCTTGCTGCCAGTGATATAATTCCTCCATCAAGGCCCTGCTTCCAAAAGGTTCCATAACCTTTCCAAATAGCGCCACCAATTATGTATTAAATATTCAAACACATGAGTTTCAGGGAGATATTTTACATTTAAGCCACTACAGTACTAGATATATTTTATTCTTACGAAAAATAAATGGAATGGGACAGAGTGAAGAATGTGCAGCTTCCGGAGAATAGGAACTTAAGGTATGAAAGAAACAAAAGACGTGCCTGGGATTCCAGAAAGTCTGCCCAGTTTTCTTCTATTGTTCTCTAAGAAGAATGAAGAAACTTGGAATGGCTTATCCAAGGCCTTGCTAGTTCTCCAAGAGGGCTGTTAGCCAGGGTAATGTTCTAGTCTAAAGGGAAATGGCTGATATCCAAGAGGAAAGAGTGAGTATCCTCATGCAGAGGTCAGGCACAGCCCTCAATGCAGCACTGACAGGCAGTGCAGTTCATGGGCATGGAGATGTGGATGCTGGAGGGACTACCATAGCTATACCAGCCATACAGGAGAGAGCACTGCTTCTTTTGCCCAAGTATCCACTATGACAGAGAACTAGAAACTACACCTGGTGAGGGGTCTTACTGGGAAGTACAAATATATTGGCTGAGCACCTCATGCAGTTGTTTTGCAACTGTTAAAATGCAGACATGGAAACTATATGACTCCAGTTGCCAGCCTTGCCTCACTGTGGTGTCCACAAAACTCTCATAAAATAACAAAAGGGTGGACATTATATAGCCTGAAATATGTAAGGTTAATATTGGAAAATATCTTACAAAATGCAAAAACATATTTAAGATATTAATAACCAAGCATTTATATACCAATAATAGTGTTGCAGTCAGCTTCATGTTGCTGGCAGAAAGCACTCGACAAAAGTACATGGTAGGAGGAAAAGGTTTATTTTGGTTTACAGACTTGCGGGGAAGCTCCAAGATGGCAGGGGAAAATGTGGCATGAGCTGAAGCCAGGTATCACCTTCTGGCCAACATCACCAGGAGAGTGCACTGGCAAGGGGAAGCTGGCTATAACACTGACAAGTCCACCCTCAACAATACACCACCTGCAGGAAGCTCCAATTCCCAAATTGCCACCAGTTGGGTACCTAGCATTCAGAACACATGAGTTTAAGGGCGATACCTAATTCAAACCACCCAATCGTGATTACCAAAGGTGATGGGGTGCTTCAGATGTAAAAACAAAGACAAGAGGATGAGGAGGTCCATGTGAGATTCCTAGACTGTAAGGGAACAGCACCATGGCTAGGTCTATTGCCCTTCAAAATAATATGTGGAAGGGCAGACCCTTTAAGAAGATATTTGGAAGGGCTGTGGGACTGGCTTAGCAGTTAAAGGTGCTTGCTTACAAAGGTGCTGCTGGCCTGGGTTCAATTCCCAGTATTCACATAAAGCCAGGTGCACAAAGTGGTGCATGTGTCTGGAGTACATCTGTACCTGACATACACTCCTTCCTCCCCCGCCCCATAAATAAAATAAAAATAAAAGATATTTGGCTTGGCATGGTCCAGGTTCCACAAAACCTGAATGTGGCTGTGCTATATACTGGTATACGACACTGCCATGGATTGAACAGATTGTAAAGTCCTGCCTGGGGAGAACATTCTGCCCCAAACACCATGACTGCAGCTGGGGAGAGACTTGGTCTAGGAAAATCAAGAAGGAAGAGAGCCAAGTATATGAACAACAATAAGGATAGAACTACTCTGTTATAAAGATGTTTTCTAAGTACACTGAGGAAAATTAGTAGACAATTCAACAAAAGGCCCTTGATTAAAAAAGTAAATGTAATTTTAAACAAAAAAGAATCTACATGCTCTGTTCTCCGTAATAAAATGTATTTCAGGTGGGTCAAATGTTTCATGTGAAATATATAAGAATGAGGTACCCCAAAAGGTACTTTAGACATTTATTATCAAAGTTAGTCATGCTTATTTTTCTCAAGAACAGCTAGTTATTTAATATGGCTCAATCTATTAGATGGCAATCTTTTCTTCTTGTTCTTCTTCTTTTCTTTTTTGGTTTTTCGAGGTAGGGTCTCACTCTAGCTCAGGCTGACCTGGAACTCACTATGTCTCAGGGTGGTCTCGAACTCACAGTGATCCTCCTACCTCTGCCTCCGGAGTGCTGGGATTAAAGGCGTGTGACACCATGCCCGGCTTTTTTTTTAATTGATTTGTAATATGAAATGTGCAAATATTTTGTGATTTATTCCTTTATTTTTCTATTTTTATTCATAGTTCCTTTGCCACAGAAAATTTAAGTTTCTTCATACTCAAATCTGTTAGTTACAGAGGTTGGGCTAAGGTGCAATTTCCCTGATGCATACTTTTCTTACATGGAGATGTAAGAGATATGTTATTCAAGCATTGGTTAAAACCTGAGTTGAGCCAATTTTAGTAATCTAAATTGGGACAGCTGTCTAAAAGACTTTACATATCTTAAAGCCTGGGGACCTATCTCCACTTCAAGAACTTCTTAGGAGCTGACCAGATACATATGTACACTGCAATGTGATGTGTGTGTGTGTACACAATGATGTTTACAAAGGTGCTAGCACAACCTATAGAAATTTCTGGAGGTCTATCAAAGAGGAAGGGGAGGCTAGTTATAAACCAAGTTGCTTTTAAAATATCTCAGAAAATGATATAACTATGTACAAAACTTCAATACTATATTAAAAGCACAATTTATATAAAACCTGTGTGTATGTGTATACATTAATATGCACATATAGATATTTTAATAGGTGTTTACCACAAAGTTTCTATCCAGTGCTAAGATGACATTGTACTTCATGCTCATCTTCTATAATGCTCAATTTTCCCGTGATCAGCATTTTTTATGGCTGTAGCAGTCAGCTTCAGGTTCGCTGAGATGAACTTCCAGACCAGGCACAGTTATGGAGGAAGGGAAGGGATATTTATTGAAGCTTACTGATCCAGGGGAAGTTCCATAATAGCAGAAGAAACTGGCCTGCTTTCACAGGCCCAAGCAGAGAGAGAGAAACACAAGCCTAAAGGTCAAAAGCCATAGCACACTTCAGGAACTCCAGCTAGGCACACTTTGCATATCTTTAGATTGAAATCTCAAACCCACCACCACACCTTAAGATCCACACAATGACATTGCCTGCAGCCAGATGGCTAGAGATGCAAACTACAAACAAACAACTGAATATATTGGGGGCCATCTATTCTATTCAAACCACCACATTCCGTCCCTGGCCCCCAATAGATTTATAACCATCACACATTATAAATTGTACTCAGTTTAATTTCAAAGGTCCCCACAGTCTTGACCAATTTAAGATATGAAGACCTGTAAAATCAAACAAGTTAAATACTTCTAACATATAAAGGCACAGAGTAAACATTTTCAACTGGTATAAGGCATAGCAAGGAGAGACTAAAACAATGCAAACTCAACCACCATTAAACAAACATCAAACTTCTGCAGTTCAAGTTCAATATACCCAGAGACTAACAGTCTCCAGACTTTTCATTGTCGCCCCTCCAGCTGGGCAGAGTACCCGGGGAACACTTCCCTCCCAGGCCAACAGTGTGCTCTATGGTAGCCCTTGCACAGTCCTGGTATATACAAAACATCTTTAGGTCTTCATGCAAACCATGGTCCATCTTCCAAAGGCTCTTTCAGCCTATCAGGGCATCATGCCCTGCCTCATGCCACATCTCAGCAGCAGCTCCTGGAACCATGTGCAATTCACGGCCACTCCATGCATTTTTCATGCTTCTGAAACCAATACCAAGTGTCCAGGACACAGCCATATTCTTAATTCAGGGACGAAACAAATCATAGCCTTGAAAAGCAGGTTCCTTCTCCAGTCAACTCTTTCCAAAAGTGTTTGCATTTCTATGATAGTCTTTCCTCAGGCATCCTTTCCATTGTTTTAATGTAAAGCAGTTGGAACATCTTCCTTAAGATTGCTAATGTGTTTGACAATAGCAGATTCAGTAACCTATAACCAGTCTCAGTACCTGTAATTTTAACTTGCTTGAGGTTTTCCATCTTAAAATCTTAAATCTCTCAGTCCAATATCTTTAGCCAAGCACATCAGTCCATTACAAATTTAACCTTGATCAAACACTGTGGGCCTGGGCAGCAGGATGCAGCCAGCCCTTATGCCAGTATCCCAGTTCCAACAAAGTCCTCTGCAGTCTTTCCTTCCCCTTAGAAAGCTCATAAGCCAAGCCTTGAAGTTCAATGCTATCTGCACTTAGCATTCTCAGACACTCATCAGAATAGTCCATAAAACTTGGCTTACCACTCCAGAAGACATCTTCAGTTACAAGCACCAAGTCCATGCTTATTCCTCCAAAACAAAGGTTCCAAAAGATCAACATCCACGTGGCCAGGTACATCTCACCCCACTTCTGGTACCAAGTTCTGTAGCAGTCAGCTTCAGGTTCGCTGAGATGAACTTCCAGACCAGGCACAGTTATGGAGGAAGGGATATTTATTGAAGCTTACTGATCCAGGGGAAGTTCCATAATAGCAGAAGAAACTGGCCTACTTTCACAGGCCCAAGCAGAGAGAGAGAGAAGCACAAGCCTAAAGGTCAAAAGCCACAGCACACTTCAGGAACTCCAGCTAGGCACACTTTGCATATCTTTAGATTGAAATCTCAAACCCACCACCACACCTTAAGATCCACACAATGACATTGCCTGCAGCCAGATGGCTAGAGATGCAAACTACAAACAAACAACTGAATATATTGGGGGCCATCTATTCTATTCAAACCACCACAATGGCCAAGAAAAATATTTTTCATTTTACAAAACAGAATGCCCAAGATCAAAGTATATAGCTGTTTTTTGGTTAAAAAAATTTGAGGGTCCCATTTCTGTAATTTGTAAATGTAGATTTTCTGTGTAGAGGTCCTAGGAGTTGGTCTGGTGCTACTTGTAGGCAGAGCTTAAGTCCTTCTTATTAGACCAGACCAAAGTCACAGCTATGATGGTAGGTCAGGAAGCTCTCCCTAGCATGACTTGAGCCTGTTTCCCTGACAGATATGCCTCAGTTCACTTTGTTTCAAATGACATGTACTTGGTAATGAGAAAAGGAGGACATCTGAAATCACAAAAGGGAAATGAAGGAAGTGGATGACAGAATAGTCACTGTAACTGGGAAAAAGATGAGATTAAAGTGTAGAAAGTGGTGGTTATGGCAGGTACATTGCAAACCAGCTGTGTACATTCCAGTTGGTAACTGAGTCAAGATCATTGGTGTTTACAACAACACATATGCAAGACATCAGATTCTTTGGCTGCTGGAGGGCTCACTGGAGAGCTAGAACTGAAGTTAGAGACCATAGTTATAATTCTGTTTCTAAGGAGAGGGGTGGTCATCAAGGTTTGTTGCTATCTGTTGCAAAGATGCACTCTTGGTTCAGCTACTCATGTATTTAACAAATATGGAGGCAGAGGAAGCAGCATGAGGAACAGAAAATAAGCCATGAAGAAATAAATGTGAAAGTTCAATTTGCTAAAAAATTAATGCAAGCCAGGCGCGGTGGCACACGCCTTTAATCCCAGCACTTGGGAGGCAGAGGTAGGAGGATTGCCATGAGTTCGAGGCCAGCCTGAGACTACATAGTGAATTCCAGGAAAGCCTGAGCTAGAGTGAGACTTGAAAAACAAAAAAACAAAACAAAACAAAAAAAATTAATGTGACAGGCAGGAGCCTGCCAGATCACATGTCTTTTCATATTGGGAAGAGTAGTTAGACAAAGCAGATCAACAGAACCTTAAATCAAAGTCACATACCACAAGATATCTACAAAAGAAATGAAAAGAGAAATTTAAATTACAAAGTAAAATGCATGTTATCAAAGTGACATATAATGTTTATATTGCTTCTGTTGTTAAGAATACTGTGATTTGGGAGCTGGAGAGATGGCTTAGCGGTTAAGCGCTTGCCTGTAAGGCCTAAGGAGCCTGGTTCGAGGCTCGATTCCCCAGGACCCACATCAGCCAGATGCACAAGGGGGCGCACACGTCTGGAGTTTGTTTGCAGTGGCTGGAGGCCCTGGCACGCTCATTCTCTCTCTCTCTCTCTCTCTCTCTCTCGGCCTTTCTCTCTGTGTCTGTCACTCTCAAATAAATAAAAAACGAACAACAACAACAACAAAAGAATACTGTGATTTGGCTCACAGTGATGGTTTAAATACCAACCTGTGCATTCTGTTGATCTTGATGGACCACTTCAAGATTGGCTGTGGACATAAACATGCTCACCTGCTTCTGGTCTATTTACAAACAAGTGCATGCCCACACTTACCAGGCTTTCAAACAGTGGTGATCTTGAAAGAGGAAGCTCAAGTTTAGGGAGAGTTCTGCCACAGTGAAATACAGACTTTTGTTCACATGAGATGTGAACTTATTGATGACCAGTGCTGGTTACACAATTCTTGGAATATTTTAAATCTTTTGGCTACAGATAATTCACAAAAGGCTTTCAGTTTAAAAAAAAAAAGACTCTCACTTAATTTTTTTTTTTTATTTCTTCTCGCTGTTACTATGTGTCAGACACCATGCCAGGCACAGCCTTCCAGACTCCACAGTCAAGATGCTCTGGGGGTAGCAAGGGTGGCTCAGGCCTAACAATCAACTCCCATAAAGATCTCTGCCTCAAGGTTGGAGTTACCTGACCACCCATCTTAATCACCTGCTGGCATCTGCTATTCCAATCAGAATCTTTTTCACCTAATGCTGGCAAACATCACCAAGTCTGATGGCTCCCACCCCAGAACCACTTAAATATTCATTTTTATTTTACTTATTTACTTCGGAGTGACAGACAGAGAGAAAGAGGGAGGGGGGACAGAGAGAGAGAGAGAGAGAGAGAGAGAGCGCACACCAGGGCCTTCCAGCCACTGCAAACAAACTCTAGATGCATGTGCCATCTTGTGCATCTGGCTTACGTGGGTACTGGGGAACTGAGCCTCAAATAGGGGTCCTTAGGCTTCACAGGCAAGCACTTAACTGCTAAACCATCTCTCCAGCCCCCAGAACCACTTTTATTTTTTATTTTTTGGTTTTTCAAGGTAGGGTCTCACTCTAGCCCAGGCTGACCTGGAATTCACTATGCAGTCTCAGGGTGGCCTCGAACTCACGGCGATCCTCCTACCTCTGCCTCCGAGTGCTGGGATTAAAGGCGTGCGCCACCACGCCCGGCTCCCAGAACCACTTTTAAAGCAGCTCTGTATTTCCTCTACCACTTGCTAGGCCCTGACCCTGTCTGGACAACAAATGTGTTCCTGCTACGCTTGGAATCTTGAGGGGCCATGTGGAACATGGCTCTAGGACAAATACAGGTCAACATAACCAATGCCCTTGAATCTTGGTCCAAAATGTCTTATTCCTTATTCTCCCATCCCCACCAATAGCTCAGCCTCTACTACATGGTACCTCTGAATCCCCAAGTGGTTCTAGTTCCATTTGCTGGCTGACTGGTGCTTCAGGATCAGCTGTGCTCCTGCCTGGTGCTCTGCCTTCTTTAGCACTGCAGGCAGCTCCAGCTTCTCTCATCATGGTTGCCCACAGCATTTCTTGTCTCAAAGACAACTTAGCAGCCCATTGTGGTGGTACACATAGAAATAGCCCCAACCAGGATGAGTGCTAAGAAGGTGAAGGTCTTATCTACCATCACTAGGGCTTAAGTACACTGTCCAACACAGACCTCAAAAGGTACTTAATGAGAAATTATCTAGTCTGAACCTATACATGTGGAAGGGGGGGGGCACTACTTGAGGTAGGAGAAGGAGTGGGGGAGGAAGAAAACCAGCAGCTGGGGCCAGAGGAGTAGGTGGAGGAATGTGAGAAGAAGTCAAATAAGAACACAATATGTACAGAAATACTATAATAAAACCCATTGTCTTATATGCTAGCTTAAAAAGCTAAAAAATAATTTATAATATGGGAAAAAAGAAAAAGGCAATTAATAAAGTGACTCATTATAAATCCTGATAAGTCTGTATACTTCCAAAGAGAAATTTGATGTAGCTAAGAAATCTCACTCACTGTTTTTAAGACTTAATCTAAAAAGAATGAGAAGAATGAAAGAGTAACTACCAGAAAACGGAGGTCAAGAAAACACCTGCAACTGAGGGAAACAATGGAAGGCTGAAAAGTGAGCTTCCTAGCAGCCAAAGCAGAAAGGGTGTCAACAGGGTCATATCTCCTACCCAAGAGCAGACATGTACAGGTCATAAAACCACACTTTTTTCAACACTAAGCTTTCATGGGAATATGTCACCTGGCTTCTATGTTGCTGGGGAAAATTCAGAGCACTCAATGCCTTCAATAAAAAAGACAGAGAGATCCCCAAAATAACCTAACCATCCACCTAAAGGCACTGGAAAAGCAAGAAAAGTCCAACCCAAAGAGCTTCAGAAGGAAAGAAATAATTAAAATCAGAGCAGAAATTAATGAATTGGAAACTAAGAAAACAATTAAGACAATTGACAAAACAAAGAGCTGGTTCTTTGAAAAAATAAACAAGATTGACAAACCCCTGGCCAATTTGATCAAGCAAAAAAAGAGAGATGCTTCAAATTAACAAAATTCAAAATGAAAAAGGAGAGATCACAACAGACATAAGTGAAATTAGGAGAATCATCAGGACTTATTTAAAAAACCTCTACTCCACAAAACTGGATAATGTGGAGGAGATGGATAAATTCCTGGACGCATACCATCTATCAAAGCTAAACTCAGAGCAGATTAATCTCCTAAACAAACCTATCACACTCATTGAGATTGAAAAAGTAATAAAAAAAACCTCCCTAAAAAGAAGAGTCCAGGACCAGATGGCTTCTCAGCTGAATTCTATCAACCCTTCATGGAAAAACTCAAACCAATCTTCCTCAAACTGTGCCACACAATTGGAGAACAGGGAAAGCTACCCAACTCCTTTTATGAAGCTAGTATCACCCTAATTCCAAAACCAGGCAGAGATGCCACAAGAAAAGAAAACTACCAACCTATTTCCCTGATGAACTTAGATGCAAAGATCCTGAACAAAATCCTCGCAAACCGAATCCAACAACACATCAAAAGCATTATCCACCTTGACCAAGTGGGATTCATCCCAGGAACACAGGGGTGGTTCAACATATGGAAATCTGTCAATGTAATACACCACATAAATGAGGTTAAACACAAAAACTACATGATCATTTCGATAGATGCAGAAAAGGCCTTTGACAAGATACAACATCACTTCATGATCGAAACATTGGAGAGAATTGGCATGGTTGGTTCTTATCTGAACATAATAAAGGCAATATACAAAGCTCCGAAGGTCCAAATGATATTTAAGGAGAGAGACTGGAGGAATGCCCATTAAGATCAGAACAAGACAGGGCTGTCCACTCTCACCTCTGTTCTTCAATATAGTACTGGAAGTCCTAGCTCAAGCAATAAGACAGGAGAAGGAGATAAAAGGGATACAATTTGGAAAGGAAGAAGTTACGTTAGCTCTATTCGCTGATGACATGATTGTATATGTAAGAGACCCTAGACACTGCATCCCAAAACTCTTGAAGGTGATTAACTCCTATAGCAAAGTAGCAGGATACAAAATCAATGCACAAAAATCAATAGCCTTTCTATATGCAAATGACAAAGATATAGAGAAAGAAATAAGGGACATGGTCCCATTTTCAATAGTAACAAAAAAAATTAAATACCTTGGAATAACATTAACCAAGGAAGTGAAAGATCTATACAACGAAAACATAAAAATACTCAAAAAAGAAATTGAGGAAGACTTGAGAAAATGGAAAGACCTCCCATGCTCCTGGGTAGGCAGAATTAACATTGTGAAGATGGCAATCCTACCAAAGGCAATATACAGATTTAATGCAATTCCAATTAAAATCCCAACAGTGTTCTTCACAGAGATAGAAGAAACAATCTCAAATTTCATATGGAAAGGCAGAAGGCCTCGCATATCCAAACATATCCTCAGCAAAAGAAATACCTCTGGAGGAATCATCATACCTGATCTAAAGCTATATTACAAAGCCACAGTAATAAAAACAGCATGGTACTGGCATAAAAACAGGAGTATAGACCAATGGAATAGACTTGAGGACCCAGACTTTGGGTCAAGCAACTATAGCTACTTGATATTTGACAAAGGCCCTAACAATATAGGCTGGAAAAAAAGACAGCATCTTCAACAAATGGTACTGGACAAACTGGATAACTATATGCAGGAAATTGAAACTTGATCCACACATTTTTCCATGTACTACACTCAAGTCCAAATGGATCAAAGACCTCAATATAAGACCAGAAACTCGACTCTACTGGAAGAAAATATAGGAAGTACTTTCCATGATATAGGAATGGAAAAAGACTTTCTGAACAAAACCCCAGTAGCTCACGATCTTAAACAGTCACTCAACCAATGGGATCACATGAAGCTGAAGAGTTTCTTTACAGACAAGCATACAATAAGCAAAGCCAATAGATTATCCACAGAATGGGAGAAAATATTTGCTGGTTACCCAACTGATAGAGGCCTAATCTCTAGAATCTACAAAGAACTCAAAAATCTAAACAGTAAAAAGTCAAACACCCCACTCACAAAATGGGGCAAAGAGCTGAAAAGGCAGTTCACAGAGGAAGAAATACAAATGGCAAACACACACTTAAAGTGTTCATCATCCCTAATCATTTGGGAAATGCAAATTAAAACAACTATGAGATTCCACCTGCTGACTATAGAGATAGCAACCAACCCAGTTATTCCCTTACTGGGCATCTACCCTAAAACCTTCAAACCACAGGCCAAAGAGATTTGCTCAACCATGTTTGTAGTGGCTCAATTCGTAATAGCAAAGAGCTGGAATCAACCCAGATGTCCATCACTAGAAGAATGGATAACTAAGATGTGGTATATCTACACAATGTAATTCTATAGAGCAGTAAGAAAAAATGACACAATGAAATTTGAAGAAAAATGGTTGAACCTGGAACAGATCATTGTCAGTAAACTTAACCAATCACAGAAAAACAAACAAACAAAAAAAAACACCACATAGTCTCACTCATCTACAGCACCTAACCTGAATCTACCCAAGATGCCTTACATACCCAGCAAGCATCTCATGGACTAGACAATAGGATGGGTGGGGAGGGGGGGGGAGGGCAACGGAGGGGATGGGAAACACAAATCGAGACTTAAATGGCAATGGTACCATAAAATTCTACATCCTAAAAGGCAGACCAAATGGCTGAACCTTCACCAGGCCCTTAGAGGGAACACCTGAGCCACAAGACACTGGAGAGGGTATGATGAAGACTGACCTTAATCTTCTACAGCTCCCCTCTCTGTCTGTCTGTCTCTCTCTCTTCTCTCTAACTCTTTTATATTAGTTATCTTTTTTAGTGGGCACTGACCTGTAACTCCCAGTACCAGCATGTGGCTATTATCCACAATGAGCTTTTGATCAGAGAGACCTACAAGGTTTCCTAAAAGAAAGACAGATTTCTGTCAGAGTACTTGATGACCCACCAAAGGTTAGTGGTAAGACCCTACTGCTGAAGACACCTTACGTGGTTGGCATGTAAAATGGAATGGCATGGCTGGAAGCTGGAAGAGAGTCAGTCCCCAGAAAGTCAGTGCATCTAGTACCAGAAAGTGCTACATGGGCGATTGGGGGAAAATGACCAATATCTGTCCAAGCAACTCATGGTCTAACCTACTTAGCAGCAAATAACCTGTCGTGATGTTCACACAAGTGCAATAGTGGTGCACAGCCATGGTGGGGAACCAACTGCTCTCAATTTGGCTACCTGATCCCCTCACTGGTATGGGACCTGTAGCTGGAGCTGGGAAACAAGTCAGAACCATATTCAAACATAAGCCCGCTTTCCATTATCAAGCAATCACCAATCGTGGGCTACAAGAGGGCCTACACGTATTAAATTCTCTATAAAAAAGTAAGGGTTATCTCAATTGTCTGGTGCTAACTTACTCTCCATTGGAGAATCTGCTTCTCTTTTTCAGATAGATGTAGATCCTAAGGAAAGAGCCACCCTATTATACCTCAAAAGGGCCCCGGCTGAAACTAAGAAAAATTGGTGAAACAAGCAAGGGTGCTGTTTTCCTGGTGAACCGGGTACCAGCACAAGGGTGAAGGAGAACAACACAGAGAAAAATCAACTCCTACCAAATCAGACAGCCAGAGACCCAGAGGCCCCCAACACCTCATCACTGAAGAAGACCAAAAATGAACCCAACATGGCTCAGGGAAATTTTGCGGAACAGGGGGCGGAAAGAATGTCAGAGGCACATGTTGGGTCATGATATGCAGAGACATTTATCCTACCCATAACTGTGGGCTAACTCCACAATGCATGACCCATATACCTCAACAAGTAGGGGCCAGGGGGAGGGGGTAGGTCATGGATGAGCCTAACAATGGTACCAAATTGACTGTATTCGCTGAGCACAACACAAATTAATAAAAAAAAAGAAAAAAGGAAAAGAAACACTAAAGTAAAGCACTCTTCATGTCTTTAACCTAAAATAAGAGTATTAAAATGAAATTCCAAAATGTTATTTTTGTGAAATGGTACAGTAATAATATTAGCTATGTGTGCAGCTTTCCTATGTTCTGACCTGATATAATGCAAACATTTCCCAAATCTAAAGCACTCAATGATTCATATTTTCCTAAAACTGGACTTTCCAAGACTGGCAGCTCCTCCTGTATCATCATTGCAGGTGGATGCTGATAGGAACTGGATAGTTCATCAGCAGGTAAGCTGCTCTCTAAGCTGCTCTCTGGTACATCATTTAGAAACCTGGGTAAAGACAGGCTGGGGACACTAGATATTTTCTTCTAAAAATTAACTGAGTACACCTGTTCAGATCAGCTTCCAGAGTGCAGGAAGGATGTGGGAGCCTCTAGTCAACAACTCCTATCTCTTGTGTTCACACCAGTCATCACTTGAAACCCCAGAATCCTGTAACTGGTTCATCTAGGTGACTGTGATTTGTCATATTCTGAGGATTAACACTATGATCCCAGTGGTTCCAAAGGAATTTTTATACCACTGCAATAGATTATATAACTTCACATGTGTCATCAGTGAACCAATCCAAGTTCCTACCAGATAAGCAGGTTAACATGCTAAGGAAGGATGGTTATATTTTCCATGGGAAATTTTCCAAAAAAGAAGACTCTCTTGGTATAGAGGGTTGTTCTCTGTAAGAGGCCAGAAACTGACTAGATTCTCTAATCAACAGACACCAGGTCAACAAGAGGAGAGGAATGGTACCCTGAGGAGGGGAGAAATCTCTTCTTACCTAAGGCTCTAATTGCAAGTTAGCCCTCATAGATACAGAGGGTCCAGAACAACCCTACTATATGTCCTCAAAGATTGAAACTTGGCATCAACAGTGCCACCTCAGTATTCTACAACTTCCATCCATTTCTAGCCAACTGCAAACTATTGTCTGTATGTGTTACATCCAGGGATTTCCCAAAAGAATGAAACAAAGATGGGACACAGAGTGGGACAGATGACCAGATGTGGGTCTTAGTCTCAACACAGTCCGCCTTCTGAGCATAGCCTTGTCTTCATCCCAAGTACACACACACTGATGGATTCAGTAAATAAGCAGTGAATTCCCACTTTTCACAAGGTGGTGGACTAGGCACTAAGGACAATGGACAAAGGGCATGGTTCCTGACTTATAGAGCTCAGGTTGACTAACCTGAAGATGTAGTATGGAGCAAGTGCTACTATGGCTTAGTCAGAGAGTTTACAGTCAGTGACATGAATACCATAGGAGTCTGGACATGGATTTAAACACCAGGCCTGCTGCCATGCTGGCTGGTGGAGGCTGAGCAGTTGGTTTGAGCTACCAGTAAGGCTAGTGTTTGCAGAACAGGGCTGGGAAGGGCTCTGAATGAAAACCTGTGGAAGACAGCTAGCAGGGAACTGCTGCAATGGCAGCCAAGGAAGATATGAGATGGGCCTCATTTCCTTCAGCCTTCTAGAAGTTAATGTTCAGTAGGTTAGTCAGTCCTACTGATTGTCAATGAAGTCAATGATTGAAAGTGCTTCTTTAACAGTAGAGGCAATATGACCCTCCTTTTCCACTGACAGTCCTCATGTTTTTTTTTTTTTGTTGTTGTTTGTTTGTTTGTTTTTACCTAAAATTGAAACTGAAGAAGTTCAGAGACTCTTCTTTCTCTCTTGGATGTCTTATCCTGGGCCCCTACCTCTACCTGTGGACTCCTTGAAGCCCTGCAGCCCCAGGGAGGCATTACACATTTGGTGCAAGATTTATTCAACTTTATCACAGCCTAATATAGTACAAGTCAAGACTCTTAATATTCTTTCATTTTGGATAATAGACAAGGGCAGCATGAGTAAACTGATGATTGTTACCTTTTTCTATAAAAAATCATTTCAAATGCCCTTAAATGGCTCATTTAATGGAGTTTATAGTGAAAAACAAACCATTTAAATAAATAATAAAAAAATCAAAATATCTGGTGATAAGCTAAAAGTACTAGAAGTTGAGATATTAATTTCCCAGCTGAGTTTGACTCACACATTGTTCAAAGCTGTTCTACAAAACAGGGGTAATGTCGAGAGTGCATTTTGACTTATTAAATTGATTCACCTCTTACAGGGCCTCTTGCAGGAACTGTATCATAAAGCACACAGTAACTGTCCAGTGTGATAGATCCTCAGCAGATAGTGACAGGTGGTAGGACATGGGGGGGACATTCAGGTCTGGTAGATGGAGAGGCCCTATCTTAGGGAACTGGTAGGAGCTAGTCATGGAGGCACACACCTATAATCCTAGCTACTGGGGAGATTGAGGAGAGAGGACTGAGTTGAACACTAGCCAGAACTGCACAGCAAGACCCCACCTCAAAAGGTGAAAAAAAAAAAAAAAAAAAAGAAAGAAACTTGAGAAGTAAGAGTGTATCTGTTCTACTCAAAAGCTCCATGTTCTTTTTTTTTTTTTTTTTCCCCCCAGGTAGGGTCTTGCTCTAGCCCAGACTGACCTGGAATTTGCTATGTAGTCTCAGGGTGACCTCAAATTCACAGTGATCCACCTACCTCTGCCTCTTTAATCCCGAGTGCTGGAATTAAAGGCATGTGCCACCACGCCCGGCTAAGCCTGACATTCTTGATTCACCTACTTTGAGCAGCTGCCATACTTCCCATCTGAGAACAAAGGGGACCATATTTACCTCCCAGGAATTGGGAGGTTGAGGAGAATTATTACGATACTATGCCTAACAAACAACTAAAAAAGTAACTTGTAATAATGTATTCAAAGCTACAAAAACACTACCATTGGGCTGGAGAGATGGCTTAGCAGTTAAGGCATTTGCCTGCGAAGCGAAAGGATCCCGGTTCAATTCTCCAGGACCCACGTAAGACAGATGCACAAGGGTGCGCATCCGTCTAGAGTTTGTCTGCAGTGGCTGGAGGCCCTGGCATCCCTATTCTCTCTCTCTCTCACTGTCTACCCCTTTCTCTCTCAAATAAATAAATAAAATATATTGAAAAAACACTACCATTGACTTTGCCCTAATATTAATGCTGAATTTCTTTTCTCCTCTTTTTAGAGCAACCAGGCCAGGCTCTTACCAAACCACAACTGTTACCAGTGGTCTGCCTGCAGGAAGTATCAATAGTCTATAGGAAACAGGAAGACAGAAACTATTTAAGGGTTCAAGGATACTTAATCACCCAGCAAAAGCCTTTTGTGAGAGAAATATTTGCCTAGTTGGCACCCATATCATTCCATTTTTTGTCTAGCATAGTCCCAATAATCATTAGCATGGGAGGGATGCACTGTTTGCTTGTAGCAAAGTGAGTCTTTCTTAGGCAGAGTCCCTTGTAAAGGTTGCCCTCAGGAACATCAGCAGCAGGGATAATTGCATATAACAGAGTAAGAGTGAGCACCTTGTATACCTTGTACAAACTGTGTACAACAGCATGTAAGGCAACTGCATATATCAGCATGAGTGAGCATTTATAGTATGCAAGAGAACCCAGTGTCTCTCAAATCACATGAATGATACCAACTGTGTACAAAGTCATGTGAGAGCTAAGCAGTACAATGGCATGCATGCAAAAGAGAATTAAGCCTCGTACAGTGGTGCACGTCTTTAATCCCAGCACTCCAGAGGCAGAGGTAGGAGAATCTCTGAGTTTGAGGCCAGCCTGAGACTACACAGTGAATTCCAGGTCAGCCTGGGTTAAAGCGAGACCCTACCTTGAAAAACCAAATAACAAACAAACAAAAAACAAATAATAACCCCCTAAAATCCTAACCACAACACACATTAACATTTTGATGTATTTAATTTCAAACTCTTTTCTTTTCATGCATTAACAAATTTGACTACAATCACATTCCAACTTTAAGTTTCCCTACTCTAAGAATTCTTCTGTTATTATAAGTTTTTTTTAAAAATAATTGTTTTTCAAAACTTTATTTTTATTTATTTATTTATTTGAGAGAGAGAGAGAGAGAGAGAGAGACAGACAGACAGACACGGAGAGAAAAAGAGAGTGAGAAAGGGTATGCCAGGGCCTTTAGCCACTGCAAATGAACTCCAGACACATGTGCCCCCTTGTGCATCTGGTTTACCTGGGTCCTAGGGAATCGAACCGAGGTCCTTTGGCTTTGCAGGCAAATGCCTTAACCACTAAGCCATCTCTCCAGCCCCTTAAAATAATTTTTAATGGCTGCAAAATATGTACCAACGTACCATGTAGTTGGTAATACTATGATATGCTTACCTTATCTCCTAATGACAAAGTCAGATCACTAACTTCTAAAACTGGAAAATGATAAGGGGAAAGATGTTCACTTTCCCTTCTAACCACTTTTTCCCCCCAAAATATTTCTATTTACTAGAAAGAGAAAGAGAAAGAGAGACAGACAGACAGACAGAGAGAGAATGGACATACCAGGGCTTCTCACCACTGCAAACAAACTCCAGATGCATGTTCCACCTTGTGCATCTGGCTTACGTGGATACTGGGGAACTGAACCTGGGTTCTTAGGCTTCTCAGGCAAGTGCCTTAGCCCCTAAGCCCCCATCTCTCCCGTCTCCTAACCAGACATTTTACCTTCTGCCTCATCACCACTGGAGGCATCCTCAGAATCTGTACAGTTGTTGGGCTCTGGCAAACAGGGAACATATCCCTCAGGAGGCAAACTCACAGTATAGAGCTGGCATTTAGGCTCGATCTTAATGTCTCCATCTGTAAAGACAACAAGCCTTAGTGAATATTATAAAATGTAACCAGATGTTTATTGTTGTTGATTGTATCAGCATCTTTTCTCCAATGAAATTAAGTGAAGGCAAGAAATCAAATAATAAAACCTAACCACTATCATAAATACTTATTTTCATAATCTAGGTATTTTGCCAGAAGAGTGAGTTATCCATATATCCATCTAGGAAAAAGAAACCACCTACAATTACTTAAATTCACATTAACTTACTTATAATATAAACTTCTAGGTTTAATAATATTATATAAAACATAACTAATTCACAAATATGAAACAAAAATATTAACAGTCAGCACAGCATATCCTTTATCATCATACCATGAATCTCAACATTTTGGTGCATATCCTTCCTAAAATTTGTCTCCATATGTACTAACAGCATGTACACAGATTGTGAACATACACCCCCTTCCACAGCCACAAACACATCCATGCATATATAGACAGACACACACGTGCATATACTGACACACCTACCCAAAGACACACAGACAGCTCCTATAGATCAGCATGTCCATACATACACATGTACAAACACACTGACACACAAATATGTGCATACACAGACATGAGATATACAGATGTACATATAATTCATATATATCTTCACAGCATCATATTACATGCATTTTATTATAATTTACATAGATTATACATTGTGCATGAACATTTAAAACTGGGTATAGCAAAAAGTAATACATTATAATATTTAGTATTCTAATATGAAACTCTATGTGTGTGTATGTGTATTTCTTGTGCATGCAATATATGCACGTGGGCCCACATATATGCATTAGTTTACATATCAGAGAATCTGATCAGGTGTTTTCCTCAATTACACTCCATCTCATTTTTTGACATAGGGTCTCTTACTGAACCTGGAGCTCACATATTAAGCTAGATTAGCTGGGCAGTGAGCCCCAGAAATCTTCTTCACCTTCCCAGTGCTGGGATTACAGCTGTACACCACTGCACCCAGCTTTTCAAAAATTGTTTTTTCAAAATTTTGTTTATTTTTATTTATTTATTTGAGAGCAACAGATAGAATGAGAAAGGCAGAGAGAGAGAGAGAATGGGCGTGCCAGGGCCTCCAGCCCCTGCAAATGAACTCCAGATGCGTGTGCCCCCTTATGCATCTGGCTAACATGGGTCCTGGGGAATCGAGCCTCGAACTGTGGTCCTTAGGCTTCACAGGCAAGTGCTTAACCGCTAAGCCATCTCTCCAGCCCTCAAAAAATTTTTTTTGAGGTAAACCCAACAGACTGGCCTTTTATGTGTGTGTGTGTGGGAGGGGAGTAGGGAGAGAATGAGAATTGGCATGCCAGGGCCTCCAGCCACTGAGATAAAACAGATGCATGCACCACCTTGTGCACATATGCAACCTTGTGAGCTTGTGTCACCTTGTGCGTCTAGCTTACGTGGGACGTGGAGAGTCGAACATGGGTCCTTAGACTTTGTAGGCAGGTACCTTAACATCTAAGCCATCTCTCCAGCCCTGTACTCAGCTTTTATATGGGTGCTGGGAATAAGAACTAAGGTTCTCATGCTTGTACAGCAAGCACTTTGCCAAATGAGCCATCTTCCCAGCCCCTGAATATATATATATATATTTGCTTTTTCGAGGGAGGGTCTCACTCTAGCCCAGGCTGACCTGGAATTTTACGACGTAGTCTCAGGCTGGCCTAGAACGTATGGCGATCCTCCTACCCCTGCCTCCTGAGTGCTGGGATTAAAGCCATGCACCACCACACCCAGCTTAGCCCTGAATATATTTTTTAATATTTTATTTATTTATTTGAGAAACACAGAAAGAGGCAGAGAGGAAGAGAAAGAGAGAGAGACAGAGAGAGAGAGAGAGAGAGAGAGAAAAGGAGAGAGGGAGGATGCCAGGGTCTTGTGCCACTGCAAATGAACTCCAGATGCAAGTGCCACTTTGTGCATCTGGCTTTATGTGGAGAATTGAACTTGGATTGTTAGGCTTTTCAGACAAGTGCCTTAACACTTGACCCATCTCTCCAGCCCCCTGAATACACTTTTAATGATATTAAATATTCAATGCTATGGTCTAATTTTAATTTAGTCATTATTTAACCACTCTCATAAAGTTTGCACGTGTGTGCTGGCTTTGAGTAGTCACTGTTATGAACAGTGGTTATGACCATGTATATTAGTTACTTTCCTTGCTACTTTGACCAAATACCTGAGAAGAAACATCTTTAAGGAGGAAGGATTTATTTTCACCCTTGGTTTGAAGGTTCAGTACATCGTGCCAGGGAAGGCATAATGATCATGATGATCACTGCTTGCCGCAGTGGCAGCCAGAAAGTAAGGCTGTTGCTCACATCTCAATGGACCAGGTAGTAGAGATGGGATAGAAAGAAGGCCAAGCTTTCCCCAGAGAGATCTCCTTTCTCCAACTAGGTCAACCTTTCAAAGGTTACACAACTTCCCCAAACAGCAACACACCAGATAGGGATCAAACCAGACAAAGATCAAGTGTTCAAGCACATGAGCCCATATTTTATATCCAAATCATAATACCACCCTTGTTTCATATTCCTTTCCATATATAGTCATTTAATCCCCTCAGATAAACTGGAAATAGAATTGCTGATTTGGAAAGTCTGAACCTTTTGCTGAATTTTTACATATACCAACCAGAAAGTCAGCTCTTCAATACTATGTATCAATCTTCTTAATCTTCCTATTTCATTTAAAATATGGCAAAGTGACTCTCACACTTGGCAAACACAAATTAGTCTTCCACAGAAAGAGCATTTAATTTTATTAACAGTGTCAGACTAAACAAAATCACTAATATATTAAATGTGAAAATTATGAAACCTTTTCAAATTCCTTTGCCATCAATATATTTCACTCTTTTGAGATTACATATTCAGAATACTGCTAGTTTCTGGTTTTTCTGTTAATTTGACTCACAAAGTTGATTGATCACTATGTTACTCCCTATTAGAATCAAGGGCAGATGGAGACATGATTCTAAGTATACTTTCCCTATTGGGTAACATTAACATTTTTCATAGACTATTTTTGGAAGCTTTAAATCAGCTAGATCTTTCTTAATAAGAAAGTTAAATAGAACTTAGATATGTCATTGTTCTTGTAATTATTGGAAATGGACATAGGAATTATTATGGAAGTGATACACAACCATGCAATGCAAGGACTCATCTAAGGAACAGAATTTGACGTGGTGCATGCCAGGGAGACAGTTCTCTGGTGTAAACCACATACAGACTTTTCAGCTGGGTTTGAAGGCTGCAAATGACAATACTATCACATAGTCAAGTGTCCAGGAAAGGTAGATGATTGCTACCTTGGATCTTCGTTTGCTCATTCATAAAGAAAGGCAATAAGATAATCTATATAAGCTTCCACTTCTTATTTTCTATATTTCTTTGGGTAAAACAAGGTTTGCTATTGTATCAGTTACCTCCTCATTGCTGGGACAAAATACTGGATAAAAATCAGTTTAAGGGAGAAAAGGTTTATTTAGCTCACAATTCAAGGTTATAGTCTATCATGGCAGGAAAGGCATGGCACCAGGAGGTGAAGACAGCTGGTCACATTCAGTTCCCAGTGAGAAAGAAGAGTGATGAATGCTGTGAATACTCTGCCAGCTCTTTTGCTTATTTATTTATTTATTTAATTGAGGTAGGGTCTCACTCTAGCCCAGGCTGACCTGGAAATCACTCTGTATTCTCAAAGTGGCCTCAAACTCATGGTGATCCTCCTACTTCTGCCTCCTGAGTACTGGGATTAAAGGTGTGTGCCACCACACCCAGCTTCTTTTGTTCTTATAGAGCCCAGGACCCCAACCCATGGAATAGTGCCACCCACACTAACCTAATCAAGACAATCCTCACAGATACGCAGAGGCTAGCCTGCTCATCAGGCTGACATTACAGCTGTGATGACATTTATCTTTTCAAAAGGTAGATGTCAGACCCTTTGTGTAAGCAAGGACAAGATGGGTTACTCTTTAGTGAGTGGCCAGCAGCTGCTTGGCTCTATAATTCACCACCTCTTGAGTATGCAGCATCTATGAACACAGCTCTCTGGATATCCCATAGGGAGGATTGGTGGTACCAAGAAGGCAAGCAGAAGCTCATTCTGTGTTGATGAAAGTCATCAGCATCCGCATCCCAGGAAACACACAGAAGAGCTAGTGAGATTGGAAGTCCCTAAGCAAAGGAAGGGACATGCTTTGAGTAGCTGTATTTATTTGTAGGACACTGCCACTCAGCTTGATTTAACCCTTTAGTCTTATTTGGGACACAACCATACCCCTTCCACTGTCTTTGCCCACTGCCTCCTTTTCTGTCAGTGGAACCCCTCCTCTGTCTGTGTCCACAGAACTGTAATGCATCTCTCCTGTTCTTCTGATATTGGGAAAACCCCAGCTTGGTTGTAACTGTGGAGTCCTCTGGGTGACTCCCTAGCAGCCCAAGACTTAAGCAGAAGTGCTCAACTGCTACCCACGCACAGATAAAGTGCAGCACCAGGTATCTCGCTGTCCTTGGTGCTGACCAAAAACATTATTTCTTTTCTCTCTTGGCAAAGGCCTTTGCTCTTGCTTCAACATGAAAATAAATCAGGGTGTTCCACAGACACTTACCCTCCACAGTGACTATTGTCAAACCTTCACCTCTGCCCAAAGTGTGCTACTGACCCACACACATGCTCATGAGGCTCACTGTCTCAGCTACAGTGGCTTCCAACTTTGTGAAACATACAAATATGACCATCTATTGTGTTTAAACTGTTAATTAATGATCACAACTTTTACCCATTCCTGCCCTCACTGCTCTTTTCAGCAATCTATCCCCTCTGATTTAGACTGACTGTTGTGTCTGCTGAAATACACTGGACTGGGACTGGGGAGATAGCTCAGTTGTTAAAGGCACTTGCTTGCAAAACCTGCCAGCCCAGGTTCAATTCGCCAGTACTCACATAAAGTCAGATGCATAAAGTGTACATACATCTGGAGTTTGTACCAGCAAGAGGCTCTGATGTTCCCATTAATTCACTCTTTCTCTCTTAAATAAAATAAAAATATTAAAAAAATAAAGAAATACATTGACTGTTCTCTTGGTGGGTCTGTGATTGCCAAAATCTTTAAATGCTGTAGGTCTGAAAATATCTTTGCTTGGCCCCTTTTATAAAGTGCTATTCTCATATTTACTTCATAGGTAGTACATTACACAGGCCCAGGGAATACACATATGCCTGACAAATATCCCTCCTATTCTGCTCTGGCATCTTGGCTCTAAGTTTGGGAGGAAGTTAATACTTCCATGTGCAGGACTGTTAGTGAATATGACAGAAAAAAAAAGCGTGCACATACGCTATTCCTGTCTTTTTAAGTGAATTAAGTGGCACATTCACTGCCTCTTGTCTTTCCACATGATATGTCTTGGTGCTCATTCCAGTGGGCTCACAACAGGACAGATGAAAACCCTTTGTGTTCCTCTTCTTTTTTTCTTTTAAATATTTTTATTTACTTATTTCAGTTAGAGAGAGAGAGAGAGAGAGAGAGAGAGAGAGAGAGAGAGAGAGAGAGAGAGAGGAAGAGGCAGATAGAGAGAAAGAATGGGTGTGCCAGGGTGAATTCAAACTCCAGATGCATGTGCCACCTGTGCATCTGGCTTACACGGGTCCTGGGGAAATTGAACCTAGGTGCTTTGGCTTTGCAGGTAAATACCTTAACTGCTAAGTCATCTCTCCAGCCCTCCTTTCTTTAGTGTTGAAGGACTTGACATTTGGTCTGTGAACTGCTTTTCACCATGTTTTACTTATTTCTCTGTGAGATATCTATCATTTTCTTATTGACACATGGTTATTTATATACTAAAGAAATGAACCCTTTGTCAGTACTAACTAACAGTGGCAATAATTGCTAGTTTACTATTTGCTTTCTCCTTTGTTTGAAGTTCTTTTTTGGAGCATTTTGAATTTTGTTTTGTTTTGGTTTGATTGTTTTGAAATAGGGTCTCACTTTAGTCCAGGCTGACCTGGAACTCATTCTGTAGCCCCAGGCTGGCCTCAAACTGACAGTGCCTCCTATCTCAGCCTCCCAAGTGCTGGGACTAAAGGTATACAGCAACACATCTAGTGGCATTTTGAATTTTTAAAGTATAACCAATAATTTTACCTTCTGTGACTTTGGATAACTTAGACTTTGTAGGAAAAGAATTTTCCTATGATGTCTTCAAGTACTTACATAGTTTGATGTTCTGATTTAATTCTGAACCCTTTTGGAATTTAGTCAATTTATTTTTTCTATGCAGGTGATCTCAACAAAATTATAAAGTTATCCACAATCCATGAACCCCTCAGACCTACAGTGCTCTGTGGACTAGAGATGTAGCAGAACATGTTGCCCTGATAGAAACACTAAGTGTCCAAAGCTCATCCACCACCAAAGGGGCCTGGGAATACTTGTCACATTGCTAGTTTAACAGGAACAGAACCTTTAACTTTAATCAAATAAAGTTTTTTCAACATAGTCAAATGTGGTCATGCTCTCCATGACCCCTATGTAATAATATCTGTGCACACCAGTCCCTCAGTTCAGAGTGACCCCTCACTATGTCCCTTTCATCATGGAATCTGCTCCTTGACTTTCTCCTCAGTGGGCACTGTATTTAAAATGCATCTCCGTGGCTGTCTCTTGTATTACACCATCTTTTCAATTTTTTTTTCTGAGCAGAAACTCTGGAAACATCTGTAGCCATCTGTGTTCTATTTCATGGCATCTTTTACTATTTTTCAGTCATTTATTCACAGGTTTTATAATGTCCCCTAGTAGACTGTGAGCTTAATTGTGGCAGGATGTGTCTATTTTGCTTTCTACAATCATCACCTGATGTGTTTATGGGATAAATTGGTGCCTGGCTGGAAATTTCCAGTGTTACTCCTTAACAAGGATCTGAGATCCTTGGTACTCAGGATTCCATTTAACTATTCATAATTTGTATTTATTTATTTTTGGTTTATTGAAGGCAGGGTCTCACTCTAGCCCCAAAGCTGAGCTGCAACTCATTCTAGCTCCAGACTGTCCTTGAATTCATGGTGGCCCTACTACTTTAGCCTCCTGAGTGCTGGGATTAAAGGTATGTGCCACCATGCCCAGCTATTCAGAATTTATAAATATAGGACCTGCAGGATCATTTTGGGAAGGCAAAAACCTTCCTTGGGCACACGATTATTTTAAGCACTAGCATCACAACTATTAGGACAGTGTTAATTTTAACTAGCCTTGTAGTTCGAGCCTCATTTTTCTCATCGGTGGAGTAAATGTCTCTCCCTAAAGGGGATGTTGGAAAATTAGATCACAAGGCTGATGTGTGCACTTGAGGCTCAGCACCAAGGACAGTATCTCATAGACTGGAGGCAACCCTGGAGGACAGCATCCCTATGCTAGGGGGTGGAGGTAGGACACAAAGGACCAAGTCTCCCAGCTGGAACCAACACAAAGAAGAACAGCACTGTCAGGGCCATGAGTAATGACACAGCAGAAGTAAGGTGGGCCTCTGGGGCCTCTGACTCTTGCTGTTGCTGCCAATGCCAACAGCTCACACATGATGTCTCTGTGTCTGCTGTGTGCTATGCTTCCTCACGTAAGCTCAGGCGGTTTCTTGAAAAAAACTCCTGAAGTAGCAGCTTCTCTGTTGGGGGAACTAAGGGAGATACTAAGGACCAGGACAATCAAGACTCCCAACCCACAGACCTGATCATCTGAAGAGAAAGAGTGAGGACAGATAGAGCAAGGAAGAGACCTGACCCAATGCAGACAGAGAAAGGACATCACCACTCCGTGGGACACTAACTGTAAGAAGGCGTCAGAGTATCCTAAAGTGACTCTGACTTTATGATAGTCCAGTGAGAATTATTACTACAGCCCAAGTGGTATGCTCTCAGACACATGTATAAGGAAATGAAGCTCTTATAGTCCACATAACCTGGGGCTACTTTTCTACTGGAGTTGTCCTTAATGATGAAGCTTGAACAGATTAACTAATTCAAAGAGCTTATAACATTCTATTAAGTGAACATACCACCTTTAATTTATCTACCTCCTATTAATGGTCATACAGATTAGCCAATTTTAACAAAACCAATTTTGGATTTTCCTGACTAGTGTCCTTTTAAAAATTAAATTAGCATACAAAACAATGGATTTCATTATAACATTTTCATATGTATATGTAATTATAATTATAATTTATCCTTATTTATCCTCTTACTATCCTCTTATCTCCCTGCCTTCTTTTTTTTTTAAATGCATAAATCTCTTAAAAATTTTTTTTGTTCATTTTTATTTACTTGAGAGCAACAGACAGAGAAAGAGGCAGAGAGAGAGAGAATGGGCGTGCCAGGCCTCCAGCCACTGTAAACGAACTCCAGATGCGTGCGCCCCCTTGTTCATCTGGCTAAAGTGGGTCCTGGGGAATTGAGCCTCGAACTGGGGTCCTTAGGTTTCACAGGCAAGCGCTTAACTGCTAAGCCATCTCTCCAGCCCTCTCCCTGCCTTCTTGGTACCCTTTTTCTTGCAAAATAGTTCCCCTTTTCTTTTTAAAAATATTTTTATTATTTATTTATTTGAGAGAAAGAGGCAGATATGAGAGAGAGAGAGAGAGAGAGAGAGAGAGAGAGAGAGTGAAGGAGGAGGAGGAGGAGGGGGGGGCAGGGCTTCCAGCCACTACAAACGAACTCCAGACACATGCACT
This sequence comes from Dipus sagitta, assembly GCA_036346955.1. Taxonomy (NCBI): domain Eukaryota; kingdom Metazoa; phylum Chordata; class Mammalia; order Rodentia; family Dipodidae; genus Dipus; species Dipus sagitta. The sequence goes on from CM070783.1 coordinate 39,307,701, forward strand.
ACCTTGTGCATCTGGCTTTACATGGGTACTGGGGAATTGAACTCAGGTCCTTATGATTTGCAAGCAAGTGCTTTAACCACTGGGCAATCTCACCATCTCAGTTTCCTCTTTTCTTTCATGCCACATATTATATACATGCATATGTAGTTAATTCTGTATTCCCATATGAAGAAACATGAGATACTTTGTCTTTCTACATGTCTCAGAGCCCTCTTGTTTCCCTTACCCCTTCCATTTAGGCACCTGCCTCCTTTTTCATATTTCTCTTTCTACTCTACATTTATTGCATATATTTATATTTAAATTTTGATTTCACATATGAGAGAAAATGCATATTTTCCTTTTCGTTTAACATAATCTACAGTTTCATTCATTTTCCTACAAATGTCTTAATTTCACTCTTATTTATAATCAAGTAAAATTCCACTGCACATGTATGTACCACATTTTCTTTATCCATTACTATGTCAAAGGACATCTATGCTTGTTACATAGCATGGCTACCATGAATACTGCATCAATAAACATGATATGTAAGTGTCTAAATGGTACGCTGGCTTATAATTCTTCAGGTACATACCCAAGAGTGATAGATTTGGTCATATAGTAGTTATATTTTTAGTTTTTTTGAGGCACCTCCATAATGATTACTATAGTGGCTGTACCAGTTTACATTCTCACCAGAAGTAAATAAGTGTTCCTCTTTCCATAAATCCTTGCTAGCATTTGTTGCCACTTGTTTTTGTTATTATAGACATTCTAAACAGGGTGAGATGGAATTTAAACACAGTTTTAATTGGTATTTTCTGATGGTTAAGGATCAAACTAGTGTATCTTAGAAGACAACAGTACCAACAAGCATTCAAAATGCTATAGCAAGCATGGTCATTAGTCAAGGAAGACAGCAAATGTTTTCCCATAGTTCCATCAATAAAATAGCCACTATTAGAACTGTTTAATTTTCTCTATACAGCTGAATATTTTACAAATTTGCACACATGGCTGTGATATATTTTTCTCTCATGTCAATATAATATCTACTTACTTAATATGACTTTAATGCATGAATAGAATTCCATCTTATAAAAAAAAGAATTCCATCTTATAAATATAACACAGTTCATTTAACCAACTTCAACTATTAAGTATTCAGATTTCTAACTTGCATTCAAATAATGGTCTGGTTTGGTTTTGTCTTCCTGAAACCTGGAGAATGAAGGAAACTTGGCTCAGCCACCCAATTACAAGCCATGTGGCAGTTCAATGCCCTTCTACAAGTCTGCAAACTCTCCAGGAAATACTTTTGCATCATCATCTTTTTCTCTGACTCTGTGCTATAAAAGTGTTTCTCCTCTGTCCTCTGTCAATCCAGATGCAAATCATCACTCATCCCACACAGGAGTGATTTTAAGGGAGACTTGAGAGGTAGGGGAATAGATCATGTCTTGCCAACCTTGTCTTTTTGGTAATATAGTCCCTCCACCTACATCTAGCTGAACTGTCTTAACCCTTACTGTAGTTGTGGGCCTGCCAGGGTCCATATCTTCAATCACTGAAAGAAGCAGATCTCCTAAGAGGTGAGAAACGGGGCTGGAGAGATGGTGGCTTAGCAGTTAAGGCACTTGCTTGCAAAGCCCAATGACCTGGGCTCAATTCCCCAGTACCCACATAATGCCAGGTGCACAAAGTGGTGCATTCATCTGGAATTCATCTGCAGTGGCTAGAGGCCCTGGCACACTCATTCTCTCTATTTATCTCTGCTTCAAATAAATAAAAATATTTTAAAAGAGGTGAAAAATGATGGCAGTCGTCAGCACAGGGTTTTCTTTAAGGGGTCAGATTCAGGTGTGCTGATCGTGGCATACATATGGTGTCTGATTAAAAAAAGCAGGGAAGGGTGACTGATGAAACCATCAAGAGCAATGGAAAAGACATGTCAGCTCTCTGAGATGGAAGGCTTAGAAGGCAAGCACTATATCTTGCTTTGAAGAGATACTTTATATCAAAATATGAGTTTGTGGACAGGTTGGTGAGCTCAACTTGACAGTCATAAGTATGTACAGACATAGAATGCCATATGCTAGGTACAATTCTCCACAAGTGACTAGCGTCCCAAGAAGAAATCTAGGGCTAGAGATGGCTCAGCAGTTAAGTGCACTTTCTGTCTAAGCATGAGGGCTTGAGAGAATTGAACTCTAGTCTCAGTGTGGAGCTGGGTGTGGCCACATGTATCTGTAGTCACAGTCCCACAAAGGGGAGTAGAGACCAGGAAATTGCCTAGGTTCACAACCAACAGCAAGCTACAGGATCAGCATTTGACTCCAGTTCAAAATGAGCATGGGTGGAAGAATGATTGAAGCAGAACACATGAAGTTCTGCTCCAGCCTCTGCAGGCTAGTGACCCCCTGCTGTAGGCAAGTGCATGGGGCACTGCAAGGGCACATACACGTGCATGCACCACACACCACACGTCACATCACACACAAGCAAAGCAAAACTTAAAAAATAAGAAATCTGAGGAGTTTTAAGATACTCCACATAAATCAAAACATTGAGGGAAATAACTGTGTAAAAGATATGAAAATTTAACATCTTAACATATGCTATGAAACTACCCTTTGAAAGGCTGTACCTTATGTGACATTCTTTTTTTTTCAAATTTTTATTAACAACTTCCATGATTATAAAAAATATCCCATGGTAATACCCTCCCTCCCCCAACTTTCCCCTTTGAAACTCCATTCTCCATCATATCCCCTCCCTATTCCAATCAGTCTCTCTTTTATTTTGATGTCATGATGTTTTCCTCCTCTTATGATGGTCTTGTGTAGGTAGTGTCAGGTACTGTGAGTCATGGATATTCAGGCCATTTTGTGTGTGGAGGGAGCACGTTGTAAGGGGTCCTACCCTTCCTTCGGCTCTTACATACTTTCCACCACCTCTTCTGCATTAGACCCTGAGCCCTGGAAGGTGTGATAGAGATATTACAGTACTGTGCACTCTGGTCTTATGTGACATTCTTATCAGTAATTTATAAGTATTCATTTTCCTAAATTCTCAGTGATAAGGTAGCATAAACATTTCTGGAAAATCTTTCTTAATTTGGTATGGCTCATTAGTTGTACATTTTTAATAATAGGGAGGCTTTCTCAGGTGCTCTCTGAAATAGGGAGCCACAAATTATAAGCACAATGGTTCTGTATTGACCTAAATTTCAGATCATATGCTCTATACACTGGTTCCACTCTCAAATATAGCTACAATTATTTTGAGGAAAACAGTAATACTTCTTACTTGCAAGGGCTAACTGGCAGATGCTACTTCAGGAAATTTGGTCCAGAGGACAGGATGGGGTAGCAGAGAATGGGTACTCAGTCCAGCCTCCACGTTCTGGCAACATTCCTTCTCTGGGCATCTGGACATTTCAATACTTAGATCTAAATAAAAAGGTGGCCATAGCAATTTCTCTGGAAGAGATAAAATTGAGTTGAAAATCCCCTGGAATATGTGCCAAGAATGTTGTTCAAGGGGCACAAATGAAGTACCTCAAGCCTTCAAATATACTTCCTCATAGCATGCCAGGCCACGTCTCCTCCAGGGCACACTGAATCACAGTGATCTTTTCCACTGTCTTCTGGAACTTAAGACATCTTCAATAAAGAACACTGTCCTTTCTTCAGATTTTTATCAGGGTTAAACTGAACACTAGAATATAACTTAGTACATACACAAGTGTATACATGCAAGCATATATCCATACTCACACATGTGCACACATGAACAAGTCAACTCATGCACAGGCATGCCAATCCCTGATAATGTGTGCCTAATACATGTATATGCGCACGTGCCTCTGTACAAGCATACACATCCAAGCATGCACACATACAATCTACAACTTCATGGCCAATCTCCATTTGTCCAGTTTCCACATTCCAGTATCATTATGACTTATGTGCAGTAGAAATTTCACTGCTTTACAGTTGTTTACTGAGATGCTCAGCCTTGAAATAATATCTGCCACACAGCATGGGTTTATGAGCTAGTTTACCTCAATAGTGAGTAATTAATCTATCTGATGTATTTAAAATTTTATCCTCTCATAAAAAGCTTCCCCTTTCTAATATCAAACTCTCTACCAGCTTTGCAGCATCAAGCCAGCACACACAACTACAGAGCTAAACTTTCTCAAAGGAATTTTCTTTTTAATACAACATTTCCTAAAGGGCACAAATATCATGCAATTTATGTTTTTTTAAAGATAAAATATCACCTTTGTTTGTTGCTTCCCCTGAATATTAATGAGGCAGCAAGAGTGATAATGGGCCTTGTTGATACTAAACCTCAATGCAAACTGTCATTTGCTGAACTGATCAATAATCAGGGTAAAATATTCCTATGTGAGAGGTTTCCATTTGTGGGGAGGCGGCAGGTGAAGAAACATGGAAAATGGCCAAGAAAATACAGCACAAGTTCCTTAAAGGGACAGCTGTATTCTAGACCACACATACTAAACTGTGGCTACAACCCAATAAAGGGTAGCATGATGGTTCATATTGTTAACTTGGCAGGATCAAGAATCACGTAGGAGGGTTGGAGGGATGGCTTACTGGTTAAGGTGTTTGCCTGCAAAGCCAAAGGACTCAGGTTCAATTCCCCAGGACCCATGTTAGCCAGATTCATAGGGGGTGTGGTGGTTTGAATAGAATAGATGGCCTCCAATATATTCAGTTGTTTATTTATTTGTAGTTTGCATCTGCAGCCAATTGGCTGGAGGCAGTGTCACTGGGTGGATCTTTAGGTGTGGTGGTGGGTTTCAGATTTCAATCTAAAGATATGCAAAGTGTGACTAGCTGGATTTCCTGAAGTGTGCTGTGTGGCTTTTGGCTTTTAGGTTTGTGCTTCTCTCTCTCTGCTTGGACCTGTGAAGGCAGGACAGTTTCTTCTGCCATTATGGAAATTCCCCTGGATCTGTAAGCTTCAATAAATAAATAAATATCCCTTCAATAAATATCCCTTCCTCCATAACTGTGCCTGGTCTGGAAGTTCATCTCAGCGAACCTGAAGCTGTCTGCTACGGGGGGGGGGGGTACACATGTCTGGAGTTCGTTCGCAGTGGCTAGAGGCCCTGGCGCCCATTCTCTCTCCCTCCTTCTTTCTCTGTCAAATAAATAAAAATAAAATATTTTTTAAAAAAAGAATCATGTAGGAGACAAAACTCTGTACATGTATGTGAGAGAGTTAACTGAGGAGGGATGATCCACCCAAACTATGGGTGGGCACCATTCCTCTCTCCCACTATGTCACTAAAAACAAAACAAAACAAAAAGAATCAAATATTTTAAGTCAGGTGTGGGAGTGGTGGCACACACCTTTAATCCCAGTGCTCAGGAAACAGAGATAGGAGGATCACTGTTAATTCAAGGCCATCCAGAAACTACATAATGAATTTCAGGTCAGCCTGGGCTAGAGTGATAATACCTCTAAACCTCAAAAGACCAAAAACCAAACCAACCAACCAACCAACCAAACAAACAAACAAAAAAAATAAGAGTCAGGCCGGGCGTGGTGGCGCACGCCTTTAATCCCAGCACTCGGGAGGCAGAGGTAGGAGAATCGCCGTGAGTTCGAGGCCACCCTGAGACCCCATAGTGAATTCCAGGTCAGCCTGGGCTAGAGTGAGACCCTACCTCGAAAAACCAAAGAAAAACCAAATAAAAAAAAAGAAAAGAAAAAAGAAAAAAATAAGAGTCGGGCATGGTAGCCACACCTTTAATCCCAGCACTCTGGGAGGCAGAGGTAGGAGGATCGCCATGAGTTCAAGGCCACCCTGTGGCTGCGTAGTGAATTCCAGGTCAGCCTGAGCCAGAGTGAGACCCTACCTCGGGGGGGGGGGGGGGGAATAAAATACTTTGGATCATATTATGTTAGAATGTTTGATTTTTTAAAAATTGCTGTTTAAGTTGCTAACAAGTTACATAAAAATATCATTAAATTAATTTTGGCGAAGAATTCTTGACAGAAATTTCAACAATCTCTGAATCTCTGAAATGGTCCTAAACATACTTATTCAATTTTATATGATATATTTATGTGAAGCAGTTCTCAACATTAGTGATTGTAAAGTGAAAAACTAGTAAGCTCTGAAAAACATCAAAGATGCTTTCTGTTCTACAGTATCAAATACTCAGCAAATTTTAACTTTTTAAAAATTAAAAAAAAAAGTTTTTTTTTTTTACAGAGAGAGAGGAAGAGAGAGAGAGAGACAGATAGAGAACTGGCACTCCAGGGCCTCAACCACTGCAATTGGATGCCAGACACTTGCACCACCTAGTGGGCATGTGTGACCTTGCATGTGCCTCACCTTTGTGCATCTGGCTTACTGGGATCTGGAGAGACAAACATGGATCCTTGGGATTCGCAGGCAAGTGCCTTAACCACTAAGCCATCTCTCCAGCCCCAAATTTTAACTCTTAATATATATAATATATAATATAAAATCACATTCATTTCATTAGTATGCACATTTTCTTAGTAAATGATAAGACTATGTATAACAAATAATTATTTTAAAACAAATTGCTTTATTATTTATGACCATAAATATTTGATTTATACATATTTTATATACCAATATGCCTGGAGTAGTAATTGCTCAGGCAAAAGGTATGAGTGTAAACAGTTTAAGAAGCCTTTCTGGGGCTGGAGAGATGGCTTAGTGGTTAAGGTGTTTGCCTGCAAAGCCAAAGTACCTCAGTTTGATTCCCCAGGACCCACGTAAGCCAGATGCTCAAAGGGGCACATGCATCTGGAGTTTGTCTGCAGTGTGGAGGCCCCAGAGACCCCATTCTCTCTCTGTCTGCTTCTTTCCCTCTCTTGCTCTCTCAAAATAAATAAATAAAATTAAAAAAAAAGAAGCCCTTCTGTAGACCAGGGTAACCCCTGGCCATCAATCTGAAAGTTCAGCACAAGAGCCAACAATGATGTATGCAATACCAGAATTAATGTTAATTTCTCCAAAGTAATCTATAAATATAATACAAATACTATTTTTTAAGTGGCAGTGCTATGCTAATAAAGACTACCTATTAAGATGCAAACTGTTCTCTTTAATTTAATTAATTAATTTATAAGAAACAGAAGGAGAGAGAAAATAGCCACACTAGGGTTTCTAGGCACTGCAAATGAACTCTAGACACATATGCCACCATGTGCATCTAGTTTATGTGGGTACTGCAGAATTAAACCTGGGTCCTTAAGTTTCACAGACAAGCACCTTAGCTGCTAAGCTATCTCTCCAGTCTCAAATACTATTCTTTAACAGTTTATGTATACAGAAACTTGTATGTAATTTGACATTCTAATCCTAACATACGTATGTAGAACTGCATCTAGAATCTACTTGAGATAGAGCACAAACAAATGTGAAATCCAGTGATAGGATTTTTGAAAGGAATCTCAAAAGACTATCTCCATTGTCAGGGGATAGATGAAAATTTCTCAGAAAAAACAAAAAGGCAAAAACTAAGAAAGGGGGAAATATAACCTCAGTAAAATAAAATTTTTTTACTTTTTAAAATAATGTATTAAATATTAAAGTGTATTAAAAAGCACTTAGAAAAGTAAATTGGGGGCTTCTGAGATGGCTTAACAGTTAGAACTGCTTGTTTGCAAAGCCTTCTGGACCAGGTTCAATTCCTCAGTACCCACATAAAGCCAAATGCACAAAGTAGCACATGCATCTGGAGTTCATTTGCAGTGGCAAGAGGCCGTGGGGCATGCCCATACTTTCTCTTCTTGAAAGTAAATAAATAATAAAAGTTTAAAAAAAAGACAACCACTAAAAACTGTTCATGGTAATTATGGCAAAGATCTTGTGTTCCAGATCTATAAAAATCAGTTAAAATTAATAAGATAATCCAATTTGTAAATGGGCAGAACATGAACAGATACTTGACAAAAAATACAAATAGACAATAGTACAAAAAGGTAATAAAAGCATTATTCAAAAAGAAAATAGAAACAAGGTATTATGACACATGCCTATAATCTGAGCACTTAGGAAGCAAGAGAAGTCCCAAACCAGCTTGTAGTAAGACTCTTTAAAAAAAAGTAAAAGCTAATTTAAATTACAATAAGATACCACTTTACAATATCAAACACTGGCAAGGACAGTGGAACTCACATGCATTGCTACTGGGAGCAGAAATCAATTAAGCACATATGTCATTTCTTAAAAAGTTCTACTACTCTTCTACTCTTAAAAAGTTCTACTATCCTTCTACTCTACGACCTAGTGATTACATTCTTGTGTGTTTATTCAAGGGTATAAAATGTATCCACTCAGCAAACACCTGCTGGTTGAGTATCTCTTACACAAAATGCTTGGCATCAGAAGTGTTTTAGGTATTTTTTTGACTTTTGTATATTTGCATACATATGAGATAGCCTGAGGAAGGAACCCAAGTCTAAACGCAAAATTCATTTGTTTCATACACTTCTTAAATGTACAATAGCATGTAAATAGTTTAACGTAACATTGTTAGTGACCTGTCAATTGTGGTAAGGTATAGAGTCTGATACAGATTACAACCTGTTCAGGATACTCATGGTAACATTCCTAAGAGTCCAGATCTATAATTCAGATGACCATCAACAGTAAAACATCTCAATAGTGAGAGAGCAACTCAATAGAACACAATGTAGTAATACAACAAACCACAGATGAACTGCACATTAATCCAAAACAGCCAGACAAAATAATTTATCTTATGTAATTCCACTTATGTGAAATTAAAATGCAAACCTTTGTCAAAAGATTATGATAACAGTTTGAGAGGGGAAGAGACCTGACTAGATGGTAAGATATGTGGATAGGGTTCTTGTATTGGTGGCACATACAACTAACTGCCAAGACTCATGGAAGTAGCCCATCAAAATGCCACCTTTCAGCAAAAACTGGAAGTGGAAGACTGGAGATCTTTTCTCATTTCCTTACGACTGATATATGGCATCCTGCTGAGGTGGTACCTCTTCCTAGTCCTTAGCTGAAACTAAGGGATGAGAGGCTGAGCAGCCACAGAAGGGAGCTGCCCACACCAATTGGGAAAGGTAGCTGATCAGCAACAATGAGAGTAAGTACAATGTGACTGCTTCCTTCAATGCCAGAATCTAAGATGGCTGCAACCTCACTGCTGCCTCCAAATCCAGAGGCAGACAGAACTCTGGGAAAAATGAAGGGAAGAAAACTCTGGGAATGCAGTTCAGCACAGCATGGCCAATGATAATTATACCTCAACACAGTAAAAGCCAAACATGCAGGAGAAGCAAATGTGTTCACTTCATCTCCTCCCCTTCTTCCATAGAAAGAGAGGCAGAGGATTCAGACCACAGAGGGCAAACAGTAAACAAGAGGGAAGCAATGTACTATGGAAGATGAAAGCAGATGGGGTATGTCCCAGGAAACCTGGAAGTGGGGGAGAAGATTGGGTACAGACATGCAGGATGGCTGTCGAGGATCCTTCCTACATATCCCTAGCAGCCTATTTGACTCTAGCAGAAGACAGACTTTCTGCAGAGGGCTGACACTGGGTCTGTGGGTGGTTATTCTGTAGTGATACATGATAATGCAGATACCTTGATGTAAACAGGGAACCTGAACACATCTATGACAGATGCTGGAGATTCCATATTCTCCTCCCAAACACTGAGATGGCATGACAGAAATGAATGAAACATAGCTCAAAGCGGAAGTCTGAGAAAATCTCTAAGAAAGTATGTCAAAATGACTGAGTCACAAAGAGATAGAAAAGATAAGAGATAAGAACAAGATGCACTCTATTGGGGGGTATCTAAATATCAAGAATTCCTTACAGAAAAAGAAAAGAAAAAAAGAAATTATCAAGGAAACAATAAAACAACATGCATTTCCAGAATAAAAGGATAATGGGTAGCTAGTATAAGGGATAAAAATAAACTCATAACCTCACAATCATAGTCTACTGTACTAAGGTTAAGAGGACAAACCTCAAAGAGCCTGAGGCAGGTTAGGGTGTTTCTATACACAGGATATAGAAACAGAATGACAAACTGACTTTCCAACAATAACCTTGAACATTGGCAGCGGTCTTCAAAAGCAGGAGAGAGAATGATTTCCCATTCAGAATTCAATATCCTGTGTAACTTTTAATAAAGTGTAAGAATGGAATTTGACATTCAAGATCACTAAAAAATTATTTCCCAAAAGCCATTTGTTAGGAAGGTACTAGGGGAATGTTTTCCTACACAGGGAAAGCAAGTTCACGAAAGTAGAGCCAGGGCCTCAGGTAGTAAAAGAAGTATAACGGAACTTCTGGGAGAACAGTAGCCAGAGCACCAAGACAGATGCCAAGCAGGGTCTAGAGAATGACAACCCTTCTGGAGTGGCACAGAAGAGGTCCCAGGAAGACTAGCTGGTTGAATTCTTCATGGTTCTAACCATGAAGGTGATTTACAGAATGTTAGGAAAGGGAGGCTGGGAGGAGATTAATGCCAAAGAAAATTATAAAAACCACTTAAAGTTGAAACAGAATAGTAATATATTGTGTGCTCAGGTAGATATAGTGTCTCTATATTAATAAAGTGTAAACAATTAACAATAAGCTGAGGGGTAAAAACAAGGAATGTCTATGATGGGGAAGGTAGTGAGTGAAACAAACTGTTTCTACTGGGAAAAGTTAAGGCCTGCCTGCCCCCACTCATACTGCCACCCAAAAAGAAAAAGAAAAACGAAAAAAACAGCAGAGGCATATTATTAAAGACAAGGATGTAATTACCATAAGAAACAGCTAGAGTCAGGAACTCATGCACGTATATTTGTGATACTGGGAATGGAGGGCAGAATACTGCTGGGTTTCTTTTTCATATATATCTGTATCTATTATCTTTACATATTTACCATAGATTTATTTGGCTCTAAGATCTGTATAAGACATAACTAATTTAAAAAACAACAACAAAAAAAGACAGTATGGGTTTTCAGTGAAAGCAATTTGCTGAAATATATATGTGTAAACACACACAAATATATGTTATTTTAGTCATTTGCTGAATATGACTGTCTTTGGGAACAAATAGAATTAACATTCTTGGAACCAAAGGGAGTGAAAGGGTTTTTGTAATGTGAACTAATGTCAGCAAATTGGCTAAGTAACTGCCATAGTGACCACGTGTTCTTCTATCTGTACAAAGAACATTTTCCTCCATCTTTTATTTAGGGATTAAGATTACTTTCTCTCTTACTGTGGCTATCTTCCTCTGCCAGAGCAAAGCTGTGACGTGAGCCCACGTACAGGCCCGATTATCAGTCTCTGCCTTGAACATCCTGTCTCATGGGCACTCTCAAATGAACTTGCAGAGTTGTCACACAGTTTATAACTGTCCCTTCATTGTGATTTCATTGTTTTGCTCTTAGCTAAAATTTCTTTCTCCAGTTGAAAATAACTTATGATGATTTTTCTTCAAAACTTATTATGATGAGAGATCAGCTATTGCTAGAGCTAGGAAATGCAATCAGCCTAGATGCTTAACAATGGATGAATGAATAATGATGTAGTATACATACACAATGGAGTTTAATTCAGTTATAAAGAAAAATTAAATTATGAAACTTGCAGGAAAATGGGTCAATCTATATACACTAAGTGAGATAACTCAGGCTCAGAAAGACATGCTGTATGTTCTCTCTCATATGTGGGTCCTGGCTTTGAATTTAAAATTTTTTATGTAAGATGAGTTAACAGTCAGTAGTAAAGTCTGTAAAGCTATAGTCTCTTTTATTTTGATGTCATCACTTTTTCCTCCTATTATGATGGTCTTGAGAGGGGGAGGGGATATGATGGAGAATGGAGTTTCAAAGGGGAAAGTGGGGGGAGGGAGGGAATTACCATGGGATATTGTTTACAATCATGGAAGTTGTCAATAGTAAATAAATAGCCAAAAAAAAAAAAAAAAGTCTATAAAGCTAGACAGAGGCCAGGAGGGCTGGGCATGGTGGCACATGCCTTTAATCCCAACACTCGGGAGGCAGAGGTAGGAGGATCGCCATGAGTTCAAGGCCACCTTGAGACTACACAGTGAATTCCAGGTCAGCCTGGGCTACAGCAAGACCCTACCATGAAAAACCAAAAAGAGGTCAGGAGGGAGGACTTGGGGAAGGGATAGTAGATATATAAGTAGAGGGATAGAATATAGGGGGTGAAAAGGTCTAAGAGGTTCCAGGAGAAGGGCATGAAGGAGATGATGGGATGGGTGAGGGTCCCACAAAACTAAGGACATTATACATAAGCAATATGGAAACCTACATCTCTGACAGTTAATTAAAAAGTGTAATTTAATGATGTGGTGCACCCAAGTCCCAGCACTTGGGATGCAGAGATAGGAGAATCACAATGAGTCTGAGGCCAGCCTGGAGCTACAGTAAGTTCCAGGTCAGCCTAGGATAGAGTGAGACCTTACCTCAAAAACAAACAAACAAAAACTGTAACTTTAAAACAAAGAAAGAGTTTAGGCAAAAGTACCCTGCTGGGATGCAGAATGCTGTGCCCAGAAGTTATAGATTGTTACAGAAAAATCCCAGTGCAGGGGCTTGACACTACCCTGCCCAATGAGTTGTTGGTTAGGGAGACCCATGAGCCCTTCCACTGCAAAAAAACCAAACCAAAACAAAACAAAAAACCTGTACAAGCTAGTGCAAATGCTCTTAGTTATTCACCAAAAGCAAATGGTAAGATCCTATTGCATAAGATACCACCACCACATGCTTTGGTGGCAAGACACTGAGCAATCACGCTGGAAGTAAGCTGGAAACCTCCTCCTTGCTGAGTAGGGTAGGAAGTGCTATGCAGCCTATTGGGGGAGAAAAGTCATCAATAGCCTTAAGCCGCAGTGGATTCTGCAAACTATAAAACTTGCTATCCAGGCAAGATGTGCTCACTGGTACAATAGTGGCATGTCAGTTTATGGGAGTAACTAACTGCTTTCTGACTGGATTTGAGGCCCACTTCGTGAGAGGTGAATTCATGCCTGGTATTGAAAACTGAGTGAAAAGTCTATGGCTTGGAAGGTCATAGGCCCTAGCAGGGAGAAAAGCTACCAGTAATTTTTGGCTAAATGGATATGTTGTGCCCACTAAATTGTGCTGTAAAAGCCTGGGGAGATAACTAAGTGGTTAAAACCACTTGCTTGCAAAGCCTACTGCCTCCAGTTTAATTCCCCAGTACTCACATGAATCCAAATACACAAAGTGGCACATGAGTCTAGAGTTCATTTACAGTAGCAAGAGGTCCTGGCATACTCATTCATACTCTCATAGAAATAAAAACTAAAAATGCCCTCTAAATGTTTATGTCCATAGATTAGCACTGTTCAACTTTTGGTTAGAGAAGCTTCTTTCTGCAGATGGTGGTGACAACTGGGGAAACCCAAGACTTGTCAAGGTGATAAGAATTAGTGACATTTGAGTGCTCAGCACTTGATGTGATATCAAGGCTTAGGGAACATTGCAGAAGAGAGGACAGAAAAATTTAAGAGCCAGAAAGTGGGGAGAAGTTCTGTGGGGCATTATCCTTTAGATATGGTGTGATTGGTATGTTCATGACCTCACAGAGGATGTTGTTCCCTCCATAGATCTGCACAATATTGACTCCATCAATGATGGAGGGGGAAGTTGCAGTCAGCTCTGTTGCTGGATGAACATCCAATCAGACATAGCTTATGAGAGGAAGGGAGTTTATTTCAGGCAGAGAGAGTCCAGGGGAACACCATCAATGGCAGAAGAAGCTGGCTCCCTTTCATAAATCCAAGCAGAGAGAAACCATCAACTAGCCAGCAAACACCAAAAGCAGCAAGCACAAACTGCCAGAACTCAAACTGCTCTAAGAACACCTAGTGTAGGGCTGGACCTTGATCTGCCTCTAGTGACATATCCTCTCTAGCAGGAATCTGTCTCTAAGGGCTCAAGTAGGCAGTATAATAAAAATGAGTGAGTCTATGGGGCCAAATATTCAAACTATCACATTCAAACTACTACAAGCACAAAAAAATACATTAAAATAGAAGAGGACTACTTGGAAAGAGGAAAAGATTCAGTAGAATAGGGGTGTGAGAGGGAGACAAACAGGATAATGGGAAATGGGAGAGGATTATGATCAAATTCCAATATGTTCATTTATTAAAATTCTCAATATGAGAGGGAAAAACTTACAATGATTTTTACCTCAAAAAAGCATGGTACTCTTTCACAGTAAAAACAAAAAAGCAACAAACTAGAACTGAAAGAACATGATAAAGATGTAGCCTATATAATACTCAATGGGGGAAAACTGGATATTTTCTCCCTAAGAGCAAGAATAAGGTAAGAATTCCCACTTGATTTTTTTTTTCCCCAATAGCAGACTTTCTTGCCAGGCAATTAGTCAAGAAAAAGAAAAGATAGAAAAGGCATCCAGGGGCTAGAGAGATGGCTCAGGGGTTAAAAGCAATTTGCTTGGAAAGCCTGATGGCCTAGGTTTGATTCCCTAGTACTCACAGAAAGCCAGACACACAAAGGGCCCTGCACATGTGCCTGGAGTTTGTTTGCAGAGACAAGAGGTCCTGGCCTACCCATACTCACTCTCACTTTCCCTCTTAAATAAATAAATAAATAAATAATTTTTTTTTAAATGAAAAGGCATCCAGGTTGGACTGGGAGAAGTAAAACTATTTCTATTTACAAATGACACATTATACATAGAAAATACAAAAGAATTCACACAGACATGTGTATGTGTACACACACACACACACACGTTGATCAGGTATTTCAAAGTATCAAAGTTGCAAGAGTCAAGATCAATGCACAAAAGTCTCTCAAATCTCCATATCCTAGCAATGGGCATTCCACAAAGAAAACAAACAAGAAAGTGAAAATTCAAGTTATAGCAGCATCATAAAGAATAACATTCTTTGGAACAAACTTTTATAAAAAGCACAAAACTTACAGTCTGAAAGCTACAAAGTATCGTTGAAAGAAATAAAAGATAAGTAAGTAGAAAGATGTGCTAAATTCAGGTACTGGACAATGTAATATTATGATTGCAACATTCTCTGAAATGCTCTACAGATTTATGGAACCGCTATAAAAATTCAAACATCTGTCTTTTTTTGTAGAGATGAACAAACTGAGCCTAAAATTCATATAAAATAGCAAGACATTCTGAATTTCAGAAAATAACTAAGCTGAGGAATCCATACTTTCCAATTTCAAAATTTACTACAACGCTGAAGTAATCAAAACAGGAGCTGATTGCTTGTAGCAAGCAGCAAGGGGCCCTGAAAAACTCATTCTGCATACCTTAGGGTGAAATTCAGATCTATCCCAATGATACACTCCTCTGCAGCAGGAGTTTGCCTATTAGGGGCAGAAGTTGCAATCTCAATTTTAATAACACCTGAGTTTACAGGGGTGAGGGCATAGATTCAAACTACCAGAGAAAGCAAAAATGAAATAACTTATTTAAAAGGCTCCCAAGAAAGCCTCATCAAAAGAACAAATCATGTGGAGGACAGACTATCAGACCCATTGTAATACGACATTCATTCTGTCAGTCCTGTTCCCCTAGTGAACCCTGATTAATATAGACATGGTTGAAACTTTAGGTTATATTAGTATTATCTAAAATACATATTATTGCATGCAGTATAGGGTTTACTCAAAGAAATAAAATCTAGGCATAGCATGCGTGGTGGCGCATGCCTTTAATCCCAGTACTTGGGACGGTCACCATGAGTTTGAGGCCGCCCTGAGGCTACATAGTGAATTCCAGGTCAGCCTGAGCTGGACACTACCTCGAAAAAACAAAACAAAACAAACAAAACAAACAAAACAAAACCCTAAAACAAAACAAAGCAAACAAAAAACAGCTAGGCATATTAGTCTGTGAAATAATATTCTGAAAATACCTGTAGCTGTGTTTCTTGACTACAGACATATGAAATGATACCCTGTTTATATCAATCCTCTCAGAAGAGTGAAGGGTGGTTTTGAAAGGAGAGAATAGGACAAATATGTGAAAATGCATCAGGAGACAGGAATCTTGAGGCTCTTCCAGGTGCTGGTGTGAGGCCCTGCAGGGGTGTAGTTGTCTCCCTGTTCTTGCTAATACTATATCCCTATCAAGAATTCCCTTTGGGGCTGGAGAGATGGCTTAGAGGTTAAGGCACTTTCCTATGAAGCCTACGGACCCAGGTTTAATTCCCCAATACACATGTAACCCAGATGCACAAGGTGGTGCATATGTCTGGAGTTCTGTAGTGGCTATAGGCCCTGGCGCACCCATTTTGTCTCTCTCTCTCTCTCTCTCTCTCTGCCTCTTTCCCCACCCCCCCAAATAAAAAGAAAAGAATTCCTTTTTATGTAAGCCAGGACCAAGAGGTCTGGTCACTTACAACTGAAGTGTCTAAACTGTCCATGCAAATGATCTAAGACATAGCTACTATTGGATCACAGACAGCAGACTTGAAATACAAGTATATAAAGACTTTGAAATAGCACAAGTGGGACCAAATCCCTTAGAAAAACAGAAGTAGGTGGCAGCACCCACCCCTACTCCACCCTGAAGCAGACATTTCCTGATCCTCCTACCCATAGCGACCTCAGCTCTCTTTTTTTGGGACCTGTCTGCTCATGCACTAGTTTCCTACCCACAAGGTTCTGCTTTGACAGCTCTCCTTGGAGAAGAAGGGCTTCAACTGTCCAATAGAACCACAGAGGCACTTTGCTAAAAAGAAAAGAACTTCATTGGTTTGAGCAATTCCCCTTGCTGCCAGGGTGGACACATGGGCACACTTCCAGAATCCTGACAGAGGAGGTAAAAATTGTACTTACGCTCAATAATATTTTTATTCACACATGCATTTGTTTGACACAACTTTCCAAACCTTTCAAATTAGTCTTTTATGCAGACACATGCTGAAATATACTTAATGTCAGTATTTTGATTTTTTTTTTTTTTGGTTTTTCAAGGTAGGACCTTACTCTAGCCAAGGCTGACCTGGAATTCACTATGGAGTCTCAGGGTGGCCTCAAACTCATGGAAATCCCCCTATCTCTGCTTCCCGAGTGCTGGGATTAAAGGTGCGTGCCACCACACCCGGCCAGTATTTTGATTTTTAATTCAACATCTTCTTATTAAATAACAGCATGTTCAGAATATCTATTGAAGATGAAGTGACTGAACACTACAGTTCTGTGGAACAACATCACCTAAAGGATCATGGGCAACTTCCAAAAAGAGTCTAGTGATTTTGTCAGACTGTAAATGGACCCAGACACTTCAAAGTTAAAAGTTATCCAACACTAACTGGAAATAATCACTCCTGAAGTCTTAAGCCTCATTTACATGCGTATATAACTTATCTTGGTTAAAAAGGGAATAGCAATTCAATGAAATGTCTCATGATTTACGTATTAATTATTTAATGTGTATGTGATGTGTGTGTGTGTACAGAAGCAGAGAATATCAAGTGCCCTTCTCTATCACTCTTCTGCTTTATTTTATTTTTTTTTTTTTGAGATAGAGTCTCTCATTGAACCTGAAGCTACATTTTTTTTGGTCAGACTGGCTGACCAGTGAGTTTTTCCAGTGATTCTTCTATCTCTTTCCCACTCAGCACCTGACTTTTTTTTTGGGGGGGGGATAATTTTGTATGTATGGTGGGGCACCATGCATCAGGAGGTCTAGAAGAGAACCTTGGGTCTGTCCTTGCCTGCCCACCTCATTTGAGGCAGGGATTCTCCCTCTGGATTTTTACTCTCCTGCTATTTGATGTGCTTGCCACGAGCTTTTGGGAAATTTTCCTGTTTCTGCCTTCTATGGTATCAGTGTCAAAAGGCTGGGATTACAGAAATCTGACACTACTTCTTGCTGTTTACTTGGGGTTTGGGGCATCAAACTCGGGCACTCCAGTTTGAACAGCAAATACTTTATCTACCAAGCTTCTCCCCAGTCCACACATGGCTTTTTACATGGTGCTTGAGATCAAACTCAGGTCCTCATACTTGGCACAGCTTAACTTACCCACTGAACACCTGAGCACCAGTTCTCTTTCTCTCTCTCTCTCTCCTTTTAAAAATTTGAGTCGGCTTATACATCTGGCTTACATGGGTCCTGGAGAATTGAACTGGGATCCTTTGGCATCTGTAGTTCATTCCCTGGCGTGCCCATTCTCTCTCTTTCTCTCTTTCAGTCTCTTTTTCTCTCTCTCAAATAAATTAAAAAAAATTTGAGCCAGGTGTGGTGGCACACACCTTTAATCCCAGCACTCAGGAGGCAGAGGTAGGAGGATTGCCGTGAGTTCTAGGCCACCCTGAGAATACACAGTGAATTCCAGGTCAGCCTGGTCTAGAGCGAAACCCTACTTTGAAAAACAAACAAAAAACAGGTACACTAGGGCCTTCAGCCACTGCAAATGAACTCCAGACACATGTGCCACCTTGTGCATCTGGCTTACATGGGTTCTGGGGAATCAAACCTGGGTCCTTTGGCTTTACAGGCAAGTGCTTTAACTGCTAAGCCATCTCTCTAGCCATATGGACACAATTTTTAACAAGTTTTAAAAAATGATCCATCCAGATATAAAGCTTCAATTGTCTCACCTTATGTCACTCACCTCCTACCTCTTATCACCATATGTATTCCTGATAAACAATCACTGTTAAGACTTTTGCTAAGTTAGAGGAGGGAATAAAAAGCAAACAGACTCTATAAAAACTTTAGGAATGACTAAGAATGTTGGTTCAATAAAATTCAAAGAGGAAGCCAGGAAATCTTGGTTATGGTCTATTTATAATAAAGCACAATAGTATGAAGTACCTTCTGCACACTGCTTGTCCTGCTTTTTTGACTTTATATTTTAGGGCAATTTGGTAGTCATAGAAATGGTGGCACACACCTTTAATCTCAGCACTTGGGAGTCAGAGGTAGGAGGATTGCCATGAGTTTGAGGTCACCCTGAGACTACATAGTGAATTCCAGGTCAGCCTGGGCTAGAGTGAGACCCTACCTCAAAAAACAAACATACAACAACAACAACACACACACACCCTAAAAAAAAGAAAAGAAAAGAAAAATTAAGCAGAAAGTACCAAGACTTTCTGTTTAGCTTGTAAGAGAGTACAAAACTCTTCTGGAGTGACTGTATTATTTTATATTCCCACCAAAAATGAATGAGAGCTCCAGATGCTCCACATTTACTAGTATTTAGTGCTGTCAATTATTTAGATATAAGTCATTCTAACATGTATATCATGTTATCCTGTTTTAATTTGCAATTCTCTAATGACTTATGATGTAGAATATCTTTTCATATGTTTATTGCCACATGCACATCATCGTTGGTGAGATTCAGGTCTTTGGCCCATCTATATTAGGTTGTTCATTTTCTTAATGTTCAGTTAAGAGCTCTTTGTTCATTTTGGTATCAGATATCTCTCTTACCAAGTTATTATCTACAAGCATGTTGCTTGTCTTTTCATTGTCTGGACAGTGTTTTCTTTTTAAATAGACATTTTTAATTTTAATAAAGCCCAATTTATCAATTCTCTCTTTTACTATCATATTTTTCGCTTATTTAAAAAAGCATTGCCAGGGCTGGAGAGATGGCTTAGCGGTTAAGTGCTTGCCTGTGTAGCCTAAGGACCCCGGTTCAAGGCTCGATTCCTCAGGACCCACATTAGCCAGATGCACAAGGGGGCACACACACTGGAGTTCGTTTGCAGTGGCTGGAAGCCCTGGCATGCCCATTCTCTCTCTCTTTCTATCTGCCTCTTTCTCTCTCTCTCTCTATCTCTCTCTCTGTCACCCTCAAATAAATAAATAAAAATGAACAAAAAATTTTTAAAAAAAATAAAAAAAGCATTGCCATACCCAAGGTTCCTAAGATTTTGCCTATATTATCTTCTGGAGTTTAACAGCTTTTCATTTTACATGTTGATATACTGTATTTTGAGTTAATATTGAGATGTAGTGCTATATCTACATTGTTTTTTTGCGTGTGGATGTCTACTTCTTCCAGCACCACTTAATGAAGACACTTTTTCTCAATAAATTGCCTTTGTTCCTTTGTCCACGATTAGTTGACTATATTTGTATGCATCAGTTTCTAGGATCTCAATTCTATTCCATTGATTTGTCTATTTTTTCTAATATCAAACCATCTTGATTATTATAATTTTATTCAATTTAAAAAATATATATTTATTATTTGCAAGCAGAGAGAAAGAGAAAGAGGGAGAATATGAATGAATGAATGCACACATCAGGGCCTCCTGCTACTGCAAACAAACCCCAGATACATGTGCCATCTTTGCGCATCTTGCTTTATTATGTGGGTACTGGGGACTTGAACACAGGCTATCGGACTTTGTAAGCAAGTATCTTTAACCACTGAGCAATCTTCCAAGCCCCATATACTGGAACTTTAAAGGAAGTCTATCTGACTTTCTTTTGATTCTACATATAAACTTTAGAAACTTCAAAATTTGCAAAATGCTGGTGTTCTAACTAGGACTTCACTGAATCTAGAGATCAATAATAATTTAAGTCTTCATATTTATGAACATGGAATAGCTCTTCATGTGTATAGTTAAGTGATTTTCCTCCCTATTATTCTTGTATCAAGCAACTCTACTATGCTCACTTATTAGTTCCAAGAATTTGTTGATTGAGAGTTTCACTACCCGATTTTCAAAACTTAATGCTGACTGAAAAAAAAACAAAACAAAACAAAATCCTAGTAAGTAGAGTAGGTATTATATTGGCTTTTTAGAGCTGTCATTTCAAAACAGCACAGGCTGAGTGACCTAAACAATAGAAATTTATTATCTCACAGTTCAAGTGGCCAGAAGCCCAAATTCAAGCTATTAGACCATGTTAGGTATTTCTGAGAGTGGAAGGAAAATTTGCTCCACTAACTGAATGGTACCAAGAAGTGACTGGGAGTCAGCAGAATGGTTGCAGACAGGATGATAGTGTCAGAGACTACTGTTTATACTGGAGCTGAGCCAAAACCCTATCCACAGTCCAGTTTCCTTTTCCCTGTCACAAATTCAATAAAAACCACACAGTAGTTGAAACTATGGAAGGGAAGTATTAATACTGGCTTCCTTCCATAAGTTAGCTTAATTCACTCTAGTTTGTGTGGAGAATGAAGTCTACCCTGTCAACCTCTGCTATAAAATCTGACTTGTAAAATATGTTCACCCAAGAGAAGATCCAAGCTAAAAGAAAATACTAAGTACAGATCACTGGGATAAAAAAGGATATGTGTAATCCATCCTTACCTGTCAAATGATGAACATCATCTACATCATCCTTTTGTTGTACTGTCTCAGAGGTAATATTCTTGGATGGTGTTTCCAAGGCCAGAGTTTGAGGTGTCTCCTTTTCTTGGCTACTTGGAACATTAGGGAAAAGTCTCTTCTTTACTTTGTCAATAAACACTACAAAGACAAAAGATTAACAAAAGAAATGTTTTACTGATCTATCTATTTTATTTATTTATTTGGTTTTAGGTAGGGTCTCACTCTAGTCCAGGATGACCTGGAATTCACTATATAGTCTCAAAGTGGCCTTGAATTTATGGCAATCCTCCTACCTCTGTCTCCCAAGTGCTGGGATTAAAGGTGTGCACACCTGGCTTTTTACTGATCTATTTAAATCACATAGGGATTTCATTTAAAATAAAGGCACCTTTATTATTCAACAGCCAAGCAAGGGCTGGAGAACTGGTCTACAAATATTAGACTAAAACACTGTGTACTCTCATCAGCATTCACTGTTAATTTAAAATCTTCAGTTATGAAAAAACAGTAGGAAAGATGGCTTAGCAGTTAAGGCACTTGCCTGCAAAGCCAAAGGACCCAGGCTCGATTCTCCAAGACCCACATAAGGTGGTACATGCATCTGGAGTTTGTTGGTAGTGGCTGGAAGCTGTGGCGTGCCTATTCTTTCTATCTATGCCTGCTCTCTCAAATAAATAAAAATAAAATATTAAAAAATAATCTTATAAAACTGTTTCCTATAAATAAGAACAAACAAAGTATGTTTTCTAACATAAACTAATATTATTTTCTTTAGAAATATAAGACATACTATATAAGTCCACTGTAGAGTAAGCATAATTAAAAAAAACAATCTCAGTTGTTAAAGTACTTATTTAGCATAAAATTAGATTTGCTGGCACATGCTTGTAACTTAGGAGGTAGAGGCAGGAAATTCAGAAGTCCAAGGTCATCCTCAGCTATAAAATGAGTTCAAGGTCAGCCTGGGATACATGAGACTATGTTTAAAAAAAAAAGAAAGTATGATTTTAACTAGTTGAAATGTTCCTTTTATGACATGGTGTGTCTACTGTTTGGGTTTTTGGGCGTGTGTGCGTGTGTGTGTTTAGATATATAGGACTGAAAATCAATCTGAAAGTTAAACATCTCTTTTCTGTTTAAATTTCAATGTACTAAAAAACAAAAATACCCCTGCTCTGATTCGAGTTCTGAACTTTCATGTGGACCAAATAAAAACTGCTAGTGGTCATAACAATGAATTCAAAGCCTCCAGCAGAAACCTGAGGCCTCAGTCTTCTCACACCTCATCAACATGCTCCTCTTCCAACAGTGGGAGCAAGTTTGAACTTGAAACTCTAGTGTCTGTCAAAAAGCAATCACAAGGAAATCAAAAGAGCAGGGGAAGGAGTGTTTAATGTCAATTGAAAAAAAAAATTGCCTGCAGAAAAAGATGTAATTACCAACCAGACCAAGCAATCAGAATCAAAAAGTGATAGACACAGAAAAAGGGCAATGCGAAGAAAAATATCTCAGTGATTAATATGTTGCAAGACCAGACACAGACATTCTCTTCCCATAAGGGAACTGAGTTATTTTGACATAATATTCAGAAAAGAGTAAAAACTGTATATACTTGCTATTTCAAACTGAAACACTGAAGTCAAATAATAAACTTTCAGTAGAGTGTTCTTTGGAACTTACACACCTAGGGAAAACTGTAAATATATATACTTCAGAGAGAGTAACAGGAAATTTGCTTGCTGGTGGTAAACCTTTTCAATACTAAACTCTTCCTCAACACAGTTATTTAACTGAAAACCTAAGAGTTGGAAATAAAAGGATTTTGGGGACTTCCAGATAAGATGGCAGTGTAGTAGCTGTGCCAAAGCAGCCTGGGAGATACAACCTTCTACAGAAAAGTGAAGGCGTTTAAGGAATTATCAATCATAGCAGAGAAGCAGGAGAGACTCAGAGTTTTGGCTCCTGCCATGGTGCCAGTGGTCCTGGTACATGCCATCCGCTTTCCCTGCAAAAGCAGAAGCCAGGTGAAGGGATTTTCCACTTATGCTGGCCTCCTTGCAAAGTCAAGAAACCTAAAGGAGAAGACAGCAGGGACCAGCTGAGTGGCTGCCGAAGGAGAACACAAACAGAACCTCCTGAGTAACTCCAGTACAACTCCAAAATGCCTAGCATAGCCTCCCTTACCCCTATTGCCACTGAATAACCAGAGAACCAAGCCCCAGCCACACAGCACAAAACACAGCTGATCAAAACACCAGATCCAGGCAACCCAAGCAGCCTAACGAAGTCCACAGTGCAACAGAGAAGGACGGAGGGGGACAATCAACATAGGTGAGATTGGAAGCCATTCCAAAAGGTAATAGGGCCTACTTACACAAAGCCAGGTACATAGGCCAGCACTGGAAGTACTAACTCACCATTCATGTTAGGGCAGGTTACATGTTAGAGTTCATTGATGTATTCTTAAACTGACTTACTTATTTCATTAAGTTGGTTTCCCGTGTTCTCTTGAGATTCAGCTTTACCATTCTCAAGCTATATTTTGGTGTTGACTATTGTAGCCTTTGGAGTTTCCTGATTTATACAGCCTTTGTCTTTATCTTCTGTCATTATTGAGGGAAGGGACTCACTAGCCCCAGGCTGACCTGGAACCCATTTCAGACCAGAAATCTCAGCCTCCCAGTCCCAGTTGACAGATCAAGGGTGTGGGGCAGCACATACCTTTTGAGACATTAAATTTATTAGATTATGTTTATTTTATTTTTATTTTTTTGGTTTTTCGAGGTAGGGTCTCACTCTAGCCCAGGCTGACCTGGAATTCACTATGGAGTCTCAGGGTGACCTCGAACTCAAGGCGATCCTCCTACCTCTGCCTCCCGAGTGCTGGGATTAAAGGTGGGCGCCACCACACCCGGCTTAGATTATGTTTATTTTAATCCCCACTCTTCTTCCTTCCTTCCGCCCTCCTTTCCCTTCCTCTCCTCCTCCTCCCTTCCGCCTCCTCCCCTTCCGCCTCCTCCCCTTCCGCCTCCTCCCTTCCTCTTCCTCCTCTTCGTTCTCCTCCTCCTCCACCTCCTCTTCTTCTTTTTTTTCCAGGTAGGGTTTCACTCTAGCCCAGGCTGACCTGTAATTCACTATGTAATCCCAGGGTGGCCTTGACTCACAGTGATCCTCCTACCTCTGCCTCCCCAGTGCTGGGATTAAAGGCATGTACCACCACTCCTGGCTAATCCTTATTCTTTCATAAATACTCCCTGCTGGTTTTGATTGCTCAGTTGAATTTTAAAATTTTCCAGTAATTTGCTTCACCCAGCTGACTAGAACCCATGCATAGCAGGCAAACTCAACACCTAGGGCATTTCTGCTCTTACTCTGGGAGTAATATAATAACCACACCTGGTAACTTAAGCTCCTACCCTGAAGATATATAAAGTTGGATCTACATGTCTAAGAATACTGCAGATAATTAGAAAACCCAAGGATCAAATTAACTAAAGATGCAAAAATCTCTACATTCTAACAAAAGAAACACAAAAAGACCCAGAATATAATTCCACCAAAAATTATAAATCCATCAGAAATGACCTCCACTGAGACTGACTTAGATGAAATACATGACAGAATTAAAAAAAAAAAGATTTTTATCTATGTTCAAAGGAATCAAAGAAGAAAACAAACTCCTGAAGGAATCCCAAGAGAACACAAGAAACCAACTTAATGAAATGAGGAGGTCAATGAGACATGAGAAAGGAAATAGAAATAAAGAAAAAATACCTATCAGAAACATTAGAAATGGGGCTGAAGAGATTGCTTAGTGGTTAAGGCACTTGCCTGCTTAGCCTAAGGACCCAGGTTTGATTCACCAGGTCCCACATAAGCCAGATGCACAAAGTGGAACATGCATCTAGAGTTTGTTTGCAGTATCTAGAGGCCCTGGTGTGCCCATTCTCTCACTCTCTCTAATAAATACATAAATAAAAATAAAACAATTGTTCATGAAAAAAGAAAAACTAATAACATTAGAAATGTAAAACAGAGTAAGTCAAATAGAAAACTCTACAGAAAGTGTCATCAGTGGAATGGATCAAGGAGAGGACAGAATATCTAAACTAGAAGACCAGGTGGGAGATCTAATACTGTCCAACAAAAGGAAAGACAAACTAATAAGAAGACATGAGTGGGAATTTCAAGACATTTGGGACACTATGAAGAAATCAAACATATGAATTCAGGGCATAGTAGAAGAGAAGAATTTCACTCCAAAGGTGTAACAGGTATGTTCAACAAAATCATAGAAGAGAACTTAACCCAAGTAGGGAAAGTGATGCCAATACAGATACAGGAAGCCTATGGAATGCCAAACAGACAAAATCAGGAAAGAACCTCTCACCATCATAATTAAACTACAAAACACACAAACCAAAGAAAATATATTGAAAGCAGTTAAAAAGAAAAATCAATTCACATACAAAGGCAAGCCCATCAGGATAGCAGGAGATTACTCAACACAAACTTTAAAAGCCAGAAAAGGTTGGAATGATGTATTCCAAGTTCTGAAAGACAACAACTATCAACCAAGGTTACTTTATCCTGCAAAGTTATCCATTCAAACAGATGGAGAAATAAGGACATTCCACAACAAAAGCAGGCTAAAAGAATACATGAAGACCGAACGAGCTCTACAGAAAATACTTGAAAGGATCCTCCATGCTGAAGAGAAAGAAAAGCACATACATAAGGAACCTGGAAAAAACAAACCATACTCAAATACTAGTTAATACAAGAGAGCAAAGATAAAATTGGAAGAACTACAAAACAAGAAAAATGGCAAAAAGAAATACACACCTTTATTTATTTATTTATTTATTTATTCAAGGTACGGTCTCACTCTAGCCCAGGCTGACCTGGAACTCACTATGTAGTCTCAAGGTGGCCTCGAACTCATGGTGATCCTTCCACCTCTGCCTCCTGAGTGCTGGGATTAAAGGTGTGGGCCACTGTGCCTGGCTGAAATACACACCTTTCAATAATAATTCTTAATATCAACGGCCTCAATGCTCCAACCAAAAGACACAGGTTTTCAGACTGGGTTAAAAATCAGGGTCCTTAGCTGGGCGTGGTGGCACACGCCTTTAATCCCAGCACTCGGGAGGCAGAGGTAGGAGGACTGTCATGAGTTCGAGGCCACCCTGAGAATACAGAGTGAATTCCAGGTCAGCCTAGCCTAGAGTGAAACCCTACCTCGAAAAACAAAACAAAACAAACAACAACAAAAAAAAATCAGGGTCCTTCAATTTCTTGTCTCCAAGAAACTCACCTTTCTACAAAAGATGTGTAGTGATCTCAGGGTGAAAGGTTGGAAAACAGTGTTTCAAGCAAATAGGAGAAGAATTTCACTCCAAAGGCATAGCAGGTATTTTCAACAAAGTCACAGCAGAAAATTTACCCCAAATAGGCAAAGGAATGTCAATACAGATGCAGGAAGCCTTTAGAATGCCAAACAGACAAAATCAGGTAAGAACCTCTTGCTGCCACATTATAATTAGACTACTAAACACACAAACCAAAGAAAATATATTGAACGCAGTTAAGAGAGAAGACTCAAGTCACATATAAAGGCAAGCCCATCAGGATAACAGCATATTACTCAACACAAACTTTAAAAGCCAGAAGGGCTTGGAATGATGTAGTCCAAGTTCTGAAAGATAACAACTGTCAACCAAGATTACTTTATCCAGCAAAGTTATCCATCCAAATTGACAGAAAAACAAGGACATTCCATAACAAAAAACAGGCTAAAGGAATATATGAACACTAAATCAGCTCTACAGAAAACACCTGAAGGGATCTTCATGCTGAAGAAAAAGAAAAGTACACACATATGGAAACAGGAAAAAATAAACCACATTCAAATAATACCATAAACAAGTAAAGAAAAAAAACTAGCAAGAACTCCAAAACAAGAATGACAAGAATAAATGCACACCTTTCAATAATAACTCTTAATATCAAAGGCCTAAATTTTCCATCCAAAAGACATAGGCATGCATACTGGATTAAAAGGCAAGATCCTTCTATTTATTGCCTCCAAGAAACTCACCTTTCCATAAAAGACAGACACTATGTTAGGGTTAAAGGATGGAAAACAGTATTTCAAGCAAATGGTCCTAGAAAACAAGCAGGTGTTGCTATCCTAATATCTGACATGACAGACTTCAAACCAGCATTAGTGAGGAAAGATAAAGAAGGTCACTTTATATTGATTAAAGAAACACTCCAACAGGAGGATATTACAGATCTAAACACATATGTGCCTAGCATGAGGACTCCCAATTTCATTAAACACTATTAGAATTAAGGTCACAGATAACACCCAACACAATTGTAGTGACTGACTTCAGTACCCCACTCTCATCGACAGGTCATCCTGTCAAAAAATAAACAGAGAAACATCTAGATTAAACGAGGCCACACAACAAATGGACCTAGCAGATATCTACAGAATATTCCATCCAAATGGTACAGAATACACATTCTTTACAGCAGCACATGGAGCATTCTCTAAAACAGACCATATATTAGGACACAAAGCAAATCTTTTCTTTTCTTTTCTTTTCTTTTTTTTTTTTGAGGTAGGGTCTCATTCTAGCTCAGGCTGACCTGGAATTCACTATGTAGTCTCAGGATGGCCTTGAACTCACGGCAATCCTCCTACCACTGTCTCCCGAGTGCTGAGTGCTGGGATTAAAGGCGTGTGCCAGCACACCTGGCAGCAAATCTTAATAAATGACAATTGAGATAATTTCTTGTGCTTTATCTGATCACAATGGGATTAAACTACAAATCAATGGCAAGAAAAGCTATAGAGTATACACAAAATCATGGAGTACACTACTAAATGATGAATGGGTCAATGAAAAGAAATCAAGAAGGAAATAAAAAAATTCATAGAGTCAATTGATGATAACACAACAAATCAAAACCTTTGGGACGAGAAGGAAATTTATACCTTTAAGACCCTATGTTAATAAATTATAAAGGTCAAAAGTAAATATCTTAATACTTCACCTTAAGGCTTTGGGAAAAGAACAAGGTAAACAAAAATCAGTACAGGGCTAGAGAGATGGCTTAGTGGTTAAGGCACTTGCCTGTGAAGCCTAAGGACCCATGTTCGATCTCGCTCCAAATGCCAAGTGAGACAGACACACAAAGGTGAGGCACAGCAAGGTTGCACATGACCACTAAATTTTGACAGTAGTGGCTGAGGCCCTGGCATGCCATTTCTCTCTCTCTCTTTTTGTTTTTGTTTTTTTTGAGGTAGGGTTTCACTCTAGTCCAGGCTGACCTGGAATTCACTATGTAGTCTCAGTGTGGCCTAGAACTCATGGTGGTCCTCCTACCTCTGCCTCCCAAGTGCTGGGATTAAAGGCGTGCGCCACCATGCACGACTTCCTGCCATGCCAATTCTCTCTTAAAAAAAAAAAAATCAGTAGATGGGAAGAAATAATAAAGATTAGGGCACCACCACGCCCAACTAACAAGTAACTTTTTTGAGGGGGGATTGAGGCAGGGTCTCACTCTGGCCCAGGCAGACCTGGAATTCTCTATGTAGTCTCCTTAGCCCCCGAGTCCCCTCAATCCCAGCATCCTCTCAGCCCCTGTGTCCCCTCAGACCCTTTGTCTCCTCAGACCCAACGTCCCCTCTGATCCCGCGTCCCCTCACACCCAGCGTCCCCTCAGATCCAACGTCCCCTCAGACCCAGCGTCCCCTCAGACCCAGCGTCCCCTCAGACCCAGCGTCCCCTCAGACCTCGCGTCCCCTCAGACCCAGCGTCCCCGCAGACCCAGCGTCCCCTCAGATCCAACGTCCCCTCAGATCCAACGTCCCCTCAGACCCAGCGTCCCCTCAGACCCAGCGTCCCCTCAGACCCAGCGTCCCCTCAGATCCAACGTCCCCTCAGACCCAGCGTCCCCTCAGACCCAGCGTCCCCTCAGATCCAACGTCCCCTCAGACCCAGCGTCCCCTCAGACCTCGCGTCCCCTCAGACCCAGCGTCCCCTCAGACCCAACGTCCTCTCAGACCCCGCGTCCCCTCAGACCCCACGTCTCCTCAGACCCAGCGTTCCCTCAGATCCAACGTCTCCTCAGACCCAGCGTCCCCGCAGACCCTGCGTCCCCTCACACCCAACGTCCTCTCAGACCCCGCATCCCCAGAGACCTACCACGCTCCTTACAGCCATGCCCCGATCCTGCCGTCTCCCCTCTCCCCCATAGGTTCCCGGCTCCCTTCCACCCACCACCCCGGCCTACCTTGCCTCCGGTGGGTCGACATGACACCTACACAAGCGGGTGCGCGGCGGCAGTACAAGCAGTACAACTCACCGCGGGCGTTTCCGGATTCCGCCGGCTAAGCCCGCCCACTATCGCAAGAATGCCCAATCCTGGTCCTAGTTCCCTGATCGGGTGGCCAATCGTGTGCCTCCTAATGTTAATTGGCTAGTGCGGAGGGGGCGGTCTCTCAGTCTCTGCCTCCGGGAGCCTCACTACGGGGCTTGCGCAGAAGGATGGCGGTTGAGGCGGCGGGTTCCGCGATAATGGTGTCCCGAGAACCCAGCGTGAACCGCAGAGGATCGCGAGTGTTACTTGCTCTGAGCACCTGCGGGGTTAGGGCCGCGAGCGCGAGAAAGGGCACTGCCGAGGGATGGAAGACCTTGGACGCTTGAAGGACACGGAGTCCTTTCTCTGCTTACCGCCACCCAGGCACCTGCGGTCACTCCACCCACCGCCCCTCTTCACCCGCCCTGCAGGCTGCACTTGAGAACCCGCGCCGCCCGTAGGGCGTTGCTGTCACCCACTGCCCTCTGCTCTGGGTCTCTGCACTTCGGGGTTTCTTCCGCTTGAGAGAATTGTTTTTAGTCCCAGCCATGCAACTGCCCTGGGCTCTTTGTGTGTCGTTGATGTGTTACCTTTCATTCTTGGATTCGTTCTTCAGAAACATGACGTCTGGTGTCTACACGTCTGGCACGAACTCTGCACGTCTGTGAATGGTCTGACGAGAAAAGAGCAAGACAGAAAGATTGGAAGGACTGTACGTCAAGGAGAGGAGTGCTTTGGAGAAAAAAAGATGCAGGGAAACGGATGCCTTGGAAAGTAATCTGAGCACACCGCTTGAACAGATGAAGGAGGAAAAACCTGAGAGTATGAAGAGGTTATTCCAAGCAGAAGGAAAGACAATTGCAGTTCAAGGAGATGTCTGCGCATGTGTTTGGAGATCAACAGCCAGTGTGAGGTCAGAGAAGACAAAATTGCAGAGAGCTGAGCAGCTTTGGACATTCCAGGGAGATGTGGAAAGTCATTGATCGGTTTTGGACCCAGAAGTGAAACTGCTGCATGTTCTAAAGAAGAGGCTTGGGCTGGAGAGATGGCTTAGTGGTTAAGCACTTGCCTGTGAAGCCTAAGGACCTCGGTTCAAGGCTTGATTCTCCAGGACCCACGTTAGCCAGGTGCACAAGGGGGCGCACGCATCTGGAGTTCGTTTGCAGTGGCTGGAGGCCCTGGCACGCCCATTCTATCTCTCTCGGTCTCTCTCTCTGCCTCTTTCTCTGTCACTCTCAAATTGAAAGAAAAAAAAAAAAAAAAGAGGCCTTAGCCACTCTGCTGAGAGTAGTTTTTAGTAAGAGGAAACATGGAGACCAATTTCACTTAGTCGCAGTAATGAAGATGTCTGTAGCTAGCATCTGAGTGGCAACGATGGATCTTGTGGGAAGAGGTAGTCAGTTATGGAAAAAAAGAGATTTTCCAGATTGGCTTGATTGGGTTGTGATAGAAAAAAGTAAATTTGGGGCCGGAGAGATGGTTTACAGTTAAGGTACTTGCCTGCGTGTGAAGCCTAAGTACCCAGGTTTGATTCCCCAGAAATCAAGTAAGCCAGATGCACATGGTGGTGCATGTGTATGGAGTTCATTTGCAGTGGATAGAGGCCCTGGAGTTCTCTCTCTCATAAATAAATAAATGAAAAGGAAAATTTATAATAGCTTCAAGGTTTTTATTTGAAAGCTGGAATGTTTCAGGCTGATGTGAAAACCCTTGGGAGGATCTTTTTGGATGGTGCTGTGCAGCTTGAAATACAGTATGTAGAAACATAGGAGATCATGAAGGGACTGAGTGTAGGCAGAAAAGTTAAAGAACTGAGACCTGACGAAGACCTTTAACCTTTGGAAGGTAGGGCGATGAGGAGGCTCTGGCTGTGGCTCCTGAAGGAGTTCCTAGAGAGAAAAAGGAATGACAGCCATACTGAAGCCAAGTCAAAGAAGGGATCATCTGAGCTGGAGCACTCAGCTGTTAAGGCAATTGCATGCAAAGGCTAACAACACTGGTTTGATTCCCCAGTACCCACTTAAAGCCATATGCAGAAAGTGGCACATGCACCTAGAGTTAGTTTGCAACAGCTGGAGGCCCTGGTGTGCCCATTCTCTCTGTGTATTTGTCTCTCTTCCCTCTATCTTTCTCTGCTTTCTAATAAATAAAAATATCTTAAAAGAAGCAACCATCTATTTCAAATGATGTTAATGGATCAAGATGAATGTGGACTGTTCACAATTGGACTTGTTAAGGATAATTTTTTTTTGATGTAGGGTCTCACTCTAGCCCAGGCTGACCTGGAATTCACTATGTAGTCTCAGGGTGGCCTCGAACTTACGGTGATCCTCCTACCTCTGTCTCCCGAGTGCTGGGATTAAAGGCATGCGCCACCACGCCTGGCTAAGGATAAATTTTTAAGGGACTTTTGTTACAGTAAATTTGTTGGAATGATAGAAACAAAAGCTTGATGGTTGAAGAACTGCAGTGGAGAAACTGAAGACATTGCACACTGACCACTTTTTGGAGGTTTCAGGAAAATGGGGCCATATATCTGGTTGTGATGGTTGATCTCTGGTTGTCAATTTGACAGGATGTAGAATCACCATGGAAACAAAATCTCTGGTCATGTTTATGATGGATTTTCAAGATTAGGTGGGAGGACCCACCCTAACTGTGGCTGACATCATACCAGAGAGCTAACTGAGCACTGTATTCATCACTATTCTGCTTCCTCACTGTTGAACTGACTGTGACAGCTTCTGCCACCATGCCTTCCCTTCCATGATGGATCTGGAGCCATAAGATAAACTAAATCTTCCCTCCCTTAAACTGATTTTTGTCAGGTATTTTGTCTTAGCAACAAGAAGGTAACTGATACACATTTTTTTTGTTTAACACAAGCACAAAGACAATTTGTATGTCTATTTGGCTTGATCAAATTGATATGGAGAAATGAATACTGAAAGAGGAAATAAATGGTGGGATAGTGCTCTTGATTAGGCATCCTGAACTTGTTACTTTCCACTTCATCATTCAAACTTGCTCTGGACTTTTTTTTTTTTTTTTTTTTTTTTTTTGTTTTTTTGAGGTAGGGTCTCACTCTAGTCCAGGCTGACCTGGAACTCACTATGAAGTCTCAGGGTGGCCTCGAACTCATGGAAATCCTCCTACCTCTGCCTCCCGAGAGCTGGGATTAAAGGCGTGCGCCACCACGCCTGGCCCCTGCTCTGGACTTTTGCACCTTCCAACATCTTTCTAGGAGCCAAGTATTTCCCTTCAGCCGTGCTTCTTTGAGTTTTCTGCACCCAAACTTCTCAAAACAGTTGAGTACCAAGATACTGTCCACTTTGACATCTTCAGTTGATTTTGTAGCCCAATCGATTTCCTCTCTCTACCACTCTACTATATCTGTTCTTGCTACAGTTCCCAAGTACTTCTATATTATGAGCTCAATCACTTAGTATCACTCCTGTCTCTCAGAGGCATTATCCACTCAGCTGCTAGGCTAGTCTTGGGGTCATGGTTGCTTCCCTCCCTCCTCTGCCCACATAACCCAACTAGAAAAATTACATCTAATTTGTGTTTCATTTCTCACTAGGATTTCCTTTAAAGTTGATTTCCCAAGTCCTATTGTTTACCCAGTCTTCCCTCCCCGCTATCTCTTCTGTTTATTGAAGCCAAAAAGATCTTTAAGAAAATATCTCACTGTTGAGAACTGGGGAGATGATTCAGTAAGGTGCTTTCCAGACAAATAGGAAGATCTGAGTTTGGATCCCCAGCAACAGGCATGGTGGTGCATGCTCATACTGCTTGGGAGGTGGAGATAGGGAATCCCTGGGGCTCACTGGGTAGCAAGTCTAACATAATCAGTGAGCTGTAGTCTCAGAGACCCTTCCTCAATACATAAGGTGGAGAGTGATAGAGGGAGACACCTGGTGTCACCTGTAGCCTCCACATGTACATGTACCACCCACGCACAATGTAGCCACACACATACATGAACACCCACATACAAATATGCATGCACACATACATGCACACCACACTCACATAACCGAAAAAAATCTTACTTCCATTCAAAAATCACTTAGTGTCATCCATTACAAAATGATGATACAAAAAAAATGCAGATGCAGAGGAAGAATTTGACAAAATCTAATACCTGTTCATGATTTAAAACAACACACTTCTTAGCCACCCAGAAATAGACAGCAACTTCTTCAACTTGATAAAGAACATCTACAAAAACTCTGCTGCTAACATCATCAGGCAAAAAAAACTAGAAGCTTTCCCACTAAGATCAGAAACAAGGCAAGGATGTTCCCTTTTACCACTGAATTTTATTTAAATTTTTTTATTGACAGCTTCCAAAATTATAGACAATAAACCATAATGATTCCCTCCTAGCCCCTGCTCCCCCCCCCCCGCAAATCACCCTCCACCATATACCCTCCCCTCTCAATTAATTTCTCTCTTATTTTGATGTCATCCTCTTTTCCTCCTATTATGAGGGTCTTGTGTAGGTACTGCCAAGCACTGTGAGGATATCCAGGCCATTTTGTGTCTGGAAGATTACATTCCCTTCCTTTGGCTCTTACATCCTTTCTGCCACCTCTTCCTCAATGAACCATGTTGCAGTCAGGTTTGCATTGCTGGCAGAAATCACCCAACCAAGAGCAGCTTTTTTTGGGGGGGGGGGAAGGGTTTATTTTGGCTTACAGACTCAAAGGGAAGCTTCATGATGGCAGGGGAAAATGATGGCATGAGCAGAGGATGGACATCACCTTCTGGCCAACATCAGGTGGACAACAGGAACAGGAGAGTGTGCCAAACACTGGCAAGGAGACAGTGACTATAACACCCATAAGCCTGCCCCCAGCAATACACTCCCCCCAGGAAGCCTTAATTCCCAAATCTCCATCAGCTGGGAACCTAGCATTCAGAACATCTAAGTTTATGGGGGACACCTGAATCAACACTACAGACCCTGAGCTTTGGAAGGTGTGATAGAGATGTCTCAGTGCTAAACACTCCACTGTCATTTCTTCGTAGCACTGTGTTGACTTTTGAGTTATTCCAGTGGTCACTGCCATCTGAAAAAGAGAAGTTTTTCTAACCAAAAGTGAGAATAGCATTAATATATGTCACCACTAAATTTTTTTTTTTCGAGGTAGGGTCTCACTCTAGCCCAAGCTGACCTGGAATTCACTATGAAGTCTCAGGGTGGCCTCGAACTCATGGTGATCCTCCTACCTCTGCCTCCTGAGTGCTGGGATTAAAGGCATGCACCACCACGCCGGGCTCTAATTTTTAATATCATCCTAGAAAGCATAGCAAATAATAAGACAAGGGAAGGAAGTAAAAGAAATATGGACATGGAAGGCATAAGACCTTATCCGCAAATGACATGAAGAAAATCTTATTGTCTTACTCAGAATCCAAATTGAATTCCATTGTGTATAAGATTTTATTCTAAGTCTCTTAAATGTTTTACAACTCCTCCCACTCACATTCATGCTACTTGCTACTCAGTTCTGTTTATTCTATTAATTTAGAAGAAAAAGCATCAAGTCCTTCCATGGCCCTGGCTCTTCAGGCCTGCTTTTCCTTCCACCAGGAACCCTTTCCTCACATCATCAAAAAATTATGTTTTAAAATTTTTTTGTTTATTTTTATTCATTTATTTGAGAGTGACGACAGAGAAAGAGGCAGAGAGAGAGAGAGAGAGAGAGAGAGAGAGAGAGAATGGGCATGCCAGGGCCTCCAGCCACTGCAAACAAACTCCAGAAGCCTGCGCTACCTTGTGCATCTGGCTTATGTGGGTCCTGGGGAATCGAGCCTCAAACCAGGGTCCTTAGGCTTCACAGGCAAGCGTTTAACTGCTATGCCATCTCTCCAGCCCTAAATTGTGTTTTGCCTAGGGCCTCTGGTAGATGCCAACCCCCGACTTCACCCTATTTGTATCAAACCTTAATGGTGACTTTCTTTGATATTATTGATATTGCTCAGCAGAGAAAATAGAGGGCGAGGGAGTGCAACTCTCAGCCACTGGAGGATGGAAGCCAGCAGAAAACATCTAGCCTTCCCATTATGAAATGCATTCCATAGTATTCCTCAGAGAATCCTCAGCAGAATTGAGCTCCACTTGCTTGCAGGAAAGACCAATCTGCTAATGCACCCTTTATTAACTTTCCTTCCTGTCTCACTTGTTCTACTTCTGTCTAGTTTCCTTGGCTGCATCTCAAACCACGGGCACTGAAATTCATATCTCAGGACCTGCTAGGGAAGAACCTAAAGTAATATTGAGCCTAATGACATCTTCAGAGTACTCTCTTGACATCACAAACATTAGCTGCCCTTTTCATTCTCCAATAACACCTTGTATCTTTCCTTCAGAAAAATGAAATTCATGATGACGTGTTGTGCCTGTAACTTTTGTGTATGTACATTTGTATGTGTTGTGTGTATGTGGGCACATGTGTGTGTGGGTGCACTTGTATATGTGTGTTTTGAGGCCACAGGTCAGCATCAGGTGTCTTCTTTAATCACTCTCTACCTTATTACATTGAGACAGGACCTCACACTGAACTCACTGATTCAGCTAGACTAGCTAGTCAGCTTACCCTGACAATCTACCTCCCAAATGCTGAGATTATAGGCATGTATGGCCACATTTGGCATTTATATGGGTGCTAGAGATCTGAACTCATGTCCTCACACTTGCATGGCAAACACTACTAACTAAGCCACTCCCCATTTTTTTCTGTCTATACTAGTTTTTTTTTTAAAAAAACAATTATTGACAACTTCTATACTTACAGACAATAAACCATGATATTTCCCTCCCCTCCCCCATTTTCCATTTCAAAACTCTGTTCTCCATCATCTCCCCTCCCTCTCTCCATTAGTCTCTCTTTTATTTTGATGTCATTGTCTTTTTCTCCTATTATGAGGGTCTTGTGAAGGTATTGCTAGACACTGTGAGGTCATGGATATCAAGGCCAATTTCTGTCTGGCCAGTTGCATTGTAAGGAGTGATACCCTTCCTTTGGCTCTTACATTCTTTCTGCCACCTCTTCCACAATGGACCCTGAGCCTTGGAGGGTATGATAGAGATGTTTCAGTGCTGAGCACTCATCCGTCACTTCTCAGCATTATGCTGCCTTTTGGGTCATCCCAATAGTCACCACCTTCAGAAAAGAGAAGCTTCTCTAACCAAAAGTGAGAGTAACATTAATATATGAATATGAACATTAAATGTAGTGCTTTCAG
This sequence comes from Dipus sagitta, assembly GCA_036346955.1. Lineage (NCBI taxonomy): Eukaryota > Metazoa > Chordata > Mammalia > Rodentia > Dipodidae > Dipus > Dipus sagitta. Next base: position 39,344,713 of record CM070783.1, read on the forward strand.
GGCAGTTTGTTGAGAATAATATATGTGTTTAGCCAGACGAGAGTGGGCTTTATACCCCTAATGCACATGACCTCCCTTGCCATAGGCTTTTGATTAGGTTTTCAGTACCAGTCATGTATTCCCTCCCTCAGAGCAGGCCTCCAATTATAGAGCAGTTGGTTTCCCCTAGAGCAGACATGCCACTATTGCACCCATTTTTGGTCATTTGTCCTGTCTGGCCAAACTTGAGCTTCCAGTGTCCACTGTTTTCACTGCTGATGACTTCTGTCTTCCATAGGGCTGCATGCAGTGCAGCTTTTTCCAGCTTACAGTTGCTTGGTCTACAGGGAGGAGATTTTCAGCTCAGCACCAGCTTGATTTTTCAGTGATCTTGCTGCCCACGCATGTGAAGTCTTCAGCAACAGGGTCTTAATATCTGTTATTTGTGGGAAACCAAGGACCTTGGCAAAAGCCTGTAATGTTTTGGAGGCAGCAGAGACCTCCCTGGCCAACAACTCACTGGTAGGTATCCCATCCCTGGCACTGAAAATTTTCTAGTAGCAGTCTATGGCTTCTGGATGTGCCATTATCCAAAGAAGTAGGCTTTCATATGTCTTATTCAGAATATTTCGAATTTTGCTTGACCCACCCCCCACCCTTCTCTTACTCAATGTCTTCCCCTGGCTTCAGTTAGGTCATTCCACTACCTGTGATCTGTTCTTCTACTTACATATATACAAGACCATCCCCTAAAGTCCTTCATTCTCCTCCCTGCCTTATAGCCTGTATTTCCAGCTTACTAGCCTCTGCCATTTCCCCATTTTTAATACAACTTTTTTTTTGTAGACTGGATGGTTCATGTGCCTAGGGACAGTCTCCTTTTCTGCTTTGATCATACATTCAGAACATATCCATACTTGGGAGGCTTGCGTTTACTTCACTGCTGTTGTTGCATAAGAGAACAAACAAAGACAGGGACAAACATAGAGTGCAGAAGAATAAAGGGACAGTCCACTTTTAAATAACGATCTGGAATCTGGACTTTTGGTTGAAGATTGGCAAGCCACAACTCACTACTTTTAAACTTTTTATATTTATTTGCAAGCAGGGAGAGAGAGATAGAACCTCCAGCTGTTGCACATGAACTCCAAGTGCATGTGCCCTTTTGTGCATCTGACTTTACGTGGGTACTGGGGATTTGAATCCAGGTTGTTATGCTTTGCAAGGTAAGTGCCTTAACCGCCGAGCCATCTTTCCAGCCCTTAATTTGCTAGTTTTTGATAGTGAAAACAAATTGAAAGATCCTAGAAACACCAAGGAGAAGTTATTCTGATCAGATTTCTTTTGTTCATCTATGTATCCCTCATCATTAGGCACTTAAAAATAAACCCTGCAATAGATTAATATTGAACATATAAAAATGGTGACTGCTTTTTGTAAAGATTGTGGATTTTTGGAAAACATTGATTTGTCCACGTTTCTCTTTTATTCCACCCCCCCCATTCATCTTTGTGTTTAAGTTTTGGCCACATTTAAAAGTCTTTCTTAAGCTTCTCCACCTTGCAGTCCCATGTGGAAAAGTCCATGCTTACATTTGTCTTAACATGGAGCCCAGTGAATTGACCAAGATCAGGTAGCTGCACCATGGGAGAGCCCAGAGCCAAGCCAGGTCTCTAGATATCAGTATTTTGCTTTATGCCACCGTAACTTCCTTTTTAACTGTCTTCCGATTTCAGAAGACCATTCCTAGGAATCTCAGGGCGCGCTGACTAGCTAGCTAGTCTAGCTGAATCAGTGAATTCAGCGTGAGGTCTTGTCTCAATGTAATAAGGTGGAGAGGAATTAAGGAAGACACCTGATGTTGACATTTATCACAATTCGGTTAATAATGCTGCAGACTTTGTCAGACTGATGTGGGTTGTGATGACAACTCTTATGGGATGAAGGGACGAATTCTCCCCTTTTCTTCGCTCCTGTCTTCTGTTATTGAAGCAAACAGAGCAGGCGGCGGACAATCTGACGGCCACTCTCACTCGCGTCCAGCCCTCTTTTCTTAGTAACGACTGCTGTTCAAGGCCCGTTGTCAAATGCGGGCGCAGTACCAGCACAGTTCACGTTCTGGGAAGTAGCTTGCGGAAGCAGCGGGAAGGTTCCATTTCCCAGAGTCGTGGCGCACGCCCTCGATGGGATGTCTCACAAGGAGACTTGTGGAGCACCCTCTCTCTGTCCTGAGCGCCTCACGGGTGTGGACTTCACACACTGCCCAGGAGTCCAGCGCACGAATGAGGCTACCAATCGATCCCTCATCTCCGTTCAAGCTTAAACCGGACCTCCCCAGGCGTTGGGTGTGTGTGTATGTGTGGTGGGTGTTCCCATGCCAACTTCCAAGCTTGCTAAGCACGTGCGGTGCAGACCTTCCTCTTCCTCCCCTCCGGGCACCGTAACTGTCCCCGAGTGACCCAGTGCTCTCCGCGCAACAGTTGGGGCCCGCCGTGCGCTGCCTCGGCAGCGGACTGGCTGTGCGCGCGCCCCTGGCCGTGCGTGCCCGGAGGCCAGGAGTCTGGGCGGCCAGGCGGTCGAGTAGCATCCGCGCGGCGGCCTGGGCGCTCCCCCAGGCGCGCGGGCGCCGGGCCCTTCCCCAGATGGAGCCGCGCGCCGGCCGCCCCCCAGTGCGCCGGTGCCTCCCCGGGCGCCGAGTGCGCAGGCGCCGGCCGTGAGGACCGACCGTGCGGCGGGCTCGAGCGCGGTCGGAGCGCGCGGCGGCGGCGGAGGCGACAGCGGACAGACAGACAGACCGTGGACCGGACGCCCGGTCCCACCGACGCTCGAGCCTGGGAGTTGGCTGCGGAGCCCGGCGCCCAACCTGTCCTGAGGGGTGGCTACCTCGCCATGTCGTCCGGCACCTGCTGAACTAGGAGCGCCCGACGATGTCGGCACTGAGGAAGGTGCGAGCGGCTCGGGGGGGCTTCAGGGACGGGGCGCGGGGAACCTGGGCTCTGGATGGCGAGAGCCGTCGTGGCGGGGAGTGGGGGGCAGCTCGGCGTGTGTGATCCGGGGTTGAGGGCACGTGTGTGTGTGTGTGTGGGGGGGGGGGTGGACGGCTTGGGACGCACCGCCCGAGTGCAAGGTAACCTCCAGTGCCGGTGCTCGGGGGTCCTGAGCTGCGGCGTCGTGGCAGTGGACAAGGGTTGTTGGGACTCGGGGCTCCCCAGGGTGCAGGAGCAGTGGCGGAGCCCGGCGCCTCCGCGGAGGTGTGAAATTCCCCGCTAGGCGCTGCGGGCAGGGGGCGCAGACTTGGGGCTCCAGCGGGCGAGGGGCTGCACACCAAGCCCTGGTGGTGGGGCAGCCCGGAGCGAGTGGGGGCGTCAGGCAGCGATGAGCATCCTCTGTCGCCTAAGCCCAGGTGGGCACGCTGACCCAGACTGGGAATGAATGGAAGGAAGGTGCCTGGAGCCCGGGCTGCGCGCGGGGGTCGCGGAGGCGGGGAGGGGCCACTTGTGACGGGTTGCAGCAGCTGTCGCCATGAGAGCTGGGCTCAGTCAGGGGTGCGCGCAGGGAGGGGGTGGCCGCCGCCCCGCTCTCCAAGTGCGAGCGGGGAGCACGGGGGCTTTTTTAGGGGTGGTTGCTAAGCGAGGCGCTACCCAGCGCGAGGTTTTGTAACTAAGCCTCCCCCGGCCGCGCGGCTGTTGCTGTTCTCGGGCTTCTTCCCTAACGATCGCGGGAGAAATAATGAGGATGTAATTATTACAGCCTTGCGCGGCGACCGGGTGGGGGTGGCAGGCACCCGCCCCTCTGCCTGGTGCGGGCCAGGTGTGGCCAGGCTACGCGGGGGCGCTTCTTCCACCCAGCTAGCTGTCCGCTTGGAGCGGCTGGTCAGAGGGAGATGCCTGGGAGCCGCGGGGACTGGAGACCCTGGCGGAGTTGCCGGAGGTGGGCAGGGGCGGCCGGCGGCGTCTCCGCGCGCGCGCACCGAAGGTCGCAGGTGGAGGGGAGCTGGCTGCGCCGCGTCCCCTCCGCCATTCGCACCCGAAACTCACAACACCACCCTGAGTAGCTTTTCCACACTTCTTGGTGAGCATGGTGTCAGCTGCCCCCAGGTCGCTTCTCTCAAATGAATGGCTAATTCTAGCCAGGGTTGAAATCCTCATGCCTGACTTAGAGGAGGATGTCTTGTATGGATTAAAAATAAAGCCACGGGCAGCGAATTCACCCTCCACGTTGATGAACTCTGCCAGCCCGGGCTGTGGGCGTTTCGGAGCTTGAGATTAAAGCGCAGCAGTTTTTTTTCCCCTCCTTCTTCTTCCTGGAGTCGCAGGAGGTGGGAGGGAGCTCCCTGGACTTGGGCCTTGGGGCTTGTTCTCAGCGACCAGCGCGGGAGCCTCATCCTGCAACCTTGAATCTGATAGGAACCTTGGACCCCAGTGACTTGTGCTTTACGGAAGACTCTTATTGTGCAGCTTGTGAATTACTTGCATTTGTAATTAGGAAACAACCTTGTGTCTCTGCATGGTTCTGGTCCGAATGAGTACAGGACCTGTTCGGACTGTGCATAAGTCTGGGGCTGACTTTACCTCCCTGACAATATGTAGATTTAAAGTTAAAGTGCATTATAACACGCTTTTCATCTTACTTACTTCATATTCTCTGCGGAAGGTGTTGCATAGCCAAGGCGAAAAAATATAGTGAAATGATGAAAATATGGTAATTTTTGGCAGGTCAAGTTGTTACTCTGGTGTTTAAAAAATGTCATTAATCAGGATTTTCCAGTAGTCAAATCGTCTTGTGCAGGCAGCTGGGTGACTCACAGATTTGGCTCCCATGGTAATTGTAGAGTGTTCATACCACTTCCTTTTGGCTGGTGTGACTTTTTCCTTACTTGAAGAAGAACAAATTATAATATTTTATATTCCACATCTGGCTGCATGGCTGTCAGGCCATGGGGAATGCTCTGCTCAAGTACATCTCACCTGGGTGAAGCATGTACTTAATGGGGGAGGGGAGGAAATAGTCCAGCACTAGCCATACCACTACCCCTCTCTTATCACAGTGGAGGCCTGATCCAATAAATGTAGGATTTGTTCCCAAAGACCACTTGTCTGGAGATGACACTGTATGTGTAAGCCATCCTGTCCCTCCATTCCCTCCCTCAGTCATCTCTCTCTCTCTCTCTTTTTCTTTTCTTCTGTTAAGCAGTTAATGATGTGGAACTCTTGCTCTGTCCTGTAAATATGTTGTATTCTAGGTCAAAAGGTAAGCTTGTAAAGTAAAATGGATACTGTGTCAAATAATTCAAAGCAGTGGAGTTAAAATTGAAGTTTTCTTCTAATAGGATGTTTTCCCAGAGAAGCTGCTTAGGTTGCCCAATGTGAGCATTGTTCCCTTCCCCTCCACAGAGCCCTCCAGCTTCAGCTCCTACATGGTGCTGCTCAGGGAAAATAAGAGCCCACGATGTGTACCTTAGGTACTTGTGACTTAGGTGTGGGTCAATAACAATGCTTTTGTTTTTGTAGAATTCATACCACATTATTTCTCTTGATTGACATATGTTTGTGGCAATCTGTTGCTACTTCTGTTTTTGTCCACTTCATTTTTGACATTGGTAGAAATTCTAACTTGAATATTAAAAGCAAAAAAAAAAAGTCTGCTTCTCAGAGTTTAAATCACATTGGGTTTCCAGTATGCAGAACATCACCAATTATGGAACTGAAAGGTTCTAATATTTTGTTAAGTGTTTGAGAATTTGTTATTTCTGCTTTTAACACTTTATCTTCTGTACTGTTGCATTTGAAGAAATGATATAATTCTTTTATAATTATATTTGAGGAGAAACCATCTCAGTTGCCCAAGGAGTAGAATGATGTATCCTTTGATTATAGATTTTAGGAGGAAGTTAATTGAATATTATTTATTGACCCTTGTAGCTGATATTTCATGATCATGCATTGGCTACAATAAAAATAACTATGATTCATCATTTTGGCCAGATGGAAATCATATTTAGAGCATTGCAGCATGTTGGCTATAAAAGAATTATAGCTTACCACACAGGAAGTTAGTGGGCAACACATTCTATACAGTTAAAATTACTCTTAATCAGCCATAGTTTTACCTAGTCATTAGTTGTTTTTTCATATAAGTGCTCTTGGTTTATTACCATCTAGTGAAATATGTCCAGTTGTTTTAGGTATATGAGTATACAAGCACGGAACATGATATTGCACTCATATTCATGACAAAAGCGTTCCAGTTTTCAGAAGGCCAAGCCTCTGGGCTTTGGTACTGACCAGGCTACAGGGTGTTCAGACACCAGTGTAAATAACTCCCACAGCTGCTCTTGGTCAGGTCTTTCCAGGGCTGCAGATGGTGGCAGACAACAAAGTTTACTTCTGGATTAATATTCTCAGCAAAGGCAACTGGTGTGAACCAGCAGATTTTTCTTATTCCTGCCATTTTCTCTGTGCTCTGACTTTGACAGCAAGAAGGCTTCTCTATCAGGAGCTCAGGGTTTCCTCATACTTCACTCTCTCCACTCCTTCGGCATAGGCCCACAGAGCATCTGTTCTTTGGTTCTTCTTTGTCCTCCAGGGGGCAGGGCCCAGTGCTCCGGAGAAAGCACTCTGTACCTGATACTGCTGGTAAGCTTTCCTGCTACTTCAACACCTAGTCTTTCTTGTTTGACCTTCCAGAGTTACGCTTCCTGACCTTATAGTGACTTCTGGTATATTTGCCATGCAGCATGAATTTACTTCATGACCCTTTGGAGAAGGTTCCTGGCATGATCAAGATGTGGTTATGGTGGGCCACCTCAGCCCTGAAGCAGTGTGCTAATTGCCTGGGGAAGTTACAGGTTCCATGCCTCTCTGAGGTCATTGGACCCTTAAAGAACAGGAAACTTCACTCAATCCTAGATTTTTAAAGAAAGAAAAGCTTTAGGAAATAGGAATGAAAAGATAGAAGGCCTGGAATTACTGCATTCAACTTAAAACCTGTGGTGAAAGTCTGTCTGAAAACATAGCCTGTACTGTTCATTATCTCTTCAAGGAGAAGAGCCAGGGCCAGAGATTATGTGGTTCTGGGCCAATCATCCTCGAGCACAGTTTTTACTTCTTGATCTCCAGATACGAATACGTGAATATTCTCCCTTTGAGTTGGCTTATCTTTCTCTGACTACCAAGTAGGATAGGTTTCCAGCTTCTCCTGAAATTTCTATGTGAAACCTCTCATTTTGGAGCAAGATTTGCTCATTGCTAGATGATATTTAATCAAGTATACTTCTTACATATATCCACTAGAACAAAAGATAAAAATTCAAACTCTCTGAAAATGGATAGACATTTAGAATCAACTCATAAATAAACTTGCAGAAAAAATTGAAAAAGTAACTATGTGTATGCAGTTGGGCATTGGTTTTAAAATGATATTCTACACTGCAGATAGGATGGGGTGGAGTACCAGTACCAGAATATAATTAGAAAAGTGGGCATTGTCCCTGAAGGGCCATAGTGTACCAGGCAATATGAAAGGTATGGTCTTGTGCTTAATGACTTTTTTTGTCCTGCTGTTTTTGTACAGGTGACAAGCAGCATTTTATTTTATTGGTGTACAGGGTGGCTGGGATAACTTGAGTTCAGGTCTTCTGTCACCTGCATGGACAGCTCAGTGCTGTGTCATAATTGGGTTGGCCTTGCTGTATTTTAGTCCCCCCCCTCACTAAAAAGGTGATGAATACAATATTAACTTGGTAGGGTGACCATGAGGTTTAAATGAATTAATGCCAACAAGCATTGCATTGATGATGGTTTAGATGCTCATTATATCTTGACTGACTGAATCATGAGGAAATAAAGTCTGTCTCAGCTGAGCTTGGGCCACCAATGTTGGAAGTTATCAACCTACTTTGACTTTTCATAGAACTAGTTTCTATTATTTCTTTCACTCTTTTTTTTTTTTTTTTTTGAGGTAGAGTCTCACTCCAGCTCAGGATGACTTGGAATTCTCTGTGTAATCTCAGGCTGGCCTCAAACTCATAGCAATCCTCCTACCTCAACTTCCTGAGTGCTGGGATTAAAGTTATGCACCACCACACCTGGCAGAGAAAAAGACAATGAGTGTTCTTAGGCCTCTAGCTGCTACAAAAGAATTCCAGACACATGCACCACTTTGTGCGTCTGGCTTCATGTGGGTACTTGGGAACTGAACTCAGGCCTTTAGACTTTACAGGCAAGTGCCTTAACTGCTGAGCCATCTCTTCAGCCCCTCTTTTCCTTTTTTTTTTTTTTGCATATATACGTGTGTGTTTGATGTGTGTGTGCATGTGTATGCTCATGTGTGTGCATGCATGTGGAGGCCAGAAGTTGACCTTGGTTATCTTCCTCAATTGTTCTCTGTTTTACTGTACTGAAGCAGGGTCTATCACTTGAACCAGAGCTTGCTGATTCAGCTAATCTAGCTAGCCAGCTTGCTCCAGGGATCCCCTGTCCCAGCCTTGTAAGTTCTAGGTCTCTGTGCACACATGGCATCTTAGTGTATTCTAGGGATCCAAACTTCAGTCCTCATGCTTGTATAACAAGCATTTTATCTATTGAGCCCCAGGCCCTTGTCATTCCTTTTCATTTTTTTTTTTGATTGAACCATCAACAACAACAAAAAAAGCATGGGGAGAAATGTTAATATAATAGAAATAGGAAGAGCCAACAAGTATGACAGTCATAAGGGTCAAGGAATTCTTTAGGTACCATATTTAACTCTGAGAACCATTGGTGTAATAGCAACAAAGCTTCAAATAAAAAAGCCCAGAACAAAACAAAACCATTTGTCACATTATCAGGGCAGTTGTCACATATGCATTTTTCAGTGAAGGAAACTTTTCCCTAGTGCTAAATCATATTTTCTCAGATAATCTTAAGGGTTGGGACATGTAACAGTTATACAAATACAGAAGTATATTTTTATGATTGTGTCTTATAGTAGATATAGATGGAAACCAAAAGCAAAACATGCATGTACAACTTTCAGAAAAGTATAATTAATTTTTTTAGCATTTACACATCATCTCTGACCAGGTGGTAAGCTGTGTGGATATAGGAGACAGGTTTCATGTTTTTGCATTAACCACAAATCTATTGTAGGTCAGTGTTAAAGATACATGTGAACCCATGATATATATATATCATCAACTCAGTGGGCAACTCAAGTCTTTAGGCATTATATATCTTCATATTCACTAAAGTCTTTGTATGTAAATTCCCAGTAAGCCTGTTTTAGCCTAAATAATAGTGACTTTGTAGGCTTTACACTTAAAAGTACTTGCTCCTTGACTTAAGATGAGGCTATGACCTGAACTCTTCATTAATTGAAAAAACCATTAAGTCAACTTTGCATTTAATACATCTAGCTTACAAAATGCCATTGCTTATCCTGGAAGCCTTAGATGTACTCAGACTACTCACATTAGTCTATAATTGGGCAAAATCATATAATGAAAAACCCATTTTATAACACAGGGTTGAATATCTCATACTGTATTGTATTGAAAGAGAAAAGTGGAATGGCTATATGGTTACTGTTTTGCATCATTGTAAGATTGAAAAATAGTAAAACTGGCTGTTGTCAGTCAGAGACATGCTGTGTTATGTTATATCCAGCTTGTCTCTGGCCTATTGCCACTTGTTTTTACTCCCCTACTTGGCACTGAGTGCTCCTTTACCCAGTGAGAACATTTGTCTTTGCAAATCTTTCCTGAGCCTCCAAGGCTGTGTTGGGTGTTGCTATGCATCTGTCATATATGATATACCTACACTGCTGTGATCATGCCTTCCTTGTCTTCCCAGCTCTTCTAGAATGACAGCCCTGTGAACAAGATCCTTTGTTTGAATGCCCCTCTATTTTTGGTCCAGGAGGCCCTGTCTAGTTTTTTGTTGGCCGGGAAGTCCTGTCTAACTATCTGTTTGACCAGTGAATAAGCACAGGAACTGTAGCTTCTTCCACATGGGGTCAGGATTTCACCAGCTCTGATTTGGTGTTCCTTTCTCCTCTTCCATCATCACTATCCCATCTGCAGTGGTCAAGCTCCCTATACTCTATCCCATTGCTCCTGTTTTCTCCCTGTCCCCAGATTGGCCATAAGGCTCCATTCTTTCATCCATACTTAACAATATTTTCTTTTCCATCTTTCTCTTATACTTATTCTTCTAGACCTAGTTGAACACTACTTCCCTGTGGCATGTTTCCCAGACCTGATGCCAGATGAAGTCATTTTAGCAGTCCTTGCTCTGTGTTCTGGGAGGGCACAGACTGTGGGTGGCATGCTGAAGTGCCAGGGCTGCCTTATACCCTGGGACCAGCACTGTCCTTGCTACTGGGAAGATGGTCATGATGGGGATAAAGCTGGCCATCACTGATGTCTTTCACAGTGTTGCTCAGTAGGCACTGGAATGATAAGTAAATCCATAGGTACTGACCTCCTTACTCTGCAACCATGGTGAGGATCCTCATGCATGCCTTATCATTGCTTCTCTGAGTAGTGTGTATGTATGTGAGTGAGATGCAAAACTTTACAAGTACATCAGTGGGTCTGTGTAACTTCTTTATTTGTCTATGATATAAAACCTGTGTATTTTAAAAGTAATTTCTGCTTTATGACATTCTTTGTAACATTTTGACAGTTTTGGACAAAGTTCTTTTTAACTATTTTCTATTTAAAGCTCAGTATAAAAGTGGTCTTATAGACAATGTAGAAATTTTCATAAGAAGCTGAAAGTTAAACTTTCAAACATTTCTCAGTCTAAAACAAAATGTTCTGGTTTATCACTATAATTAGATTTGAAGTTTTATTTTTGTTGTGAAAAATGAGCTGCATAGCTTTTTAAAGCAACCAAACAGTATTTCTTAGTCTTTAATTTACCTTCTTGTTTGCTTCTCTAATGATATTTTCTTAAATATCATAGCACTCAATAAAAAATTCTTTGCATATGCATAATTCTGAGATATTTGCTTCTGTGAACTTATCCCAAGGAAATGATCATGAATTTATAGAAAGCTAACTAAACGGACATTATCCCGGATTTGTTAAATAGAATAATATTGGAAAATAGCAACAATAGGAGATTGGATAAATTTGGTATGATATATCCATAATATAAAGTTAAATATTTAATGCTACATGAAGATTTGATTATCTGGTGAAGTGAAGGAAACAGGTTACATGGTAGTATATACTATTTCTTTCATGGTCCCAATGCTTCTGTCCCTGGAGACAGAGGGAGAGATTGGAAGGTGCCCAATAGCCAAAGCAAGGTTGTATTTCTGCCAGTCCGGTCCCATGTTGATCTGTCAAGGCAATTGCAAAGGGTGGTCTGCACTGCCCTGTATAGCCTGATGGCCTGCCAGCTGTCAGCTCATCGTTCCCCACAGCATACCTCTCTACCATCCCCTAGCCCATCCCTGCAATGTCAGCCATATCCTCAGTCAGGGCCTTCTTACCAATTGCCTGGTACACCTGGCAGGCTCTCTGTGCATTGTTGTTCCCTCCTCTGATCCCTTCTTCCTTGCTGCCTTCTCCTGCAGTGTGTGATTTATTTGTCCATAGTATTTGCCTAGTAATGAGTAGCATTTATTGGGCACTTACTGTTTGCCAGGCATTCTAGTAAGTGTTGATTTAAAAAGTTGGCAGTATTAACTTATTTAATTTTTGCACAGTGCTATGAGGTCAGCAATGGTGCTATCTTCATGTTGCTGGGTAGGAACCTGAGGAAGAGAGGGTAGTTTATCTTTTTGAGGCCATTGACATAGTCTGACACATCACAACCTGGTAGGTTGGCTGCAGAGCTGGAATTTGTAGCCTCTTGCTAGATAGAAGCTCTGTGAGGACACAGATTTTTTGTTGAGTTTGGTAACTGATGGATGATAAGCACCTAATGCATTCCTGGACATGAGACAGCCAGTCAGAATCTGCTGAATGAATGAATTGGTGAGTGAATGAATGTGAATAGAAATCGGTATGAGAGTGCTGAGTTGCTGGTGGTTCTGATTTAATTTAATTTTATTGTATTTATTTATTTTTAAAATATTTATTTGTCAGAGAAAAAGAGACACACAGAGAGAAAGAGGGGTGGGGAAGGGAGGGAGAATATGTGTATACCAGGGCCTGTAGCTACTGCAAACGAACTCCAGATGCATGTGCCACCTTGTGCACCAAGCTTACTTGGGTACTGGGGAATCGAACTTGGGTCCTTAGGTTTCACAGGCAAGTGTCTTAACTGTTAAGCCATCTCCTCAGCCCCCCGATTATATTTTTGTCTGCATCAGAACGCATTTGGCCTAATTTGGAAAGCCTCACAAAACAAACTTGAACATCTGCTAACTCCTGTTAGGGTCACTGCAAAGATCCAGGTTTCTCTGTCTCTCTGCTCTGTGTTCTTTGCTGTCTTGGTGTCACCCACTCCTGAAAGGTGTGACAACAACCAGCCAGCAGCAGAAGGGCTTGTTACCACCATCAGGTAGGCAGGTGCCGTAAAATTCACAATCTCAGAATTCATGCAACATGACTCAAACAGGCCACTGGATCCATTAAACTCTTGTATAGGCTTTCTGCACCCATTATGCAAATGGGTCTCTGGCAGTATTAAGCCCCTGCATAGGCTTCTTGTATAGTGATGTGAAAGTTCAGAGGTGGACAGAGCAAGGTAGAGACAGAGAGTAGCTGCTGGTGGTTCAACCTGCTGCTGAGCTCCCAGGGGCCTGCTCTGTCTATACCTGGTCATCAGCCTTCCCAGGGTTCCAGTGAGGTCCATGTTCTTCCAAAGTGTTCCTGTTCCCCTACTTAGCCAGAAAACTACACGTACACCACCAGCAGCCCCCGATGCTCCTCTGTATTTACTTCCCACTGTACCTTTTCGTAGGATGGATATTCTGTTTCTCAGCTCTTGAGGTCTTTGTGGACACCCTGCATGTCCTCAGTAGGGAGAGGAGAGAGAGGAAGTGATGTGGAAGGTGGTCATGGATTCAACCTTCTACTCATTCTCAGTGACACACCTTCTGGCCTGAAGACACAGAAACCTCAGAGGCAACAGATACCTATCTTGTATCATCTTAAAAGATCATGTTTTGGTGAGTGTATGTGTGAAGTGTATATGTAAATGTATGCTTGTGTGTATATAGGCAAACATTTGGGTGTGTGTGTGTGTCCATGTTTGTGCATGTGTATGGAGGCCAGAGGTAGATGTTGATTATCTTCATATTTAATGTCCACCTTTGTTTATTTTATTTTTTTTTTGAGACAGGGTCTCTTTCTGAACCTAGAGCTCATCAATTTGGCTAGACTAGCTAACTAGTGGTCTCGAGGGTCCTGTTACCACCTCATTAGCACCATGCCCAGCTTTTACATGGGTGCTGGGATCTGAACTCAGGTCCTCATTCTTGCATAGAAAGTGCTTTATCCACTGAGACATCTCTCCAGCCCCAAGATCATATTTTTAAAAGAAAATACTTTTGTGTCTATTGGGTAGTGTCAGATCTGTGGTTTTATGATTGTGTTAACAGCATCACTAATGACCATTCACAGTATAAATTACTTGTAGTCTGTACCATTCTTCCTTTGTTACTGCCTATGTTTGCTCTATTCCTTTATATTGTTCCTCTGTAATAGGTATGGGCTTTTTTTTTTTCCTTTTAAAGGTATTCAGTATTTTCCAAAGGAACAAGAATAGGCAAAACCCGGAGTCAGTATTTTATTGTAAAACTTGGTTATGCATTTCCTTGGCTGCCAGAACTTTTCTTATTAACTTTTGTCACATTGTCCATATTTTCAGACTCTTCTCTCCTGTGAAGAATTTTATCCTTGTTTTTATCTGGGAGTGAAACTGAAGACCAGTTGTGCAATTTAGATACATTTTCTTTTTTTTTTCTGTTCCTATGATGTTTTAAGTATTTAGAAATTACAGAGAATGATAATGTGTTAGTAGTCACCAATAATTTTATAGCCTAAAAATAATTATAGTCTGCTTCTTCATATACTTCTTTCCAGCCTTCTCTTCATTCTTGTCTTTTTTTTAAGCCAAAGCTGGCAACTATCCTGTTTTTTAGAAAAATATTTTGCTAAGATTTTTGACCATATATCCAAATTTTATTATCTATTTATTTGTTTTTGGTTTTTCGAGGTAGGGTCTCACAGTCCAGGCTGACCTGGGACTCACTATGTAGTCTCAGGATGGCCTCGAACTCACAGCTACCCACCTACCTGTGCCTCCCAAGTGCTGGGATTAAAGGTGTGCGCCACCATGCCCAGTCCAAAATATTTTTTGACAATTTGATTTTAATTGATGTTTAATATTCCAGTATGTAATATGAATGCGTTCCCATTTGCTCAAATTTACATTATTTTACAAAAAAATGGGCTTTTGCTCTGTTAACATATTTTTGATAGTTTTTGAAAATCTAGGTTTATTTTTCTCTAGTAAATCCCTAAGAACAGTTCTATTTGTTAAGGGGTATATTTAGGCTTTTGGGATTACTGTAGGAAATCACCATAAATGTTATGGTTTAAAATGACAGAAACTTGGGGCTGGAGAGATGGTGTAGTGGTTAAGGCACTTGCTTGTGAAGCCTAGGGTTTTATTCCCCAGTACCCACATAAGCCAGATGCACAAGGTGGTTCATGCATCTGGAATTTGTTTGCAGTGGCTAGAGGCTCTGACATGCCTGTTCTCTCTTTCTCTCTCTGTCAAACAAACAAACAAACAAACAAACAAATAAATATTAAAAAATAAATATTTAAAAGATAAATAAAAATAGATAAAATGACAGACACATGTTCTCTTACTTTTCTGGATGTTGAGAATCTGAAACCCAGGTATCTCCAGAAGCCTCAGAGGAGGCTTTTCTTCCAGCCTCTCCCAGCTTCTGGTGGCTTCAAGTATTTTTTTTTTTTTTTTTTTTTTTTTGCTTTTCGAGGTAGGGTTTCACTCTAGCCCAGGCTGATCTGGAATTCACTATGTAGCCTCAGGCTTGCCTGGAACTCATGGCAATCCTCCTATCTCTGCCTCCCAAATGCTGGGATTAAAGGCATGCACCACCATACCTGGCTGGCTTCAAGTGTTTTGTGCCTTGTAATCACATCAATACAATATGTCTTTCTCTTCATGTGAGTTTTCTTCTGTGTGTCTTCTCTTCATCCAAATCTCTATCTCACAGGAACACCTATAACTGTATTTCTCACAGGTAGCCTAGGGTCATACCTTCACTGAAAGATCCCTGATTATTATATCTACGCAGACCCTTTTCCAAATAAAGGTTACATTCACAGTTCCAGAGATTTTATGTGGACTGCTTGAGGACTATTTTGGTCACCCTGGTGGTATGGACATTCCTAAGACCATTGAAACTATTGCCCGACTGTGTCTTGGGTCAGCAATTCTCACCAGCACCAAGAGTGAATGATCATCTTGCTACAGTCTCTCCAATAACAGAGAAACAGAGGCAAGCATGAGCTGGTAAGGACACAGGTAAGGACTTTTTCAAAGTGAGGAAAGATGAAACCAAAAGCAGTAGAGAAAGGAGCAAGAAGAGACGAGTACTTTCTGTATCTACTCAAATGAACCCACAATGCCAATGAGCTTTGAAGCATCATGCTTACCCCCCAAAGATGGTGAATCTCCTTCATATATAAAGATTTTTCATGTGCATATATGAAGGGACAAGGAACATGAAGAGACAGGCAATAAAAGAGTCAGTGGGCCCTTGTGAAGGGCCCATGTCTCTAAGTAATTGTAACAAAGAAGCAAATTAAAGCATTACTTCACTTTGTCTAAACTGCCAAATGAATTTTATCTAAAGCAACCACCATATGCATTGGATGCTTGATTTCCAAGGCGACTAGGGCTGGAGTCCCTTGGTTTGCTTGCTTCAGCCTTCCCCTCACCTCCTGCTCCACCTGTGTGCCTGCCAACTGCTTGTACCTCGCAGCCGTCTCCTCCTGTGTCTCCAGCTGATCACAGAACGCTGCGTTCTATCCTCATAATGAAATGCAGACTTCCTCTTTTAAAAGGCTTAATGGGATAGCATTTAAAAAATAATTCAAGCTGGCTAAATTTAGTTTCTGAACAATGTCCAGTCTGGAAATTGATCTATTTTGAAATATCCATCCTAGAGCCCCATTCTTCCACCTAGGAAGGTTAGATGGCTCATGGCTTAGAAGTTTCTTCCCCTTTCCTTCTGACAGCAACAGTTATCATTATCCATGTTTGTCTCACCAGCTCCTGCTAGTTGCAGATAGCCTTTGTGGAGCTGCAGTGTTTGCAATGACAGTTCTGTGCCTCAGCTAACTTCTGGTGCTCTCACCAACCCTTGGTATTTTCTTCTTTGAATACATCACAGAGGTCATCAGGAAGTTACACAAGGTCAGTCATATCCTCACTTCCTGGCTCCTTCTTGGTCTTACACTGTTAAGTTTTTGTTGCATCTGACATTCTTTTCCTTTCCTTTCCTTTCCTTCCGTTTCCTTTCCTTTCCTTTCCTTTCCTTTCCTTTCCTTTCCTTTCCTTTCCTTTCCTTTCCTTCCGTTTCCCTTTCCCTTTCCTTTCCCTTTCTCTTTCACTTTCCATGACTGGCTGACTTCTTTATTTTTCAGGCTTATTATTTGTTCCTCCTCAAGAACTAGTCACTACTGTCAGTACAGAAGAGGGTCATCATCTAGATCTCTATGCAGGGCTGGAGTGAATGCCAGGTGCTTGCTCACCTAGTTTTCATCTTCCTGCCCCTCAGAGGCAGAGCCGTCAAGTGTTGTGTTCTCCCTCCACCCACCCTAGCACTGGTGTCCTTGACTATCCACGATTGTCACATTGACATGTGGAGGTCACTGTGGGAGGCTGTTAGCCCTGTTGTAGTACAAAGGGGAATCCCTGGTACCATCAGTAGGATGATCTGCTGTATGGCTTTGCACGCAAACCTTATCCCTTGGGGGTTAGGGTGTCTGGTTTGGATCACATACAGACAGCTAAAAAATTAATCAGGGCTGGAGAGATGGCTTAACAGTTCAGGCACTTGCCTTTAAAACCCAAGGATCCAGGTTCAATTCCCCAGTACCCACATAAGCTAGATGCACAAGGTGGCACATGCGTCTGGAGTTTGCAGTGGCTAGAAGCCTTGGCATGCCCTTTCTCTCTGCCTCTTTGTTTCTCTCTCTCTCAAATAAATAGTAAAATAAAAGATTCTTTAAAAAACAAAATAAAAAAATGAATTGAATTCATTCCCTGTCCCACAGGCTCTACCTCAGATTACACAGAAACAGGGGACTGTGTTATGCACTCCAAGCCTAGGGGTGGGAAACAGCCTGGAGCCCAGAGGCACTTGCCTGGGAGCAGGGCTAGCTGCACCTGCCTAGCATGGCCCCTATAGCGATTTGGGATGGGTAGTGTGTTCTTGTGTGGGAGGCAGCACTGAGAGGCCCTGTCCTCCTGCCTTCAAGCTCCCTGCCATGTGTGTTCTGTGCTGATTGTGGTGGTTTCTGCCAAGGAGGAGGTGTGTCTTGGATTCATGGGGAGGTGCCAGTGGTGACCAGGAGTGTTCGAGTGAGGCCGTCTTGGGACTTAGGCTGTTTTCCATTGAGGGCTGTTCGTGGCTGGTCACTGCTTAGCCATGTTGATGACAGCCTTGCTTCTGGCCTCCTCTGACCTCTGCAGCTTCCTAGAGAGGATGGACCTCCTGTGTTCCCAGGACAATGCACTTCTCAAATGCTTTAATCTTCTGTTGAATACACTCATGCTTATTATCCCTGTTGGTAGTTTTGGGAATATGGAAAAAGTCATTTTCACTGTGCTGATGGTTTCTTCTACATGCCTCATCCTTAAAGGAAAAAAACAAATTACAAGGTGAGGTTGTCTTTTAACTTGGCATATGTAGGTCAGGGATTATCATTCCTCTTGTGCATACATAAACACAGAAGCATTGAAAAGTTAGAGAATATTTATGTGTAGGACATAAACCTGAAATTTTCCACCCCGTGTAATAATGTAGCATATATATTGTTAGTTCTGCACAGAAAGAAGGCACAGCTTATTTTCTGAAGAATTTCTACTATATAGTTCAGAACAAGAAACTTAAGATTTCTTCTTCAGAGAAACATCAGTTTTAGGGGAAGTTAGTTGCAATTTCTTCTGTTGTATTTCTAGTTAATATGACTGTGATTTGTTTATACTTAAGCTTCAATAAAGAAATTGGGAAATTCAGCCACTTAGAAGGAACATGAGCTGTTTAAATCATCATTATGGTTGGTAAAGGTTTACTTCTGAGAAAGAATGACTTTAAGATGGGAGGCAGCTGAAAATCTTGAGGCTGGGACAGGCATATAGGAAATGGCACATTTCAGGTGAAGCCAACAGGAAGCAAGGGTGTAAGGATCTTGGGGAGACTGGAAGGAGCTCCATAAGGAGAAGCCACTGAGAATTACCAGTGGGAGGAGCCTGAGGACTTGCCTAGAAATTTCTGTGAGTTCTTTTTTGGTCATTCGTTCAACCATCATAGGTATGAAAACTGTGCCAGCTCACCAGATGGAATGCCATCTATGTCTCCAATATGGTTGTGTGGCCTTCTCTAAGATGAGCCAAGATAATAAAATGAGGTAAATAATTATTAATTTTTCTTGAGGTATTAAAAAAGCCTATACAGAGAGCAGGATATGTCTTTCAGCTTGCCACAAGTGAAGAACAACGCCCTGTCTGGTGGAGTGTGTGGCCTGCGACTGTGCTGAGAGTCACACTTGTTGCACTAGGCTTTGGGAGGCACAGAAGCAGTATGGGGTTGCCCAATGAAAGAGATAGGACACAGGAATACAAGGTTCTAGTCTTGAGTCTGCATACTTCACCCATCCCTTGGGAAGTTACTATAAAAGGTGAAGTGAACTTTAGAAATAGTTGTAGCATCATCTTTTTGTTTGTTTGTTTTCAAAGTAGAGTCTCACCCTAGCCAAGGATGACCTAGAATTCATTGTGTAGTCTCAGGCTGGCCTCAAACTCACCACAGTCCTGCTACCTCTGGCTCCTGAGAGCTGGGATTAAAGGCGTGTGCTACTTATGTATGTGTGTATATGGATGCCTACGTGCCACAGTGCTTATGTGGAGGTTAGAGGACAATCTCAAGTGTTGATCCTCCTACCTTATTACAGAAGGGGTCTTTTGGTTGTTTACTGTTGTGAATGCCAGGTTAGATGGCCTGTAAGCTTCCAGATTTCTCCTGTTTTCTGCCTCCCATTGCCCTGCAGGAGGGCTGGGATTACAAATCCTCTTGTTACTACCTTTAGCTTTTACATGGGATCTGAAGTCAGGTACTCATGTTTGCTTGGCAAGCACTTTACCTACTGAGCCATCCTATGTGGGCTTCACATTCTTAGCCTACTTAATCAGTCATGCTGGCAGTCTAGAGTAACTAGAATGGGTCTGGCCGAGTTTCTGGAAACGTGCTGGATCATAACTCTTTAGAAGACACCTCTTGGTGTGTGTATAGTGGATTTGAAAAAAGACATTGATTTAGTGTTTGCTACTGATGGGGTCATTCACTGAGCTGATATGTATATTTATGACTTCCCCACACACCAGCCCTGAGCTTGGTTTCAGGAAAATTTTGGTAAGGAAGAAAGATGGCTTGCTAGATGGGAAGTCAGCAAAAGGGGAATAAAGTATTTAACCAGATAAATTGCTAAAATAGCTTTAAAAAATATTTTATTTGAGAGAGAGAGAGAGAGAGAATGAATGAATGAATGAGAGAAGCAGATAGAGATAATGGGCACACCAGGGCCTTTAGCCACTGCAATGAACTCCAGATGCATGCACTACCTTATACATCTGCCTGTAAATGGGTACTGGGGAATTGAACCTTTGTCCTTTGGCTTTGCTGGCAAGCACCTTAACCACTAAGCTATCTCTCCAGCCCCCAAATAGCTTTTTAAAAAAATTATTAAAGGACTTTATTAAAAATTTACATATTCCAAGAGCCACAGAATGTGTAGAAATATCCTGAGGCATAGCTCCCTGGCCCCCAGAGACAGACAGAGGCCCTAAGTACTGCATAGTGAGCTCCAGTGACCCTATTGAGGAGGGCCCTTAGGGAATTGGGGATGGGAGAGAAGGGATATAAAACTATAACCTATATAAAAATTTTATATAATCCTCTCTTACTACCCTCCTTTGTCTTTCTCCACCGAACTCTTCTTTCCTACTATAGCTTTAAAAAATTTATTCATTTATTTATTTATTTGAGAGAGAGAGAGAGAGAGAGAGAGAGAGAGAGAGAGAGAGAGAATGGGTGTGCCAGGGCCTCTAGTCACTGCAAACAAACTCCAGATGCATGTGTCACCTTGTGCATCTGGCTTATGTGGGTCCTGGGGAAATCAAACCTGGGTCTCCTGGCTTTGCAGGCAACACCTTAACTGCTAAGACATCTCTCCAACTCTCCTACTATAGTTTCCATAATAATCACAATTGCAACTTAGTTCTAATGATGGCTTTGTCAGAGAAATGCTGGTCACAGGATGGGTCTGGAGAGCAGCCAGTGTGAGGGAAAAGTGCACTGGAGGTGAAGACTGACCAACATCCAGGCATTGGGAGCAGTTGTCCAGGCCTAAGAGAAGAGGGAAGGGTACCAACTTGGGTCATCAGATGTTGAATCTTGGGGTATCTGAGGACTTGTGTGGTACAGGTGGCAGGCATCTCTGTGTTGGAACTCTGTTAGGACACTGGCTACTAGCAGTTTGGGCATATCATTCTGTGGATTTTGTAGGAATTTTCACAGGTAGGTTGTACTTCGCTATCCATAAGCCTACTATGATAGGAGTGGTCTGCCTAGGCTCATGCCTTGCACATGTCATAGACCATATCAGTAGAGCATGTTAGATAGTGAGGGTATGGTGGGATTTAGGTTTAATACACATCTGCTTCAACTGTGCCTGGAGCCTGGGGCAGGCTCATCACTGAGTCCCCTCCCCCTACCCCCGAGGTAGGGTCTCACTCTAGCCCAGGCTGACCTGGAATTTACTATGTAGTCTCAAGGTGGCCTCAAACTCCTGGCAATTCTCCTACCTCTGCCTCCCAGGTGCTGGAATTAAAGGCATGCACCACCGCACCGGCATTGAGGTTTTTAAAATTATTTTTATTTAGTTATTTGAGAGTGACAGACACAGAGAGAGAAACACACACACACACACACACACACACACACACACACACACAGAGAATGGATGCGCCAGGGCCTCCAGCCACTGCAAACGAACTCCAGACGTGTACGCACCCCTGTGCATCTGGCTAATGTGGGTCCTGGGAAATAGAGCCTCGAACTGGGGTCCTTAGTCTTCACAGGCAAGCACTTAACCACTAAGCCATCTTTTAAAAATTATCTTTTAATTAATTTATGAGAGAGAGAGAGAAAGAGAGAGAGAGAGAGAGAGAGAGAGAGAGAGAGAGGGAGGGGGCATGCCAGAGCCTCTAACCACCACAAACAAATTCCAGATGGATGCGCCACCTTGTACATCTGGCTTATGTGGGTACTGGGGAATCAAACCTGGGTCTTTAGGCTTCACAGGCAAACACCTTAACTGCTAAGCCATCTGTCCAGCCCTCATCACTGAGTTTTAATCAATAGTGGGTGATGATCTTGATACTAATTTAGGAGAACATTCTTTCAGGTTGTGCTTCTGATGTGGTCATTATGCTGATGGTCATGCGGAATCCTTGCTGGTACAGCTGGACTCTTGTGCTGGTTGTATGTGTGAGGAATGAGTGGGTGGGGATACTGAAGGCCAGGGGATGAGTGGTGCCTCCAGCAGATGATGCTGGTGAATGAGAGGTGGAGGGGGTGATGGATGAGTGCTATTTAGGAAGTGACGTGGCCATGCTCAGATGGGGAGGAGGCACAGGGTGAGGATCACTCCAGGGCTTCTGGCCTCTCCTAATGGGAGGGTGGGCAGTCGTGGGAATGTTCTCTACTGTTTTTATTTAGTATGGGTATAATCTTGTATATTGGAGAGATTTTAAGATGTAATAAAAATGCATGAACTTTAGTTTGCCAAAGGAGGCCTTGATGTTGAGGTGTGAAGTTGGGATTTTTTGTTTCTTCTCCTAATTTAATATTCAGGTCCGGCTCATTGGGATACCCCAGGGCAAAAGTCTTCTGAGTGAAAAACACTCAAGCTGGACTCTTGCCTGTCAAGCCTCACATTTTACAGGCAGGGAAACTGAGGACGGGCCCCAGTATTCCTTGTCTCCCCCCACCGAGGCTCTGTGCCTGACCACGCCTCCCCACACTGTGCTTGAATTAGAGAACATTCTTTCAGCAGATCTCCCCGCCTCCGGTCTCTCTCGGTTTGAAACCATCCTACACACAGCTGCTGGGATAATCTTTCTAAAGCCATTTTTATCATGTCACTTCTCGGCACGCTGTTTTCTGTTGCCTTTTGTCACATCCAGATTTCTCCTTTCTGGCTCTCAAGGCTTCCTGCAAAACGTTCTTTTTTCCTGTGGTTCACTATGAACCCTTAATGGACCTTTGCCTCACAGAGCTTCTCCGGGTGACTCCCTGTATCCATTTATTTCTTGCCACTGGGCCTTTGCATGAGCCTTGCTACCCTCCTAAAATATTCTTAAATTTTTTTTTATTTATTTGAGAGAGAGAGGGAGAGAATGGGTGTGCCAAGGCCTGTAGTCACTGCAATGAATGAACTACAGGCATGTGCACCACCTTGTGCATCTGGATTTATGTGGGTACTAGTGGATATAACCAGGGTCCTTAGGCTTTGCAGGCAAGCTGCTTAACTGCTGAGCCATCTCTCCAGCCCATGAAATGTTCCTTATCAACTTTTCCATGTTATTTTTCTTCACTGATCTATGTCCCTTTTCTATCTCTGAGATGTTTTCTTCCTTGAACTCACTCCTAAAATTTCTTTCCTCCTTCTAATCATTCCTTTACATGTTGGTCTCCTTTAGCAATTAGTTAAGTCAGCTGACAACAGCATATACAAAGTATATTAACTCAGAAAAATTGATAGTAGAACAGCATGGTGAGGTTTCCATTGGAAAGTGATTTCCATTGCGTGTTGGTGACAGTGTAGCCACATTAAAGTCATTTATTTCTTTTTAAGATAATATATATATATATATATATATATATATATATATATATATATAGAGAGAGAGAGAGAGAGAGAGAAAGAGAGAGAGAGAGAGAGAGAGGGAGGAGGGAGGGAGAGGGAGAGGGAGAATGAGAATAAGAATGAGTGTACCAGGCCTGCTAGCTGCTGCAAATGAACTCCAGATGCATGTGTGACTTTGTGCATCTGGCTTTATGTGGGTACTGGGAAATTGAACCTGGATTGTTGGGCTTTGCAGGCAAGTTCCTGAACTGCTCAGCTGTGTCTAGCCCACAGTCATTTATTTCATGTGGGTTTGAAGGAGGGTTCTTCTGTGGTTGAACCATATTCGTATCTCACTGGCCGGTAGGATACTCTGAAGATCCCCGGGAATGGCATCTTGCCATGGCGGATCCTTTCAGTGGGCCCATGGGTGCTCCAATAGCATCATGCACTGTTCCCAGCAGCCTGTTCACGGTGCTGAGTCATTGTGAGTGGCCCACAGGCAGAGAGGGAGTTTGGAGTCCCACAGTTCTGCATCTTAGCTCAGATGGCTCTGATTTAAAGGTCACATGCCTTTCATTTTTCTATTTTGGATTCATGATTTTAGCAGAATTTGGGTGGTACTGAAGTTGAGAAGCATACTCAATTGCCCAGCTCTCTGCGTCGAAGTTGCTGAGTGCTTGGAGGCTGAGTCTGTCATTTGCGTGTCTAGGAAGTACTTGGGAAATGTGGAGCCGGTGTCATCAAGTATCTTCCCTTCCTTCCTTATTGTTGAGTTTGTGGACATGATCACTCACTATAGTGTGGGCTGTGAGGACTTGGCTAGGTTATTTAATGTCTCTGGGATGCAACTATTTTACCTGTGAAATGGGAAAAATGCTCATCTTACCATTTCTGCACATATAAATAAAGATTAATGTGAAGTCGAGATTACTGAGGCCTGGAGATGCTGGCTAGCCAGAGAGGTGAGGAGCTAGGTGGACATGAGTTCCCCTTGCTCCTGTTGCTGCTCTCCTCAACGTCCACTCCACTCTTCAGTAGGTAACATCTTCATGAGTCTCATTTGTAGATGCCTGGTAACAAAGCTTTGTAAGCCAGATATACTGGATTTATAAGGTAATCTTGCAAATCTCTGACTCATGTCAAAGTCAGTTTTACTCCTTTCCAGTTGTTCTTCGTCTAAAGCTAGGAATTTCTAGGAGAGACAAGTTCTTTCATTTTGTTGCTCCTCAGTATTTTGTAATTAGAAATCAGAAATAGCCAAGAAATTTATCATCTGATATGTCTGAGTACTCTTTCCCAAATGCTTCAACTTTTTCAGAATTGGGTGTATTTTCATATACATAATGAGGTACTATGGGATGGGACACTCTTCTAAGCACAGAATTCATGTGTTTCGTAGATACTCTTATACACATAACTTTGAAGACAATTT
The DNA here is from genome assembly GCA_036346955.1 of Dipus sagitta. Classification (NCBI taxonomy): domain Eukaryota; kingdom Metazoa; phylum Chordata; class Mammalia; order Rodentia; family Dipodidae; genus Dipus; species Dipus sagitta. The sequence continues at coordinate 39,369,237 of CM070783.1, forward strand.
TCTGCACTGCTTTTTTTTTTTTTTTTGGTTTTTTGAGATAGGGTCTCACTCTAGCCTATGCTGACCTGGAATTCACTCTGTATTTTTAGGGTGGCCTCGAACTCACAGCGATCCTCCTACCTCCTGAGTGCTGGGATTAAAGGTGTGTGCCACCATGCCTGGCTTGCACTACTTTTAATGTGCCTGAACTTTTGACTTTGAGGTGTCATATGAGTTTGAGTGTGGAATTTCAGATTTTTGGGTAAGGGATGTAATAGGGCTTCCTGGGAGTTCAAAAACATACATGATTCAAACATGGATCTCAATAACTTTGCTTTAAGAGTCTCTGAGTGCTGTGCACATACTCAACTAACCTCTGCACCCAGGTCCAGGGAGATAGTGAACAGACCAAGGTCCCTTAGCTTTTCCACAATTATCTAATGAATGTTCCAGCTTGGTGTCTCCTTTTCCCAGGTTCACTCTCAGCCAGATGTGACCCATGATATATCTCATCTTGCCAAATGTCCCATTATACTCTGCATGCCTTCTGATGACATCTCTGTGAATGCCATGAATATCTCCCTGTACTATTAATTGGCCTTTCTACCTAGTGGTTATGTTAAACTGTGTTTCCTGAGGATGGATTATTTTGCTAATGCATGACTGTCAATTAGTGTGTAGATGATTGAGCTAATACATACACTTACACTCCCATTTTTAAATTTTATTTTAGAGTGAGCATGAGAGAGAGAGAGAGAGAGAGAGAGAGAGAGAGAGAGAGAGAGAGGGAGGAAGAGAGAGAGAATTGGCACTCCAGGGCCTCAGCCACTGAAGTTGAACTTATTTTTTAAGGCAGTCTCTTCTTAGAAAAGCCACGATAGTGTGCAAGTCAGCTTCACATCTGGGCTCCAGTTCCCAGGCTGGAAGCAGATAGAATTGGAGTAGATGGTGTTTATAATTATTTCCAGTTCTAAACTTCTAAGTTTCTCTTCTTATTTCTTGAGTTTAATTGTTCAGCAAAATTGTTCCTGGTTTACTTATCCTGTGATGAGTTATTTTTAAATGCCATACCATTTAACGAGTGAGTACAAAGGCCTGCTGCTAAAAGCTCTGAAGATGGCATCCCTCTGCTTCCCAGCTTCTAAAGGCATCTCCCTGTTCCTCAACTACTAATGGCTGTGGATATGGTGTCCCTTTGCTCCCCAATTGACAAAGATTGCATATATGGTGTCCCCTCTTTCCCCAACTGCTAAAGCCTCCATAGATGGCATCTCCCTGCTCCCCAACATTGTTGTAAGCACTCTTGCCATTCCAGTTCACAGATGAAGCATCAAAGCTCTGACCCTCTTCTGTGGGGTGGGGCGGGGGTGACCAGGAATGCTGCTGTCATGGGGTAGACCCTATGTTCTAGGCCTTCTTATTTCCTTTTAAGAAAATTTGATTTGTGCTTCTTGCATAAACTCTGAAACAATAATAAAAGTGGAAGAAAAGCTTAGTTTTTGTTTTTTCCTATCATTGTTTTTCAGGATTGTTGAATAAAAGAACTTAAAGACAATATATATTATAGTATATGTTATATAGATAATTATAGAGTTTCAGCTATTTGTACATAATTTAAAAAATGGAGCAGTGCAGAAGATACTACAGTGAAAAGCAGTACTCTCTGGCTCTACCTCTCCACCCCAAGGTGGTTGGGTACTAATTTTTAAAGAATAAAGATTTTAGATTGGGAAGTTGGCTCAGTGGATAAAATTCTTGCAGCTCAAGCCTGAGTACTCAAGTTCAGTCCTCCCCAGCCTCCTTGGAAAAAGCCAGAAGCTGCTACAGGCTTCTATAATCGTAGCATGCCTAAGACCAGGTTGAAGGCAGAATCAGAATTTACCAGATGCTCAGATGGTGAGGGCAGCAAAGATCCAGAAAGAGAAACTCTGCCTCAAATGAGGTGGAAAGGCAAAGACCTACCTGGAAAAGTTGTTCTCTGACCTTCACGGATGTGCTATGTTGTGCACATGCACATGCACACACAATATAAAGACTCATGGGGGGGGGAGGGAGGGGATTACCATGGGATATTTTTTATGATCATGGAAAATGTTAATAAAAATTGAGAAAAAAAATAAAAAAGACTCATAGAGCAGTTTTAAATTCACAGCAAAGCTGAGCAGAAGGGCTGTTGTGCTGGTTCAGTGGTTAAGTGTGCTTCCTGTCAAAGCATGAGGGCCTGAGAGGGCCCAAGACTGCCTGAGTTGGCTCTTCAGAATCTGCATAGAAAGCTGGGTATGGCCACACATATTTGTAGTCCTAGTCTATGGAGGAGAGATGTTACAACAAAGGAACAGTGGTCAAACTCCCAAGGGTCGTTGAAACAGGAGAAAGGCCTTTAAAATTGTGTTCCATGGACTTATGGATTTGTACATGGGTGCTGTTCTCCTGTTTTGGGTTGCACCGTGTGGACACTTCCATTGGGCAGAGTGTGTGCAACCTTCCCTTTGGTAAACTCTCACATCTGTCTCTGTGGTAGTTTCTTCTCCTCTCCTCCTTCTTATTACTCTTCCCTTCCTCTCTCCCTCTCTTCCTTCCTCCTTCCTTCCTTTCTTTTTGAGGCAGGATCTCACTGTAGCCCAGGATGACGTGGAACTCACTCTGGAGCCCAGGTGGCCTTGAGCTCATCATGATCCCCTACTCAGCCTTTAGGTGGATACGATTATATGCCTGAGTAACCATGCCTGGCTTTGGTAATGTCTTCCTAGTTGGTTTGTTCTGTTTCTTTTCTCATTTAGATAATCCTAGCCATTTGTTTCTCCTGTTATATACTTTGTATCTCATATTTTGTTTTATTTTCTGGAAGATTCTGTCAATATTGCCTTCTAACACTTCTATTGAAAATTTCATCTCCTCTGTTTTAGTTTTAGTTTTCAATACTACTTTGTTCTCTTATTTTGCAACAGTGTCTTTTTAAGATGGCACAGTACTAAAAAAAAGATCCATAGTACATATAGTCTGTGCAGACTAGTTTATCATTTGTATATTGTTTGCTTTTTATCAAAGCTCTTATGTTTCCCTACATTATCTCCTTTGCATCAGGGTTGCCAATTGTGTTCACTTTGGCTCCAGCTCTTTGTTGTTTTGTGGGCTCCTTTCAGAGGTAGTTAGAAAAAAAGCTGGCCATGCTACTAGAGAGCCCTAAGCCAGAATTCAGGTGTTTACTTACAGCCAATCATTGTTACTTACAGAGAAGGAGGCTCCAGTGCCCAGTGCTCTGGGAGGTGCTGGGAGCCAGGCTGATGAGTGTTTTGTGTGCCTGGCTGTGAGGGCTGATATGATGCTGGCTGTTCAGTGAGTGCCTTTTGTGGCCAGGCGTTGTTCTGGTCATGTGTGTTAGTCAAATCTTTCAATGCAGGCTCTCCATCCATTGCCCATGTTCTTGTCTCTTCACAGAGTGACCAGCTAGGAATCCAAGGGCTCTGTATACTTCTTTCTCTCTTTTTGAAACCTTCCTGCTTCATGGGTTACTTCCCGTCTTACTTTTTTTTTTTTTTTTTTTTTTTTTTTTTTGAGGTAGGGCCTCACTCTAACCCAGGATGACCTGGAATTCACTATGGAGTCTCAGGGTGGCCTCGAACTCATGGAAGTCCTCCTACCTCTGCCTTCTGAGTACTGGGATTAAAGGCATGCACCACCATGCCCGGCTCATGACTTAACATTTTTTTTTTGCAGCTTGGTTGAACTTAGTGGTTCCCTTGCCCATCTTTTCATCTTTGTGGCTTTCTTTCTTCTTCTTCTTCCTCCTCCTTCTTCTTTTTCAAATAAATTCCTTTAATGTCACTTAATTTGGTATCAGAAGGAAGACAAGGTAAATTCATATGCCACCCAGCAACCTGGCATCACAAACACTATATAGTTTTATCTGTTGTATCATGGCTTTTTGGGTTGAACTGAATAGTAGAATTCTATAACCTTATTCAAATGATAATGACAGGCATTCTCTAAGATTATGGTCTTTTAAATCTCCACTTACATTAAAACAGTCTGTAGATATTAACATTTCACAAGTAGATGTGGGAGTACTAAGGCAGTGTGTGATGATTCTGACCTGGATGAGCAATAGGCATTTTTGTGTGTTTCTCTCTGTGAGAGTTGTCTGGCAGTGGAAAGTAGAAATATTTAGCCATGACACAGAATTATTTCTGTGTGTAGAACATAAGCCACTGTGAAACCTATAACCCAGACCGAGTTCCCTCTTTCCCCTAAGACTAGTGCTTAAGGAAGTGCCTGTAGTCACCACCCTCTCCCATTTTTATCCTCTTGTGTCTTCTTGTTTTAGCTATGAGAACCTGGGGGAGGTGCCTACCTGTGGGAATCTCAGAAGGTGCTGGGATGGAGTCTGGAGGCTCTAGGGTTGGAGGTATGACCTCTCAAAAGTCAGATGGCCCTCCATTCTGTTTTCAGTAAAACAGAAGGAGGATATAATCCAACTGTCATATGCAGGTTAGTAATAATACTTATGACCATGGAGCACAATGAGGTTTTTTTTTTGCATAACTTTAGGGAGTCAAAGGTCTAAACAGCATTCCTGTTGTATTCAGCTCCATTTATGTGAGAACATTTTTTTCATGCTTTCATCTAGAACAACAAAATGGAAGCCTGGCATGGTGTTGCATACCTATAATTCCAGTGGAGGCAGAGGCTAGCTTGTATAGATGAGAGAGAAAGAGAGAGAGAGAGAGAGAGAGAGAGAAGAAATAGAGTCTAAGAAGCAATGCTGAGTCCTTCTTAGTCCAACAAGGAATAGTGTTAGCCAAAGGGCTCAAGAAAGAAAAGTGCTGTCCTCACCATTATGTGCTAACATTTTCTTCCTATGCTTAATATTATTACAGCATGGAGTATCTGTACAAAACTATAAGTCCGTGGGCATACAGTATTCAAAATGTGGGTTTTAGTCCTCATGTGTGTCTATTGCAGAGAAATATAAAATGATCAGTAAAGCCTCAAGCCTTTCAAGTTTTATTTTGGGACAAAATTCTTTGGAGAAAATAGAGGGGAATGAAGAATTGAAGCAGAGGGCTGGAGAGATGGCTTAGCGGTTAAGGCACTTGCCTGCGAAGCCTAAGGACTCAGGTTAGATTCTTCAGGTCCCACATAAGCCAGTTGCACAAGGTGGTGCATGCGTCTGGAGTTTGTTCGCAGTGGCTAGAGTCCCTGTCATGCCCATTTTCTCTGTCTCTCTCTCTTCTGCTCTCTCTGTCTCAAATAAAAATAAAAAAAAAAAAAAAAAAGAATTGAAGCAGAGTAAAAGCAACTGTAAAATTTCTAACTGCTTGGCTCATGTGTTTTAAAGACAGCATTCCAAGTTGCTGCTTTGCTGATCCCCAGGGGTCACTACCACTCTTGTAGGACAGAGTCTGAATAGCCACAGGGCCATCAATGGAGGTGTCATTTTGAGTCTTTTGGAAGTATTTAAGTGGATCAAATAACAGTTTGTTTCTAAAATGTTAATATTGGGTTAGAGAGATGGCTTAGCAGTTAAGGCTGTTGCCTGAAAAGCCAAAGGACCCAGGACCCACATAAGCCAGATATACAAGGTGGCACATACATCTTAAGTTGATTTGCAGCAGCTAGAGGTCCTGGAACACCCATTCTCTCTATCTTTCTCTCTCATAAATAAATAAAAATGAAATATTTAAAATGTCGATAATTACCAAACTAGGAATTAAATCACTTGACAGGCTTTACTAGTTATCCACTACTGGTTCAGCAAGGCAGGATCTGAAAACCAAGGCAGGCTGCCACATGTTGGAAGGAATGAGATGTCCTGGGATTGCATGGGGAGCTCAGGTGGGGGTAAAAAGACATGGCTGTCCTGGGGCTCCAGTGGTCACCTGACTGTGCTGTTCTTTTGTAGCAACTAAGTTGCTAAAGGAGGGAATGCAGAAGGGAGGGACATAAAAGTGAATCCTAGCTGGAATTTGTTATATAACTTCTTTAGAGACCATTCTTAGCAAAATTTGTCTAAAAGGGCTTGTTAAGAATAAGTAGTAGGGGAAGGAGGGCTGTAGTGATTGCTCAGTGGTTAAGGCACTTGCCTACAAAACCTAATGACCCAAGTTTGATTTCTTAGTACCCAATTAAAGCCAGATGCACAAAGTGGTGCAAGCATCTGGAGTTTATTTGCAGTGGCTGGAGGCCCTTGTATCCTCATTCTCTCTCTGTCTGTCTGTCTGTCTTTGTCTGCTTGAAAATAAATTTAAAAAATATTTTTTAAAAAGAATAAGAAATATGGAGCTGCAGTTTGTAATTATCAAAATTTATGGTGCATGGCAGAGGCAGTTGAGCGACTGATGGTGCAGATTAGGGGCGACAAAGGATGGGGCGCTTGTTAGTTAATGCATGCACACCTTGCATAGGGTACGGCATGTACCTCAGGAGAGATCAGACACTCATAGGAGAAATGTTTGCTGAATACAATGCCATGTGCACATGTGAGGCACAAGGAATTTATTTGAACTAAAATATGCGCAATAACCTGGGAAACTAAAGTGGAAAGTACTCATAACTGCAGTCCTCACTCTTGGAGGATGATTTCTTTATTTAAGAGGCATTTAGAATTACAGAAAAGCCACAGCATCCTGAGGTGGCCCAGGGTGGAGTGCTGAGAGTGCTATGTCTCTGGCACTCCATCTAGCTTGTAATTTGGAGCACTTCATTTTAGAAGCTCTGTTTGTTCCCATGACATATTTATGTCTCATGGCTTTCTAATCTGTAACCAGATTCAGTTTTTATGGTTTAAATATGTTGGTGAGGCACCGAGTCACGATTCTGTTCTCTAGACGGCATGATGTTCTGCAAATGGAGCTCCAGGGTCCGTCCTGCTGTGTGAGTTGCTGCTTCCTGTGCTGCTTCATTTGGACAAAGATCAGGCAGAGATGTGGGTTTGGCTTGCCGTTGCAAGGCGTCTCTCCCAGAAAGATGAAGACTATGTGGCACAGCATTTTCATTTTAGTTCCATTTTAGAGAAATTGCTTCCATTACAAATCTGTTAAAGCCCTTGCTCAGTAATTTTCTGGCATCCTATGAATGATTCCATCCATCTTGGAGATGAAATGAGATCAAAACTCAGATAAATGTCTATTATATACTTTTGTCACTTTGATATTTAAAGAAGAGGTCTCAATTTCTTCTAATGTGTATTCTAACAGAATAACAGCTCAGGAACAATACTGGGGTCTTAAGCTTTGTCACTGCTGTGGGCTGTTCTTTCAGGTTCATATCACTTGCTTTGTATTGGATAATAAACATTTCCTACACATGACTGACTGGTTAATTTTCCAATTGGACATGTTTATCACTTGTCTGTGGGTATCACAGCATGGGCCTGCATTACAGCGGGGAAAGGGTATGCTGTCTTCTGTATGGGACTTATAGTAGGTCTTCACAGATTGAAGCAGACCCTAGAAACAAACAATGGCTCTGATCCAAATTCTAGTCACAAGACTTAAAAAGTATTCTAAAATTTTTATATAGAAGTCTAGGTATTTAGCTACCTAGAGCCAAGAAAAGATGTAGAAATATTTTTTTTCCAGTAACCAGAATAGATTCAATAAAGCTTGGGCATGACTAATGCAATCTGACAGTAACTAGTGCTGATGAGCACATTTTATTGGAAAATTTGATTGGGCATGGAGTGAGGTTTTAAGGAAGCTTGATCATCACACAGGAGTGTGGAGAGTTAAGGAACCTGAGTGAGCCGGAGTGAGCAATGAAGTCTCTGGGGTTCTATTCTACCCATCCATCTGGGCTGCTTACAGACCAGAGAAAACTACACTGTAAGGTGGTGCTCTCCTTGCAGCTGTCCCGTAGTCCTGGGTATCCCCCAAAGTCCTAGGGTCTCCACTGAAATGCAGTGGTCATTCCTATGGTTCCATTGGTCCTCCATGCAGGGACTCCAACAACCCTGCCAAATTGCCTGGTGGCCATTAAAAAAATACATTGCAAATCCAATTACCCCATCTTTCTTGGATTTGTTATATTCCCACAGTACTGGATTGTCTACCAAATTTGTTAATCCAGAGAGGAATAAAGCCAACTTTGCAAGGCAGGGAAGCTTCTTCAGCTTTCTGGCCCTTTGCTTTCAAAAGAGTCAGCATTCTTCCTGCTGTCCTGATGCAGAATGGTTGGCCCAATATCAATGGTGATAATCTCTCAAACAATTGCAGCTCAACAGGGCTGCTATCTTGCCCCAAACTTTCATTTCTTTTTGTGCCTTATCCATCTTCTCACACTAGTCCATTTCTTCTAAATTCAACCCTGCTCACATTCTCAGAACACAGGCAGAATGCAATAAGCCTCTCACACAAACTGCTTCTAGCCCAGTCTGGACAAAGCTCTTCCTTCCCCTCATAAACCAAGGCTACACTGTTTATTCTGCCCTTAGGTCTCTCCACTTTCACAAGAATCCATCAAGCTGTATTTACAGCACTGAAAAGCATCTCTTAGTCCTAGAGTCTCAAAATCCATCCATATTCCCCATGCAAATCAGTTCCAAAAGGCCATAACCATGTGGTCAGGTTTCTAACAGCAATGACCCCACTCCACTGGTATCAGTTTTCTGATGCAGTTACTGTTGGGTTGCTGGGACAGAACACATGATCAAAAGCAAATGATGGCAGGAAAGTTTTTTATTTTGTCTTATAATCTTGAGATATAAGATATAATCTTATATCTATATAATCTTATAATCTTATATGATGGCAGGGGAAAACATGGGATGAGCAGAGGCTGGACATCACATCTTCCAGAGCAGATGGAAAACAACAGTGGGAGAGTGAGCCATGTTCTAGCAAGGAGGAGCTGGCTATAACACCCATCCCTAGAAACAAGCCTCCTCCAGAAAGGCTCTACCTCTCAAATTGTGATCAGCTGGGAACCAAGCCTTCAGAACACACGAGCTTATGGGGGTCATCTGATTCAAATCACCATAATACATGTGTTTATTTGAAATACAGCTCCTCGCAAAAAACATGGTAACATGAGCTGCACAATTTTAAGAGGCCCAGCTATGTCTAAAGTGGCTTGATAATCTACATTATAAGTGCTGTGTTTGAAAAAGCCACATTTCTCCTTTTTGCATGTATGTGTGTGCTGCAAACATGCTTGGACCATGCTATGAATGGAAAATTTTAGAACAGAAATTATTCACTGAGTGATTCCTACAGGATGAGTGCCACATGCTGGCAGAGGCAATTTCTGTTCATTTGCTGTGCTAGGGATAAAACAGGCATTTGCCACATATATGGCATTCAGCTTAAATGACAGTAATATACAGCAGCCGTTAGGGGCAGGAATGTATGTCCAGACTGTATTACATGGAACAACCTCAAAACAAGTCCTAAGTTAGTAGTGAATTAAAGAGAGAGATTTTTCTGTGATCTATTTAGAATATACTTAAGTGCTGAAACTAGTGCATAAAGGCCATGTGATGCCACTTCATTACCAGGGACTTGGGCTCATTCATCTTGTTGCTCTTCCGTCTTTAGCTTCTGTCATCTATCTCATGGACTAAGAAGGGTGCTGCCACCCCAGTTGCTTTTTAAAAAAATTTTTTTGTTCATTTTTATTTATTTATTTAAGAGTGGCAGAGAGAGAGAGAGAGAGAGAGAGAGAGAGAGAGAGAGAATGGGTACGCCAGGGCCTCCAGCCACTGCAAACGAACTCCAGATGCGTGCGCCCCCTTGTGCATCTGGCTAATGTGGGTCCTGGGGAATGGAGCCTTGAACCAGGGTCCTTAGGCTTCACAGGCAAGCGCTTAACCGCTAAGCCATCTCTCCAGCCCCCAGTTGCTTTTTAATAGCACTAGGAAGGCTGCTAAAGAATGATGCAGTCTTTATTGTTAAGTATGTGTTTTAGGGCCCACAGAGCCCATCCCTAATAATGTCTCACTATACAAAACTCAGTCATATGGCCATACTGAGTTTCAAGAGGAGTGAGAAAACATAATCCTTATCCTAGGAGAATACAGAATTTTCTGTAGCTTGTCAGATAACAAATACCTTGTGGCCCCTGATCTTTGCTGTTGTGATTCTCCTCTGTGCACTGGTGTAAGAGCAGCCCTAGACTGGCCAGTCACCTTGTGGACACTGAAATTTGAGTTCTGTGTGATTTACACATACCATGTAATATTATTATTTGATTTTTTTAGTCACTCAACAATAGAAAAAAAAAACAGTTTTAGTTTTAGGGCCATGTAAAAATGGGCAGTTGCAATCATTATTGGTTTGCATTTTCCAGTCTCTGTTCCAGAATTCTGTGTCACAACAAAGCTCAAGTACTCTAGAAAGGATATTATATATGATTAAAAGGTTCAACCCATCAAAAAATGTAATGATTATAAATATACATATGCCTAGTAATAGAATACCAAGATACATAAAGCAAAATTTTACAGGAAACTGAAGGTAGAAATGAACACTTCTAAAGTCACAGCTAAAAATCCTCAACTATGTACTAATGCACTTTCAATAATAGAACAACCAGACAGAGGATCAATATAGTAACAAGATTGAGAGGCAGTATAAGCCAATCAGGCCCAACAGCTTAGAGTGCTACACTCAGTAAGGCAGCTACACAAAGCAGGGCACATGAAATATTCTGTAGGAACACATTTAATAATAAAATTTAACACACTTACAATTAACACACTTACAAACATTTAAGTAATGTAAAATATCCTTTTATGACCACAGTGAAAAACTGGAAAGGCCAAAGTATGTGAAAATTAAAGAATAAACACACACATAATTCTCTCTCTTTGTGATTCTGGGGATCAAAGGGCCTTACTCATGTTAGGCAAGTACTTTACCACTTAGCTAATCTCCTAACCCAACTGTGCATTCTTACATAACCAGTGGCTCAAAAATGAGATTGTAAGAACAATGCAGTGCCAGGAGACCAATAAGGGAAAAAGTGCAATCCAGCAAAACTTAGGTATGCAGCAGAAGGAGTACTCAGAGGCAAATTCATAGCTGTGACACCTGCATTAAAATGAGTATTATCCCAAATCAATACCCTAATTGTGCTTCTTACAGAATTAGGAAGAAATTTGCAAATTAAGATAAAAGTGAGCAAAAAGGAAGGAAAATACAGTTTAGAGATAAATAGAAATTTGAAAAACAGAGAAAAATGAATAGATTCAAAAGTTTTGTTTTAAAAGATTAACAAAATTGACAAAACTACTCAGATGGACTAAGGAAAAAGACTACTCAAATGACTAAAACAAATGGCAGCATCACTTATTGATGATTTATGATAGAAATAAAAAAGGAGGGCTGGAGAGATGGCGTAGTAGTTAAGGCACTTGCCTGCAAAGCCAAAGGACCCAGGTTCAATACCCTAGGACCCATGTAAGCCCACATGTGCCAGGTGGCACATATGTCTGGAGTTCATTTTTAGTGGCCGGAGGCCCTGGAAACCCATTCTTTCTCTATCTGTCCCCCTCTCTCAAATAATAAATAAAAATAAAATATTTTAAAAAGAAACAAAAAAGGAGTATAAGAGGATTTTGTGAACAGTTGTGCACCAATAAATAGGAGAACCACCATGAAGTAGACAAATTACAACCTATCAGCACTGGTGTAGAAAATAAATCTGAACGTAGTTGTAATCAGTAAAGAGGTCAGATCATAACCCAAAACCTCTAAGCAGTGCTGGAGAGATGGCTCAGTGGTTAAAGGCATTTGCTTGCAAAGCCCAAGGGCCTGGGTTTGATTACCCCAGTACCCATGTAAAACCAGATGCACAAAGTAGTGCATGCATCTGGAGTTCATTTGCAGTGGCTGGGCCCTGGCACACCTATTCCCTCTCTCTCTGCTTTGAAATGAATACATAAAATATTTTTAATAGGACCAGAGAGATGAAGGAAATGGGTGCACCAGGACCTTTAGCCACTGCAAAGAAACTCTAGACACATGTACCATCTTATGCATCTGGTTTATGTGGGAATTTGGGAATCACATCTGGTCCTTGGTTTTTTTGCTTGGTAAGGACCTTAGCCACTAAACCATCTCTTAAGCCCTCCATCTTATTTTTTGAGACAATGTCTCATGTTGAATCCAGAGCACACTGACTAGGCTAGTGAAGCTAGCTAGTAAGCCCTTAGGAATCCATTTCTCTCTGCCTCTCTAGAACTGGGATTATAGGTGCATGCATGTGACCACACCTGCTATTTTATGTGGGTGTTGGGAATCTGAACTCAGGTCCTCAAGCTCATACTGAGCCACCTCCTCAGCCCCTCCAAGTAGTTTTATAATAGCTAGGGAATGTTGAATGCTTTATAAAATAGGTATTTAGATGTTTGTATTTTTTCTCTTGAGAATTGTCTGTTCCAGTTCATTAGCCTATTTATTGACGGGATGATTTTTGTTGTTTACTTTTATATTCTAGACATTAGGCTCCTGTCTGTTTGTAGTTGGCAAAGAGTTTTTCAATTCTGTAGGCTGTCTCTCCACTCTGCTGATTGTATCAGTTACTTGTTGCTAGAAAAATATCCAACCAGAAGCAGCTTCAAGAAGGAAAGGGTTTATTTTTGGTTTATAGTTTCGAGGCTAAATCCATTATGGTGGGGAAACATGGCAGGAGCAGGAAGCAAACATCACATTCACGTCAGAAGGGTGGAAGTGGAGAGAGAGAGCTGAATGCTGAATGTGCAGGTAGCTTTTCCTCTTTATAGTCCAAGATCCCAGCCCATGGATGGTGCTGCCTACTGTTAGGATTGGCCCTCCCCCCTCATTAATTTAATCTAGAAAATTCTTCATAGATATGACCAGTTCCCATGGTGACTAAATCTCGTCAAGTTGATAACAAGAGGTTAATCATCACCATGCTTGTGAGTGATTTTTTTTCACATATAGGTATCCATATACATTTTTGGGAAATGAAGATTATGTCAGTATCTGTTTGTATCATCTACCTATCATTTATCATCTGTTATCTGTCTGTCTGCCCACTGTCTGTCCAGTCTCACTCTGCCCTCTGGAGCCTTTTTGCCCACAGATCGGGAGATGACATGCAAAACAGTTCTGTTCATTGACCCTTAATGAACTTTAAACATGTTAATTTTCATCTCATATGTACAGTGGATTATAGCCCTTTGGTAAAGTTACATGTAGATGATATATCCCCAAACAGATGAAGAGAATGTGAAACACAACCACGGGACAGATAAGGAGGACCATGGCACAGTGATGGGAAAACAAGGTGCTTCGTTGATGTGAAGTAGGGAGGAAATGGGAGCCCCTAAGTTGGTCTGAGAGCCCCTGGATGTCCTCTGAAGGTATTAGGTGTCTTGAGGAAGCCCACATTCCCTGCTTTGTAACTGACAGGAACCATTCTCAGTAGCTTGAGTGCAGTGACTTATTATGACTTGAGGATCTTTCTGTGCTCCCTGCCAAAGGGAGGCAGTGAGGCTGGAAGCTGTGTGAATTTTATCATGCTGTAGACAAAGGGAGGGCTGAGTGGTGAGAACTTGGCTACATGCAGTGGTAAACAAGGGTGAGTGGTGTGTATGTTGTCACATGTGGGTGAACAGAGGACTGGACCTGAGTTTGTCCCAGCTTGCTTCTGTTTCCATGGTCTTGTATGGAACAGTTTATTGTCTCCCAAATGGAAACTCAGTTGTATAAGTTGTGTCTGATTTGTTGCTTCATTTCTGTATGTGTTTTTTAGCCTCTACTGGTGATGCCTAAGAAGTGTGAGAGTGGTGTAATAGTGCAAAGCATGGATATGCTCAAGGCCACTAGATTATGGACTTAAAGATGACTAAATAAATAGATTTTCTGTCATAGCTATTTTATCACAATGAAAATATGTAAGAAGACCTGGGGATGTAAGTTACTTCCTCCATCTTTTAAAAAATTATTTATTTATTAGAGACATATGTATACATATGAGAGAGAGAGAGAGAGAGAGAAGAAAGAAAATGGGCATGCTAGGCCACTGCAGATGAATTCCAGACACAGAAGCCATGTTGTGCATCTGGTTTACATGGGTACTGGGGAATTGAGCCTGGGTCATTAAACTTCATAGGCAAGTGCCTTAACCACTAAGCCATCTCTCCAGCCTCTGTCTTTTTAAAAAAAATATTTTATCTATGAGAGAATGAGAGAAGAGAGAGAGAGAGAGAGAGAGAGAGAAGGAAATGGGTGCACCAGGACCTTTAGCCACTGCAAAGAAACTCTAGACACATGTACCATCTTATGCATCTGGTTTTATGTGGGAATTTGGGAATCACATCTGGGTCCTTTGGTTTTGCTGGTAAGGACCTTAGCCACTAAACCATCTCTTAAGCCCTCCATCTTATTTTTTGAGACAATGTCTCATGTTGAATCCAGAGCACACTGACTAGGCTAGTGAAGCTAGCTAGTAAGCCCTTAGGAATCCATTTCTCTCTGCCTCTCTAGAACTGGGATTATAGGTGCATGCATGTGACCACACCTGCTATTTTATGTGGGTGTTGGGAATCTGAACTCAGGTCCTCAAGCTCATACTGAGCCACCTCCTCAGCCCCTCCAAGTAGTTTTATAATAGCTAGGGAATGTTGAATGCTTTATAAAATAGGTATTTAGATGTTTGTATTTTTTCTCTTGAGAATTGTCTGTCCAGTTCATTAGCCTATTTATTGACGGGATGATTTTTGTTGTTTACTTTTTATATTCTAGACATTAGGCTCCTGTCTGTTGTGTAGTTGGCAAAGAGTTTTTCAATTCTGTAGGCTGTCTCTCCACTCTGCTGATTGTATCAGTTACTTGTTGCTAGAAAAATATCCAACCAGAAGCAGCTTCAAGAAGGAAAGGGTTTATTTTTGGTTTATAGTTTCGAGGCTAAATCCATTATGGTGGGGAAACATGGCAGGAGCAGGAAGCAAACATCACATTCACGTCAGAAGGGTGGAAGTGGAGAGAGAGAGCTGAATGCTGAATGTGCAGGTAGCTTTTTCCTCTTTATAGTCCAAGATCCCAGCCCATGGGATGGTGCTGCCTACTGTTAGGATTGGCCCTCCCCCCTCAATTAATTTAATCTAGAAAATTCTTCATAGATATGACCAGTTCCCATGGTGACTAAATCTCGTCAAGTTGATAACAAGAGGTTAATCATCACCATGCTTGTGAGTGATTTTTTTTCACATATAGGTATCCATATACATTTTTGGGAAATTGAAGATTATGTCAGTATCTGTGTATCATCTACCTATCATTTATCATCTGTTATCTGTCTGTCTGCCCATCTGTCTGTCCCAGTCTCACTCTGCCCTCTGGAGCCTTTTTGCCCACAGATCGGGAGATGACATGCAAAACAGTTCTGTTCATTGACCCTTAATGAACTTTAAACATGTTAATTTTCATCTCATATGTACAGTGGATTATAGCCCTTTGGTAAAGTTACATGTAGATGATATATCCCCAAACAGATGAAGAGAGCTGTGAAACACAACCACGGGACAGATAAGGAGGACCATGGCACAGTGATGGGAAAACAAGGTGCTTCGTTGATGTGAAGTAGGGAGGAAATGGGAGCCCCTAAGTTGGTCTGAGAGCCCCTGGATGTCCTCTGAAGGTATTAGGTGTCTTGAGGAAGCCCACATTCCCTGCTTTGTAACTGACAGGAACCATTCTCAGTAGCTTGAGTGCAGTGACTTATTATGACTTGAGGATCTTTCTGTGCTCCCTGCCAAAGGGAGGCAGTGAGGCTGGAAGCTGTGTGAATTTTATCATGCTGTAGACAAAGGGAGGGCTGAGTGGTGAGAACTTGGCTACATGCAGTGGGTAAACAAGGGTGAGTGGTGTGTATGTTGTCACATGTGGGTGAACAGAGGACTGGGACCTGAGTTTGTCCCAGCTTGCTTCTGTTTCCATGGTCTTGTATGGAACAGTTTATTGTCTCCCAAATGGAAACTCAGTTGTATAAGTTGTGTCTGATTTGTTGCTTCATTTCTGTATGTGTTTTAGCCTCTACTGGTGATGCCTAAGAAGTGTGAGAGTGGTGTAATAGTGCAAAGCATGGATATGCTCAAGGCCACTAGATTATGGACTTAAAGATGACTAAATAAATAGATTTTCTGTCATAGCTATTTTATCACAATGAAAATATGTAAGAAGACCTGGGGGATGTAAGTTACTAAACAGTGTAGCATTTCTATCATTATTTTTAATAGAAATTTATTTATTTCAGAGAGAGAGAGAGAGAGATAGAGAGATAGAGAGAGAGAGAGAGAGATAGAGAGAGAGAGAATGGGCACGCCAGGGCCTCCAGCCACTGCAGACAAATTCCAGATGCATGTGCCACCTTGTGCATCTGGCCTAAGTGGGTCCTGGGGAATTGAACCAAAGTCCTTTGGTTTTGCAGGCAAATGCCTTAACTGCTAAGCCATCTCTCCAGCTGCACTTCTGTACTATATGAGCTGATATAGCAGGGTTGTCTCTTGAAGGTCCTCCCTTTCCTATCATTTATAGTAAGTAGGTTTTATTTTTGAGGCAGGGTAGATGATATGATTAGAGAACTCCATGATTTCTACTGCTGTGGGTTTTTTATGGTTAAAATGCATGGTTGCTGATTTATTGGAATTTTAAATAATGTTTAATAGTTTTTGAAGTTTAATCACAAAAACCATTTCAGGAACTCTCAGCATTTCTCATAATTAAAAAAATAATTATATGTATCCTTCATGGTCAATTCATAAGTAATTTCACATGTATACTATTGTATACATCATATATATGAAGTTTGTATCATCACAGAAGGTATTGGGAGTACTTTCTGCCTGGCCTGGACATACTAGATTACACACACACAGAGCTAGTGGGGACCAAACAAAATACAAGGCTTGCCATGAAGACATATGGGAGATGCTTAGTAGTGCAGAAGGAGTCATTTCTATTCTACCTGGATGCCTTCAAGGGTGGTGTTACAGTGAAAAAGGTCATATAACCTAAGAATCATTTCCTGTGACTTGAGTTTCTTTTCTGTCCCCCCAAGTTTGTTGCTTAAAACCTGGGTCAAGTTTGATTTTTCTACATCCGTTGTCTTGGTTGCCACAGCCCTATCAGCTGAGTGTGGCTTATGATCACTGCATTGTCCGAGACTTCTCATACCCTGTACTCCTTTCACTTCCTCCCCTTCTTCCTCCTTCCCTAGGATGCATCCTTTGCCATTACTTTCCTGAAAGGCTGTCCTTGTGCAGTCCTCAATTCATGGCTACTGGCTTTCCTGCTTTGGCTCTCCTGCTCAGGGTGAGGCATGAGGCTTGAACATGGTAAGGCTGGTTGGAGACTCATGCACACTTGTGATGCATCCTTCCTTTGGCCTCTTTTTTTTTCCCAAGACTTATTTATTAATTTGAGAGAGAGAGAGAGAAAGGGAGGGGGAAGGAGGGAGAAAGAGAGTATAAATGGGAACACCAGGGCCTCCAGCCACTGCAAACAAACTCCAGGTGCATGCGTCATCTTGTGCATCTGGCTTATGTGGGTACTGGGGAATAGAACCTAGGTCCTATGATAAATTTTACTTGGCAAATTAATCTCTTTAATACATAGAGGATTAACAACAATGAATAATAAAATAAAATAATATACTGTACTAAGAATAATATAAGGCAGCTTTCAAATATCATCTTGGTCTGTACACATCTTCCATTGATGAGATGTTGCAATGCCTGTGTGATGAGGAAAGAGTGGCTTGGGTGTTGTGTTATAGTAACAGAGTACCAGGTAACCATGTGAGGTAGTTGAACACTCACTGTGATAATGATGCAATTCATCTGGTGGCAGAGAAGGCTACTACTAAATGTCCTAGGGTGGGTATTATACATGCATATAGACATGACAGACACAGGGGTAATTCATGTTCTGGGTGGGATAGAGGAGGGCACTGTGGAAATTCCATCATGCTGCTTGGAATTGCAAATGTTTTGGACTATTTATTTCTGCATACTATTTTCATACTGCATTTGACGGTAGGTAACTGAAAGCACAGAAAGGGGAACTGTAGTGTAGAGCCCATCATGCTCCTCAGCTCCATGTTTCTGTGGTGCCCTCTTGATGCACCAGCATTGGTGGTCCCATGGGAGTGGTGGAAATGCCCCAGCACTCATGGGGTAAGAAGTTGTCTTTGCTTTGTTCAGGGTTAGTGAAGCTCAAGACCACAGGGTGACTTGGTCCATGAAGCTGAGAAGGAGCTGAGTGAGAACTGAAGTCCAGGTTTGATTGATTTTATTTATTTATTTATTTTTTTTGGTTTTTCGAGGTAGGGTCTCACTCTAGCCCAGGCTGACCTGGAATTCACTATGGAGTCTCAGGGTGGCCTCAAACTCAAGGTGATCCTCCTACCTCTGCCTCCCGAGTGCTGGGATTAAAGGTGTGCGCCACCATGCCCGGCTTCGTTTGATTGATTTTAAATCTCCTTTATTTGATGGTGCTTCTTGCTTCTCTTTGAATTTTAAAATGTCTCTAAAGCACTAAATGTGAGCAAGTCCTTTGAAGATTCCCTGGAGTTTGCTTGTGGCGAGGAGGTGTATGATGCAGTAATCATGAGTGGGTGAGGCTGCAGCTGGAGGGTGCTGAGGAACCCACCCTGAGCTGTACCGAGGGATGGTAGCTGCCCCAGTGGATCGCAGCAGGTTGCAAGTAGCTGCATTTGACCTCTGTGGTATTGGGTGCTACCAATTTCCTTTCCATCCTAATTTTTAAGGAGAAGCTATAAATTAGTTTCTTTCTGGTGTGTGTGGCAGCACACATTTCAATGCTCACAGCTTGTTCACGTTTAAGTACTCTTGGCCTGATGAAAATCCCTGAGGGTCTAAATTGGCCCGAACACAGTGTCCACTGTATATTGCCATTTTGGTAATGTCTGTGGAGGGCTGAGGGAAGGCCGAGTGAAGGGAGCCCGCCCACCCCCCCCCCTCGGGGGCCTCAGAGAAGTGGGTATGGTAGACAGTCTGGGACAAAAATGAGAGAAATCTAGTCTTCCACTTTCAAGAACATGTGCACTTTGTAAGTGTAGTTGATGTGTGCCCATGTGTGGATGGGTTTTCTATCCCATGTTCTAAGAGAAACTTGTTTCTTAAGTTCTAATTATAAACTTCCCTCCTCAATCATGGGGACAGATTCTGAGAAATGCACTGTTGCACAAGCATCATGGAGTTAATGCTCCTTGGATGGTTCAGCCCACAGCACAGCTGGCTGTAGACACGTCTAGCAAATTAGTGTAAAAAGTTTGCGGCACACTGGTGACTTATTCCTATATCAACACAGAGAAAGTAAAATAAAACACATAACCTAATAGATGAAGAGCTGGGCGTGGTGGTGCATGCCTTTAATCCCAGCTCTTGGGATGCAGAGGTAGGAGGATTGCCGTGAGTTCAAGGCCATACTACAGAGTGAATTCCAGGTCAGCCTGAGCTAGAGTGAGACCCTACCTCGAAAAACCAAAAAAAAAAAAAAAAAAAAAAAAAAAAAAAAAAAAGATGAAAATGGTATACCTGTATGGACAACTGTCACACTTGGAACCTGCAGAACTCAGGTTGCTCTGGGTGAATGAGTGAAAGTGACACCTTGCATGTATGTGACTGTGAAACTGCAGGTGATGAATAATGAACACACAGGCTACACTACATTCACGAGATATTCTTCTTTATTAATAAATTAACTTTGGGTCACTACAGTTGTTTACTTTATAAACTTAATTTTAAAAATTGACTCATTTTAATACAACTTTTAATACAAACACATTGTGCAGCCAAACAAAACATTTTCTTTTTATCCTTATTTTCTGAGTAAGTTTAAATACATGTGTATATACAAATATATATTTGCTTTTGTACTCCTTTAACTTTTTGTTAATAATTAAGACACACACACACATATTACCTCTGGGCTGGGCATAGTTCATAGTCACCAATGGCCCTTTATATTCTATCCTACTGGGAGGCCTTCAGGGCAGGACATGCATGGAGCTGTCACAACCTGTGAAGATACCACCTTCTTCTGGGGTGCCTGGGCACCTCATTCCAGCAATGCCTCCACACTGGTTTTCAGGGTTTGCTTCTTGTTTTTGTCCTGGTTTGGCTCACAGTAGATGATCTGCGGATGAAACCTCTCCATGTTGGATTCGTGGTTCTACTTTTAAGGAACTTGT
Organism: Dipus sagitta; assembly: GCA_036346955.1. NCBI lineage: Eukaryota > Metazoa > Chordata > Mammalia > Rodentia > Dipodidae > Dipus > Dipus sagitta. The sequence continues at coordinate 39,389,394 of CM070783.1, forward strand.
TGAGGTCTATAAAAGCTGCTATGAAACCTGTACCATGTTTTTGTTGTTGTCTCTTCTTATAATTTCCTTTTCTCTACTTTTTACCTATCCATTCCTCTTTCTGCCCCATTGTTATCCTATTGGATTACCCTTGTATATGTGATTCATTGCTGATAGAAATGGCCTTGTGTGTTGCATGGCTGTGGACTATGGTTATACATAGGTCATTACATAATATTACCTGAACCATATAACATCAATGTCACGTTTCAGACATATGATATTTAAAATATCAGGAAAGCCTTAATAATTTATTATAACTAAATGGTGAAATTTTCTGAATTCTTTATGGAACATTTTAGTTTTGTTCTTGCTTTTTCAGTATTGGAGATATGATGCAGGGCCTCATGCATGCTAGGCAGGTGCTCTACCCATCAGCTACACTCAGCTCTTTTAGGAATTTTTGAAATGATTGCAGACACATATCAGATCAAAACTGCATAGGAACCTGAGGGCAACATATATGATCAGGTGACCTTTCTTCAACCCTCTACGCTGCTTCCTCCAGTCTAACAAAGCCTAGCTTTTGCATCAAGGTTGCCTCAATCCAGGGCTCCCCCAGTGGTCTTTGCTCACCATCTTTCTGTGCTATGCATTGGTATCTTGTCCCCTAGCTTGGCTGTGGATGACTGTTGGCAGACTTTGGGACCCACCATTCTAGTGCCACATGGGAAATCTCTTTTATGTGCCTTGACATGGAGAACCAGGCTCACAGTTAGCCTGAGGAGGCTTGGCAACAAAGCTGTATGGGAGTGGCATTGTGCTAAATGAAATGGGCCAGCCACAGAGAAACAAGTGCTATGTGATTCCTCTCAGATGGGCTCTGTGTAGGCACATTTGTAGAATTAGAATGGTATGGAGGTTGCCAGGGCTGGGTCAAGGAAACTGGGAGTTCCTGATCATTGGCATGAAGTTTCAGTCAACAAGAGGTCTGCTGTCCAACACTGAGCATGTGTCAGTGATAAAGCACTGTGCATATCCAGGAGCACAGGACCCATGCTGTGTTCTTACACATGTGGTATCAATACAGGGAATCTGTATGAACTTGCCTTTCAAAAGATACTGATTGTGCCTTTTCATTTTTTTAACACAGTATTAATTCATTTACTTACAAATCAGCTGTTTTTCAACTATGATAATTAGTTATTTTGCTTCGTGGTAACCTTGGAGAAATAGACAACAGAGAGAACTTTCATTTTTGAAGGACTGCCTAGTCACTATCGGCTGGGCTGTAGAGGTTCTGGAGGTTAGTGCTTGCAGGGTCATCGCACAGTGAAGTGCTTCAGCCTTGTGGCAGGTGCGGGGCTGGCGCCCTCTGCTGTCTCAAAGCATCCCTCCGTGACCCACCAACAGAGCGGTGCAGGTTGCAAAGGTCCACACCAGCATTTGGCAACCAGTTTCCGTCCTTCATCAGAAAATATGGCTACTGTTCTTAGTTCATTAAATAGAGCTTTCTTTTGTTGGTTCAAAAGACCTGTTTCTTTTCAAAGGATTTTTTTTATTTGGTTAGCAATTTGTGCTCACTTGATAAAAAATTAACAGTATAGAAAATGAGGAGATATTTCATTTTTTTTTCAAGTTAAACTTTTAGTTCATTCTCTTAAATTTTATTTGCTTTTAATACCCAGACAGTTGAATCAGGCAGAATGAACCATAGCACTATGCTATGTAAAGAGTACCTGTTTATATTTCTTTTTTTTTTGTTTATATTTCTTTTTATCTCTTACGCACTAGCCACTTGTTTCTCATAGCCTGGGAGTCTGAACATCAGAGATTAAGGTGTGATGGGGCTGTTGGCCCTCATCCTTATAGCCTCATCGTATCTCCAAATGTCATGAGTTTGAGTTCTTAGGATTCAACATTGAACTTTTTTGGAGGACATAAAGTTTAGGACATATGCAGTTTTCACAAATAAAATGGTTACCTGAGTTTATATGTAGAGAATAAGGCACCATTACCACTGAGACTGATCACTGGACATGAACCTTGTACTTGGGAGTGGTACATTCTCTCTGTTATGCACTTTCTAAGCAGGTGTGTCAGAAGTAGATCATTTCCCTCTCAGAGGAACCAGTGCCTAGAGATGCTTCCTCCTCTCCAAGATAATGAGTGAAGTACCTTATTTGGACATGGGTCTGTTTTAAAATTTATAGGTATAAGATTCAATTTCAGCCTAATGTTAGCAGCAGAAATACTGTGACCAGGGTGACTCTCCTTGTCACCTGTGATGTATTTCTCTAAGGATATGCTGCCAGTGACTCTCCTTGTGGGGACTCTGTGTGCCTCAGTGCTGGGTGTCAAACAAAAAGGACTTGCAGGGCTCATGATGGAAGGGAAGGTCACACCAGCCACTAGTTTCCAAGGAAACCAGATACAATCATGTCATTGGCTCTTGATGCTTCTCTGTTCCTAGAAAATGACTCAAGGGCACATCTACTGAAAGGCTGGACAACATCGTTCTACACAAAGGAAAGAGCACTCTTATTGGAAGTCATTTATCAGGGAGTGCTTGTTTATTCTGTCCTTGATAGAAAGGGACCTGCGTATTCATAGGTAATCTCTCACAACTCTCCAACACACAGCAAGTCTCATGTTGAAAATTGATTAGGACAGATTGCAAATTCTGAAGATTCATATTTGTGTGTGCCTCCAGGGAGTAGGACTGTGTTGGGTCAGCAGAGTCTTGCTCCCTTGTCCCTCATTCTCTCCAGGGGCAGCCTTCATCTCCAAGTTCTGTGGGGAGAGAAGGCCATACCTTCTCTTCTCTGGGGCATTGTTATTCTCTCACACCTGATTCTCTACTTTGCTTAGCCTTACCCAATGGGATTCTGATCTGGCACACTGGTTGTTCTCTGTCAAGGGTTGAAGGTATGACTTTATATTTTGTTGTGTCTACTTACAGGTTTTCCATTTTTTCTCTTGGTCTTTGGAGTCCATTAATGTTATTTCTTCATCTTTCAAATGAAGTCAGGGAGGAGGATAGACCATTATGCTCATTGTCATACACAGAGAATTGTGTGCAGTGTTTGTAAGAGCCCAGCTAGCAAGTTGTACACCTCGGGGCAAGGACTTCTGAATAGGGGCCTGGCTTGGGGCCAACATAGAGGTCACAGAGCTGGAGAACAGCCACCTAGGATCCAGATTAATTACAGAATGTGAAGAAGGTTCTTGTGACTTCCCCAGAGAGGTCTCTGGGGAAATACAGACTTGGTGTTCATTAAAACAAGCAGCTGGAACCCTAGGAGGGAATTGAAATGAATGGTTATTGCCTATCCAACATAGGAACTAAGGGAGCAAACCCCAGCAATAATCCCTCACCAGGGGAAGAGTCATCCCAGCACCCAGCAGAGCCAGAACCACCTCCCCTCAGAGCCCAGGGAGCATCTAGCACTGGTCCCTGCTGTGGAGGCTCTGGAGACATGGGGTCCCTCCCTCGAGGAATGTGTTTGAAACTGAGCTTATTCCAAGAAAACCCAGAGCAGTGATGTTTTTTGGACTTCTGTCAAGAGAGAATTTCAATGAAGGTCTCTTTCTAGGGGAATTCAAAAGGTAGCCTGCTCCACAGGGAGACAGTGAGAGAACTGAGAAATGGTCTAGAAGGAGTGACCCTCATCCTATGGGCCATAGTATAGAGCAAAGTGGGAGCTATTGGTTTGGCTAAAAGTTTAGGCTTCCTGATTTCCACTGGTAGAGGATAGTTGAGGACATCTGTCCTCTACCTGGGGATAGAGTGGTAAGTGGGAGGGTCTCTGGTCTTGAGGGGTGGTGCCCTGGAAAACTGCCCTGTATTCCAGTGCAGTCTGAGCCAGGCTGAGTACTAGGTGTTAGATTTTGGTGTCTGTAATAGATTTCTCAGTTTTCAAGGAGTTAAAGGGTCAATCCATTTTACTCAGTATTCCAACACTACCTGCTTAAATGGAGACAGATGTGGGACCAAGGACTGTTCTACTGTGAAGATCAAAGTCTCCATAGTGTTCCTGACTTGGTGTGCTGTTTAAAACTGCCTGGAGCCCTGGAATCTATGATGGGCCACCTAGTGCTCATCTCATAGGCTCTGCACATAAAAGACCCTGGTTCAGAGACAGCTGGTTTCCCTGCTGGTATTCCTAGTGTCCCCTCACCCCAGTGGATAGTCACACTGCTGACTCTGGTGATTGTAGTGCATAATATGGTCAGTTAGTCTGTGACTTAAGGCTGACTGATACCTGACACACCTTTTCCTACAGAACTGTTTTGAGGCCTAAAGGTATGTTGCTCACCACAGAAAGTCACATGATCTGCAGTTCAGTGGGACTGCTGGAAGAGCATGCTCCTTCCCAGTCATTTATGTGTCCTAGTGTATCTCCATGGCTGCTTCTAAGAGCTTTAAACCACATCTGAATGTCTACTTTACACTTGGAATATGATAATTCAAAGGTGTCTCCCTCAGTGTTGGTCTACTTTTACTGTCTATGAGATTTTGTTACTAATTTGTCTCTGCTGAACTTTGGGATGTGTGACAGCTTGAGGAACTTGTATACTTTGTAAGCTGGGACAGCTAGGGCTGGGCTTGGGCATGGGAGTTTTTATTTCTCTTGTCTGGGTTAGGGTATGATATTTTATTCATAAGCCTGACTTAGAAATTATTCTTTTTGCAAAGTAGAAGGGCTCTTATGCCAGGGGCAACAGCTCACTTTTCTGAGAGATGTTGCCTTGACACCCTGGTTAAAGTAAGGGCTTTAGAAAAGTGCTACCTTCAGTGAATGCTTCACTGTAGGACTTTGACTAAAGGGGGAAAAAAAGTGTGGGCTGGAGAGATGGCTCAGAGGTTAAGGCACCTGCCTGCAAAGCCTAATGACCTGGGTTTGATTCCCCAGTTCCTCTCTAAAGGCAGATATGCAAAGTGGTGCTCGTGTCTGTAGTTCTAGGTCAGCCTGGGCTAGAGCAAGACCCTACCTCGAAAAAACTAAAAGAGTGGGCTGGAGAGATGGCTCAGCAGTTAAAAGCACTTGCTTGCAAAGCCTAACAACCTTGGTTTGATCCCCCAGTTCCTCTGTAAAGGCAGATATGCAAAGTGGTGCATGTGTCTGTAGTTCATTTGCAGTGGCAGGGAGGCCCTGGTGTGCCCATATACACTCTCTGTCTGTCTGTCTCTGCTTCTCTCTCTTTCTCAAATAAATAAATACATACATACATGAATAAATAAATTAATAAAGAAAGAAAGAAAGAAAGAAAGAAAACAAAACAAAAGTGATTTCAGAGGAAGCGTAGCAGCCTACTTGGAATGAGATGGTACAAGCATAGCTAAGCTGTTCTCCAGATGTGGGCCTGGAGACATTCCTTCTTAACTAGCCCTTCTGTGCTGGTGTCAGGATCCAGCAGGAATGACAAAATCACTTCATTCATGTAGGCAATTGCTTATATCTCCACAAACTCTGACTTTTGTATTATGTGTGTTTCTACTTCCCTGACTACAACTAGTTACAAATGCCACTAGGATTTTGGGCAAATACTCAAAACCCAAAGGTCAAATTTTTAATGCCAGCTGTGCAAATGCTTTTTATGCATAAGTCTGAGGGGGCTGGCTGACACCTAGTATAAGATGCGTTGCATAGAATAATGAGGAAGACTCCCTGAGAGTAGAGAAAACACCCTTAGAAGCCCTTATTATCCAAATCCCAGAGACCCTCAGCAGCTGCATTTAAAACAGGCCCATCAACTTGTTTCAGACTCCAGTTTATGGGTTACTAGGGACAAGACCAGTCCAAGATAAAAGGCTGTCAGTGCTTAAGATGCTTATCCCTCCCATCTAGTATGACACAGTGGATCCACCCCAGTGTTGACCGGAAAATACACTGCCTCCAGAACCTTTCTCTTTTAAAAGCCATTCATCTTTTAAAATGTCTAAACATTATGGAAGTGGGTTGGGATAGAGCTCATACTTCAGTCAAGAGGCTCTGGGTTCCATCCCCATGATAAAAAAACAAAGGAATTATGGAAGTAATCACATTTAGCATAAAAGTATAAAAGAGCATAAAAACATCCAACAGAAACAATTCATGAAGCACATATTTAAAATAAGCAGCTAATATCACATTTATTAAATATTTTATTTAGGCCATTGTATTTAAAATGTCATCTTGTGATCCTTGTAAAAAAGATTAATAGGCCACCACTCAGGTCAGTGAGTACCCTGGGTGATCCGAGACCAGGTGAGCTTCCTTGCTTCTCCCACACCAGTACCTAGCCTCCCCACCCCACGCTTGCCATGATTAGGTATCAGCTACACTACTGCATGATAACCCCTTCCCCAGCTTCCACTGCTGCCACTGGTAGGGACCCAGTACTGATCTCACAGCTCACTTTCGAGCTGATCTCACTCCAAAGCCCCAGCCAGGGCCCAGGAGAACATCCCCCTGTGCGTACAACCTCTCACTCCCTGGCTTGGCCTGCCAGGTTTCATTTTTCTGAGTAGGGACTTCCTAGCTAATCACACTACACAGCTTGGGCACTGAATATACCAGGCCTCTCAGGGTCTAGCTCAGACCTGTCTAGTGGCTGAACAGATAAGGAAGAGCATACTCAGATTCAACTGTACCTACCCAAACCTGTGGATACACTGACATCCCATAGCAACCTCAGTTAAGGCTGAGCAGGCCACTCAACACAGGCTGCAAAAGTTCTGCTAATGCTTCATTCTTAGCAAGACAAGAAGACTACCTGTGATAAGCAAACCCTAATGAAAAGCAAGTAACACAAGACTTCACCACCAAAAATGCTAATCCCAGCCGGGCGTGGTGGTGCAAGCCTTTAATCTCAGCACTTGGAAGGCAGAGGTAGGAGGATCACTGTGAGTTCAAGGTTACTCTGAGACTACATAGTGAATTTTAGGTCAGACTGGGCTAGAGTGAGACCCTACCTCGAATCCCCCCCCCCCAAATATGCTAGTCTTGGGATGGAGAGATTGCTCAGTGGTTAAGGCATTTGCCTTAACCATGGGTTTGATTCCCCAATTACCCATATAGATCCAGATGTACAAAGTGGTGCATGCATCTGGACTTTGTATATACTGGATAGAGTCCCTGGCATGCCCGTTCTCTCTCTCACTCTTTCTCTCTCCTCATAAACAAATAAATAAATAAAATTTTAAAAAAATGCTAGTCCCATAGTTGAAAACTCCAAGTGAGAAATTAGAGGAAATGCCAGACATACAATCTGAAAATGAAATTACAATAAACATGTTAAATAAACTTAAAAGAAACCATCAACCAATCACTGGCTGAAATGGAAGAAAATAATTAAAAAAATGCAGTAGTAGCTGAACAAAATGGATGAGAACCAAAAAGAATTGAATAGATGCCTGAATAAAATGTATGATAATCAACAAAAAATGAACTCACTGGTCAGTGGAATAAACTTAATGAGGACATGACCAAATGCAGGAATGCAGGAATGAATTCCAAGAGACAATATGAAGTCAAACCAAGAAATGAAATTGGAATCCAATAAAGAGATGGAGATGCTGAATAAAAACCTAATGGAAGAGAGAAATGAAATAACTTACCTAAAAGACTCTCAAGAAAGCTTTACCTACAAGGTCATGTGAAGGACAAAATATCAGAGCTCGAGGACAAGACAAAGATCGAGAGTCCAAAATCAATGACAAGTTCAACAAAAGTGCACACAGAACATGAGAGGAATGTGGGATACCTTAAAAAGACTAAGCATTCAGACCACGGTCATACAAGAAAGGGAAGAAGTACAGGTCAAGGGCATAGAGAGTATCTTCAATAAAATTATTAAAGAAAAATTTTCAGTCTTACAAAAGAGAGGCCCACCTCGGTATAGGAGGTACACAGAATACCAAATAGACAGGATCAGAGAAGAAATTCCCCACATCACATTATAGTTAAATCACTAAACACAGAAAATGAAGAGAGAGAGAGAGAGAGAGAGAGAGAGAGAGAATTAAAGCTACAAGAGTACAAGAGGAAACAGCTCATCACTTATAAAGATAAGCCTATCAGAATTACCTTTGATTTTTCAATGGCAACTCGAAAAGCTACAAGGGCTTGTAACAGAGTATTTAAAAATTTACAAGATCATGGCTGCCAACCCAAACTACTATACTCAGCAAAATTATCCCTCATAATAGAAAGTGAAAGAAAAACTTTCCCTGATAAAGGCCAGTTTTATGAATATATGACTGCTAAGCCAGCTGTACAGAGAGTACTGCATAGAATACTTCATACTGAAGAGATGAACAAGAGGCTACAGGACATACAAAGCAATAATCAAAATTAGAACAGATGTGAAAGCATATGAAGATCAAGGAAACATCAAGTTCCACAGAGTATTCTGTTTGACAGGGATTAACTCACACCTCTCAATTACAACTTTGAACATCAACAGACTCAAGTCCCCAATCAAAAGATACTTATTAATAGGCTGGATCAGAAAAAGGGATCCATCTAATTGCTGTCTACAAGAAACTCACTTAACCAGTAAAGACAGACATCACTTTAGGGTGAAATGATGGAGAAAGATATTCCAGTCAGGCGTGGTGCCACATGCCTTTAATCCTAGCATTTGGGAGGCAGAGGTAGGAGGATTGATGTGAGTTCAAGGCCACTCTGAGACTACATAGTGAATTACAGGGCAGCCTGGACTACAGCAAGACCCTACCTCATAAAATAAAACCAAATAAAACAACACAACAAGGAAGATATTCCAAGAAAATGGAAATAGGAAACAAGCAGATGTGGCTATACTAATATCTGACAAAATAGACTTTAAACCAAAAGAATCAAAAGTGATAAAGAAGGCCATTTTATACTCATAAAGGGAACAATTCAACAAGAGAAGATTATACTCATAAACATATATACACAAAACATAGATGCACCAAACTTGATAAAGCAACTTACTAGACATTAAATCAGAAATAAATCCTAGTACAATAACAGTGCCAGGCTTTAATACCCCACTGTTTTCAGTAGACATCATCTTAACAGAAAATAGAGAAATAATGGAACTAGACAAGACCATAGATCAAATGAACTTAACAGACATCTACAGAATATTCCACTCTAACTCTACAGAATACACATTCTTCTCAACTACTCCTATAACCTTCTCTAAAATAGATTATATATTAGGACATAAAACAAGTCTCAAAAATTCAGAAGAAATATATTGGTGTGGTAGTTTGATTCAGGTGTCCCCCATAAACTTAGGTATTCTGAATGCTAGTCTACCCAGCTGATGGCAATTAGAAATTAAAGCCTCCTGGAGGTGGTGTATTGTTGGGGGCAGGCTTATGGGTATTATAGCCAGTGTCCCCTCGTCAGTGTTTGGCACACTCTCCTGTTCCTGTTGTCCACCTAATGTTGGCCAAGAGGTAATGTCCACCCTCTTCTCATGCCATTGTTTTCCCCTGCCACCATGGAGTTTCCCCTCGAATCTGTAAGCCAAAATAAACCCCCTTTTTCCTCCCCCAAAGCTGCTCTTGGTTGGGTGATTTCTGCCAGCAATGCAAACCTGACTGCAACAGAGCCACAATACAATAAAGCTAGAAATCAACATTAAGGGAAAAAACAGAAAATGTGATAACTCCTGGAGACTGAACAACTCACTATTAAACTATGAATGAGTTGTTGAAGAAATCAAAAGGAAATAAAATAATTTCTAGAAATGAATAACAATGAGATATACAACATACTAAAACTTATGGAGCACAATGAAGGTAGTCCTAAGATGGAAGTTTATAGTGCTAAATGCCTACATTAGAAAAATAATTCTCAGATAAATAACAGTCCATCTGAAGGCTTTGGAAAAACAAGAACAATCCAAACACAAAGTACCAGATGGAAACAAATAATCAGGGTCTAAGCAGAAATCAATGAATTGGAAATGAAGACAGCAATTAAAAAATTGAAGAACTAAAGATGTGGTTCTTTGAAAAAATAAACAAGATGGATAAATCCCTGGCCAAAGTGAACAAAAGAAAAATAGAGAAGACTCTAATCAACAAGATTAGTGATGAAAAAGGAGATGTTACAACAGATACCAATGGAACTGGGAGAATCATCAGACATATTTCAAAAACCTATATCCTACAAAATTGCAAGTATGGAAGAAATAGATAAATTCCTTGACTCATATAACACAATGAAACTAAACATAGAAGAGATCAATGACCTGAATTGAACTATAACATTTAGCAAGATTGAAAAACTAATTAAAAGCCTTCCAACAAAAGCAAGTCTAGGCCCAGACAGATTCATTACTGAATCCTACCAAACATACACTGAAGAACTAAAACACTTTTCTCAAGTTACTTCACACAAATGAAAAGAAGGGACTGCTCCCTGATACCTTCTGTAAAGCCAGCATTACAGAAATGCCAAGAACAGAGACACAAGAAAAGAAAATTATAGATCAATATCCCTGATGAACATAGACACAAAAATTCTCTATAAAATACTTAACAAATCAGTCCGAAAATATAAAAAAATCATCCACCTTGATCAAGTAGATTTCATCTAAGGATGCAGGGATGGTTCAACATAAGGAAATCAGTAAGCATAATATATTACACAAATAGACTTAAGGACAGGGATCACACAGTCATTTCAATAAATGCAGAAAAGACCTTTGACACAATGCAATATCCCTTCCTGATTAAAATACTGGAGAGACAGTGATAGAAGGATCATATCTCAATATAACAGGGGTCATATATAACAGAACTAAGGCCCATATCATACTAAAATGGGGAAAAACTTAGAGTATTCTGTTGTAGTCAGTTCATGCTGCTGGGATGAACTTCCAAACCAGACACAGTTTATGGGAGGAAGGGATTTATTTGAAGCTTACAGAGCCAGGAAAGTTCCATTAATGGCAGAAGAAGCTGGCCTCCTTTTCATAGATTCAAGCAGAGAGACAGAACCACAAGCTAGCATCCAAGCAAGAGCAAAATCAACAGCTAAAACAGTAGGGACCCAAATAGAGCTCAAACATGCTACAAACATTTAGGCTAGAAATCAGATCCACCCTCAGTGATAACTCCTCCAGTATGGTAGCTAGAGAAAAGCTTTTTTTTTTTTTTTAATACCTGAGTCTACTGGGGGACATAATTTGAGATACCATACTTTCCCATTAAAGTCTAGAACAAGACAGGGGTACTCACTTTCACCATTGCTTTTCAACATAATACTTGAAGTCTTAGCTCATGTGATAAGACAAGAGAAAGAAATAAAACAGAAATTGGAAAGGAAGAAATCAAACTAGCTCTATTTACAGATGATATGATTCTATATGACCTGAAAACTTCACCACAAAAGTTTTAGAAGTGATAAAATTTTCAGCAATGTGGCAGGATATAAAATCAGCACACAGGTCTGGAGAGATGGCTTAGTAGTTAATGTGCTTGCCTGTGAAGCCAAAGGACCCAGTTTCGATTCCCCAGATCCCATGTAAGCCATGGTGGTGAATGTGTCTGGAGTTTGTTTTCAGTGGCTAGAGGTCCTGGCACACCCATTCTCTTTCTCTCTGTCTCATAAATAAATAAAAATATAAAAAAATCAGCACATAAAAATCAGTAGCCTTTGTATATGCCAATTACAAACACATGGAGAAAGATATCAGGGAAGTAGCCCTATTTACAATAGCCACAAAAATTAAGTATTTGTAATATTTCTAGGCAGGATTTAGTGCAGTTCTAATCAAAGTTTCAGCATTATTCTTCCTAGAGTTAGAAAAAAAAATCATCTCAAAATTTACATGGAAGGACAAATTGCCTCAATAACCCAAGACATCCTTAGCAAAATAAATACTACTGGTAGTATCACCATACTTGACTTCAAGATATACTACAAAGCTAGGTGTGGTGGTACATACCTCTAGCAGTTGGGAGGCAGAGGTAGGAGGATCACTGTGAGTTTGAGGCCACCTTAAGACTACATAATGAATTCCAGGCCAGCCTGGGATAGAGGGAGACTTACCTCAAAAAGCCAAAAAAATATGATATACTACATAGCTATAGTAATATAAACAGGGTATACTGGCAGAAAATCATATACATAGATGGGTGGAATAGAACAGAAAATCCTGGGTGGAGAGATGGCTTAGCGGTTGTTGTAGTCAGCTTCACCTTGCTGGCAGAAAACACCCAACCAAGAGCAGCTTGTGGAAGGAAAGGGTTTGTTTTGGCTTATAGACTTGAAAGGGAAGTTCCATGATGACAGGGGAAAATGAAAGCATGAGCAGAGGGTGGACATCACCTCCTGGCCAACATCAGGTGGACAATAGCAGCAAGAGAGTGAGCCAAACACTGGTAAGGGGAAGCTGGCTATAACACCCATAAACCCATCTCCAACAATACTTCACCTCCAGGAAACACCAATTTCCAAATTGCCACCAACTGGGGACATAGCATTCAGAACACATAAGTTTATGGGGTACACCTGAATCAAGCCACCACATTCTGCCCCTGCCACACGGTGGTGCATGTGTCTGATGTTCATTTGCAGTGGCTAGAGGCCCTGACATGCCCATACTCTCTCTCTCAAGTAAATAAATACTTTTTTTTTTTGTTTTTTCAAGGTAGGGTCTCACTCTAGCCCAGGCTGACCTGGAACTCACAGCAATCCTCCTACCTCTGCCTCTCAAGTGCTGACATTAAGGCATGAGCTATCATGCCTGGCAATAAATAATTTTTTAAAAAAAGAGAATCCTGATATAAGTTCTAGTAATGACAGCTACTTGATCTTTGAGAAAGAGGCCAATAATGCACACTAGAGAAAAGACATCATCTTCAACAAATGGTGCTGGAGAAATTGGATGACCACATGCAAAAGAATGAAACTAGACCCACTTCTGCCTCCCAACACAAAAATCAACTCCAAACAGATCAAGGACCTCAATATAAGATATGAGACCCTAAGATGACTAGAAGAAAAAACAGGGAGGACACTCCAAAATGTAGGTGTAGGGAAAGACATTCTGAATAAAACCCCACTAGCCCAGAGAATTAGACAAACACTCAACCATTGGGATCTCATGAAACTTAAAAACTATTGTATAGATAAGCAAACCATCAACAGAGTCAATAGACAACCTACAGAATGGGAGAAAATCTTCACCATCTATACCTCTGACAGAGGTTAATGCCTAGGATATACAAGAAAAAAAAAAACCCTAAGCAAAAAAAAAAAAAAAAAAAAAAAAAAAAAAAAAAAATCAACCCCCTCAAAAAATGTGGAAGGGAACTGAACTGAGAGTTTTCAAAGGAAAAAGAAAAAAAGGCCAATAAACACCTAGAAAAGTGTTCAACATCTTTAGCTATCAATAACATGTAAATTAAAATAGCTTTGAGATTCCATCTCCCTCCTGTCGGAATGACTAGCATGAAACCATCAGATGACAACAAATGCTGGTAGGGGTGTGAGGAAAGAGAAACCCTTAACCAACCACTGCTTGTGGCAATGCAAACTTCTACAGCCACTGTGGAAATTAGTATGGAGGCTCCTCAAAAATCTGAAACTTGGGCCTAGAGGATTGCTTTGCAGTTAAGGAATTTGCCTGCAAAGCCAAAGGACCCAGGTTTGATTCCCTGGGACTCACGTTAGCCAGATGCACAAGGTGGCGCATGCGTCTGGAGTTCATTTGCAGTGGCTGGAGGCCCTGGCACACTCATTCTCTCTCTCTCTCCTTCTTTCTCTCTGTTAAATAAATAAGTAAAAATAAAATAAAATCTGAAACTAGATGTACCATTTGATCCACCTATACCATTCCTGGGAATATACCCTAAAGACTGTATACTACAGAGATACTTGCTCAGCCATGATTGTTGCTGCTCTATTCACAAAAGTCAGAACTTGGAAACAGGCCAGATACCTCAGCTGATGAATGGATAATGCAGATGTGGTTCATATATTCTACTTAGCAGTAAGGAAAACTGAAATGCTGAAATTTTCAGGAAAATGTATGGACTTGGAAAAAAATCATACCAAGTGAGGTCACATGGGCTCAGAAAGACAAACGCTACATGTTCTCTGTCATATGTGATTCCTAACATAGAACAGCTTGATTTATTTATAAGGTGCAGTAAGCATCAGTAGTATTGCAAGAAACTAGAATGAGGCTAGGAGAGAGTGGAAACAGGGAGGGATGAGAGGAGTAGATATGTGACAAGCAATTGCAGGGACAGAATACAGAGTGGAAGGGTGGTAGTGGGGATGGGGGTAAGGGTTGGTAGGGAGGAATTATACAAATTACACTAATGACAGCATGAATCAGTATCATAGAAACTTTCCTTGTGGTTAGCTAATTAAAAGATATAACACATAACGAAAGAGTGGGGGGAATTGTCTAGGCATAAGTGCTGTACAAGGGGTGGAGAAAACTTAACCCCCAAACCATAGGCTATGGCTAGTAAATTCAAGCTGGATTACTTCCCACAGAGAACTGTTGGTCAGGGAGGCTCACGATATCCCCAAAATAATGAAGTCTATTTATAACCAGAGCTAAATGGTAAGACCCTATTGCTGGGACACCACAGGCTGCAGCCACAGTATAACAAAAGATCATGCTAGAACTGAGAAGGAAGCCAGCTCCCTCCTGGCTAGCCTTCATACTGCTACAAAGTGTTACGGAAGCTGCTGGGGAATAATGCTCATCAACAGGAGGAACAAACAGGGGATCCTGCAAACTACAAAATCAACCAACTGGGTAAGATGTACACTCCAGTGCAATAGTGGCACACAGTCTATGTGGGTAATCAGCTGCTCTATGATTGGAGATGAGACCTGTTCAGTGGGAGGGAATTCATACCTGGAACTGAGAACCAAGTCAGAATCCTATTGATAACAAGGTCATAGATTCTACAGAGAAGATCCGATAGTTCTTTGGCTAAAATGAGAGGGTATGTTCATCAAAAAGTCTTTGAAGGGACTATGTTTACCTGTTTACACCCTTGTATCCATTCTGCTCTCGCTCTTGGAGAATATTTTATTTTATTTTTTTTCCTGAGGTAGGGTCTCGCTGTAGCTCAGGCTGACCTGGAATTCACTATGTAGTCTCAGGGTGGCCTTGAACTCATGGAAATCCTCCTACCTCTGCCTCCCAAGTGCTGGGATTAAAGGCGTGTGCCACCATGCCTGGTGAGAATGCGTTTTTTTTAATTTTAAAAAATCATTTATTTGCAAGCAGAGAGAAGAGAGAGAGATAAAGATAGATAGATAGATAGATAGATAGATAGATAGATAGATAGATAGATAGAGAAAATGGACATGTCAGGGCTTCCAGCCACTGCAAATGAACTCTAGATGCATGCACCAATATGTGCATTTGGCTTTACATGGATACCAGGGATCAAACCAAGGTCGTTAGGCTTTGCAGGCAAGTACCTTAACCACTGAGCAATCTCTACAACCCAAGAATGATTTTTACACATGGTAGCAAATACGTGGGAGAACTAAGATCCATCAATATGACAAGAAAAGATAGCTGACTGCCAACAGAAGATGAGTCACCTCTGTCATATCTGTAGGGCCAAGGAGACATTACAGAGGAAGTGGTGATTTAAACATGAGTGCTGCTGTCACTGCCAGCTTGACAACTTCGTCCAGGTGGTAGATGCTGAGGAGACTCAAACCTCATCAAAGCAGAAAATTAGGGAATACAGGTAGCTCAACACTAAAGGAGACTTATAACACACCATCCAAGACTCAGGGACCATTGTGGAAAAGTGGGTGGAAAGATTGTAAGAGCCATAGGGTGAAAAGGTGAATCCTGAGGCACTGTCCCCCACACTGAGTGCATTCATGACCCCATAGTTAATACCAACCATTCCACTGAGGAGGGGCCTCAGTGGAATGGGGGTGGGGAAGAGGAGATATAAGTGTATAACCTGATAGGAATATGACCAATATGAAATATGTTCATACTGTTAAGTTCATAATTATAAAAATAATTTAAAAAAGATTGACAAGGCATTTCTTTCTTTTTTTGTGTGTTAACTCTTCAATACTCAGAATTTGGTTTGTACTTCAGGCTTTCCATTTGGAGCAGCCACATTTCTGACAGGCATGAGGGCCTTGCATTAGTGGACCCTGATGAGCAACACAGGACCAGACCAGGTCTTCCACAAAAATGGCTTCTGGTAGTATGGGTGAGATTGTGCACTTTATAAAGTCTTTCCCTACATAACAGTATTAGCTAGGAGGTTTTCTCAGCACACACAGGTCTTCCTTATTTCTTTTAATGTTTGCATAAAACTAGACATGATTTAGTACAACCAGAATGAATCTAACTGGTATTACATTTGTCCATACATTGGTCCACACATACATGCCCACACAGTAGTGCACATTCCATTTGAAGTCACTGTTCCTTACTACAGTGGCACAGCTGTGGACATCCTGTGTATATTGGGTGAAAGGGAATATGCAATGTGTTGCTTGGTAGATCTGTAAACTTATGTGGCACAATCTTCTTGTCTGCTAAAGTGAAATGCCACAGCCTGGCCCACTGAAACAGTAGACATTTATTTCCTCACAGTTCTGGAGGCTGGGAGTTGAAGATCAAGGCATCAGTACTTTTGGTTTCTGGCTTTCAGATGGCCATGTTCTTAGTTGGTGGAGTAAGTGTGAGCTGTCTGCTGCCTTTCCCAGGGTCTCTAACCCTCATGGATCAGGGTGTGCCCTTGTAATCTCTTTAATTTTAGTCATTACCTTAGTCCACATACAGTTGCATTGGGTGGTAGGTCTTCAGTACTTGAATATTGGGGATATAATTAATTCTTGCTCATTATCCTCTAAAAAAGTGGTAATGTTCTCTGGTTTTAGAACCTTCTTTCCACACACATATGCCATCTAGCACATTCTCACCTTCCTGGACTATAGTCATTAGCAGGGAATATTTTGTACCAGGATACTTTCCTGTCCTTGTCTTGCATGGTTTATTGTACAATCTTCTGTCTTGTTCTGCTTTCTTTTTTGTTTTATATGTTTTTAAGTTGGCATATAGTAATTGCATATATTTGTGGGCTACAATGTGATACTATGATATATGCTGTGGAATGATCAGATTAGACTAATTACCATATCCATCATTCTCTGTGGTAAGAATGTTTAAAATCCACTTTTAAAAGCCACTTCTGTTTTTATTCTTGATTGACAAATAAAAGTTGTCTGTATTTATAGACACAGTGTGGTGCTTTGATCTATGTACACGTTATAGAAGGAGTCAGTCAAGTTGATTAACATATCTATCACCTTACTGATTTATCATATTTTTGTGGTGGGAAAATTAACAATCTCTCCTGTTAGCAAAACAGTACAATATTAACTGCAGTCACCATGGTTCAATACATCATTAAGATACATTCCTCCAATGTGATACTTTGTCCCCTTTGGACAACAATGCCCCTTTCCTCACGCACCTGTTATGGGTGGGATGTTACACATCTGTCATGGAACCTTGTGCTTGAACACTGGGTCCCTGCTGCTGGAACTGTTTTGGAGGGTTGTGAACTTGTAGGAGGTGAGACCCAGCTGGAGGAAGTGGGTCTCTGAGAGGCAAGATTTGGAGGATATAGGGAAGCCCTGCTGTTGCTGGCCTCAGCCTCTCAGCTTACAGGTCCACTGCGGTGTGAGCAAGCTGCCTCAAGCTTCCTCTGTAAGCAGCAGGAGCTGACCTTGCTGCCACAAATGCCTCCATGGTGGATAGTGGCACCTTAAACCACAAGCCAGAATACATCCTTCATCACTTAAATTGCTTCTTGTCAAGTATTTGGTCACAGATGAGAAAAGTAACTAATATAGTCCATTCCTGACTTATTCATTTTGTAGGATCCGCAGGAATTTTCTTCTGCCAGAGTGGAAAGTATTGAGGGCATCAAAAAAGTTTATCAAGGTGTATTGGCTTATGTTGGGACTTTGAGTAAGGGAATAAGCACTTGGAAATAATCTTATACCTCTGCCTCAGTCCAGGCAGAAAAATAGATATAGGTAACTGTTATTATTTTTTTTTCTGTTACTATTGAGTGATTGTTCTATACTTAAGGATTTCATAATGTGTTGAAGAATTTCATTCTATCAATAGTTCACATTTTGGACCTTAGGGGAAATTGAGACACAAACCAATTAAACAACACGAGTTCATTTGGGCTGATCAGAGTTGTAATTTGGACCACATGGCTGGCGTGTGTAGTAGGTCAGACAGATTTCAAACACGTTGTAAAGGCAAAAGCTATGGTGTGTGTGTGTGTGTGGGGGGGGTGACATCAATTTGTCAAGGACTTATATCAGTGCAGGCAGGGTGGCAAGCTATCTTGCAAGAAAGGGTTTGGGCAATTGAAAGAGTATTTGTAAAGCAAGTGTCAGAAAGGCAGTGGGAGGGCAGAGGTAAAGACATTCTTGGGAAGGGAAGGAGTTAGGTGGGATGCTTGTGGGACTGGGATGTGCTGCTCCACAAAAGTCACGGTTCTCTGCATGTAAACCCTAGAGTTGTATCATTACTTGTTCCTTGCTGGGATAAGATACATGACAAAAATCAGTTTAAGGAAGGAAGGCTTTATTTCAGCCTACAGTTCTAGGTTCTAGCCCTTCATGGCAGGGAGGCATGGCAGCAGAAGCTCAGGCAGCTGCACACATTCAGCACAGTGAGGTAGTAGAGAGCAATGAATGGCGGTACTCAGCCAGCTCTCTCCTTTTTATAGAGTTTGGCCTCCAGTCCATGGGATGGTGTTCCCCACAGTCAAGATAGATCTTCCCACCTTAATTAATCTAATCAAGACAATCCCTTAGAGACACACCAGAGGCAAACCTAATGTACATAATTTTTCACAGGTGAGTCTAGAGCCTGTCTAGTTGACAGTAAGTATAAAACATTACAAGGATGTACCAAGCTTACCTGGTTGGGTTTCAGTGTGTTCTGAAAGGAAGCACAGCTGTTCTGTACAAGGTCCATGGTTTATCTGGAAGTGGACCAGATAGAAGTTGATCTCTCATGTACTCCTAGACTCACATTTTGGGATCCCTCAATCTTTCTGTGTTTGATTTTAATTTTTCTACAGTATTTGTTATCACAATTACTTTATTGATTAGGGAAATTTATAAATGCATTAAGTCAATTAGATATTAAAATGCTGTGTTCAGAGTTTTTACTTCTATCGTCTGTATCATGTATTGTGTTCTTAGCTCCATTTTCTTATTATTTCTTGAGTGTTGTTAATAGTGAGATTTAATTCCAGAAATATTGATAGGAAGGACTTGAAAGAAAATAATTAAATCACCTCAGGCTTTTAAAAATTATCTTAATTACAAACTATGAATGAAAACATGAAGGCGCTTGGAGTTGTGCTGCAACTGAGTAAGTGCTGTAATTAGGGCTCTGGTATTTGAGCCCTCTTAAAGTGAAGTGTTGTCAGAGCTTCTTGTTAGGTCTGAATGGCTAAAAATTTCAGACCTTATAAGAGAGATCACCATCAGCACAAAGAAATCCCTACGACCTGTGCTATGCTGGACACTCAGTGGTGTACTGAGGAATTCACCTGCAGCTCAGAGCAGACTTCAACAGGAAATTTGTTTAATGGCCCTGAGAAGGTTGCTATGGGAACCATGACTTTATTTCTTGCCATGTTTGTTAGAATTTTCTGCAACAACAATTATTTTACCATAGGTTCGTGCTATAATTTTTCTTTATTTTGTTAAAAATAAGAAATTGAACATTTTAGAGATAATACTACCATTGTTCAAATGATGGGAGTGGACTGCTTCCGCTCTCTGGAATGCCACAGTGAACTTCTAGGTACCAGCAGTATCTGATAGGACTCTATGTTGGATGTTTCTTGTAAACCATGAATGATTTCAGATTGTCTGGAATTCATGACAAATTATATTAATAAATACTGTCTGTCACTAGGCTGTCAATTATTTAGGAATGCCTAAATTCATACTAAGATAGTCTATCATTTCATAAATCAGTATTTTGAGGTCAACAATCCACAGTGATCTGTCAGTCTTTAAGTACAAATTATTTCTAATATTTGATAAAATATTTTATAATTTCTTGCTAGAATGAGAGATTTTTTTTAAACAACTTGGGTTAAATTATTGTCATGGGAAATTCAAATCAGTACATATGCAAAGAACTGGAGGTATGGCTAGTAGTGTCTCTTGAAGCCTATGGCAACTGGCTTTTGGAGAAATTTTTTGGGTGATTTGAAAGCATCTGCTATCTGTGGCCATACCACCGTGAACACACCTGATCTCATCTGAAAGCATCTGTTACTGTTGCCCCCTGTGGGGAACATAAGCCACCTCTGTCCTCTGGTCATTTTGGGTGGGGTTGAAGTCAGGTTTTGTTTCTGATTATAACTAGGAACAAGAGTATTCTCTTTAACATTCTTTTTTATTTGTTCTCATTTGGTTTGTCATTAAGTAATCACATAACTTGAATATAACTCCTTATAAATTCAAAGATCTGTTAATTGCACAAGCTTAGTTTTCCTTTTCATAGCAAAGCTTTTGGATGCTTTCTTGTCCCTATCTGATATTTTTTGACCCCACCATAGTTTATTCTTTCCTAGAAACCTCCCCTTCTGTACTGCATCTGCTCCACTCACCTCACTATGTGTACAGTAACTGCACCAGCATCTTACTCTCTCATTTCCTGAACTTTATCTGTTGTATTTTCTGTTCCATTGTGATACTGACATCCTAAATGCTGAGGAGTCTGTTTCCTACTTAGTAATCCTACTCTACTGGTAGACCAGGTCCTATTCAGGATGAGCGTGGGAGGTTTCTTAAAACTATTTCCTGCCAGCCATGATGGCACATATCTATAACCTCAGTGCTCAGCCAGGTAGGGTCAAAGGATCCCAAGTTTGAGCCAGCCCAAGCTAATAAGGAGATCCTGTCTCAAAATAACAAAAAGAAGAACAAAACAGAAAGAAGCACAGCAACACTATCACCCAATGGTTGGTCCTTTGTTCCACTGTTCCATTAGCTACAAAGTGGGCCTGTTCTACCTGAATCAAAGGTTACTTCCTATTGGTGACTTCTGCATGTGGTCATTGGTCATCATATCTCTTCATCAAATAAATGATTTTATTTTTGCCCATTCTTGGAGATCAGGCTATTTCCTTGTTGTGAATGCTTCATGTTTTTTAGATACACATTCCTCTTGGATTTATGATTTGCAGATATTTCTCATCTCTGAAACTTGTCCCTTCAACTCTTTACCTTATCTTGTTTAGAACCTTTAGGTAGACTATTCTTATTTAGGAAACATGTGAGTAGGTATTCTAAATGTTCTCCTGTATCAGTTACTTTCTTGTTGCTATAACAAAATACCTTACCAGAACAAGCTTAGGGAAGGGAAGGGTTTATTTTGGCTTATAGTTTCAAGGGGGAAGTTTCATCATGGCGGGAAAAGTTTGACAGGAATAAGAAGCCTGGCATCACATTATCATATCAGTAGGGAGGGAGGAAGTAGAGTGAATACATCTAATGGGGCTGGATTATAAAATCTCAGTCTGTCTCCAGTGACTCACTTCCTTTAGCAAGGCTCCACCTACTAAGGGTTCTATAACCCTCTAGAATTGTGCTACCAGATAGGTATTAAGTATTCAAATAAATAAATCTATGGGGGTTATTTCACATTAAAACCACCACATCTCCAAAGCAAAAAAAAAAAAAAAAAGTTAAATTATTCAGAAATTTCTTTTGCTTCTAGAATGCTCTGATCCACTGGAAAGGATCTGTTACACAATAAAACTGAAGCAGAGAGAGCCCCAATGTGGAGAGCAGAGCACATGGTGCAGGGCACAGACCTGAAAGTAGA
This sequence comes from Dipus sagitta, assembly GCA_036346955.1. NCBI lineage: Eukaryota > Metazoa > Chordata > Mammalia > Rodentia > Dipodidae > Dipus > Dipus sagitta. Next base: position 39,411,264 of record CM070783.1, read on the forward strand.
AGCAGTCATGAAGCAATGGAGGACCATGGTGTGTCCATGAATTGTAGGAGCTGGAAACACAAAGTCAGTCAGAATCTTAGCTGCCTTCTGAAATCACAGTCTTATCTTTGAGTTCTTTTCTCCCGTGGGAAGTGGGAAGATTCTGCCTCATTGGTGCTGTTGTGAAGGTCAAGAAATTGGCAGGGTGGGTTATTGCAGCAGGTGTGATATGATTCTTGTCTCCTCTTCTCTTCTGAGGAGCCAGTGAAGAACTCATTTAAAGATCACCTTGAGGACTGAAAGGAAAAACCTGAGGGAGTTTGGGCCTGCTGAGGGCCTTTGAGAATGAATAAGACTTTTTAGGAAGAGTAGAGGAGACAGGATCAGACAAGAGAGCCTTGGAGGCTGAAGTATCAAGAGTAATTTGAGGGAAGTAATAGAAAAGTCTAATTGGGAGGTAGAGACAGAGTAGGACCCACTACTAGTGATGGTTGGTGTAGACATAACCTTTTCATTGCTGGGACAAAATCCTTGACCAGAAGCAGCTTGTGGGAGAAAAGGGTTTATTTCTGGGTTACAATTTCAAGAGGAAGTTTCATCACGGCAGGGAAAGCATGACAATAACAGACAGTGGGGTGTAACATCTTGTCACATCAGTGGCGAGGAAGCAGCAAGAGTGGGCTAGTTGTGAACTTTCAGTAGGGCTTAACTAACCCCAAGGCCCACCCCTTAGTGACATACAAGACTGCATCTCCCAATTGCTCCTGGGGAGTAAGTATGAGGCTTACACATATAAGCCTATGGGGACATTTTACATTGAAATTACCACAGTTGGGCAGAATGTGACCAGAATGAAAAGAAAATATCTAAGTATTCATGTCTTGAATTTAGTTGCAGTTCTTTGGCCCTTGAAGGTTGCTGTGGTTTGAAGGTGAAATATCTCTCATAGGCTCAAGTTTGAACACTGGATCTCTGGCTGGTGGTGGTGTTTTGGAGGTTGTGGAACTTTTAGAAGGTGGAGCCTGACTATAGGAAGTGGGACACTGGACGTGAGCCTTGAGGTTTTATAGCCAGCTCCGCTTCTGGTCTGCGTTCAGCTTCTGTGTATACATTGTGACCAACAGCCTCATACTCCTTTTGCTACACCTTCATTGTCATGACAGATTGATCCTTTCTTAAGCTGTGAGCCAAAATAAACCCTTCTGGGTGCTGGAGAGATGGCTCAGATGGTAAAGTTCCTTCCATGCAAGTAGGAGGAAGGTTATAACTCCAGGCATGGCAGTGTGTGCTTTTAATCCCAGTACTGGGAAGGAGGATATAAAGGATCCCTGGTGCTTATAGGCCAGCTAGTCTAGCTCTATTGGTAAACTTAAGGTTCAGTGAAAGACCCTGAACATACCCAGCATCAGTCTCTGGCCTGCATGAACAAGAACATACATCCCCACAAACATATGCATTCACATACACACTCTTTTGCACACACAATTAAAAATAAATTTTCCTTTAAAATTTTTAAAAATCTATATATTACAGAGAGAGAGAGAGAGAAAGAGTCAGGTAGAAAGAGTCAGATAGAGTCAGATAGAAAGAAAGAAAGAGTCAGATAGAAAGAAAAAGAGAATGGCTGCATTAGGGCCTTCAGCCACTGCAAACAGATTCCAGACATATGTCCCATCTTGTGCATCTGGCTTACATGGGTCCTGGGGAATTGAACCTCAGTCCTTTGGCTTTGCAGGCAAATGCCTTAACCACTAAGCCATCTCTCCAGCCCTAAATCTTTTGTTTTTAAAAGTTGCTTTTGTTAGGCATTTTGTCATAACAGTGGGAAACATAATTAATACAAGTGTGCAGAAATATATTTCTCACAATTCCTATGGGTTTTGTATATGGAAGGTATTTCATAAAAGCTGAAATCTAAATATCAGGGTGCACTGAGACCTATGTGAATAGTCAAACCTGGAGGAAGAGAAGTAGTCAGACTCATCCTGATGCCTAGCTTAAAATTGGACTAGACATGAGATATCTGACCCATGCTGACAGGAACTCCATACTTTACCATCCAATCTCTCTTTCTTTTTAAAGAAAAAAAAAACTTGTCTGTCTGCTATATCTCATTTTTCTTCACTTCACACTTTCTAGTATTTTCCTTTGGTTCTAGGCATTGAGCATGGGGCCTTGGGCATGCTAGGTTGACAAGTGTTTTTGAAGTAGGCTTCTTTATTCTTAACATTGGATTTTTGGTTGTTTTCAAAATTCTTTACCCAATTTTCAAAGTAATATAACTCACCGTAGAAAGTTGGAAAATACTGAGAAACAAAGGGAAGTGATGGATAATCCATTTTGATCCTCCCAGGCAACTATGACCCTCTGATATCTGCTACAGTCCCACACCTCTATTCTTTTTCTTTCTAAATGTTCCACTTCTTTACTCATTTTAAATTTATTTACTTCGTTTGTGCACATGTGCATGCACGCTTGGACAAAGGCATGCATGTGCCACAGCATGTGTGTGAAAGGTCAGAGGACAACTTTTAGGTCTGTCTTTGCTAGTTTGAGACTGGGCCTCTCATTTACTGCTTCTTTTGTGAGCTTCCAGGAAACTCTCCTGTCTATGCTTCCTTTCTCTGCATCGGCACATTGCGATTATAGAAGCCTGTAAAGAAGTAAAGAAGCTTCCGTAAAGAAGCTTTCATTCACTTATTTATTTATTTAATTATCTGGTGGGGTCTAGGGATTTGAACTCAGGTACTCAGAGTTGATCAGCAAGTACTTTATCCATTGAGCCATCTCCCTGACCCCAATCTTTTTATTATTTCACAGTTTAGAACATATAGCACTGTGTTGAGTACTAAAATTATTCATGGGTGTCTTTTTGTTTATGACTGTAATAAAAATGATTGTAGTGTAGCATTAAGGTAAATGGTCTTTCATCAGTTAAGGAAACTTCCCTTCAATATCAATTTACAAATTATTTTAAAGATCAGCAAGGGTGTTGAATTTTATCTAGTGCTTATTCAATACCTGTCCAAATGAGTTTCTGTCTTCTGTAAGTTTTGAATGAAATTATGACTAATGTCATACCAAACACTTTCATTTTGTACAGTGGTGTGATAAGACACTGCCAGATTCATTTTATTGACTGATTTTGCATTTTGTGATGAGGTGGAGTATGTTTAACAAGGTTTTCATTTTTTTCTGTTAGAGTATCATGCTGTCTCCTCACTGCCCTATATAGGGACAGAAACTTCTTGTAGATTGCCATGGCTGGCTTTGTGCTATAAGCTTAGGGCTTAGTTGTATTTTTGGACTTGGGCTTAGTTGTATTTTGCGATCTCCTCCACTTACTCCCCCCCCCCCCAACACTATCTTAACACTGGCGCAGCTCCTGTGTCTTCCATGTTAACTTTTATTCGCTCTTCATTTCACTGATGTCTGTCTTCCGGAGACTCTTTGTTAACATCTGTGGGTGGGCAAGCTTTCAGAATCCTTGGATGTCTAAAAATATATTATTCCCACATGAAATCTAATTTTACTGCATACTGAAATCTCAGTTCACAGCCACTTTCTCTCAAGGCCATGGCCGCTTGGCAGAGGGGAGAGTTACTTCCAGTCACCATGTCCTTTCTTGTAGGTGGCCTGTTGCCTTTACACCCTGCTCTGACTCCTTGGAGGCTGGTGTGGCTCTTTGCTTGTTTGTGCTGCTTGGTGCTCTGTGAGTACCTTGCTTATATTCCTCTCCCTTTAATTTTGGGAACTATTCTCCATTGAATCCTTATTTTCCCTTTGTTATTTCTGCCTTTTATTTGATATGCTTGTTAATTCCTGACATGTTCTTGATTTTTTGTGTAATTTTCTGATGGAATTCCTAGCAATGACCTGGTTCTTTCTTCTATGTTCCTGTGCACCCAGCTCATACTGTTCTATATCATCACCATAGCTGTGACCTCTGTGTAGTTTCTTTCACAGAGATAGCATCATTATGGTGTCTCACAACTTCCATGTGTGTGTCTGTTGGGTTTTCAGCAGGCCCTTTCTCATGGGGATTGTTTTTGACATGGCTGAATGGTCCTGTTACTTCTTTCTGATGTCCTTCTTGACTGTTGGTGGACGCTTTTCTAACTATAAGAATCATCCTGAGTTACTTCCGTGACATGTCCTGTGGCCTTCCCCTTTCCCATCCCTTGGGGAATGGTATCTGATGGGCATTACTGCTGCATTATGCTGAGCACCTCTGTTGGTCTGGAGAAAAAACAGCATTGTGACTTTGGACTTGTCCCTCAGGAGCCCAGTGATGCGGATGGCTGGTATGCTTCCTTACATGATCTCCTCGTTAAATTATTTATTTGAGGGGCAGGAGAGAGAATATGGATGCACCAGGGTCTCTTGTTGCTGCAAAGGAATGCTAGATACATGGGCCACTTTGTGTATCTAGCTTTACATGGGTACTAGAAATCAAACCCAGGCTGGTAAACTTTGCAAGCAAGTGCATTTAAACATTGAGCCATCCCCCCAACCCCCTTACATTTCCTTCTGACTGCAGTACAATTTCACTAAGTATAGGGCTACATATTGGAACATTGCAGAATTCTGAACCATGGTTCTTGGGGAAATATAGGATTGTCAGGGTCCTGAGAGCCTTTGTTCACAGCTTCACCAGTAACTGGTACAAAACTTATTTCTGTTTAAGGCACCTGCTATAATATCTCCCATCTAACTACCATTCAGACCAGACAGAAACTGGATACATTTAGGCTGGTATGGCCATAGACACTTGGTTCAATGTTTATGGCTAACTTGCTAACTTTCAACTCAGCCTTGCCACTCTCCACCATGATAATCTGTATAACATCATAGCCTTGTGCTTAGGGACATGAGGCACACCTCAGCACCACACTTGGTCATTTGGAACAGTGACATCATAGCAGCAAGCACAGAGAACAGAGGCTTGGCACTGAATGGAGCATAAGGGATGCCTCTTTTCAACATCAGAGCTTAGGTAGGAAGGTGAACATCCCCTTGTTTGGTCTCAGCTGGGAGAGGCGCCTCTGGCATCTCAAGGCTTTTATTGCTCTGTGCAGGTATGTTAGTAGGAGACTTGATTTGGGTTATAAGTGACTTTTATCAAAGAGGGTTAGAATAAAGATGACAAGGATGGAGTATGTTCCAAGATCCTCTAGGTCTTTCCCTTTTCTGTTCTGAGCTTGTCTTCCTCTCTGACCACCCAGTCCTAGGAGAGGGTTTGATTCTGGCTCTGTTATCTGTCCCATTTTACCACTGCTTCCCAGGGGTCCTTGAAGCTTCTATATGTCTGACCAATTATTTCTTGATTTTTGTGCTATTCTTTAAAAATCCTTTCCATAATATCTGTAGAAGAGATAAAGGAACTTCCCTGTTTTCACTCCATTGTCCCTGTAGCTGCTAGCTTGGTTCAGACTATCCTTTAATTGTTTATTAATCTGGCGGGACTCTTCTCCTCCACCATCTGAGCCTCCAGCTGATCCTGTCCACTAGCTAGTACATTCTTAAAAAAAATCAGCCAATTATGTTGTTCTCACGTCTAATATCTTCCACCAGCTGGTCTGTAGATCATGTCACTGGAGGCTTTTCAGGGACTCACTCTTGCTCCCCCATAGCCTTGTCTGTCTGGTGCTGTCCCACCTAGCCATCTGCTGCATGAAGGACAGATGGTTTTCACACCTTAGTCCCATGGGACTATTTTCCTTCCCCTGTGATCTGTACCCCTATTGTTTGGCAATCCCCTGTTTTTCAGTATGCAGTGGTGGGTCACTGTGGCTATGAGCATCCTTGGTTCAGTTCTCTCTGCACATGCCATCTTAGAATTTGCTGCTACTGCTGTACCCCTATCACTTTCTCCCAAGTTTCTATTGGAATCATTTTATTTGATAAAATGAACAGATACTAAATGTTATTTCACTAAGCTTTAACAGTTGAAAAGAGCCATGTAGCCCACAATGATGTGCAGCTGTCCTAGAAACCAGCAGGTGCTCTGACACCCATTCCTAGAAATCCCCCCACATATGTGGTCCCAGAGCCCATATCTTTATGACTTCTATCACTGTGTTAGTTAGTATTCCATCACTTGAGACAGAATGCCTGAGATAAACAACTGAAGAGGAAAAACGCTTTATCTTGGTCCATAGTTTCATAGATTTTTCCCATTGTCACTTGGTTCTATCACTTTGAGCCTGTGACAAGGCAGAGCATCATCTAGGGAGCATGTGGTAGAGCAGAGCTCATTACCTCCTGGGGCCAGGGCCTGTTTGTGTAACAACCACCTTCCTGAAAATCTGTTGAACTGTGAACCCATAAGTGGAGCAATCTACCCATGGGTACTCCTTAAGCTTTGTAGGCAAGTTCCTTGATCTCTAAGCCATCTCTCCAGCCCTCTTTTTTAAAAATATTTTTTTTCTTTCTTCTTTTTTTTTTTTCGAGGTAGGGTCTCACTTTGGTTCAGGCTGACCTGGAATTAACTATGTAGTCTCAGGGTGGCCTCGAACTCTCAGTGATCCTCCTACCTCTGCCTCCCGAGTGCTGGGATTAAAGGCGTGCGCCACCACGCCTGGCTTAAAAATATTTTTTATTGACAACTTCCATAATTATAAACAATATCCCATGGTAATTACCTCCCTTCCCCCACTTTCCCCTTTGAAACTCCACTCTCCATCATATCCCCTCCCCCTTTCAATCAGTCTCTCTTTTATTTTGATGTCATGATCTTTTCCTTCTACTATGATGGTCTTTTATAGGTAGTGTCAGGCACTGTAAGGTCATGGATATCCAAGCCATTTTGTGTCTAGAGGAGGATGTTGTAAGGAGTCCTACCCTTCCTTTGGCTCTTACATTCTTTCCGTCACCTCTTCTGCAATGGACCTTGAGGCATGGAAGGTGTGTTTGGGATATTTCAGTGCTGAGCACCCCTCTTTCTTCTTATCACCATGGTGCCTCCTGAGTCATCCCACGGTCACTGCCATCTGAAAGAGAAGGTTCTCTAGCCAAAAGTGAGAGTAGCATTAATATATGGGTATGAACATTAAGAGAAGTGGTGAGCATAGTATATACTTTTAGCCAGACAGCAGTAGACGTTACACTCCTAGGGCTCATGACTACCCCTGTTGTAGGTTTTCAGTATCAGGGTTATATTCCCTCCCATGGAGCAGGCCTCCAGTCAAATTAGAGGGCAGTTGTTTTCCTCCATAATAGACGTGCTGCTATTGCACCCATTGACTCATTTGGTCTGGCTGACCAAATATAAGGATTGCAGTGTCCACTGTTGAGTATCTTCACTGGTGATTTCTTTCTCTGTCATTGAACTGCATGCAGCAAAGCTTTCTCCAGCTTTCTATCAGCTGGACTACATGAAGGAGGTTATCAGCTCAGCTCAAGCAGGGTTTCTCAATGACCTTGAAGCCCAAGTATGTGGAGTCTTCAGCAATATGATCTTACCATCTATTCCTGGTGTAACCCTCTTTTTTAAAAAAAGTTATTTATTTATTTATTTATGAGAGAAAGAGAGAAAATCGATGTGCCAGGGTATTGCAGTCAGGTTCGCATTGCTGGTAGAAATCACCCAACCAAGAGGAGCTTGTGGGAAAAAGAGGTTTATTTTGGGTTACAGGCTTGAGGGGAAGCTCCATGATGGCAGGGGAAAATAATGGCATGAGCAGAGGGTGGTCTTCACCCTCTGTCCCACATAAGGTGGACAACAGGAACAGGAGAGTGTGCCAATCACTGGCATGGGGAAACTGGCTATAGCACCCATAAGCCCTTCCTCAACAATATGCTGCCTCCAAAAGGCGTTAATTCCCAAATCTCCATCAGCTGGGAACCTAACATTTGGAACACCTAAGTTTATGGGGGACACCTGAATCAAGCCACCATATTCCGTCCCTGGCCCCCATAAACTGAACCATTCATGATGTAAAATGCAATGCATTCATCCAACTTTAGAAGTCCCCATAGTTTTTATCAATTCCAATGATATTCATACAACCCCATAGTCCAAGGTCTTTTAACTGAGCCATAATACCAAGAAATAACCTCAAAAAACCCATAATGACACAGGCTAAACATTCATACTGCAAAAGATAGCACTGGGCATAGCAAAGAAATATTCAACCAATACAAGATTTAAACAGGTCAAACATCAAACTTTGTAGCTCCAAGTCCAACAACTCTAGTCAATGACAAATCTCCAAGTCTAATAATTCTAACCAGCAACAAGTCTCTGGTATTCCAATTCCACCCCTCCAGCTAGGCTACTCACAGTCCTGGAAAACTTCATCCGGGGCTGGCAGCTTTCCTTAGCAGCCATCTTATGGTCCTGGCATCTCCACTGGGTCTCCATTGCAATCCACGGTTCATCCTCACATTCTGCTTCACAATGCCCATGGCCATTTCCAAAACACAAGACCATGTTGCAAACTCAATGACCCTCTCTTTCCTGCATTTCTTATACTCCACAATACTAGGTAGGATGCCAATTTGTTAATCCAGGGGGGGAATAAAGCTGACTTTAAAGAACAGGACACTCCTTGAATCCTCAGGCCCCTTCAAAAGAGTCTACATTCTTCCTGTTGCCCCAATGCAGGTCAGCTGGCCCAATCTCAATGGTTGTAATCTCTCATATAATTGCAGCTGAACAGGCAGCAGTTCACTCAAAGATTTTTCTTTCTGTGCCATATCCCTCTGCTCACACCAGTTCATTTGTACGTAAAGCAACCCTGAACAACTTCAGAACATCGGCATAATAGCAAGCTTTTCATACAAACTGCCTCTAGCCCAGTCCAGGCAAAGCTCTTTCTCACCCTCATAAGCCAAACCTCACAGTCCATAATTCTTTCTGCATTCAGGTCTTTCAATTCTGACCAGAATAGTCTATCAAGCTGTACTTACAGCACTACAAGGTGTCTCTTAGGCCAAGGTTTAAAATCATTCCACATTCCTCTTGAAAATCAGCAACAAAAGGCCAAAGCCACACAGGTGTTTAGCAGCAAGGTGGGCAACAGGAACGGGAGAGTGTGCCAAACACTGGCATGGGGAAACTGGCTTCAATACCCATAAGCCAACCCCCAACAATACACTGTCTCCAGAAGGCGTTAATTCTCAAATCTCCACCAGCTGGGAATCTAGCATTTGGAACACCTAAGTTTATGGGGACAACAGAATCAAAACACCACACAGGGTCTCTACCCCCTGCAGATTAACTCCAGATACATGCACCACTTTGTGTATCTGGCTTTATGTGGGTACTGGGGAATTGAACCCAGGTACTTAGGCTTTGCAGGTAAGTGCCTTAACCACTGAGCAATCTCTTCAGGCCTCTTGTCTATTCTTGAAAAAAAGATTCCTACAGTATCTGTTTCTCTTTCATCCAGTATAATGCTTTTGAAATTTATTCATATTGATATGTATATCAGTTTTTCTTGACCTTTTCCTGCTAATTAATGTCCAGTAAGTGAAGCTGGTATATTCCAGTTTGTGGACCCAACCTTCAGTTGATGGGTCCTTGGCTATAATAATTTGTGGCTGCTATGAATAAGGCTGTGTAAATGCTTGTGGTTAGGTTAACTTTTCCTGGGGAAAGATAACAAATTCTCACTCTCCCAGGTAGGGCACCAAGGACAGACAAAAGAAATGATTCTAACCAAGTCTAGCTTGGTAAACAGTGAGTTTAATTGAAGTTACTAACAGGAACCTGGATGAGGTATCACTTACAGGAGCATGGGCAATATATGGGCAACTACACTACCAAAGAATAATACTATCTTCCAGCAACAGTTAACCTTTTACATATTCTCAGGAATGGGTGGGGACTGGTGAACCCCTCCCTACCACTTGATGAACCATTAATGGTCCCAGTCTTGGGTGGATTTCCTACGGGGAAATCACAGCTACTAAGAATTTAAGGGGGCAATGGCCATATATAACACTTGCATAGTCTGTTTGTAGACATATACTTTTCTGAGGTAAGCATCTAGGAGTGGGATTTCTGGCAGTAGATCTGAGTATACAAAGTTGTACTATTTTAAGAAAATGATAAGCCAGGTGTGGTGGCAAATGCCTTTAATCCCAGCATTCAGGAGGCAGAGGTAGGAGCATTGCTGTGAGTTTGAGGCCACCCTGAGACTACATATTGAATTCCAGGTCTGCCTGGGCTAGAGTTAGACTCTTCTTTGAAAAACCAAAATAAATAAATAAATAAATAAAATTTTAAAAAAAGAAACAAAAGAAATAAATTGATGAGTAGTCTACTATAGTGGTTATACTCTTATATTCCCACCACTGGTACTGGTGAGTGCTAGATATTCTGCATCCTCACCAGCATCTGGAGGTCTGCGTCTTTTTTTTTTATTTTTTTTTATTTTATCAATTCTGGAAGACTGGATTCATGGACTTTGTGAAGTTGTTTATGTGTAGTCTCTAGGGATAGGCTCTGCTTTTTCTCTGACTCCAGTGCACCATTATACTGAACATCTGGCCACATATACAAGATGTAGAGCAAGTTATGATGCTGTTTTCTATGACCCCCAAAGTAAGTGTCTTTTGCTTACCTTCCCCACTGGATGCTTTCCTTAGAATCCTGTAAGTCAGGCTGGAGAGATGGCTTAGCGGTTAAGCGCTTGCCTGTGAAGCCTAAGGACCCCGGTTCGAGGCTCAACTCCCCAGGACCCACGTTAGCCAGATGCACAAGGGGGCGCACGCGTCTGGAGTTCGTTTGCAGTGGCTGGAGGCCCTGGCGCGCCCATTCTCTCTGTGTCTCTCTCTCTGCCTCTTTCTCGCTCTGTCTGTCGCTCTCAAATAAATAAATAAACTAAAAAAAATTAAAAAAAAATGTCAGAGTCACATGTTGGGTCATGATATGCAGAGACATTTAGCTTACCCATAACTGTGGGCTAACTCCACAATGCATGACCCGTATACCTCAACAAGGAGGGGCCAAGGGGAGGGGGTAGGTCACGGATGAGCCTAATAATGGTACCAAACTGACTGTATTTGCTGAATACAGAACTGACTAATTAAAAAAAAAAAAAGAATCACAGGAAAAAAAATTAAAAAAACATTTTTATTAAAAAAAAAAAAAAGAATCCTGTAAGTCCTGACCTTGATCTCAAATGACTGAGACAGATGGATATGCACTGGAACAGTTTCCTGGAGGTTCCATACTACTACTCCTGGCATCTCATCCCCCATGTGCTAATGTTTATAATGTCTTGCTCTGAGTTAGCTGGTTTCCTCTTTGAAAATTCATGTGTCTTTGGGGGAGCTGAACCCCAAAACCATCTGTCTGAATTTCCACTTCAGGCTGACATGTTTTTCAAGACCTTCCTTTCCCTGCTATGCATCTAAGCAGTGTTGTTGCTCTCAGCATGCTAGGTGAGTGCACATACATGGGGCATGATAGGCACTGTGGCTGTGTGTTCTGCCCTTGGGGACAGAGGAGAGAGGGCATACTGCAAAGGGAGTGTGTGATTGTTGGTAAGCAGAAAGATATCTTTGGCATTGGATTAGAGGTGGTGTGCATCTGACATTAGCTGGGAGTTAGCAGGATGGGAGTGGCTTGATTTGTTCAGGGCTGGCTATGCATGCCCACCAGTGAGCTCAATGATGAGGCATGATCTGCAAAAGTGCATTTTGCTAATGATGCATATCAAATAGTCGATACTAACTGTGAACTCACTTGGATTTTTAAAAGTACTTAAATATTGTGAATTACTGCTGTAATTATGCCAATTGGGTGAGTGCTCCCCTATGCCTTAATTAAAACTACTACTGTGATACTCAGATAGATGAAAAACACTGAGAGCTCACACTTTAAGATGCCATTTTAAAGATCTTTGGGCCCACTTCCCAAAGGATACCACCTTATGCTGCTGTCTGTGTCCTCTGTCCACACATGTGCCAAATTGGTGTGGAGGTGCAGAAGTGTGGTACTAGGGTTGGAGTCTCTTCAATGTTCACATGCACGGGAGGATTTTAATGTGGCAGTATATTAAAAAGCTCCTGAGTTGCTTGAATGTATGGTAAAGAGGCTCAGAGATGGCATTTTCTAGACAAGAAGGCATGTATGGAGAGACTTATATGAAGAGCTCTGTGACATTTGCTTCAAATTGCCTGTGGCTAGAGTCAGGAGATCTGGGCTCTGTCTGCACTATACATTTAGACAGTTATGAAAGTCCAGGCCCCAAGTCTGATGCCTGGGGTACACACAGCAGCTCTTGGCTCTTACAGTGGAGTAGCCTGGGATCCTATCTCTTCTATGTGATGTTCTCCTCTCAACCCAGCCTGACCAGTGTGCTTGCCTCCCCTGGAGTGCTTGCTCACTCTTCGTGGTGGCCTTCTGAGTACTTGTCACCTGTCTGAGGCATAATGTGCTTTAAATCTTTATTGATCAAGTCTTATTGCTTTCATGAATCCCTTCGATGTTGGCTTTCTCTGCTGTGCATCATACTACACAGAAAGGCTGGGTATGGTGGCATGCTGGACATATCCTTTTTAGAATCTTTCTTCTCATGTCCTAGAAGTCTGAACATGTTTGTGGTTGTTGGAAGCGGAATTTTGGCTCATATATAAGCAGTCACAAAGCAGCAATTATTAATATTATTGGATTGAATCAGTAATCACTTAGGAACATAAGGAAAAGGTCACCTGGTGGAGAAGAATTTGAAGAATGTGGCAGGAGATCTTGTCATAATCATTTCTAGAAACATGCGTACTCCTTTTTAGAAGCAGAGGTAGCTTGGGGGTTTATATAACCCAGTGGGCCCTTGTCTTAGGCACAAATCCCTCTGTAATGCTTCACTTTCATTGGGATAGGACACAAGTGCTTTTAGAGAATATGTGTTCATTAACTTGAGTGAAGTGAGTGATAATGGGGACAGAATGTAGAGAGGCCAGGCTGCCTTGAATTCTTCTTGGTTGGTGGGCTCATGGGGGGCTTCTGTGGCAGGCCTGGCTAGCTGTTAATGGCTGTTGGAAGGGTCTGGAAGCCTTTACTTATGCTGTGACATGTGTTTCTCTTGATAGGTGGCTATTGCCAGATCACAGTGCTTTCTTTCTTTCCAATAGTGAGACTTCACCTCATTTTGCATTACATAATGTTACCATTGGCTCTTACTGTCTTTTGGGGGTCCAATGCAAGTGGTTCTCCCTGAGACTAGCAGCTGGGCCAGTCTATGCATGAACTGAAGGAGTCTTTCAGAGTCCTGGGCCCTGCTTTATTCACTCAGAGCCTCAGGTGTGGGTGAGTGTCATTCCTCCATCAGTGGGCAACTAGCCAGCATCTCTGTGCTTCCCAGCATCTTCCTGTGCTTGGGCCATGCTGTGGACAGGGTCTCTTGCTCTATAGTTATACTGGGGTGTTATTTCTCTGCTCCTTTCCTGTCTAGCTGTGTGATGTTGGCTTAGTTGCCAGTTATGACCGCTCTGAGCATGTTTTTATCCCTGGTCATGTATTTAGCTCTGTGCTACAGATTCTGGGACTGTATGGAGATGGAACTTAGCCCATGCTGGCTCTCACAGGTATGTTCCTCAGCAGTCTTCTCCAGATTCTTTTAGACTTCTCACCCATTCTCCAAGCATAGCTATTTTTTTGGGTGTGTGTGTGTGTGTGTGTGTGTGTGTGTGTTGTGCCATTGTATGTGTATAGATGTCATAAGACAATTCAGGTATTGGTCCTCACCTTCTATCTTGTTTGAGGCAGGGTCTCTCTTTCATTGTTGTATTTTCCAGACTAGCTGGCCTGTGAGCTTCCAGGAGATTCTCCCATCTCCACTTCCCTTCTCACTGTAGGGTATGCTGGGGTTACAGATGTTCACGCTATAACATCTAGCTCTTATGTGGGACTCACTATTGTGTAGCAAGTGCTTTATCCACTGAACTATTTAATAACTGAGATTGATCATGTGTGTGTTTTATGTATTGTGTGTGTGTCTGTTGGTGGGGGGTGGGAGGGCACAAGCCACTGTGGTATCTAAAACCTTTCAGACTCTCCATTCCAGTTTTTCCAGCAGTACCTAATTTATCCCCTTGAGAAAGAGGAACAGAAATCCAAAGGGTACGGCTAGCACACCCTAACTTCAGTGTCAGGGGCTGTGTCCAGGTGGTCCTGTAATTTGGCACACATAGCTTAGAGAAACAAGAAATATATGAGGCCAGAAGAGTTAGAGAACATGGCAGAGAAGGTTGGGATTTGTTGAGGCCTTAAGTCTTTGTGGGAGAGTGTTTGAGTGAGGTGAAAAGAGGCGAAGGAGAGGTTAGGGGAGGTCAGAATGAGAAGAGCTCACAGGAGGATGTTGGGATGCTGTGTGATTAGAGCACAGCATGGTGACTTTTGTGGTCTGGATTTCTATTTTCAATTTCTAGCTATAGTCTTTAGTGGGTTGTGATCATGATTCTAGATCTTCTCTTCTCGTTTTCTTTTGCCTGCTACTTGCTTTTCCTCACAGGTAGCTCAAGTCTTTGCCTGCCTTTGACTCGCCTTCTGAATCCTGCTTGCTCAGCATCTTCTATTCCCCATCAACCTCCCATTTTTGTGTAGTCTTCAGCTCAATTCACATTTGATCTCTGCCCCCTTCTTAGATTAGTGTTTTTCTTCTGCTACAGTTATTTCTGTTCATGGTTTATTCTTTGCTATTGACCATAAACCTTATAAAAATAACACCTATATTTGATTTATTTAATTTTCGTATGTTCTGGGATTATAACCCAGGGATTTGAACATGTTAGGTTGGTGTTTTGTCAATGAGCTACATTCTCAGTGCATTTTTTCAAATATTTTATTTTTATTTATTTATTTGACAGAGAGAAAGAGGGAGCAAGAGAGGGAGGGAGGGAGGGGGAGAGAGAAGGAGAGAGAGAGAGAGGGAGAGAGAGAAAGAGAGAAAGAATGAGTGCGCCAGGGCTCCAGCCACTACAAATGAACTCCAGATGCGTGCGCCCTTGTGCATCTGGCTTACATGGGTAATGGAGAATTGAACCTGGGTCCTTTGGCTTTGCAGACAAACACCTTAACTACTAAGCCATCCCTCCAGCCCTCTCAGTGTGCTTTTATTATTCATGTATTTATAATTTTTTTGTTTGTTTTGAAACAGTGTCTTACTATGTAGTCCAGCATGGCCTCTGACTTTGATCCTCCTAACTCAGCAGTGCCGGTTTTATAGATGTATGTCACTACGCCTAGCTCTGAACATATAATCTCTTACTCAGTGTTTATTTATTTGTTCTCTTCATTCCTTCCTTTCTTCCTTTTGTGCTGAGGATTGAACATAAGGTGTAGGCAAGTTCTCTATCACTAAATTATATACCCTACCCTTTTAATATTTCTTGTTTTGAGGCAAGGTCTCAAAAAGTCAATAAGGTTGGTGTTTAGCTTCATCTGTAACCAGACCTTGAGTTTATAATCCTTCTGCCTCAACCTCCCAAGTAGCTGGTATTTTTTTTTCAATAAATTTTACTTTGCACATTTGAAATTTATAACCTAATGTCATGGGAACAAGTGGTAAAATGGTTACAGTAGATAAACAGACTAACCTAGCTATCAGCTCATGAGGAGCAACTAAATGTTCATATTAATAAAACTGTTTGATATAGGATATAATGTTAGAGTGAAGCAGTCTTCATGACTTCATCTCTTGCTCAGCTGCTCTTGTCCATGGGTGCTAGGGACCTGGGTGCTTGGTGGCTGCTTGAGAGCCCCAGCTAATTCTGTGTTACCAAGTTAAGTGCCTTCTGGAAGGACTTCAAAGTGCTAACAGTCAGAACTTTGCTTTTTTAACTAAGTGAGCAATTACTTCTATCCTAAACCTGACCACACAAGATCCAGGTTATGTTAAATACTGTCTCAGGATACAGACCTCCCCAAGAAAGCAGAAATGCTCGGATCAGTGATAGCTCATTGTGTTTTAGCCAGAGAAATCCACACTGTCCTTTGGACTTTGCAATTCTTACACTAAAATTATAAGCATAATGAATGGTCACATTGAATTTCTGCTGTGTTATTGATTAGAAATTAACATTTTGCTAATACTGTGGAGGAAATGCAATATAAGCACTAGGGTTTTCATGAGAAATTTTATGTCAGATCATGGATAAAAAGATGTGTCAGAAAAAAAGATATGTTGGGGCTGAGGAGATGGCTCAGCATTTAAAGGGAGCTTGTTGCCAAGCTTGCCATCCTGGGTTTGATTCCCTAATACTCACATAAAACCATATGCACAAAATGGTGGGCACATGCATCTGGAGTTTTTTTTTTTTTTTTTTTTTGGTAGTGGTTAAGAGGCCCTGACATGCCCATGTCTCCCCTCTCCTTTTTCTCTCTCTCCCTCTTTCACAGATAAATTTTAATGTATATATTTAAAAAGAAGATGTGCCTGCTAAATGCATTCAGCTGAAACCAACCCCAGAGAGATGAAGCTGCACTTCTACTAGAGTACAAATAGGCATGTACTGTGAACTTAAATGCAGCGAGAGAGATGTTGGTTCAAAATGGAGAAAATGTGGCTTGTAGAGGTCTGTAGCAGCTCCACAAATGTGTTTGATAACCACTGCCTCACTTGGGTGAGAGCTGTCTAACAGTTCCTTGAGGTCTGTTTTAGGTCAGTGGTGTTGGCATTTCTGAGATGCGTCTCCACTTTACCTTGTTGGTGCCCCGAGGTGCATTCTATCACTAGAGCTGAAGAGGAGGCTAGTCCGGGTAGACACTCTGTGGATGCAGAGCTGCCGGGTTTCGTTAGCCTTTCCACTTGTTCAGCAGTGTGCATGCTCTCCTGGTGAGTCAGGCCAGCTCCGTGGGCAGGGACTGACCTCTGGTTTTCCTCCTCCATCTCAAAGTCTTGTCAATGACAGAGAAATGGCTGACATTTTGCAGGTTATTTTTTTTTTTCTCTATAATTTCAAATTTGTGCTCATTTGGGGAAATCAACACTGGCTTCAGCTGTTGCACTTTGACTCAAAATTCTGACATAAGAACATGAGAAGAAAGAAAGTTAATTACTTCTTTCATTTACCTCAAGATGTTTTAAGGTTTCCTAGATTCATTTTCTTCAGCACCAGTCAACCTATGTCACTCCGGAAGAGCCTTGGTTGTCCTCCACAAATTTATACCAATTTGTCTTCCTTTTTGGAGAGCTACACCTTCTGACTTGAGCAGTTTGCGATAGGAATGATTTGTCCCTTTAGCAAATGATGTCTCTTCCTTTTAGAATATCCAGAATAATGAAGGTTAGGTGCATCTGTATAGAGATTAAATAGGCTCACCTTCCACTTTCCCTACTTGGAGCCATCCTCAGAGTTGTTGACACAGGTGAGGGGTGTCTTTGGGACCAGAGCTCTTGACCTAGGGTTCCTTGTTATCATCTTCCACCCCTCTCTTATATGCCTCCTGGTGCCCTCACTGTTCTCAGATTTCATTGGAACTGCAGTCCACACCAATTTGTGGCTCCCCACTCACATTGGAATGGTGTTTTAGGATGTTCTTAAGTGGGGTTGGAGAGATGGCTCTGCAGTTAAGGCACTTATATGCACAGCCTAATGACCCAAGTTTGAGTCCTCAGTACCCATGTAAAGCCAGATGTATAAAGTGGCGCATGTGTCTGTAGTTTGTTTGCAGTGACTAGGAGCCTTTGTGTGCCCATTCTCTTTTTTTCTCTCTCTTTCTTTCTGCTGAGCATGGTGGCCCAAGCCTTTAATCCAAGCACTTGGGAGCCAGAGGTAGGATTGCTGTGAGTTTAAGGTCAGCCTGAAAATACATAGTGATAGTGAATTCCAGGTCAACCTGGACTTGAGCAAGACCCTACCTCGAAACCCCCCAAAAAGAATGTCCTAAGTATTCCTGGTTTTAAACTTCCAAACCACTGGTGTAGTTTTTAAGGTCCTAGAAATCTCTGTACTGATTTATAGCCGTCATGGCAAATATACTGTGGACCATCCTGTACAAATATTGACATGATCCAGGCTGGGAACTTAGCCAACACTTACAGTCATGTTTCTATGGGAAACAAAACTGCACTCAGAATTTCAACTTCATCTTTTAGTACTTGCTGGGTTTCCTCTGCTAGACCTTCCCCTTTTTTTTATGAGAGAGAACAAGAGTGAGAGCAAGAGTGAGAGTGCGTGTGAGAAAGAATTGGCACACCAGGGCCACCAGCCACTGTAATTGAATTCCAGATGCATGCACCACCTTGTGCACATGTATGACCTTGTGTATGTATTACCTTGTGTATCTGGCTTACGGAGGTTCTGGGGAGTTGAACATGGGTCCTTAGGCTTCTCAGACAAACACCTTAACCACTAAACCATCTCTCCAGCCCGACCTTCCCTTTTGAGGAAACAAAAGGTAGTATTCAATATTTTGCTAATTTCTTTTGCACATGGTGCTTGCCAAGACCATTTGGAAACTCCAGGAAAAGCTGGATTTGTAGGAACTTGCAGTTGAAGCAGGGTCTAAAGGCTCAGATGAGGGCTGGAGGGATGGCTTAGTGGTTGAGGTGTTTGCCTGCAAAGCCAAAGGACCCAGGTTCAATTCCCCAGGACCCACGTTAGCCAGATGCACAAGGGGGCACATGTGTCTGTAGTTAGTTTGCAATGGCTGGAGGCCATGACATGCCCATTTTTTCTCTCTCTCTCCTCTTTCTCTGTCAAATAGATAAATAAAAATAAAGTATTTACAGGCTCAGGTGGTATGTTGGGTTCTTGTACTCTGCTTGTGTGGTGGCTTGAATGTCAAATTCCCCCACAGGTCATGTGTTTGAACACTTGGTCCCCAGTTGTTTGAGTAGGTTGTGGAACTATTAAGAGGTGGGGTCTTGCTGAAGAAAGTAGGTCAATGGAGACAGCCCTTAAGGCTTTGTAACCTGGCAGCGCTTCCTCTTTCTCTCTCTCTGCTTCCTAACTCTGGTGAGATGTGATGCCAGCTTCCTGCTCCAGCCTACCATGCCTTTCTGACCATGAAACTTTTCCTTGAAACCATTACTTGAATTAAATTCTTTTCCTTCCATAATCTTCTGTTGGATATTTTATCCCAGCAGTGAGAAAGTAACTGATACAAGAAACTGCTACCAAGAGTGGTGTCACTGCTATAATAAATCTGACCATGTGATTCTTAGTCTAAACTGTTTGTAGGAGGAATGTGGAAAACTTTGTAACTTTGGATTACAGAAGACTTAAAATGATGTAAACATAGCTTATTGGGCCATTCTAGTAGGAGTTTGGAAGATCAGAAGGCCAACAGAAAAGCAGACAATGAAGGATGATTGGCTCATGAGATTTCAGATGGGAATAAGGACTCTATCAGAAACTGGACTAGAGATAGTTCATGTGGTGTTCTAGTAAGGAATCTGGTTACTTTCTAGCCATGTGCTGAGTACTTGAGTGAGATTGAAGTTAAAAGTAATGTGTTTGACAGAGGAAATTTCAAGACAGAATAGCTTTGAGTCTGTAGTGTGGCTTCTTTTAGTTCTTTTTTTTTTTTTTTTCCTGAGGTAGCCTAGGCTGGGCTGACACTCACTCTGTAGTCACAGACTGGCTTCAAACTCAAAGATATCCTCCTGCCTCTGTCTCCCAAGTGCTGGGACTAAAGGTGTATGCCACCACACCTGGCTTCTTTCAGTTGTCTTTATTCAACTCTTTGGTGAAGGGCAGCAAGATGCAGAGTAGAAAGATGTGAAAAAATGTGAAGTTTGGAATGAAAAGAAGTATGAGCAACTTTAAAGTCCTGTACAAGGAGACTATAACACCTTTGGCTATAATTGTTAAAGAGATAAATGCCATTAAAAATAAATCTAGCGTTGGAAAGATGGCTTAGCTGTTAAGCACTTGCCTATGAAGCCTAAGGACTCCAGTTTGAGGCTGGATTCCCCAGGACCCACATTAGCCAGATGCACAAGGGGGCACATGCATCTGGAGTTTGTTTGCAGTGGCTGGAGGTCCTGGCATGCCCATTCCCTCCCTCCCTCTCTCTCTCTCTCTCTCTCTCTGCCTCTTTCTCTCTCTGTCTGTTGCTCTCAAATAAATAAATAAAAATGAATGGAAAAAATTGTCTAAAAAATGAATCTACTGTTCTGCACAGGGATAATAGCAAAGATGCCCTAGGGCCAGACCCAACCCACTGAAGGCTCAAGATAGTAAAAATTCTTTTTTTAAAAAATATTTTATTTCTTTATCTATTTGAGAGAGAGAGAGAGAATAGGCAGAGAGAAAGAGAGAATTGGTCACACCAGGGCTTCCAGTCACTGCAAATGAACTCCAGACACATGTGCCCCCTTGTGCATCTGGCTTATGTGGGTCCTGGGGAATTGAGCCTGGGTCCTTAGGCTTTGTAGGCAGACGCCTTAACCACTAAGCCATTTCCCCAGCCCAAGATAGTAAAAATTCTCTTAAAAGAAAAAAAAAAAAACCCTGCAGAGAGGGGCCAGACTCCATTCCCAGCTGGCAGCAGAAATTAGCAGCATTGATCACATGGTACTGGTTTTGGAGGCATGAAAAATGCAAGATGGAGGTGATCATGGAGAATTCACCATCGCTTCAGAGAGCCCCTGAGTAAGCAGTGTGAGGCAAGTTGCTACACAGAGCTCCTGAAATGCAGGCCACTGCATGAAGTTGTGAGGTGAACCCTAAGTTGCAAAGGAGATGCTAGGATGTTTGACACATCAAGACCATAGGACATTTGACCCCAAAACTGTGGATTTGGGCAGATCCATTCCATGAGATAGACTATAGGCAACACAGGGGTGGAGCTACTGAAGCGTTTTGGAGCTCACATACCAGACATAGAACTGCAGGATTTGATGTTTTCCCTGCTGAGTTTCAGTCTTGTTTGCTCCAGTCCTTGCTATGCCCCCATTCCTCCCTTTTGGAATGGGAATGCTTATTTTTGTGCCATTATGTACTGGAAGTAACTTGTGTTTTTATTTTCAGGGTTCATAATTAACAGACTGCTTTGATTCTCAGATGAGACCTTAGACTTTAGACTTTTGAAGAATGTTTAGATTTTTAAAGACTATATAGGCACTTTTAAAGTTAGACCGAATGCATTTTACATCATGAGATGGCCATGGAGACTATGGGTATTAGGAGTGGAATGGATCGTTTCAATGTAAAATAATCCCATGGTCTTATGTGTTTGAATATTTGGTCCCTGATGTTTGGGAATGTTCTAGAACTTTGAGGAAACAGTCTTGTTGGAAGAAGTGGCATAATGAGGACAGTCCTTGAGATTTTGTAGCCTGGTGTCACTTCCTTTTCTCTCCCTGTGTTTCCTAACTCTGGTTAGATATAACCCTGGCTTCCTATTGTAGCCACCCATGCCTTCTCTGCCGTGAAACTTCTTGAAACTATAGGCTTAATTAAACCATTTTTCTTCCATAAACTGCTTCTTGTCAGGTATTTTGACCCCAGCAATAAGCAAATAACAATATACTTGGGTACCATACTTGTTGTGGAATGCTTTTCTTTTGGGTATGACATGATTGCTGCCATTTAGAACTCTCAG
The DNA here is from genome assembly GCA_036346955.1 of Dipus sagitta. NCBI lineage: Eukaryota > Metazoa > Chordata > Mammalia > Rodentia > Dipodidae > Dipus > Dipus sagitta. The sequence goes on from CM070783.1 coordinate 39,432,748, forward strand.
CAGATATGATTACCTATGAGACCTGAACAAGATGGGGCTCATCTTAGGAGGAGGAGGGAGGGGCTAATGAGCTCCATCACTCTTTGGGGATTTTTCTTTTCTTTTCTTTTTTCTTTTTCGAGGTAGGGTCTTACTCTAGCCCAAGCTGACCTGGAATTCACTATGTAGTCTCAAGGTGGCCTCGAACTCACGGCAATCCTCCTACCTCTGCCTCCTGAGTGCTGGGATTAAAGGCAAGCACCGTCACAGCTGACTTCTCTAGGGGATTTTTAGGGAGCTAACAGTTGCTAGAGGGGAAGGTGATCAAGATCCTACCCCTCCTGAAGGATATATGAAGGTTATATAATGGTTGCTAGGAGAGAGACATTTTCTTCAGTGGTGTACCTGTCCATAAGTTACCTATGCTCCTGTAAGTAACCCCAATTAAACTAATTGGTTCAAGGCTTCCTTAGGTAGAATTGCTTCTTTGTTTCTGTCATAGGTGTCCTAACTAGGGCAAGCAAACATTTGTTTTCATTGCCTTCAGGAAAAATTCACACAGCAGTACTTCAGGTTTGAGGCTTGCTCTCAGGTGGTCTCCACTGTAGCTGCTGTTACCCCCAGTATCCTTATAGTTATTCCTAATTGTTCCAGAAGAAGACATGCCATTAACTGCCCTTGGGCTAACAAGTGATGTGCATATCCTGGATGGTACCCATGGCTCAGGGATGGGTCACATTGAACGTGTGTGTAGCTGTGGCTTGTGTGCCTAGGGAAGATCACTCAAGGGTGGAGGAGGAAGGTAATTCTCCAAGGACTTCTGGACAGGCCACAGGAGGAGGGGTGTGCTCTGCCTGCAAGGGGGTGATATCCATGTCAACCATCTTAACTGAACAGGTGTTTACAATAATTCCTGTTACAAATTTTTGGAATGTATGTTGGCAAGTTTTCTTTCTCTCATGTACTTTTCTTTTGATGCAATCCAGAGAAAGCATGATTGATTGAACAGCACCCCTTCCCTTGACCATTGTTAAGTGAGATTGTAGACTCTCCTACTCCATCACAATTCCAAATGTAACATCACTCTTTTTGTTCAAGAGGTTACAGACACTAGAGGACAACAGATGAAAGAACAAATACTAAGTTATCACTGTTTAAAATGACCTGTACACATAGAACATGATTGAATGTGATAGAAAAAGAGATACTTACAACCATCACTGTGGTTGGGATTGTATGACCTGTGTTCTTCCTGAAGCACAAGCACCTGACTGCAGAGATACACATGCTCTGGCCTCCAGCCTCCTACCTTGGATAGAAAACCTTTAGCAATTCTCGACTGAAGACTGTCAGTGACCAGCTTCAAAGGTCAGAGCCTGCCACAACCTCCTGTATTTTAGTGCATTTAGTATGCTGTTTAGAATAAAAAAATTATATTTTAATATTTTAAAAAATATATATTTATTTATTTGATAGAGAGAAAGAGGCAGAGAGAGAGAAAGAGAGAGGGAGAGAATGGGGTCTAGCTACTGCAAACAAACTCCAGATGAATGTGCCCCCTTGTGCATCTGGCTTACGTGGGTTCTGGGGAATCGAACCAGGGTCCTTTGGCTTTGCAGGCAAAACACCTTAATCGCTAAACCATCTCTCTAGCCCCTAGAATGTTACTTCTGAGTCTTCAGTTGCCTTGTGTTTTTCCCCATGGGCTGGCTGTGCAAAGTGTTTGTGTATAATCCCTAAAGTCTATGCTCTTTTCTGTGCTGATGTGAAGGCAAATTTTTCATTCTGTTAATTCTCAACTCCTTCTGTCCACCCCTCCTTCTTCTCCTCTTTTATTTGCTTTATGTTTGCCAGAAGCCCAAGGAATGGAATCACACAGAACCTCTGTACACTCTGTGATTGCCATTTCCTTCTAAGCAAAGGCACTTCCATGTTCCTTTGTGAGATTGCAGGTATTCCTCATGGGGTTGTGCTTTATGCATTGTGAGAGCAGCAGTCAGTTATTTTTGGTGGGAGGGAATGCCTCTGGGCATGATATCTCAACCTGGCTCTTACAATCTTTCTGTTGGGTGAGTTTTAAGTCTACTTCAGTGATGAGCTCTTAGAAGCCTTTGGATCTCTGGTAGGTATTGAGTATCCTCAGGGTCTGTGCCCTTCACCCTGGCACTTATTTGGTTGTGTTTATCTGCTATTGCCTTTGCACCTAGCATTACTTCTGAGAGAATGGGGCCCCAACCTCATATGAGGAAGGAGAGGAGAGGTGAGTGAATATAGTCTTAAAGCAGGTGAACAAGAAATCCCATGGGGTTTTGTGACTGAGTGAAGTAGCAGATGGGGTAGCTTACTCAGCAACTGGTAATGTTAAATGTTTGCTGCTACATGTAGCTCCAGATCAGAAGATCCAAGGTGGTGCAGTGGCTCAGAATCCTGCTTTTGGGCATGGTAGATGCAGTACTTTTCTCCTAGACTGGCTGTGGCCTTTAGAGAAGGTGTTGTGCTTTCTGCATTACAATGTGGCACAAAGGTTAGGCATACCTGACTTCTCCTGGGCTATTATGCATCAATGACATGCTTGTATTTGAGGCACAGAATATGGTGCTGCATCTGTGTACAAGTCTCCAGGGGAGGCTGTAGACACGGTAGGATGCAAGCACTGATATCTATTTTCTCTGATGGTCAGTGTGGTCCTGAGCCTGCTGAGGTTCTGGACAGGCTTCTCTTGGGAGAGAGCAGGGATAGATGGATATGTTAACAAGGGAACTTCGGGAGTGTATAGCCAGGCCATGGGATGCCTCCACCCTTCTCAGAAGAACTAAAGATGAGGGTTTATGCTGTCGAGTAAGTCAGCGTAAGATGGCCTGTGAGCTGCCCTAGGTGGATTCCTCAGTGCATAAATAGTTGGCTGCCTCAGGGTTTCTGCCCACAGGTGCAAGGCTGGCAAATGTGGGGTCTTGTGCACACAGCTTTCAGCAACTACTCACTGCCATCACCTACAGTGGCTATGCCTCACCCTGGAGAGGTGAGCAAAGGTCACCGTGTCTTTTTCAGAGAAGCTCTAGAGTCATTCAACATTAATATCTGCACCCAAGCCTGGAGTACATAGTTCTTTCCCCATGAAGCCACTGGATCCTCACTAGTTACACTGGGTTACTGTGTGGGCCCAGAATCCACTGTAGAAGGATCTTGATCAAAGCAAAGTCCCACAGCTACTTCTTATTTAGAGGTGTAAGTATTTGGAACTTTGACCAGTCTTTTCACTTTTTTTTTTAGAACATTTATATTGGTCTAAATTTTTGCTGCTAAGGAAATCTCTGTTGTCAGTAACTTGCTGGAGGGTGAGTTTGTATTCTCTTCCCACCCCAGCCTCTCTGTTTTCTTTCTGTTCTTCCCTCCATACTTTTATTTGTGTATTCCTTTCTCAGTTTTTTTTTGGTGGCTATCTCACATAACCTGAATATAGGTACTCTTAATTTTTCTTAATTTTTTATGTCTTTTACTTATTAGAGAGAGAGAGAGAGAGAGAGAGAGAACGGATAGAGAGAGAATGGGTATGCCAGGGCCTTCAGCCACTGCAAACGAAACTCCAGATGCATGTGCCACCTTGTGCATCTGGCTTACGTGGGTATTGGGGAATTGAACCTGGGTCCTTAGGCTTCATAGGAAAGTGCCTTAACTGCTAAGCCATCTCTCCAGTCTTAATTTTCTTTTCACTCAGCATAATCCTGTCTAGTCTAAAGCAGTCATTTGATGGTGTGGCATTCGGGAAAAATTTACAGATGAAATATTCTTTTTGTTATTTTAGAATCTGTCTTTCAATATAGTCAACATGACTTAAATTAGTAAAAATGGAGTGAAGTTTTCATGTGAACATACCTCTATAGTAAAAGACAAGTATCTTGACTGAATATCTCACTTTCCCTGGCCTTGTGGGGTGAGAATTCTCCAAAGAAGAAGAAACCCTGAAGTTCTCCAGGTGGAATGGGGATAGTTGCTGTGTCTATCTTTGTTATCTTTGTCCTCTATGACAGTATTTGTCTGGGAAACACTGTTGTCCATCCATCTGACATACCCTAAAGTCGTTGGTGCTAACATGCCTGGCTTATGAAGTCCCACAGTTCTGAGTCTGGGGCTGATCCACAGCTGACAGTCCATGTAGAAATGCTTTCTCTCAGAGGAGTCAATCCAACCACTGTGGGGGCTGAGCTGGATCTACACTCAGACTCCATACATGATCTGGTGGATGATCTGTGTGGACTTCCAACCAGGCACCTCATGTTGCAGACTATCTTCACCTTCCACCTCTGCAGCCCTGTTCTGTCTTCTAATTCCTCCAGTTTTACTGATTGTTGTAACACTTGGCAATTTGATATTGTTAGAGTTCATTTTGCACTGAAATGCTGTTTATTATCTTTTTAGCTATTAATTAGATATTAGGCAAAAATATAGAGTAGCCAATCTGATACACACCATTACACATGCATGCTAATGACAATACAATGATTATAAAACAATCACAATATGAAGTTGTAAATGCCCAATCCTCTAATAATTGGATTTCACACATGGCTCTTTACCACCTCTTGTTTTGAAGTATGTTCTATAAATGAAATTTCATTGCACTCTAAATTGTTTTCTCCACAATCCTTATTTATGGCACATGCCAGTGTGCAATTTTTTCTAACCTTTCTTTGCTAAGTTATATTAATATTTCCAACAGGATAATCAACTGCAAAGGGGCATAATTGAGTTTTCTCATCCAATTTGTTTATTAATGGTTTTTAAAATTGAAGACAGAGGAGGAAGAAAAATGGTTCCCAGTGATTTGTGAGTCAGTTTCTTCATGTCATCATGTTGGTTTTACTCACTGTGACAACAGGTGCCTGGCAACAAATGTACAATTTTGATGGACAATTGTGGAAGATTTGTGCTAACTGGTTGTGAGAAATGAGTGTCTGACTTTGAGTTTGTATATTATTATGTAACAAATATTTCCCAAATTTCAGAAAAACTCATGTTCTGGAGGTGGAGAGGTGCCTCAGACATTAAAGGTACTTGCTTGCTTGCCAAGACTGAAAGCCCGATAACTCAGGTTCGAGTCCTCATTATCCATGTAAAGCCAGATAAACAAAGGATTTGTTGCAGTGGTAAGGAGGTTCTGGCATGCCCATATTCACTCCCTTTCTGTCAGTCTCTTTCTTTCTCTAGCTCTCTCTCAAATAAATAAAATAAAAATTTTAATATATATATATATATATGTATATATATATATGGTTTTTCGAGATAGGGTCTCACTCTGGCCCAGGCTGACCTGGAATTCACTATGTAGTCTCAGACTGGCCTTGAACTCATGGCAGTCCTCCTACCTCTGCCTCCGAAGTGCTGGGATTAAAGGTGTGCATCACAACGCCTGGCCAAACTCATATTCTTATCTTATTAGGGTTATGCATCTGAAAGTAGTTACTAGGTACTTAGGTAACCTATCATCAAACCAATACTTGTTCAAAGATGTGGTGGCAAAACATATTCCAGCAAACAGTATACTACACAGCATTCATAAGCCTCATAGACTTAGTGTAATGTGATTGTGATTTTTAAGGGTCTTATAATGCATGGGGAGACTATTTTGTGATCTTACCAGCAGTGTATACACAGAGAGAGGGTGTCTTTTAGTTTGAGATTACTAATGAGTCTTCTCAAAACAAACAAATAGGGGCTGGAGAGATGGCTTAGTGGTCAAGGTGCTTGCCTGCAAAGCCTAAGGACCCAGGTTTGATTCCCCAGTACCCATGTAAGCTAGATGCACAAGGTGATACATGTGTCTGAAGTTCATTTGCAGTGGCTGGAGGTCCTGGCAGGACCATTCTCTCTATCTACCTCTTCCTCTCTCTCTCTCTCCCCCCCTCTCAAATAAATAAATAAATGAAAACAAATAAACAAAAAACCTGCCAATGTTTGTGTTTCACTTAATTTATATTTGGGGCAATGGTGATTTCACATGTTAGTGTGTGATGGAAAAACTAAACTGAAAATTTTCTAATCTATCACAATATATGTGGTAGCACTTACTTTAAAATCAATATGACTGTCAATCTTATGTAGGTATTAGCCCCCTTATCTGTTAATATTCACCGGCATGCTTTTCTGTCTCTCATAGTCTGCCCAGCCTTTGCAGAATTGGTCTAAGTTCAGAAGTGCTGATTTTATCTTCAAGTTATAAGAAGGAATTGTAACTCCTGACAAAAAGTGTGGTTTTACTGCTTCTTTGAGGTTTAATGTTTTGAAGTATTTAAACTTACTTATCATTTTAAGCCTTGCTTTAAAACTGAGATGGTGTTCTTCACAATTATGCACACTGTATGCATCTAGTATGTTGTCCTAAGATCTTATTACAAAAATACCTGATGTTAGTTTTTATACACAGATCTCTCTGCCTGCTTAGTTCTCTTTGCATTGCTGTCCTCAATTGACTTATTGTTTGGTCTCTTATTTTTTAATATACACTCCATGATATTTTTTTTCCTGGGGAAGGGGAGTATACTTAGCCGTTTTGTCATATTTTCCCCATTTCTATCCATTCCTCATCTTAGGCTTCCCTACCATCTGAGGCCCGGCCATAGCTCCACAAGGTTTCATACCAGCTCTGGAACCCCAGCCTGCACCCAGCCAGCCATAATGGGGACAGCTCAGGTACTGTGTGATCTCACTATTCCTTCCTTCCTGTGTTCATCCATTCTCAAGCATTTGCTCACTGCCTGCTGTGACGGGGGCCTCTGTCTCCATGGTGGGGGGAAAGGTACAGGGGTATGGGCCACAGTCTTAGGTAACTAGAGAGGAGCCAGCTGGCTAAGGTTGGCTGCAAGGAGGTGTGTGCCTTAATGAATGAGAGCACAGCATGCCATAGAAACCTCCTAGAGCTTCAGGGGGTGATTTTATAGTCACACAGAGTTGGCTTATAAAAGTTCTCAGAAACACAGTGTGTTTTTTAATAACAAGGGAGCAAGGGAGCATTAACATCTGGTGGCACCCTCTGTGGTGCTTGCTGCCTCCACACTGCCTGTGGGTGGTTCTGATCAGGGGAGTTGAGTGTGGAGAGGTGATGGCAAGCTAAGCCCTGTGTTTCTGGCACCTCCTGTGGGATCTGGTGGCTGTGGTGGCGCTTTTGTGTGTGCAGGGGTGGGTGAGGGTCTTCATTTGCAGAGCTGAGGTGTGGTTCAGCAGGAGGTAGCTCTCAAATGATGGCTTCCTCGCTACTGATGACTGTGATGCCCCATCCTGGGAAAACCCAGAAATCGATGGGCGCCACATCCAGCTCAGACTTTAGGCACATGTGGAATGTGTTTGCAGGCAGGGTTGGGACTGTCACAACTTCCCAGTGCTGGGAGTAAACCAGAGAGCTAGTTGAGGATCCATAAAGTGAGACTTTTTAAAAAAATTTCTCAAAGGGAAACAGTGATTATGTATAATGCAATTTTATTTCTTCCTCCTGAAGAGATTTAGGCTCATGAGAAATGTCCCACTTTCAGATGGACCTTTGTAGTCACTGCTGTTTTCCAATCTCTCTTCTCTTTGCTGTCTTTCTTAATGACAACTTCAGATGTTCTTGTGTCAGGATTTGTACCCTTATCCTACCGACTCAATAGTCTCAGGAGCTGTTATTGACCTTACACCTGATCACGTAGCATCTCTGTTGGGATGTTAGGACCTTTGCAAAGAAGTCTAGTAGGGATGTGGGGCAGGGGCTGCTGGCTTCTCTCTTTTTATTTGCCTGCTGTACCCTCGGATGCAGCAAAGACCAACCCAATTGCTATTGGCAGCTTTTCAGCAAGGTTCCCTGTAGTTAGATTGGTCTCTTAATCCTAAAGAACACATTCATAAGCAGGTTTAGGAAGAAAAGGAACCTGTTAAAAAGGATGTGGCATCTCATGGGTTTCTGACAGCGCCAGATAAAGAAGCTTTCCCTGACAGAAGGCCCTAAGGACTCAACACAGAGTTTCCTTCCAGGGGTCCTTTTCACCTATAGCAAAGTGAGTGTGTGAGAGGCAGGGCACAGGGGCCCTGCCTGTCTCCAGCTGCCAGAAAGGATAGTAAAACCCTTTTTGTTGATGTTCGCATTAATTTTGCTTTTGTCTTATACTCTGGGAATGGGTCACTAGCTGCACAGGGGAAGCCCTCAGAAGAAGAAAAATAAGTGTAGAGAGGCAGTTTAGAAGTACAGGGCAGCCTCAAGGCATATGATGTTGATGGGACAGTGCCAGGCTGTTCATTTGCCCGCTCGTTATTTCTCCTCAGCTTGAGAAATGACTTATTTGTCCTCAGAGGATCTTCTCAGATGATTATGGTCAAGGATTGGGGACCAGGCTCACCTTCCTTTTCCTGGTCTATGAGGTCCCAGCTTTAGTTCTGCAACCCCTGGACTGACGGAAGACAGAAGCATAGCCAGTGCTCCCTGTGGGAAATCAAGGCACATGCTGGTGTGTTTTTCATGTATGAATATATACGTGGCATAGCAGAGAGATGCACTAGGATGCGGTGTTGTCTGTGGCCTCTGGTGCTGCTTGTCTGGATTTTTGCCTTGGAGGTAGGTGTGAGCTCTTGGTGGTACAACTGTATTTGTTGTTAATTTACATTTAATTTTCAGAAAGTCCCTGACCTATATATAAGTCCTGCCACTGGACCTCAGGGCCCTGCCAGCTAAAGTCCTTGTAGTGTGCAGCATCCTCTAATGCCTGATCCCTCTGGATATTCCTCTTTGGATGTCCAGACACTGAAACAGCAGATTGTTAGGGTAGGCCAGTGGGAGTAGAAATTTGGAGATGCTCGTTTTCCTCCTAGGGGCTCATCATCTATCCTGCTGTAGAGCTGGTTCCATCCTATAGGAACAGCTTCTAGGAACAGTTCCCAGCACCTGTAAGAAAATTAGCCCAAGGGGGAGCTGCTAATGTTGCCTCTCCACAGAGGGCCATAGGATGGCCTGGAGGGGCCCATCCATTGCTTCAGTACCTTAGGATGGACCACTTCAGGACCTCAAGTCTGCAGCCTGGTGTCAGCCAGGGGTGAGGTGGTGAGGTGTTCTGCTAGAGCCAGCCTGTGGTGGGTGAGCTGCTGGGGAGATGTCATAAAGACAGGGTGAGCAGTCGCTGGTATGAATGCATGAATCAGGTAGGTCTGACTGTGGAGCTTTTCTGGTAGCAAGATTTCCTTCAGCATCCGTGTTCCCTGAGCATCCAGCTGAAAATACCAGCATGGACAGATGTCACCAGGCCCATGGGTGAATAATCTTCGGCTCCCCGATGAGAAATACCATCAGTGGCATGAATTTGTCCATAGCTTTCTCTGTCCTTGGTGTCTATGATGACGTTGTCTCTCTCTCATTCTGTGCATTGGCAGTCTAGACATTCCCACCCTTTACTTCATTATTGACTTTACTTATCTTCCCAGGTTTTGCTTCACTGATTTTCATCATTGTTTTTATATTTGCTCCACTGACATCTGCTCTGGTCTTTATGTATTCCTTTCTTCTACTCACTTTGGTTTTAATTTGTACTTTATTTTCAAATTCTTTAAAAGGTCACAGCTGTAGTCATTGAACTGAGACCTTTCTTCTTTTCCAAAGAGGTACTGATTGCTGTAGACATCCCTGTCACTTTCCACTTTGTTGGGTGCTGAGTATTTTTGTATTTCCATAAATACTCTTGAGAGGTGGCAAAGCTGCCTGGAAACAGTGTTGTCTCTGCATTTTGCAGTGTAGAATCTGTCGGAACCCTTTTCCCTCCCCATGCTTGCTGCTGGCCTTCACCTTCTAATGCTCCCATCCAGGCTCCAGGCTGTGGGTTTTGCTTGGCTTCCTTCTTTGTCAGAGTGATCTTGCAGACTTTGTTCAATGGATGTCATGTTCTTATTTTCCAGCCATGTTTGGGAACTACTTTTGTTTTAAAGTCTCTCTCATTTATTTGGATTTGAAAGACTAGGATGTTCGTTCATGGGTGTCTCATTGCCTTACCCCTAGCCCACCTTTATCAATAAGTGTTTTCTTTGAAAGACCGAGGCATCCTGTTTTCCCTCATTAGAGGGCATATATTTTAGGGCTGAGGGTAGGCTTGCTCCAGATCTACAATGGACAAATGCTTCATTTTCTATTATTCCAGCAATTCTCAGGAGCAGTTTTATCTACAGTCAGCATTTGGCAGTGTCTGGAGACATTTTCGGTTGGTACCATGGAGGGAGCTCACTACTGACATCCTGTGGGTAGAAGTCAGTCTATGATTGAAGGCAACCTGTGTTATATAGAACAATCCCATAGCACAGTTACCTGGGTCCAAGGTCAGAGACACCTTACTTTATATCGTTGACCAAATCATTGATCCTCAGGTGTCAGCTAAAGTCTAAATAAGAAAGGTGAGGAGATGACATAATCTTGGAACAGAATTATTTCTCTTCACTTGTACTTTGAATTGTAGGATGCAGGCTTGCATGTAGATTCATTTAAATTAATTAAGTTGGTAACAGGTTTCCTTATGGAATTTTCATATAGTTTTAGTTGGTCCTCCTCCTATTTGTCTCTTTCTCCCAAACTCCCAGCACACTTTCTAGTGTGTACCCTGATGTCCCCAATATTCTACTTTATCACTTTATCCATTAGTAAAATTTCACAATTTATGCTTGCAAAATTTTTTCCTTTATGACTTATGACTTTGATGTTGTTTAAAAGTCTTCTTTGCAAAACAAACAGACAAACATTTAAAACTAAGGATATGCACATTCAGTTATTATGCTTTTCTTAATGTTTTTTGTCTTCAGTTCTGTATTTACCTTAGTAGGTATAGAGTCTCTACCTACTTCTTCTACCAGTTGACTGGCCAACTGCCACAGTGCCATTGCTGAGGGATATTGCTATGATATTTTCTGGTTTGGGGATATCATTAAATTTGAGGCAATACTCATTGGGGCCATGCCATACTCCATCCTTATTCCTTTCATTGATGTGTTTGGATAAACAAAATTTTCCCTTTCTTTTCTAAGTATGGAGATAGCACAAACCATTACATTAATCTGGACTTTGAGTTCATGTGGTCCTAGCTAGAGCTGTTAGCTTCTTGGATAGCACCTGATCATGTAACCATAGATCTGAGATGCTGCTCTTTCTGCCTCAGTGGTTCACACATGATTTTTGCAGATTTCTGAGGGAGGTCAGGAAATCTGTGACATTGCAAAGTCATCTCAGAACCTCTTGTGGGGGGGAGGCCATGGCAGAGTGACCAAATCCTGGCTGAATTTAGGCTTTTATGTGATGTTGTCATGTGTTTTTAGTCAGTCTACACTATTACCTCAGGTCTGTGGGTCAGAAGGTCAACTCTGGGCTAAAGAAGGTGTTTCCAGGCCTTGTTCTCCTGAAGGTTCCAGGGAGAATCAGCTTTGTGCATTTTCTTCCTCCTGGTGGCTCATCTAAAAAGCAGCAACCTTGGGGCTTCTGTCACTCATCCCCTCTGGTTCTCTGCCTTTCCAGACACTTTGGGCCCTGGGTGGTCCAGGTCATCCTCACATCCTCACATCAGGATCCTTTGCCATACCTTCAGAGTCTTTGCTGTGTGAGGCCACAGATCCCCCAGGCTCTGTAAACTAGAGTATGGTCATCTTTGGGATCAGTATTCTACTGCTACCACATTTTATTTTTCTTTCAAATTTACATTTAGCTTTCATGTTTGGAGATTTTGTTTTTATCATGGACAATTTCTACATTTTCTGAACAAATAGTTGACATTCATTTTTTACCTTTTTCTATATTTCAGAATGTAACAGGTAGAGTTAGCTTCTTTGATGTTTTCAAAGCAGTGAAAAGAGAAACATTATGCATGGAGGCCAATATCCCTGCCTAGGGCCTGGATCTGCAATGTTTGTTGTAGGTATAGTGAGCACACCATCTTATGAGACATTCACAGACATAATTAAGATGTTTGCATGATTACAAACCAAGAGGAAACATCAATAAAGGCAGAATTAGAAGCTCAGTGGGGCTATGTACAGAGTGGCTCAGAATTGGCAATGTAGTGAGTGTGATCTGTGGACATGGTCTGGTGCGATCATTTTTGGGAAGGAACCAATCTGGAATAGAGTACAGACTGGTCATCCCAGCAAGAAACACTGTGTCTTGATTGGGGGGGGGGGTTTCTGTGGACATGCTTGCCTGTTAAAGGGTACAGTAGCTTCATTGTTGAATGTAAGTGTATAAGGTGAGTAATGGGGGAAAGACTATCTGGGAATCATCAGCCAGTGGTCCCAGGAAGTCTGCAGTTTGCAGAGTTAGCATGGATTGAGATACTATTTACCTTTTTGTTTGGTCACCCACTCAGTTTTATTCGGATTGCTTGTGTGAGCAAGGATAGGGCATTACTTACTGGAGCATGGGCAACTTACTAGTGGCTATACCGCTGAAGAAAATATCTCCTCCTTCAGCAACCATTAACTGTCAATAGGTCCTCAGGGAAGGGTGGGACCTCATGATCCCCTCCTGTCTCCATCATGGAACATTAATGAGCCCAATTCTGTGCAAGTCTTGTGCAGATAACCACAGCTGCTTCATGAGTTCAGGAGTGCAGCAGCTGTATCATGTCCTGGGAACAGTGTTCCACAGCACTCCTCCTCAACCTCTGGCTCTTGCATTCTTTCTGCCCCCTCTTCTGCAGGAAGACTTGGAGAGGCTGATACTCCTTGGTTCCATAAGCACATGACTAGGTAAATTTTTGTTGAATAGAATGAGCAATTTTTAGTCAAAAACTGTGTGCATTTCTTTGCTGTGCTCCACTAATTTGACTTTCCACATATTTCTTTAGTATACCTGCAACTTTTGCCTTAAACAAATCTGACTTATCAAATCAGTATAAGAAGAAGAAATGTCTGAGCTGCACAATGCTGACTTGTTCTCTCCCCATGGCCAGTGTTCTCTTGTGGGTGTGACTTGAAATGCCACTGTGCTGTCAAGTTTTTTTTTTTTTTTTTTTTTTTAATTTGAGGCAAGCTCAACAGATTGGCCTCTTTTTATGAGAGAGAGAGAGAGAGAATGAGAATTGGCATGCCAGGGCCTCCAGCCACTGTAACCGAACTCCAGACACATGTGCCACATTGTGGTGCATGTGCGACCTTGTACACTTGCATCCTTGTGCATCTGTCTTATGTGGGATCTGGAGAGATCTTAGGCTTCACAGGCAAGGACCTTAACTACTAAATCATCTCTCTAGCCCTGTTGTCAGTATTATTTGTAGCTTTTTCCCCTAGGGGTGCTCAACTTTATTTAAGAAAAATTTTAAATTAATTTTTATTTATTTGAGAAAGAGCAAGAAAGAGAGAGAGACACACAGAGAGAATGAGAATGGGTGCACCAGGGCCTCTACCCACTGCAAATGAACTCCAGACACATGTGCCACCTTGTGCATCTGGCTTTATGTGGGTACTGGGGAACTGAACCCAAGTCTTTAGGCTTTGCAGGCAAGGACCTTAACTGCTGAGCTATCTCTCCAGCCCCCAAACTTTATTGTTTAATTTTAAAATATTTTATTTTTACTTATTTATTGGAGAGAGGGAAAGATAGATAGATAGATAGATAGATAGATAGATAGATAGATCGATCGATAGAGGATGAATATGGGTGTGTCAGGGCTTCCAGCCATTGCCAATGAATTCCAGACACATGTGCCACCTTGTGCATCTGGCTTATGTGGGTCCTGGGGAATTGAACCAAGGTCCTTTAGCTCTGCAAGCAAGTGCCTTAACTGCTAAGCCATCTCTCTAGCCCCTCAACTTTAGTTTTATTAATTTTTTGTTTTTTCGAGGTAGGGTCTCACTCTGGCCCAAGCTGACCTGGAATTTACTATGTAGCCTCAGGGTGGCCTCGAACTCATGACGATCCTCCTACCTCTGCCTCCCAAGTGCTGGGATTTCAACTTTATTTTTAATAAACTATTGAATCTAGATTTTAAGACTTAAACTTTGTGAACTCAAGCATGGCTTCACATTTGGTATCACACATGTGTATGTCTGTGCACACATCTGCATGTGTGTATTTGCATGTGTGTGGCCAGGTGATGCCCTCTGATTGTATGGAGAGTGTCTTCAATCAGACTATGAGCTCATCTGGATTCAGACAGAAATAAAACTAAGTTTGACATACTAGGTACCATTTAAAACATTTGTATTTATACACTTAAGTTTCTCTTTGTGTACTTAGACTATTAATTGTTTCTCTTCAAACAGTACCCACTTTTCATTTTTGAAAGCCAACCTCCAACATTTGAAATAGTTTTCTACAAAGGCCTTCAGAAAATGGACCAGAAAGTCCAGCAACATGTATGCACCCACCCTCACACATAAAAAATATATTGAAATATCTCAGAATTAACTCTTCTTGTGAACTTCATGAGATTTTGTGTTTTTAGAGATAAAGTCTTGCTATCTTTTGGACCCTTCTACCTCAGCCTCCTGAGTGGTAGGATGACAGGTGTATACTATCTCAGTGTCTCCCAAACTTCAGGTTCCTATGTGTGGAATTGGAGCTACTATGCTTTCCTCCATATGAGGCCAAGCCCTCAGGTTCTTGAATACTTGGAAAATGATAATGTAATGTGGTGAAAGTTTATAACTAATTCACATTTTCAGACTGCTAGCCATAGGATTTGCCAAGTCAGCTGGACTTACATTCACGGTTCCATAGATTTTGTTAAATTCTTCCTTGTACCTAACATAACTCTTGGATTTATGTTTTCATTGCTTGAGAGTTTATCTAACTGTGGTTAGTTTCTTTCGATCTGAGGCATTGTTTGGATCTGAGGTTTTTGCTTCATCTGAAGCCTTTCTCTTAACTCAGTGAGTAGATCTTTCTGACATAGCAAAGCCAGCGCCCAGGTTGACAACCATCTGCAGCCTCAGAACACAGCAGTAACATGGCAGCTGTGTTGTACTGGAAGCTCTTTGTCTGGTCCTAGTTTAGACATGTCCATTCAACAAACTCACAGGGAAAACTAAGAATAGCAGAAAGCCTGGGACACAGCATTCAATACCTCAACTCTAGCACTCCATTGCCCTGAAAGGCAGGGGACTATGACCTTAGGACCTTTCTTCTTCTATGAAGCAGATAACGTGACATCACCTATCATTGTGTCTCTTTGTTTACGAGGAGCTGTTGGTGTTATGTAGGGCCATCGCAATGCTCACGTGATTGGACTTACGCTTGTGTGAAGCTGTTTGCCATAGTACCTGCATTTTGGTCTGATGATGGTGTGTGGGTCTAGTGGATCACATGCTGAGTGGGGTGTAGACAGCTGTACTTACTTCCCAAAGTTTGGTGGGAAGAAGGAAGTCACACTGAACAAGTTGGCAGTTTTAACCCTAAGACAGAAATGGAGAAAGGTAGGATTTTTTTCCCGAGGAGAGGTTGTGTATTTTGTGTGAGTATGAGAGACTCCTAGTTCCTGGGGAATGGCCCTCTTCCCAGTGGTCTCCACATATCACTTTATGGGAGACTGAACACCCATTCTAAGCAGTGCCCAAGAAGTTCTTCAGCAGCTGAGAAGGCGTGGTGGAAGAGGAATTCCAGCTAACTGGAGGTTGAACCTACTAAGGTGGGCTCCAGGGAGCACACACACCTGTTCCATCCTGGACTGGTCTTCTGGGGACCCAGACAGAAACCATAGCCTGACTGTCTAGGTGTGGTAACTCATGTCACTAACTCCAGCTCTTGGGAGGCTGAGACAGGGGAATTGTTACAGGTTCAAAACCAGCCTTGCTGCTCTCCCTCTGTGCCTCCACAGGGTTCTCCTGAGGGTTTCCATTCAGGTCCGGATGTACATTTAGTAAGGTTTGAATCTCAGAGAGGATGCCAAGGGCATTCTACCTGGAGAAGAAAGTTGCTTGGGCTTGTGAGACATCATGGAATTGGAAGATTTGTAGAAGCTTATAGAATAGGAGCGTTTGCAGGAGGGTCTTGATAGATAAGTTTGACAGTAACAGGCCAGGAGCAGGGCCTGTTGGGAAGATTCAGCCATTTGCTCCACTTCAAAAGAAGGTTCATGGCTCTGTTTCCCTTGCCTGTCACCCATGGCCTCTGGTTGCCGTGGCTGAAGAGAGCTGGGCTTTTGCGGCAGAGACCCTGAAAGTCTGAGGTACTGGCTGTTTGACGTAAAGCAATCATGTTGCTGCCTGCCCAGATAGCACCAGTGCAAATTGATAAGCAGTGTGGGAGGAAACACTGCCACTTACTGATGCTGTCCATAGAGGTCATGATTGTCTGGCAATGAACACTTCTGTGATAGCCTAATGATGCCTCAGAGAATGACTGCAACTGGCCATGCTGGGCCAGGCCATGTCCAACCCCAGGTCTTTACCACAGGGTCAGGACATGGGAGGGCTTCAGAGCCCATATAGGAAAAATCCTGTGATGTTGGTTGTTCTGTCCAGTTCCTGGGTGAGTTGAGCTCAGTCTCCTTGCTTGGGCCATTATCGTCATGAAGGTAGTGAGATCTGGAGATAGGACATAGCTCTGGAAGTCATCCTGTGGCCTCAGTGGGTGAGCCAGGATGATCCAGTCCCTCTGGGATCTCAGAAACTCTGTTAAGACATGCTGTTTTCTGTGTAGAAGCAATGTGTGCAGTGATATGCTGTGCTGCCCAAGTTCTGAAGGAGGAGTCAGGACACAGGTTTGAGAACATGACAGAGCAGTTTCCAGCACTCTGGTCATAGCTATGCTAGCATGGGGGTTGAGGAGGCACTTGATATGGCTTGGGATTAGACGCTGGAAGAAAAATCCTCTGAGGTCCTGCAGGGCCTGATCATAAAGAGGTTTTGTGTCAGAATAATGCTTTTTCTTTTCTTTTTCTTTTTTTTTTAGAATAATGCTTTTTCTTGAAGCTGGCCTATAGTAGGGAGGTAGGATTGGTGTTCCTATGAAGTGATACTCATGGAGGACTCTGGGCAAAGCATTATTGCCTGTAAGTACGGAGATTGGAAGCTCTATGGGTGTGGCCTCCATGTGCCTCTCACTGGAGAAGTGCATGGTTGCCATTGTAGGGGTGCTTGGGCTTCTGCCATGGGTGTGAACTCTCCCAGAGTCTGACCTACATGTCCTATGGCCAGGAAGGTCTTGGAGATTGAGGGACAGCATTCAGCATTGTGTCAAGTTAACAAGCTGATGTGAAAGGGAATGGCTCTCTGCTGTCACCGTATTTGCTGTCAGGCTCTGCTGCCTTCCCCTTAATGTCACGTATCAGGTATATGAGCAACAACAGATTTCTTTCCAGCTTCTTTTTATGAGCAGAGATTCCTGGTAAGTCGACTTGCTAACCCTTTGCTTTTGAGTAGATCCTGTTGGGAGGCAGGTTGTTCCAGAAAGGACTCTCTAGAGAAGATTTGGGGGTTTGAAGAAAGCAGTGAGAGGTGCAAGTTGTGGATGGTCTAGTACAACTGTAAGACAGGGCTTCAGGTGGATGCTGTGTGTTAGTGATTCTTCTGAACAACTAAATTTGTTTGGAACAAGCTGTTCTCAACCCACTTGCTCTCAGGGAAGGCAGTGGAATGAATATCCCTGTCTTACTTCTTCCTACCCCACATTGCCACTGGTCAGTCCAGTGGCAGCTGGAGGCAGGGAGAGTGATGATCCTAAAGGGCATCTTCTGGGGTGGGGGCTGGAACAGATGCACAGAGGGTATCAGAGCTCAAAGATCCTGCCTGTCTTAGAAGTTGGGTGTAGCTGTTCAGGGGTCCATTTGGAATATAATCTGGCTCTTTCATATGCTTTTACTTATATGTTTGAAAAGGATGTGTTAGTGGGCACATTTGTATTGATTTCTCATTAGCAGAGAATATTGTTTGCTTTAGGTATACCAGGTTTGAAAATCTTCCTCTGTTCCTGAATTGCTGCTTTCTCTAAAGAAATCATGAGTGAGCGCCTGAATTTCCATGCATGCATCCGCTTCCAAGTGTTGGCTTTGTAATATGTAATGCTCATTCAGGCTGTTAAGATGGCAGAAGCTAATATATTTTTCCAATATTAAGTTTGTATTTGGGGAATATGGCTCAACTTGAAATATTTTTTTTGGTAATTTTTTTTTTAATGAGAGAGAGAGAGAATGAGAGAGAGAGAGAGAGAGAGAATTGCCATACCAGGGCCTCCAGCCACTGCAATCGAACTCCAGATGCGTGTGCCATCTTGTGTACTTGTGTGACTTTGTGCACTTGTATCACCTTGTGCATCTGGCTTATGTGGGATCTGGAGAGTGCTTAGGCTTCACAGGCAAGTGCCTTAACCATTAAGCAATCTCTAGCCCTGAAATAATTTTTTAAAAGATACATCTATATTTGGCTTGTTTTTATTGTTTAAGATATTTTCACCCATCTTTACTACATTATCCTCTGATTTTTGTCTTTATTTATTTATTTAGTTTTGGTTTTTTCGAGGTAGGGTTTTGCTCTAGCCCAGGCTGACCTGGAATTCACTATGTAGTCTCAGGGTGGCTTCAAACTCACAATGATCCTCCTACCTCTGCCTCCCAAGTGCTGGGATTAAAGGTATGTGCCACCACGCTCGGCTTGTCTTTCTTTTCTTTTTTTTTTTTGGTATTTTGAGGTAGGGTCTCACTCTAGCTCAGGCTGACCTGGAATTCACTCTGTAGTCTCAGGGTGGCCTCGAACTCTCGGCGATCCTCCTACCTCTGCCTCCTGAGTGCTGGGATTAAAGGCGTGCGCCACCACGCCCGGCTTGTCTTTATTTTCTTTGTTAGGAGTTATTCTTAAATTCCTTATGGTAAACTAATAAAGTGAGCTGTGCAGTGGTGTTCTTCATTTCCTATGGAGTTACTACTGTATAGCTGGGTTTTCTCAGAGATGCCTTCAATGCCGTCATACAATTTGTTATTGAAATCATGTGTTGGTTTGAATCAGACATTCCCCATAAACTTATGTATTCCGAATGCTTAGTTCCCAGTTGGTGGCAACTTGGGAGGTGGGGCCTTGCTGGATCAAATATGTTGCTGGGGTTTTGTGAGTTTTATAGCTCAGATTCCCCCTTGCCAGAGCTCGATTCACTATCCTACTACTGTGGCAGAGATGATGTCCAGTCTGTTCATACCATGCTATCCCCGCCCATCATGAAGCTTCCCTTCAAGACTTTAAGTCAAAATAAACTCTTTCATTCCATCATTTTGGTTGGTGTTCTGTTCTAGCAATGAGAAGGTAATTACAACAAACCACATGGGCCTGGTATTTTGGAGGACATAGAGCCACTGAGTCTGTAGCTGCATGATGATTGAATATTTGGATTTCCTGTCTATTGTTGACATGGATCAGGAAAATTCTTTTCTTTTTTTTTTAATGGCAAAACACCACAGTAGTCTTATGATCTGTATGACCTTCAAATCATTTTAAATTATGTTTTCTTTCTGTTAGTTTTTTCAAGGTAGGGTCTTTCTCTAGCCCAGGCTGACCTGGAATTCACTCTGTATTCTCAGGGTGGCCTCAAACTCATGGTAGTCCTCCTACTTTGGCATCCTAAATGGTAGGATTAAAGACATGTGCCACCACACTTGGCCTGTATCCATGAATTTTACAGAGCATTAAGTTGCAAAAAGCTAATTAAAAATATTTTATTTTATTTGAGAGGAGGAAAAGGGAGGGAGGAAGAGAGAGAGTATATAGGCATGCCAGGGCTTCATGCCACTACAAGTGAACACCAGATGTGTGTGCCACTTTGTGCATCTGGCTTTACGTAGGTACTGGGGAATTGAACCCGGGCCATCAGGCTTTGCAAGCAAGTGCCTTTAACCACTGAGCAATCTCTCCAACCCCAGTATTGTTTTTATGCTTTTAAATTTTATTTTTAATTTTAAAGCCCAAACCAAAATTTAAAATTAAGCAACCTTAATATAACAGACTAACATAGAGAAATTTATATTCCCCTTTCCTCTGTAGCCCTGGACAGAATTTTTCTATTATTTTTGTTTCTATTATGTACAGTTTTCTATTTCTTTTCTGTTAATTTCTTTTTCTATCTTTATTATAGCCTTCCCTTATTTTGTGATTTTTGTAGTCTTTTTCTAGCTTCTAAAGTCAGATGTTTAGCTTGCTTATTTATTATCCTGTTATTTCAATTGACTGAGTATATTTGTGAATCCCACAAGTTCGGGTCTTTTTTTTTTTGACCTTCAGTGTTCTGTATCTCTCCCTCCTGACCTCAGGCTACACTATTCTTTTGTCCTTGAAGTTTGCTTTATACATCACTCTGTGTACAATTGTTGATTGTGCTCCATATGGTGTTTAAGGGGTAAGGGGTGGAATGTGGTGGTTTGAATTAGGTGTCCCCCATAGACTCATGTGTTCTGCATGCTAGGTACCCAGCTGGTAGCAATTTGGGAATTGAGCCTTGCTGAAAGAGGTGTATCCTTGGGAGTGGGGGGGTATTACAGTCAACTTCCCCTTGCCAGTGTTTGACTCACTCTCCTTCTGTGGTATTCCACCTGCTGTGACAAAGGTGATGTCCATCCTCTGCTCATGCCACATTTTCCCCTGCTATCCTGAAAGTTCCCCTCAAAACCGTAAGCTAAAATAAACTCTGTCCTCCCATCAGCTGCTTCTTGTCAGGTGTTTGTCCCAGCAACATTAAGGTAACTAGGTTTTGACAGAGGTCAGTGATACATACCCCATGACAGTACTACAACCCCCTATGCAACGCCTGTTCACCTCTTACACCTGAGCTTCTTACTATCTCCATAGTTTTGCTTTTTTGAAAACATATAGTTGGAATCATACAGTGTGCCATCTTTTTAAGGTATATTCTTTCACTTGGT
This sequence comes from Dipus sagitta, assembly GCA_036346955.1. Taxonomy (NCBI): domain Eukaryota; kingdom Metazoa; phylum Chordata; class Mammalia; order Rodentia; family Dipodidae; genus Dipus; species Dipus sagitta. The sequence continues at coordinate 39,453,549 of CM070783.1, forward strand.
GATACACATTTACATTTCTTCTGTGTCCTTTCCTGGTTCTGTAGCTCATTTCTTTTATCCCTGAATAATGTCTTATTGTCCACCCTCCTACTGAGCCATCTCTGTTTCTTCCACATTTTAACAATTATGAGTGAGGGTGCTATAAGAATCCACATGCAGGTTCCTGAGACACTCATGTCCTCACCAGTGTTTGTTGGGACAGTGTCTAGAATCTTGTCCTTGTTTTAATTTAGATTTTCCTGATGACATAGATTGTGGAATAATTTTTCTCATATTTACATGACATTCACACATTTTCTTTGATGGAGTTCTGCTATAGGCTTTACCCCATTTAATTTAATTTATTTTTAAGGAGAAAGAGGGGGGAGAGAGAGAGAGAGAGAAAATACAGGCATGCCAGGTCCTATAGACACTGCAAATGAACTCCAGATGCCACTCTGTGCATCTGGCTTTATGTGGCCACTGAGGAATCAAACCTGGGTTGCTAGGCCCCACAGACAAGCACCTTAGTTACTGAGCCATCTCCCCTTTACCTCATTTTTGACCAGGTTGCTTGTTTTCCCTCTACAAGTTTTAACTTTTGCTCATAAGATTTTTTGTTTATTTATTTGAAAGTGACAGAGAGAGAGAGAGAGAGAGAGAGAGAGGCAGATATAGAGAGAGAATGGGTGCGCCAGGGCCTCCAGCCACTGCAAATGAACTCCAGACATGTGCGCCCCCTTGTGCATCTGGCCTAACGTGGGTCCTGGGGAATCAAGCCTCGAACCGGGGTCCTTAGGCTTCACAGGCATGCGCTTAACTGCTGAGCCATCTCTCCAGCCCTTGCTCATAATTTTTAATGATACTTTTTAAAAAGTCTTATGCACTTATGAGAGAGAGAGGGAGGGAGGGAGGGAAGATATGAATATGGGTGTGTCAGGGCTCCTGTCACTGCAAAAGAACTCCAAACACATGTGTCTGGTGAATCAAACCTGTGCCATCAGGTTTTGCAAGCAAATTCCTTTAACCTTAGCCATCCCTCTAGCTCTGTTTGTAAATTTTTGACAATAAAAATTACATTTACCCTTTGTAGATGCTCATTTTCTCACTCTGGTTTATCTTTCATTATCTTTGATATTTATTTATTACCAATTGTTCAATTATTTTTTGAACTTTTAAAGACTATACTTTCCAGCACATTAATATATTATAAAAGGTTTAAAAATTATTTCATCCTTAATGCTTGTCTGTAATATGAGGTTTAATTAGTGTGTCTAGCCTTTTATACTGTCGGAAGAGAATGTTCATTAATTATTCATAGATTCCTTCATTTGCAAGGGTTTTGTTTGAGAAGAGGACTGATTACTCAATTTTTGTTTAATTTAACACTCAACTTATTTTATGCATTTATTAAATAATTGATTTTTACTTTATCATTAAACAGTCAACCTTTATCACACATCACATATACATAATTAATAAAAGCATTATGGATCTCACAAAGAAAGGTTATACAAATATTTAAATACCAATTAAAGCATTTAGCCATTTATTAATATAATTCATAGTTCTAACTAGTAGATTCTCTTAAGCGCTGTGTTCTGAATTTATTCACAAAACAGACAAAAATACTACAGTGTTTAAAGCTGACAAAAACTGCAGAGGAGGAAAGACTTTTCTTCTACCCTCTTTGTTTATGGGAGGGTGAGTGATTTAAACTGACAAAGGCATACTAAGAGCAGAGAAAGTTTAGTGAGTTTACTGTGATGAGTAACTCAAAAGAATGCTAGATTGTAGGGGTGGGGGGGGGTAGAGGGTGCCTATAAGAACAAATTTCTTTAGGAAAGATGGAGTTTTAGGAAATCAGTAGGATGGGGACATTCATATCTACATGTGCCTTGTCCTCCTGTGTCTTTTGAAGACGTGGGCTCTCTGGAAAGGTTTCTGTGGTCCATTCCTTCTATTCCCAAGGACAGAAGCTGCCTCCACAGAGAGCTCACAGCTTTCTCAGAAGTATCAGTGCTTCCAAGCAGACTTTTTATTTTTTATTAAGTAGAAACTTTATGTGGATACATCATGTGTTGGTACCATCATTTCCCTCTTCCCTGCCCCCACTCCACTTAGGGCCCTCCTTAGCGAGGAGGGCCCTTCTCCGCACACACACACACACACACACACACACACACACACACACACACACACACACATTTTGATCTGGTCTGTTAACATGACCAGAAATGTATGTATCTTTTAAACAATACTATTCTCAACAGGACCACTGCAAACAAACGCTGGATACATGTGCCCCTTGTGCATCTGGCTTACATGGGTACTGAGGAATCTAATCTGGATCCTTAGGCTTCTTAGGCAAGTGCCTTAATGGCTAAGACATCTCTCCAGCTTTTGCTTTTTAGCTTTTAGAGGTGTGCCTTCTAAGAGGTAGGGTTGGAGTCAGTATAGTTAGCTTCCCTCTTTAGGATTGCTGGTAGTTGGTAGTTACCATGGAGTTGTGGGTTATGAGTTGTGATAGCAGCAGTCAGTCATTGTGTGTGTGTGTGGCAGAATACCTCTGGATATTCCCTCCCACTCTGTGGTTCTTGCATTCTTTTTAATATTTTATTTATTTATGAGAGATAGATGGTAGATAGATGATAGATAGATAGATAGATAGAAAGATAGATAGATAATGGGCACACCAGGGCCTCTAGCCATTGCAAACAAATTCCACATGCATGCTTCACCATGCACATCTGGCTTTCCTGGGTTTTGGGGAATTGAACCTGGGTCCTTAGGCTTCGCAGGCAAGTGCCTTAACCGCTAAACCATTTCTCCAGCCTACTCTTGCATTCTTTGTGCCCCCCTCTTCCACAAAACTCCCTGAGCCTTGGTGGGTGTGCTTTAAATCTTATTTAGTGTTGAGCTCTCAGCAGTTTCTGGGATACCAATTACCTTGCTGTCTGCCATTATTAACATTTATTATTGTTTTAATTGTATGTATTTATGGCATACACTGTGATAATTCAATATGTGTTTGTAGGATATAATGCTAGTCTCATCTCCATCTGGTCAGATGTATTTGATGTCCACAGTTATCTGATACTTTCTATTCTTGTATGATTCCTGCTTTTTCAAAATATACTCCTTCAAACCTTTATCCACCATTTTTTGCTTTCATAGATTAGAATTTAAGAATGTAGGTTTTAAGGATTGGAGAGATGGCTTCCCAGTTACTGCATTTGCCTGCAAGGCCTAAGGACCCAGGTTCAGTTCCCCAGTTACCCACATAAGCCAGATACACAAGGGTGCATGCATTTGGAGTTCATTTGCAGTGGCTGAAGGACCTGGCATGCACATTCTCTCTCTCTCTCTCTCTCAAATAAATAAATAAAATATTTAAAAGAATGTATTTTTAATTTGTGAGTTAATAATCCTCAGCAGAAGAAGCAAAGTATTGCCTAGACCTATTTGTTATCAATGTGTCAGATTCATTAAGTGGACATTTAGGTTGTGTTTTTTCTTAGTATTTCAGTTGTGTGGTTTTTAAATCACTTTGTATTCTTTCTATTATGGATATCATAATAAACTCAGGATAGTTTCAATAACTGATTTCTTCCAGGTAGCATCTCTGTCATTGTGGCTTTCACCTTTGGTTCCAGGTTGGTCACCACCTCCATCAAAGTGTTTCCCTCTCTGCTCTAGGATGAATTTGTTCTTCACAAAAACCTGACCTATTAGCTTGCCCTGGCTTTGGTACTGTGCATGTACTGTCGTGTATAACCAAGGTGGTGTTTACTAGGGCACGGGACCTTCATATCCCTGGAGTTGGGTTACACACACACACGCACGCGCACGCACACGCGCACACACACACATTTTGATCTGGTCTGTTAACATGACCAGAAATGTATGTATCTTTTAAAAAATACTATTCTCAACAGGACCACTGCCAACAAACTCTGGATGCATGTGCCCCTTGTGCATCTGGCTTACATGGGTACTGAGGAATCTAATCTGGATCCTTAGGCTTCTTAGGCAAGTGCCTTAATGGCTAAGACATCTCTCCAGCTTTTGCTTTTTAGCTTTTAGAGGTGTGCCTTCTAAGAGGTAGGGTTGGAGTCAGTATAGTTAGCTTCCCTCTTTAGGATTTTGTATCAATTTACTATTTTTGAGCATACTAGCTTCTATGACAGCTGATACCAATTACCTTGCTGTCTGCCATTATTAACATTTATTATTGTTTTAATTGTATGTATTTATGGCATACACTGTGATAATTCAATATGTGTTTGTAGGATATAATGCTAGTCTCATCTCCATCTGGTCAGATGTATTTGATGTCCACAGTTATCTGATACTTTCTATTCTTGTATGATTCCTGCTTTTTCAAAATATACTCCTTCAAACCTTTATCCACCATTTTTTGCTTTCATAGATAGAATTAAGAATGTAGGTTTTAAGGATTGGAGAGATGGCTTACCAGTTACTGCATTTGCCTGCAAGGCCTAAGGACCCAGGTTCAGTTCCCCAGTACCCACATAAGCCAGATACACAAGGGGGTGCATGCATTTGGAGTTCATTTGCAGTGGCTGAAGGACCTGGCATGCACATTCTCTCTCTCTCTCTCTCTCAAATAAATAAATAAAATATTTAAAAGAATGTATTTTTAATTTGTGAGTTAATAATCCTCAGCAGAAGAAGCAAAGTATTGCCCAGACCTATTTGTTATCATGTGTCAGATTCATCAAGTGGACATTTAGTTGTGTTTTTCTTAGTATTTCAGTTGTGTGGTTTTTAAATCACTTTGTATTCTTTCTACTTGGATTTCATAATAAACTCAGGATAGTTTCAATAACTGATTTCTTCCCAGGTAGCATCTCTGTCATTGTTGCTTTCACCTTTGGTTCCAGGTGGTCACCACCTGTCCATCAAAGTGTTCCCTCTCTGCTCTAGGACGACTTTGTTCTTCACAAAACCTGACCTATTAGCTTGTCCTGGCTTCTTGGTAACAGTGCAGTGTTTCTTGCTATCCTGATTTATTCCCTTTTCCAGCATCCTGCTAAGGGAACAAAATCCATGTGCAGGGGTAAGAATAAGGCCCATGGCTACTGAGCAGACTCTCAAGAGAGGTGGAAGGTGAATGGGAGGACACTGCACTGACTTTGCTCTCAACTTGTGCCTTGATTTTCATTTTGTACATGGCTTCAACCCCTGAATCCCTCCTTCTAAAGTCTCTGGAATGACTCACTGAACACTGGAGGCAGGCCCAGCAGTGCTGAAATTCCCTCAGGATGTGGGGTCTCTGCAGAAGGGAGGGAGCCAACATGGAGTAGGTGGGCAGGCCACTTCTGAAGAGGCTATGATACCTTTTGGCTCAGCATCCCTGTGCCAGGCTATCTCTGCTCTGACTGGGTTGGTGCCTTGGGATGAGGGGACAAATAATTTGGGCTGACAACTTTTTTCTTTGTTGCTAAGAGAAGTTTAAAGTTATACCTTTGTCTTAAGAGAATTCCTTTGTTGTGTAGAAATTTTATTTTTATTGGAATTTTTCTTTTTAGAATAAAAACATCAAAATTTCAGCTGTCTCATTAAAACCTCCAATTATTTAATAAGAGTATATTTGAATGTAGTGGCTTCTGTTTCAGCAACCTGACCTGGTGTCTGTATGTATGCATGCAGGTAATGTGTGTGGGGTGTAACTGGTATGCTTTCTTTTTTTTCAAATTTTTATTTTAACTTTTATTTATTTATTTGCCAGCAGAGAGAGAGAGAGAGAGAGAGAGGGAGAAGAGGGACAGACAGAGAGAATGGTTATGTCAGAGCCTCCAGCCACTGCAAACAGACCCCAGATGCATGCGCCACTTTGTGTATCTGGCCTTACATGGGCACTGAGGAATTGAACCCAGGTCATTAGGCTTTGCAGACAAGAGCCCTAGCCACTGAGCAATCTCTCCATCATAGAATGTTTTATTTTACCTGTATGAAAAAATCAGATTCCAGGAGAAATACAATATACATTATTGGGCTTTATGTATTTTGTGAGGATTTTACAATAGTGCAGAATTTTAAATGTTGTGTTGGCAACTCTCAGTCTTGTGCCAAAAACAGGCTTCAGTGTTATAATTAGCTGATTTTCTTAGGGACATGGAAGCATAGTATAGTTGGTATAATTCCATACCTTTTTTTTTTTAATCATATAACATCCTTTGTCCTTTGTTTTTATTCTTACATAGCTGATATCCACACTGTAGAAATCTTGCAGAGGCCATTGGCAGAGGTATGCTAAGTCCTGACAGGGCAGGCAGAAGGTGGAAGGTGAGCACTCCAGGGGTTTCTCAGTCAGACCAGCACCTTCTCATTTGCTGTTTCCTTCTGTGGCAGATGTTTGCCTTCCAGAGCAGATCCTGGAAGAGCTGTCAGAGTATTTCTCCTACTGTGTTTAAACCTAAAGGTTTATTTTCATTATACATTTTCAGGCCTATGATTAGGTGTCTTTGCTAATCCTTGTTCTTGTGCTTAACGAAGAAAATACTGTCTATGGAGGAAGAATCAAAAGTTTGTGGATTTTCTGTTTATGAGGCTTTTTATTTATTTTTAAGAGGTTTTTATTCGAAACAATCCTAGTGCATCATAGAACACCTGCACATCTGTGTTCACTATACATTGCACAATGGCAAAACTATGAAATCAGCTTAGGTGTCTGTCAAGAATAAGCGGATAAAGTGAGATATATATATATATATATATATATATATATATATATATATATATATATATTTATATATATATACACACACACACACACACACACACACACACACACACACTATGGAGGTTCATTCAGAGATTTAAACAGATTTGTACATAACACAACAAGTCATATAGAAGATTATTTACTGGCTAATAAGGTGGGGGCACTAAATCAGTGAATATTCAGTGAGAACGGGAAGCAGCCATGTGGAATGGCAGGAGAATTTAAATCCCATTCTCAATAAGGGATGACGCTAAGACATTTTCCTAAGTGTAAACTTATTAAGAGATGAACATAACCAAGTGGAGAAATCCAAGAAAATGTTATCTGGAATGTAGAGGAAATTCAGGCTTGTAGAGAAACACTGTACTGGTGCCATGGAGGCTGTGATGGTTAACACTGATTGGCAACTTTACCTAGAAGACAAAGTTCTGGACATATCTGAGCAGCAGTTTCTAGATTGGGCTAATTGAGGTGGGAAGATCCACTTTAACTAAAGGCAGAGCCATTCTATGGGCTAGGGTGCTGGACTAAGTAAAAAGGAGAAAAAAACCAAGCTGAATACCAGCAGACATCACTCTTTGCTTCCTGAATATGGACACTTAGCCTCTGTTATCCCTGTTTCTCTCAGCATTCTTCCCCCCCACCCCCAAGATCCCACCAGAATGGCTCCTTAAGCTCATCTTATAGCACTATAGGGCCTCTCTAGCCCAAACTTCCACACTCTTCCAGATTTCTCCTTCAAACCAGTTCCAAGGCATACAAACCACATGGTCAGGGTTATCATAGGAATGGTACCAATTTTCTGTAGTAGTTACATTTCTTATTGTTGGGACAGAAATACCTCAAAAATCAGTTTAAAGGAGGAAGGGTTTATTTCGTTTTACAGTTAGAGGTTACAGTCCATCATGGTGGGGAAAGGCATGGCGACAGGAGCTTGAGGCAGCTGGTCACATTGGGTCCAACGTCAGGAAGGAGAGAGTGATGAATATGCGTGCTCAGCCAGCTCTCTCCTTTTTGATACAGTCCAGGATGCTAGCCAATGAAATGGTGCCTCCACAGATAAGTGAGTCTTCTCACCTCAACTAACCTAACCAAGATAATAACTCACAGGAATGCCCAGAGGTTTCTAGGTCTTGTCAAGTTGACAGTAAGTATAAGCAATCACCACATGCATGGGAATGACAAATACCAAATGCATGCGTAGAGATGTGCTCCAGGATGAGAATAAGGTATTGGGATTGGGGAAATAAACAAATGAAAATCTTCATTTAATCCTCAATACTAGGTATCTTAGTGAAATAAAAATAAAACTGCTCTTTAGATTTTGTAAAGATGGAGGAGTATACAACAGAAGTGTTGTTTATTCTTAAGAGTGTACTTGAACTACTTTATGGCAAACTGAAGGAAACTGTATATCAATAACTGCATGAGAATTAATTACACATGAACAAGCGGATGCTTTACAAGAGCACTTTAGTGTTTATCTCAGTGAGACGTTGTGTTAGGACACAGTCTCCTGTCTTTGTGGCTGATGAAAACCCTGGTCACTGACTCCATGTCAGGCACAGCTGGGTTGCTACCATGCCTGGGTGTGGTGTAGCTACTCAGCTGAGCAGTGCCCTGCCCTTAAGAACTTGGAGCATTCAGTGATAGAAACAAAGGCTCTGGCAGGCGAGACCCACTGAAACTCTGCCCTGGAGAAGAAGGTGAGATAAGAATGAAGCATAGCTATGAAGATGATGAACATAATCAGGTGAGCAGGTGGGGTTTTAGACATCATAGGCCATCACAGGAGAGACCCAGACAGAGCTGAGCTTGAGAGGGTAAGGTGATTTTCCAGCTCTGCATTACAGATGCATCTAGAATGCAACTGCTATTCACCCTCTTTACTTACACCTGTTCCATGGTCACCTGTCCATATCTATGGCTGAGGACCCTGTCTAACCCATATCTTCATGCCTCAAAATGGTAAATGAGACAGTATGCCCCTTCCTGCAAACCACCATGAGGAGAACAAGGCCCATTATCAGCAGGGCATGGAAAGCCCCATGTCATCTGGCTACAGCTACCCCTCCTTCCTGCCCTCCTCTCTCCTCTCTCCCTCAGTTACAACTGTTCATTGGACACTTTGCACAAGGTGGATCCCAGGGCCTTTGCACATAAGCCTCCTTCTTGGTGTGATATTCATATACCGTGGCCGAGTTGCAGTCTCTCATCCTCTGATCATTCAGGTCTCTTGTCAAATGCCTTGTGCATAGCTAAGATAGCACTTCAGCCACTTCTATTCCCTGTTTTCCTCATCATAACCTGTCTGCTGATGCCTGTCCAGTTTCTCTACCCTGTCCCTGTCATCAGCAAGCCTGTGGATGCAATAATGAATGAGTATGGAGTAAATGAGGACATGAAATGAATACTTATTATCTTTGTAGTTTTGCCAAGAAATAAAAGGGGAAAATGACTTAAATATAAGGTGACAGGCTGGAGATTGGAATGGAAGACCATAACAGTCTGCATTAGCTTGCCTGACATGCACAGCACTCTACTGAATGGTAGAATGGTGTATGAGAAAGGCCAGTCCTTCCACTCACTGCACCTGTATGAAGCTGCCCAGTACATGACAAAAATTTACAATATGAGCAAGTCAAAACAGGGGGATAAAGCAGTGGGCACTCAGAGACAGATCTTTGAGGACAGGGCCATTTTCAGCAGCAATGAACAGACAAGTGATGCTGCTGATCCCATCAGCAGAGCTGCCAGCATTGATGAGTTATTGGAAATTAAAAGTGATTTTCTGTAAAACCTGGGAAGTCATCCCAAAAGACCATTCTAATTTCCAATCAGCACACTTGGAAATTTATGTAACAAAGGCTGTATTAGGAATGCTATACTCAGTAATTAGAACTTTGACATCTCCCTACCACCATCAAAGAAATCACAGCAGAAAGACAAAGAAAAAAAAAAAAAAACACCAGAGAGACCCTTCCTGGTTTGCTTCTTCAGTTTGGAAGCAGCATCCTCCCTCTTTCAATGACCTAAGGAATTCTCATGCCCTCTGTTAGCCAGCTGAGAGTGTGCTCTACCCCTGCCTTTGTTTACATGCATTTCATGATGACCCTCTCTGGGGCAAGCTGTATGTACTCTGCATCTCCCTAACTGTGCTTCTAGTACTCTGGGCTGGCCTGCATCCCGTTCAGGGGCAGTAGGCACAGACATGACAGAAGTGGAGAGTGGCGACAGATAGCTCTGCCATGGTCCACTAGAGTTAGCTTAAAGGGTTGGCACAGTTGTTATCTTCATCTTCAAGCCACCATGTGTAGTCTTTGCATTGTTGAAGTTTACTTTTAAACTTCCACTTGACTGCCAGGAATTTGCACGAAGTCCTCCTTCAAGCTTGAGTACTGGCTGCCTCCTCAGCAAAGTGCTTCTCATCTTCACCCAAAGTACCTAAGTCATCATACATAGACAGCTCTTCCAGCACGTTATTGAGGCAGGCTGTGTGGTCACCAGCCACTGTGACCATAAACAGACATGTCCACTATGTCACTATGAGCACATGTGGGGGCATGGGCAGTATCCCCTCCCTCACAACACTGGTCAGAATGAGGCTGTACTGGCCCTGACCCCTCTGGAATCACTTGACATAAGTCCCCCTAACCTTCCTTCTCTGATACCCTCAGCCTCCACAATGTGCCATTTGTAACAAGCATTGATCCTCTTCTGGTCAGTGTTGAATGAGTCTGGTAGATACTGATGGTGTAGTAGTTGGGATTTGAGACCTACTTTCTGGTTTACAGAGGGAATTTTCTCACTGTGTCCTCATATGTGAGGCAGACAAGACCTCTAATTCCTATCAGGAGGTTTCACCCTCCCGACCTTATCACCTCCCAAGCCCCCTTCCCTCAAATGCTATTGCAGATTGACCTTTTAGTCTCAGGCCACAGACATTCAGATCATAGAGGAGCAAAACACAGATGGAAGATAAAAGCCTGTGATTTCTGGGACCCCAGGCTGAGCTCCCAGAAACCAGGCCATGTACACTGTGCATTTGTCAAAAGATAGTAGACACTCATGCATCTTCAGTGATCTAGATCTGAGAGTAGCTTCCATGGATGGGGAACCAGGAGCTCCAGTTGTTCTCTGTGGGAAGTTGGCACTGGCCAGCTGGTCCTGGGGTGTCTTGGAAGTAGATTCAGGAAGGTTGCTGCCCGTATGCTTCCTGGGCCTGAATTGTTTGTGCAAATAGTGTGAGGCCTTACACTTGCTGCAGGCTGGATCCCTGAAGCTTGGCTGTGCCAGACAGGGCTATGCACCTTACAGACTCCATGTATACTGTGATCTCAGTGAGCTCCCTGGTGGGCAGTGCTTTGTGTGTGTGGTTGCAGGCCTTCCTTGGAGGCTCCAGTATGTCCTGTGTAAACTCCATATGGAGACATTGCTGGATGCTTCTACTTAACTTGAAGCTTCATCTTCTCCATGCTTTCTTCCACTGTCTGTGCCCCATGTTCCTCCGAAGTCTGTACTATGTCCATTCACTGACAGGGCAGTCTGCCCCTTTGCTCACTGTATTCCTTGGCTGTGCTGATTCTCACCTGTGACCTGACTGTGCACCTTCACAGTGTGTTGCTGGGTCAGGTGGCCTAGGGGACGTACAAGGAGCTGATCAGTTGCTATACTCAAACTTCATCATTCAGCTATCACAAAACTTCTGTGTGCTGAATTTCCTGCTTATAGCTCTTAAGTATGTGTAATTTTTTAATGTGTCATAAGTAAGCCATCTCCCCAAAGATTCCTAAATGACAAGTCTAATTTAACTGAAGATCCCCATTGAGCATGTAGCAAACACCTGTACTGTGGCAATATCTTATAGAAATAACTGAATTCATTGACAGATCCAGAGAAAAAATTGTACCAAGTTAGAGGAAACATTTTTGTAAAGCAAGGGAACTGTGGTGTTTGAATTACTCGAGATCACAGTGAACCTCATTGAGGTTTGGTGGATATTTTAACCTTTATCTTAAATGTTAAAGTAACCAAGATGCTGATATGACATTAGATCCAATAATCAGTACAGATCCTGTTTGCTGAGAGCATAGTACTCTACTGCAATTTCCATTACTGCCTGAGAGGCTGAAATATGTCAGCTTGCTCATTCATAGCAATCAGACAATTGATTAAGCTGGCAAGAGAAAGATGAAAATGATCCACAGCAGCTTGAGTGGAATCATGATGATAATTCATTAAAATTTACAGCTGAGAATTCCAGCAGACTTTTAGTTTTTAATGTTTTTGCATGGATATGTGATATATGCATATGTGTATGCATGTTCATATATATGGGTGCACGCATGCACGTGTGTGTGTGTGTGTGTGTGTGTAGGCCAGAGGTCAATGTCAGTGTCTTTATTTCATGGCAAGCATTTTAATCACTGAGCTATCTCCCTAGTTCAAGAATTATGTCAGACTTTTAAAGAACTAATACCTATGCTCTGCAAACTATTACATAACATAGTTTTTGTGACGTGAGTACTCGACTAATTCCCAAAACTGATGAAGTCACAGCTACAACAATAATAGCAGCAACAACAAAACCTAGAGACTCATACCCTAGATGAATATAGATGCAAAATCTCAATAACATACTTGCAAATTGATTCGATGACATTAAAAATCATGTACCACAATCAAGCTAATTCATTTCAAGGGTACAGGGATGGTTCAAAATATGTAAAGCAGTACACATAATGCAACATTTAAGTAGACCGACACAAGGATTTAAAAAACATGATTATCTCAATAGATTCAGAAAAAGCATTTGATAGAATTCAGAGCGCTATTATGATAAAAACCTTGACTTAAATATGTATAGAAGGAACATGGCTCAATATAATAAAGGCTATATGTAAACAAACCCATACCAACTGTTGCAGTCAGGTTCACATTGCTGGCAGAAAACACAAGACCAAGAGCAGCTTGTGGGGAAAAAAAAATGTTTATTTTGGCTTACAGACTTGAGGGGAAGCTCCATGATGGCAGGGGAAAATGATGGCATGAGCAGAGGGTGGACATCACCTCCTGGCTAACGTCAGATGGACAGTAGCAACAGGAGAGTGTGCCATACACTGGAAAGTGGAAGCTGGCTATAATACCCATAAGCCTGCCCCCAATAATACACTGTCTCCAGGAGGCTTTAATTCCAAATTGCCATCAGCTTGGGACCTAACATTCAGAACACCTAAGTATATGGGGGAGACACCTAAATCAAACCACTATACCAACATCATACTGAAAGGGGAAAATTTGAAAGCATTTCATCTAAAATCAGGAACAAAAAAGGATGTCCACTCTCTCCACTTTTATTTAATATATAATGCTTGACTTTTTAGCCAGAGCAGTAAGGCAAGAGAAAGAGATACAGTGGACACAGAAATGAAAGAGAAAATAAAGCTATACCTGTTTGCAGATGATACAGTTCTATACTGATAATCTGGCTTCATTGAAAAAGACAATTTTCCATCAGACCCCTTTTTTGGACTGTGAATATGTGTATAGAGTGTGTGCATGTTAGTATGAATACCAGTTCTAAAGTGTGTACATGTGCATACTGAAGCCAGAGGTTGACATTGGTTGTCTTCCTCAAGTTCTCTCCACCTTAGTTATTGAAACAGTGTCTCTCATTTTTTCAAACTTTTATTTAACAATATACAATAATATTAATAATTCCCTCCCTCCACTCCCATTCCCCCTTCTCAAATCCACTCTGCACCAAATCCCCTCCTATTTCTAATTAGTCTCTGTTTTATTTTGATGTCATCTTTTCCTCCTATTATGAATAAAACAAATTGTGTATGCATAACCTATATTTTCTTTGGAGGGACACCTTGACTGATTCCATATCTGGGCCACAATAGCTATGGATATGCAAGTGTCTCCATGTATACAGACTTAGGTTCCTTGTTTACAGTATTGCTTGTTTTTAATATGTTTGTGTTAGCAGATTTTCGTTTTCATTCTTAGTACATTGACAACTGACAGGAAAACATTGAGTCTGCAAGGTTTGTATGCATGTAGACCACATCAGGACTTCCTGGTATGGAGGCTCACCAGCGCAGTGCAGGTACCATTTATCAATAGTGACATTTGCTCCCAAAATTAATTTCAAAAGGAAATGTAAGGAAAGAAAAGAGTTTGAATACTGATTCTTACTATATCTGTTAGCTTGGAATTTCAATACTTCCCACATTTGCAGCAGTTTGCAGTACTTGTGTAAGTAGTTTAAAGGACTAACAGTGAATCTGCTTTGGCCATTTCTTATAAAAAAGAAACATTTCAGGTACCTGTAGCTCCTCACACAGTTCTTGCTGTAGATATTGTAGTCATTACTGTAGATGTTATAGATGTTGTTGAATGAAAATGTTAATATAGGGGGCTGGAGAGATTGCTCAGTGGTTAAGGCACTTGCTTGCAAAACCTAACAACCAAGATTTGATTCTCCAGTACCCATGTGAAGCTAGATACACAAAGTGGCACATGCATCTGGAGTTCATTTGCAGTGGCTAGTGGCCCGGGTGCACCCATTCTCTCTGACTGTCTATTTGTCTCTCTGCTTGAAAATAAATAAAAAAATATGTAATGTATATACTATGCTTATCAAAGTGCCCAGTAAGCACTTCTCTTAATGTTCATGCCCTTATATTAATGCTACTCTCACTTTTGGTAGAGAATATTCTCTTTTCAGATGGCAGTGACCTTGGGATGACTCAGAGGGCACCATGGTGCTGGAAAGAAGTGACAGGAGTGCTCAGCACTGCAATATCTCTATCACACCTTCCAAGGCTCAGGGTCTATTGTAGAAGAGGTGACGGAAAGAATGTAAGAGCCAAAGGAAGGGTAGGACTCCTTATGATATGCTTTCCCCAGACACAAAAAGGCCTGGATATCCATGACCTCACAGTGCCTGACACTACCTATACAAGACCATCGTAAGAGGAGGAAAAGAACATGACATCAAAATAAGAGAGACTGATTGAGAGGGGGAGAGGATATGATGAGAATGGAGTTTCAAAGGGGAAAGTGGGGGGAGGGAGGGCAATACCATGGGATATTGTTTATAATCATGGAAGTTGTTAATAAAAAAATTTGAAAAGAAAAGGAAAAAAAGGATAGTTAGTGGCTGGGCGTGGTGGGGCACACCTTTAGTATGTACCAGTACTCAGGAGGCAGAGGTAGAAGGATCATCATGAGTTCAAGGCCAGGCTGAGACTACATAGCAAATTCCAGGTCAGTCTGGGCTAGAGCTAGATCCTATCTCGAAAAACAAACAAACAAACAAACAAACAAACAGAAAACAGTTATATTGATTGTTAGAGAGATGACTCAGGCGTTAAGGTGCCTGCCTGCAAAGCCTAAGGACCTGGGTTCGATTCCCTAGTCCCCACATTAGCCAGATGCACAAGGTGGCGAATGTGTCTGGAGTTTATTTGTCTCTCTCTCTCTCTCTCTCTCTCTCTCTCAAGTAAATAAATAAAAATGTTAATAGAGTCAAGATAAATAATTAAAGGTGATATATAAAGTTAATAAAGAAAGAGGAGCCAGGCATGGTGGTGCACGCCTTTAATCCCAGCACTCAGAAGGCAGACGTAGGAGGGTCACCATGAGTTTGAGGACACCCTGAGACTACATAGTGAATTTCAGGTCAGCCTGGACTAGAGTAAAACCATACTTAAGAAAAAGAGGAAATTAGAGATAAATAATAAACAATATTAAATAGTTCTATTAATACATTCAAATGGGGTTAGTAAGTTTTTATTTTAAGCAAGAATTTTGTAAGCATGATTTTTAAAATATAAAACAATATAGAATTTCAAACAAGGTGGAGAAATATTTAGTAAAATCACAAGGCATGTATTTGACAGCTCTAAGTATGGCAGTTGCCTGTGGAAGTACCGAAATATCCAGCTTGCTAAAGATTCTATTCACACCGACGTCGACAGATGGAAGAGTGTTTGTCATTATCATGTCATTTCATGAGGAGGACATACATGCTCCTACCAGAACTGTGCTTGCTGTGGCTATTTTTTTTTTTTTTCTCCCTAGGGGTGATTCTCTGCTGGTGATTCACATGGTGTTTTATTCTTCAGGTGGTAGTATGTGTGTGTGGCTCTGTATAAATCAACTCAAGTTGCCTTCTTTGAAATTATTAGGAAATTATTTCAAAGGGAAGCTCTGTGTAAATTCTCATCCCACCAACTGTTTACATTGGGTTTCTTTTGAAAGAAATTTTATCCTTTTGCATCAATGTCTTTGGCAGAATGTTCTGTAATTCTTTTGAAAAATATGTATAAATAATTATTTCATGGTTTTATGAACTTACTGTGATTGAGGTTCTGCCACTAGATCCAAATGTAATTGAATTTGAAGTAAATTAAAACATTTTTGACTATTTTCTGAGATGTGGAATTACCCTGTGGTGCTGTAAACATGAGCCTTTGCTGGCTGCACTCTTGGCCAACTAACATCCCTCTTCATTCCCCTCCCCACACTCTGTTCTCTAGGATCCTCAGTTTTCACCCCACTTCTCTAAGATCACCTTTAGCTTTCACTTATAAGCAGAAGCCATAGCTTTTGAAAGGTCATCCTATCCTCACAGTCTGATTTGACCAGTGACCCCACATGATTTGAGACCAGGGGCCTCCATCCTTGGCACTCTTACTTTTTTTTAAAGATTTATTTATTTATTCATTTATTAGAGACAGAGACAGAGAGAGAGAGAGAGAGAGAGAGAGAGAGAGAGAATGAATGGGTGCGACAGGGCCTCTAGCCACTGCAAACGAACTCCAGATGCATGTGCCACCATGTGTATCTGGCTTACATGGGACCTAGAGAATTGAACCTGGTCCTTTGGCTTTGCAGGCGTGTGCCTTAACTGTTAAGCCATCTAGTGGCATTCTTACATTTTAATTATCAATGTACACAATCATAAACCCATGGCTGCAGAGAACATGAGATGTTTGAATTTCTGAGTCTGTGTCTGTACACTTGCTGAGACAGATAGCAATGTGACAGTAAGACTTACTTGGGGTATACACTCTAGAGTCTTACTACATTTTGTAAATTAAGTCACTTATGCATGCACCGTCCTGATTGAATGTATGATCTATGTGGGGGTTACTTGGTATGCATTATTCCTGTTGTTCTCAGTGGAGGAGGCTCACACACTCAACTGTGAAGTGGGATGGACAGTGGGGTTTGAACTGCCTCCTTCATGTGAAGGTGTATTTGATACCAGTGGCATCTCTGGCTTTAGTGACCCAGGATTTTAACTAGCCTTGTCACTGATGGAGTGGTTGATGGGGCTGCACACACAGCAATTAAGTCCCTGGCATTTCAGGGCTGATGTCCTTGTCTGAGGACGAAGGTAGTTTCTCAACTCTGCTTTCAGGGTAATAGACATAGGGTTTTGTTTTGGCAGTTGGCTGGGTCATATCTCTGAATTAAAATTCTGGTTTTCTGGAGTATCTTTAAGCCATAAAAAATTCTGAGGCTAAGTTAGCAATTGTAGGTGAGGCTTGGTCATTTATCCAGAAGCGTCTATGGAATTGATATTTTAACTTACTTTCCACAGAATGAAGATAGTTCTATTCACTGGGAATTAGAGGATTCAATAGCAGTCACACAGGACTTTGCTGTGATCCATGAAATGTTAGGTGCTGTCTGCTTTGCAAGCTCCTGGCTGGGCTGACAGGAGGCTCAGCTGCTGGCCAGCTCCTGCATGCAATAACAATGGTAGTTCTTTCTTTCTTTCTTTCTTTTTTCTTTTTAAAGGAATCATTTACAATACTAAAGCATTATAAAAGAGCAATTCTTATTTTTACTGGTCAGTGCTGTTTTCAGTGATGGGATAAATTGGAACACTTTGCTTCTTTGAAATTGAGTCATGTATTCCTGTATGGAGGACCCTTGGACAGTACAGTAGGCTTAGGAATCTCAAATATAAACTTGTTGCATATATGACTCTTTTCTAGATGGAATAAATTTGTCTCTATTTGTACATCTGGTTTTCAGTGTTGAGGTAGCAGGTGAGCTCTCTGCACATCCACAAGACCTGCATGACCTGTAACCTTGTCCTTCACTGACACATTGTTGCTAGTATCTGCTTCAGCAGGCTAGGAGGATGGAAATTTTCTTCAAGGGCTCTTCTGTCTGTCCCTTTCAGAGCCTAGTTAATATGGAATGTCACAGAGCTAAGTTATTGCTTCTAAATGCTGATCTCTCTCCGGGAGCTAATGCTTTGATACTGGCTTCTGGCGGCCGCGATTGATTCTAAGATTGCACTTTAGAGCTGGACTTTCAGGGACTTGTCTTGATTTGCAGAATTGGTTCTACCTTCAGCCCTCCTTTAAGCTTTTCTGTTCCCTCTGCTGATGTGATTCTGTAACCTGCCTGCAGCCAGGTTTACCTCGCACAATCAATAATGCTCCATCTGCCGTTTCATCCTCTCCCTCCAGTGCTTGCCTCCTTTAGCGTGCGTATTTATGTGGGCTGAAGGTGGTTTTAAGATTGTGGTAACAGTTTACTTGCCTCCACAATTATTCTCCTTTTCATCAAATGGTTTCTGATCCACTTGCCTGTCTGACTTTTCATCCTGTCTGGGCTTCCCTAGATATTATCACACATCTGACGGATCTGCCCAGCTCACTAGTTTCTGGGCTTGTTCCCTCAGGAAGAGGGGTGTGGATGCATGCACACAACTAGGGTGTGGCTGTCTGTGTTCACTTAAAATAGAAACACTGTTTTCTTTCTGGCCCTCTTTGTTCGTCTACACTAAAAGTAGATTAAGGGGAATGTGTAATAGGCATATTAGTTTCAATTCGATTACTATAATGAAGTACTTAACACGGCTTACTTGATCAGAAAGGTTTACCTAGCTCTCACAGTTCTGGAGGTTCCAGGATGTGGCTTTAGTGTTATCTTGGCTTTGGTGAGGCGCTCGTGGTGGTCTCAGGACCACATGCGAGAATGAGAACACAGTGGGGAAACCTCACCATCAGTACAGTGCTTAATGTAGATGCTCTTACATGTTTCCTCCTTAATTTTTATGGAGAAAAGTCCTGATCTTAGGACAAAATGTTACTTTAAGATCCTTATCATTTGTTTTAGGTCAGGACAGTGCTGTGGCAGGGCTACCAGTCCTCCACTCCTTAGCATCTTTGGGTCATGGCAAACATTTCTCCAAGCATCTTGAAAGCCAGTGCTGATGACTTCAAGTTTTGGGTTGGTTGCAAATCTTTCCTGCCTCTTTCCCTCCCACACAGTGCAGCATGACAGGCAACTCCTTCTCTCCTGGTTGCCTCTGTGTGGCACTTGCTATGTGAGGTGCTGGGGCAGGTGAGGGCAGATGTCTTGGAGACATGGGGCATAGGACCTACTGTGAGAGGCCAGAGGCCATATATCTAGAGGTGTGCTTGTAACACATCAGCTTTTAATCCCTGTCCATGTGAGGTTCTTGCTGTCCTCTTACCTCAGGAAAACTGGAGTCTCCAGATCCTCATTTGTTTCTTTATTTGGGAAAGGCATGTGGGGACAAAGAAGAGCACGGCACTGAAGGTATGTCTTCATTATTGGAGGAAGACTGACTGCTCTGATCCAGCTTGAGACAGGTGCAAAATGCAAGTCTAACATTTCTGGGTTCTGTCTTTCATTTGTCTGACAGTTGTGTCACTTGGAAACTCTATTGTGTGTCCTGTTTACCTGATGTCACCACAGGTGAAGTGACTGTTAGCAAATGCTCAATTCAAAGGTAGAAAAATAAATTAACTGTGTGCACCAGGGCTTTCTTTGCCATGTGTAGGAGAGTATTGCATTTTCTGTGTCTTTCTGGATACAACTAGCTTTTTAGTTTTATGTTAGAATCTGTTCAAGTGTGTATAATTATCTAAGCTTTTTTCTCTAATAGTTTTCACTAACAAACATAATCTCTGCAGCTGTGGGAAAGTGTGTCATGGGAATTGGGCCCTTCCATCATGGAGGTGGGAGCCTTCCAAGGTGAAAGTAGCACCCTTCCATGGTGGGAGTAGAGCCTTTGCATCATAGAAGTAGGAGCCTTGCATTATGGGAATAGCACTTCCGCTCAGATACTATGTGCTAGCATACATTTTTTCTATTCTTTCTCTCTAGCGAGGAGAATGGTTTTTCTTTTTCAGCAAAATAAATTTGGTTCATATCTGTATTCTCAGATATTGAATGTACAATAATTAACATAGATGATTTTTATGTATAATTTTATTACTGACAAATTCTATCCTTACAGACAACAAACCATGATAATTCCCTCCCCTTCCCCACTTTACCCTTCACAACTCCACTCTCCATCATATCACCTCCCTCTCTCCATTAGTCTCTTTTATTTTGATGTCATCATCTTTTTGTCATTATGAGGGTTTTGTGAAAGTATTTCTAGGCACTGTGAGGTCGTGGATATTGAGGCCAGTTTCCCTCTGGACAGTTGCATTGTAAGGACTTGTACCCTTCCTTTGGCTCTTACATTCTTTCCACCACCTCTTCCGTAATGGATCCTGAGCCTTGGAGGGTGTGATAGAGATGTTTCAGTGCTGGACACCCCTCTGTCACTTCTTCTCAGCACGATGTTGCCTTTTGGGTCATCCCAGTGGTCACCACCATCTGAAAAGAGAAGCTTCTCTAACCAAAAGTGGGGGTAGCATTAATATATGAATATGAACATTAAGTGTAGTGCTTACTGGGCAGTTTGGTGAACATAATATATGCATTTAACCAGAAAAGAGCAGGATTTATACTCCTGAGTCTCATGACTTCCCCTGCTATAGGCTTTTGATTAGGTTTTCAGTACCAGGTCTGTTATTCTCTCCCATAGAGTGAGCCTCCAGTCCAATTATAGAGCAGTTGGTTTTCCCTAGAGCAGACATGCCACTAATGCACCCATTCGGTCATTTGGCCTGGCTGGCCACACATGAGACTTCTAGTGTTCATTGTTTTCACTGATGATGACTTCTGTCTCCCATAGGGCTGCATGCAGTGCAGCTTTTTCCAGCTTTCAGTTGGCTGTTCTATTGGGAGAAGGTTTTCAGCTCAGCCCCAGCTTTATTTCTCAGTGACCTTGGCACCCAGTCATGTGAAGTCTTCAGCAATAGGATCTTACCATCTGTTTCTTGTGGGAAACCAAGGGCCTTGGCAATAGCCTGTAATGTTTTGGAGGCAACAGGGACCTCCCTGGCCAACAACTCACTGGAGGGTATCCCATCTGTGGTACTGAAATTTTTCTAGTAACAATCTATGGCTTCTGGATGTGCCAGTATCCAAAAAAGTAGATTTTCATGTCTTATTCAGAATATCTTGAATTTTGATTAACTATCCCCCTGCCCCTCTTTTATTCAATCTCTTCCCCTCTCCTTGCTTAGGCCATTCCACTCCCTGTAGTCTGTTCTTCTACTTGCATATATA
This sequence comes from Dipus sagitta, assembly GCA_036346955.1. Classification (NCBI taxonomy): domain Eukaryota; kingdom Metazoa; phylum Chordata; class Mammalia; order Rodentia; family Dipodidae; genus Dipus; species Dipus sagitta. The sequence continues at coordinate 39,474,754 of CM070783.1, forward strand.
CAATACCATCCCCTTAAGTCTTTCCCTCTCCTCCCTCCCTTATAGCCTTTTACTAGCCTACTGGCCTCTGCTATCAATTTATGGTTCCAGCTCACACACAAGTCTACACATTTGTAGCTAGGATCCACATATGAGAGAAAACATATGATGTTTGGCTTTCTGGGCTTGGGTTGCCTCACTTAGTATAATCCTTTCCAGATCTATCCATTTCCCTGCAAATTTCCTAATTTCATTTTTCTTTACCACAGAATAGAACTCCATTGTGTAAATGTACCACATATTTATTATCCATTCATCAGTTGAGGGACATGTAGGCTGGTTCCATTTCCTAGCTATTGTGAATAAAGCAGCAATAAAAACATGGTTGTGCAAGTATCTCTAAGGTACTGAGAAGAGTCAGGAAATATACCCAGGAGTGCTATAGCTAGATCTTATGGTAAATCTATTTTTAGCTATCTCAGAAACCTCTACACTGATTTCCATAATGGCTGTACCAGACTGCATTCCCACCAACAGTGTAGAAGGGTTCCCCTTTTTCCACATCCTTGCCAACATTTATTGTCACTTGTTTACTTGATGTTAGCCATTCTGACAGGAGTCAGATGGAATCTCAAAGTAGTTTTAATTTGCATTTCCCTGGAGGCTAAGGATGTAGAACACCTTTTTAGATGTTTGTATGCCATCTGTATTTCTTCTTTTGAAAACTCTCTATTTAGTTCCATAGCCCATTTTTAAGTGGGTTGTTTGATTTCTTATTGTTTTGTTTTTTGAATTCTTTGTATATTCTGGATATTAATCCCCTGTCAGATGTATAGCTGGCAAAGATTTTCTCCCATTCTGTAGGTTGTCTCTTTGCTCTATTCATAGTGTCCTTTGCTGTGCAAAAGCTTTGTAATTTCATGAGATCCCAGTGGTTGATGAGAGGTTTTATTTCCTGAGCAGTTGGGGTTATATTCAGAAAGTCATTGCCTATGCGAATATGTTGAAGGATTTTCTCTACTTTTTCCTGTAGCAATTTCAGAGTTTCATGTTTGATATTAAGGTCCCTGATCCATTTGGACTTGATTCTTGTGCATTGAGAAAGACAAGGATCTATTTTCTTCCTTCTACATATAGATATCTAGTTTTCTCGGCTCCACTTGTTGAAGAGGCTGTCTTTTCTCCAGTGAATATTTTTGGCATTTTTGTCAAAAATCAGATCGCTGTTGCTGCCCAGATTAACATCTGGGTCCTCTATTCTGCTCCATTAATCTATGTGTCTGTCTTTGCACCAGTACCATGCTGTTTTTGTTACTATGGCTTTGTAACATAGCTTAAAATTGGGTATGGTGATACCACCAGCCTTATTTTTGTTGCTCAAAATTGTTTTGGCTATTTGAGGCTTTTTTTTTTGCTTCCAAATGAATTTTAGGATTGTTTTTCCTATTTCCATTAAGAATGCCTTGGAATTTTAATGGGGATTGTATTAAATGTGGAGGTTGCTTTTGGTAATATTGCCATTTTCACAATATTGATTCTGCCAATCCAAGAACATGGGATGTCTTTCCATTTCCTAGGGTCTTCTGCAATTTTTCACTTGAGTGTTTTAAAGTTCTCATTGTAGAGAACCTTCACTTCCTTCGTTAGGTTTATTCTAAGGTACGTAATTTTTTTGAGGCAATTGTGCATGCGAAAGATTCCCTGATTTCATCCTCCACATGTTTATTGTTAAGATATAGGAAAGCTACTTATTTCTGTTTATTTTGTATCCAATTTGTATCCCTTTTATGAGTGCCTCTTGCCTTATTGCTATGATTAAGACTTCTAGTGCTATATTAAATAAAAGCGGGGACAGTGGACCCCCTTGTATTGTTCCTGAATTTAGTGGAAAAGCTTCAGGTTTTCCCCCACTTAGTATTATGTTGTCTGTACGTTTGTCATAAATAGCTTTTATTATGTTGAGATATGTTCCTTCTATTCCCAGTTTCTGTAGTACTTTTACCATGAAGGGATGTTGGATTTTGTCGAATGCCTTTTCTGCATCTATTGAGATGATCATGTGATTTTTGTTCTTCAGTCCATTTATATAGTGTATTACATTTATCAATTTGTTTTTGATGAAACATTCCTGCATCTCTGGGATAAAGTCTACTTGGTCGGGGTGAATAATCTTTCTGATATATTCTTATATTCTGTTTGCCAGTATTTTGTTCAGAACTTTTGCATCTATGTTCACGAGGGAGATTGGTTTGCAATTTTCTTTTTCTTTGTTTTGTGTTTGTTTGGTTTTGGTATCAGGGTGATGCTGGCTTTGTAGAAGGAGTTTGGTAGAATTCCTTCATTTTCTATTTTATGGAAAATTTTGAGAAGCAGTGGTGTATAGTTCTTCCATGAAGGTCTGGTAAAATTCACCAGTGAATCCATCTGGGCCAGGAATTTTTTTTAGTTGGGAGACATTTTATAACTGCTTGGATCTCCATACTTGTTATGTCTATTTAAATGATTTATCTCATCTTGATTTAATTTTGGTAGGTCATATGAATCAAGGAAATCAATTCCTTCAGATTTTAAAACTTAGAGGCATATATATTCTTAAAGTATGTCTTATAATTTTCTGAGTTTCTTTGGTATCTGTTATAATGATGCCTTTTTATCTCTAATTTTATTAATATTTGTATCTTCTCTCTTTCTTCTGGTCAGATCTGCTAAGGGTTTATCAATCTTGCTTATCCTTTTAAAGCACCAACTCTTTGTTTTATTGATTCTTTGTATTTTATTTTTGGTTTCTACTTCATTAATTTCTGTCCTAATCTTTATTATTTCTTCCCTCCTACTGATTTGTGGTTTGTCTTGTTCTTTTTCCAAGGCCTTAAGGTGAAGCATTAAATTGTTTACTTGTGAACTCTCTAATTTCTTAATATAGGCCCTTAGAGCTATAAATTTCCCTCTTAAGATTGCCTTCATTGTGTCCCAAAGGTTTTGGTATGTTGTATTCTTATCATCATTTGATGAATTTATTGATTTCCTCAATTCATCTTTCAATAGTGTATTGTTTAGTCTCCATGAATTTGTGTATACTCTATAGTTCTTCTTGTTGCTGATTTTTTGTTTAATCTCATTGTGGTCAGATAGAATACAAGAGATTACTTCAGTTTTCCTGTATTTGTTAAGATTTGCTTTGTGTCCTAATATATGGTCTATTTTGGAGAATGTTTCATGTGCTGCTGAGAAAAATGTATATTCTGCAGCATTTGGATGGAATGTTCTATAGCTCTCTGTTAGGTCCATTTGTTCCATGACATCATTTAATCCAGATGTCTCTTTGTTTATTTTTTGCAGGGATGACCTGTCAGTTGATGAGAGTGGGGTATTGAAGTCACCCACTACAATTGTGTTTGGTGTTATCTGTGACCTTAAGTCTAATAGTGTTTGTTTGATGAAATTGGGAGCTCCCATGTTAGGTGCATATACGTTTAGGATTGTAATGCTCTCCTGTTGTAGTGTTCCTTTAGTCAGTATAAAGTGATCTTGTTCATCTTTCCTCACTAATGTTGGTTGAAATCTATCCTGACAGATATTAGGATAGCAACCCCTGCTTGTTTCCTAGGCCCATTTTCTTGAAATACCATTTTCCACCCTTTCATCCTAAGACAGTGTCTATCTTTTATTGAGAGATAAGTTTCCTGGAGACAAAAAACAGTAGGATCCTGCCTTTTAATCCAGTCTGCAAGCCTGTGTCTTTTGGTTGGGGCACTGAGGCCATTGACATTAAGAGTTATTATTGAAAGGTATGTGTTTATTCTCACCATTCCTCTTGTTTTGTAGTGATTCCTGATTTCCCTTTACTCTCTCTCTTTTTTTTTTCGAGGTAGGGTCTCACTCTAGCCCAGGCTGGCCTGGAATTCACTCTGTATTCTTAGGGTAGCCTCAAACTCACAGCAATCCTCCTACCTCTGCCTCCCGAGTGCTGGAATTAAAGGCGTGTGCCACCACACCCAGCTTCTCTCTTGTTTTAACTGTTATTAGAATGTGTTTTATTTTTTTCCTGTTTCCTCATGTGTGTGCTTTGATTTCTTTTCAGTATGAAGGATTCCTTCAAGTATTTTCTATAGAGCTGGCTTAATTGTCATGAATTCCTTTGGCCTGTTTTTGTTGTGGCATGTCCTTATTTCTCCTTCAATTCAGATAGATAACTTTGTGAGATAAGTAATCTTGGTTTCAGAACTTGGAATACATCATTCTAAACCCTTCTGGCTTTTAAAGTTTGTGTTGAGTAATCTGTTGAGAGCCTGATGGGCTTGCCTTTATAGGTGACTTGCTTTATCTCTCTAACTGCTTTCAATATATTTTCTTTGGCTTGTTTGTTTAGTAGTTTAATTATAACATGGCAAGGAGAGGTTCTTTCTAGGTTTTGTCTGTTTGGTGTTCTAAAAGTTGCATTGGTATTTCATTTCCAATATGGGGAAAATTTCTTCAATGGTTTTATTGAAGATGCCTACTATGCCTTTGGATTGAAATTCTTCTCCTTCTACTATACCCTGAATTCTTATGTTTGATCTTTTCATAGTGTCCCAAATATCTTCAAATTCCCATTCATACCTTCCTATTAGCCTATCTTTCTCTTTGTTGGACTGTAGTAGATATGCCACCTGGTCTTCCAGTTTAGATATTCTGTTCTCTTCTTCATCCATTCTATGGTGAGACTTTCCACAGAGTTTTTTATTTGACTAACTGTATTTTTCAGTGCTAGAATTTCTGCCTGGTTTTTCTTCAGTATTTGTATTTCTTTATTCATGTCTTGTAATGACCTCCTTATTTCATTAAGCTGGTTTCCTGTGTTCTCTTGGAATTCCTTCAGGAATTTGTTTTCTTCTTTAATCATTTGATTTCTTTGAGTATAAATAAAATAATTTTTTTTCAAATCTTTGTCAGGCATTTCATCTAAAATAGTCTCATTGGGGTCATTTCTGATGGATTTATAATTTTTGGTGGGGTTGTATTGTCTTAATTCTTTGTGTTTCTTGTATTACAATGTAGCAAGTTTTGCTTCCTGAGTTGATTTGATGCTTGGGTTTTATAATTATCTACAGTGCTCTTAGACTTGGAAATCCAACTTTATGTACCTTCAGAGTAGGAGTTTAAGGTGCCTTGTACTCCAATCCAACTGCAGAAGTAATCCCAGGTGTTGAGTTTGTTTGCTATTCAAGTATTCTAGTGGTCTTGGTGGAGCAATTTATTGGCAAAATTTTAAAATTCAACTGAGCAATATACACATTCAGTAAAAACCAGCAGAGTATCCAAATGTGGGGATTGAAACAAACAGATAATCTTATAAAGCCAAAATCCCTAAAGGGTGTGTGTGTTGCTCTGCATCCTTAATCCTGTCAGCTGGGAGGTTGGGATTTCTGTTCTCAAATGGGTTCTATGTCAGCCTGGGTCTGAATCACACCTTGCCCCCAGTAATGATAGAAGAAAAAGACAAAGGCCTTATGAGTCTGAAAGTATCAAAGACAACAATAGTCAACCCCCAAATACAGCTTAATTGAAAATGGTAATGCCAGCCATGAATATGTAACCCATAACCTGCCCTGACATGGAAAGAGAGATTAGCACTTCCAGTACAGCCTGTGTACCCGCTTTTTTTTGTCAGTTGGCCCCATTACCTCTTTGGGTGGCTTCTAATTTCACCAATGCTGAGTGCCCACCTCTATCTTTCCATGTTGTTCTGTGGAGCTGGTATTCTGATCAGCTGTGCTGGATGCCCTGCTGCTGGGTGCTGAATGTGTTCTCTGGAGGTTCGTCATTCTGGCAGTTGAGGGATGGGACAGTGCAGGAAGCCTGGAGTTGTACTGGAGCTGCTCAGCTGGTCCTACTTCCAGCAGCTCCTTAGCTGATCTCCGCTGTCTCCCCTTCAGGTTTGATGAGGTTGGAAAATCCCTTTGTTTGGTCTTTGCTCCTGCAGCTGGGCACTGGACCGGGTGGGCACGCAAATTTGCGCAGGACGCAAGCGCATTTGTGGGATTCTGGCTGGTTTCCTCCTTTCTGGTAGATCTTGGTCTTTCATACTTCTCTGCTGTGGCCAATAAAGACCTATACACCTTCACTTTTTAGAAGAAAAGTGTATTTTGCTGTGGTTTTGCTTAAATCCATCACTAGGCTGGTTTGGTGTGACTCCTATGCAGCCATCTTACCTAGAAGTCAATCAACATGGATGATTTTAAATGTTGCTCTATAGAGAGGGATTGCCTGTCACAGTTAATCCAGAGAACACTTGTCTCAGTAAGGCACAGACGTTTTAATTATCCAAGACTCTGGGCAATGCCAGGCCTGAGCTGGATAAATTAAACTTAGTAAACATAAGTGAGACAACAAATTCCTTTCCCTTAGTAATGAATGCTACACATTTTACAGTCTAGTGAAAACACTTGGGAATCTTCCAGAAGGCTCGTCTCTAAAGTTGGATCACAGGATCTGTTCATGTGATTGTGTGTGACATGTGGTAAGATAGATAGAGTGATGGTCACTCCAGGAACTGGTGCAATGACCCTCTGTTAATCCTGACCAAGGGAATCAACCTAACTAGGTGCTTATTATTTTTGCTGACTTTTTAAAGAACCAGCTTTTGGTTACATTTATTTTCTTTTGCTTTTCTATTTCCTATGTTGTTAATTTGTGCTTTAGTAGTTATACTTTTTTTTCGCACTTCTTTCTCTTCGCTATAGTTTTGTTTTGTTCTTTTTCTCCAGTGTTTAAGATGGGGGGTTGGTTTATTGATATGAGGTCTTATTTTCTTCCTTACTATGGGTTTATAATTATAAATTTCCCCTCAAAACCTGTCTAGTTTTGTCCAATAAATTGTGTTTTTTTGAGTGTCCATTAATACTAAGATGAAAACAATTTCTTTTTAAAATTTATTCTTAGTCCCATTGGTTATTTTAAAAATTATTTTATTTATTTATTTAAGAGAGGGGGGGGGGAGAGTGGGCATGCTAGGGCCTCTAGCCATTGCAAATGAATTCCAGACACATGACACACCTTGTGCATCTGGCTTATGTGGATACTGGAGAATTGAACCAGGGTCCTTAGGCTTTGTAGCCAAGCACCTTAACTGCTAAGCCATCTCTCCACCCCCTGTCCCATTGGTTATCTAAGAGTATACTGTCCAATTTTCACTAATCTGATTTTTTCCATTTTTTCTGTTATACACTGTAACCAGAGACTATAATTCCTATTGTTTCCATCAGTTAGATTTGTTGAGGTTTGTTTTATGGCTGAGCATGTGGTCTGATCCTGGAGAATGCTCTAAACACACTAAGAAGGTTCTTTATTCTGCTGGTCTTTGGGGTGGAATATCTTGCTGGTGGCCTCTAGGTCTAATTGTGATAGTCTAGTGCAGCCTTGTCTTTTCTTCTTGAGCTTCTGTCCAGCTGTCCTATCCATTGTTGAAAGATATATTAAAGTCCTCAATCTTATTGTGGAATAGCTCCCTTTGCTTTTGTCCATTTTTTAAAAAATTGCTTTGAAATAGAGTCTTACTCTGTAACCCAGGCTGTCCTTGCACTTGGGATCCTGCCTCAGCTTCCTAAGGGCTTGGATTACAGGTATGTGCCATGACACCTGCTATCATTTCCCCATATTTGTTGCCCATACTTTGGCACTGTGTTATTAACAGGCACATGTACATTTATAATTATTATATTTTTGTGGATGGCTCTTCTGTTATTAGCAATGCCTCTCTCTATTTCTAGTGACACTTTTTGTTTTAAAGCCCATTCTGTCTGATATCAGGAGACTCATTTAGCTTTCTTAAGGATGAAGTTTGCATTTTGTATAGGTTTGATGTTTGCTTTTACTTTAACTTTATCTGCATCTTTGAATCTAAAGTTTTGTTTTTCTGGGCAGCAGTCGGTTCTTCTTCAGTCTTAAAATCCAGTCTGACAGTCTCTTCCTTTTGACCACATTTTTCAACCCTTCACATTTAATGTGATTATTGACTCTGGGAATTTCACCTGTCTTTAACTTTTTTCCCATATACTTAATATTTTTATCCTATTCTTCTTTATAGCATTTCCTTTTGTATTAAGTAAATATTTTCTCATGTAGCTTTGAAACTTAATTATTTTTTGAATCCTTTAACTAGGATTTATTATATGCAAGTTAACCTATAAGAAATAGTTTTAGGTTGGGGTTGGGGAAATAGTTCAGCAGTTAAAGCCATTTGCTTGCAAAGCCTGTTGGCCTGGGATCAATCCCCCACTCATCCACTTAAAGCTGAACAGATGCCTCTTTGCAGCAACAAGACCCTGGTGTGCACCTCCCCACACCTGTGCAAATAAATAAATAAAAATTTAAAAATATTAAAAAGAAATATGCTATCTTCATTCTAGTGAATAATACTTAGAAATGTTACTCCTGGACTGGAGAGTTGGCTTAGTGGCAAAGCTAAAGGACCCAGGTTCGGTTCCCCAGTACCCACATAAAGCCAGATGTACAAGGTAGCACATGCATCTGGATTTCATTTGCAGTGACTAGAGGCTCTGATGTGCCTATTCTCTCCCTGTCTGCCTCTCTCTCTCTCTCCCTCTCTCTCTCTCTCTCTCCTCTCTCTCCCTCTCTCTCCTCTCTCTCTGTCTTAAATAAATAAAATATTTTAAAAAGAGAAAAAATTATTACTCCCATGTAGCTCTATTATGTTTTCACCTTTTATAGTATTTTACATTACTATTAGATCTCTTTATATTATAAACTTAGTGATGCCTTGTTTTATTTCTTACTTTATCATCTGTAACCATTTCTCTGCAAAACAGAACATTGCTTTGATGCACCCACTTTGTGATATTTGAAAAAAATATTACATACACATTTCTATATGTTATATGCCCAGCACTATTTTCCACACACATTATTTTATTTTTTAAAGTGTATTTTATTTATTTATTTATTTATTTGAGAAGAGGTAGAGAGAGAGAAAGAGAGAGGGAGAGAATGAGTGTGCCAGGACCTCCAGCCACTGCAAACAAACTCTAGATGCATGTGCAACCTTGTGCATATGGCTTACGTGGGTCCTGGAGAATCTAACTAAAGGATCCTGGGATCCTTTGGCTTTGCCTTAACTGCTAAGCCATCTCTCCAGACCCACACATATTATTTTATACAATTTCATTTTATATTACTTAGGAGAGAAAAGGAGATATATGTGCATTTATACTCTATGTAATTGCATAGTTAGTATTACTGATTTCTTTCACTTTCCCTATGGACTTGAATTATTGTCAGGGGTTAATTGCTTTGTGCCTGAAGATTTTTCTGTTGAATTTCTTGAGAGGTGGGTCTGCTAACAAAAATGCTCTTAGTATTTGTTTGTTTCATTTTTTTGGAATGTCTCATTTGCCACTAGCCTTGAATCATAACATTTCTGGGTATGGGGTTCTCAGTTTGGCACTTTTGCTTTCCTTGTTTTCAGTACTTTGAATGTGTTTCCCATTGTATTTTGGGGCCTCTTTTGGTTCTTCTGAGAAGTGAGACATTAACTTGATTGGGTTTCCTTTGTAAAGTCATTTTTCTCATGTAATTATGACTTGCATCATTTTTACTGTTACTACTATTTGTGGATCTCTATGTCTTTGCTCTCCTTGGAAAATTTTGAGGTTCCTGGATATGTAGATTACCATGTATTACATAAGTGTATAACATGCACAGAGGAGGTACAAGAAAGATGTGAGAGGAGGCAGCAGAGAAAATAAGAAGAAATAATGGCTGAAAACATCCCTAACTTCGGGCTGGAGAGATGGCTTAGCGGTTAAGCTCTTGCCTGTGAAGCCTAAGGACCTTGGTTCAAGGCTCAATTCCCCAGTACCCACATAAGCCAGATGCACAAGGGGGTGCACGCATTTGGAGTTGGTTTTCAGTGGCTGAAGGCCCTGGCATGCCCATTCTTTCTCCCTTTCTCTCTCTGTCTGTCTGACACTCTCAAATAAATAAATAAAAAAAATCCCTAACTTATAGAATATGTAACAATACATCTATACTCTGAATACATGGAAGCCAGAGGATTGTGGGTAGGTTACATCTGGGTGCTCTGAATATAGAAATCAGAGGGGAATATGAGTAAGTTTTGTGGTGCAGAGTTCAGGGAGCCCTTGTGGAAAGCATCATTCTTTCTCATGATAGTGGAGGGGGTTCACAGCTGGTAAAGGAGTAAGAAGTCCTTCTCTAGGAAGGTGTTAATATATCTGTTCTTGAAGCATGTCTCAATTCTACTGAATACAGAGAGTTCTAGGGTTGAGATGATCTGGCCCAGGCTTAAGTAGGGCTCCTAGGTACTTCCTAGCCAATACTAACGAGAATATGTGTGAAAAGCTCCACTATGCTTCTATTTTTTTTATTTATTTGAAGAAGAGAGAAAGAGGGAGAGAGAGAGAAAGAGAGAGAGAATATGGACACCCCAGGGCCTCTGGCCGCTGCAAAAGAACTCCAGATGCATGTGCTGGCTTGGGCATCTGCCTTACGTGGGTCCTGGAGAATCGAACCTGGGTCCTTTGACTTTGTAGGAAGTGCCTTAACTGCTAAGCCATCTCTCCAGTCCCTATGCTTTTTATTTGTAATTCTTGTGTTGACAGGTGAAGTCTGAAACTCTGTCTAGAATTCAAAATTTGGGTATGACCAAAGCACAAGAACCATATAGGCACCAAAGCAATTTCCTATTACACTGGGCAGAGGAAGTCTCATCTCACTGAGTTATGCCTTTCAAAGACCCAACAGCCCACTATAAACTTTGGGTAAAGCTTTTGTTTTGCTCTTGGGAGCTCACTAAAGTGACAAGCTGGGTTTAAATAACACACAGAAATTTTACCCATAGTGTCTCCCCTTGTTCATTAGTGCTTACTTGCCTCAAGTTGGGTGTATACTCCAGGCTTGCTTTGTCCTCTGAGAGGAACTTTATGTCACTATCCATGACTAAATTTAGAGATGCTTGATATCTATTCCAGGATCTTGCTTTGTGGTCACCTCTGGTCACTTTACCCATCCACCCTTTCATATAGTTGATTCCTTCCTTAAGGAGAAAAATGCATGTGGGCAACTACTTAGATCCATGTTCTCTGCCCCAACCTTCTCCCAGCCTAATCTATCATTTTGTTACTTAGCAACATTCCAGTTGTAAATCAGTTCTCTACTTTGCACCCAAAGAGCTGATTCCTGCTTGAGAAAGCCACATTTTTTTTTTTTTTTTTTGCAGCTGATGTTGACAAAAATAAAGCCCCTAAAACAGCATCATTCTGCACATTATTTGGGAAACACTGGATGGTTTTCTCTGTGGCATTGGGTCCCTCCTACTTCTACTCCAAATTGACCTCCTTCCCTCAGGGTTATTCTCTACCCACTGCAGTGGCTGCATGACTATTGTGTCCTCAGACTAGTTTCCATGCTCCTCATGTCTTCCACATGTGTCTCTTTATACCTCCAGGCACAGGGTCACTGTCTGGGTGGCACATCTGCTCTGCTTCACATAAAACCCATAATTGTTTTCTGGGATGGTATCCAAACACATGCGGAAAGGACTTTGTTATCTGGCTCCCACACCTGGTGACATCCCAGTCAGGTCCTGCCTGAGTCTGTGCCAATGACGTGGCTACGATGCTGAGACTGCACATGGGGCTCCCCTCTGCTGAGCATAGCGGCCCTCCTTTCTGGGATCACTTCTGCTCTTTCACGGGCTCAGCACAGGTGCCATTTCTGCTGGGAAGTGCCTCCCTCCCCAGTTGGGGTCTGTGACTCTTCTGTGTGCTGCCCTTGCTTTGAACTCTAAGGTGGCAGGATTGGTCTGACCTGTGATTGCTACTTCATCAGCAACACAGACAACCTGGCTGTGGACCAGAACAGTTACTCACACCTATAGTCCCTTCTTGTGATCACTTTACTCCTCTGGGTCTCCTACATGTAGCACACATTGGCTCTCCCTGCCTAGCCCCTCAACACTGCCTCAGTCTGTCTTACATGGATCTCTTGACACTTCAGGCCTCACATCTGGCAGTATCAGAACTTGCTTCTCTTTTTTATCCCCAGGAGACTCAAATACAGATCTGTCTTTGACATCCCTTCTCAGATGCATCCACAGGTCCTCCTCACAATGGGACAAGATGCCCCTACACATCACTGTCTTCTTCCTCCCTCATCTCAGACTCTGTTGCCTGATTCTTTCTTCTCCAAAGCTCTTCTTGGAAGCCCTGGCTAGAAACCATTTCTCTGGATGGCTCAAGGTGACTCTGAGGGGCCTTACTCCTGCCAGGTCTTGAACTCCTCCTGGGGACTTGTGTTCTTCTCCTCTTCCCACTGTGAGCATCAGTGTTAGTGGACTTTGTAGGTAGGTGTTCTAGCACCCCCTCCCTACACTCTGGAGGGGTGTGTGATTTGGTGTTTTTCCTCTCCAATGGGGGTCTCCATATGCCTGTGAACCCTGAGTATGGCTCCTCCTTTCCAGGGTTGCAGTGAATCTGTGAGGAGCACATGAGTAAGACAATCCCTGTCCCTAGGGAGGCTGCATACCCATGGACACAGCTCACAACACTGTTGTGAGTAATAACCTTTGAAGGTTGAAGGTGTGACATGGACTGTGAAGTGCGGAAGGTGAGGAGGACCTTTATTTAGTCTTAATTTTGTAAAGTGCTAAGGAATTCCATGGGCAGAGAGTGGGACAATGGTCACAGGGCGGGGCTGAGTAATGGCCGAAGATCTCTGGCACACGGCAGCAGCCTTTAATCAGATGTGATCACGATAAGAAGGCAGCATGCTTTCTTACTGTCAGAAACTGTTCTTGGGTGAGCAGCAGCTGGCTATTTCTCACCTGGCTCCTTCTCATTTCCATATGTGGGCAGGAACTGGGCCTGGGTTGGGGGAGGTGTGCTCTCTGTAGGGAAGAAGAAGTAAATCCAGATGGAGACCCAAGATATATGCATACAGGAAAAGGAAACACCAACCTTTGTGGCCTCCTGACCCCCTGATTCTCGGACACCCGTAGAATCCACATATCTGTTGCAGAGGGAACGAAGCCACATGGCAGAGGGTCTGAGGACAGGATAGCCACAAGGATAGGTTGTATGCATGTGGAACTGACAGGGTCTTGAAGTTTGTTGTCCAGCTCCCTCAGGCTATAGAAATATGAAGTGGGTGAAATGTCTGCACATTCACAGTCAGTCAGGGCTTGGGCTTAGACAAGCTCCTGTGCCTTTACTTTTCACAATGACCTGAGGCATAATGTCCTTGGACAGCAGGAGCGAAGAGTACAGAGTGCCATAGCTGAGACCTGTTGAGCTGATGCATCTGTGTGGATAGAGCCACCTTGTCATTTCCCTGAGTACAGTGATGATATTTCACAGTGTCCCCCTCCAGGCACTCCCTATCATGTCCCTCTTGCTCAATAGAAGAGAGAAACTTCCAGTAATGGCCCTGAGACTATTCTTGTGCCCAAATGATCGATCCACTGAACACATGCTTGTGATTTATCTCAGGCACGTATACACTCCATGCAGCAGGTTTTCTTACACTGCCAATAAATTTAATTAGATTTAATTAAATAGATGGAGAGAATGTGCTGTGCCTTTGTCTGCAGCAGAGAAGTCGGGAGCATCAGTGAAAGGGGAGGGGACCTGCCTTGTATCTCCTTAGCCAGGTCATCAGCAATGGAAGCTCTGGGGGGACTCAGTCTGATGGGGGGAGCTATGCCATGGGTCTGTGGCAGGGACTGAAACTACTGTCCCGTGTGTGTTAGCTGTCTGCTCTTAGGAACGCTGTTTGCAGATGACCGCTCTGCTGGGCTTTTCTAGACTACAGGACACAGGGGTGGGGCCTGTCTCTGAGGGTGTGATGACATGGGACTTTGGTGTCCTGGAGTGTGGAGTTCCCATGGTTACTGACAGGCCCAAGGAGATACAGATGTCTCCAGTGGAGGCTCAGTATTCCCTTATTGGATTGTTGGCACTTGAAGCACAAATCTCTCCTACAGTGTTGTTTTAGCAGCCGTGAGTGTCTCCGTGGCTCCCTATTCTCTTCTTCTGCGGCCTGCAGGGTGACTCTTCCCCCTCATGACTTGGAATATTATGTCCTTGTATAGGAGCCTTAAGTACCAGTTCAAGGCCCGAGGTTCCTTTGCTCCCAGAATGCCTCAATCAGGGACACTGTTGAGGTGGAAGATGACCACTTACAGTGAGAGAGGCATGCACAGATCCCTGTGGTTTTGAGGATTCAGGGCCTGATTATCTGGCTGTGCTGTGAGGACCTTTCAGTGTTACCTGCTAAGTCCCGGACCAGGATGTGGCTCTCTAGAAGGGGCCCAGCACCACAAAAACATAAAATATAATTATGAATCATATAAATCAAATTCTAGCCCTTACTTAAGAGTGGGGATTGAGGTGTGACAGAGAGAGGTTGGCATGTGCTAGGGGCATGTACAGCTCCTGCCAGGTTTTCTCGGGGTGATATTTAATCAGCCAGTGAACTTCTCAGTGCCTCAGTTTCTGTATTCAAACTGGAGACAACAGCGAGATGCTTAATAAACTGCTGTCTATATTAAATCAAATGAGGCAGGGAAGTGCTGGCATCCTGCCTGGTGTCTGTGTCTGGCAACAGTACCTGCTTTGATCCCAACATTTCTCTCTGAGCACTCTGTCTCACCACAGTGGTCATCTTATACCCTACTTTCCTCTAGTGTCTTCACGGGAGGTGACATTAGGATCCGGCTTAGAACCCCAAGCTGCTTGGAAGAAGACGAAACTTTAGACACAGCTGGCTCTCCTCTCTGTTTGCCTCATGGGGTTTCGGTGCATTTTTCTTGCTAACCAGATACAGGATTAAGGACCTCTGAGGGATGTGTCAACTTACTTATCACTTTAGCAGAGTGTTTGCACAGAGTGAACCCACAAAGGCCCTGTCTGCATGAATCTGTTTGAGTAGGGCAGAGGAGAACAGGGGAAAACAATACATTGTTAGAGGCATCTTTTGGCTGATGATGTAGAAGCAGGTTCAGGGGTAAGTGACCAGGTTATGAGGACCTGAAGAGAGCTGTGTGGGGGGATGTCCTGCAGAATGTCTACCCAGGCAGAGCACCTCATGTGCAAATGCCCCAAGGCCATGTGCAGAGTTTGTGCAAGGAGTAGTGAAGGACTGATGTAGCATAGCTCAAGCAAGGTTATGATTGGTAGCTCTAACTATGTAATGTCCAACTTTTTGGCCCTTTAAGGGCCAAATGATGTTGTTGGAGGGCCATAGGCAGAAGACTGATGTAACATGACTTACGAATGGAGAGACTAATTCAGGTGACTACGTGAAGACTAGATTTCAGGAAATTGAGAATAGAAGCCAGCAGCCATGGAGACTGTTAATTCCTCAAGGCAAGGGGAGATGGGAGTTGGAAGGGCAGCAGTGGGGGAGAGGTGCTGACCTGGTTCAGAGGAGTCGCTGTTTAGGTTGGTAGGCTGAGGCTTGGCATGGAGAAGAAGCAAGCAGGTATGAGGAGCCTGACCAGGAGGCAGAGATGAGGTAGCACTGTTCAGGGGTCAACTACAGGTTGATTTTAAGGTATTATAAAGCATCCAAGTGCTGAAAACAGGTGGGTAACTAGACATACACACTTCTGAAGTCCAGACCAAAGAACAGTTAGGGCTGAGAATGAGAAGCCAAGAATCTTAAGTGCAAAGGTGACCCAGGGCCTCACTGCACTATCTCTGTCTGTGGACAGGGAGAAGTCATGTGTCCCAGGCACCCCAAGATCTGGAGACTTCAGGACCAATTGCAGAGGAGATATAATGGTATACATGGGGGGGAAGGCAGCACTCAGGCATTGCACGGAATGATGAATGATGCCAGGGAATATCAATCTAATCTCGGATCTGTCCAGGAGGACCTCAAAGTTGACAGGGCAAGTGTATTAAGGGTCCTTGCAGGATCTGGGGTGTGCCATGTGGGGCAGTGGTGACCAGACTTCGATGCAGGGATAATTACTCATTTTATTATATGAAACTTCAACACTTTTGAGTTTTCTGTTATTGCTATTTTCACAGCAGTGAAGGAACTTCTGAAGGCCCCCAGCATTTGCAGGTCTAAACCTTTGATCTCTCCTTCACTGATGAATGTGCTGTCAAGTGACTGAGGCCCAGCTAGGAGAGGTGGCCCCACATGAAGCTGTGTGGCCAGAGTTTGGGTGGCCTTGCCCTTTCCAGTGAACTTAAGAAAGAGCAGAAATATACTTCTCTCATAATTCTAATTTTTGCCCTTTCAAATCTGTGGGAAAATAGCATCTCATGAGAGTTTTGACTCCTTCTCTTTGTAGCTCCTGAAATTTAGCAAAGACTGTGAAATGGATACTTTGGACTCATTATATGCTGACTTCTGCTTCTTTTAAACTCAGAAAAATCTGCAAAATTAATTAGTTTAATGGTCTCTTATAAGAAAGGAACTGCTCACTACTTTTCTTGCTCACTTTTCATTTGTAGTATGGATAACACTTTAACAATGAAAGTGACCATATTGACACTGGAAGTTTTTGGTGTGCATGACTCCCTGCATTAGCAGAGCACATGGCCACAGTGTCCCAGCTCTGATTTTCAAAGAAAGAGCAGCATTCTCTGTGGACAGTATCTGCATGAAAGGCTGATGGTGAAGCATGGTGCTCTGTGCTTCAGTAGATAATGAGCCTGTGGCCTCTCAGGCCAAGGGTTTAGTCTGAGCCACATCCAGAGGGCCGATTCAGATCAGTACCACTAGCTTGGCAGGGGACAGGAATGATGTGGATGAGACATTTGTTTCACATCACTCCCTGGGAGGCCTGCTGGTTTCTTGGCACACTGGACCCAGCAAAGTTTCTGGTTTCCTGGCTGAAGCCTAGAGGGGCTCTTTCTCCTTCTGAGGGCATGACTCTTGTCTTTCCCTGGACCATGGAAGGTGACTCAGGGATTCTGACTAGCTGAGCCATGGACCTGGGCCCTGAGGCAGCAGAGTTGGTGGCTGGCCATGGGTTAGTGAAACAGACAGTGGAGAGTGTGATTTTGATTAAAAGACCTGTACTAGGGGTTGTGCATGTCTCTGGGTGTGGGGAGTTCAGAGAGAGAGAGAGAATATGTGTCTGAGAGTGTACTGATGACATTGGAGAAAAAGCTATTATTTTATTTTTGTTTATTTTTATTTATTTGAGAGAGAAAGAGGGAGAGAGAGAGAGAGAGAGAGAGAGAGAGAGAGAGAGAGAGAGAATGCATGTGCCAGGGCCTCCAGCCACTGCAAATGAACTCCAGATGCATGTGCCTCCTTGTGCATCTGGCTAATGTGGGTCCTGGGGAATCGAACCTGGGTCCTTTGACTTTGCAGGCAAACAGCTTAACCGCTAGGCCATCCCTCCAGCCCCAAAGCTATTATTTTAAAAAAAATAATTTATTTTTTATGAGAGAGAGAGAGAGAGAGAGAGAGAGAGAGAAACACACACCAGGGCCTCTAGCCACTGCAAACAAACTCCAGATGCATGTGTCACTTTGTGTATCTGGCTTATGCGGGTACTTGGAGAACTGAACCTGGGTCCCTAGGCTTCACAGGTGAGTGCCTTAATGGCTAAACCATCTCTTCAACCCCAAAAGTGGTATTTATGACCAAAGTGTTGGTCTAAAGTTCATTGCTTGACTCCTTAAACACCCCTGTGCTCATGTGTACTAGGTAGCAGGTGCTTTGCAGAATGTGGGGACTGGTGGTTCCGTGCGTGCATTAACGAAATGAGGGCAGTCTGTTATGATGTAGACAAGTGTGTATCAGTTGAACCAATTTTGTGACCACTGGGGGTCTGTGGGAACCTAGGTGGTTCCTTTCTTATAACAGTGGACAGAGACCTATTTGCTCTGCTATGCTGGTGATATAATAGGATGTTCACAGGCTTGGCAGTATGGGTGTTCTCCACCAGCCTCCTGATAGCTGTGATGAGTTGATTTTTTAGAAGACCTGGCTTGTGCCTGGTGTGTCTAATTGTGTTTTCCTTTCTGGATGGCTTATATGAGGAGTCTCTCCCCCTCAAATTCCAAAGCACCATTCCTTTGTTTCCCAGCCTTTATATTCTCTGTTGTGGTTGTGTATGGAATCCTTCCTCTTAGTCTGCGCTCTCACCATTGTGTCCTGAGCTCATCACCTGGATTGTTCTGCGAGTGTCTGAGTCCTGAGTCCATGCCCTGCAAGTGTTGTGAATTCAGACTAGCATGCTTGACCCATCCCACTTTGTCTTCATGAGTCTCTTGTGTTACTCCCACTGTCAGGTAGAAAGTTCCAGAACTAACTTTCTATTTTCCCTTTTCTGCCAAATCTTTGTGGTTTTTTTCTCTATATATTTTTCAAGGTAGGGTCTTCTTCTAGCCCAGAATAACCTGTAATTCACTATGTAGTATATTTTGTAAGATACTATCTTTAAAAAATAAATTTATTTATTTATGAGAGAGAGAGAGAGAGAGAGAGAGGGAGAGAATGTGTGTGCTGAGGCCTCTTGCCACTACAAATGAACTCCAGACACATGTGCAGCTTTGTGCATCTAGCTTTATTTGGGTAATGGGAAATTAAACCCAGGCCCTCAGGCTTTGCAAGCAAGCATCTTTAACTTCTAAGCCATCTCCTTATCCCTATGAGATGCTATCTTAAGTCTATTTTTCACTTTATTTTCCTGAAATCTGGTTCTGCTGGCTCTAACTTCCAGGTGCTGCCTAGGTTTTGCTTCTTTACAGATGGCACTTATTTTTCAAGGATAAACATCTCTAGTATTTACAAGTGTGAGGCATCAGGAGAATCAGGAGGCTGAGATAGAAGGATCATGAATTTAAGTCCATCTTGTGCTACATGGTGAGACTCTGTCTTAAGAAATCAACCAACCAAAGAAACAAGCAAATACCACTTCTAGACTTCTGAGCTGTGTGCTGGTCTGATACTTCATGCTAAGACTTGCTAATCCGATTGGTCTTCCTCCTTCCAGCTCTCATAGTCTTCAGGATGCTGTAGAGAAGCATTTCCACCCTGGAGGTGGGCAGTGAGGCACATCCTAGGAGGAGTTGGTGTCCCTGTAAATTAAGAAGCTGGATATCACCCAGGCAGCCTGTCTCCATAACTCATACTTACTGCCCAGGTTGCACTGCCATTAAGGACCTTGGTGCACATATGATTTCTTACAGCTGCCCAGAATCATGGCACTGTATGACAGGGTACTCCCAGCTGGGAGTCTGACCCAAACAGTCTGTGACTGGCCCTCATCACTGTCAGCCCCCCAACAGGGGGCAGAGGCCCAAATTGTTTAATATGTTTAAGCACCACAACTGTCAGACAGTCAGGGATGTCTGCATAGAGAGGTATGCAGAGCATAGCAACCTGCTGCCAAGAAAGCCAGCTAAGATGATAATTCAGGAAGAAAGGGCATCCAGAGACTAAGAGCACAATATTTAGGAATAATTTCAAGCATGAAGGTTTTAAGAAATAAAAACAGAGCAACGTGTCATGTAGACTAGAGGGCATGCTTCGTTTTCCACAGCGTCCCTTACAAAGGCCTGGAGGGCACCTTTACTTACCTGTGAATGTAATTCTGGTCACCTCAAAGAGCTGATGGTCTCTCTGATGTGAAGTTACTATTATTTACATCTTTTGAGACCATTAGCAGTCTGTTCAAACCACAAAGATACCTGACTGCTCATCATCCATCAGCCCCAGACTGGGCACCTGTAGGTGCTGACCTGATCTTCTGCTCACAGTGTGGAGTGTCAAATTATCACATGGAGGGCATGATGCTAAACATGAGGTATCTGCTTTCACTGCCAAGGGAATAATTAAGCCCATGAGTAGTAAATGTCATTACAAATAGGTGATTTCAAGAGTAAAGGAGCCATGGACATTCCCAAACACTAGGAGAGAAGAGCTGGTGCTGTGTCTAGAGCAAGCATGAGGATGACAGACAAAAGGAAAATTCTTGGAAAACAAATGGTTGGAAGAATAAACAGCAATGGATTACAGAGTTGGAGCATTCACCAGAGCATTGGAATACAAAGCACAGAGAATTTTACAAAAGTGTAACAAAAAGACAGGGAAATAGGGAGGGAAAAACAAATAGGTCCAGTCATACCAGCATCTGAATAACCAAAGTTCCAGGAAGAAAACATAGATAAGAAATCTTTGAGTTTCTGAGAATTGAAGGATGTGTTGTTTATTATCACCCAGATTCAGAGTGCATAGCCCATTAGGCCCAATGGCTTAAACTTCAGGCTGATAATCCTTCAACCAACCCACCATATCTACACTCTGAATTATTACAGAATGAATACATGTCCTGTATATTAATAATAACTAGACTGCCTTCTGAGAAACAATGTAGATGTGGGGGTGCTAACTGCTTGGTAGAAGATTGATTCTAACATGAAGGAAGAGAGGGGCAGATAGGGGTTCAGAGAGGAGCTAAGCATGGAGAAGTACTGGGTGATGTTCGAGGAGAGAATATACAGTACCAAATAAACATTTAGGGAAGAGTAACTGGAATTTAGAACCATTTGATGAGCAGAGGGAAGACTTCAGTCTCTTCTGAGGCCATGCACCCTCCTACTGCTCTGCTCACCCAGGCACTACACAGGTCAGTGTGGTTCATAGCATCATGCATGCACTGTTCCCTTCATGTCCCAGCACCTTAGGGCATTGTCATTTTCCCCAGTTCACAGGGAAGAAATGGATTCAGGGCATGAAATATTTTTCTGAGGCCCACAATATATTTTGGAGCCAGGCTGCAGGAATCCATGGGAATGTCCAGGCAGCAAGAAAGACTTGGCAGGAAGAAGCCTGTCTGGGGGAAGAAAAGAGGGAGAAAGACAGGGAGCTGTTTGGACCCAGTGGAGACCCTCTCATGAAGGTTTGTGATAAGATAAATCTGGGGGACTCAAACATGATGTAGTCATTAGGATGAGGAACTAGTGGGTCCACAGGCAGATGGACTGTCAGGAATGTAATTCTCGTACTTGTGTGCAGGTTGAGAGGATGATAGAGTCTGGAAAACAGGAAGACTTTGAGGTAGTCTACCAAAGGTCACAACCTCTTCTCTGACTGTCTTTAGTGTCATAACTTCCTCTCTCAGGCTCTGCTTAGCATGTACCCATTACAAGTCATCTCTGAGTTCATATTTCTCTAGTCACACACAAGTCACCCACTCACTGGGTTTCTGTCCAGTATGAGGACTCAACAGAGAAGGGAAAGGTTAAATCCTTCTCTGAGCTCAGAACAGCCATCACAAAGTGGAGTGGCTCAGACAGAAGGGGAAGAAGGATGGATTCAAGGACATGGGAAGGTCTATTGGTGGGTACATGAGAGAGTATGAGGCCTCCATGCTGGGTTTTGAGTATGGTGCATATGGGAATAAGATGATATTCCAAAGGTACTGGAGGAGAAGATACCAAAAACAGGGAGATTGGGATGTGAGAAAACAGATGGCTGGTGGCCAAGAGGGTTGCCCAGACAACTGATGACTGTCACATTACAATATTGGAGTTCACCTATGAGGCTGTGTTTTGCATCTTGGTCCTACTGTTGGTCTGAAAAGGTGATACCTACATATGTGGGCACCTAGAGGGGAGTGAGACTTTGGGATCTTTGTCTGGGGCATAGATCTTCAGTTAGAAGAACCGAGAGGCACTATGCATAGATGTCAGTAGTAGTCATTAGGGACATCCTCAGAAGATGGAATGGCATGTGGGGAATCCTTGGGAAGTACTGACTCAGGGGGAGGTTTCTTTGAATGTGACAGTGCCATAAGTATTACCCCCATTTTGTGGTGAGCAGAGGACAATGTCTCCAATTATCTCCAGCAGTTAAATGCTCTCAGAGAACAGGCAGGTTGAGTGGGATTGAACCTTTTTTCTTTTTTCTTTTTTTTTTTTTTTTTGAGGTAGGGTCCCACTCTAGGACAGGTTGACCTGGAATTCACTATGTAGTCTCAGGGTGGCCTTGAACTCTCAGCAATCCTCCTATCTCTGCCTCCCAAATACTGGGATTAAGGGTGTGTGCCACCATGCCCGGCAGGATTGAACTTTTAAAAGTGTCTTTGGGCAGGTGGCACAATTTCATTCTCTCTTGCTGCCTTTCTGTAAATCCTTCAGAGGGGACGAAATAAACCCATTATGGTGTTACTTGCTTGTTCCCTTCAGCTGCTGCAAGAAAGTGATGTGTGCTTGACATTTCAGATGCTATGGCTCCATCCAAGATTTAGTGCAGGTGTCTTACCCAGGACTGAGGCTGGGAGGATTGTCAAGATTAGATATGAGCATCATTTTTGAACACAAATCATCTGCCTTTAGGAAAGTCAAGGTGAATTCTACCGTGGACTGTTTATGACTTTTCCTGGATCCTTATATTTTCCTGTTTGAGGTCAAATAGAAAGCTACTTGGCCTGTTCAAGAAAAGATTTATGGATGTGGCAGGGAGGGAGTATTGCTTCAGTGGGACTGGATAGATCCTTCTATTGTCCAGTGGCTTTGTGGGTTGGGAGCAGCTTGGCAACTTCGAGGAAAGGCAGGGAGCTGGAATGGGAAGTCACCAAAGGCCCAGAGCCAGGTGCCCACACTCAGTTAATTTCAAGCGCTGCCATCCCTGGGAACTGTGATCACTCCAGAAGGTTATGGGTCAACAGGCTAGACCTCTCTCTACCTGCTGTAGCCACAGGACTTGTCCCAGTATGGGATGCACTTCAGGACTAGGCAGAGAGGCATATCATGGTAGGAAGTCACCTGTAGTGTGTAGCTCTTCCAAGTGGGAAACCTGACTCTTAAGGTGGTCTCTCCCATCATTACATCCATCTCCCTGGGTTTTGTTTTATTAAAACTCTGGGGTCATAGGCTGGAGAGATTGCTTAGTGGCTAAGGCACTTACCAGAGAAGCCTAAGGACTCATGTTTGACTCTCCAGGTCCCACATAAGCCAGACACACAAGGTGATGCACGCGCACAAGGGTGCATATGCACACAAGATAATGCGTGTATCTTGAGTTCAATTTCAGTGGCTAAAGGTCTTAGTGCACCAATTTTCTCTCTCTCATAAAAAATACAAAAAATAAACCAGGCATGGTGGTACATGCCTTTAATCCCAGCACTCGGGAGGCAGAGGCAGGAGGATCACCATGAGTTTGAGGCCACCCTGAGACTACATAGTGAATTCCAGGTCAGCCTGAGCTGGAGTGAAACCCTACCTCAGAAATCCAAACAACAACAACAAAAAATCTGGGGTCAGAGGGTCTAGCCTCTTGGCTATTTTATCTGAGAGAGCTGTTAGCTGGGAGGGAAGGTAGCTGCTTATGCCACACAAATGTTGAGTCCCCTTGACTTCCTCTCCCATCTCATGTATACCTTCTCAGGACCATCTGATTACCCTCTCCAAAGCTATCAGAATGTCACTGATGCTTGATTTGCATCTGTATTAAATGTTTCCCACGTCATGGTTATTGTTTTATTTTTTGTTGCTGTTAGATTTACCCACTGTCAAACATTTCCATTGCTATCTTGTATGAAATCAATTATATTTAGGAAAAACTCATTCTTTCCTGACAACAGGGTAGTTGGAGGAGAAAGGGTGAACTATGCCAGAGAAAAATGTGTCTAACTGTACAAAGGCAGGCATTAGGCTGGTATGTCTGGGGTTTCCTTGTGATATCTCTTTCCCATGCATAGAATGCATTGATATAAAATAACACAAGCTTCCTGGATGAGGGCTTTGGAGGGCTGCCACCATGGGCTGAGAGCTGGCCACATGTCTTTGTGTGGAACACAGGAGAGGAGGAGAGGTCAGCTTCTCTCTGAGTGAGCTTAGGAAGCAGTCATAAATTTTCCACTGAGATTCTTCAATTGCAGGTTTTTCCAGACTGTGCTTACATCGTGGAATTTTCTTGGGAAAGCCATTTTCTATTATTTTCACCTTTTCTTCATTTACCAAATAAGACACTTCATTCACCTTTTGCTATCAAGCTCAGAATATAGACACACTTTCTTCATGACTCATCCATGGTAAAAGCATCTCAGTTTAGATCCTCGAAGACCTAACATAATGTCCCAGCAAGGCTTCATCGTCAGGCTCTAATTACGCCTAATATTTTAAAAGCCATCAGGAAAATTGGCAGGCCCATTTCCCTGTGCGCAGAAGCCCCTCGAGTGCTGCTTTCGAGCTCTCTCAGGACCCATTAGGCCGTGTGTTACCTAAGCAGTGGCACCATCCCAGGAGAAGCATATACAATCAGCATACTTACCTGATTAACCTTTTTGATGAAAAAAATGTATGTCATTAGCATTTTTCCATACTGTTTAATTCATTAGACTGTCCTGGGTGTGATGACTTGGTGCACCATTGAGCGACCCTATTAGAAAATCCCTCACAACAGTTAATGTGATGACTTCCTCTGCCTGAATAATAACCAAGTGCATTTTATTTATTTTGAAACAGGTTTTGCCCGGCATTCTGCAGAAACACTGCTGTATCTTACCAGACAGGAACACAGGTAACCCACCCTCTTCCTGACCTGAGATCACAGGCTGTGTATCAGTGGCAAAATTGAGAAATGTGATGCCTAAGTCAGATGTTTTGTGGGTGTTAGGCAGCTGATTTTTTTTGTGTGTATGTGCAATATTATACACTAACTGAAAGAAGGAGAAAGGATGAAATAATACAGTCCTGTAATGAGTTACAGACTGAGCTCATATTTCTATTGACAAAGGAAATGTGTTCAGATGATTGTCTTGGTTTTTAAGGGAGCTTTATTGTTATAAAAAGTTGAATATATCAATAAGCAACTTTGTTTGCTTATTGGATTTATTTACTAAGAAACTACATTGATGTTGACTAGTGTAGGGTGTTTGAAGTCCATTTGCAACCTAAGCCTTTCCCAGACATCAAGGTGGGAGCTCCCAGGACCTTGGTTGCCAGGGGTCTTGCAGTGGGTGTTCTGTATTGTTAAGTAGCTTCTTGTCTTGAAAGGACCATGTGGCTGACTAGAGGTTGAGCATGAGTTGCCCTTTGTTGGCGCATAAGAACTGTGATAGAGAGAAAAGAAATCCAAAGAAGTGCTTTGGAACTTGGTTGTTTTTAACTTTAAATGTGAGGTATGTTATCCTGTGCTTTGGTTACTTCATGCACAGAGCTTCTGATGTAAAGTATTTTCATCAAAATGAAAACCTCCATGTCTGAGGAACAGATAGGGGATGAAGCATGCTTTCTACAAAGGACTCTGGTAGAGTTTACTCACTAAAGTCAGTTGTTTCCTGAAAAATACATGTGTGCATGCCGGCATATTTTTGTTGGGTATGAAACAGAGGTTTGCTGACAGTTCCTTATATGTTTTCCAGTTATAACAAAATCGATCATAATGGGTTCTTTGTGATGCTAGATGGGTTTGCTCTGGGGGGATTTCCTCTGCCACATTTTGCAAAACCTCTAAATTGACGTGATAACTCAGGGGTGAAGGACACTGCTTGTGTTGTACATTCCAGTGAAAACACCCAGGGTTTTGGGAAAATGAGATTTTCATCTTTTACTCATGAATGTGGATCGATTATGCTACTGATTACAATCTTTTCAAAGAGTTTGTGCAACTATTTCTGTTTTTCTTCCAAACATTGAAACATACAAATTTGGGAGTATTTATTGTGTACAGAGAAGCATGCTTATAAAACACAGTGGTATTTTTTTAAGCCTCTGTTTTCTGAAAGTCTTGATTGGTAGTGAAAATACATCACACAGCCTATGTGAAAAAGCAAAGGTTTCTGTCATCTCTACCCACAGTGATGCCACAGGAGGAGAAAATGCATATTCTGGGCCAATCCTGCCTCTGACTCTGAGAAGCATCAAGGATGAGAATAAGCTAAACTCTTTTCTGTGACGATGTCGGGGGACTTTCAGGACTGACATGAGTGTTCTGTGTTATGAGGCAGTATATTACATACAAAGCTTCAAGTTAGTTTAGAAGATATTGCCATGTCAACATGCGTTATTTTCATTCCTAAGAAACCAGGTTGTCAATTCCTAGGTCCAGGAAGGCTGCCTATTTACTGAGACTTAATGTGGAGAACATTGCCAGGAAATCCCTTACAACACTTTTAAGCTAAAGAGTGTTTCACTTTGACATTGATGAGAACCTGAGTCATTGCTTCAGATGTGAAAAGGGAAGGAATTACACCAAATAGGAAGAAGCAGTAATTGGATGAAATCATAACTCTTAACAGTCTATGTTTACTTAGAATTTTAGTTCTAAATAAACACAGGATCATATCAATCATGTCAAGCCTGCTTAAATATTCCAAAAATCTTGTATAGAAGCACCTTAGAGATTGCCTTTGTATCTCAGTGCCACATGAGGGTCCTATGTACATGAGTGTAACTGGTTTCTCCAGTGACTTTGTAGCACGATTCCCACAATTTCTGATTAAGGAGATCAGCTCTGAGATGAGGGCAGGTTTCAGTTTTGGAAGTTGGATAAAGTTGTATGATGGGTGGTGGTGATGGTTGCACAGTGATATAAGTGTGCTTAATATCCAACTATGTGCTAGAAAATGTTTCAAATGGAATTGTGTCATGTGATCATTTTCAGGATGAATTCACACTTTGTTTGTTTCCTTATTTTAGAAATTCTGTAGGCCATGGAAAGTCTAATATTTTTAAGATTAGCTGTGGAAATGCATGTTATATAGAGATCTTAGAAAACCTTTGAAGGAAAATGATATGAAATGATAGCTCTTTCATGTACCAGACATTACATATCATTTTTTTTCTCTAGGATTTTCTTGATTAGCAAGATGTAACAAAAATGTGGCAGTTGGCTTTTTCTAGTAGGACTGAATATTGAAAACAGTATGGAAGATGAGGATTCAAAATAGCATTGTGAAAGGAAAGTTTCTTGTTAAATAAAGCATGAACACTAATTTTGGATTAAGTTCTTCAATTGTACATTTCAGTTTTGGTAATAAGACACGTGGTTTTCAATAAAAAGAAAAGAAATGATGTGGGTGCCATTACCTTCATGTGTGGTGCATGTTTCTGAATTAATCATGGCTGCTTTCCAGAGAAAAATATTATCACCATTTTGTCCTACTATTTTGATTACTTGTGATAATTTTGGTGAATGAAGAGAGAGGTAGAGTAGGTTTGTTGACTACTCCTCTGTACCACCTGGTTTTGGAATTAATTTGCAGGAGAACTAAGGATGGGGTGGGGCATTAGTGGAGGAAAATCGTGGCCATGGAAGCTGCTCTGTTCAGAGACATGAATGCCAACATGGCTTTAAAAGCATACACTGTGGGCTGGGGTGTGGCCCAGTGGTAGAGTGTTTTCTGAGTATGCGAGGCCCTAGGTACGGTTCAGTCTTTTTCATTTTGGTGACTCCTGATAGTTTGCTTTTGGGTTGTAGTATTTACCCAGCCTTCGATATGTGCATGGACTATAGTAGCTACATCTTGCTTGAGTCTAGCCTGCTTTGTTTAGAATTTACTGTCATGCCAGGCATGGTGGCACACACCTTTAATCTCAGCACTCAGGAGGCAGAGGTAGGAGGATTGCTGTGAGTTTGAGGCCACCCTGAGACTACATAGTGAATTCCAGGTCAGCCTGGACTAGAGTGAGACCCTACCTCTAAAATCCAAAAAAAAAAAAAAAAAAAAAAGGATTTTCTGCCATAAAGGTATCTTATTGCTCACTTCAGACTCCTATTTTGGCTCAGCTTCTGGGACGTCACCCATATCCCGATCGGGGCTGGTTCCTTTGCTGGATTCAGGCTGGCAGGTCTTAGGTGGAGGCAAGTCTGTAGGGCATGCTCAGTTCTGTGTGGATCTGCAAGCTTGAGCAGTGACTTCTCACATGTATCACTTCATTTTGACTGCCTATTTTTCAGACAAATGTTAACCTATCTGTACAGTTTTATAGGCAGTTTTCCAAAGCAAAGCATGGTGGTCTCCAGTATTTTCTTTAATGCTTTTGGGAGTGGGAGCTTTTATTTCTTGGTGGGAAGTGTAACACACAGCATAATAACTAATCTTTCTTCTTCTCCTCCTGTTTCATAAGATGTATATGTGATTTACATATGAATGACAGTATATCGGTGGCAGTTATTTATAAAGGAGAATGGAGATTGTGTGAATGCATTTCCCTGATAGTGAGACATGGGCAGTGCACATGTTGACTGCTATTCTATTCTTATGGTCTCACTTTCTTATCTTGCCTGTCACTGCTGTGTATTTGGAGGAGTGGAACAGGGTATACATCATGGGCTGGGCTCTGATTCTGCCTTTGACTACCTAACAGCATTTGTCCTATGTCCATCAGGACACTCGTTGCCTATTCTGACACCAAGAATGAAGACATTTCGGGAACAAATTTGTCTATCAGAGTGGCAGCCATGCTCATCCCCAAAGATTCTGACAACCGCCAAGTGATCGACACACACAAGACTAAACAGGGACATTTGACGTTGAAGATTATTTAATTGCTAAGTCACAATGAATGTAAGATGACTGTGAAACACTTTCTTCACGGAAGTCTACTTAGAAAGGTCATGACTACCATGTTTATGGGTCCTACTTGCAGATGTATAGTGAGAAGTCCTGAACATCACTGTCTCTGAGATTGAGTTCCTGCCAGCAAGATGCTGGTTAACCAGCTCTCCTCACCCAAGAGAGGCCAGAGAGATGGTAACCCTGGATCCTAGTATTTGCCATGTTCTGTGTGATAGCTTCTTCCACAGTGGTCAGTTTCAAGCTGTGAGAAGGGCCTGAGAAGGTGCCCATCCTGATTAGTCCTGTGGGCAGGTGGTGGTTCCCACCTTTCTTCCTCTGTGCACCCTTTCTGGGCACTTACCTTAGCAGCTGTGGTGAATTGTACTCTCTGCATACTGTACATAGCTTAGCTGTGTATTGCCTAGATGGAAATCTTGGATTAAAATTCATGTTTTAGGGCACTTAGTTTTACAGTAAGCACACAAGTTGATCAGATACTTCTATGGTTTATGTGCGGATATCAAGTGTATACATACTCTTCCATAGGAATATTTGAGGCCTACAGGACAGCCAACATAATTATACATCATTTTGCTACCCAGGGAACAGGAGAGCTTTTGGAATAGGAGTGGCTGCTAAGCCTTTTGCATATTAACTTCAGAAAGCAGAGGAGGAGGGACATTATTGCTGAAAGTTCAGGAAAGACTGCTTACTAATTTTTTTTTATCTTGCTCACATTTAATTTTAATTTTGATTTTTTAATGCTGCATAACACAATGTTTATTTGTTTCATTTATTTCTTTATTTCTGTTTGCTGCTTTTTAAGTTCCCTCTCACTTTCAGTAAATAAAATAAAAGCTGCTTACTAATTTCAAGTCCACTGGATTTCTTGTGAGCCAAAGGTTTTTAGGAGCTTTTAATTTCATGGTGAGGAAATAAGGGAAAGCCAATGAGTCAGCTTGTTCCCTTTCTACAGCCTGTCTTTAGGACATGGCACACAGCGATTGGTGACAAGGGCTTTGCCATTGGAAGTTTATGTGTACATAGCACATTGTTTCATTTTCTATACCACCTTGCACATGATTCATACAGATGTGGTAGTGACGCTGCTTCCTGAGGTTACATTTACTTCTTGGCATCCACAGTGAATGCTCTGCTTGGTGTTTTTGAATGCTTCCTATTTACAGGACATTCTGATACTAGGTTCGGCTACTGCCTATGAGGGGTAACAGTGCCTCATTCTGAAGATGGGAACACAGACCACAGTGCCTGGCTTCCCTATTCACATAGCTGCTGGACATTTTGCTGCTACTCACACACAGGTCTCTTGCTCCAGTCTGTACTGCCACAGTGACCCAGGAAGTGACCCCAGGAAGCCTGTAGCATCCACTTATGCGTTTCTGTTCAAGTGCAAGACAAACAAGATGGATGAGAAATCAATTGACCATGATGATATGCAGGAGAGAGGCAGTGGGCAACTCTGCAACTCCCATGGTGGCAAGTGCCACACATGGACCTATCCTGGAAGGGTGTGCCAGGTGCACAGTTTACATATGGGGACAGCATCTATTCAGAATGTCAGGTGATGCCATCTCAGCATTCTAGGTTAAAGGCAGGATTTTATTCTTTAAAAGACCAAATGTTCATGTAAATTCCTTTTAACCCAGTTACTGAAATTATTTATACCACCTTTTCCATTTCCAAAGAGAATAGAGGTTGCACAAATTGGGTGCCATATGATATGATCTACAAACTGAGAGTAACGAGCAGTGGTATTGTGCTAAATGAAGAAAGCAAACTCATGAGCCATAGAGATTTGCTTTCTGTCTCTTAAAGCCCAGTGCTACCTTTGAGTGAGCAGAATGACTGCTTTCTTTCTTCCTATCCACCAACCAGAGGCAGAAAAACTCTTCACATGCATCAAAGGGCTTTATTTCATAAACTGAAAATGGCTTTATTAGAAAATCAGCCATGCTATAAAATTACTGCCAAAATGAAAGGTTATGGATCAATAGTTTTAGGATCAAAATTGCTTCATTCATTGTGGCTTTTACTTCACCTGTAGGGCCTCCTTCTAGCTTAGATGGCATCATCTTTGCGTCCCATGAAAAACACAGTCCAGATTGAATGGGGTTCAGCTCCACTCCTGCAGTGGGCTCCCATGCAGAGCCTGAGGCAGTCCTACCACAGCCCTATCCCTCTACCCCACAAGTCAGAATGCAGTTTACTCAGGTTCTTTATGGCAGCTTAATGTGGAGACTTAAGGCCATGTGGCCCTAGGTGGACCATTCTGTGATGGTTTGTTTGAAAGGTTTTTGCAGTTGTACTGATCTGCCTTAAAATCCCACAGAGGTCACTGGGCCACCCTATGCAGGGCCACCACAGTGCTGAGGGTGGAGAGTGATTAGACCAACATTTTGAAGAGTCTCTGGACTTTTTCTACAGGCGGATGTTTGAAAAAATGGAGGAGGGCAATTCCTACCCCATGTCCTTGTCCTTTTCATGCCCTGGTAACTGAATGTTAATCCTAGAGCTTTGGGTTCAACTAACAGCTCAGAGCATGCTCTGGGATCTTGGGAGAATGGAATATGAAGTTTGCATTGCTCTGAGTTTTTCCAAATGTCCATAGGGAGGAAAAGCATACAGGAAGGAGTCTTGTGGAAGGCATCCCTGTTTTGGTTGACCTAAAATCCGCTCCTCTGTGGTGAGTGGTAGAGCTAACAATTTACCATTGAGTGCACCACAGCACTTCATTCCTGTTCTTTTAGACCTTCTAACACAGTGCCCCTATGTGAAAGGAAGTATCTTAGGAAGCACTCTGCTCCAGAGAGAATGCTGTGGGGATCTCAGTACAGTGTTATACATCCCACCAGCTTCTCTGATCTTGAGTCCTGTGGTTGATCACATAGCTCATTTCTAGAAAAATAGCAAGTGCATGTATCCCCTCTGTAGCACTTCCTATGACTTAATTTCATTTTTTGTAAAACCAAGAATTAGTTGAGGGTTCTCTTTTTTTTTCATGTGTATCATAGTGTGAATCTGTATGTGTATGCATATTCATACATGTGTGAGTGAATGTGTCTGTGTGTGCATGTGTTGGCCAGAGGTCAACTTTGGGTGTCTCTCTTAATTATTCCCCACCTTATGTTTTGAGACACGGCTTCACACTGAACCTAGAGCTCACCGATTTGGCTAGACTAGCTGGCCAGCAAGCCTAAGGGATCCTCCTCAACATTAACATTACAGGTGCATGCCACTAAGCCCAGCTTTAATGTGGGTGCTGGGGATCCAAACTCAGGTCCTTATGTTTATGCAGCAAGCATCTTACTGAGGGTGCTATCTTTCAAGTTCCATAAGTTTTTAAATAAATTTAAAATATCCCTAGGAACTGTTTGGTATATGGACCAGTATGACTACTGTGTAGATGTGTTGGTTTTGCAAAGTGTTGATTCCCTGCAGGCACAGGCCCCACCAGCAGGACTGTGTTGGTATACATCTCCTTTCCCTCCATCAAATCTGAGCCCAGCATCAGGTAAAGACAGTGATTGATTTTCCACATGGGCTGGCTTATTTAGCAATTCAGTCTCATTGGCATATAAATCAAGCAGAAAACACTTGATTTATAGCAGCCATTTCCTCAGATAGGAGTTGGGGTTAATTTGTGGGGATATTAAGGACTGATGCACAAATAATGAAAGAGAGAAAAGAAAATGATTATTGTGGAAAAGTGGCACTGGGGATCTTGGCATACAGAGGCAGTACCCCGGCTTGGACACCAGAAGCCTGGGCTCTGGTAGATATTATAGCTCTGGGGCACATTATCACACATCTGCTGTGTGACAGGCTACTGTGTAACAAACCCTGGTGGACATTGCCCTATGGTCACACAGTAACTGCGAAAGAAAACAGAACTTACCACTTATACATCCCAGTGGTTTGGTCTACATCCAAGTTGGCAGATGGGCTTTCCTGGTGTTGCTGCAATGGTCAGATCTTTCTGGACAGTTTAAAGAGGACTCTGAGGAGACTGATCATGCTGAGCTTGCGGTGGGAGTGCACTGAGGTAATTAAATTCCTTCCTCTGTCACCACTTGGTTCCTTCTACCCAGAAGTTTGGGGTACCCATGGGCTTACCCCACATTTAGAGTGGAGAATTTTTGCATGATTTCTGGTACAGAGGAGTATTTTACCTTTAAAGCTATTTGTTAAAAGGGAAACAGTTGGTGACATTTAAATGTGTCTTTGTAAAAGTCTCAAACAGGAGTCTCAAGGTTAGAATGCATCATACCAATTTGGGTAGTCCCTGGTGCTGGGTACATTAGGTGAGTAGAAGAATTTTAAGTGAGCTAGGTTGAACAGGTGCTTGTATCAGAGGTCTAGAGCAAAGCAGGAGAAAAGTGTAACTAATTACAGAAAAGTACTCCAGAGAGGGCTTTTAAAATAACAAAACAGTTAAGGGCTGCCAGAGGTCTGGAGTCTATCAGATGCTGCTGAGCAAGGTAGCAGTTTTTGGCAGGCAAAAGAGGCCTCTATGACCTTGGGTCAGATCAAACAAACATTATCTTCTAAAAGGAGGCTCCATGTTCACAAATTGAATGAACTGTTAATGCCATTTTGGAATTGGCAGGTGCCAGTATATGCCAAATTGGAGCATCAGTAGTGTGTTGATGCCTCAGATGTGAGAACAGAATGGAGAATGCATACATTTGGAAGGAGGTCTCAGAAGGACATTCTAGACTTTGCTTCCTTTGGAAGTATACCCAGGCGTGATAGAGCTGGGTCATATGGTTCTTCTAGTTGTAGATTTTTGAGGAACCTCTATACTGATTGTCATAGTGGCTATGCCAGTTTACATTCACACTCACAGCGAATAAGGGTTCCTTTTCTCCACATCCTTGTCAGACTGGCATTGTTGTTTGTTTGTACAAGATGGAACCTCATTTCTGTGATGGTGAAAGATGTTAAACATTTCTTAGATATTAGCTATTGGTATTTCTTCATTTGAAAATCTTCAGTTACTTCATTTACTGTTTGGATTACTTGTTCTTTTGTTATTAAATTGTTTTTGGTTCTTTTTATATCGTATTAGTCCTCTATTGGATGAATGTCTGGCAATGATCTTCTCTCATTCTGTAGGCTGTCTCTTTTCATTGTTGATTGCTTCTTTAGCAAGGAAAACGTTTTGTAATTTGGTGAGATCCCATTTGTCAATTCTCACTTGTTTTTTTCCTGAGCTACTGGAATCCTAGTTAGAATGTTGCTACTTATGCTGTATCTTGGAGTGTTTCACTAGAGACCCTTGCACACCCATGTTTACTGCTTCCCTATTCACAATTGCCACATCAAACAATCAACCTAGAGGTCTGTCAATGGAGACTGGATAAAGAGAAGGTGGCATATACACAATGGAGTGTTAGTCAGCCATAGAGAAGAATTAAGTCATGTCATTTACAGGAAAGTGGATAGAACTGGATACTGTCATGTTAAGTGAAATCAGCCAGATTCAGAAAGATGGGTATCATGTTTTCTCATGTTTAATCTCCGTATATTATATAAATGTCTATATGATAAGAGACATGAGATGTAAAAGAGACTTTTAGGGAAGGAGACCAGTGGGAAATGGAAGTGGGAAAGGGAGATGGGGTGGGGATGGAAAAGATCAAGTATACGATATAAAAATGATAGTGAAACCCATTATTTTATATAATCAATATATGAAGATTAGCAGAAAAGAACTAACTTTTTCTTTGTAGACACATATAAGGACTTTGTTAGCTCATATGTGCTGAGCTGTCTGAAGGGGTGAACCCCAGAGGCTGCATCTTGCTAGGCTAAAAGACAATGAGACCATCCTAGAGGCTCATATTTAATACTGAGAGACATTGGTTCCAACAGCTTCTACCATAACCTGTTGGTACTTTTCTCTGTCACTGCTAAGAGCCCTGTGTATTGATAGGTAGAGTTAGTCAAGATGGCTTTGCAGGCCTGGGTTGTGGTTAGCCTAAGGAAGGATAGGTGTCACTAGGCCGACTACCAGTCAGGTGTGGTGGGGCCCACTGTGCTAGTCTGCAAAGGTTGTGACAAGTGAACCTACAAGGTGCCTGTTAGAGTCACAGAATCTCAGGTCTGGAAGGCAACAAACTAAAACTGAGGCTCTGAGAGCTTAAATAATAACATACAGTAAGAAGAGAAAGACTTAGAGCTAGGGTTCTTAGATCCAGACTTGATGCTCTTATATAGAAGAAAGTAGAGTAAATTGAGCCCAAGAGCTAGAGGTTTTATTCTTCTGGTTTCCTGGTGTTCCCTGAAGTCACCATAGTGCTTGGGGCCCACCAGAGCCAGGAAGGAATTTACTGATGTAGTACATCTTTACACATAGTCTTGGAAGCTGTTTGTTATGTGTGTGTGTATGCCAACACATATGTGTGTGTGTGTATATGTGTATATATATATATATATATATATATATAAATATATAAGTGTAGGCCAGTGCTTTGCTATAGGCAGAAGAAATGGCTGAACCTACTGGAATTCTACAGAGGTGGAACGCAGAAGTAGGCATGGAGCAGAACATGTCTGCTGTTAGCTCTCCTCCCAATGAACAGCATCCTAGAGGTTCTATTGCCCCACTCAAAGCTCAGCAAGTCCCAGGTCCCATGGGAAATCTCCATACTTTCTGAGTGGTTTGGCCTCAACAGCTAGATCTTCGGGTGCTGTGTGGTGAAAAGCAGCTGTATCATGCCTTTAATCTTCTGTTTCCTATGCTCTGACACCTGGGTCATTAGTGACCTTCTGCAATATTGTTTCTTTTAAAGCCAAAGTATTTATCCCACTGACCCCCTGGGAGCTGTACCCACTCCACCTGCCACAGTCCCCCAGAGCCCCAGAGATTTTCAACTGCTGATCCTGCTGTACTCCTACTCCCTGTGGAGCTATGGTAAAGGCGCCTGCTGGTGTTTCTCCTCCTAAGACTGCCTCCCAACTGACTTTGTTTTCCCATTTGGCCCTGAGTATGATTTTAGGGATCTGGGAATATAGATCTCTTCCTCATGACAATCGTTTCTGTTGCCATGTGTCTTAAGGTACACAAGTAAAGGAAATTCCAGGTACCCTTAAAACAATCAGACTCCCAGGCCAAGAAGCCACATCTTAGGGAGGAATTTTGTTAGGGGCAGACAGGAATGTGAGCAGGAGCCTGAGTCAGAGCTGAGCAGGTGGGAGGTGGCAGAGTAGCTGGCCATGCCATGAAGCATTGGATTAAGCAAGGTAGGTAGGAAGACAATGGACACTGGCATGTGGGGAGAGACTGGTGACAAGCCTGAGCATTAAAGAAGGCATTTTTTTCCCTCCTGCTGCAAGGCTGTATAACAACCTCAGGAAGCTCTGTGCATAGAGCAAAGGAGCTGCAAGTTCCTTTTATAGGAGGCCTAGCCTCCCCACCTGCAGCATTAACTACCAGGAACTTGGGTTGGGGGATGCTGTGAGAGAAAGCTATTCTTTTAAAGCTGAGTGAAGAAGCCAGGCCAAGGAGAAGTCTCCTGGGAAGAGAAAGCACACGGACCATGGAATGAAGTGGGTGAGAGAAAACCAGGCCAAGGTGTCAAGGCAGAGGGAAAAGGATTAGAAAAGAAGCCTTGAGGAAAATATGAGATTATCACATTACTTACAGAAGAAGCAAACTTTGAAACATTCTTACAGACAGGAAATAAAAGTGAACAAGTAGGTGCTGGGTGTGGTGGTACATGCCTTTAAACCCAGCACTTGGGAGGCAGAGGTTTGGAGGTTTGGAGGACTGCTGTGAGTTCCAGGCCAGCCTGAGACTACATAGTGAATTCCAGGTCAGCCTGGGCTAAAGCAAGATTTAACCTGGATGGCCCCCACCCACCCACACAAAAAAGCAAACAAGTAGGAATGTTATATAATCTGTAGTTTCTATAGTCAAAGCAAGTCTTTTGTTAAGTGATTGTTATTTATAAAATGATTAAAGCTCCTGTGGTCTTAGCACTGGGGTGTGGTAAGGAGCTGGTCTTCAGGCTCTTGAGTGAATTTACTTGTATGTGTAAAGTGCACACACAGAGGAAGTGTGAATAGGACAGAACTCAAAAGCAAGTGTAGTTTTCAGAGCAGTTAAGGGCAATGGAGTCCAGTCTTCCAAGCAGATCACAATACAATGTTCTGACCTTCATGCTGAGATTTCCTCCTAAGTGTACCATTACAATAGGACATCTCTCTTCTTCACAGGGGAGCTGGAGGGGTATGAGAGCTGGGCACCAGGATTGTCGCTGTCGTAGGGAAGGTGCTGTATTTGCATCTCATGTGCAGGTTGGGTGGGGGGAATCAAGGTATTGAGGGTTTCTGCTGATGTTTATAGACTTCTCACTTCTGATATCCTCCCTCAGTGAAACTCAGGCCTCTGCTATTTTCCTCTCTAAGGAGCCAGCTCTTCTGGGGTTTGTGACTATTTAGATTTCACATTCTCTGGGACCTCTTTGTGGCCTTCTTGGACTTTCTGAAGATATGGTGCCTGCTGCCCCCAGCCACATCTGACTCCTTTTGCTGGGCATTTAGCACTTTTGCTGTGCACAGGCACAGGAGAAATGGACACATGGATTCACTTTTGAAAAAGTCTTCTTTACTCTACCACACCTTTGATAACCATGTTCTAGGGTGCTGGAGTACATGTACTGGCATATGTTAATCTTTCTTGGCTCCAGCTGTCTACAATGTTCAGCTGTCCACCCTTCCCTCCAGTTCTGGTGGACAAGCTTCCCAAGAAGAGGGTTAAGGAGACCTTGGTCCCTGGGTGGAAGGCCACTGAGGGAGTATGAACCTCAACTGTGCTTCATGGTGAAATCTTCTATATTGGAGGTGTGTCCTTGCACCAGAAATGCCTCTGGGAGATGCTTCTGGTTCCAGTCCCACAATATTGGCTGGGGCCTTGAGGAGAGCAAGCTTCCTGAAACTTCTTTGTTAACTTCTCTCCAACCTTCTGGACCTTGGCTTCTGAGCTGCTTTTCTGTCTCTGTAGCTGGGAGGGCCATCCAATATCCACACAGGCTGGGCCATAACTGCAGTTTTAGGCATGTTGGGTAATCCACAGGGGGTCTTTCCCAAGTTGATTTCTTTCCTGTCATTTGTGAATGGAAGGTTTCTTAGTGTGGAGAAAGGAAACCAGAGAAATTGTCCCAGGTTGAAGAAAGCTACATAAAAATGCAACATGAAATTCTGACTAGAAATTATCTTCACTTTCTGTAAAACTCAGGAGTGGAACAGTTGCCAAAGTCTGAGTGAGGACTATCAGTGAAGTACCAGTGTGGCCTCTGCTGTAGCTCCAAGGTTTTGTGAAACAACAAAGATCCCTTTGGTGTTGCAAAATGTGACAGGTAGTTATAATGAACATGGTTTAGGACAACTGCATGTAAGGCAGGGAAAGATCAGCATTCAAGGGGGTGGAGAGATGGCTTAGTGGTTAAGGTGCTTGCCTACAAAGCCTAATGACCCGAGTTCAATTCCCTAGTACCCACATAAAGCCAGATGCACAAAGTGGTGCATGTATCTGGAGTTCATTTTCATTGTCTGAAGGCACATCCATTCTCTCTGTTTCTCTTCTATATCTGCTTATAAATAATAAGTGAATGCATGAATAAATAAATAAGACCAGCCTGTAAGATGAGCCCCCCCCGTTTTTGGAAGTGGGGGACATGTGAGGACTCCCACTTTTGTGGTTTTAAAATTAAATGTTTAAAAACACTTAAGGTGAATAAAATATTTTAGTTAGCATTTTGTGTTTATTTGAAGTAACTTGCCTCTCTGGTCCCTCTTTGAGGTCTTGAACTCTTTGGGGGAATAATGGAGGTACATGGCTAGGTTCTATTCCCTGTGCAGTGTGGGAAAGGGGTTGATATTTACATTCTGCTTCTGTGTGCCAGTTTGTCAAGTGCCTGCTGAAAGTGTCCACATTGGTGCTTGTGAAAGCCCTGTAGATGGGCATGTTGTCCTTCTATCTTAGAGAAGGAAGCTATGGTCATGGGGTGTGATTGACATCTTCCTAAACTAGAGAGCAGTCTGGCTGTGAGCTGATTTTAGGCATCTGTTATATTAGGCTGTTCACCAGTGCCTGATGCTTTTTTTAATTTGATATTTGTGTGTGTGTGTGTGTGTGTGTGTGTGTGTGTGTGTATCTGCATGTGTGTCATGTGTATGGGTGTTAGCTTATGTACTTGCTTGTGTATACACATGTGTATAGAGGCCAGAGGTCAATATCTGGAGTTTTCTTTCCTTGTTCTTCACCTTATTCTTTGAGACAGGGTCTCTTTCCAAACCTAGAGCTCACTGATTTGGCTAGACTATATAGCCAGTGAGTTCCAGAGATTTCCTGTTTTTGCCTCCTCAGTGCTGGGACCACACCTGGCTTTTACATGGGTTCTGTGGATCTGAACCCAGGTCCTCATGCTTGCGTAACAAAAAACTTTACCCACAGAGCCTTTTCCTTAGCCCTTCTGTTGCTTCTTGTTCCTAGGTAGGTGTAGGCCCTGGCTAGGTTCAGAGGGAGGTGGGGGCTTTGCATACATGAGTCCTGTTTGTCCTCCTCATCAGACTCACTGGATACTGTCCTGTGTCCTTAGATCCACTTTAAGCTACTCTGAGTGGACCTTGCTTCCAGCTAGCCTGTCCCATATTTCACCTTAATGCCAAATCTGTCTGTGCTTAGCGTACTTTTTCTTTATTTAAAAAATATTTTATTTCAAGCATCTCGTGGACTAGACACTAGGATGGAAGGGGAGGGAGGGGAGGACATCGGAGGGGTGGGAACCACAAATCTAGACCCAAACGGCAATGGTACCATAAAATTCTACTTCCTAAAAGATAGACCAAATGGCTGATCCTTCACCAGGCCCTTACAGGGAACACCTGAACCACAAGACACTGGAGAGGGTAGGGTCAAAAGTAACCTTAATCTTCTAATCTTCCCTCCCTCCCTCTCCCCCTCTCTCTCTCTGTCTCTGTCTCTCTCCTCTCTAACTCTTGTATATTAGTTATCTTTTTCCTCATTTTCTTAGTGGGCACTGACCTGTAACTCCCAGTACCAGCATGGGGCTATCATCCACAATGAGCTTTTGATCAGAGAGACCTACAAGGTTTCCTAAAAGACAGACAGATTTCTGTCCGAGTACTTGATGACCCACCAAAGGTTAGTGGTAAGACCCTACTGCTGAAGACACCTTATGTGGTTGACATGCAAAATGGAATGGCATGGCTGGAAGTTGGGAGAGTCAGTCCCCAGACAGTCAGCGCATCTAGTGCCAGAAGGTGCTACATGGGCGACTGGGGGAAAATGACCAATATCTGTCCAAGCAACTCATGGTCTAACCTACTTAGCAGCAAATAACTTGTTGTGATGCCCACACAAGTGCAATAATGGCACACAGCCATGGTGGGGAACCAACTGCTCTTAATTTGGCTAACTGATCCCCTCACTGGTACGGGACCCATAGCTGGAGCTGGGAAACAAGTCAGAACCATATCCAAACATAAGCCCACTCTCCAATATCAAGCTACCATCAATCATGGGCTACAAGAGGGCCTACACCTATTAAATTCTCTATTAAAAAAGTAAGGGTTATCTCATTTGTCCTGGTGCTAACTTACTCTCCATTGGAGAATCTGCTTCTCTTTTTCAGATCGATGTAGATCCTAAGGAGAGAGCCACCCCATCATAACTCAAAAGGGCCCTGGCTGAAACTAAGAAAAATTGGCGAAACAAGCAAGGGGGCTGTTTTCCTGATGAACCAGATACCAGCACAAGGGGGAAGGAGATCAGCACAGAGAAAAATCAACTCCTACCAAATCAGAGAGCCAGAGCCTCAGAGGCCCCCAACACCTCATCACTGAAGCAGACCAAAAATGAACCCAACATGGCTCAGGGAAATTTTGTGGAAGAGGGGGCGGAAAGAATGTCAGAGGCACATGTTGGGTCATGATATGCAGAGACATTTATCTTACCCATAACTGTGGGCTAACTCCACAATGCATGACCCATATACCTCAACAAGGAGGGGCCAAGGGGAGGGGGTAGGTCACGGATGAGCCTAATAATGGTACCAAACTGACTGTATTTGCTGAATACAAAACTAACTAATAAAGAAAAAAAGAAAAAAAAACCTAAAAATAGAAAAAAATATTTTACTTATTTGAGAGAGAGAGGGAGAGAGAGTGGGGTGGGGAGGAAGCAGGAGATAGAATGGGCATGCCAAGGACTCTAACCACTGCAAATGAACTCCAGACACAAGCGCCACCTTGTGCATCTTGCTTACATGGGTATTGGGGAATCGAACCTGAGTCCTTAGGCTTGGCAGGCAAGTGCCTTAACTGCTATCTCCAGCCCCAGGGTACTTTGACTCCACTGAGCACCCTAGGAGAGCAGAGGAGTGAGTCTCAGGA
Organism: Dipus sagitta; assembly: GCA_036346955.1. Classification (NCBI taxonomy): domain Eukaryota; kingdom Metazoa; phylum Chordata; class Mammalia; order Rodentia; family Dipodidae; genus Dipus; species Dipus sagitta. The sequence continues at coordinate 39,515,669 of CM070783.1, forward strand.
GTTTGAGGTGTGATGTAGACATATAAGTAAGTCTACATATCATGCAAGGAAGGAGAGTAGCATAAGATACCTAAGAAGCGAGAGCTCCCTCGTTTTCCTTGGTATGAAGCTCTTTGTGTACAAATGAAAACAGCTCAGTCATGCAAGGACCTTCCTGCATATACAGTATACAGGATGACTTTCTCAATGATAGTAAAGGTTTTTGACATTTCCAACAGCATTCTCTTCTTTTTCTGTTTAACTTCTCCAAGTCATTCTGGTATAATTTGAAAGAATGTCTCTTTTAAAAAATATTATTTATTTATTTATTTATTTATTTATTTATTTGAGAGAGAGACAGAAAGAACAAGACAGATAGAAAGAAAATAAACATGGGCACATCAGGACCTCCTGCCACACAAATGAACTCCAGATGTATGCACCACTTTGTGCACCTGGCTTTACATAGGTACTGGGGAATTGAACCCAGGCCATCAGGTTTTGCAAGTAAATGCCTTTAACTACCGAGGCATCTCTTTAGCCCCAGTATGTCCTTACTAGGCTTCTGCTATGAGGGAAAGGGTTCTTTAGGGGACAGAACCTCAGGTCTGGCAGACCTATCTGTGCGCTGTTTCTGTGTGGCACTGAACCCTGGCACACTTGCTAGTGATAATCTCTGAAGTGTCCATTGGGTAACATGTGAAACGTAGGCCGCACTGCCCACTCTGAGATCTTCTGCTGCTAAAGTCTGGGCTCTTACTTTTCCTTCTGGGAATGGGAGTTGGGAAAAGATACCCACTTTGTTTAGCCTGCATGTCAAGTATCCCTGGAACTCCTGACATGTTGCCACAGATTGAGAGATGCTACTAGGACAAAATACACACCACCTCTGAAGACTTAGTATGGAAACATTCAAAGTAGTTCAGTAATAGTTTATTCTGACTGCATGTTGAAACAATGTTTTGAGTATATTGGAATGAATAAAATATATTAGAGAGAATCTAGCCTGTTTCTTATAGTTTTGAATGTGAGTAATAAAAAATGTAAAAGGCTCTGGTTTTATTCATCCTGGGCATCACAGCTCCATGGAGGTAAATAGATCCTTTCCCTGGGTAGCAGGTGGCAGGATTCTATGTGATCTGCAAACCACTAAGTCTGTATGTCTTTCAAAAGAATTTCATGTCCTATCATCCCAGGAGAAAGTTTACTCTCTTATTTTCATAATTTTCCTCAGTACAGGGGGTTTTGTACCTGTTGGACATCAGGTAGCACATAATAAGTACATCTGGGCTAGTTTTATCTTTTTAAAGAGGATAAGCATTTGTATAGTTTTTCTGTTTATTTTAAAGATTGTCTGTAGCAGGGCCTGGTGGTACAGGCCTGTAATACTAGCTACTTGGAAGGCAGAGGTAAGGAGGATAGCAAGCTCAAAGCCAGTCTGAGCAACTAACCTTTTTCAAAGTGAAGAGTTAACAAATCAAACAAAAATTACAGGGGTGTAGCTCAGTGGCAGAGCACTTGCCTAGTATGTATGAGGCCCTAGTATCAAAGTAAAGGAAAACTCTGTCAATCATTTCTCATATTTGCCTAAGGACAATAGGAGGAGGGGCTTGAGAAGCAGGCAGCAGCAACATACTGAGAATCAGGATAGGGTTACAGGTCCTCTGTGCACTCTGCACAGCAGCTCCATACCTAGCCTGCGAAGAGTTACTGAGTGGAGTCTGCTGAAGGTGAATAGAACATGAATGGCATGTCCCCATTGGGTGGCTACAGTATCATCCTGTGTGCTCTGGAAACCCAACAACTGTATGAGGTGTTCTTGGGGAAGAGTGGCTCAAGAGTGGGCTTGGAAGTGCCAATCAGCTGAGTATGGGGTTGTAGGAGCCATCGTGACTGGCTTCCATCAGTAGATGGAAGAGCTCAGGAAAGGTCTATTTCAAAACCACACACATTTCTAACTTGGAAAAGGTGAAGCCTACAGATCATACAAGGTGTAATTCTGGAAGGACATTTGCTTTACTAAAGTTTGCTGGGTTAATTGAGGTTCCCTTGGGACACCACCTACAGGAGATGGGCTCCATCGTAAGGATTTTGGCCAAGATGATACAACACTTGCTTTATGCCTTAAACTTGCCCTGTAACCCGTGCTGGCCTTGAACTTACTGCCTCAGCCTTCCGAGCGCTGGGTTTCAGGCTTGAGCCACCATACCTGACACCATACCTGCCATTTGCTGTTGCTAGCTTTGTTTGTCAATTTTTTTTTATTAGGTAGAAACTTGATATGGACAGTGCATGTGTTGGTACTACCATTTTCCTCCTTCCTGCCCCCATTCCACTGCTGGTATTCACCATAGGGTTGTGGGTTATGAATTAAGAAAACAGCAGTCAGTCATTGTTGGGGGGCGGGCAATGCCTCGGAATATTCCCTTCCACCCTGTGGCTCTTACAATCTTTCTGTCCCATCTTTCACAAAATTTCCTGAACCATAGTGTATAGGTTTTCAGTCTACTTTAGTGTTGAGCTCTCAGTAACTTCTGAATTTCTGCTTTGGTATGTTTGGGCATCCTCAGTGACTGTCTCCATAGTTCTGGTCCAGGTTGTCAGCCTTGCCATGGAAGCAGCACTCCTGCTCATCTCACCAGTTCCTCTGTAGTTTTACCTGGACCCTGGCTGATGTGTGAGGGGTGGTTCATCTCCTGCCAGGGAGTCAGCTATAACTTTTCTTGTCTTGCTGGTAGAGGTTGTTATTGGTCCTTTCTGTCTTCTGAAAAAGAAAAACAGATTCTCCAATGGAGGGTGAGATTAGCATGGGTTAAAGGGGGTAGGCATAGTTAATTTAGAGAGATTTTGATGGGTGTAGCCTCTGTTTTGGCCAAGGGCTAGTGGGAGCTTCTCACTGGAGTCCATAATCTTTGTCTCCATAGGATTCTGACTTGGTTCCTAGTTCCAGATATGGGTTCCTTTCCACTGAGTGGATTTCTTAGCCAACCAGGGAGCCCTTGGTTACCTACCTAGGCTGAGTGCCACTCTTGCACAGGTGTGTACATCTTGTCAGTCTGATTGCTTTTGTAGAGCAGTGTCCCTGCTTATTCACAACATTGTTAGCCATTTTCTCCCAGCAGCTCATGTAGCAGTTTCCAGCACTATACAGGTTAACCATATGGGTACTGGCTTCCTTCCAGATTCCAGGCAGATATCTCAGTGTTGTGTTGGTAGCATGTGGTGTCTTCAGCAATAGGGTTTTACTTTATACCTCAGGCAGGCAATCAAGGGCTTTGACAGAAGCCTGTCTTGTTTTGAGGACCTCCTCAGTCTCTCCAATTAGCAGCTCAATGTGGGTTGTAGTTGATTGCTGATACTTGGAATTACAGGTAAAGAGCCAAATGTTTTATGGTTAGGCTTCATCCCATCCTCTCCAGGGCCCGCCCTCTTACCAGACAATCGACACATACTCCTACTGAGGTTTATATATTTTAAGCTGCTATCCGGGAGGAAGGTTTCTATAGTATCAATTCATTTTGGATTTATTTCTGTGTGTATCTCCCCCCAAATCTTTCCATCCCTATTATCTGTCCCTTGAGTTGCCTGTCAGGTATGCCTGTGACTCAAGCTGTTCCAGGTTAGGAACCACAGATGAGGGAAAACATGTGACATTTGCCTTTCTGTGCTTGTGTGAGTTTGCTTAGTACTATCTGTTCCAAGTCTGTCCATTTTCCTACAAATTTCATTGTATCATTTTCCCTTATTGCTGAGTAGAATTCCATTGTGTAAATGTACCATATCTTAATTATTCATTTGTCAAACAATGGGCATCTGGGTTGATTCCCGCTCTTAGCTGTTGTGAATTGAGCAGAATTAACAGGTTGAGCAAATTTCTCTGCAGTATAAAGAGGAGCCTTTAGGGTTGATGCCCCGTAGCTGCTTCAGTTGGTAGCTCAATTTTCATCTTTGTCAGGAGTCTCCATATTGATTTCCATAGTGGTTGTACAAGTTTGCATTTCCGCCAGCAGTATATGAGGATTCCTCTTTCCCGAAATCCTCACCAACATTTATTGTCTTTTGATCTTTTAATGATTGCCATTTTGGCTGGAGTAAGATGGAATCTCATAGTTGTTTTAATTTACATTTACCTGGTGGTTAAGGATGTTGAATATTTTCTTAAGTGAGTATTAGCCACTTGTAGTTCTTCCACTGAGAATTCCCTATTCAGTTCTCTGCCCCATTTCTTGAGTGGATTGTTTGATTTTGCTGTTGCTTAGTTTTTTGACTTCTTTGTAGATTCTAGATATTACTTAATCACTGAGGACAGATAGCATGGGGATGCTGGGAGGGTGGGGTATGGAGGGATAGAGGGTGGGTGCCTGAATTGATATCCTGCTGATTCCTGAGAATGGGGCTAGAAGACATTTAATCAACTTTTCACAGACCTTTCAACAAAATAAAGGCCTGACCATAGGGAGAAAGTGTTTCCTGTGGTGCACAGGAGGACTCCAGTCAGCTATTCTCATCCTCCCTCTCGGCCTTTCTGCCAACCTCACTTGGGATTCAGGATCAATACTGCCCTTTCTAAAGGCCTAGCAATTTACATTTTCTGCAGGACTCTGAGCAGGTGGCCAGACTTCTCCTGTGTTCAGAGGTCTGGGGTGATTGCATTTGACAGGAATACTCTTGGACTGTTCTACACATTTACTAATGTGCCATACACACCTGCCTACATGTTCTGTGTAAGACACTCTCCTAGCCATGGTCTCCAGGCCAGTGAAGCTCATCTGAGCTGCTGCTGTCTGCTTGTTCTCGTTTGTCAGGAGAGGCAGATATTCACATATGGACAAGTACACATTCAGTGCTTCTTCCATACCATTGCTCTGTCTTGTGTGCATCAAGTACTGTCCATCAGTTCCCTATGGGCACATAGGCAGCCATGAGTGTCCTCTAGGCACATCTGGTGACAGGTGTTTCTTTCCTACTGATTCAAACACATGCACGCATTCAACCAGCACCATAGTACGATCAGAACAAAAGAAATGTTTATTTCATCATTAAAAAAAAAATAAGTCTAGTCCTATTGTCATTTTTCTCTCAAAACAACAATAACCTTCTTTTCCCAATGACTATATTAGGAAAGCTTCTCTTAAGGAGTGCCAGTAAATATAACTTTTGGAAATTTTACATGAATTACAAAGTCAGAAGCACCCTGTAGAAGGACAGTTGGCTCCTTGGGCCCCAGGAATGGTGGCTGCCAGGAGCACATAGTTCCCCAGAGTCCTGATGTAGGCTTGGGGTGGCAAAGAGGCAAGGGAGCCAAATAGCAGTGCTCCTGAGAGAACCAGCAGCCTCCTTCTTCCTTGCAGCCATGAGGTGGCCTTGGGTCTGGTGGGTGTTTGGGGTGCCTGACTGGCAGCTTCTGTCCTTCCTTCCCCAAGACTGTTGCAACTTTTTAAATTTTTTTTTATTTTTATGATGTGTGACTTGAGACATTTTAATTTTTTCTCAGACTTCACTCTTCTCCTGTGGAAAGTGAGGTGAAGCAGCATCCAGTAGGCTCTTCCCAGGCCAGTGCTCAAATTTCCATGACTGATTAAGTGACCAGGCACAGGCATGGGGGTAAGAGGCATCAGTACTGGCTTTTCTCCCACATGGATAAGAACTCTTTAGTATTTCTCTTTTTAAAAATTTATTGATGACTTCCATAAATTTAAATAATGCACCATGATTATAATCCCCTCTCATTACCCTCACCTTCCCCTTCCTGCCCAAATCTCCCCTCCACTGAATCCCTTTTTCTTTCCAGCTAGCCTCTCTTCTATTTTGATGTCATCAGGCATTTTTCTTCTATTACACAGGCCACTGTGAGATTATGAATATCAATATCACTTTGTGTCTGGAAGACAGTATTGCAAAGCACTCCTCCCCTTCCTTTGGCTCTTACATTCTTTTTGCCAATGGTCTCTGAGCCTTGGAGGGTATGGCACAGATGTCTCAGTGCTGAACACTGCTGTCGAGTCTTCTCAGCACTTTGGTGAGTTTTGAGTCGCCCCTAGTGGTCATTACCATCAGAAAAGAGAAGTTTCCCTAACTAATAGTGAGAGTGGCATTAATATGTGGGCATAAACATAAGTGTTTAGAGGGCAATTTGTTGGATATAATAATGTATTTAGCCAGATAACAGTAGTAGTTTCCCCCTGGGGCTTATGACCTCCTAGCCATAGGCTTTTGTGTAGGCTTTTAATACCAGCCATGAATTTTCTTCTATGGAATAGACCTCAAATCCAATCAGGGAGCAATCGGTTTTCCCCAAAACAGACATGCCACCATTGCACCAATTTGCACTTCTCTCCTGGCAGGTCAGCTTTCAGGGTCCACTGCTGGTTAAGCTGTTCATGACTTTTCTTCTCCCAAAGGCTGCATGCTACATAGCTCTTTCCAGCATTCTGACAGCTACTTAATAGGGAGGAAGCTTCCAGCTTAGCTCAGCTTGATTTCTCAGTGATCTGCAGCCCAAGCAGGTGGAGTCTTTATCCATCGTGCTGTGTAGTATTTCTTTCTGATGCCTGTGTCCTGATCATGTTCCTTCCACAGCATCTATCAAAGGCCTACTGTGTGCTATGATACAAGCAGTTCCATCCCTTTTCCTCTTGGCATGAGCTATGCACCTACAATGCTCAATAAAAATTGCATTGAGTTCTACCTCGGCTATAACGGAATTGGCTTTGAGTTTAGCTAGCCCATTTCTCAGTGTTTCTTCTCAGAGAACAGAGTAAAATTGGGTAATTGACTTTGGGTTATTACATCATATAGGAAAGTGTAAAAGTAGCTCTGAGTTAGGAGTGCCCATGAGATGTGGAGGGAAGAGCTTTAGTAGGCTTTGATAGAGGAGAAGCAGCTGTGTGCTTCCACATTAAGGTTGGCTCATGTCAGGAAATTAACACTGCATTTGAATTGCTCTCATCCCTTCCAGGATCTGAAAGTATACGACATGTTTGGTTCTCCTGCTCTCAAAGAGCTCTGGGTCAGTAGAGACAGACAGAGGTAGTTCCTGTGCTGTGGCACCAAGGGCCTTGTTTCTCTTCTACCTGGCTCCCCGTGCAGGTGAAAGCAAGTTTTCTGCCGGGACAAAGGGGAGAGAAGAAGCCAGTCTGGGTAGAAGAACAGTGTTTCAGGTAAATCCCCAGCACTATGTAGGAAAGAAAATCCAGCTGGGATGTGTGGCGTTTGTGGTAGATGGGAGGGGCTTATGGACTGGACCTGGATCTCATGGGGGTATCCAGCACTCTAATGCTATTGTAGAACCTTGTTCTTCATCATGGCTGCAAGAAAGGTTCAGTGCCCCTGAACCTGGTGGTGAGACTGTGAGTGTGACCCTGGATCCACACTGGCTTTTCTCTGCTGGCCTCAGCCCAAGAAGGTATACACATAGAGCAGGCTCCACTCATTGCCTCCTATTTTATTTAGGGGCCAGGGAGAGTGCTTGGGAGACATGAAGAAAAACACAGAAATTCATGTAGAATCTAAGCAACACTGTGAGGAGAAGAAGTCTGTCCTAGGGGTAAGCCTTCACATTCAAGAGCCTCCCACAGTGGACCTTTAGTGCTGTCTGGACCACAAAAAGTAAGACTCCAATGTGAAGACATGCTGTGCAGAAGCAAACGCTTACCTATTGTAATCCTGTGCTGTGGGCATGACATGAGGGGATCACTGTGGGTGCTGGCATATGTGCTCATTTGTGAGCAGTACACACAAATGGCAAGGATTTACTGATGCAAAGAAACTCAGGAGTATAAGGAAGTCAGGGCCTCTTCTGTAAGATTAAAATTGCCTTTGGCTCATTCTCAGCAATGAAGGGGCTGGTAGTTGGAATGTAAATGAAGGCCTCAGAAGCCAAGAGACCCTGGGACTAAAGATGAGGCTTAATGTTCTGCTATTTAATTTATGACTCTTTTGACATTTACTTAAATTCTCTGAGTTTTCATTTCACCTTTGGAATTGGGATGATGATGGCGACATCAGAAGCTGACAGAGTGACATGAATGGGAAATGCATATGAAACAGCCCTCATGCTGTGAGGCAGCTAGGGTGGCTCCTGTGAGGCTCAGAGAGCTGGGGGCAGAAGCAGAATGTGTGAGGTGCTGTAGTGAGTCAGCAGTGAGTCAGACCCAGCTGCACTGTATGGTTTTGCCCTGGGTACCATGTATTTCACAGAACTTGTAGTTCTCATCCATAATGTGGGGGGCTTTGCCAGTTGGTCACTGAGATATTCCACAGGCTATAGAGTTTTATCATCAGTGTATTGTCTATACTGTACACATACCATGCATATCACATGTATACACCATGCACATTCATATGCTATGTGGTATGTGTATGCACAATGTGTGTACCACTTACACATGAGGTATGCCATGCTCATATGTATAAAACAGATATGTACCATGATAAATACAGTATGTGGTACATGCAATATGTGTATGCCATGCAATCTATACACTGAGCCTTGCATACCACATATATGAGCATTGTACATATGTGAAACATGTAGTACATTCCACACATATGTGTACTGTGTGTAGTCTGTGACACACAATGCACTCTACACACTAATATGCTGTGTCGCACATATCACATATATGCACTGCACATTTATGCTCTTACCATGAGTAACACATATATGTACCATGCTCATATATGTACTATGTAGTGTATGTCACATGTAGGCACCTTGCATACCCATGCATCTGTGGTACATATAGAATGTGAAATGTGAACCATCTACATCTTCACTTGTGTCATGCACACTACACTTATGTACCATTCACATATATTCACTGTGCAGTGCATGCTGCATAGTGCCATACATATATATGGACTATGCAGTTTGTAGCATGTGTTTGGTCCATGTCCACAAATATATACACACTCTCTATTGTGTGCTACACATACACCTCTTCACAGTATGTAAGGTGCCACATATGTATTGTGCTCATTCATACACTGTACAGCTCATAGCACATGAATACATGATGTGGTGTACAAGGTTGATGTTGGTGTTGGCACACCCACAATGATGATGGAAACAGTTTTTATGGCATCAGATGTCTGTGACAAATCTCCATTCAAAAAGAAAGCCGTGCCTTCAGGAACAGGCTGTGTGTTAGGGGGAAGCTGGGATGATGCCTGTATTTACTGTAGTTTTCAGGAGATCCTAATTGAGTATGAAACACCAATAAGTTATGTGCTGAGAAAATCCCGTTTTCCATATGAATTAGGGATGCTTTCATGGAGAGAAAATACTAATGGGAGCAGTAAGAAGTATCAAATCTCTGTACTTGAGCATTTAAAGAACGTACTTTGAAATTAGATCTGGCTCCATCCCCCTCTTTCAGCTGTGAGAGTTACCTTCTGGCTCTGATTTTTCTACCCCAATATAACTGCTTTACATACTCATTGGTCCATAGCAGTCGCTGGGCACAGAATTCCTACCTTTCCCAAGGTCACATGCTATGGTACGGTGAGAGATGGGCTCACGTGGCCAGAGATACCACCTGCGGCAGGAAAGTCCTGCATTCCTGGGAGAAAAAAAATGAGTGCTTACCTTTGATGATGGGTTTATTTTACCCAATATAGCCACAATATTATTTTAATATGTTAACAAGCCCACCACAAGGTCTGTTTTCTCTTAGAAGGACTACCAGGACCCAGAGTTCAATCAAACTCACAGCTGTAACTTATTACTATGGGAACACAGAGCACTGTCAGCAAGAGGAGTGTTCATGTGATGATGTCTGGGGAGGCTAGCACAAGGTGCCATGGTCACTGCTCTGAGGAGACACACAGGATAGACTCAATTCCCCCAGCATGAGCCAGGACCATATGTGTGAACTGGCCTCCTTCAGAGAAGCTGATCAGAGCCTGGGAGATTAGGATTTGTGTATGCCTTGAATCCCAGGATCCTAGAAGTGTGGATTCTACCCTACAATGTGCTTGGGCCTAGTGAGATGCAGGTCACATTTCATGTCAATACAGGGAGCTGTTCACCAAATTCCTACCTGCCACCACCTTCCCCACAGCTGCCCCAGCCCACTGCACTAACTTTTTTTCTGAACAGGACAGTTGGCACAAGTGTGCTCACCACCATGGTCTGTCATAGGACTTCCAGGGATTTTCTTTTACGGTGTAGTATTTTTTGTTTTGCTTTGCTTTCAGACAGGATCTCTGCCTGTATCCCACATTGGCTAGGAACTCACTATGTAGCCTAGACTGACCTTGAACTTATTATATATCCAATACTAGCCTCAAACTCACAACAGCCCACCTGCCTCTGCTCCCCACATGCTATGATTACAGACATGCACCACCACATTTGGCTCTACATTGTAATATTAAATTTCACTTTTGCCCCTCACCCACCCAAGGCATCAATTCAGGCAAAGCCTGGCTTTTAGGGCTATGTTGTAGTCAGGAGACACGCTCAGTGACACCACCTGAGAATGACTTGTGACCTCTGGAACCTGAGGTTCTCCCATTCTGGACACCCCAAGCCTGGTGGGTTCCAGGTGGTCTCCATTTGGGTCCATTGCCTGCATACTCAGAAAAGTCCTGATCACTGGTTCAGGCCCTGGTTCCCAAGGCTGCCCATGGTAGATAGAGTGTCCACATATCTGTTCATCTGCTGAACCTGTGGGCTGTGCCTTTTGGTGCTCTGGGTGAGCAGCAAGAGTAGCCACATCTACCATTTGTGGTCAGGTATGTGAGTAGAGTTCTCATGGTCACTGAGTTCAGGATTCACAGTGGCAGGGAGGGACAGCCTCAAGAGCAGGTGGAAAGCAAAGCGCTCCTTGTCCTTTGCCTTGACCCCCCCATCTCCAGATGCCTGGCATTCATTGTCAGAGAAGAAAAGTGTATCCCATTCCATAGTCATACTTGCAAATGTTTTCTGGTCAGCTTTTATTCTCACACAGACCTTTCATCAGAAAAGATCAGGGACAAGAGGAGGAAGGAAAGCATTTTGAGGAGAATGTATTTTCATGTATCCTATATAGAAGCATATTATGTTCAGAAGGTAGTTGGAATGAAACCCTAAGTTTCCACAAATATTTAAAATAGCTTTACATAACTCTTTGGCCCCTTTGACCCTGGCCTTCCACTTACGATCCTCCTTGTCTCAGCTTCTGGAGTGCTGGATTCTAGGCATGTGCAGCAATGCCTGGCTCAGATGGTTTTGTGTCTTGCATACTTTTTTTTTTTTTTCTGGACAACATATAATCGAGAGAAAAATGGAAGGTGGTATTTGATAGTTTTTTTTTTCATGTTCATCTTTGAAATCTCATGTGTATTTTCATTATAGAATATCCCACAGTTTGGAATAGCCACATGTAGAGTGTGTGCTTTCCAACAAAGCAGCTTCTACCTGAGCTGTTCTCTGTGACAGTGGGTGAAAGGACTAAATGTACATAGCTAATGGGGAGACCTGTGGGGGGTCCCTGGATCCTTAGGGCCGCAGTTCCCCGAAGGTGTCCAGGCAACTGTGGAGAGCAGAGTCTTGAGCAGCCATGTGCGAAGGGATGTACACCTGGGAGACGACCTCAGAGAGTAGTTCCATTTATTAAATAGGGAAATGGGCTTATAAGCAATTGAGAGCGGAAAGAGGGTCCTAAGGGGATTGGTGAGTTCAAAGGTTGCTAGCCGATGCCTAGGGATGTTCATCCCAGCACATAGGGAGAGAGTCAGGTGTTCTACATAGTGGCAAGAAGAGGGTCACAGGGGGATGGGCTGTGGAAGGCTGCTGGCTGATAAGAAGTTTCCTAGGCAACTGGCCAAAGGTCACAGAGCTATGAGCAATGCCTAAATTCAGGTGTGCTGGGCTTGGAGAGGGAGTGGTCTCCTGTAGCCTGGGGGTCCTTAGCCATGCCTGGCAGCTCAGGCCCATCTCCTGAAGGCTCCATCCTATACTTGTCAGTGCCTGACAGAGATCTAGTAAAAAAAAAAAAAAAAGTAACCTATCGATTAGGTTACAGATAGGTAGAAGTCAATGGAAATATTTGAATCAGGTGTTAAGATTCCACATGTTGAGCTCCAGGAGGCCAGTCTTAGTCTTCTCAATAACACCAGAATTTATGTCAAATACTAGTAGTGGAAGGCACTGAAATTTCTCTGCAGGCAGCTAAGCACATGGTTAAGCTTGAGAGTGTACATACACGCTAAGCTCTGTGTTCCTAGTCGTGACACGTTTGTACTGTGATATTGTTGGGCATCTCATTTTGTGCTAGCATTTCTCCTTGTTAGAAAGGAAAGAGATGGAATGGCTCTGCTGGTCAGAAAGTATTTTACTCCAGACTTATGGGGTGGTGCTGACCCTTTGTGGCTCATCCTTCTTGGTATTTATCTAACACATTCTGTTACTTAGATCTGGGAAATTTAAGAGTAACCTCAGTTCCCACACCTCGTCTTTCTTTTGTCTAGTTTCTTTAGGAGAACCTCTGTGACAATAGCCTGTCCTGGGTACAAGGAGGACTCAGTCTAAAGAAATTCTCATGACTTCTAGTTTGCAATGCTCTCTATCTGGCTAATTTACAAATGGTATGACCAGTAGTTCAGAGCCACAGCATTGGCTGTTGGATCCTTTCTGGTTCCTGTTCCTGGATGCTGCACCTTTATCTGCTTTTTCCCTCTGGTGCCAGGATGTCTGTTTCTTTGTACCCTGTTGTGGGCCATCCTCCGTCTTGGCGCATGGACTCCAGGGAAAAGTGTCTCCCCTCTTTGAAGCTATGGGTTGGCTGACCTTGTGCACACATGCACACTAGTGTGTACATGAGACTTCGCCTTTTTCCAATTGTCTCACAGCTGGAAATAGCTCAGGAGGAATCAAAGTTTAGCCCAAGTTGATCCTCTTCCTGCTGTCTCAGTCCTGTGGTTGTCTGTTCTTCTTAGTCTCTGGCACAGCTGAAAATGTCAACATTTAAAGCACATTCAGGCTGTGAGCTTTACCTGGGTATCAAATTTGAGGACCAGGGGTTGTGAGTTGTTTTTCCAGTAGTATCTTGGGTCAAAGCATGTACAGGAAATGTCTCCTGTTTTTCTCCAAGTTCATGTGTTTCCTCTCAGACTGTTTTTCTCTCCCAATACTCTTCCCCTCACTCAGTCTTTCTGTATCTGCCTCTTAATTTTGGTCTCTCTCTTTTTCTCTGTCTGTCTCTGTGTCTCTCTTTCTGTCTCTTACTCTGTCTCTAGATAGCTGTGTCTCCCTTTGTGTATGTATCTCTCTGTCTCTTTGTATCAGTGTGTCTCTGTCTCTCCTTGTCTTTGTCTCTGTCTGTGTATGTATCTGACTCTTTCTGCCTTTATATCTTTTGTGTCTTTTTCTCATATCTTTGTATCTTTATTTCTCTTTTATGTCTGTCTCTCTCTGTGTGTCTCTATCTTCCTTTATGTCGGTCTCTCTGCCTCCTTGTCTTTGTATCTCCTGTGTCTCTGCCTCTTGCATTTCTGGTTCTCTCCCTCTCTCTGCAGCTCACACCTGTACTGTCTTCTCTGCCATACTTAAATCCTAACTCTTTGGTCAAATCCATGGCAGTGACCAGGAGTGAGCCTTTCTCTACCTCATAGTGGGCGTGACAGTTAGTTAACAGCCATCTTGCTCACTGGGACACAGCCCCTGGTGACCTCGCTCCTCCTTGGGGTGGCTGTGGAGAATAGCCATGGAAAGCTGTGCTCAGTCTAGCTCTAGCCTTTCCCTAACATGAACCTGCATGACCTTACCACTATCAGAAAGAAATGCTCCTTTGGTCTTTGTGGACTGGGTACTGAGCTGTGTCCTCAGAAGAGGCCAGCGTGTCCCACAGCTGAGCCTGTGGAACCTGTCTATACATGTGACCCTGCATTTGAGCTGCCACTACTGGGATAATTTAGTACTTCTCTGAGAATGGTGCTGTGTCCTATTCATCAGGGGTCACACAGTGTGCAGGATGGTGGCTCAACATTTTAAAATTTGTTTATGTCTTTAAAATTATTTGTTGATTTTTTTAAATAAAAAGGCTGTACTCTTAGACTCCCTCACCCGTGCTCTAATTCTTCTGAGGGTCTTCTTCAGTGGGGTTATTGGTATTCATTGTGGGGGCCAGGAGGCCTCAGTCACTCTCTTTGGGTAAGTGGGGAGACATGCTGCCTCAGGTTATTCCCACCTACCCTGAGGTTTATACAGTTCTTTTCCTCCTTGCACGATGTTCCCTGAGGCTTGGTGGGCCCTAGAGCATAGCTTCTCAGGCTCAGGGGTGACAAACATGTCTGGAGCATGTTAAGAGAGAGTTTCACTCTGTCTGCTCTGTAGGAACCCAGCAGCACTGCTCTCTGGACTTCAGTTTCCTCACCTGGCAGGTGTTTAACATTATTAGTACATGAAAGTTATTTTCTTTTACAGTTCATGTCTAAAATCAGTTTGTCAGAAGCAACTCTGCTTTCTGTGTCCTCAGGTTGTAACAGAAATGACAGAACAGCTGGTATTTGGTTCTTTGTCCTTATGCCACTTCCTGCCTTCCCACCTTTCCTGTTATGTCTGAGCCTTGTGTCTTTGGCTTTCTACCTGTGGGGAGCACACCCACCCCTCTTGGATTCTGTAGGGTGCTGGGCTCACATTAGTGCAAATGGGCTATAGGTAATGAAATCATCATCCTGTTCTACCTCACTGCACTATAAGGTAAAGAAAGGACCTGTGACCTGCAGTTTCTGGGCATGCACAGTGGCTAGGGGCTTCTGAGTCTCAGGCTCTGATCTGGCTGTCAGAGGTTGATCCAGGCTGGCTTAGCTCATAGCATATACAGATTGTGATGAGCCCAAGTGCCTGGCTTGGTGCTGGTGTGCTAGAAGCCATCTCATCAGCACAGTGTACATCTGGTAGCCATGGCCGGAGCGACTGGCATCAGCCCTGACCACTACTGAGCAGAATAAATGGAACTGAGAGAAGCCCAGAGCCAGCAAAGAGCCAACACTGCTCTGAAGAGGTATAATGGGATGAGCCACTAATAGAACCACAGAGCTTCCAAGAAGTACCTGGGAATGAACTGTACAAACACAGAGCTTGTTGGCCAGGCACCAGAGAAGTTCAGTGATCCAAGTCATGTCAGCTGGCTGCAAGCTCTGCATTAATCTAGGCCTGCATCAGAGTCTTCACTATCATAAGATACTGCAGCCATTTGCTTATCTGCTCATCTGTTCCACTGGGAGGCTCTTATCATCTTATTTACATTTATTTCCTGTGATTTACACACAGTATTAAGTGTCTGGGTTCTGGACAGTACACCCAGCAAATTCAGTGTTCTCGGGCTCATGTCCTTCTGTGAGACCTGCACACACAATTTAATAGATGGTGCAGGACAAGAGATAGGGATGGAGATGGTCTCCTTGAGAGGTGATATATTTTAGATATAGGTGAAGGGGCAAGCGGGACACAGGACGTTCTCGTGTGCATGGTATCTTCTGTAGTTTGAGTTGTCTGTGGCTCTTTGGTATTGTCTGTGTGTATACACAGCGCTAGCCATGCATATGCTTGGTATTGTCTGTTGAGTTGTTTGTGGCATTTATGGTGGTATCTGAATGTGTATGTAGTGATGGCCACATGTGTGCATGGTGTTCTCCATGTAGCCTGTGCTATGGAGCTTCATGTTAGCTCTTACTCTCTTTTTATTTTTTAATAAATGTCTGTTATTACTTATTTATTTATTTTTCTTTTCAAATCTTTTTTATTAATAACTTCCATGATCATAAAAAAATATCCCATGGTAATACCCTCCCTCCCCCCACTTTCCCCTTTGAAACTCCATTCTCCATCATATCCCCTCCCCATCTCAATCAGTCTCTCTTTTATTTTGATGTCATGATCTTTTCCTCCTCTTATGATGGTCTTGTGTAGGTAGTGTCAGGCACTGTGAGGTCATGGATATCCAGGCCATTTTGTGTCTGGGGGGAGCACGTTGTAAGGAGTCCTATCCTTCCTTTGGCTCTTACATTCTTTCCGTCACCTCTTCTACAATAGACCCTGAGCCTTGGAAGGTATGATAGAAATGTTGCAGTATTAAACACTCCTGTCACTTCTTTCCAGCACCATGATGCTTTCTGAGTCATCCCAAGGTCACTGCCATCTGAAAAGAGAAGATTCTCTACCAAAAATGAGAGTAGCATTAATATAAGGGTATGAACATTAAGAGAAGTACTTACTGGGCAGTTTGATAAGCATAGTATATACATTTAGCCAGACAGCAGCAGATGTTACACCCCTAGGGCTCATGATTACCCCTGTTTTAAGTTTTCAGTATCAGGGATGTATTCCCTCCCATGAAGTGGGCCTCTAGTCCAATTAGAGGGCAGTTGGTTTCCACCCTGATAGACGTGCCACTATTGCACCCGTTGTCTCATTTGGCCTGGCTGGCCAAATATAAGGCTTGCAGTGTCCACTGTTGAGTATCTTCACTGGTGTTTTTTCTTTCTCTCATTGTACTGCATGCAGAATGGCTTCTTCCAGCTTTCTGTCAGTTGGTCTACATGGAGGAGGTTATCAGCTCAGTTCCAGCAGGATTTCTCAGTGGCCTTGCCGCCCAAGTATGTGGAGTCTTCAGCAATAGGATCTTACTATCTATTCCTGGTGGGAAACCAACGGCCTCGACAATGGTCTATAATGTTTTTTGGGGCATCAAGGACTTCCCTGGCTAACAACTCACTGGAAGGTATCCCATCCCTGGCACTGAAATTTTTCTAGTAACAGTCTATGGCTCCTGAGTGTTCCATTGTCCAAAAAAGTAGGTTTCCATATGATTTATCTATATCCTCTTAGATTTTGATTAGCCCTCCCTCTACCTTTCCTTTACTCAATCTCTTCCCTTGACCTCACTTGGGCCTTTTCACCCCCATTAATCTATTCTTCTACTTACATATATACAATACCATCCTATTAAGTACCCCCCTCCCTTCCTTTCTCTTCCCTTTATATCTCTTTTCTAGCTTACTGGCCTTTGCTACTGAGTTTTCTTACTACTCACACAGAAGTCCAATCATCTGTAGCTAGGATCCACATATGAGAGAGAACATGTGACGCTTGGCTTTCTGGGCCTGGGTTACCTCACTTAGTATAATCCTTTACAGATCCATCCATTTTCCTGCAAATTTCATAACTTCATTTTTCTTTACCGCTGAGTAGAACTCCATTGTATAAATGTGCCATATCTTCATTATCCACTCATCAGTTGAGGGACATCTAGGCTGGTTCTACTTCCCAGCTATTGTGAATTGAGTGGCAATAAATATGGTTGAGCAAGTATCTCTAAGGCAATGAGATGAATCCTTAGGATATATGCCTAGGAGTGCTATAGCTGGGTCATATGGTAGATCTATTTTTAGCTGTGTTAGGAACCTCCACACTGATTTCCACAATGGCTGGACCAGATTGCATTCCCACCAACAGTGTAGAAGGGTTCCTCTTTTTCCACATCCTTACCAGTATTTATGGTCATTTGTTTTCATGATGGTAGCCAATCTGACAGGAGTGAGATGGAATCTCAATGTAGTTTTAATCTGCATTTCCCTGATGATTAGGGATGTAGAACATTTTTTTCAGATGCTTATATGCCATCTGTATTTCTTCTTTTGAGAACTCTCTATTTAGTTCCATAGCCCATTTTTTAATTGGCTTGTTTGATTTCTTATTATTTCAGTTTTTGAGTTCTTTGTATATCCTAGATATGGCACATAGAGAGAATGGGCATGCCAGGGCCTTCAGTCACTGCAAATGAACTCCAGATGCATGTGCTACCTTGTATATCTGGCTTACATGGGTCCTGGGGAATCAAACCTGGGTGCTTTGGCTTTTCAGGCAGCTACCTTAACTACTAAGCCATCTCTCTAGCCCTTTTATATAAAAGCAAATCCAACACCTGAAGGTTTAAGAAGAGATATCCTGACCTGAGTTCCTTGTGACTAGACTCAGGAGACAACGCTGGGTGGCAGATTAGGGTGAGGGCTCCTGCTACTAATCCAGGGAGAAAATGGTATGTGTAAATAGGGAATTGATATTAGTCACAAATGTAGGCCAGGTCCCAGGATCCATGTATAGGATTCAGGGAAGCCTATGTTACAGATGGATGCTTGAGAGTTGTCATTAGCAGTGACTCAGGTCTGGTGAGTCCACCAGGATTTAACATGGGTATATAAGGGTAGAGGAGAGAGAGGCACAACTCTCTGTCTTCCCAGGAGACAATATGGAAAATGTCCATCTGGGACCAAAGGGAAGCAACCACCAAGCAGACCCAACCCAGTTAGAAACAATGCATATTGCACACAGGTACACATGAGTGCACAGATTTACACACATATACATATGTACACAATGTGCACGTGTGCATGCACACACACACACAGAAATATCAGTGTGCATTCATGCCCATGAAAACAGCACACATGAGTAGTATGTACACATGTACCACACACGCAGGAATATGTACATGCCAGTTGACACACATATATACATGACGATAAAACTTTTTACTGAGGTGCCACACATGCATATGTGGGCATGTAAAGGCATGATACTGCATATAATTCACACAAACTTATGTAGTGAGCATAATGAACATGCCTGTGTGTACATGCATCATTACCCATACAAAACATGTGTGCACGTATGAACATGAATGCTTGTACACACATGAGCAGAGTGTGAGTAGGTACTCATGGGCACTAGGATTGAGCACAGCAGGGCTTCAGGTTTTGGTGAGTGGTTACTGCCAAGACACTGAGACCTTTTATTTTTTTGGAACTGGGTGCAGATACCTAAAAATAGTATTTTTATTTATTTGAAAAAGGGAGGGAGGGAGATAGAGAGAGAATGGGAGTGTCAGGACCTGTAGTCACTTCAAACAAACTCAAGATGCATGTGACACCTTGTGCATCTGGCTTTACATGGGTACTGGGGAATAGAACCTAGGTCCTTTGGCTTTGCCAGCAAGTGCCTTAACTGCTAAGCTATCTTTCCAGCCCTAAAAATAGTTTTAAAAAATATTTTATTTTTATTTATTTATTTGACAGAGAAAGAGGGAGGGGGGAGAGAGAGAGCGAGAGAGGGAGGGAGAGAATGAGAGAGAGAATGAATGGGCATGCCTGGGCCTCCAGCCACTGCAAACAAACTCCAGACACTTGTGCCCCCTTGTGTATCTGGCTAACATGGGTCCTGGGGGATCAAACCAGGGTCCTTTGGCTTTGCAGGCAAATGCCTTAACCACTAAGCAATCCCTCCAGCCCCAGAATAGTTAAAAAATTTTTTTTTTGCTAAGAGAAAATACGATCCATAAGGAGTTACCTGGTTACAGATTTTTAACATATCTTAAGCAAAGCACTGAGAGGAGAGAGTAGATCAGTGCTGCAGTACATTATTTCAGTTCTCTGGAGGCCTTGTCAATGCTTACCTGCCCTGTGGCCTTTTCTTGGTTCCTGGAGTGCTCTATAACTTCATCTGAGATGCTCAGAATTGGAGAGTTGGCCAAACACTGTTTCAGTTCTGGGTTTCTAGTCTGGTGCCAGCTGAGGTTAACTTGTGATTACAGTGCAACTCTTGATAACATATTATTCAAAATAAGTAAATAGAAGTCCAGGGAGCCAGTAGCACAAAGTGCATGAATCTAGGTGGCAGGTTGTGGAAGGGAAAGGAGCAGTGTCCAGAGGACTGGGGTAGGGTCAGGACTGGGATCCTGGTTTATTCCTGACTCTTTAGACCTGTTGGTGTGGTCTGATGCTTAGTAAATAAATCATAAAAAAAAAATCAGCCTTCTCTCCTTTTCAGATGGCCATTAGTTAGTTTAAAGTACTTTTACAAAGATGAGGATTTTTGAAAAGACAAGCGAACAAAAGTACTCCACAGAAGTCTCCTTGTAGAGCATAAATGCCAGGGCTTCTGTACCAATGAGTCCGTGTTTGGCCAACATGGCCTCTGTGAAGGATCTTGGGAACTCACGTTCGGCATCATTACTTGGGCAGGCCTCTGTGCTGCGGAGACACACTGTCCTGTGCTGTGCTGTCTGCCTCGTAGAGCTGCTCAGAGCAGCACAGACCACCTTCCTGGGCCACTTTTGTCCTTGGAAAACACTAGCCTTTTCCACACACAGCATTTTCACCACGTCTCTTAGGGTCAGAACCCTCCTCTTTGTCATGAGTTGTGAACCCTTTCGTCTTTTGTGTTTCATTTTATGTCCAGCATCCCATTTCCTGTCCTCTTCCCTAGGCCTCCTTGTCCCCAAATCATTGTTTGAAAAGAAATCTTTCTCTGTGTACTGCTTTGTGCTAGGCTCTTTACTATTCAGACTTGCTTTGGAGGCTCCCTGGGGTGGGGTTCCCTTCCTGACTGCCTGTCTTTGGGGGTTGCTATAGACACTAATGTGATGTCTTTGTAATGTGTACTCTGATCTGGTTTGGCTCCCTTTTTCTCCGTCTCTCAGAAAAGCTTTGAGGTTTTTTTCCAGCCTATTTATCCTTCCAGATGAACTTGTGAACTACTACTGTGACTCCTCAGATGGTCTCACTTGAACTTCATCTTGGTATTGACTTGACTTTAGTACCTGAGGGAGAGCTGATTTTCAGCATATCTAACCTAGCCATTCACAGGCAGACTGGCATCTTGGTATATAGCTTCTGGCTCTGCTGTGTGCTTTCCAGGAAGGCTGTGGATGTTGATGAGCAGGGCACATTGCACTCCGTGAAGACACAAATGATGAGCAGACACCTGGGCTGGCATCTTGGCTTTAACCCTTGTGGCTGTCCTGGGAGTGTGTTTTCCCATTCTGCTCCTCATCTCCCTATCCCTGAAAGTGGGAGGGTAATAGAAGTCAATGTGTGTACAGGAAGTTCCTTGCAGTGCTGTTTTGAGGATACTGTGAATACAGACTCGTGTTAACGTCAGCACAGAGTGTATGGCACAAGCTGCATGTGAGAAGTGGGGCATGTGCAGGGGTCAGCAGTCTGGTAGAGCTGTTCCTAACACAGTTCTCCTCCCATGCTGTGCAAACAGGTTGCTGGGCCTCTTCTGGTGTGTGTGTAGCACTGAGGAAGATACAGTGTGCTGGTTTCTCTCCTCCCTACTAGGGAGAGGTCCAGGCTGGGTTCAGGGAAGGGTAGTGGTTAACTTGCAACTAAATGATATTGACTGTAAGTCATGCTCAATGTTGGAAGACTCAGTGTTATCTTTGGTCAAGATAGCCAGGGATGATGGCTAAATGACTTTACCCTTTCTGCTCTGAGGAGCCAGCCATGACTTGAAGATCTGTGCTAGGCAAGCAAGAGCCATAGGGCTACATGTTCTGACACATTTCTTAAACTGCTATTTTTAAAAACATTTTTTAAATTTTTATTTATTTATTTGAGGGAGAGA
This sequence comes from Dipus sagitta, assembly GCA_036346955.1. Taxonomy (NCBI): domain Eukaryota; kingdom Metazoa; phylum Chordata; class Mammalia; order Rodentia; family Dipodidae; genus Dipus; species Dipus sagitta. The sequence continues at coordinate 39,537,042 of CM070783.1, forward strand.
ACGAAGGAGAGAGAGAGAGGAGAGAGGCAGAAAGAGAATGGGCACACCAGAGCCTCCAGCCACTGCAAACGAACTCCAGACGCATGCACCACCTGTGTATCTGGCTTATATGGGTCCTGGGGGATCTAACCTAGGTCCTTTGGCTTTGCTGTCAGTGACTTAACTGCTAAGCCATTTCTCCAGCCCTTAAACTGGTATTTTAGATTCATATATATGTGATTTTTCTATAGTCAAATATTCAATTTACAAGTCTAATACATATCCTTGCAAAAATCCAAACATTGCAGAAATTACAGTGACTGAGGCAGAAAAGAGTCCTTTCCAATCTGTCCCAAGGCCTAGTTGCTGCTGCAAGTTTATGTTTTCCTGAGGTCTTAGTACACAAGTACTATTATCTAAGGATAGTTTAAGGGCAACAAGACTATTTTATGAAGAATAGATCTGCAACTGGCTTTTGTCACTTATTTTTTAAAAATATTTTTATTTCTTTCAGAGAGTAGGAGACAGAGAAGAAGAGGCAGATAGAGTCAGTATGGGTATGCCAGGGCTTCTTGCCACTGCAAATGAAGTCTAGTACCACTTTGTGCATCTGGCTTTACGTGGGTACTGGGGAATTGAACCCAGGCCCTCAGGTTTTGAAATCAAGCACTTTTAACCATTGAGCCATCTCTGCAGCCCCTTTTTGTTACTTTCTACACTCTTCTATGAGTAAATGGATGAATTTTGAGTGTTTTATTTTGGTGTATATTAATTGTTCACAGTTATGGTTTCATGATACCTCTTCCATAGATGTAGAATGTACTTTCACCCTTTCATGTTTCTACATTCCTTCCTGTTCCACAGACCTGTGAAACACAGGACAGGACTGATGTTACTGTCAGATGTCTGTGATGTCAAGAGAGTTCAGACAGTTTGCTGAAAACACAGGAGGGTTTGCTTAAAGAGTCACTGTTGCTGTAAAAGAAGGGGAATGGGCCTAGATCTAGGCTTTGGGGACTGGCCCCTGTAATAAGGGGGGCCCAGGTCCCAGTGGAGGTGCAATCACGGTATACTGGTCTTTAGAGACAGTTCTTGCCCATGCGTGGGTGGAAGATAGCCGGAGCTTTAGCCTTTCACATCTGGTGACAGACCACAAAGTGTGTAGAAGACCCAGCAGGATTCAGAAGACCCTGGAATTGGAATCTGGGAAAACCCAGGGTTTTCTATTGGCCTTGCTGAGTTAGGGGCTGAAACTTTTCATTCTATGGATTTACAGGTAATTAAGAACTGTTAAGTTTTAGAAACTTAGAGTTAAAAGATTACATTTCACCTATGATTCATCATTGGACTCAGAATGAGCTCATTTCCGAAAACACCAGCTGAAATATTCTGTCATGTAATTAAGTTACTATTGATATATATTTGGATTGTTTGTATTCTATGCAGAGAACATGTTTGTGCAGTTCTATGGGAAAGATTCAGAATGAGAGTTTTACATAAATCAGTAATGGAAATATCTCTACCTTCTCACCCTTTCTCTGCCTTTATTTGAATTTACTTATTCAGAGATATTTGTCATGCAGGTAGTATTATATTTCTGCCCATCAGAAGTGAACCTTTTGAAAGAAGGTGTAGGCTATTAATTACATGTGTCTAACTAGGATATTTTCTTATTAGTGTGGAAGATTATGTACATGAGTATATATATTATTTTCAATATGGTTTTATTATAGTAAACAGTTATATAAAAATTTGCCATCTTAGCCATTTTTAAGTATATAATTCAGTGACATTACATACCCCACAAGGTGATGTAACTATCACCACTGTCTTGTTTCTGAACTTTTCATCATCTCTAATAGAAACTTCCCATTAAACAACTCCCCACTGTCCTCTCCTCTGGCAGCTTCTACTCTACTTTATGTTTTATATATTTTCAATTTGACATATCTCATATAACTGGGATGATATAATACTTGTGTTTTTTATTTTTATTTATGAGAGAGAGAGAGAGAGAAGGAGAGAGAATGAGCATGCTAGGGCCTCTAGCCACTGCAAACAAACTCCAGATACATGTGCCACCATGTTATCTGGCTTACATAGGGTTCTGGAGTATCAAACCTAGGTCCTTAGGCATTGCAGGTAAGTACCTTAACTGCTAAGCCATCTCTCCAACCCAATAATTGTGCTTTTTTTTTCTGGCTTATTTCACAGTGTGATATTTTAAAGGTTCTTTCTTTCTTTCTTTTTAAGCAGGGTCTCACTCTAGCCCAGGCTTACCTGAAACTCACAGAGATTTTCCTACCTCAGCCTCCCGAGTGCTAGGATTAAGGTATGCTACCATGCTTGGCCTCAAGGTCCTTTTATGTGTGTGGGGGGGTGGGGTGGGGTGGGGGAGAGTAGGAGATTTATTTCATATTTTGTGGCTTTTATTCCTTTGCAGATATACATAGTACATCTTGTTTATCTGTTCATCTGTTGATGGGTATTTGGGTTGTTTACACTGTTTGAATAACACAGCAATGACCACTGACATATCTGCATGTCTATTCTTGTCACTTTTGTCTATCTCTCTTGGGTACACACCAAGGAGTAAGTTACTCATCCATGTGGTGGTTCTGGTCTCAGTATCTATGCACAAGGGGAGCATGCAACTGTGTACTCTGCCATGTTTTCTGGAATCATGTTTTACAGGCATTACAATGACTATACTGCTGTTGGAATTAAACTAAAACTTCAAAATTTTCTCAGGGGTATTGATGGATAAGACCTAAGAAAATTTAAGCCAGGTGTGCTGGTGTACACCTTTATTCCCAGCATTTGAGAGGCAGAAGTAGGAGGATCATTGTGAGTTTGAGGCCAGCCTGGGACTACAAAGTGAGTTCTAGATCAGCCTGGCCTAGTGTGAGAAACTGCCTTGAAAAAAAAAAAAACCAAAAAATAAAAAGAAAGAAAATTTAAACCATATAAATGGAGATAATCATGTTTTTTCACTGTATTCAGGCATAGTTCTGTTTCTAATTTTCCAAATCCAATCAGAATTTCATCCATTTAGTTAAACTAGGACCTTGTAGAATTTAGAATAGAAACAAGAAGAGTAGGAAAGGAAAACTGAGAATTGGTAGGGATTACATTGCACTGTTGCTGTGGGGTGGTGTTTAGCAGGGGAGATCTTGATAAGCAAATGATAAGCACAAAGGGAAGTTCCACTTTATTTTACTTTATTTATTGTCAAATAGAATTTCAAAGAAGATGCTCTGATTGGAAGTTTGCTTATTGGTGCCACAGATGATGTGGCAATATAGCTTAGTTCTGCAGGAAAAATCCAAATTCAACAAAGAGCAGGATATGGATGATATCTATACACATTTAAATTAAAGCTTTCTAGGGGAGTGCTTGCATATGATCCAAAACTAATTTGGAATATGCTAGGCAGTGATATTGACTGTCAGGATATTTGGATTAAAGAGGCATGTCTTCATATTGTGTAAACTGGTCTATACTACTCTAAAAGTATAAAAAGGGAGAGGAAATCACATTTTAGGGGAAAGGTACTGTGGTGGTTTGATTCAAGAGTCCCCCATAAACTTAGGTGTTCTGAATACTAGGTTATGCTTGTGTCCTGAGAACTTGTGCAGGGTTGCTTTACGTAGAAACAGGCTGATATGAGCAGAGTGATACGGCACAGAAAAAATGAAATCTTTGGGGCAAAACTTCTGCCTGTTCAGCTGCAATTGTTTGAGAGGTTATAACTATTGAGATTGGGCCAGCTGACCTTCATTGGGACAACGGAAAGAATGCAGAGTCTTTTAAAGGGGCCTGAATGCTGAAGGAATGTCCTGTTCTTCAAAGTCTGCTTTATTCACCCATGGATTAACAAATTAGCACCCTACTTGGTATTATGAAGTATAAGAAATGCAGCAAGAGAGGGTCATTGAATTTGCAACATGGTGTTGTGTTTTGGAAATGGCCATGGACAGTGTGAAACAGGTTTGCTGGATGCCTACAAGGAGACCTGACAGAGCTGTGAGGATGGACTGTGGGTTGCAGTAGAGACACAGTGGAGATGCTGGGACCACATGATGGCTGCTAAGGAGAGCTACTGTCCCTGGATGAAGTTTTCCAGGACTCTGAGTAGCCTAGCTTCAGGGGCAGAATTAGAACTCCAGAGACTTGTTGCTGGGTAGAATTATCAGACTTGGAGACTTGTCATTGACCAGAGTTGTTGGATTTGGAGCTACAGAGTTTGATGTTTACCCTGTTCTAATCTTGTATTGGTTGAATATTTCTTTGCTATGCCCAATGCCATCTTTTGTAGTGTGTTTATTCTGTGCCATTATGGGTTTTGGGGGGAATTTTTGGTATTATGGCTCAGTTAAAAGACCTTGGATTATGGAATGTTTGAACATCATTGAGATTGATAAAAATACGGGAACCTTTAAAGTTTGACTGAATGCATTGCAGTTTACATCATGGATGGTTATCAGTTTATGGGGGCCAGGAGCGGAATGTGGTGGTTTGATTCAGGTGTTCCCCATAAACTTAGGTGTTCAGAATGCTAGGTTTTCAGATAATGGAGATTTGGGAATTAATGCCTGCTGGAGGCAGTGAATTGTTGGGAGTGGGCTTATGGGTATTATAGCCAGTTTCCCCTTGCCAGTGTTAAGCACACTCTCCTGTTACTATTGTCCACCTGATACTTGCCAGGAGGTGATGTCTACCTTCTGCTCATGCCACCATTTTCCCCTGCCATCATGGAGCTTCCCATCAAGACTGTAAGCCAGAATAAACCCTTTTTCCCCCAAAAGCTGCTCTGCTCTTGATTGGGTGATTTCTGCCAGCAATGTGAACCTGACTGCAATAGGTACAATGGTTGGTATTCCATCCCTAGCCATATTTAGATGTTGCTTTTGCTTTCTGTTCAGATGTGATGCCCAACTTGCTTCCCCACAAGGCCACGTTCCTCTGCAGTCTTAAATTTTGGAATGCCTTGGTGGGCTCATGACTTATTGTATAATGACTTTGAATAGTCTGAAGGTCTAGCTCTGTGACTATGCAGAAGGGCAGTAGAGCTTAGTGAAAGAGGGAACACCTTCCTTGAGCAGTGCTTATTCATCATGCCTCAGTCCATTGAACTTGAGCACTACCTTGTAAGACAGCACTACTATGTATTATGACTTGTTTTGTGATGTTGGGAGTATCATCTCAGATGAGGTGTGTGTGTGTGTGTGTGTGTGTCTGTGTTGGGGGGAAGCAGTGAAAATTGTGTGATCTATCTATATTAAGAGAAAGTAACTCATCATGTATCAGCTTTGTCTTAAACTAAAAAAGTAACATTTAGCTTACCCATAACTGTGGGCTAACTCCACAATGCATGACCCGTATACCTCAACAAGGAGGGGCCAAGGGGAGAGGGTAGGTCACGGATGAGCCTAATAATGGTACCAAACTGACTGTATTTGCTGAATACAGAACTGACTAATAAATTCCATTCTCCATCGTAAAAAAAAAGTAATATAACAACACATTGTTATGTATAAAAGCATAATTATTTTTTAATTTTACTTTATTTTACTGGTTTTTCATGATAGGGTCGCACTTTATCTCAGGCTGCCCTGGAATTCACTATTTCATCTCAGGGTGGCCTTGGGTGTCCTTGAACTCATGGTGATCTTCCTACCTCTGCCTTCTAAGTGCTGGCATTAAAGGTGTTCACTACCACACCTAACTTTTAAAAGCATAGTTCTTAAAGAGTCTGTAAAAACAATGATTTCTATATCCCTACATAATGAATTTTATTTCACAAGGCAGATGGCAGAGTGACCAGCTTAGTCAGGAAGGACTTAAACAGCAGGGAAAAGGAATATTGTAATGGGTTGTTATGCTGGGTATAGAACTGATTAGTGTCTTATTGATCAGTGAATGAGCATTTGGGGAATTCTGTCCATCCCAGGTAGAAAAAAAATCATCAACCCTAAGAGTTTTCTAGGTGGGCTGTTAGGGCTGAAGATATCAGGGCCCTAAAGGTACATCTGCAGGCATTGCCCCAGACTCCTTGTTGGGTTACTAGGACATTTACTCAGGTGATCCTAGAAGCCATGTATCACCTTTGTATTTATTCTTCTCTTTTGAGTAATTCTCAGGTGTATCTTCTATGAGCACCAAGTCTAATAGTTATTCATGATGCCAAAAGGTAGCTTTCATAGACCACTACTTGACTACTAACTCATATTTCCCTATCTGACAGGGATGAAATTAAACATGGGATTGACTTCATGGAGCTGACACACTCATGGTTTCCAGAAATGATTCCAAAGTTACTGATACTTCTCAACATCACTTTTCTGAGTTAGGAGTGGAATTCTGAACAAAATCCATGGTTATGCTGGTTCAGTTCTGCAACCTTTGTGGGCCTTGCCCTTAGTGTTCTGTAGGTCAGGTTAGGCTTGTCCCATGTGGTCACAAAGGGGCATCTAGAGGCACCAATCAGCATACACATGTGCCTTTGTAGGCAGCAAGTCAGTCACACATAATTCCAACCCCAGATATCTAATTCCAACCCCAGATGTTGTATATGGCCACTTTGATCATGCCAGAAATAAGGCCTTATGAAAATGAGCTCTGTGACGTCCTTTGTCAGAGATCTACTAAAATTTATCTCCATGAAATCTAACTCCAAGTTGACACACTAAATTCTGCCAACTTCACCTATGATAGCAGGTTTCCTCCAGGTCACTAGATCCCTGAGGTTCTGTCTTTAGGAGGGACATTATTTGCTATCTGTTAGGGTTAACTTGAGCCAGATGCCAGAGGTGTTTCTCAGGCTTCCTAGGTGTTGTTTCTGATGTAACAGGAGGTCTTTGCTATGGTTATTAAATGAGGTTTACTTTTACTTGTCTATATACAAACATATCTGCTATTAAGATGTTAGAATTAGGGCTGTGGATATTGGTTTACTAATGTAGTACATGCCTGTGGCCCTGGGTTTGATTCCCCAGCACTGTAAAAATATTTTATTTCTGAAATTATAAAACTTTATGAGATCTGGAAGTTTTTTTTTTTTTTTTCAAATCAACTTAAGTTCTGGGTTCAAGTCCTTTTACAACTTTTCTTTCCCAATTTGTATAACTGATGCTTTTCCATTTGTTTCTTTTTGTCTGGACAAAACAGATCCTTAGGATTTTAGGATGTAGAAGCTATTCTTATTCCTTTCATTGTTTCCAGACCCTTTAATTTTCTTGCTCAACTATTTTCAGACACTTCTTTCATGGGACTCTTGGGTCACTAATTGAACTGTCACTTGAGAGCACCTTCAGTTTTAGCTCCTCTACTGATTTTTATGTTTTAAAATCACATTTTTTTTAGGAAGAAGTGTGAGAGAATATGTGTGTGTGGGGGGGGGAGGGAGGAATGTACAGGTGCACATTACACATGAATTTAAGCCAAAAAGAGGCATAATTACTACACTTTCTAGGTTGCAGTAATGTATCTCAAGATTACGGAAAGCATGAAAGAGCAAGAGCTTTTATCTTGACATTCTGGCATTGTTATGGTTACATATTTTGTTTAGCCAAGTTTTTGTTGATCCTGCTAGAGACCCAAATACTCTAAAAGTCACTAACACCAGCAGGCTCAGAAAGGTCCCTTGTAGATGGGGCAGGTGGGCTGGTCAATACCTGTTGATTTTTCTCTGGACTGATCACATATTAGCTTGCTGCTACTTATGTGTGTACATATTTGATAGCAATAAACAGTAGCTATAATGAATGCATGTTATTAGATGTGCATGTTAATAAGACTTATAAGCTTCATTTTTTAAAAAAAATTCTGTTAAATTCTAACTGTAATGGCCATCATGATATTTGTGTTCCTTGAAGGTTTATTATCTCATCATTTGCATCAAGATTTTTTCATAGGATACTTTTGCTAAATTTCAAGGGATTAGTTGGAACTAAGTATCAGTGAAACAGTTTTATCTCAGCTTGAAAATTTACAGCTAGAAGTAGCTTCATATTGGAAATGGCTGGAGAAGTAAGGGAAGGCCTTCCTCCTGGTCCTAGGAAAGTGGAGCTTAGTGAAATGAAATTTCCCTTCTCAAGTCTGTCCAGTTTCCATTACTACCTTTGGATTGTCCTAATCCAGGCCAGCAGTTGGCTTTTGTTTTGTTTTTTGGTGTAGGGTCTCCCTCTAGCCCTCGCTGACCTGGAACTTCCTATGTAGTCTCAGGCTGGCCTTGAACTCATAGCAATCCTAGAAGTTGGTCCCTGGTGCTTAGAGGGGGCACGCTGAGCCAGGCTTTCATGAAGCTTAATGGAACTTATCAGGCTAATGGAACTTATCAGGCTCTGGCCCAGTGTTAAGCCATGCTTCCTTCCCAAGGACACCTCAGGGCTCTGATTAATGGGCACAATCTGTGATGATGACATCAGACAGGGCAGAGCCTGCTCTAGAGCTGTGTCACCTCTCGCTCTACAGAGCAGCTGTGGCTACCAAACTGGGCAGCCATGGCTCCAATGTTAGCCCCTTCAGACTGGCAATTGTCTAGTACCGAGTATTTGACAATGGTTGCCAGCTAGCCAGAGTCTTGCATAGCTCAAACAAAGTGTATTAGATGCAAGTGCTGACAGCTGTCATACCAATCCTGGCAAAAGTGTCTCTTCTATCCCAGGAGGCACATAATACCACAGCATAGGGAAATTACCTCATCAAAGTCAGGGTCACTTTGCTTTGACATCTTCTCTGGAATAGAGGGCTTTTGAAAGGAAGGCCCAAAAGAGCTGCACTACCCCATATCCCTTCTTCTGTGAGGCAGGTGAGTAGGCTTGATGGCTGATAGTCATCTAGGCAGGTAATGAATGGATGCACATATCACATCCAGAGAGCAAAACAGTCCAACCTCAGGGTTCTATCCTGGGAGGGACTGAGGAGGGATGGCCATGGATACAGGCAGGAGTCTCTAGACATCAAAGAAGGCTGCAGTTGGCCTTCTTCCCAGCTTGCTCAGCCACATAGCACTTGTACATGACTGTTTTGGCATGCAGTATCAGAACAAGGAAGGCTAGCCCATGTTTTCTGTGCATGTCCTGGCATCTGCAGGAATGTCCTCTTATTGCCAAGCACTGCACCATTACCTCCTGACTCACTCTAAAGCAGACTCTTCACTCTTTGCATATGTATGCACACAGGTACCTATTTGTGCTTTTTATTTATTATTCTTCTTATACCTTTTTTATTGAGGTAGGGTCATGTATTGTCCAGATTTCCCTTGACCTTGCTTTGTAGCTTAGGAAGTTGACCTTGAACTTACCAATATTTCTGCTTCCACCTCTGAAGTGCTGGGATTTTAGGCATGTATTACCACACCTGGCATATAATAGCTTTTAAAAATTATCTATATTTCATCATTTCACAGTATCTACTTATACAAAAATACATGCAAGCTTCAAAATATTGTTTTTCATAGCAAGTATTCAATTTTACCTCCTCTCACATACTGTAATTCTAAAATGCCCTGGGTACTTCATTTATTCTCTTCTACAAACCAATAAGGATTAAAAGATTTAACAATCTGTTACATAGATGTATATTGCTAAAATTTACTGAGGAAATAGCTACCAAGGAAAGTGTGTTTACTAACAAAGTATGCCTCTTTGTTGTTGTTGTTTTGTTGTTCAAGGCAAGGTCTCACTCTAGCCCAGACTGACCTGGAATTCACTATGTAGTCTCAGGCTGGGCTTGAACTCACAGTGATCCTCCTACCTCTGTCTCCCAAGTGCTGGGATTAAAGGCATGCACCACCACACCTGGTTGCCTCTTACTTTTTTAACTTTCAAATATTATTTATTTTTTTCCATTTTTCCATTTTCATGCATGTATATAATGCATTTTAAAAATTTATTGATTGTGAACTTTACTGTATGAACATATTGGTCATATTCCCATTGGGTTATATACTCTTACATTCTCTCTCTCCACCCCTTTTTCACTGAGGGCCCACCTTGGTGGGGTTATTGGTATTCACTGTGGGGTTATGTATGTACCAGAAACTCTCTGGCAGTGGGAGACATTCCCTCTGGATATACCTTCCCATCCTGTGGCTCTTAACAATGTTTCCACCTCCTCTGCTAAATGTTCCCTGAGTCTTGGAGGGTTGGTTATAAATCTCCTTTAGTGATGAGCTCTCTGTATCCTTTGATTTTCTGCTTTGATGAGTTCTGGATCTCCTCAGTGTCTACTGCAATCTCTGTGGAGGAGGTTTTCAGACTAGCAGCAAGAGCAGCACTCGTGTTTAATCCACCTCTTTCTCAATGATGTTTCCTGGGTCCTGGCATATGTCATAGAGATGGCTAGTCTCCTGCTAGGCTGTTGGCTTTCTTTTCTTGTCATACTGATGGATCTTGGATCTCCCCAGTATTTTCTATCATCTGTGTAAAGCAGATTATCCAACTAAGAGTGAGAGCAGTATGAATCAAAGGGAATAAGAAAAGTCATTTTAAAAACCTTTTGGTGGACATACCCTCTTATCTTGGTCAAAGAACAGTGGAAGCTTCCTCCTAGAGTTTATGGCCTTCCTATCCATAAGCTTATTTATTTATTTATTTATCTATTTGATAGTGACAGAGAGAGAGAGAAGGAGAGAGGAGAGAGGAGAGAGAGAGAGAGGGAGAGAGAGAGAGAGAGAGAATGGGTGCGCCAGGGCCTCCAGCCACTGCAAACGAACTCCAGATGCGTGCACCCCCTTGTGCATCTGGCTTACGTGGGCCCTGGGGAATCAAGCCTCAAACCGGGGTCCTTAGGCTTCACAGGCAAGTGCTTAACCACTAAGCCATTTCTCCAGCCCTCCATAAGCTTTTGACTTGGTCCTCAGTACCAGGTATAGATTTTCTCCCACTGAGAAGGCCTCCTATACAATCAGAGAGCAATTGATTATCCCCATAACCTGTATGTCATTATTATACAGGTGTGTATATCATGTCCAGCTGGTTGATTTTGTAGTTTGCAGGATCCCTGCTTTGTTCATGCTGTTAGTGGCTATTATCCCTCAGCAGCTCACAAAGAACTTTGTAGCACCGAGGCTAGCCAGTGAGGAGCTGGTTTCCTTTTCTGTTCCAGGATGATCTCTCAATGTCCGGTGACCACAGATTGTATCTTGTCTTCAGCAATAGGGTCTTATTATTTAGATCTAGTGAGTAACCAAGTGCTTTGGCAATGGCTTGCAATGCTTTGAGGACCTCATGGTCCTTTGTGACCAACAGCTCACTGTGAGAGGTAACCCTATTAATAGTTGCATCTTTAGCTAGTCAGGAAGAAAGTTTCTATGGTACTGATTCATGCCATCACTAGTTTTGTGAATGTCCCTCCTATCCTCCTTTATGTCAGTCCCCTCACAAAGACCCTTCCACCTCCTGTATTCTGTGTTTTGATTTGCCTGTCAAATATCCCCTCTTTTCATCCCTCTCTGTTTCTCCTTTCTTGTAGTCTCTTTTTAGTTCCTTGCCAATACTGCTGATGCATATTAAAACATAAAGAAATCAAGCTGTTCCATGTTAGGAACTGCATATGAGAGAGAACATGTGGCAGTTTTCTTTTTGAGCCAGTTCAACTTTGCTTAGTGTGCTTTCCCCAACTCCATCCATATTCCTGCAATTTCGTAGTTTTATTTTTCCTTACTGCTGAGTAGAATTCCATTGTGTATATGCACCACGTCTTCATTACCCATTCCTCAGTTAATGGGCATCTGGGCTGATTCCAATTCCTAGCTATTGTCAATAGAGCAGTGACAAGTATGGCTGAGCAAGTATCTCTGTAATAAAGAGTGGAGTCTTTAGGGTATATGCCCAGGAATGGCATAGCTTGATCAAATGGTAGATCTACTTTCAGAGTTTTGAGGAGCCTCCTTACTGATTTCCATAGTGGCTGTACAAGTTTGCACTTCCACCAGCAGTGGATGAAGGTCCTCTTTCCCCATACACTCACCAGCATTTGTTGTCATTTGACTTTTTTATTTATTTATTTTATTTTTGTACTCAGTGAATATAGTCAAGTTGGTACCATTGTTAGCCTACTCCCTGTCTTCCCCGCTCCACAGGGACCCTCTTTGTTGGGATATATGGGTCGTGCATTGTGGGGTTAGCCTTCAATTTTGGGTAGGCAGAAATGTCTCTGTGTGTCATGACCCAACGTGTGGCTCTGACATTCTTTCCACACCCTCTTCCGCAAATTATTTGACTTTTTGATAATTGCTAACTGGAGTGAGATGGAATTTCAAAGTCATTTTAATTTGCCTTTTCCTTATGGCTAAAGATGTGGAACATCTTTTTAGATGTTTATTGGCCATCTATATTTCTTCCTTTGAGCACTCTGTGTTCACTTCCCTCCCCAGTTTTTTGAGTTGGTTGCATGATTTTTTATTGCTTAGTTTTTTGAGGGTTTTTTTTTTGTGTATTCTAGATACTAAACCTCTGTCAGCTGTATATCTGGTAAAGATTTTCTCCCATTCTATAGGTTGTCTGTTGACTCTGTTGATGGTTTTATTTGTACATTAGCTTTTTAAGTTCATGAGATCCCAATGGTTAAGGATTTGTCTAATTCCTTGAGCTACTGGGATCCTATTCAAAAAATTTTCCTTATGCCTATATCTTGGAGTGCTATCCCTATTTTTTATAGTTGTTTTAGAGTTTTAGATATTATATTGAGGTTCTTGATCCACTTGGAGTTGATTTTTGTGCAGGGTGAGAGAAGAGGATCTAGATTCATTCTTCCACATGCTTTAGGAATTTTTATTGAAATTGCATTGAAGCTGTATGTTGCTTTTGGTAGGATAGCCATTTTCATGATATTAATTCTTCCTATCCTCACTTGAACATGGGAGATTTTTCCATTGACTCATATCTTTCTTAAGTTCTTCCTTCAGTGTTTTACTGTTTTTGTTGAAGAGATATTTTACTTCCTTGGTTATAGATATTTCGTTCACATTTTCTAATTTTGTGGAATATATGTTTTTGAAATATGTCCTCATTATTCTCCCAATTACACTGGTATCTGTTGTAACATCTTTTCATCTCTAATATTGTTGATTAGAGTTTTCTTTGTTTTTATTTTGATCAATTTAGCCAAGGGCTTATCAATATTGTTTGTTTTTTCGAAAACCAGCTCTACATTTCAGCAATTTCTTAAATTGTTTTCTTCATATCCAATTAATTGATTTCTGTTCTGATCTTTATTATTTCTTTTCGTTTGGTATGTTTGGGTTAGGATTCTTGTTGGTTTTACAAAGCCTTCAGATGTATAATTAATTAATTTATTTGAGGTCTCTTTGTTTTTGAAATTTAGGCAGTTAGAGTTATAAACTTCCCTCATTGTGCCTTCACTGTGTACTGTACATTTTGGTATGTCATTTTTTCATTGTCATTCAGTTCTAGAAAATTTTAAACTACTTTTTGATTTCTTCAACAACATTCACTGTTTAATAGTGAGTTTTTCAGTCTCCAGGAGTTGGTCTATTTTCTATTTTTTTCTTGTTGATGTCTAGCTTTACTGCATTATGGTCAGATACAATAAAGGGAGTTATGTCAATTTTTTCCTGAATTTTTGAGACTTGCTTTATGTCCTAATATATCATCTATTTTAGAGAAGGTTCCATGATCTGCTGAGAAGAATGTGTATTCTGTAGAGATAGGGTAGAATGTTCTATAGATGTCTGTTAAGTTTATTTTATCTATGGTGTTGTTTATCTCCATTATTTCTCTGTTTATTTTTTGTTTGGCTAATGTCTATTGACAACAGTAGGGTATTAAAGTCTCCTACTATTATTGTGTTGGTATTTATTTCTGATTTAATATTAAGTAGTTTTTTAAATAAAATTTGATGGACTTGTATTTGATATGTATAAGTTTATGATTGTAATATCGTCTTGTTGCATTGTCCCCTTAATGAGTATAAAGTAGCCTTCTTTATCGCTTTTGATTTAATGTCTATTTTGTCAGGTATTAGCATCACCTGCTTGTTTCCTGTTTCTGTTTGCTTGGAATATCTTTTTCCATCCTTTCACTCAAGGTGGTATCTATCATTAATGATAAGGTAGGTTTCTTGTAGACAGCAAATAGATGGATCTAGCATTCTGATCTAGCCTGTTTACCTGTATATTTTGATTGGGAAGTTGAGCCCATTGATAGAGTTATAATTGAGAGGTGTGAGTTAACACCTGTCAGGTGGAAGTTTTTGTGGAGTTTGGTATTTTCTTGATCTTCATTTGTTTTAACCTCTATTCTAGTTTTTATTATCAGTTTTTTCCCTCCTGTACCTCCTTGGGTATGTTTGTTCTATTCTTCACTGGGAAGTATTCCATCCAGTATTCTATGCAGGGCTGGCTTCATGTTCATATATTCATAAAGCTGGATTTTATCAAGGAAAGCTTTTCTTTCACTTTCTATTACGAGGAACCATTTTGTTGGGTATAGTAGTTTGGGTTGGAAACCATGGTCTTTCAAAAGTTGAAATACCCTGTTCCAAGCCCTTCTGGCTTTCAGAGTTTCTATTGGCAAATCAGAAATATTTCTAATGTAGTTACCTTTGTAAGTTATGAGCTATTTTTCTCTTATAACCTTTAGTACTCTATCTTTGTTTTCTGTGTTTAGTGTTTTAGTTATAATATGACACAGGGAATTTCTTCTCTGGTCCTGTCTATTTGGTAATCTGTGTGCCTCCTGTATCTTAATTGGCCTCTCTTTTTATAACATTAGGATTATTTAAGATAATCTATATGCCCTTGGCTTATAGACTTTCCCTTTATTGTGTGCCCATGATTCGAATGTTTGGTCTTTTTAAGGTGTCCCACATTTCCCTCATTTACTGTTCCATGTTTTTTTTTTTTTTTTTTTTTTTTTTAAACATGTCATTGATTTTGGACTCTCAGTCTATTTACTCTGTCTTGTCCTTGAGGTCTGATAGTGTGTCCTCCACAGGATCTATTGTGTTGATGAGGCTTTCTTGGAAGCCTTTTAAAAGAGTTATTTCACCTTTGTTTTCCATTGTAATTTTCTTCAGTATCTCCATGTCTTTATTTTCATTTCTTGATTTCACTTTCTTATTGTCTCTTGGAATTCATTCCTGCATATCACCATGTCCTCATTGAGCTTATTTCATAATATTGAGTTCAGTTTTTTTGTTGATTCTCCTTTATTTCATTCAGGCATTTATCATGTTGTTTTTGACTCTTTTCCATTTTACCTAGCCATCTATTGAGTTAATTATTTTCCATTTCATTCAGCCATATAATGAGTTATTTTTGTTGTTTCTCTTCAATTTCAACAAGTTGTTTGTTCATGGCCTCATTAACTTTGTTTAACATGTTTGTAATAACTTCATTTTGGAATTCTATGTCTGTAGTTTAAAAAAAATTTAATATTTTATTTTTGTTTATTTATTTGAGAGAGGGAAAGGGGAGAGAGAGAGAGAGAGAGAGAGAGAGAGAGAGAGAGAGAATGTGCCCACCAGGGCTTCCAGCCACTGTAAATCAACTCCAGACACGTATGCCACTTTGTGCATCTAGCTTACGTGGGTCCTGGGGAATCGAACTGAGGTCCAGCTTTGCAGGCAAGTGCCTTAATCACCAAGCTATCTCTCCAGCCCTGGAGTATTTTTTCTAAGTATTTTTAAAGTAAACTTTGCCTAACAGGTCAAAGTAACCAATCAGAATATGAGAAATTAACTTTGTTTCTTTTTTTCAAAGTTTTCATTTATTCATTAGAGAGGGGGAGAGAGACAGAGAAAAAGGAAGGGAGGGAGGGAGGGAGGAAGGGTGGGAGGGAGGGAGAGAGAGAGAGAGAGAGAGAGAGAGAGAGAGAATGGGTGCCCCAGGGCCTCTAGCCACTGCAAACAAACTCCAGACACAGGTGGCATCATGTGCATCGGGCTTATGTGGGACCTGGAAAATTGAAACTGGGTCTTTAGGCTCCACAGGCAAGCACCTTAACTGCTAAGCCATCTCTCCAGCCCTTTGTTTTTTTTATGCATTTTGTTTATTTATTTTTATTTATTTATTTGAGGGCAACAGATAGAGAGAAAGAGGGAGCGAGAGAGAGATTGAACGGGCACGCCAGGGCCTCCAGCCACTGCAAACGAACTCCAGACGCGTGTGCCCCCTTGTGCATCTGGCTAATGTGGGTCCTGGGGAATTGAGCCTTGAACAGGGGTCCTTAGGCTTCACAGACAAGCGCTTAACCACTAAGTCATCCCTCCAGCCCCCTTTGTAAGTTTTTAATGGGAGCTTCCACTTTGAGATTAGGCTTCCTTTCTTTCTTTCTTTCTTTCTTTCTTTCTTTCTTTCTTTCTTTCTTTCTTTCTTTTTGTTTTTGTTTTTTCGAGGTAGAGTCTCACTCTAGTCCAGGCTGACCTGAAATTCACTATGTAGTCTCAGGGTAGCCTTGAACTCATGGTGATCCTCCTACCTCTGGCTCCCAGAGTGCTGGGATTAAAGGTGTGTGCCACCAAGCCTGGTGTGATTAGGTTTTCATGGTGGGGATATCTTGCTTTGATTTTTTGCATTACTTGTTCTGCCTTGGGGCTTGCTCATATAGAAATATACCTTTTATTTTTCTAAGATTGCAGCAATAGTAGCTCTTGTGGAGCCTGTACTGAGTGGTCTGGTCTGCCTTGATTGAGGTGGGTCTGGGATGGCAGTCTACCTGCAGGTTTAGGCTGGGTATACTTCAATCTGAGCAGGCTGCTCCTTGTGTGTACAGTCTCCAGGCAGTTCTGATTCTGGCCCTGGAAGGCCTAGCCTACTCAGTGCCCAGGCTGTGAAGTGTGATCAGCTAGGAAGTCCCTACACTGGGAGGTACAGGCAGGCAGGCCAGGCCAGAGAGTGAGGGGTTGTATGTGAAGGGTGAGGGGAGGGTGAGTTGAGGTCACCTAGGCCCTGGTTGCCCTACTGAACACTCAGGTCTTTGGAGTGCAGTCTGTTCTGGAATCCTTAATGATGGCAACTGGTCAGTGGGTGCTCATGGGTTCAGGGCTGGAAGGGAGTCATGTACTTAGTGTGGTTGGTCTCCAATCTCAGCAAGTAGGGACTGGAGTTGTACCTATATATGGAGCAGTGAGGAAGCTCCCTGAGCCCAGTCACCCTATCCTACTGAGGACCTGGAGCTCTAGAGTCCCTACTTATGGCAGCAGAGCATATGATAGCTTTTATGTATATTTTCACATATACAAAATAGTCACATAGTTAGATGACAATATTATTTAAAGTAAGCTTTAAAATGTAATTACTCTTAACATTGAAGGCAAGGGAAACTACATTCATTTTGTCATCTTAATTGGAACTATTAAAAAAGAAAATTTAAGCAGTAAACATTATGGTTGGCAATCTAGTATGTTTTTGTTTCTGTATGTGAATTTTAATTCTCTTTAAAATTGTCTAGGTAACCAAAGATTTCTCATCCATTAACTTGATGTAATACCATTCCAGATACTAATGTCAGTTAAGGACCTTAGGAATTTCATTTTACGCTGGTGTTATCACTGACAGAATGATAGCATTTAGTTTTGCACAGCCACTCTAAGTATAAAACCAAGCCCAGAAGCTTTGCAGTCTTGTGCAATGCTCAAATACACTGATTCTTTCTCCCTCTAATGATTGCTTGTTACCTTTAGTTTGGCTGACACAATACACGCATTTCAAAACCCCTCACAGTTGGAAACAGTGGTAACAGGTCTACACAGAAATATTTAGAGGTTCATGAGTCAACGAGAAAGCCAGCTGACTCAAGCCTTGCAAAAAATAAAATATGGGCTTGGCTTTTATTCCATATTGCAGGAATTCCAGGAAGGCACAGCTGTTTTTTTTTTTTTTTTTTTTTTTTTTTTTTTTTTTTTTTTTTTTACGTAGGGTCTCACTCTGGCCCAGGCTGACCTGGAATTCACTATGTATATATATATATGTATAGTCTCAGGCTGGCCTTGATCTCATGGCAGTCCACCTACCTCTGCCTCCCCAGTGCTGGAATTAAGGGCATGCCCTACCACGCCCAGCCTATAGCTGTTTTTAAATTCTAAATTTTCAAATCTGTCTGATATATTCAAGGACTCACCTTAATTTGAAGTAAGTGGCTGGGGTCTGATCACACTTGTCCTTTTATAAATCTGCCTTTGAAATTGAGTCTTCTGTATGTATTCCCAGCATCACACTTGTGATGGTTAAATTCTGTTGTTCACTTAATCAAATTAGGAAAGCACAGCTGATTTCAGGAAAGATTAACTGCAGGAGGAAGTCCTTCCTGTAGAGTGGGCAGCCCTCTTGGTGGTGGGCTGTATATAAGAAAGCTCTGAGAGGAAACAGTCTTTCTCTCTCTCTCTCTCTCTTTTTCCCCCACCTGGCTGCCTATGCTGGTGAGTGCCTTCACTTGTACGCACTTCTGTTCTTTTCTGCTATACTTCATTAGCATTGGAACCATTTGCTCTGCTTTCCAATGTAGACTGAAGACCAGCAGCTCTCTAGGAAGCCTTCAGGCCTTCAGTGCTGGATTGGGACTGCTGAAGCATCCAGCCACTTGGACTGAGCAGCTACTGAGTTCCTTGTCTCTCATGCATGCAGATAGCTATCACTGGATTGCAGTAGGCTAATACAATACATTCCCTTTTTAATACTAATTCAGTCTATTGGCTCTGTTCCTGACTAATACAACACTGTCTTTTCTTCAGTGCTATAAAACAGCCACATGTGCCCTGCATGTCCTGTCCCTATACCATGCTGTTGCTTCTCAGGGTTAATCTGAGTATACCTGCCTTTTGTTCAGCGTACAGCAAAAATCAAGGACAGTCATTTCTAGCATGCTGGATAGGATCTCAGAGTTCAGGTATTCACTGGAAATTTCAATTAAATCCTTGGAAAAATATTGTGACATAGTTACTCAGCCCTGCAGACTACAAATGAGACAGTGTGTCCACTCTGCCTCATGTCCTTTTGGGTTTCAGCTTCCGGATGTCTCTTGCCCATAGTTGTCCCACGTTGTTTTCTCTTGGCCCTCTGATCTTTCCAAGATCCAGGGCTACCCATCCCCCCTCTAATCACCTAGGACCACGCCTACCTCTCACCCACTAGTTTTACATATCCTCCACCTACCCTTTGCTTCCTATGCTTTCTGGCTCACTTTGAACTAGTATGTTATATTTAAGGCCTATACCTCAGAGGGTAATGCCTATGGATGAGGCTTGGGTGGGGCATGTGTTCCCTAAGGTCAATTCTAACCTCCACATGCTAGTCTTACCATCCTGATGGCTCTGAGCCTCAAGGAGGGTACATGGTAAGGACTGGTCTACAGCTTCCTTTTGCTGGCTTCTTTTTGCTGGCTTCTTTTTTTTTTTTAAATATTTTATTTTTATTTATTTATTTGAGAGAGAGAAAGAGGCAGAGAGAGAGAGAGAGAGAGAGAGAGAGGAAGAATGGGCACGCCAGGGCTTCCAGCCACTGCAAACGAACTGTAGATGCATGCGCCACCATGTGCATCTGGCTTACGTGGGTCCTGGGGAATCGAACCAAGGTCCTTTGGCTTTGCAGGCAAGCACCTTAACTTCCAAGCCATCTCTCCAGCCCTTGCTGGCTTCTTTGTTCTTAGTGTAGTCCCTAGTGTAGGAGTGAGCTGGGGACAGAGTTTCGGCTCCACAGCTCCACCCTGGACAGAAGTCCCATTTTGTCACTTGACATCTTGTGGAGAAAGTACTTCTTTGTCCTTTATGCAATCATGAGAAGTCAGAGGACAAGCATTTTCTGGATCACTTCACTGGGAAGTCTTCCTAAAGTTGCCATTTTCACCAAGAAAGTAATTTAGTCACACACTTGAAGCAGGGTTGAGCATTATCTCTGAAACTTCTTTCACACTAAATACCATCCATCATAACAACAGAAATCATACAATGAAGCCAGCCAAGGGCTTAGTAGAGTCTGAGATGTATGAAGCAGCCAGTGATGGAGCAGTCTGCAGTGTGTCAGGGGTTGGCCAGCAGCCAGTGTAGAGTTGCAAATGAAGCAAGTGCCAAGTGTGACCACATGAGTGAGCGGGTGATGTGTTTCTGACACATTGTAACTATGGTGATTTCTTCAGATGTTTGCCTTGGTGAGGAAGCTTCCACTTCACACCAGCATCTGGGAAGTTCAGGGGCAAATCAAATATATTTTTCTGCAGTTGAATTCACAATTATAAAGATACCCATTTGGTCTGTGAAGATGCTTGCACATTTTTTTTTAGTTAAGTAATTTTTAATTATATAATTATATAGTGTATTAGTCAGGGTTCTCTAGAGAAATAGAACTGATAGAATGAATTGTATTCAAAAGGGAATTTATTGGATTAGTTTACAGCAGTCCAACAATAGCAGTTCTGCAGGCTTGAGAGTCAAAGAACCAGGTAGCTGCTCAGTCCACGTGGCTCCATGCCTCAGCAGTTCCAATCCAGCTTGGTTTCCAGTTCAATGGGATGTTTCTTTGTGCCTCCCAACAATAACACTCCTTTCTCTGGAACCAAGACTTCTAGGCCAGCAGAGCACAAGGATGTGGGAATAGGAAGCAAAAATGTGACTAATGAGTCACTTAGGATTATTGTGAGCAGCACTATTCCTGTTTCCACTCCTTGATTCCTGGACCCGTGGATCCGGGCTCTAGGAGAAATAGTACTTTATATAGGATGCTGATTCGGAGCATATACAGCTTTCTGGAGAACCCTGCCCTAGCCCTCCAGGCTATTGCCACCTAGTTGGCACTGTAACTATTTCTTTAAAAGGCCATTCTACCATTCTATCAAGCCAGCTGCTTTAGGATGGTGGGGTCATGGTAAAACCAGTGAAGTTCATGAGCATGAGCCCACTGCCACACTTCCTTGGCCATGGAGTGAGTTCCTTAGTAGAAGCAATGATGTGTGGAACACCGAGATGATGGATAAGGCATTCTGTAAGCTCACAGATTGTAGTTTTGATAGAAGCATTACATGTAAGAAAAAGCAAATCCATACCTAGAGTCAGTATCTATTTCAGTAAAAACAAAACACTGTCCTTTCTATGATGGAAGTGGTCCAATATAGTTAGCCTAACATCAACTTGCTGGCTGGTCACCCCGAGAAATGCTACAATATTGGGAGCTCAGTGTTGGTCTCTGCTGCTGACAGATTTGGCACTCAGCAACAGCTATAGCCAGGTCATCCTTAGTTAATGGGAGTCCATGTTGTTGGGCTCATGCATAACCTATATCCCTGTTGTTAGGCAGGACCATGCTCTGAACAAAGACCCAACATGGTGGCCGTGTCCTCTGACAGCCTCATCCCCCACGTTCCCGAGCATGATCGTGACCAGCATTCTCAAGACTCCCTTGCCTCTGCTCCCTCCCTTCCTTAAAACAGTCACATTCTTCAGCTTGCTCTAGTGTGTTAGTTATGTCCATATAGGAAACAGAGCAGCTGTCAGCTAATACATCATCTTCCCCCACCTGGGCCCTTCAAAGGGCCTTCATCTTAGGTCCAGGATGCGACTTCTCTGGCCTCGCATCTTGAGACTGGTAAACCTCGCCCGAGAGCTGTGCCAATTAACCTAAACTAGCTTTGTTGATCTGGTCTGATTTGGTTCTTTGCATCGGTCCTGCCTTTCACCTGACACCATGGCCACTTTGTTCATGGGCTCATTGGGAAATGACAAGGATGGCTGGGGAAAGTAGTTGACCACTGTGCACAGAATGAGTCAGCTTATCAACTTGATTATTAAAGTCATCCTCAGATGAGGTCACCTTCTGGTGAGCATTAACATGGGACACAACTATCTTTACATCTTCTGCCTATTCAGAGAGATCAATGCACATACACCTTACCCAAATGTCTTTCCCATCAATTTTACAACTATGATCCTTCTAAGTTCCTGACCAACCTACCAAACTGTTGGCTATAGCCCATGAATCAGTATATAACCACACATCTGATTATATTTCCTTCCAAGCAAAATGTACAGCCATGTTCACTGCTCAAAATTCTGCCCATTGCAAAGATTTCTCATCACCACAGTCCTTCACAGTTGTCCCAGAGAGAGGCTGTAATGCTGTAGCTGTCCACTTCTGGAAGTTGCCCACATAACATGCTGAACCATGTGGAAACCGTGCCCTAGTCCTCTCCTCCTCAATCAGTCCATCATAGGACAAACTACATGATACCATAGATACATGCTTGTGGACAGAAGGCATTGTGATAGGAGTGGCAACTATAGAAATTTGGGCAACTTTTTCATGTAACTTACTTGTGCCTTCAGGGCCTGCTCCAGCCTGATCATGTATATACCACTTTCACTTGATGATAGACTGCTACTATGCATATTCAACTTTATGGCCTGGTAGGTCAGATAATATCCAGCGCATAATGGGCAGCTCAGGTCTCATAATAACTTGCTGGCCCATTGACAAGCATTCAGTTTCCACTAAGGCCCAATAAATAGTAGGCTAAAAACTGTCTCTCAAAGGAAGAATAATTGTCTGCAGATGATGGCAGGGCCTTAGAGTCTCAAGGGATTCCACCGTGATTCACCTATGGGGGCCTTCCAAAGGCTTCAAATAGCATCTTTATCTGTCACTGACACCTCAAGTACCATTGGATCTGCTGGATCATGTAGCACAAGTGGCAGAGAGGCCTGTACAGCAGCCTGGACCTGTTGAAGAGCCTTTGTTTATTCTGGGCCCCATTGAAAACTATCAGCTTTCCCAGTCACTTGGTATGTGGGACAGAGTAACACACTCAAGTGAGGAATGTGCTGTCTCCAAAAATCTTAGTGGTAGGAGGGTCCAGGTGCAACAACTTATCCTTCACCTTAGAAGGAATATCTCTATATATTCCACATCACTGAACTCCTAGAAATTTCACTGAGGTGGAAGGTCCTTGAATTTTGGTTGGGTTTATTTCCCAGTCCCTGATGGCATATATGCCATCCCAGCAATTCCAGAGTGGTTGCCACCTCCTGCTTATATGATCCAATCAGTATTATGTCATTAATATAATAGACCAATGTGACACTTTGTGGAGATCCCTGCAAACTAGACTATGATAAAGAGCTGAAGAGTTAATATAACCTTAAGGTAAAACAGTGATGGTGTACTGTTGACCTTACCAGCTGAAGGCAAATTGCTTCTTGTGGTCCTTATGGACTGGTATGGAGAAGAAAGCATTCCAAAGATCAATAGCTGCATACCAGTTACCAGGAGATGTGTTAATCTGATCAAGTAAAGAAACCACATCTCTGGTATAGCAGCTGCAATTGGAGTCACCACTTGATTAAGTTTCCGATAATCCACTGTCATTCTCCAGGATTCATCTATCTTCTGAACAGTTCAAATAGGAGAGTTAAAGGGAGATGTGGTGAGAAACACCACCCTGCATCCTTCAGGTCCCTTATAGTGGCATTAATTTCTGTAGTCCTTCCAGGGATGTGATATTGTTTTTAGTTCATTATTTTCCCTGGTAGTGGCAATTCCGGTGGCATCCATTTGACCTTTCCAACCATAATAGCCCTCACTCCACAAGTCAGAGTACCAATGCGGGGATTCTGCCAACTTATAAGGATATCTATCCCAATTATGCATTCTGGAACTGGGTCAAAATAGCCACAACACCACAGGATGAGTTCAGGGACTCACTGTCAATCAAACATTTGTCAAAACTGCACTGATCACCTGACCTCCGTAAGCATCTACTTATCTGGAGGACCATAACACTGTTTGGGTCTCCTGGAATCAGCATGCATTCAGAACTAATATCCAGTGTGCCCTAAAAGGTCTGAATATTTCCTTTTACCCAAATGTACTGTTACCCTAGCAAAAGGCATAGGACCCTCTGAGGAAGGATAAAAGTAAGGGGACCTAGTCACCCCTTCATTCAAGGGGATTTAGGCTGTTAACTGGCTCAAGTTTGGAAATTGGTTAAGAGACCTTGATTCACTGTTTCTATGACTCATTGATCTGGAACTTTTCTGCTTATACAGATCCAGCATAAACAGAGTAGGCCTCTTATCTATTTTACATCTAAGAACACGATGACTAATAAGCCAGTACCAAAGGTCTAAATGAATTATACCATTATGAGCATTGTTTTGCCTATCCTATTTATTACAGCAAACATGTTCACCTTGCCTTTGGTAATTCATTATGGCCATTTGGCCCTTGTTACTCTGAGATCCAGTTAGACCCATTGCATCTAACTGACCTAATGCAGCAACTTGGGCTCTCTCTGTAAGGTCTTCTTTACATAAAAGACCAATGATTGGACACTCTAAGTATGCTGGTGCTCCCCTCACAAATCTGTTTCTTATAGTCTTAGTGAGGGGCACATCTTCTGGATGCTCCCATTTTAGGGGCAAAGATGAATTTGCATGGTAAATCCACTCCAACATTCCAAGTTCTCTGAGCCTTTTAATCCTTCCATCAGCATTAAGCCAAGGGATATCAGGCAGCTAGAGCTCATTCACAGTAAGCCATCTTTGGATCCATACTTCATCCAACCAATCAAATAAACTCTTGGCACCTCTTTTAACTGCATGAGCTGTAGTATTAAAACCAGAATCTCTGCTCAGTGAGTCCCATTTCAATAAATTAAGCCTGATCTAATTTTCTATTCCTTCCTCTTTCATTCTCACACCCTTAAAATCCATTCTCATACATATTCCCTGTGCTTCTGCTTCTACCAGTTAGAAAACTCGTCAAGTTTTTTAGGGGTGTATCCAACCTCTTTATAGGTCACATGTTCTATCTCACCTTTAGGGGTCTGCTTAGGTCTAGGGGGAAAGGTGATTGGGCACTGAGGTTTATCAGCATGATCTTGTTTGGCATTTCCTTCAGGGAAAATCAGTGCTAGTTCTGCAGACAATGCATGATTAATTTCCTTAGGCAAGGGTGGAGAAGGCAACATTTCAGGACATGGGGTGGGGATGCAACCGCTGCTAGGAGAGATAACTTCTTAGGTGAAAGAAGTTCATCAGAGTCTAGGAGTTCAATGTTCCCAGATTCCTCAGGTTCTTCTTGCAAATCTTTATTCCAAGTTACAGGATCCTACTCTTTTGCAATCAGTGCCCTCACTTTAACTTTTGATAGCCTGTGAGGCTGGGACTTGGACTTGCTTTACAAGTTAACCAATCATACAATTAGGGCTTGGGTTTGTTTTTCTGCAACTTGAGCCTTACGACAACTAGAGAGAAGACTCTCCTCTAGGGCACACTTAGAAACCTTCAGACCAGGCTGGAGAGATGGTTCAGTGATTAATTCACTTGCCTGCAAAGCCTAAGGATCCAGGTTCAATTCCTCAGTACCCATGTAAGGCCAGATGCACAAGGTGGGTATGTGTCTGGATTTCATTTGCAGTGGCTACAGGCCCTGGTACACTCATTCTTATTCTCTCCCTCCCTCCTTCCCTCTTTCTTCTCTCAAATACATAAAATAAATTCCATTGCTTTAGAACAAAACAATAAAACAAAACAAAAAAAGATTTCAGATCATGTCTGTGGGTCTTAGGCTTGGAATTTTCCTTTCTAAGCTTCTGCTTTTCCTTTAGTAGTTTATCCAGAGATGCTAGAAGCAATCAGCCAGCATCATCATTTGTCTTAATTTTCCACAAATATTCAACAGTTTTAGATACAGAGTCACTACATCTCTTGCTCTTCACAAGACATGGCTCAGGCTCACCAAATATATCTGAGTTCTTTAAATAGTTTATACCATAGATTATCAGTGCTCTCCTTATTACAAGTAAAGTTTTTAGTAGCACAAAAGTTGGAGAGCCAACTATAGATAACACCAAGCCCATTAGAGAAATCCATTCTTACAACTCTGTTTCTTTAGAACCACACCTGGTACCACAATCTATATCAGTCAGGGTTCTCTAGAGGAGTAGAAATGATAGAATGAATTGTATTAAAAAGGGAATTTATTGGTTTAGTTTACAGCAGTCCAACAATAGCAGCCTATAGGCTTGTGAGTTAAAGAACCAGGTAACTGCTCAGTCCATGTGGCTGGGTGCCTCAGAACTCCCAATTCAGCACTGAAAGTCTAAAGGCTTCTCGAAGAACCTCTGGTCTTCAGTCCATGTTAGAAGGCTGAGGACTTGGTTCCAATGCCAATGGATAGCCAAGGAAGACAGATGCATGTACAAGTGAAGCACACACCAGCAAGCAGCACTGGCAGGCAGGCAGGAGGAAGGGACTCTTTCCTTTCAGGGTTTCCTTATGGAAAGCCCACCACTAGGATGACTGCCCACGCTGAGGGAAGAGCTCACCTTGGAGGAAGAACTCGTTCAGCCCGTCCTTCCTGGAAGCAACCTCAGAGACTCACCCAAGGGAAATAAATGTCTGGATTCCTAATCAGATCAAGTTGACAACAGAATTTAGCCATCACATATGGACAATCACATGCTCAGATAAGTCATTCATGAAATGTTGACAGGCATGTGGAAGGTAATAAAGCTTTATGGAAGATAACTCCACTTGGATTTCAGCTTATGATCTTCTAGATGAGGGTGCCCATACTGCATTTTGTTATGGTCTATTAAATCACTTACCCTTCCAAATAAAGCTGATTAGAACTTTGCTCATCTTTCTTGTTACACATATGCCATAATGAAGTCAGCTTCCAGGAGAGGGCACTGGTTACAGTGCACATTCTTGTTGAACTTCTCACACCATGTTTCTGTTTAACTTACCACTGCCTCATACTTGACAGTTAAGACATCTCCAATGTCAGTTTTTCTTACCGCACATATCTCTTTAAGCAAACGGGAAGGAACCTCTATTTCATTACTTTCCTGGGGAGTCTAAAAGAAATGTCTACCAAGCCAGAGAGATGGCTTTGTCGTTAAGACATTTGCCTTGCAAAGCCAAAGGACCCAAGATTGATGCTCCAGAACCCATGTAAGCCAGATGCACAAGGTGGCACATGTGTCTGGAGTTCATTTACAGTGGCTGGAGGACCTGGGGCACCTATTCTTTCTCCATCTCTTTCTCTCTCTGTCTCTCACTCCCTCTCTCAAATAAATAAATACAACAGACTAGAGAAAGGATCCCATACACATAGGTCTAACTTGGAGATCCAGTGAGTTTATAAGCACATGGATGATGGGTTACTTACAGGGGCATGGATGACTTAGGCAACTGCATCATTGAAAGGTCACCTTACCACGAATGACAATTCATAAAAGCTTCATTATTGGAATTCCAATCCCCAGTCAACCTTCTGCCTCCTCTATGTTTTAGCCACATGCAATTGGAGCTGAAAAGAGTAATGGCCGGATTCCCTGATGAGGGACTGTGACTCTCCCACCTCTCCTTCCAGGAAGGGATGTTAACAAATCCATCACCATCACCATAGAACCAACTGTGGCTGCATTGTTCTGCTTATCTGTCTGTGTATGGTGTAGGTGGCCATAGTGTTCTGCATCATCATGGCAGTGGGCATGAATCACTGCAACTGCCTTGCTTATGACTTCATCTGTTTATAAAGCAAAGGTTCAGTTAGTACATGGACTGGAGAACTTTGTGTAATTGTGTCTTGATTCTTTGTGATTTCGAGAGTAAGTGGAGTGTTTATACTTTGGAATTGGGACCTTCAGTCCCAGAAAAAGAAAAAAAAAAAAGCCACATCTGTGTTGAAGATTCTACAAGGCTGATTGACTGATTAGAACTTCATGATTGTGGAGAGTTGAAATATAGGTCCAGAGCCAAAATTATCTTGGGCTATCTTTATTCTCCATAATACCAATTTAGCCCTCACTTCTGGGTCTGACCTAACATCCTTCCATCCTAAGCTGTTTAAAATGTATTAACTAAGCAGAAAACATGCTGAAAATAAAAATGTCAGCATCTGAATCTTTAGCAGAATATTCCCTGCCTTGCCATAACCTGCCTATCTGATGTTCTGATGTTCCTACCCATGTATTTGGCGAACACTGTAATTTATAATTTTCTTTTGTTCTGTGACTATAAAACTTCAGGCAACCACTTCTATATTAGAAAATGTCATTTGGGCAACCTGAATCCATGTTCCAGTGTCCCTTTTAGATGAGAGCTATATTTTATGTCAGCAGAATCAAAGAACTGGCAGTGGGCTGCTTGGGCTGCTGAAGCAAAGAGGTTGTATTGTGTTGCTTAGATGCCTGCATGAATCCAGGCTTGTGTATAGTAAATACTAATAAGGAAAGACACTGATGTGAAAGTGGATGACTCAACTTGAAATAAAATGAAAGATTTAAATACTACAATATAGTGTTATTTTTATCTTAACATTTAAATGCACAATTATCTTAGCTACATCTTGGATTTTTTTCCCTTGGATATGTTGTGCATTTGGAGGAATGCATGATGGCCTGTATAGATTTACTATGATAGTAGAAATTTGAAGCTTTATGGAATTCAGAGCGATCTAAGCAATTATATTCAACATAGAGATGTTCTTTTCATAGTGATTACAGTCATATATTTTCTTTATACCAGATTGCCCCTGAATTAGTCTATAATCTCTTTTTGCTGATATTCACACAAACACCTGCTGATGCATGCATGCACACACTGTTCAGTTACTCATTTTTCCTGTCAGCTCTGTTTTTATTTTGATATTCCTGAGTTCTAATCTTAATTTTTTTTGAGGACATCATCCAGAGTCTTAAATTGTACCTTCTGTTTGTACTGTAGCTCAGAATGGTCTGGCTTTTGTACTAAATACAATCCTCTCTGTGAACCAAACTGAAGAAGACTGATGACAGTTTCCCTTCCTGAGAGGTTTTCAGCTGTGAGACACTTTACTGGTGGCTCCAGTATATCAAGCCATGTAATCCTGTGAAAAATTTCTGTCGTTGTCAGGATTATTATTCTTTATAACAGCACAGGACATGTGGCCCAGCCAAGGGAAGAGGCCTTTCGGTGATCAGAAAGGTGTAGCTCACAGAAGGTCTTAGTGGCGGAGGCTGTGTCTTCCGTTTGTGTCTCTGCTTGTTTCTCTAGGGTCTCTTCATATCTATGACGACATCTTGTGAATCAGTGAGGCACTGTGAGTTCCTCCTGGGCTCCAGCTCTGCCTCAGCCTCCCTGAGAGCATCCATGGATGGGGCCATGTGATGTGGTAGCCTTACATGCCTCACTTTTCTTTTCCGTTTCTGGCTTGTTTCTTTAAAAATAAGGGAGACCAAGGAAGGAAAAGCCTTGTAAGCATGCTGGGAACTCTGACATAAACAAATGACAGATGACAGAAGTGTACCATGATGGTGAGTCCTGTGTCACTTGGCAAGACCATGGATTGCCGTGACATGTGGGCAAGCATCACTGTGGCTGTGTCTGTGAGGGTCTTTCTGAGGTTTGCATTTCAATCCATGCACTGAGAAGAGCAAACTGGCCTCTTGTAGGAGGGTGGGCTTCATCTAACTAATTAGTCAAAGGCCTAACGAGAACAAAAGGCTGGTTTCCTACATAAGAGATAATTTCTCTGTATGGCACTCCATGCGCTGGTACAATGGCCTTCTTGGAACTCCAGCTTGCTGACTCACCATGCAGCCTTAAAAACCTGTCAGCCTCCATCCCTGTGTGGACCAATTCCTTATAATAACCTCCTTCTTTGTGCATAATATTTTACTGATTCTGTCCCTCTGGAGAGCCCTAATACACCAATGCAAGGTCCTCAGGGTGAATAAAGCCTGGTCGGTGTTATAGTGGGCTTGTGAGTAACATTTGCTAAATCTTTAGGAATTTTGTGTGTTAAACAACACAAGCATATGAAATTTGCATTACAAATAAAGATAATAAAATTTCAAAGCACAACATGTCCTAAGTTTTTTCCTAACACTTCAAGGTTCTTTATTTCAGGCCTGTCTACAGGCAAGTGCATCACCATGCCACACCATGCCTCCTCACTTGCTGTCCAAGGCCATTGTGTGAGATGCTTGGGCTGAGCTGTGGGTGGTCATCTCATCCTAGAAGCCAGCATCTCATGTTGAGCCTGACTTGTGCTCACTGTGACTGCAGTGATGGGGAATAGTACGGCAATCGTGCTGATGAAACTTGAAAGCATGTTGATTCTGTGACCATCACAGTGTAAATAAAACAAAAATCTGAGCATATGTTATTTTTTAAATATATTTTATTTTTAAAATATATTTTATTATTTATTTGACAGAGAAAGGGGGGAAGAAAGTGAGAGAAAGAGGGGGGGAGAGAGAGAATGGGTGTGCAAGGGCCTCCAGCCACTCCAGACAAACTCCAGATGCTTGTGCCTCCTTGTGCATCTGGCTAATGTGGGTCCTGGGGAATCAAACCTAGGTCCTTTGGCTTTGCAGGCAAATGCCTTAACTGTTAAGCCATCCCCTCAAACCCTTTTTTAAAAAAATATTTTTTATTTTTTATATTTTTAAAATTTATTTTGAGGGAGGGGAAGAAGAGAGAGAGAGAGAGAGAGAATGGTGCGCCAGGACTTTCAGCCACTGCAAATGAACCCCAGACATGTGCATTCCCTTGTGCGCATGTGCAACTTTGCATGCTTGTGTCACTGTGCATCTGGCTATGTGGGACCTAGAGATTCAAACATGAGTTCTTAGACTTCGCAGGCAAGTGCCTTACCACTAAGCCATTTCTCCAGCCCTGAGCATATGTTATTTTAAAACACTATTTGCCTCTGTGTGCGTGTCTGTGTGTTTGTCTGTATGTGTGTAGGCATGCCAGGGTCTCGTGTCCCTGCAAATGATTTCCAGATAATTGAACCACCTCTTGTGGGTGTGACTTTGCATGGTTGGCTGGGGAATTGAACCTGGGTCAGCAGGCTTTACGAGCAAGTACCTTTTAACTACTGAGCCATACCCCCCAGCATCATAAATTCTTTTAGTAGTCAAAATTATTACTTTGTCCAGCAAGAAATAGCTCACAACATGGGCAAATGAGTGAACCTGTGTGATTTTTCACCCTGCTTATTAATCTAACAAAACTCCCCACTGATGTTCCTGTCAGATCCACACTTGTTTTGCGGACACCACTGCTGCACTGAGTGGTGTTATCAGTGAGTCTTTCCTCAGTCTCACTCAGAGACACTGCTCTCACTGATTTGCTGATAGAAGTATAAAATGGATAGTGGCAGGTGTGTAAGAAACATGCAGCACACTGAAGTTGCTAAGAACATCAAAATTTACACTAAAGAACCTTATGTTTTCCTTTTGAGGTTTTATGCTCTGTGTTCCTTGGCACTTCAATCTGCAGGGATGCAGATGCTCTCTCATCCCAAAGTGCCTGGTCAGCATGTCAGCCCACCATTGCTTCAGATACAGGACAGGATTCAACAACTCATCGAGACACATAGTGAACTACCCACCCTAAGACTGAAAAGCATCAGTGTCTTGTTAACAATCCTCCCTTCTGAGCAAATATAGAATATGCTGCCTACACAATAGGCAGCCTTTTCAGGATCCAAGTGATAACAAGTTTGCCTTCGCTGAGCATATTCTACCTCAAGCATCATCTCTACAGTGCCTTCCTCAGTAGTGACTTGAAAACCTGGCTGTGGAAATCAAGATTGATGATTTACTGAGATAATCAGACTTTATAAAACTGTAAACTTTCATGCTTTTGAGGACACCACCAAGAACTTCATAGATAGCTGCAGAATGGGAGAAGGAATTTTCAGGTCCAACAGCTGGTCTGGTCAGGGCATTCACCCATAGTTCACAAAGTCCTGTCACATCTATATTTCACAGGACTGGTAATCAAGTTAAAAAGGACAGAGGGTTCCCAGTTTGTTCTGTTAGGCAGAGAGCTCAGTACTGCCATTCATCTGCTGGCAGAAATTCAGATGGGATTTAAAACATGCGGCTGTGCTCAGATCCACTAGAGATGTAAAACACCAGGCAAATCACTATCCAAACCTGACAGGTGATGGGGACATGAGCCACAGCACAGGAAAGGCAGTCCACTGGAAGCAGCCACTGTGGATGCATAAACTTGTCATTAGCAAACCACCAAATGGAAGCATGGACTGGCCAGAAGGTGCTGACTTCAGATACCCCTGCCTTACCACCTGGGCCTGCCTCACCTCCAGAAGCCCACCAGGTCCTGAGGATGATAGTTCCCCTCATGCTTCAAGTGTCCAGAACTTTCTCTTCTTAACAAGCCTCCTCTTAATGGCAATCTACATGACCCCACCTATAAGTCTATAACAGCATAAGAACAGAGGGGAGGGAAATATAGGTCTCAGCTTTCTCTTTCTTCCCCTCGTCTCATGACGAGAGACTAAAGCTAAGAAAGACTCAAGGATACTACAGCCCAAGGTGCAGGCTCACTGAAAGAATAAGACTAATTTACAGCACTATTGGATGGTTCCCCCCCTTCACACCTATGGCCACATCACAGGGCTTCTATATGGGTACTGGGAATTAGTGCTGAAGGGGTTACTGTTGGTTCAGACCTGGTTTCAGGAGAAACCTCTAAGGAGACACAAAGAAAACAGGAGAGACAGAAAACAGGACCCCAAGAGTGATTTTAACTTCTTAAACCTGCTTCAGCAAACATTAAACACAGCCTGCCTCCTTTACAGACAAACATAGAGCCTCACATGAAAGGACAATTTAACTCGGTGTCCTTTATTTATTATAACATATCCAGCACTCAGTAAAACAGTGTAAGACAATAGTGAATGTAAGAAGATGTCCATAGACACAAGCCAAGCATAAGAACCAGAGAGATTTGGAATTGTCAGAACAGGAATACTAAGAGTTCTAGTGGGAAAGATGGACACTTGCGAGAACAGACTGGATACAGAAGAGATGGGCATTCTAAGAAACAATCAGAGACAGAGAGAGAGAGAGAGAGAGAGAGAGAGAGAGAGAGAGAGAGAGAGAGAGAATTGCTGGGAAATCCTCCACCTCATCTGCCTTTGAGGCCTTATCAGTACAGCCAAGGTCACAGTCAAGGAGGAAAGTGGGCTTGAGGGTTCCCTGTAAATACTTCCTAAACCAAAGAGCAAAGAAAAAAAAATTGAACAAAGTGGAACATGTCAACCAACAGCTGTAGAGAATTACTAAGCGTGTAACATATAGGCAATAATGATACCAGGAAGAGGGGGAGATAAGAAAGGAACAATGTTTGCAACACAAATGGTTGAGAATGGGAGACATCAAACCACAGATTCAGGAAGCTAAGAGAACATGCAGGTTACGCACCTGAAAGTACACCTAGGTACATCATACATAGTCCAGGTGAGGAAATGCAAAGACAAAATCTGGAAGACTTCAGAAACCAAACAGTTACCCTGCAGAGGAAGAGGACATTCATTACAAAGTTTATTCTTCAAAAATCATCCAAGTTGGAAGAATAGATTGAGCTCTTTAATGTTTTGGAAGAAAAAAACATCAACTTAGAATTCTGTTTAAGCAATGGATTCATCCAACAGTAGGAGAATGTGTGCTCTTCACAAGCTCATAAAAACTGTGCATCAAGACAGACCACATCCTAGGTCATAATATCTCACAAAATTTAAAAGAATTGATACCATACAATGTATGCCTTTAGATTATGATGGAATTAAGCCAGAAATCAATAATAGAAAGATGAGCAGAAAATCCCCCAATGTATGCATACTTAACAATATAATTATAAATAACATTAAGGTCAATGAAAAAATTCTCAGAATAAACTAGAAAATATCTTGAGCTAACTGACAAAACATAGAACTTATCAAAATTTTTGAGATACCCATAATAGCACCTACACAGATATTTTTATAGCATTTAATACATATGTCAGAATTGAAGAAAGAACTAAAATCAGTGATCCAAGCTTCTACCTTAGGAAATTGGGGGAAGAAGACTAAATTAAACTCAAAATAAACAGAAGGAAATAAATATGAATTTGAAATTAATGAAACCTAAAGTAAGAATTCAATAAGGAAAATAAGCCAAAAGCCTTTTTTTTTAAGACCCAAAATTTTAATAAACCTCCAGCCATGCTAAGAAAAAGAGAGAAGGCATCACAAATTACTCAATAATATTAGATGTGAAAGAATGCTCATCATTCTGAATTCCATGAACTTTAAAAAGATAACAAAAGGAGGCTGGGGAGATTGCTCAATGGTTAAAGGTGCAGGCACGGGTTCCATTTCCAAGCACTCATGTAAAGCCGCTGAAGGGCCAGACTCATTTGCAGTAGCAAGAGACCCTGTCTCCAGGGAAGTGGAGCACAGATAACTCCTCTGATCTGCATGCACACACCTATACACATACACACACATACTCTCACATACACACATGCACATACATACAGAAATAAATTTTAAAAAGATAACTAAAGGTGTTATGAACAAATACATGCCCACAAATGATGTGCTGAATGAAGCTGGTGAATTCCTTGAATGACAAATGTACTAGTGCAAGGCTTGTATCTATTTAAGAAATCGATTTAATTATTAATAATCTTCTACAATTGTAAGCACCAAGATCCAGATGAATTCACTATTGAATTTTTCAAAATATTTTAAGAAGAAAATTATTCCTTTTCTGTGCAGTCTCTGAGCAGAAGGAAGATTTTGTACCTCGTCCTGGTAGGTCAGCATTACCCTGACAGCAAAAGCATTATGAGACAGAAATACAACCCACCAGTGTCTCTTGTGAATGTGAAGTGGGACTCCTCAACACTGACGAGTAAAGGATTTATACATCCATGATCACATTGACTTATCCCCAATATTCAGAGCTGGCTCATTCTTTGAAAATTCAATTGATATCACTATGTCAACAGATTGAAGAAGAAAAACACCATATGACCATATCAATAGGCAGAGAAAGCATTTGACAAAATCTGATTCTGACTCATAATCAGAACCCTGCGAAGTAGGAATGGAGGGAACTTGTTTAGCTTGACAAAGAATGCCTACAACACCCTGCAGCCAACCCCACACTTCATAGTGAGAAACAGAGGGGTTTCCGCTGATGACAAAAACAAATCCCTCTTTATCATTATGCTGGAAGTGTAGATAATAAATGAGACAAAGCAGGGTATATATGTGAGGAAGGAAGAAATAGATCTCTTTTTCACAGATGTGATTATCTCAGCAGACATCCAGAATTGTCTAAATCCCCCTACACTTAATTGTTGCAAGATACCAGGTTATTATACAAAAATCAATCAGTTGCTTTAATGTATGCCAACAACAAAAGCTCAACTCTCTTGGTTAGAGAAGCTTCTCATTTCAGATGGCAGTGACCTTGGGATGACTCAGAAGGCACCATGGTGCTGAGAAAAAGTAACAGAGGAGTGCTCAGCACTGAACTATCTCTATCACATCTTCCTAGACTCAGGGTTCATTGTGGAAGAGGTGGCGGAAAGAATGTAAGAGCCAAAGGAAGGGTAGGACTCCTCACAACGTGCTCCTCCAGACACAAAATGGCCTAGATATCTATGATCTCACAGTGCCTGACACTACCTATACAAGACCATCATAATAGGAGGAAAAGATGATGGCATCAAGATAAAAGAGAGACTGATTGAGAGGGGTGAGCAGTATGATGGAGAGTAGAGTTTCAAAGGGGAAAATGGGGGGAGGGAGGGAATTACCATGGGTTATTGTCTATAATTATGGAAGTTGTCAATAAAAAAATAAATTAAATAAAAAAACTTGGAATTTGAAATAAACAACAGTGTAAAATCAACACCCCCCCCAAAAAATGAATGAACTATTTGGGTACAAATCAAACAAAATACTTCAAGATCATTATAAAACTTCTAAATAAATGGATCAATATTCCAGGTTCATATAAAGGAGGAATCAATATTGGTAATATGGCCCTGCTTACATAGATTAAAATTAATCTCAGGGCTGAGGAGACAGCTCAGTGGATAAAGCACTTGCTGCACAAGTGAGAGGACCAGAATGTGGATCTAGCACCCAAGTAAATGTTGGGTGGCTGTGGAGTCCCACACATAATCCCAGAATTTGGGAAACCATAGACAAGCAGAATCAGTGAGCTCTGGGTTCAAGTGAGAGACCCTGCTTTAGTGAAATAGAGTGGAGAGTAATCAAGGAAGATGTCTGACATAAACCTCTGGCCTCCACTTGTACACACAACACACACACACGGACATACACACCACACATATGTTTACATGCACAAAAGGCACCTCAATCATAATCCCTCTAAATAGTCTGGATATTGGCAAACTAGTTCAGGATATAAAAGAAAAGGAAACAAAGGCATGAATAGCATGTGATGATGAAGCACAAAATTGGAAGTTATGCTACCTTACTTCCATACAGTATGCAGACAGGGTGATACCAGTGAAGAAGTAGACAAGGGGGTCAATGAGACATAACAGAGAGCCAGAAATGGACCCAACACAATTTAGTCACCTGATTCTGTGCAAAGGAGCTACTCAGTCAGACTAAGACCGTTTTCAAGTAATTTTGCTGGACTAGCTGGACGTCAGCATGCAAAAGTTAATCTAGACATAGAACTTACATCTTGCAAAACATGGATGGCAGGTGTGCATGTAAAATGCTAAGCTATAGACTCCTACAAGATATAAAGAGGATGTTGAGGTGACCTTGGCATGGTGATGACTTTAGGTATAACTTCAGAGGCCATGAAGGAAAAAAATAATTTAGACATCATTAAAATTATAGATTTCTACTCTGTTGAAAGGTACTCATAGAATAAATTACAAGATACAGACAAGACTTAGAGTAAATATTTACAGTTCGCTAATCTAACAAGTGACTGCTTTCTTTCCAAAATATACAGGGAACCTTGAACTCAACAAATCTTATTAAAAATGGGCGCTTTGGGAGTTACCCCTCCGAAGATACATGGATGTCATACAAGCGTTTGAAAAGATGTGTCATACTACATGTCATCAGGTAGATGCAAATTTGAAAGTGCAACACTCCTGTGCATACCTGTCAGGACGCTGAGACCCAGAACAAACAAGTGGCAGCCCTTGCAGGATGTGGAGCAGTGGAACGTGCGCCCCCTGCTGTGCACAGTGCAAAGTGACGCAGTTTGGTAGCTTCTTGCTTTTTAATTTACCAAATACATTAACAAATTATGTCTAAAACTAAAAACTTCCGAACAGCAATGTCTACAGTGGCTTTGTTAAGGTATTAAAACATGGAAACAACCAAGATGTGGTGCTGGGCAAGGATCTTAGGGCCTTATGCATGCTACTGAGCCCTGATTATAATAATTTATAAAGACCTGAAAACAAGTTGTTGAGAATGTGGAGAAATTTAAAGCTTGTTCGCTGCTATAGAATGTGAAATGGTTTATACCCATGGAGAACAGTCTCACATTTAACACTTCAAACATGAAGCTACCGCATCACTGAATGAGTCCTCAAGAGATGTGACATCCTACATCCATATTCACCCTTGGACACATGGCTTGGGCTGTCTTCATCACTCAGAGATGTGTGCACAACCAGTGCTCACTGACTGATATGACAGTGGATACAGTGAGGTGTGGCAATGCAGTGACCTGTTGCTTGGCAACAGGAAGACATACTGCAGCATGGTGGGGCCTGGAAGCATCACACTAAGTGAGAGGCACATGAGGTCGTACCCTAGAAGGCTTGCTTCAGCTGGAGTTTCAGAACAGGGCACTCTGTGTGACAGGAGTAGGTGATAAACATCTGTGGGTGATGGGATCACCAAGAGGTCTATAGGTGATGGGATCCTGCATGACTGCAGGCCTCTCTATAGAGTGATGGGAATGTCCGAAAGTTGACTAGTGAGGTTCACCCAGCTCTGTGGACACATTAAAACCCACTGTGCCTTTTAAGCAAGTGAACTGGAGAGTCAGCTAATTATTTCTTAATAAAACTATCAAAGGCTCACTACTTATAATATTGGTTGGAAACCATGATTTTGACTTGTTTGTTCAGAAACTTCACCTGCCAGCAATAAGCCACAGCTCTGTTTTCCTTGCCTTACCCTTCCCTGTCCTGCCTGAAGTTTTTTTTTTCCTTCGAATACTTTATTTATTTTTAAGGGGGGGTGGGAGAAAGAGGGGGAGAGAGAGAGAGGAAATGAATGGGTGTGCCATAGCCTCTAGCTGCTGAAAACTCCATCCAGATGATCAGTTTGTGCATCTGGCTTTAGGTCGTTAGGCTTTATAGGCAGGCACCTTAACTGCTAAGCCATCTTTCCAGCCCCTGCCTGAAGTTTTGGTAGACTTATTGGAAGCTGCCATAGGACATTTACTTCCCATCCCACCCTGGCCCAGCTGCACTAAAGGTGATGGAAAAATAAATCCCTTCCTCCTAGGTGTGCTCTGGGAGTGGCTCCCAAGCTGAACATAGCATGAGAGGGTGGGTGCTGGGCCTACCAAGGGCACCAGCAGGGAACCGAGTTCTCTAGCAAAGTTCCTTGCTTCACACACTCTGAAGTGAGACTTAGAAATACAAAACTATTTCTATTCACAAACCTGTTACCCTTTCTTATAGAATGTCAGTTGAATCTTGGTGATATGAGGAGGGCCAAGGGGACAGAGTGAGGGGTAAGGGTCCTTGTCTGTGCACAACCAGATTCTGTCTTTACTGTATGGCTTTCAAAAGTGGAGTCCCCCCTTACCCAAGTTAAAAAGCCTTTGGGAACAGACAAGACGAAAAAGGTTTCTTTACACATTTCAAGTTATAAAAAATAGCCCTGATTCCAGATGCTGACATTGAAAAAAATACATAAGATTTTTTCACAAAAACAAAAACAAACCATAACAACAACAACAACAAAAAACTTGTGCAACTTTTTCCCTGGATGGTGACTTTGGTCTTCATATGTGAATCACCTGTGTAAGTTTCCTTATAGTACATGATTCCTGAAGGATCTCATAGGGAGCTAAATCACAAATCTAACCCAGTCCCACTTCTTGGGCTGTGAAGGCTTCTGTGAAGAGCCCTCTGAATGTCAACTCTGGTCATTAGAAGACTTTTAATTCCGAGGGTGATGGTTGTTCTTGAATCCAGGTGAATTCAGCATCCGGCAAGCTTCAGAAGCAGTAGCAGTGACTCCACTAAGGACCATGATGATAGTGAGTGAGGCTCTCTTCTAATGTGATTATAATGACAAAATAATAAAAACATTTAAGTAAGTGGAGATTATAGCATTAAGTATGCTGATAGCCAAGTACTTGAGGAGATGTGTCTGCCATAATGAGAATCCTTTTGACCATCCATTCACTCCATGAGGTAGAGACTAGCAGAGGAGCAATGTAATGACCTGTAGTTTTATTCTTTTTCTGAAAATGTGCTATTGCTATGGTGACAGGTGACTCTGTCCTCTTTACATACCCTGGCATGGAACTAGAGGAAGGACATTATGGTTTTGTGATGAGCACACTAAGTCTGAACAGAATACCTGCTGGTTGTTACTGTGTAGTTAGTTAAAATCACTGTCGGATAAAATAAAACCCTGCTTTGAAATGTGATCTGCATTCTCAGCTACAAGGAAGGCCTGGGATTCCTGGAGGCTGTGTCTTCATGGTGGGTCCCACTCATCCACTCAGAAAGACCTGTCATCTTGAGACCAAGCTGCAGGCCATTCCTCACATGGGCTTTAAAAGAAAAGACTATGAGATCTGAGATGTGATGCCTGGCATAAGGCCCATCTAAACACTGGGTGGACACAGTGCTTTTCAGCCTGGGAGTTGAGCCCCATGGAAGGAATCTGCGAGTATCCTCAGGCTGGATTCCATAGGACTTCCCTGCTCACATAAGGCCAGAGGTTTTAAAGGTTGTGTCAAGTTTCATCTGCCCAGAGATGGGTTGGAGCACTTGGCTTCAGCAGTGGAGAAAGGGCATAGCTGTGTATGGGATACCAGAGATGCTAGAGCTGGGCTTCTGAGAGAAGAGCAGCCAGAGGGCAGTGAAGATCAGGCAGATCTCTCAGTCTAGATGGACTGAGGCCAGACATGCCATCACTGACCTCAACTATGCCATGTGTATAGAGGGGCATGGAGGCATGCCTATAGCAGAGGGCAGAGGGACATCAATGGGATCCCAGAACATTCATACATTTTGGAAAGTAGGTGCTCTGGGGAGTTGATGCTGGACGGTCCAGGTCATAGAGGTGCTATGGTGAGCAGTCAATATGTTTCCCAAACATAAAGTCAGTTAACTCTTGCATGGCAACCAAGTGCACCATATTATACACTTGGCAACAATTCTTCAGTTAGTTAAGAAGAAGATACAACCAGCATGTATGAGAGTCATGACAAAATATTTTAAGCAGAAGTGTTCTGATTCTTTGATACTTTGATACTTGGGTCTGAATCCTAGATTAGAATGACCTGTGGTATGCCACATAAGATGACATGAAGAGTCAGCCAGTGAAGACAGCCCTGCTGAGGTCTCTGCAAGACTCCTTGCCTTCATCATGGCCAAAGCCAGTGGGGGTTGCATGGATCACAGCCCGACACCACTGTGATGCCATGAACTCATCCTTTTCTGTTCACCAAGTTTCCCTTAAAGAGATATACAGTAGCACCTCCAAATTCCTATAGATCCAGAAAGTGTGAGTAAAGAAGCCATTTTTGAAATAAAACATTTTATCTATATATTTATCTATCTATCATCTACCTATTTATTTGAGAGAGAGAGAGAGAGAAAGAGGGAGAGGGGGTAGATAGATTATGGGTACACCAGGGTCTCTAGTCACTGAAAACAAACATGGGTACTGGAGAGATGGCTTAGCAGTTAAGGTGCTTGCCCGCAAAGCTTAAGGACTTACATAAACATCCACTTTTTTATTGAACATGATGCTAGGATCCTCACTTAGGGAAGAAACAGAATCTAGGCCCTTAGAAGTTGGGCAGTTAAACTGCTTGTAAGGCAGAGAAAGCAAAAGAAGAAAAGCTTCAAATGGATAGTTCACAGCCCTTACAGAAGGGGTAATGTGAGGTAAACCAATCAGAATCTAGTAATTGCAGAGTTTTTTTTATGGTCTTTATATTGTCTAACACACAAATGTAAGTGGTACACTGTTAGGACTGTGAGGTCAGGACGAAGGCAAACATGTCCACTGGGCTCTGTCCTCACTCTCTCTCTCCTTGCTGGGGATGTCTGTACAGGGCAACTTGTCACTCTTCAGGAAGAAGCTTAATGTGTTAGCATGCCAAGACTCACTCCAGAAAGCAAATACCCAGGGAAATGAATATGCTGACATGATTTCATTAGCAGGTTTTGATAACAGTATTGGCCTCATTACTGGTTATGCTTCAAGTCCACTGCAAATGTATTTCCATTTTCCTCATGCCAAGTAATATTCAGCAAGGAACATATCCAAGAAACAAGGAGAGTTTCATATGTAGGGAAAATTCATCTTTCTTTAAAGACCATTTGGAAAAGCAAGTTTAGGAGATTGGGTGTAAGCTGAAGATAGTTTTTCTGTCCACTGTGATTATTCTGTGAACTATACACCCTATCTTCCCTAGTGAAATTGAACATCTGTTTTTTTCTCTCACTATTCAAGTAGAAAATAAATAATTTCAAGAGAGTCATGTTAAATTAGTGAAAGAAAGTTCAAGTAAGTCAAAGTTGTGATCAGATATTTAATTTTACCTTCAGAGAAGTCTTATATAATGTTTAATAAAAGTTCCTACCTATTAATGAAGGTTTATAATAATTTATTCATTATTGTAAGGTCTGCATATCATGTTTAAAGTCATAAAGAACACATGTGAATGAATAGTGGTGTCATCTATGATCAGGTCTGCTGGGCAGATGTCTGACGCAGGCTGAGGTGAAGAACAGAAAGTGTTTCAAAGTATTTGCCAGGCAAATGAATTTTTTTAATACTTTCATAGCACTCCCTTAGTGTTCTGTTATCCTCTGAGATACCTGTTTTCTGGAATAGTCATGCCTCATACAGCTGCTGTGGGGTTGTAAATAGTCTCCAGTGTGTTTTTGTAACTCTACATTCACACACCAGTTACATCAAACACTGTCTATAAAATTAAGAATTAATTGATGAATTAATTATTTCAATGTCCAGCACAAATATCCTAAGGAAAAGAAGGGCCTTTGGCTTGGTAAGAGTTGACTGACATAGAACATTGGTTAAAGTCTGCCATGTTTTTTTTTTTTTTTTTTTAATATCATGAAGGCAGTTTGTTCATCTGGATCTGTGTGTCTTTGTAGAAATGTCCCTTGCCCATTTGACTTGGTTAGTCTGTTGTTCACTTGTAGGAGTTCTTTTTTTTTTTTTTCCGAGGTATGGTCTCACTCTAGTCCAGGCTGACCTAGAATTCACTACAAAGTCTCAGGGTGGCCTTGAACTCAAGGCGATCCTCCTACCTCTGCCTCCCAAGTGAGTGCTGGGATTAAAGGCGTGCACCACCATACCTGGCAGGAGTTCTTTTTATATGATGAATATCAATCTTTTCTCTCAGATTTATGCTTTGAGGACATTTTCTCCCATTCAATGGGTTATCTTTTACTGAGAAGTTTGACACTATGAATGCAGTGAGTCTTGATGCCTGTTTTTTTTTTTTTTCTTCCTTCCTTGCTTTTCAGACAGACTAGGCACAAGTGTTTTCACTTCCAGAGTAATCCCTGGACAGTGTTTGACCCCATGTCCATGTGCACATTCCACTATTTCTTCTGGGCACAGTACAGTTATCTCAGTGGTTAGCTCGGCTCTTGGCTTAGCTGCTGGAGTTGGATCCTGGTTCATGTCTTTGGTGGAATGAGTGCAGTAGAGTTATTAACTCACGGTGCCTTGGCTTTCTCACTCAGAGTGGGATGGTAATGCACCTGCTCAAGGGTGATTCATGGGCTAGTGCACTCAAATCCCTGGGTGACAGGCTTGGCATGCAGGAAGTACCCAGGATAAACCATTTTGGTTTCCAGCTGGACTGAAGAGGGTTTGGTATGGCATGTTTTCTTTTTACTCATTTGATTCCTTTCCTCAGCTACAAGTTGCTGCTCTCAAGTCAACCAAGGCTTCGAATGATGGCTGTGTGCCTCATAACATGCTGAGAATTTTCAGGACTGAGCTTATAAAGAGTTTTTATGAAGTGACAGAAATTGTAAGGGAAAAATATAGTCTTATAAAGAAAACCAATTGTACTACTGACGGATATGAAGGTGGAGAGGTTTAGGAAGGCAAGATTTCTCTGCTATAAAATAAAACTCTCCCAACAGAATTCACAGATTTGAGGATTTCTGAGTCTGTGACCTGCGTGGATGCAGAGAGCCACTGGCTGCTTCAAAGGCTGATGGCCACTGGTCACAGCTGGCTACATTTGTGTCCCACCTGATGAGCTAGTTTTATTCATTTTTGATCTGTTTTCAGTCACTGGGACTTTCAAAAGATGGATTTTTTTCTTTTACATTTATAATTCCTTCATTTTTTTCCCCACAGCAGCATCTAAAGAAAAAAATTCCAAATGAATGCAATACTTTTCTTTCATATTTCTATATCTGACCTTCTTTTCT
Source organism: Dipus sagitta (assembly GCA_036346955.1). Taxonomy (NCBI): domain Eukaryota; kingdom Metazoa; phylum Chordata; class Mammalia; order Rodentia; family Dipodidae; genus Dipus; species Dipus sagitta. Next base: position 39,580,467 of record CM070783.1, read on the forward strand.
TTTATTTTTTTAGACAGTAAGTTCCTTGAAAAACAAGAGTTATTGTTTCTTTCTCATGTGATCCAGAGTTAGTACCTGGTGGCTTTAAGTGTTTGGTTAGTTAAGTCTGGGTAACATAGTGTAAGATTGATGTTTAGATATTATTCACTCTAAACATTTGACACTGATAGGTCTTTAAACACTTAGTGTGTTGAAGGGAGGCTTTCTTGTGCTCAGATGGGGATGCTGAGGTAGCCTCTGTCTTCCTTGTTTGGTGTTTGGGCCAGTAAAAATAAGGCGATGTTTATCATTCCTGGCATGGAACCTGACACATGGGAGCACATTGTCTCCTGGTGTCTTGCTGTTTCAAAGTCCCAGCAGAAGGAGGTGTCAAACCTGCAGAGGTTGTAGCAATGTCCTTGTTTTATGTAATGTGTATGGTGTAGAGTTTGTGTATCCATTTCTCCCTTATAGCGGGAAGTCATCTGCAGGGCTCTCAAAGGTATGTTTGAAAAATCACAGTGTCCCTTTATGTTCTGAATTCTAGTTCAGTTTTGCCATCATCTTACCTTGGGCAGATGATAGCTTTGTCCTGCTATGTCCTCAGAATTAAGTTAATTGGCCAGACAAGATGGTTGGAATCTTCATCGAATCCTAGGGTGTGTTTGATTTCATCACACACACACACACTTCATTATCTAGAATGCTTTCAACCTATGACCTAACAGGACATAAAGTGCCTGCCTCTAGGCTCAGACTGGCTCATGGCAGAGGGTCTTATTCCTATGGTGCTGTCAGTGGCTCATCCAGTGGCCATGGCTCAGGACACAGGCCAAACCACTGGCCTTGGACTGCATCTTCCCTTTAAAGACTGCAGAGGAAGGACTGGGGACCTTGTGGAGGCTGCTCTGACAAATCATTACCATCCAGGAGCAAGAGCGTATACAGTCAACATTCCAGTCAACATACTGACTCTACTTATGGGCAGAATGTAGTTTGGTGAAGTGCATTGAGATTCTTATCTACCATCACCATGTCATGCTCTGTGTCTTTAATTAGTGTTCGGGTTTCTAAAGATCTTCCTTATAAGGGATCAATAAAAAAAATGTAAATGAGACCAGTATAAACAATGTATCTGACTCTTCCCTGGTCATAAATGGGGGTGGCCTGGGTTTTTCTGTATCTACCTATGTCACTATTGATCATCTTAATAGGAAAGAGTCAAGCTGATAGACCATTCCTCAAAATAATTGCTTCCTCTGTGTGCTTATCTAAATGGTAAGCTCAAACAGAACAGATGCTAAATGTCTCAGACACACTTTCAAATAAATCTTAAGCAAGAGGTAAAAGCAAATATTTGCAAAGAGCTTCATAGTCTGCCCAGTGTTTCCGCATATTTGGTTTTGACACTGTCTGCCGACTAGCCTCACGTCTCCTTGGTCCGTGGCTGCCAGCACCATGCAGACCACTAGAATTAAAATCCATAGTTCAATGTTGGGAGCCTGGGTGATCGTTACTCCTGCACTTCATCATTAGCGCCCTCTGTCTTCTGAAGCTTCCCAGGAGACAGTGCTTATAACTGGATTAGTGGGTGCATGAGCTCAGCATCAAGGGTGTGCTGGTTTCTCATGACCCCAGGTGGGCATGCCACTATCTCCTCTGAGCTTGGGTCCCATAGTTGTGAAACAGGTAAGGACATTGACCTCATAGGATAAAGTAAAATAATTCATGTAATTAGCTCATCTGTGGTTGCAAACTGCTACTTTTCCTGTTCCTCACTGGTTGTTTAGCAGTCATGAAGAGAAAACTTTGCAAAGAGAAGGAAAATATTGTGGTTTAAAGGAGAGAAGACCAATCCAATTTATATAGTTTTTTCTTTTCATAAATATAATTCTGAAAAGACTAATCAAGTATCCGAGAACACAACATTCTACAGTGGCAGAATATTTCACATTTGTTAATTTACCTAAAAAATGGCAGTTTGCCAAAAGAAAATATTTCAAGACAACTCTTATCTCTGGACAGGAACATGGGTAAGCCTTAGTGAGCCATGTCTGGATCCCCTGCTGTGAGTCCCAGGACCCAAGTGCCTCAGGAAGCCCTTTACTCTCTAGGGTGCTCTGGAGGTCAGGTTTATTGCAAAGAAGTCACTACTTGGGAATGTTATCTGTCTGCGGAGGGCTCAAGAGCTCAGTGTCCCAAGAGCTCCAGGCCAGGAAAATGGAGCAGGGCTGCCTCTTCCTCCACCTCCCTGTCCTGGCTCTGTGTGCTGCTCTGCTCTGCTAATGGCAGTCAGATTAAACTCCACCTTGATACTTCAGCACCTTGTTGTGTGGCTCCACATTATCTAGCCTTGAGTGCTGCAGAGATGATCATTTCTTACTTAAGGGAAGAACATACAATGAAAACAAACTCTTTCCCCCACACCCAGTGGCAAGAGAGTTCTGCTCACAGGCCAGCTGCAGCAGACAGCTCATAACTGAGATGGTTTGAGGAAAGATCAAAGGGGAAGGAGATAATGGTGTGCTCACTGGGTGCTGCTCACTGCCTGCCAAGTACTGCGATGGGTATCTAATGATGTGTGTTAGACTATTGGTGCCATAATATACAAGGAGGCAGTTTACCCACATAGCAGCTGCATGGTGAAATCATGCTCAAATTCTGACTTTTCTTCAGAATCAAACCATGTCTTTTTATTAAACCATACTTGTCTGGGCATCTGCTGTTGTTCTCTCTGCAATGCTTCCTACTAGTTGCTATGGCTGGAGGTTGTTTTGTGGTGGTGTCACATGGCTCCATGACTGTGGCGACCATCTTACTGAGAATGCTTGCTGCTAGGAAGGGACAACAGGGACTGGAAGCCCTGAGCAGAGATAGTCTTTCATAGCTGGGCTCAGGAAGCTGTGGGAATTGTCCTTCATTCACCTGTTTCCTGAGGGCCTAGAGGCCTGAGCAGACAACAGAGCTGTGTTCTGGGTCAGCCTTGCACACTCTTAGGGATCTTGTTGTGGGAGCATCACTACCTCTTTGGCCACCCTTCCTATGGGCAGTTCAGATCACTGCTGACTGCATAATGAAGATGCAAATCCAGACTGCTTTGCCAGGTGTTCTGGCATCCCCAGAGTCCATTTGCTGGCATCTCATATTGAACCCTGGGCTTTGTGGTTGCCCTGGAAACACATAGCAAATAAACAGGATAGACTGTCTACTTGCCTGGCTATTGCAGCCCATGAAGACTTTGGTCTTCTCTTTGAATTCTTACCTCAGCCTTCCACAAAGTAGTTGTTCAGTTCTAGTGGATGTTCAGCCCTGAGGCCCTTTGTGCACACAGCTGCTGCATGCCTGGATCTCTCTTGTATTTCTGAGCCTCCCTAGAGCCCAACCTCCTTTCCAGTTTCCCCAGTAAACAGAAAAGAAATAATAAGCAGAATTGTCATAATTTCTAATGCTTTAGAAGTTAATTTCCAACCTGAACAGGGTTCTGTGTTTTATATATATTGCCCACAAAACACTTAGCATGTCTTAAAGGGGCCACATCTGTCTATGGCTCTTTCATCAGAACATTGTCTATTTGTCAGAACATTTTCAGTTCTAGTCATAGCTTCCAGAATCACGGAATTTTCTTTCAACTGTGCTTGCTGGCCTGTTGCTTGGCTGGAAAGCAAGCTTCCCGGAGGCCTTCCTGAGTCCCACAGGTGCTGATGAAAGCTACTTTCCTCCTGTGGTCTCCCTACTCCCATGTGTTGGTATATAATGTGTTTCATGTGGAAGGCATTTTCTTCCCTTAAATATTCTCACCTGCCAGCTTTCTTTAGCATTCACAGCAGGAAACAGGTACCAGTCACCCTGAGATGTAGAATGGAATGCTATAAGATTGTGCGTTGAAGGAGGGTATAGATATTTGCTTTGGTGCTCCTGGAATCAGGAAATGCCAATATTCACAAGCCAGAGCCCTGCGAGTCTCTCTGAAGACTGACCCTACATTCTGATCTCCGAGGCATTGGTTAATACCCAACCTTAGTTCTTGCTTGCTTTTTTCTAAGTTCTTTTATTACCTGCTTAACTTACTTTTGTTAGCTATTCATTTCACAGAAAGGGCAAGAAAATATGATTTCTTTCTTTCTTTTTTGTTGTTTAATGTTTCAGGCCACTTTCTCTGAATCTCTCTGAAAGCTTTGCTCTGCTTGGCTCTGGCAGGCCTCCCCTCCTCCTGCTGAGCCTAAAACCAGGCATCAGGGGCTCCATTCTCCTGTCACTCTAACCCAGATCTGTGGTGCTGGCTTCTGGGCTGCCTGCTTCATTTCCAGGCTCACTAGACCCAAGGGTTGTTTGCACTTGAGTCAAAGGAAACGAATGCTGGATTTTTAAAACTGCCATTAAAATTTCAGGATTCATCTGATCATTTAAAGTAGATTTCAAATGTAGTTTAATCCCAAGAAACAATGTTGTTTGAAAGATTTGGATTCAGAAGTTAGGACTTTTATCAGGTCCCCACCAATCCATAGTAGAGTCCTGTTCAAGGAACTGTCTTGTGATGCCAAGCAGCCTTTGCAGTTTCAAAAGATTAATACTTTATTCCTTATTTTCTCATACTTTAAAAAATAGCTGAATTTTAATTTACATGCACTAAGCCAGCTCTTCGTCCATGTGGATGAGTGCTGAAGGAAGGTGTTTCCCCCCTTCTCATTTCTAACCACCTCCACAGGCTGGCCCTGTCTATTAGGGGTTTATGTACAGGACTATCCACTCGGTATCTATCCTCTTCCACCTTGTTTGTGTTGCCATTCCTTCATCATTGTTGAGAGTATTCCCAACTTTTCTCGCCTAGGTGTCCGCCTGCTATAAACATGAGAACCAGCCTTTTGAGGCTATTTCATGAACTGTCTCAGCTTCATCACCACAGTTGTATGACCCATGCTTGGTCTTTTGCTGCCGGAGGTCTCATGCTGGCATCTCATATTCCTCTAGCATGCCTCTGCACAGGCTTCCTACTCCCACTGCTGGTATTGCCGCAAGTCATCCTTTCTCTTTTTCATGGAGATTCTGAAACTTTCCCAGAGCACACACCTGACACAGCCATCCTCAAAGGAATGATTCTTTAATGGCAAATCTTAGCCCCCAGCCAGGAGCTGTTTTTTTCTGTTTTGCTTTGGTTAAGAGCAGTGCTGCACCTTAAACATCAGGCAGCCCTTCCTTTCAGCTGATCAGAGTCCTGACTCCGAGCAGCTGGGTCATAGCTCTGTTGTAGGCTTGTGGAGTGGACATGGTGCATAGGACAGGGCACTGACTGCAAGTTGCCTTTTGTATCCTCACTGTAGTGCCACACTGACCTCAGAGGACTCACCTGGGCCATGCTGCCATGGTTTCAGAATGTTACTAGTGTGTTTGTGTTGGAAATCACTGCTGTCCACAGAGTCATTAGGGATTATTACTTGGAAGTTAACTGGGGAATTGCAGGATGTCTGTGGGAATTATTTTGACCCAGGCCTCCCGTCTGGTCACTATAGTTGTCTCAAAGAGTTTTCTGAGGTTCCATGAGCCTTATGGACTATGTACCCATCACAGTTGCCCTGGATTACACCTTTGCTGCCTAAGGTGTTGTATGGAGCACCCCTGCATATAAGGTGCATTTCCATACCTGGCAGGAGCTGCACACCTGGTTGGAGTTCTGCCCCACAGGAGCATTAAAGGACATGATCCAGTAATATTGGAGCTGGGGGAGCTAGTACCCTTGCAAGCTCAAGCCAGTTGCTTCATGATGGAGAAGCAACTCCCAAAAATGTGATTTGAGTTATATATAGCAGCAGACTGAGGAGCCATTCTATTTCAATCTGTAGACACCCGCTCATTCCATATTTGAGTGCACTTTGCTTTAATGACTTGGGAAATAGAGTGTGTAAACCACATCAGACAATGTGGTTTCACACAATTACACCATGTGGTTGATACCTGAAATAGATGTGTGGGACTTACCTATCAGGATCTGGAAATAGATCCTATGGCTGTTCTGCTCAATGCAGTAATCTCAAAGTCCATAAACCTGTCTGTAAATGGATTAACAAATGAACATAAATGCAAAAAAATTAAAGTAATGCCTTTATACTGTCTTAGTGTACTTTTATTTGGGTAGTGGAACCACTCAGATTTACTGTGTGAAGCACCTTTCAGTAGGAACAAGTCAATGACATGTAACATGGAGTTCTCTTATTTTCACACATTTTATTTTAAGTAGTTAAAATCTAGCTGCAATTATTTCATAGAAGTATTTCTTACTGATATCAAGTAAATTGTGTAACTGAATATTTTATTTATTGGATTGCATTTCTAATTAATGATGATTCACATTCCAGCTGAATCTCATTTTCTTATAGTTTTCATTGGTAGATTTCAGTACTCCTATCATTTACACACATTGTTCTTTATAACAGGATTTATAACCCATAATGATAGCCATGTACTGCTTATATAATAGGATACCCCCCGCCCAAGTCTTATACACATCTATTTAAGACCTAAGATGACTGACACTGGCTAGCACTGGCTGTTTTCTAACAGTTGTCTGTTCTAGATAGAAAAATGCTACAGTGGTTGGGCTAGTTTGACATAAAGCAGGTTCTTGCTAGTTTAAGCATGCTGTAATAAGAAACATTTGAGTCCCTTGTTTTTCATGGTATTTAATGGGAGAAATAGATCTGCTTCTTCAAGGAGCAAGTGATAGGTATGTCCTCCTGGGGATGGGTGTTAAATTAGCGTTTCAGGTGGAAGATACAGAAGACAAGGAGAAAGGTGGAGTGTCCATTGTTTCTTGCTGTACCCAGGGCCCCTTCAGGCTCTCAGCACCTAGTGATCCCTCTTGGCCTCTCTGGTTCCCAGGCAGGTGGATTGATAACTATCCAGCACTGGACCAGGAAAACCAGCCACATAACCAATGACACAAATGTCTTTAAGGCCACAAGCTGAGTTCTTTGGGCCCTTGGTTCACCTTGGCTTGCTCCCCTTGGCTCTGCGGGGATAGATGTCTCAGGATGCAGGAACATTTGCATGGGATAGGGTCTTCAATGCCAGAAACTTTTCTCTCTTTCCTTTGGTTGAGAGACAGTGGGTGTGTGCCACTCCCCAGAGCACTCAGTAATGCTCCAGATCATTCATGTTGCTCTGGAGTTCAGAGCTCTCTTCAGGCCCAGCCGTCACCATGGGAACAGAAGAAAAGTGATGCGGTACAGAATTGCTTCTGCAGTGCTTTGACAGCTGCATGCGAGGTTGTTTTCTTAGTTGCCAGCTCCATGCTAGAGGAACTTCGTTAGGATAGAGAGTGCAGAAGTGCAGGTTTGTACTGAGACACGGAGCTGACTTGTCAGTAAAATAACTTCTGTTCAGGGTCCTGTTTATTCTCAGTGAGTTCTCACAGAAAGACAAGGTTTGTTGTCAACCTGTGACAATCCAAAGGTTCGTAGCTTCTAAAGTGTCCCGAAAAGAACCCATCTTTAAGCTGTTCCATAGGTTGGGATCTCCACAGGGCCGACTCCATTTTCCTTATTGTCCAGTTCTTGAGTCTATGCTGATTGTCAGGGTAGATCATAACAAAACAATCCCAAGTATGGAATATGTGTACTTGGCAATGTCTATGTGAACATGGATGCAGCTGGTCTCTTTTTCAAAGCGTCTCAGAATGTGTGACATAGATGATGTCACCTCCCTATGAGTTACCTCATTTTACGCCAGTTCTAGGTAGATCAGAAATCTATCCTAAGACAATAATATTTCACAGGGTAAGAATTTGTGATCTAAGTTGCTATATTCTTGAAGCAGCAGGAGAATGGCTAACATGTAATGAACATATGATGGACTGTTTTATTCATTGTGTAAGAGTTCATTGAAAATGATCACCAGGATACAGGTTCTGGGTAAGTTTTACCTACAAAGATGCTTTGGGGCTTCATTTATCAGGTTGAAGAGTCATTCTGTCAGTTTTCATAATGACTGAAATGCTAGCTACAAAATTTAAAACATTTAAGATTAAAATTTTTTAATATTTTACATTTTTAAGATTTATTTTTACTTTATTTTTATTTATGAGAGAGAGAGAGAGAGAGAGAGAGAAAGAGGCAGAGATAGGGAGAGAGAGAATGGGCGTGCCAGGGCCTCCAGTCACTGCAAATGAAGTCCAGATGCATGTGCCCCCTTGTGCATCTGGCTTACATGGGTCCTGGGGAATCGAATGGAGGTCCTTTGGTTTTGCAGGCAAATGCCTTAACCTCTAAGCCATCTCTCTAGCCCAATATTTTATATTTTAAGTATCTACAAAATCTGGATTTTTTTTACTTGACATTCCCCTTATGTTTAGATTAAAAAAGAACACCACAATACATGTTATAAAATATTGAACTAACAAAGAAAGCTGCAGCAAGGTCAGCAGATGATTATTAAACCTCCACCACAAGAGACACCCATCATTGAGCAGCAGATATACAGTATGGGGTTAGAAACCCTTATTGGGATGATGATGTATATGCTTTTTTCTCATAAAGTATACAAGGTGTCTGATATGGAATGAAAGTCAGTGCTGTGCTTCCCATGGAAGTTTCCTCATCTCAGGAGACATGATTCCTTATGGGGCCTGGCAAAAGAAAACTGAAAAGAATAAAGATTTGAAACATGAGAGTATCTGACATTCTCTTGTTTTCTCTCATACCACAAAAGTATATATGAATAAATACACATATGCCATGCGCACATATACATATATACATACTCATATACATGTATAAACACACCAACATGCACAAACACATGCATGTGTATGAATCTATTGGCCAAGGCTAATCTGTTGGCAAGCTACCTAGCTGTACTAGGCAACCTGACTTTCACAGAGGCCTATTTTTGCTACTAGCTAGTTTCCATGAAGTCCATGCCTACTAACGCTCTGGGCTGGAGGAATGGCTTAGTGGTTAAGGTGTTTGTCTGCAAAGCCAAAGGACCCAGGTTTGATTCCCCAGGACCCATGTTAGCCAAATCCACAAGGGGGCACACACCTCTGGAGTTTGTTTGCAGTGGCTGGAGGCTCTGGAATGCCCATTCATTCTCTCTCTCCCCAATTTCTCTGCCAAATAAATAAATAGAAATAAAATATTAAAAAGAAAGAAAAAAATTATAAAAATTATTTATTTATTTGCAAGCAGAGAGATGTAGAGAGGAGAGACAGACAGGGAATATGAGTGCACTAGGGCCTCCAGCTTCTGCAGATGAACTCCAGATGCATGTGTCACTTTGTGCATCTGGCTTTACGTGGGTACTGGGGAGTTAAACCCGGGTTGTTAGGCTTTGCAGGCAAGTGCCTTTAACTACAACCACTGAGCCATCTTTCCAGCCCCTATTTTTATTTTATTTTATTTTTTCCAAGCAAGGTCTCACTCTCATTCAGGCTGACCTGGAGCTCACTCTGTAGCTCAAGCAGGCCTTGATCCTCCTACCTCATCCGCCCCGAGTACTGGGATTAAAGGCGTGTTCCACCATACTTGACCCATCACCACCTTTCCTTTTGTTGTTGATTTTCCATTTCCGCTTCTCTGTGTGTGGTGTGAGTGTGTGTGTGTGTGTCCATAATATGTGTAGTGTGGTATGTGTGGTGTATGCACATGTGTGTGCTGCTGAGGTGCCCTGTGCACTCACCTGTGGTGCCGCCTGGGCTTGTCTGCAGTGGCTGGAAGATAACGTTGGGTTTCCTCTTCTATCACTCACTGGCTTGGTTTTCTTTGTGAAGGAGTCTCTTAGTGATTCTGGAGCTGAGCTCCATGATTTTCCTGTCTCTGTTTGTCCACAAGATATGCAGTTACACATATGGGTGGCCAGGCCCAGCTATTTACATGGGTTCTGGACATTCGACCTCAGGTGGTGTCAGGCCCCTTCAAGTCCTCATGTTTGTGCAGGAAGTACAATTAATCACTGACCTATCACTCCAACTTCATTCTGGCTTCTTTGTGTGTCTGTGTATGCTGGTGCTCTTGTGTGTGCATGTGTGCATGCAGTACTGGGATTGTACAGAGAGTCTTATGCACACTAGGCAAGAGCTCCAGTACTGAACTACACCCCAGCATCCTGACTTCTTTATTTTGATCTCTTGATTAATTTCATTATCATGCGGTGATTTATTTATTTTCTTTCTTTCTTTCTTTCTTCCTTTCTTCCTTTCTTTCTTTCTCTCTTTCTTTCTTTCTTTTTTTGAGGTAGGGTTTCATTCTAGCCCAGGCTGACCAGGGTGACCTTGAACTCATGGCAATCTTACCTTTGCCTCCAAAGTGCTGGGATTAAAGGCATGTGCCACCATGCCCGGCTTCAAGTGGTGCTTTTTAACATGGGTGTTTATTTCATGATTTCTTCTGATTGAGATTTCTTCTTTTAAGTGAGTGACTCCTTCCTTTTGGGGTCTACATATGCTATTGCATTGTTTTCATAACCTTAATCATTACACTGTGGGTTTTCCACATACTTTGGGGCCATTTTTCATGAAGTCGTCTCCCTCTCTGATGGAGGTATTTGGGAACTATTTTCTGAGTTATTTGTGCTGAGGAGAGCATCTTAATAGCTCTTGGTAAGAGTGAAGGACAGGTGATCTGGGTGTCACATGCTCAGGCCCTGTTCACAGGTGTAACTTCTTTATTTAAAACACTTGTATTTATTTTTGAGTAGAGGGAGGGAGGGAGAAAAAAGAGAAAGAGAGAGAGAGAGAGAAAGAGACTGAATGGGAATGCCATGGCCTCTTGCCACTGCAAGCAAACTCCAGACACATGTACCACTTTGTGCATATGGCTTTATGTGGATACTGGGGAACTGAACCTGAGCCAGAAGGCTATGCAAGTAAGTGACTTTAGTTGCTGAGCCATTTTCCCAGTTCACATGACTCTGGAGGCATAACAGGGTAATTCCATACTTCACTTCTTTTGTTTTTCATGTGTACATGTGTGTGGTATACATGCATATGTGTATGCATGTTGATATGTGTGTGAGTGCATATTTGTACATGACTGCACATGTACTTGTGTGTGCATGTGTATGGAGGCCAGAGGCTGATATTGGGTGAGTTTTGCAATCATTCTCTGCCTTATTTATTGAGTCTAGATCTCTCACATGAATCCATAGTTCACCAATTCAGCTAGTCTAACCACCCAGCTTGTCCTGGGAATCCCATCTCTGCCTTCCAAGTCCTGGGATTGCAAGCAGGCACTATGCCTACCCTGCATTTAACGTGGGTTCTGAGGAATCTAAACTTCAGTCTTCATGCTTGTGCAACAAGTCTTAGCTGCTGAGCCATCTTCACAGCCCCACCACTCTTCACTTTCTGCCTACATGATTGATAATTCTAACAGAAAAAAATATATTTGAAGCTTAAGTGCACAGTCAGGGTCTATTGATGATTCTGTTCGTTTTTGTCTAGAACTATATGTCTTTTCTGCCCATGGTTTTCATTCTTCCTGTCAGAGGTGCTTTCTCCTATCACAGCCTTGGAGTATCTCACCTCCTTTATGCTTTGTTTTTATTTTGGTATGATGTATAGCATTTTCTTCTGTGGATGCATTGTTTAGCCTTCTCATGGTCATCATTTGATAACACATCTGTCCTATTTTCCCTTGGAATTGCCACAGTGGCTTCTAATTGTGTTGTCTTCTCTCTATGCATGCCTGTTTGACAGTTGCTGTCCTGAATCCCTTCTTGGTGCCCCTGTGGCATCTTGGTTCTCAGTTTAGTGCCTTCCTCTGGACTCCTGTCTGCCTGTGCTATTACTTCATCTTTGAGTTCTCACTCCCTGGAATAGATATACTTGCCACAGATTTCTCTGGCAAAGAGGGACATGGTGGTGGCTAGTGGTGTCCTTCCACACTAGTGACCAGGTATATTTCTAAATATGTATTTTACTTTCTCATTAAAGTATTGTTTTTTATTTCCTGGCTGCCTTGGACCAGATTTCCTCAGGTTTGTACCTACCAGCCTTCCTATGAGCTGAGACAAAGGTCACTCGTGCACTGTAAATTCTGTTGCAGTGTGGCACTCACCTGTCCACACTTTCCATAGATGTGGTGGTGGGGGTGGAGGTGAGGGAGGGCATAGTGAAAAGCTGTCTTCAGGAGCACCCGCTTCTCTGTTCAGCATGGACATGGCACTCTAGCTGCCCTGGTGTAGCCTGAGGTGCTCCTGGCCCTAATGATCTACACCTTCTAAAATCAGGACATGGTACTGAGAGTTACAGTGTGTTGTGTACTTCCCATTGTTGGCTTTTGGGGAATCGCAGCAGAGCTGGCATCATGACGACTTCCCCACCTCTCCTTTTGATGTCAAAGTAGTTTCAGGAGCATGAATCTTTTCCATCTGCTTGCTGCTTTGGATCTTTCTTTGGTGGGCTAGATTTCACTCTTTGTCCCTCATTCTATGGTGTTGCTCCCATGTGCTGCTCTTCCCCATGCCATGCAAAAGCCTGGGGGCGTGGCAGCATTCTTCCTGAAGCCTGCTGGAAAGTTTCTGAATAAAAACATGATTTCATGTCATTTTTACTTATTTGTTTGTTTCTCTGATGCTTATCCTTTTAAGGCCAGTCTTGTTTGCTTATTTATTTATTTTGGCTTTTCAAGGTAGGGTTTTATGCTAGCCCAGGCTGACCTGGAATTCACTATGTAGTCTCAGGGTGGCCTCAAACTCACCTTGATCCTCGTACCTCTGCCCCCCCAAGTGCTGAGATTAAAAGTGTATGCCACCACATCCAGCTTAAGGGCAGTCTTTTGATAAAATTTTAAGAAATGTTTGTAATTTGTTGAACTTTTCACCTAGAAAAATGTCTCTGACATGATATCATTATTGACCTGAGCAAAAGCTTTAGAAATACAGTTCTCAAAATGTCACACATTGAGTAACTAAGAAGACATCTAAGAAAGGAATGGGGACATAAAAGGAAGAAACTGGGTGCTCTTAAGTGCAGAATGAAGCTTGTATTTTAGAATTAATTGGACCACCACTGTTTAGTCCCAGCATTATGAACAATATTGGAGCTTTTCAAGTTACTGAAGCTCACGAGTTTAGCAGCTGCAAATTTTCCTTTTCCATATTGCTCTAGAGTGTCTATGAACTTGAATTTCTCCCATGGCTCTGGTTGCTATTTGAAGAAGCACAGAAGAAATTCTATAATTCACAGCTTTATAAATGCTGATTCAAGGATCTTGGAAATCATTACATGGATGCTTTTAGGCCCAAACAGACTTTGTTTGGAAAACAAGCACTGTAAATGCTTGTTTCGGGTGACAAAGCAGGAATATGAACCAAGCAGACTGTTTGAAAAATTCTTGTTCTGTGCAACACATAGCGAGGATACCCTCTCCTGGGGACTGTGCCGACCATCACTTAGATCTTAATTCCCATCCATTTAAGTCTGCTTCTGTTCTTGCCCCATTTTGTAGGTGAATAACCTCAAGATATGTGGGTGAGGTCATGGCTGTGGTTCAACATCCTGGGGTAAGGCCAAGACTTCCTCCCTGGAAGTCAGGGTTCTGCTGTCTCGTTGATTACCACATTTGATCAAAGACAGTGCTATACAGATGAGATTTTTCCAGCTGTTTTTCAAAGCTTTTCATTGTGGTCTTATGACCTCATCTATAATTAAAGTGATAAAGATCTTAGTAAGATGACCATATTTAACCTGCTTAACTAAATGCATGCTGAGAACACTCTCTATGAGAAATGAACAATTTGTTATTTTAATAAAAGGAGCCAAGGTTTAGAGAGGTGGCTTAGTGGTTAAAGTGATTGCCTGGGAAGCCTAAGAATTCATGTTCGAACTTCCAGGCCCCATGTAAGCCAAACACACAGTGACATAAGCATGCAGTGTTGCATGCAGCTTAAGAGAGCACATGCATTTGAGTTCTTTTGCAGCAGAAGAAGGCCCTGGTATACCCATTCTCTCTCTCTCTCTCTCTCTCTCTCTCTCTCACAAAATAAAAAAAGGATGGAGCCAAACTTGAACAGAAGGCTAGATTTTAATAGGAAAATAAAATATTTCTCAAGATTACTTATAGCATAACATCTCCTATGTGGTGCTCATACCTGGAGCAATAGGCATGAAGCTCGTGGGTTGGTCTTCCTTCTCTTCCTAAGTGTGTTGGGGTGTTTTAGGCTGTGGTTGGCCATTGCACCTAAATTGGAGGCAACCAAAGGTCTGTGGTAGCTATGATAGGAGACATTGGTCCAAAGTTTTCTAAGTCTACTCCTATCTGTGAAGGGAGAGGAAAGAAAGATTAGCTGACATGGAACTGAGAAACTATGAGTGACTCTTGTGCAGGGCCAGGCTGGAGGACTTGTGAGCCAGTGCCTGGATGAAGTTGAACCTGGTCTTGCTCTGGGAAGGCCCTTTTCTCACATCAGATACATAGTCAGATTTGGTCACGCTACCAGTTTCTAAATATCTGGGATAGGTAAGTCTAGTCTGAACACTCAAATGAAGGTCTTCTAGGCCCTGCGTTACATAGGACTGGAATGTGACAACATGTCAATATCTTCTGTGCATGAAGCATAGGGCTGCAGGTACCCCTAAGCTACCATCAGGGACTCTTCCTGAATAGTCACACTTGCTCTTTTTCCATGCTGTGCTTCAGGCAGGGTGGTATGGGGTCTCAGGGCCTCCTCTGCTCACCCAGATATGCAGTGGCTACAGCTTGTCGCCAAAACATACATGAGCTACAGGTGGGACACCTCTTTCCTTACTCCTCAAGTTCATTCCCCAATGTGTTTTCATCCTTAGGTGACCATTTGTGGCTCCCAGCTCTGATAGGTGACTGAAAGAGTTCACACAAATCTCTCTGCCATCTACCCATCAGTGAGAGGCACACTGTACCCTAAATCCTGCTGTGGATGTACCCCTTTGCAGAGTCTTGATGGAAGTATTTGTAGGTAGACACATATTTTTTTCAACCAAATATTTTCCTAACAAATCTACCCATTTTGGCTGTCTACTGTTCCATAACAAATCATTTCAACACTTATGACTTGGAATAGGACCAGTGTCCATCACACCTGGTAACAGATGGCTGGCTGGGCTCAGCAGTGCTCTTCTGTGCTGGTTGTATGAACTGATCACTCTTCAGTCTTTGGGGAGGCCTGGCTGAGACTCAGGGCTAGTTCCTGAGCTCCTGACTTTGGTGCCTTTGCATTTTCCATGTGGCTTCTGTGACCTGACTCCCTCAGTACAGGTGCTGAGTGCAAGCAGGAATGAGTAGGTGAATGAGCATCTATCACTAGATGATACTGAGAGTCATATGAACTGCCTCACTTTTTTGTTTTTGTTTTTTTTGAGGTAGGGTCTCACTCTGGCTCAGGCTGACCTGGAATTAACTATGTAGTCTCAGGGTGGCCTCGAACTCATGGAGATCCTCCTACCTCTGCCTCCCAAGTGCTGGGATTAAAGGTGTGCACCGCCATGTCTGGCGAACTTCCTTACTTTTATTTGCATCATTACATTTTATTATCTTTGATTTTAGTGTGTCCCCACACCAAGATTAAAGTTCCTTGAGTACTAGAAATGGATTTATTTCAACCCTTTTGAGCCATTTTTTTTCCTATGCCCAGGATGGTGCCTGCACAGTTACTATCTGATATATATTAGAATAGAATTGACACTTAACATGTCACTGTTTGGGGGCTTTTATAATATTAAAACAAAAATCTAATTTCCTAAAGCTTTTCCTATGCAAGCTGACATCCACTGAATTTGTTTCTTGAAGGAACTGCACCTCAAGTGTATAGATGGTTTACATTCCTGACATGTGCTTCCAGACTCTCAGGGCTCATGTGGATTCATGTTGCAATTGGCAAAGATGGGAGTAGTTTCATCTGCATTTGGCTATTTGAATTTTGTCTTTTGTCTTCATAAATTTGGTAGGCTAAAGTGACATTTCATTATGCCTTAATTTGCATGTTGAGATTGTTACTGACCATGTGAACTAGGCCAGCACTGGTTAATCAAATCCATGGGCAGTTTGAATTTTGATTTGGAGTATTTGTTCAATATGGAGTTGACTGTATTTAGGGCTGGATGAGACATAAGTGGCATTCCAGAACCCCCTGAGAAGGAAATGGATTGTTTCTCTAGCCCACACTGGGCTTCAGAGTCAGGCATGGCATATGGCTAATTTCTAACCCATTTCACTTTCTCAAGGATATTTGGGTGTGCCCTCTAGTAAGCAGAACCTTTCTCTGATGCCAGCTCAAAATTGTGCCAGCAAACTAAACCTCACTGGAATAGTTATCATAATGTGAATTCTTTTCATAGATTTCCTTATTCTCAAAAGCAGTAAAATGCAAGGGATGAAGCCATAGCTCCATGGGTAAGTGCTTGCTTTGTGAGCGTGAGGACCTGAGTTCAAATCCCCAACACCCACATCAAAGCTGAGTGTGGTGTCATACACCTGTAATCTAAGCACCGGGGAGGTGGAAGGCTCACTGTCTGGCTAGTGTAGCCAAATCAGGGAGCTTCAGGTACAGTGACAGGTTTTGTCTCAAAAATTAGGTGAAGAGTGATTGAGGAAGACACCTGACATAGACCTATGGGTTCCACATGCACACATGTGCATGAGCACACTTGTGCAGCCATATACATACAAACACACAACACACATGTATGCACATAACAATTATATACACACAACAGAAGTGTCAGTCATAATTGTCCTTAGCATAGGGCAGGGAGCAGAGTTGACTGTTTAGAGCATTTGGAGGGAGATGTTTGTGGTGATAGAACTGTGAGTTACACAGGAATATAATGACGTAGACACACACGCATTCACACACTTAACCATGCACACACATGCCACCCTGTTTCCTTGTGTGATTGGTTTCCTTGTGTGCTGGGGTTGAATAAGATGTAACCATGGGGAAACTGGATGAGAGACACAGAGTATCTTTCTGTCTCTGCCTTCCTGTGCCTCTGTAACTATTTCAAAATGAAAAGCATTCATCAGCACATGGTATGGGGTTGAGGCTGCTGATGTCATGCATAAATGGGGCAACCTTCCACGTGCCTCTAGCAGAGGCATGCCTTGTTCTGTTAGAGTGAGTCTAGCTGCCTGTTGTACTCAGAATGTTGTCTTAACTCAAAACTCATCTAAGTGCTGAGAATTGAGAGTAAGTGATTGTGGAGCTTTCAGTGCTAAATGCAACATATGTATCACACCCTCCAAGGCTCAGGGAACATTGCAGATGAGAGAGTGAAAAGAATGTAAGAACCAGAGCATGGGGGAAGTGCTATGAAATGCTGACTTCTGAGCATGTCATGGGTGTTACATTCATGACCTCACAGCAACTGTCATTGCCTGTACAAGATCTGCATAGTGTTCTGTCATGGATGATGAAGGAAGGCATGAAGGCTCCATCCCTTCCTGAGGAGTTATGACAGTTAATGGTTGCTAGGGCATTGGGAGCCATTCTCTACAGTGGCGTAGCCACGAGTAAGTTGCATATGCTCTGGTAAATATTTCCCCAGCCACACTCATTCAGGCAACTCTAAATAAACTCAGTGACACACACACACACACACACACACACATACACACACACACACACAGTCAAAGTAGAAGAGGGACTAGTTGGGAAGAATAAAAGGTTCAGAGGAAAGGGGGTGGGGAGACAAGAGAAGGTAATAGGGTATAATGATTTAAAAAAAAGTCTTCAAAGAAGATCCTAGGAAACCCTGTAGTAAGACAGTCCTTCAAACACTTGATGCCTTGTGGCAGAGTTGCAGACTCACAGTCCAAACAGCCACCCTGTCACACTCTTATCAGGTTCTCCCTCTTGAAGTCCAGTGAGTCAGATGGCATTTTCTAGGAAAGTTCCAGGCATCATGGGGCGGCATATTCAGAACTCAGCTTCTAACTGGGAGTGGTGAGATCAAAGAAAATCCAGGAAAGCAAAAGCAACCTCACGACGCCCTTCTCCATACTGTCTCAGCATGTCCTCATGTGCATGCTGCTATTCCTCGTTCCATCCGTGTTGCTGTTGTAACTTCCCAGAGGCAGCTTTAGAGAAGGGCCAGGCAGCAGCTTTCTGGAGTCCCCCGGTCCATTCCCTACTCTGTTTTCTGGCAGTTGGGGTAGAATGAAGAGGGAGACCAAGCTTCTCCTGCTGCCTTTCAGTCTCTGCAGAGTATCACAGGAGAGCTTGACTGCAGGTGCAGATAGCAGTGGCGGACTTATCAAGGATCCATGTTTCCTCAATTGAATCCTATGCCCAAGGATGCAGAGCTCCCTGGCTCTTGCTGCCATAGAGAGGCTGCTGACCTCTGAAGAGCTAAGGTGGCTGAGAGGTATGTTTTCCCGTGTGAGTTTAGGGTGAGAGGAACATCTGCTTGGCTCTGTACCTACTGGTTTGTGCACCAGCAATGGCAATATACTGCAGAAAGCCCCATGTAGGAAAGCAAATGATTTGGTTATGAGGAAGAATGTATTTCATGCCCCAACTAAAATTTATTGTGATTTTAGGGACAGGATTCTTGGTTATACTTGGGCATGAAAGCTTAAAGCTTTGTATTTGTCCAATTTTGTGGTAAAAGCATCATAAAAGAGAAGGAGTGCTGCAGTGGGGTGAGCATGTGCCCATGCCATGGTGCTTGGTTAGTGATGAGGTGCTATATGATTGTAAAAAGCACCCAGCACTGTGTGTCCTGTTGTGTTTTTAATGGTTTCAGGCTAGGGACCATGAGTAGCGTTTTCAAGTTATCAGCCTAGAATGACATGTACCCTCCAGGCTAGAATAAGTTTTTGAGTATTTTATATTTTTTCATCAAAATTGTTTAATGAAGCAAGATCCTGATATAACTTGCCATTGGCCATAGTTTGTTTTTGAAATTAGCATGTATTTTAAAAATTAAGGACCAAAAATTTAATTAAAAAATAAATGTCAGTCGTTATTACTTGGAAGAATTGCAAAGACAAAAAAAAAAGGTCATTTGAAAATTGGATTCTTACAGTTTTTATCAAGCAGTTGAAGTATTTTAGTTTCTCTTACATTCATTTATACTAGATCTTATGTTCACTGATGCATAGGAAGCCCTGAAGTAGTAGAACTATTTCAATTGCCATAATTGTGACTCTATTCCAGTAAAAGCAACTCAACTTTAAAGACAGTTTTAATTGTCTTCTTTAAAAGGGAATGAATCAAATATTTGAATATGAAATAACATTTTCTTATTGTGTGGTACAATTTCAGATGTCAGTCCTTACACAAGAGAGCATGCATAGAATATGATTGAACATCATATAGAAACTGGGGTGGGGTGCCTACTGCAGGAACACTGCTGTCTCTTCAGTTGTCCTTACTGTGCCATTCACAAGTCAGTTGGTGGACAGTCAGCCCTATAAAAGAGGCTTGTGTATGTATGGAGACCAGGCCATGGCCACCCCCTGCCCTGCCCACTCTCCCATGAGAGTAAGACCTTCGATCTGGGTAATAGTCATAGGCTTTCTTTGTCCCTGAGTGCTTCTACTTGTCATGTGGTAGGTGGGGGGGGGGCATAGCTGTGGGACAGATCGAGTATGACCCGTAGGCCCAGCATTATCTGCCACCTCCTATTCCTGATTACCTATGACCTGCAGCTTGTGTCTCTGGCTTAGTATTCTCTGAAGGTGCTGACTCCATGGTTCTTCTCCCCATGACTCTTCTTTCTTCTCTCCTTTCATGTCATGGGCTTGCTGTTGTGATCAAGGCCACTCAGAGTGCATGCTGGGAAGGCTCCCTGCTCTGTTCCCTGGAAATTTCATGAGCTAAGTGTGGTAATTTGTGAGTCAACCCTGACTCTTTCCATGAGGGTCCCTTGTGGCCTTGGGAACATATAATAGACTGAAGGAGATTTTAAATATTGGAATTGGATTGTGGTTCAGTGTTAGAGCAGATCTTGACTAAGCTTCAGTGTGTACAAAGGGGAAGAAGTTCCATGTTCCTGTGAGGGTGTTAGCTTCACACTTCCGATGTTCCTTCATTTTCAACTCAAACAGCACAGAATGGAAATGGATGCAGGGAGATAATTATATCCCAGGTCAATGAGACACAAACCCATGACCTAGACTTACAGTGAATATTGGCTTTTGTTCTTCTAGGAATTTGCACTGCAAACAGACACAGATTTAACCCTTTTGTTTAGCTTACCTGGTATGCTTTGTGTGCAAAGTGACCTGTGGTTTTCATCAGTCTTGAAAATGGAAAGTTCTAGTTCTTGCAGACAGCCCCCTGGTGCTTGTACAGGAGAGAGGTCGTGATTTTGTAGATCATTATCTGAGCTAAACGGATAATCAGGATCTTTTCAAAACACCTGCCTCAGGAGCTGTGCTTAAAGTAGATGTCACTGAGTGAGTGAGGTGCTTGTGTTTTTGCACACTTGTTTAAGTGCATCTGAGGAGAGACAGCAGTCATCTTTTAGCAGGCTCCCAGGAACTGTCTTGTTGTCAAAAGGAACATTATTGCCTCACAGCCTTCACACAGTAGTTACTGTCAGTGAGTAGAACACTTACTCATATTTAATGATCTATTTTTGAAACACCCTTTAATTGGCTAATCACACAAGCTATAAAAATATGTATGCACATATTGTGTGCATATAAACACAATTTGAACTGTCAGTAGGAGAGATGATGACCCACGGCCCCACTGTGCTAAACAGGTCACAATGGTTTGCATCGTGTTTATTGTGATTGGAATTTTCCCAAGTATGCATTGTAATTAGAGACTTGGTTTGCAGGGTGGTGGTGTTATGGAGGTGGGTCTGGAATCTTTAGATCATTGGCTGTGTGTTCTAGAAGGGGTTGGTGGCACCTCAGCTGATTAGTCATGTCTCTCTCTGCTTCTTGGCTCAGGTATGAGTGTTCCCTCTAGCATACATCCTCTCCCACCCTCACTACCTGCATTGTGAGTTAATGTAGTTGGTGCTGCGTTTGACTCATTTGACTTTGAATCTCCACAACTTTGAGATACATATACTTTAACTTTTTTTTTTTTTGTTTGTTTTTGTTTTTGTTTTTCAGGCAGGGTCTCGCTCTAGCCCAGGCTGACCTGGAATTCACTATGTACTCTCAGGGTGGCCTTGAGCTCATGGTGCTCCTTAGAACCCTAAGTCCTGAATTCATATTTGCAAACTAACCAAAGAATTGGCAATTCCAGATTCAAGAGAATGATTTTTAAAATACCACTTTTACTCAGATTTTACAAAGAAGTGTAGAAAGGGGAAGGCTGAGAGGTAAGGGGAGATGAAGTGGGGAGAAGAAAAGTACATCACATAGAGCCCAAAAGCCCATGTGGGCCACATGCAGCTCAGGAGCCCATGTGACCAGATATGGATCTAGGGAAAAAAGTATGGAAAGAAAAGAGAAAAGAACGTTCAAGGAGCTTCTGCCATGTGGAGAGCTGGAGGAGATAAGGAACCCATGCAGAGAGTAAGGGCTAGGGGGCCCTCCTGGCTGGGCCTGGGCCTGGGCCGAGCCAGCCCAGGCCCAGCCTAGGGAAAAACTCACCCACAGCTGGGAGTTCCCAAGTGATCAGAGAAAGCCCTAGCCTGCCCTCCCCTTGCTAAGGTATTTATAACCTTAGGGTGGTGGGCCGTCTTAAGAAGAGATTAGGAGTTCAGGGGCTGAACTTGACCAACTACAATGTTTATATCCTATGAAAGACCTTCCTCCTAGGAGGGGTCCTGACTATTTATGGAAAAACAGTTCTTTGGAACTAGGCAAGAGATAAGAAAAACTTTCCTGCCCTTTTTACCTTCAGGTGTCCAATCACCCTAACTCTACCCCCTCACTACCTCTACCTCTCAAGTGCTGGGATTAAAGCCATGCACTACCATGCCCTGCCAGACACTGTTTTAAAACAGATACATCTATGGCGAAAATTTACCATGCCAGATAATTCCTGGCACTAAGGCTGGGCTCAGTGCAGAGAGTCACTGCTGTCACTCATTTTCTCCTCAGAGACTTTACCATGTGGCCAGTGCAGGTTCCCACATCAGTTCCCTCCATGCTGCAGTCCCCTCTGCCTCCTTTCCTCATCACAGAGTCAACAAGAGCCATGGTCATGGTCACATGCTATGCTCATAATGAGCCTGACCATCTAGCCTGCATCCTCATCCAACCTTGCTCCCACACAAGACATCTCTGAAGTATTATTCCAGTTTGACATAGGAGAAAGTCAGCTACCAGGCTGGTCAGGTATTTTCCATCTCCTGTTCTTCACGATGTCTTTTTCTAGTCCTACTTTAATTATAGTACTGAGGATCATGCTACTGAGTGTTTTTGTAGGGATAAGTAGTCAGGATCTGTCTGTGTAGACTGTAGCACCCAGTGTCTGAGGTTTTGCTTTTCTTGGGTTCAATGACCTGGGGTCAATCACAGTATGAAAATATTAGACGAGGAATATTCCAGCAATAAGCAGTTCATAGATAGGTTTTAAATCACACATGACTGTGTGTAGTGTAATAGCCATCCTCATGGCACTGTCCTCTTCATCCTGCCTGGAGCATAAATCATTTTTGCCTAGTGTACCCACACTATTTACTGCATACCTGCTGATCCCCAGGTATCCAGCTCAGTTACCAGATTGACTATGGTGAATCAGCATTTGATTTGACGTAGCTCTTAGTTTGCTTAATGGTCCCCAAATGCAAAAGTAGTGATAAAATGGTCCTTACATTACAGCATATTGTTCTTATTGTTCTATTTTCATAAATTGATAATTTCTTGGTACTAATTTATAAGTTAAGCTTTGTAGTGAATGTGTATGTATGTATAGGAAAATCAGTGTGTACAGGGTTTGGTGCTATCATAGTTTCAGTCATTCCCTCCTTGGGGTGTATCCCTGGAGAATAAGGGGCTACTGTACTTTGACCTTATGCTGAATCATTGGTGTGGGAAAGTTAAGAGGCATTTATGTAACCCTGGCTGTATACTGGCTTCTGCACAGATTTCAAGAGAACTCTGAGCCTAGAGTTTTGTAGGCTGGTAAGATGAAGAACAAGATGTGCTATCACCATAGTTTTGCGAGTAAACAAGACAGACCTTAAAGGAGGTTTGGGACTAATGCTTTCAGGGGAAGGGTAGGTCTTCCAGGAGGGAACACAGTACAGTGGTCAACAATCTTATGAAGAGTCAGGTCAGTGCCAAGCTCTGCCCCTTAGCTTCTCAGGAAGCCATTATAAATGTTCCACTGCCATACTTATAAATAGGTCCTTCCTGGGACCTCCACACTTGCTGTCTTGTTGAAGAGGAATGGCAGCAAAGAGTGGCAAAGACCAAAGGCCATGATGTTTGCAGTGTGGCCCTTCACTGAAAATGTCCCTGACCCCTGGCTAAGTTGCCCCTCTAGTCTTGTCCCTTTTGCTCTGGAAAGTGGAGGCATTGGCTCAAACTTCCACACAGTTAGGACTTTCACTTTCCAAACCTGATCCAGATCTGTGTTCAGTGTGTGAGTAACCTTGGCTGCAAGGAAAAAATGTGAGTAATTAACTTGAGCACGGGGTGTCTTTCCTGGGATTCCTGTGCACTGAGTCAAGAGGCTTTCCTGCAAGTAGATCTCATTTGCTTCATCATTACCCAGCCCTTAGGCTGTCTTCTGTGAAGCTCACTATCAGGCTTGTCTTGCTGAGGGCGGCTGTGGTGCCAGCAGCTCGAGGGTCTGGAGGTGACAGAGGCTGCTGCCTGCCTATCTGAATGTGTGGGCTATAAGCATGTGTCCTTATCCGCAGAAATCACAGTTAATTCATCTTCATAATCAAGTTGAAGAAACTCATGGCATTTAAATAAAGTTCATAATTTTCATGTCTAAATGGCCACCTATTCTAGGTCATGTTCTTTGCCAGTAGTTGGAAATATTTTGTTAATTACTCATTTCAATGGCCATCTTAAACTAAAAAGTCATAGCTCTTTGAGATTTTTTTCCTTCTCCATAAAAAAATTCTATTTGGGGCTGGGCATGGTGGCACACACCTTTAAGCTCAGCACTAGGGAGGCAGAGGTAGGAGGATTGCCGTGAGTTCGAGGCCAGCCTGAGACTACATAGTGAATTCCAGGTCAGCCTGGGCTAGCGCGAGACCCTACTTCAAAAAAAAAAATTCAATTTTGTTCCTTATTTCCCCCCCTGAATTCCACTGCACTGAAGAGCTGCTGCAGTGGTTTAGGTGGACATAACTACCCAGGGTGAGATGGCCATTGGTCCCTGTCTGACATCCTCACGTTAGGGATGAAGCACTGGAGGTGAGTCCCAATCCAATTATCCACCGGCTTTCCTGTCTGGAAGACCCATCTCAATGCCTTGTGTTTTGTCAGACCCTTCTCCTTCACCCTTCTATTGTTTCATCCTCTCTGAGGACACAGGACTGTGTAATAGGCTTGGGCTTGGGGTAAAATAAGGTGAGGAAACCATGAGCCTAGGGCAGAGCAAAGTCAGAAAGTAAAGTGTTGAAAGTCCAGCATAGCCTTGTATGAATGCAGGCAAGGATAAAGATGGCTTCCTTAACAATAAAATAAAAATCATTCTGTTCATTTTTGTTTGTTGTTTTGTCAATAGTAGTTTGTTTTTGTAATTGTTAGAAATTAAGAAATATACTTGGAAGTAAACACCAGTAGTAAAACATACAAAATAGTTTTTGAAAAGAAAGTGCATCATGTTTAAGCAAGCAACAAATTACAAAATTACTTGAGAATCTGTAAAATGGACCAACTTTCTTAAATGTCCTGCAAGAATTTCCTTATTTGTTTTTGTAATACAAAGGAGCACATCCCCTACTACCTAAGCTTTAGAGTTCCAAAGTGGTGCATTGATGTGAGATGTATCTTAGAGAGTGATTGCAGGTGTCAGACACTGGTCTTTTCCAGCTTTTGGGAGCCTTGTTGGCTGACACAAAACCATCTCCTTCAGTAAACTCTGGCAGGCCTCTGACCCAAGTGAAGCTCTTTACACAGCACAACACAGCCTTGTATATCTCAAACCTTTTCAAATAGTTATCACTTAATTTGATTTCATGTTGAAGTGAACTAAGTTGGGACATGTTTTGGAGTGACAGGGGACACTGTCAATACCAACATAACAGTGGGCATTAACTGATTATGTTGCCCACAGTGGGAGACATTATCCCCCTGATCTGAGAAATCTTTAAGCTCATAGGAACCAAACCCCAGGGAAACTAATAGCAAAAGGAGATGAGTCATGTGGCAGTTGCAAGGCCTTGCAAAACCGAGGGAGGGCGCAAGGGGCCGGTGAACCAGCTCTGGATCCAGGGCACCTAAGGACAAGTCCTCAGAGACTGAGAGGTGTCTGGGGACCTGAGATTTCTGAGTTGGTTTGTCTGGCTCAGCTGGGCCAGACTGGCCACTGCTCTTCATCCACTTGGCTCTCTTCCAGGTCTTTGGGAGCAGGCACAGTGAGTAATCCACTGAGGGAGGGCAGCGTGCTATACCACATTTCATAGATGAGGAAGCCAAAGGAAGAAATTCAAAGTGACATCCCAAAGGTCCTCTTATTAATGCCAGTCCTAGAATGGAAACCCAGGTTGTTATGTAGCCTGCGGTAGTCACACAGACAGACAGAGTGAAAAGGTGTCAACGTCAGTATGTTCCTGGGGATAAAGGGACTTAGTGTTATGTTCTACATGTCTTGTGACTGATGACGTGCTTGCCCTTGATGGTAGCAGCATAGGAAGACTCCTGGTGTGTGGTTTGCTCATTTTTCTAGGATCTGAAGATCATAAGCTACTAGCCAGAAAATGTAGTGTATTTTGGGAAATGATCAGAGAAGCACTGTTGGACTGACTCACTTTGTTCCCTTATGACAGAGTACTTTGAAGAGCAGAAACTCTTGGGGTGGGCTGTTCCCCACTCTTGATTGACTTCCAGCAGAGAGATTCCATTCCTGGGAGGGCGATAAATCACTCTGAGCTCAGCTGGTGCTGCTAGGCCAGTTGCTGAGGCCATTTCCTTACCACAGGCCAGCAAAATGCAGGTGGACAGAAGCTTGTCTTGACCTCAGGTGGCCAGAGGGAGGGAGTTATACTGCCCATCCTCTGTGATGGGTTGGGGTCTGCATAGCTCTTGCTGCAGGGAGGAGAGAAATGGCCAGGGCCTTTTCTGTTTGTAATGGGTAGATGTGAAGCCGACTCTTGATACTAGCTAGCTAGAGCAGCTGAGGTGATTGTGGTCAGTTTAAATGCAGAGGCCTCTGGGAGAAGCAGTCACCAGGTAGAGGAGAGAGCTGCACAAGTCTCAGTTGGAGTGAGCTTGGTACCTGTCTGTAGGCATGTAGAAGAATTTCATTTTATAGCCAACAAGGTAACTTACTGAACTGGATTTTGTGGCCAGGAAGGGCAGGAAGAAGACAGATAATGCAGGAAGGCTGCTGAGGGCTGTTCTAGGCTCCGTACCTTAGAAGTGGCAAATCACATGTTGATGTGGACAGCCTTCCCTGGGGCATTCCTGATGTTCCGAGGATGTTGCCTGCATACGGAAACTAGTGAATGCCCTGTTAGTCTCAGAGGCCATGGTGTGAGCACACAGCCCCATGCGTGGAGTGCACTCAGCAAGCATGTGTCTCTACAAAGGAGCAAGGGCACTAGGTCCTGCAGAAATCCCAACCACATGCAGAGTGCCTTTGATGACATTTCACTCAGAACAGAGCTCCTCTCTTGATACCAGCATAGGACTGATTTTCAGATGTTCACAAGATATGCTGTTGCTAATAGATACTTGTTCTGTCTAGTACTGGGGAGATGGAGGTAGAAACTTTGGTGTTGTTGGGGTATCTGACAGGCAGCTCAGCAAGGGAGCCATCACTCAGGGATTCTGGCTCCACAAATACCAGATAATAATTTTTCTGAAAGTTGGGCAATTGTCTCATTTGTTTTGCCTATTGTGGGAGGATCAATATATTATAATTTGCAAGTCTGGGTCCAGGTTGATAGGAAGGGCATTAGTATCTACTTGTCTAAGTGGGGCCAAACTAGGCTGGACACCTGTTCATAGACAGGTAGAAGAATCTCATTTTATAGTCAAAAATCAACTTACTGAAAACAATTGGACCTAAACTCTAAGAACAATGCTGTGAGTGTGTGCGTGTGTGTGTGTTGCTATGAAGTAATGGTGTCAGTAAGCTGTTTCGTCCTCAGTGAAGGTCTGGTGAAGATTGTCCACCAAATGTGCCCAAAAGCAGTTTGTTCCCTCCATCCATGTTGGCAGCTTTGTCTGGGACCAGCCATTGCTGTAGCCCTTGTCTTCCACCATCTTCAGGGCAGTGTGACATTCCCATCCCAGCACCTGCCTCTATTGTTCTTCTCAGGTAGTTCTGAGTCTTCCCTTCTACAGGTGCACAAACTTTAAATATAGTTTTTGTGAGGAGTCTCTTTAACATTCTACAAAATCTGTCTGTCTGCCTTTCATTAGAAGTGAGGTTGTGTGTGGGCTATTCTCTGTCCACCTTCTTTTCTTTTCCCTCCCCTCTGGTGTCCCTGAGTCACAGTCTTTGGGGGTACCATATGCTGCTGCAGCAAGGGTAGCATGTTTGAACTTCTTCCTGTGACAGGCGCCTCTGGCTTATGCTTTGAATGACCCTGGGAGACTCCGCAGCTCCAGGGCACTGACGCACAGCTGACCCTACCTGGTTTGCATCTCCTGTGTGTGTGGTGTGGGTGCCTGTTGCCTATCAACCAGCAGAATAAAGAGGCCAGCTACCCTCTTGGGCCCTGAAGTATAGGAGGGACACCCCATGCATTGTCCTCTTTGTTCACTAGGAATCCACAGACCCAATCAGGCACAACAGATCACGCCTGTGATTCCAGCTGCTAGGAAGCTGAGGCAGGAGAATCGTCTGAGCCTTGGAGTGTGAGACCAGCCCAGGCAATACAATGAGACTCCACCAGAGAGGCTCTGTCAGGTGATGAGCCTGTGCTGGAGGGATGGAAAGTTCCTGTCGATGCTCTCATCTTGGTTTCCTGTCTGCTCACAAATCACTGTGAACCATGCACCAGGCCCTGAGAGAACTGATTAACAAACGTGTGCTCACCAGGGGAGCCCACTCTGGTTAGAATGGGGCATCTAGAGAATAATCGCAGCAGAGTGGAAATAAACGCCAGGAGAGAGTAGCACAAAAGCTTTCATGAGAGCTGAGTGGTAAATGTGCTTCCTTTATTTACCAGTGATTGATGAGTCAGGAAAAGGCCAAGAGTGATTGTACGGAATTTTAGTCCTGGAGGCAAACATGACTTCTCGCTGTACCATTGGAGAGAAGGAAAAGCCAGGAGGGAGGAGGAGGAGGCCTGGTTGGGGTGCTATGGGCAGGAGCCCCTGAGGCTCCATCGTAACCTGGTGCCAGATTCAGTGTCAGAAGAGCTGAATGTTCAGAGTGAGTGACCAGAGGTAGGGTCTGCACAGATGGTTTGGGACAGGGTCACCAAAGGACATAGCACACTGGCCTTTCCAAGAAGGAGGACCAGGAAAATGTCTTGTTGAGAGGTTTAACAGAACAGTCTTGCAGAAGATACCCACCATGGGTCTGTCAAGGCCAGATGTAGACAGTTAGTGATGCATTGGGTCAGTTGAGGCCACTTTGAGTCATTCAGGTCTCCTCAGGCCACTCAGTTGCTCTATGTGCCTTTGTGCATCTGAAGCTCACCTTATACAGCTAGGTGTGGAAAAGCCATCCAGCCATGGTGCTGGTCCTGGGATCTGCATGTGTGGGTTTCAAGGTCTTATAGAGGTGGTGGCTGCCTTGCCCTGACATGACACACACCAGCCACTTCAGCCCTAACCTTGAAGTTGTGGCTGCCATCCCCCCGTAACCATGCTGCCCACATGACTCCCGAAGAACACCATGATCTTAAATGGCAAGACAGCAGAGCACAGGGTCAACTGGGCAGACTCGAAGCACACAGACATCCACAGCCTGGCCGCCAGTGCGTTTTGTGCCACCCTCCTGTCTTCTGAGTGTCTGGCCACTCCAGAAACATTTCTAGGAACATTTTTCTTTTCCCTTATAGGCCACTTTATGTTAAAGACTTTCTTAATTCATCACTACATTAATCTTATGTCTGAAAACTGACTACATTCACAACAATGTCAGAAGAAAGCAATACTGTATGGAAATTTATCATTTGAGTGGAAAACATGATAAGAAAAACATATAAAATGTTGGATCTGGCTTTGATTTTCTACTTAAGCAAGATATATTTAATTTATTCTATGCTTTAGGTAAAAGTTTAAGAAAGTGCCAATAAATTAATGGCAAGCTTTAAAATGAAATTGCAACTGACCTCCAACAAATATATTCTGTTATCCTTCCTAGGTATGCTAATTCTTCAAATGCTTAAACTGTTTGCATTTGATGCGTAAATATTAAGCAACCAAGGCTCATACTTGAAAAGTCAGAAGTCATTTCCTTATTCTCCTGTGACACCTATATTGCCCCTCACTGTCCTGTAAAACCTATAGTGACCCCCATTCTCCTGTGACACCTACCATGACCCTACTATAACACCTACAGTGACCACATTCCCCTGTGATGCCTACAGTGACCCCACTCTCCTGTGACACCTACAATGACAAACTCTTCTGTGACACCTATAGTGACCCCCACTCTCCTAATATATCTGTAGTGATGCCCCACTCTCCTGTGACATCTACAGTGACCCTCACTCTCCTGTGATACCTACAGTGACCCTCACTCTCCTATGATATCTGTAGTGACCCCCACTCTCCTGTGACATCTACAGTGACCCTCACTCTCCTGTGATACCTACAGTGACCCCCACTCTCCTATGATATCTGTAGTGACCCCCCACTCTCCTGTGACATCTACAGTGACCCCACTCTCCTGTGATACCTCCAGTGACCCTTACTCTTCTGTGACACCCACATTGACCCCCACTCTTCTGTGATACCTACAATGACCCTCACTGTCCTATGACACCTACATTGACTCCCACTCTCCTGTGACACCTATGGTGACCCTCACTCTCCTGTGATATCTGTAGTGACCCCCACTCTCCTGTGATACCTACATTGACCCCTACTCTCCTGTGACACCTACAGTGACCCTCACTGTCCTATGACACCTATAGTGACCCCCATTCTCCTGTGACCCAGTGACCCTCACTCTTCTCTGACACCTATAGTGACCCTTACTCTCCTGTAACACCTATACTGACCCCCACTCTCCTGTGACACCTATAGTGACCCTCACTCTCCTGTGACATCTGTAGTGACCCTCACTCTCCTATGATACCTATAGTGACCCCCCATTCTCCTGTGAGACCTATAGTGACCCTCACTCTCCTGTGACACTTACAGTGACCCTCACTCTCCTGTGACACCTGCAGTGGTGCCCACTCTCATATACAGTGACACACTGTCCTGTGACCCTATAGTGACTGCAACTTTCCTATGACATGTACAGTAATCCTCTCTCCCCTATGACATCTACCTAGACCCTCTCCACTCTTCTGTGACAACTTCAGTGACCCTCACTCTCCTGTGACACCTACAGTGACCCTTACTCTCCCGTGACATGTATAGAGGCCCCCACTCTCCTGTGACATCTGTAGTGACCCTCACTTTCCTGTGACACCTACAGTGACCCCCACTGTCTTGTGACAACTATAATGACTATGCCTATGCTCAAAACATAGTTAAGTTTCCCAGTTTCACTGTTATAAATTTAGCTTGTTGGTGAACTTAGCTTTAATCAGTGAATACTCACCCAGATTTTGTTTGCCCATGGGTCTGTATGGGGTGTGGTGTTTGGGGGACGCAGCCTGTGTTTTAAATGGTACCAACATATGTGTCCAAACAAAGTTTTTACTTAATAAAAAACAAAGAAAAGCAGAAAAAAAAAACAGAAGAAAAGAGCTGAAGGGTATGTAGGGACTGGCTAGGCACTGATGTATAAGGAGAAGGAAGGCACAAGATAAAACCGAGATATGTGAAATTCTCCTCTGCCATTTGCCACAAGGGGCTGTTCAGCTCTGAAGGACCATGGGCACCTTGAGTGCTGTTTAAAGCTGGATTATCCTTAACCAGTATCTTTTTATGGGAAGGATGTGCCCTTAAGACTTTGTTAATTGACCTAAGTCACACTAAAGTTAGAATACTTAGCTAGCCAATTTGAAAGTCTTTGTTACTCCTAAAGGGAAAAAAGGCACTAGAGAGCTTCAAGACAGCCCAGAGAAGGGCCATGCCATTGGGTCCACCCACCATCCTAAGACAGCCATTCACATTTTTCAATCATCCAGTCAGTACATGGGCTAATGAAATGAATAGAGAGAATTCTGGAAACAAGAAATATGGATCATTAATAAATACTGGAGAAAATGTTCAACATCCTTAGTCATTAGGAAAATCCAAATTAAAATTGCTTTGAGATTCCATTTCAACCCAATCAGAATAGCTTTCATCAAGAAAAAAAATGACAATAAACACTGGTGAGGATATGGGAAAAGGAACCTTTAATCACTGCTAGTGGCATTGCAATTTGGTTCAGCCATTATGGAAATCAGTAGGGAGGCTCCTCAAAGAAAATTAAAGTAGAACTACCATATGACCCAGCTCTACCTCTCCTACATATGTACCTGAAAGACTCTTAGGCAGCATACAAGAGACACGTGTGCATGCATGTTCCTTGCTGCTTTATTCACAATAGTGAGGAAATTGATCCAGTCTAGAAATCCATCTGTAGATTAATGGATAAAGAAAATGTGGTTCATACACCCAATGAAATTTTTTCACCTGCAAAGAGAAATGGTGGCAATTATAGGAAGGCATATGGCACTGGAAAATATGTTAAGTAAAATAGAGCATTCTTGGAAAGACAGATATGAAATGATTTTTCTTACATGTGTAATCTAAAGTGTGTGTGTGTATGTGTGTGTGTGTTGGTCACAAAACTAGGAAAGAGATCATGGATCATGGGGATGAAGAGATCTTGAAGAACAGGTCTTAAGTATGATGGGGAGTAGGGTAATGAAATACATATAAAAGAAAGTAAAGTAGGGGGTTAACTGGGGGGAAGAAAAGGAACCAGCTGGATGGAGTAGGGCAGGAAGAATTGGGAGAGTAGTAGGAGAAGGGAACAATCATAAAAATAAATGACACATGGGTAGGAAGATGCCATGATAAAACCCAGTACTTTGTGTGATAACCTAAAATTCAATAAAAGTGAAGAAAAAAGGAAAATCTCAGAAAAGGCTACTAGCCTTTTGTCTGTAGTTAAGCCTGCTGTATCTTGGACCCTGTTGTGCTTCGCAGATGATGATAGGGTGAATATTTTCCAGGGTGCCTGTGTGTGCTGATGCACCTGTAACTCAACTGGTGTGCAACATGCTTGTTTACTCTTCAGAGGGACCTGAAGAAGATGAGGTACAGAGCCTAGAGTTTGTGGAGTGTGTGTATCAGGATATGTGGCAACTGACAAATGGCTGAGGGAGGAAGCACTGGCCTGGGCATCATTGCTAGAAACACAAGTATGCTGTAGGCATTCCCAGACACCCGAGAATGACATTCAGACTTCTTGCCATTTCTGAACATGTGGATTAAATCAGAGGTTCCTTGAGATGATTTAAAAAATTTTTTTTCAGGCAAGCTCAACAGACTGGCCTTTTTATGAGAAAAAGAGAAAGAGAGAGAGAGAGAGAGAATGGGAATGATGCACCAGGGCCTACAGCCACTGCAATTGAACATCAGATATGTGTGCCCCTCTTATATGTATGTACAACCTTGTGTGCTTGTATCACCTTGTACGTCTGGCTTATATGGGATCTGAAGAGTCAAACGAGTCCTTAGGCTTCACAGGCAAGTGCCTTACATGCTAAGCTATCTTCTCCAGCCCCCTTGAGATAATTTCTAATGCAGCCCCCCCCCCACACAGAAAAAACAAAAACCCATGATCCTTTCAGGAGAATAAATGTACAAATACAGAAATGTTTCAATTAGTTCATCCTTAATAATATTAATTTTCCTGAAAAAAGTAGTTAAGATTCTTCAAAGATTTTTTTCTAGTACATTAAGCAAAGTCCTTTTTAGCTGATGCTTACCATTAGAAATGAATTCACCAGTGCTGTAATTAGTGAAAGTCTGGATGTTTTCTCAACTCTGGACTTCAGTACTAAACTAACAAGTCTGTCTTTGGATTCAGCTGGTGATGGTCTTGCTTATGGGCAATGGGGTCTTAGGCCTCCTGGCCTGAGCTGTGTGAGGTGCTAGAGGTGATAGGGTCAGTCTCTCCTTCAAGCTGAGATTCAAGCAGCATGTAGGAAATGCCCATTTAAAAAAAATTTATTTGAGAGAGATAGAGGCAAAGAAGAAGGGAGGGAGGGAGAGAGAGAGAGAGAGAGAGGAAAGGAGGGAGAGAATGGGTGCACCATTGCATGTAGCTACTGCAAATTAACTCCAGATGCATGTGCCACCTTCTGCATCTGGCTTACTTGGGTCCCGGGAAATAGAACTAGGGTCCTTTGGCTTTGCAGGCAAGCACTTTAATCACTAAGTCATCTCTCCAGCCCTGATTTTATTATTTGCTTTTTTATTAACAACTTCCGTAATTATAGACAATAAACTATGATAATTCACTCTCCCTTCACTTTCCCCTTTGCAACTCCACTCTCTGTCATATCCCCTCCCTCTCACAATTAGTCTGTCTTTTATTTTGATATCATCATCTTTTTCTCCTATTATGAGGGTCTTGTATAGGTAGCACTGTGAGGTCAAGGGTATTCAGGCCATTTTGTGTCTGAAAGGGCCCTATACTTCCACGGTCTCTTACATTCTTTCTGCCATCCCTTCCGCAATGGACCCTAAGCCTTGGAAGGTGTGATAGAGATGTTTCAGTGCTGAGCACTCCTCCGTCACTTCTCTTCAGCACTATGGTGCCTTTTGAGTCATCTCAGAGGTCACTGCCATCTGAAAAGAGAAGCCTCTGTAACACAAAGTGAGAGTAGCATTAATATATGGGTATGAACATTAAGAAAAGTGCTTACTGTGCTATTTGGTGAGCATAGTATATACTTATAGCCAGACACCAGCAGGCATTACACCCTAGGGCTTATGACCTCCCCTGTCATAGGTTTTCAGTATCAGGAATGTATTCCATCCTGTGGAATAGGCCTCTGCTCCAATTACAGAATTGTTGGTTTCTCCCATAACAGACATGTCACTGTTGTATCTCTTGGCTCACTTGGTCTGGCTGGCCAAACTTAAGGCTTGCAGTGCCCACTGCTGTTTATCTCTAGTAATGACTTTACTTCCAGAGAGTGGTATGCAGTATAGCTTTTTCCAGCTTTCTGTCAGCTGGTCTACTGGGAGGAGGTTTTCAGTTCAGCTCCAGCAAGATTTCTCATTGACTTTGCAGCCCAAGCATGTGGAGTCTTCAGCAACAGGGTCTTACCATGTATTCCTGGTGGGAAATCAAGAGCCTTGGCAAAGGCCTGTAATGTTTGGGGGCATCTGGGACCTCCCTGGCCAACAACTCATTGGAAGGTATCCCATCCATGGCACTGAAATTTTTCTAGTAAAAATCTATGGCTTCTGGTTGTGCTATTGTCCAAAAAAGTAGGTGACCATATATCTTATTCATACCCTCTTAGATTTTGATTAACTCTCCCCCAACCTTCCTTTACACAATCTCTTCCTCTGACCTCACTTAGGCCTTTCCACCCCCAGTAATCTGTTTATGTATAATATAACCATCCCCTTAAGTCCTCCCCTCTCCTTCTTCCCTTGTACCCCCCTTCTAGCTTACTGGCCTCTGCTTCTGAGTTTTATTCCAATTTACATATAAGTCCAAATATTTGTAACTAGGATCCACATATGAGAGAGAACATGTGGCACTTGGCTTTCTGGGCCTGGGTTACCTCACTTAGTATAACCCTTTCCAGGTCAATCCATTTCCCTGCAAATTTTGTAATTTCATTTTTATTTACCACTGAATAGAACCTCATTGTGTAAATGTACATCTTCATTATCCACTCATCAGCTGAGGGACATCTAGGCTGGTTCCATTTCCTAGCTATTGTGAATACAGTGGCAATAAACATGGATGTGAAAGTATCTCTAAGGTAGTGAGATGAGTCCTTAGGATACATGCCGGAAGTGGTATAGCTGGTACATATGGTAAATCTATTTTTAGCTGTCTCAGGAACCTTCACATTGACTTCCACAATGGCTCTACCAGTTTACATTCCCAAAAATAGTGTAGAAAGGTCCCTCTTTTTCTTCATTCTCACCAGCATTTATTGTCATTTGTTGTCTTGATGATAGCCATTCTGACAGGAGTGAGATGGAATCTCAAAGTAGTTTTAATTTGTATTTCCCTGATGGCTAAGGATGCAGAACATTTTTTTTAGATGTTTATAGGCCATCTGTATTACTTCTTTTGAGAACTCTCTATTTAATTCCTAGTCCACTTTTTAATTGTATTGTTTGGCATCCTGTTATGTAGTTCTTTGTATATACTCTGTCAGATGTATATCTGGAAATACCCAGGTTTTGGAAACAATATGTAGCCTGAGCCCCTTCCCAGTGATCCCTGTGAGCTCCTTATAAGAATATGAGAGAGTTGGCATCTTTACCTGTGGCTGGAGAGGGATCCCAGTGTGTTTCTTACTGCTCTGTAAGGAACGGCCCCATAGTCCTTGCAGCATCTGGGCCCAGGTGACAGGTTGCCCTGTGTGTCAGTCCACACAGTCTGTGCCCAGTTCTTCCAAGCAGAGAGACACAAGCCTGTCTTGAGAAAAAGCCCTGTGTGAATGAGTGCTATGCTTCTAGGAGTGCCCTAAGCCTCCCAGCACAATGACTGAGACAGGTCAGTGGACACAGTGGGATCACAGGCTGAGCATCGAAACTTGGCAGTGTTTTTCTCTGTGGATGCAGCAGTTTCTGATCAGATTTCTCATTTTGGTCTGCTGTGTGCTGGAAAATTTCACCCTGTTCTAAAAGTAGATGTTGATAGTGGGTAAGAAGGAAGATCCAGGAATACCCACTTCTGATATTCTGCACACTACTCTGTGTGTCCTTGAGTGTGCAGTTCCTTACTGCAGCAGGTGGGACAAAAGCTTGGTCTTTACAAGCATGTGACATGCTTCTGTGCACATGTCTGAAGTCTCCCTTGCCACCAGAGCATCAGAGCACTGAGAGGAATGGGATTAAGGTCTAGGCCTCAAAAGGAGAGGGAAGCCTTATTTGCAGGACCGTATTTAGCAGGGCAGTTCCTATGACTGTGGAAATATGATTGTGCCTACATCTGCCCCCTATGTTCTGCTCAGCAGCTGTGTGTTGGTGTCCTGAGTGCATGGTGAGCTTGAGTAACGAGCACATGACAGATTTGGAAGGTGGTGCCATAGGCCTGGGAGCCAGCACTGCAGCACCGTGCTGCCTCTGCACTGGAGCATTCTGTGTTCTCTTTGTTTCTCTCTTCCTCTGGCTCTCTGTCACTATCTCGGTGTCTGTCACTGTCGATATCTTTTTCTCCTTGTTTCTGTCTCTTCTCTCTGTATCTATCCTCCTCCGTCTCTGTTTTTCTCTCTGTCCCTGTTTCTCTGTGCCTATCTCTCTGTTTCTTTTTCTGTATGTCTATGTCTCTCTGTCACTGTCTATCTTGTCATTCTCTTTGCCTGTATTTCTTGTTTATTTCTGTCTTTCTTTGCCTGTTTTTCTGTCTCTATTTCTCTTCCTCTCTATGTCTCTGTATTTCTGTCTTTTCTTTCTGTATCCATATATCCCTGTCTGTGTCTCTGTATCTGTCTCTGGATTTTAGTACTAAATTAATAACTCTATCCTTGGATGGTGAGCTGTGTGTGTCTCTGTTTCTATCTGTATCTATCCTGTCTGTCCTGGTCTCTGTCTTCTGTCTCTCTGTATAGTTCTGTGTCTCTCTACATGTATCACTGTGTCTCTCTGCCTATCTTCTCCTCTGTCCGCCTTGTTTCCCTCTGTCTCTCTATGTTTCTTTCTTTCTGAGTGCAGATAGATGCTTGGTGTGGCTAACAGTGGTGTGACTGACACTGTAGGCTCAGGCTTGTTCTGTGGAACATAGCTGCCATAACATAACAATAGTGGGATGTTGGGGAACCCTTTAAACACTTGTTTCTCTTAACAGTCACAGTTAGCATCTTAACTCCATTTGGCACTGGGGAGGAATATGTATAATACAGACTCAGGAGAGGCTTCCCACAGCTAAACCTGGAGGTAGAATCAAAATCAGCATGTGTTTTAGACACCATGGTGCCCATTACCCATCCTGCATCTCCATATGTGTTAAGCAGAGTGATTGACATTCTTCTGGACAGTAAGGAGTGCAGACCCCACAGCTCAACCTCTCTGATATGCACTTTTGCCTTTTGGGGAGATGAATGAACCTCAGAAATGTGGGGTTCTCTGGGACTGGGAAGCCCCATGTGAGGGTAAGCTCTTTCTGAGTCCAGGCTAGGCGTCTTGGTTAGGGTGAATTGAATCTGAAAATGTAGGCAAAAGTAAATCAAGAATGGGCTTCCTTCTTTTAAGGGGAAGATGACATAAACAAAGGAACATGTGACAGTGAGCAGCTCAGGATTGGGACTCTACCATGAATGCTAGGATGAGTCTATGTGGGCACTGACGGAGCTGTGGATAATTCTGATAACTCTCACTGGACATTATGAGACTTAGGAGTGTGGCCAGGGCTCTGCATGCCATGAATGGATGTGAACAGCTTGTGAAACCAGTGGAGGGGAAGATGTGAGCCTGTTTGAAAAGATGGCCCTTGCCACAGGAAGTGGGTGAAATGAAGTGGGGTGCTGGAGGCTTAGAAATCAGGAAATCAGAAATGTGCAGCTTGCCCAGCTCTCTGTTGAGAAACAAGCCTCTTTCTAGATGTCTGGAGTATGCATTTTCCTTAAGCTGGGCTGCCTGAGAATCAGAGCTTCCCCTCCCCCTCCAGGAAGCTGGGAGTTGATGGAGTCTCCTGAAAACTAATGGTGGCTTAAGATTTGTAGTATTCTCTGTCTGCATCAAATAGGAAAAGTGCTCACATGGCAGTGAGCTTGCTGGGTGCCTGGCAGAGTGCTCTGGATTTGAGATCCTAGAGGCAGAGAGAGCACACTGTGCCCTCAGTTTTCTCACCTCCTATTCTGTGGCCAGAGATTTAGGCCCTTGGCCCAGCAGCTCTCCCATGGTCCCAACCTGCTGTGTACTTCAGCTTTTTCTTGTGTGGTTTACAGTTTATCTGTCCACATCTGTCACCGAGTGTTCAAACCCTGGTCCATCCTGAAAGACTGCTTTCATTTCAGCTAAGTTCTGATCCAGTGTTTCCCTGTATGGATCTCTCCTGGAGTTTCTACACCAGAGCTCAGCAGAACTTATCCATGTGGACTCCACAGGATGTGTGGTCATTTGGGAGCCAGGACTTCATCATTACTTTGGCTCCCTGGGTCCCATAATGATACATTGTGCTGAGTGCTGCTGCTTTGTAGGAAACATGAGAGTCTTTAAGTGTGAGATCTTGCTGGAAGGGGTAGTGTTGCTTAGAGATCACTGCCCTCCACTTGCATAGTTTTTATCCTGGAAGTTTAGTTGAGAAGAAACACACAAAAAAGCTGCTTCTCTAACTATTTAGGGGCTGTTAAATACCCACACAGCAGGTAATTTCCTAACAAGAACCTTCATCTGTGATTCTTCAGTATTAATTTGTTCTGGGATCACCATAAGTTCTTTCAAAACCAGCCTCTTGGAGCTGCTTCTGATTCAGTAGGTCCATGTGGGGCTGGAAGTTTGAGAACTAGGGTATGAGCCACAGGACATAAAGGAGAGTACTTCCCCATGTATAACACAATGAGCTGATTCAGAGACTAGAAATGGAGCCTTAGCAGTTTGGCACTGTGTTGTTCTGTTTGCTTGTTCCAGCTAGTCAAGCACGCTGTGAGCATGTTCATACCCCGGGTGAGGAACCTGCAGAATAGTTTCAGTATCTTGTGATTGCCCCATCTTATGTGCAAGTACAGGCTTGTGAGGGATCCTGGATCTTTCATCAAATATGGACTTTGCTCCAGACTCAGACTTTTGTAATTCCATCATAAGGCTGGGTTAGGTTTCTGACCTCTGTGTATCATTGGACTCAATTCCAGGCAGTTTAGTGCAAGGGTGACTGTGTGGTTCCTAGTGTGAAGAACTGTGCGGGGTCACACCAGACAGCACAGGTGGCTGCTCTAAAGTGTAGGCAGAGAAACAAGTTTCAGATGAATTATGGTTTCTGAGTCCACTGGAGCATATCAGACACCGAAGTGGGGATCCAATGCAGGAGAAGGAGCAGAAAGAGGGGCTCTCCAGTGACGTTTTAGGGGAAGTGATTAAATATCAAATGCTAACAGTGATATGATAGCTTCTTTCTGAATGTGGAAATTGGGATCAACTATCAAAACCTTTTGGTTAGGCTTTTTGGTTCAGTTTTGTTCCCTAGTTTGTATATCTGAAAATATATAAAACAAACAAACAAAAACAAATTGGAACCTGAGGCATAAAAAGACTCCAGTGAAGCATGACATGGATTAGGCAGGAAGGGGAGTTGTGTGACAGACTCCTACACATGTGTGCTCAAGGGTCATGAGAAAACCACACTTCCAAGGACTATAGAGGACAGTGGACTGTATAGCTTAATGTGTTGGCAGGTTTCTCAGGGCATCTGAGCATTTAAGGTGGGTATTTTCATCTCCTTGAGTTATGTTTAATCCTTAAATGACCTCATGTAAAAGGTGCAATAATCTGTGATTTATCACCAATCAAGCCTCTCTTTATTCATCTGTGTGACAGAAACTATAACACACACCCTAGCACTGATCTTACTATTTTTGTGGGGAAGACCTATGTAAAGAAATTTGTGAGGAATGCTTGATCGCCTTGGTTTAGAAGAGCCATGTAGCATGGAACATTGTTTCTGCCCTCCAGTGGGAGTGCTGGGTCATGGTCCCTTCCTAGTGGGGGCCAGCTTCCAGTACCAAGTCCAAGATGAGCCCCTTCTTCCCGGGAGCAACCTCTTCCAATAACCTATGACTTGCAGCTTGTGTGCTTCTATGTGCAGAGCCCAGTATGGTCCTGTGAGTCAAGGCCACAGGACCCATCCAGACTTCAGCTGTATGCATGTTAAGTGAGTGGCACATGGTAAGGGTTTTGAACTAGGCATGCTAGGCATGGCCCTCTCTTGCCTGAGGGATAAGAACTGGCCTTGGCACTGAATATGATTGATTTAAACAAAATTTAATTGTGAATTGTAAGCGTAGGATGACTTTAGTTCTGGAAAGCATGGAGTGCTAGTGGCATCACCTCACATGCAGTCCAGTGCCTGCTGTGTTTAGCTATAGAGACTCTATGGCCAAAGAAGGTGGTACTGTCCTGGTATAGTGTCCTGTACTCTGCCCACCAGCCAGGCACAGCTGTGAGGGCTATGTCTGTGTAGCATTTGGATGGATAGCCCTTTCCTTCTGCCCCAGGGAAGCCATAACTATTTCTTGTTTAAATCCTCATTTAAACGGAGACACCAAGATCTTAAACAGCATGCTTTGCTCCAGCTCTGCAAAGGCTCCTGGGGGTGAGCTCTGACCTCATGGTCTCCACTGTGTACTCTGTGGCCTTGTATCTTAATTCCTTTTCTTTTTTTCTAGTTTCTTACATAAAAGTTTTTTCTTTATTAGTTATGTACATATGCAGTGTGTAAACAGCCATGTTGGTTCCATCGTTAGCCTCCTTCCCATCCTCCCCCCTCTGCTTATGTCTTAATTTCTGACTTCCTGCTCCCATTTTCACATCCTACCTTGTTCTCTGTATGTTAATTTCCCCCTTTTACCATACTTGTTACATTATATGTGCTGAGGACCTTAAACCAGATGGTGATGATTATAGTATGAACCTGGTAATAAGTTGTAACCAAATTAATTAGAATTTTTCCTAAATAGAGACCTATCCTCCCATTTCTCCACTTTTGGAAATTTTCTTCTGAAATGAAAGCTTTGGCCTGAATTGTAGGTTCAGCTATATGTTTATAAAACTTCTGCAATGCTTCTGTGAGGGTATAGAGCCTCTTCATGCCATGCTGCCTGAGGCAAGGCCATAGATGCTACTTCTGTGTTACTGTGGGGCCATACCTGCTTTGCTGTCCCTAGGGGGCACTCTCCAAGGTCTCTGGCCAGGGCAGCTGGACTCTGCTAGGAGAAGGGTGTCCAGTATATCTGTATTTCTCCCTCTCAAACTTCAGATAGCCCTAAGCCCCTCTTGAGCATTAGCTGTTGAAGTGACTGTGGCCCCTAGATGGAGCCGTGTGCCTGCCTTGTGAGGCAGAGATGGGGGAGGGAAATCTCCAAGGCCCACGTTCTCCGACCGCATGTGCTAGGCAGAACAAATGGTGGTCTGCACTAGTTTGAAACAAGAAATCCAGCACTCTTCAAATGTGTGTGAGCCGTGCAGCTGTTGTGAACCCTCACCAACTTTCTCATGGGAACTTTTGACTTTGCATATGCACAGGGACACAGAAATAAGAGCTGCCACGCCCCAAAGCAGGGGCGTTCACAGGATGCAACAGCAGCCTGCAGTGTGACGTGACTCAAGGTCATAGTCCCTGTGGCAGGAAATCAATATCATGTAGAGGGGCACAGATCTGGGGGGGGGGTGCCTTAGAGGTGTCAGGGAAGACAGCCTGCAGCCCAGGGATTGTACAGGGTGTAATTTCTGACCTTGAATCTCTGCCAGATCACTGATTATCTTGTAAACATGAACTCTCAAGGGCAGCTGCAGGAATGTCACACCTAGCACAAGGGGTACATGGCTGCTGGTGGAGGGAGAAACATGGTGCTGAGCTCAGGGCTGTAGAGCTGTGTCTGTGGAGTCATTTGCCCGCTTTGGCACCAGGCGGGGTCCCTGAGAGATGGAGCCCTGTGAGCTCTCAGTTGGATGAGGGTGGATGCATAACTTGCATCTTCATTATAGCACTCAGCAGGATTTGTTAGAAGAGCCATTCAAAGCACAAGAATCCTGTCTGAGAGGCCAGAGAACCGGCTGGAGATGAGTTGCCTCTCTAGGATCTTGAAAGAAATGCAAGTGATTCTTGGAAGGACAAAGGGGGAAACACAGCAGACAGGTGGCCATCCTGAGCCTGGAAAGAGCTGGTGTCTGGGAATCTGCAGGCCCTGGTGCCACAGGGCCACAGGCTACAACCCCAGTGTGTCAGCTTGTACTTTGGGGATTGGTGACAAAGAAGCTCAGAGAGGCACCGCTGGTGCCATGGAGTAGAACTCCTTAGGGGATGTCAGCTCTAGGCCTGGTGGGCACAAAGGATCCTTAAGAAGTAACAGTTGGCAGAGACAACTGTGGTGAGGTGTGAAGACCAGCATGAATGCCATGGCAGGAGAAGTAAGGGAGCAAACGAGAAAAAGTGTGACCACAGGACAGCTGTGGCTGGTCCAAGTGGATTTAGAACAGGTCTGAATAGGAGTGATGGTTAGATATCCTGAGTTGCAAATAGTTTGATTCCGAAACCTCTGCATGTGGCATTGACCACCTATGCTTCAGGTACCAAGAGGAGGAAAGGGGGCACTCAACTTCCTGTTGGATAGGCACACCATAGTTATGGAATAGTGAGATGCCGGGACACATCTGAAGCCTCATTCTCTAGTAGGTGGGAGGAAATAGGTGCAGAGAAGAGAATACCTGGGCTTTACTACAGTACAACTGCTTTTAGTGTCATCACTGCTTGTGGGTTTCAAGGTTTCTTTGAAGTCCAGGAGCTTTCTAGAGGACGGTCCCTCAGTACAGAGTCCCTCTGCTGTTCTGAGTGAATGGTGTATGGACTCTGTCCAGCACAGGAGGAAGGACTCAGTATTCCATTTTCATCCTGCTTCTCCATGTATCCTTGTGCAGTGTAGTGTCTCTCTTGCTTTGTGAGAATACTAGCAGGCATGCCTCTGAGGGCTGGGATTAAAGGCATGTACCACCACTCCCTGCTTTAGTGGGTTTAAATGTTTGAACTGCAAATATGTAGCTGATTGTGGCCTGTGTTATCATGGAAAGTGGCCAAGGAAGTTCTCAGCTCTAGTTTTCTATAGAAAACTATGTCTTTCAAGTAAATACCCTTTTAATTGTTCATATATATCATTTAAATAAATTAAAAGTCTTTCTAGAATTGCATTTCTAGAACTTTAACATTCAGAGTTTGACCCCTGAAGGATTTTGAAGTTTTGGGACTGCAGTATACAAGATTGTGCCTATCAGATTCCACATCTGGTGGGATTGAAACACACTGTCTCTCCAGGTCCTGCTCTGGCTCCAGGGTTTAGTTCCCACTCTCCTGTTCATGCAGATTGGTTCCCAGCAGTAGTCAGGGAGTGTCTCTACCACACACTGTAACTGCCTTTGGCATGACCCTGTTACCCTCTGCCACAGCCAGCCCCATCCATCTCCATGGAGGTGCTGCCCAGCTATGGCTTGCATGCTGAGCCCAGTCCCCTTGTAGGTTACTTCAGATGCTCCCCTGTCCTGAGTGTCGTGGATCAGCAGTCAACCTTTCCTTCCTCTTTATGACCCTCTTGCCTTGCCTGCTTCCCTCGAGTTCCTCTGCTTCTTCTAGGATGTCTGTCCTCCTACTCACTCCTCCCTTTTATTCCTGACCTGATGCTGGTCACTCCATAACACAATCCTGCCCTGTAGGGTCACTTGTGACCTCCTGGGATAAACCCAGTGTGGTTTGTAGTTCAGGGGTGTATTTCCATTGCACCATTTAACACAGCCACAACCTCTTTGGCCTCTAGAACCTTCATACACAATTCTTCTCTGGCCACTTCTTTTTAAAAATTTTTTTATTAATTTATTTATTTGTGAGAAAGAGAGAGGAAGAGGCAGAGAGAGAAAATGGGTACATTAGGGCCTCCAGCCCCTGCAAACGAACTCCAGATACATGTGCCCTCTTGTGCATCTGGCTTATGTGGGTCCTGGGGTCCTTGGGCTTTGTAGGCAAATGCCTTAACCACTAACCCATTTCCCCAGCCCTTCTCTGGCCATTTCTTGCTACTCAGGCTCAGCTCCTTGACCATCTTGGACTCAGGGCTTATACATTTTCCCTTCTGCTTTCTACCTAGCTTTCACTTGCTGAGCATTTTTTTAAAATTTTTTGTTTACTTTTATTTATTTATTTGAGAGTGACAGACAGGGAGAGAAAGAAGCAGAGAGAAAGAGAGAGAGAATGGGCGCGCCAGGGCTTCCAGCCACTGCAAACGAACTCCAGACGCATGCGCCCCCTTGTGCATCTGGCTAACGTGGGTCCTGGGGAATCGAGCCTCGAACCGGGGTCCTTAGGCTTCACAGGCAAGCGCTTAATGGCTAAGCCATCTCTCCAGCCCTTGCTGAGCATTTTAAATCCAGCTTTTTATCTCTGC
The DNA here is from genome assembly GCA_036346955.1 of Dipus sagitta. Taxonomy (NCBI): domain Eukaryota; kingdom Metazoa; phylum Chordata; class Mammalia; order Rodentia; family Dipodidae; genus Dipus; species Dipus sagitta. The sequence goes on from CM070783.1 coordinate 39,624,868, forward strand.
CCAGCCCCTGTCCCTTGAACTCTTCTCTGGGCACTGCCTCTGCATTTCTTCTGAGTTCATGGGAGGGCCATATTCAGCCAGCCCAAGCTGGAACCTACTTTGGTTCCTCCAGCTGCATTCCTCTGGGGTGTGGAGACTGAGCCACAGTTAGCTGGGCATCACAGAGCCCATGATTCACCCACCCACATATCCTGCTGTGTCTAATCTAAAACACATCAGAGGCTAAGTACCACCTGCTGATTTTGATGGCATCCAGCTGCATGCCGAGCTGCACATCTCTCACCAGGATCTCCAAGTCTCGGCCTCTTATGTGTCCTGCTCTCCTTTCCAGCCCCTCCAATCATTTCTCTACTAGTAGCCACCTCCTCAGAGCTAAACTTCTTAGTCCTTCCTTTCTACTCTGGAAAATCCAAAGCTCTCAAAGGGCCCTGGAGCTTGGGATGGCATGTGCTGAACTTGTAGCTCACAGTCTACCTGTCTTTGTGCTCAGCCACTGTAGTCATGCTCCTCTTCCCAAAGGAGGATCTGCTTCCCCTCGGGGGGATGCTCCTGGGGGTGTCAGTTTGGATTGTAACATCACCTCTCCCTGAGGCCTTGCTGTACCTGAGCAACACAACTCCATCCCATTCTGGCTATTGTGTGTTTCATTACCCCTGGCTTCATTTCCTGTGTGGCTTTGATTGCCATTTATTTATTCGCCGTTTTTGCTTATTTCCCTAGCAAGAGCATTGGTTCCGTGGGGGTAAGTACTCTTGTTCTTTTTACCCTAATGTGACAACCACTTATTAACTTGGCAATGCCAAGGGTTCTTAGTAAGGTTTTTGCATTTTGTTCTGTCAATAAAAATTCTAGTACACAATAATTTCAATAAATCTTTTAGAGTTCACATTTTAAGATGCAACTAATTTTTTTCAATAGCATAGATCACATTTTGAGTTTACAACTGTAAAATAAAATGCAATGTAAACCTTCAATCAGAAACAGAAAAGCCAGGGTTTAAGGATTATTACACCTTCGTCCTTAAAACCCCTGGTAGGCCTTGGTATAGGTGTTAGATTGGAATAGCTCATATGTATGCTCATAAACATGCTATATCATGTGATGACATGGACAGTCAGCAGGCCCAGCAGCAAGGCCCCTATTCAGGTCTCAGAATAGTAACTTCAGAGGATAGTTGGATCTGCCCTTATTTGGCCCCATTTATCATTTCCTAATAAGCACACATGGGGAAGCACAGAGAAACAATCTCCTATGAGTTTTCCCTCTGGCTGAACTGAATCAGCTAAACCCAGTTCTGAGGACGTGACCACTGGTACAGAAATGATTGCAGGTGCTGGAGAGGAGAGCAAAACACATAGGCGCTTTCTTTCCTAGCTGGGAATGGAACCCTGGAGTTGACTCCCTGGTTCATACCTATGTGCCACTTACTAGAATTTTCCTTTGCATCCTGGCTTTCCCAGGGATACCAATGGTCTCTAACTTGGAGCCATGAGCATCATGTGAACGTGCCCTAAGCATTGTAGCAAAATTTCTTCTCAATTGATAAATACAAATTGGAAGTGTTTATGGTAGACAACTTGTTTGGAAACATAAATGTGTTGTGGAATGGCATGCCAGTGAATATGCATTCCTCCCCTACTTACTGCTTTAATGCCAGGAGAGCACTCTAGTCTGCTTTCTCAGCCACATTTAAACATATGGCACATGGTTATGGACCATGGCACTGTCGTACTCCTCCTGAAACTTTGTGCCTTTCATCCACATCTCCCTACCCCTACCTCATCCCTCGTAACCACCTCCTACCCTCAGCTCCTATGAGTTAGTTTTTCAGATGTTCCTTCTTCCAGGTTGTGAATGTTGTGTTTACCTTTGGATATGAGTACCCAGAAGATTTCCCGGCACACACAGTAAACACTGGCTGCTGCAAGGGGGTGAGGCTCTCTGGTACTCTCAGTGGAGGAGAAGCCTGCAGTGGCTGGGATGCTTGCAAGTCTGTTTACTCCTAGATTTGCTGTCTAGAGCTCACAGTCTGAGGAGAATAACTCAATGTTTGGGGTTTTAAATTGTTAACGAGGGGTGTGAGAGTGCTAGGAATGTGTTATTCAGTTTTGTTGAGGACTTTCCTATCAAAAAAATTTCGAAAAGACTTAGCAATGGGAAGTTGTCCTTTCAGCAGCACCGTATGTGAATAGACTAAAGCCGGGCTATTATTAAAGGAAACATCATTTCTGAAGCATAATGTAAGTTTTTCTGCCTTTATTTCTCCACTATTGTCTTGTTCTATTTAAAATGCCATCTCTAATTCAGCGTGATGGAGTCTATACATTGTAGAGACTTTTCCTGTGTGATCTTCCACCAAGAGGCTGCTTTATCAAGATGCATGTGCGATACTGCCTTCGGTTATTCTATTGACTTGAATTTATGACCTAGTCCCTCCAATCCAGTTCCACAGGCATTGGAGACTTTTCAAATATAGATGTAGGTAGGAAAGATAGGAGAAAGGCTAACAACAGTCTCTTCTGCTGGGACAAAAAGAAAAGGGTTAAAGAAGGACTAAGTAATAAACATGGGACGTGAGTGTTCTTCATGTTCTTAACATGTGTGTGCCTGCACGTGTGTGCATACACATGGTCTTTCAGACTCAATAGCCTGGGAATCCTGCAGCAGCATGTGTCTGAGGGTGAGGGTGACCCAGCGCTACTTGCCATCATCATGTCTTGCACAAGTAGCCTAAAGCCATCTGAAATATGGGCTGCAGTGGAATCTCTGCTCAACTTTCTAGTAACAGGAAAGAATTGGTTTGCTAAGCTTTCTACTGAATTGGCATTTACCTCAAATTCCTATTTGTATCTACCCAGCCCTCCCGGTTAGGGCCTCGTAAATGCTGATACAGTACATGGGACCTAGAGTTCGGGACCTGGAGTACATCTTCTTTTAGTTATTAAAAATGGTACCACAAGTTTTTGCAAAATATCTTTTTTAAGAGATATAATTGGGGCTGGAGAGATGGCTTAGCAGTTAAACACTTGCCTGTGAAGCCTAAGGACCCCGGTTCGAGGCTCGATTCCCCAGGACCCACGTTAGCCAGATGCACAAGGTGGCGCACGCATCTGGAGTTCGTTTGCAGTGGCTGGAGGCCCTGGCGCGCCCATTCTATCTCTCTCTCTATCTGCCTCTTTCTGTCTCTGTCTGTCACTTTCAAATAAGTAAAAGTAAAAAAAAAAAAAATTAAAAAAAGAGATATAATTAACATAACAAAGTTCACTCATTTTCAAGTACCAAATTCAGTGGTTTCAGTATATTTACAATGTTGTCCAGTCATATTTGACTACTCAAAAGTAACCTGGACTGATCTTCCGTCACTGCTGCTCTTCCTGCCCCAGTTCTGGTAGACACGTCTTCCTCTTGCAACTACAAACTAGTCCATTTGGGTTATATCATGTTGGAGGAATCCTGTAAGAATGGCCTTGGCGTCTGGCTTTGTTTCCTAAGCAGGGTCCGTAGGGTTCATCTGTTTTAGGAAGTGCTCATGCTTGCTTGTGCTCAAGTCCTTTTCAAGTATAAATATACCATATTTTATTTACTTATCAGTTGATGAATATTTCTGTTTTTATTTTTACCATACTACATTCAGAACACCCATGTATAATACAGTGTGTAGACATGTTTTCATTTCTCTTTGCTATACAACTAGAAGTGGAACATTTGGGGTCATAGTATACTTCTACCTTATTGAGAAATCCCCAAACTTATTTTCACAACAGTATGCCATTTTTATTTACACCCACTGTGGACTAGGTTGGATTTTTCTACACTAGTAGGGTGTATGTATATTTTTTTAATTATAGGCACTCTAAAGAGAATAAAATATCTTACTGCAACTTCATTTGCATTTCTTTGGTGGCTGCTTATGTTGATCACCTTCTCACATGCTTACTAGAGATTTGTGTATCATCTTTGGAGAAATGACTATTCAAATCTTTTGTCCACTTAAGATGATTAGCATTTTTATTGAGTTGTAAATATTTAACTATTCTGAATATAAATACCTTATTAGTTGTATTTGCACCCATTTTATGGGTTTTCCTTTTGCTTTCTTTTTTAAAATATTTATTTATTTGCAAGGAGAGAGAGAGAAGGAGAGAGAAGAGAAGAGAATATATATGAGAGCGAGAATGAATGGGTGCACCAGGGCCCCTAGCCCCTGCAAATGAAGTCTAGATGAATGTGCCACTTTGTGCATCTGGCTTTACATGGGCACTGGGGAACTAAATCTGAGTCATTAGGCTTTGTAGGTAAGCACTGAACCATCTCTCCAGTCCTCCCTTTGCTTTCTTGATGGTATATTTGTAGCACAAAGTTTTAAATTTCATGAAGTTCATTTATTTTTGACTTTTTTTTGTCTTTCATGCCTATAGTGTCCTATCTGAGAATCCCCTGTTTAACTCTTGGCTGTCAGAAGCAGCTCCTCTGCTATGCTTTTCTAAGAGTTCTATACATCCAGCTCCTAAATCTAGGTCTAAATTACTTTATTTTTATAAAATTTTATTTTATGTTTTTGTTTCTTAGAGAGAGAGGGAGGGGGGAAGGGAGAGAGAATGGACATGGCAGGGCCTCCAGCCACTGCAAGTGAACTCCAGGTACATGTGCCACCTTGTGCATCTGGCTTACGTGAGACCTGGGGAATCAAACCTGAGTCCTTTGGTTTTGCAGGCAAGTACCTTAACCACTAAGCAATCTCTCTATCCCTAAATTACCTTTTGAATTAATTCTTGTATATGGTGTTAGATTGGGATCCTAATTTTTCCCCCTCACATACATTCCCAGTTGTCCCAGAAGCATTTGTTGAAAATGAACATTTTTTTCCCCATTAGAATGTTTCTCCATCTGTTTTAGTTCATTCAGGCTGCTGGGATAGAATTCCACAAACAGAGTCACTTATGAAAACATTCTCCTATCGTTTACAGTTCTGGAGGAAGGAATTTCAACATCAGAGGACCAGAAGATTCAGTATCCAATGGGAGATGCTTCCTGGTTCAGAGATTATGCCTTTTTGCTGCCCTTGTAAGATGAAAGAGACAAAGACCCTTTTTGAGGTTTTTTATAAAGACATTAACCCCATGCATGAGGGCTTCACCTTCACAGCCTCATGGCCTCCCCTCTTCCTCCTCCCTCTCCAGATAAGGCCTTGCCCTAGCGTAGGCTGACCTGAAATTCACTATCTAGTCTCAGGTCTCAAACTCACAGTGATTGATCCTCCTACCTCTTCCTCTCCAGTGCTTGGATTAGAGGCATGCACCACCATGCTTGGCAAGGCCCCACATCTTAATGCCATCATCCAGGGATTAGGTTTAGCCATATGACTTCTAGGAAATATAAGCACCAACACATGGCACCTTCCCTGTGAATCAGTGCTAATTGCATATTGATGGCTCTCAGTTTTATTCCACTGATCTCCATGTATAGCTTATGTAAGGACAAGAAATTTGGTCTTTCTTCTGTGCCACATGGGCCTGCAGGGTACAGACTATAACACTCTGACTTGGTGTTTTGGGCAAGTTGCTCATCTCCTTTGGCCTAAGATCCTTACTTTTTTTTTGTCGTTGTCATTTTGAGTGATCTGGAACTTCCTCTCTAGACCAGATTGGGACCAAACTCATGGTGATCCTTCTACCTTAGCATCCTGAGGTGCTGGGATAGAAGATATGTGGCACCATGCACAGCTTGTAAAATGTCCTTGTAGAATAGGTGTGAAATTTAAGTGGGAAATATATAAGGGACACATGAATTGCTCAGAATTAGGCCTATGTGTTCTTGTTTGACTTAGTTCTGTGAATCTATTATTCTTGGACAAAGGACACCAAAGCTCAAAGAGACTATGGAATGGTCCTAGATATATAGGCTAGCAAAAGAGGTGGGATTAGAACCTGTCTTCATCTGCAAAGTGGTTGTTCTTCTTGCCTTGATGACAACACTTATGGTCTTGCCATTATATATATAGGCAGTGTTGACTGAGTCTCTTCTGAAGGCTGTGAAAACACCTGCTTCTACCAGTAGGCTCTTGATCTCAGAAGCATCCTGTCTCTCCACCCTCAGGGGATTCTAGCTATCAGGACACAGAAATAAATCCATGCTGACTTACCTGGGCTGGGCAATTTGAATGCATTGCTCACAAACCAGTGCTTTGACCCAGGCACTGAGATGCAGTCTGACAGGAAGAAGAGACCACATGACCCTGGCCTAAACAGAGCATCAGGTGGCTCTGCTTTTACCACAGTTCTGCAAGAGGTCCTGTAACAAATTCCTTCCCTGTGTGTGTTTCTTCTCTCTATAAAATGAGGAGCTTGTTAGGTATTCTCCTAGGGACTCTCTGACTTTAAAATTCAATGTGCCTATAAATATGACTAAGTGATTTTCACAACTATATTTAAAACTACATGAACAGACTAAAGGGTAGGAAAATAGCAATGATTCTACTGTTCCAGTCACAATTGGAGCTAAGTTTTCAGGAAGTGTGGTGAGTTATAGAATATCCAAACAGCATTGGTAAGAGACTGGAAAGATTTTGTGTCTGTCCCTGGTAAGCTACCTCCTGTCACAGGATAAATTCTCATGAAATACACTTTAAAGTAATATATTGTAGGGTGAAGATTTTGAAGAGAGTATCACCAATATTTTTTCCACAAGAAGATGAATAATATATATGACTGTATGTACATAAATATACATGCATATATACATATTTTATTATAAATTTTGCTTATATAAAACCTATACACCATGCAATTTGTAAATAATAAACTGTGCAGTAGTCTGTTGTCTTCCATATGCTTATATAATTTCAGTGTTACCGTTCTTTTTTAAAAAAATTAATAACATATTTTGTATGGATACATTCTGTGTTCGTACCATCTTTTCCCTCTTCCTTGCCTCCATTTCAGTGGGGGGACCCTCTCCAGTGAGGTTGCTGGTATGCCCCATGGGGTTGTGGGTTATGAGCTGTGGGGACAGCCATCAGTTATTGTGGAAGAGGTAAGGATTCTGGGTATGACATCGTAATCTGTGGCTCTTTCAATCTTTTCTCCCCCTCTTCTGCAAAATTCCGTGAGCCTTGGTGTGTGTGTTTTAAGTCTACTTCAGTGATGAACTCTTAGGAGCCTCTGGATTTCTGATTTGGTAGGTGCTGAGTATCCTTCACCCTGGTGCTGATTTTCAGGCTCATCATGTGAGCAACACTCTTGCTTGTCTCCCTAGTTCCTCTGTGATTTCACCTGGGCCTTGGCTGAAATGTGAGGCTAACTGGCTCTCTTCTGGATTCCAACCAGGTCTCTCCATGTTCTCCTGTGTTCAGCAGCATATGGTGTCTTCAGCAACAGGGTCTTACCTTTTACCTCAGGTGGGTAATCAAGTTTTTTGACAGAAGCCTGTCTTGTTTTGGGGACCTTGTAGGTCTCCAATCAAGAGCTCAAGGTGGGTAGCACCAATTTCTAGTACTGGGAGTTACAGGCCAGAGCCAAAAATTTTTAAGATTAGACTTCATCCCACCCTCTCCAGGGCCTTTCTTTTCAGATGCTTCCCCTATACTCCTGTTGAGTGTTAATTGTAGGAAAATGGGTGGACTTAGATTATACTGAGTGAACACACACACTCACAGAATGACAAATGCCACATGTTCTCACTCATCTGTAGTTCCTAACCTAGATCAGCTTGAGTTTCTGGCACACCTGATAGGTAACTTGAGGCCTAGTCAATAGAAATGGAAGGTTTTGGGAGTAGGGGAGGATGGGAGGAAATAAACACAAAACTAAACCCAAAATGTCCTTTCTCCTTGAAAGTAGACTAAAATATCAGTAATTTTTTTATAGGACAATTCATGAGACACTTATCAAGTGGAGATTAGCTATCTCTTTGTTTTCATTCCATAGGACTTCATATTTCTTATCTATTAAATTACTCAGGAAAAACAACTTCTCATGAGATTGTGAGAAATACTGAAAGCTTAAGTATTGGGTATAAAGGAATTTTCTTTCTCTGTGGTTTTAATGTGTTCAGTTCTCTGTGATATTCCCCTCTGTGGCATTCCTGTCTGTACCATTCTACATAGCTTTCTCCAAAATGTTCCCACAGCTAATATACCCCAATTGTCAAGGTCTGGTTAGAAGACACTGCTTGAATATCTCTTTCTAAATGCCCTACCTAGTTAGTCCCTCAAAAAGCTAAAACCAAGTCTTTTTTCTTTTTCTCTTTTATAAAAATCAAATTTGTTGTGTTTCCCTTTCTGGTTACATAAATATTGTTTGTAAATATAGAATAGTCTACTACTGCAAAACAACCACTACAGGTAGTTCATGAGATTTAATTTCAGGATAGAAAAGCAAACACAGGCACACACATGAACACAGACACATAAACATGAAAGCAAACACATTGCACAGACACAGACATGTCATTGCAGGCATGCATACAAACAGACAAATATATGAATATGAATGTATAAAAACACAAATGTACATATGCACACATAGACACACATGCATGAACATTGACACACACACATATATGTGGTCTGCATAAATGCATGCATATGTATACAGGTATAGGCACATACATAAACATAAACACATACACATGAATGCAAACACATGTGTATGCGGACACATATGTGCATGGATACTGAACATGTACATATGAATACGGACATGCACAAACACTGACATATAGTCTCCATTAATGCAGACACATGTGAACCTAGACATATGAACGTATAAATGCAGACATGAATACACAGACTCATACGTACACAAACCCAGGTGTGTTTACACATGAATTCAGACATGTGTACAAGAACACATGAATATAGACAAACCTATTCATATGTCCATGCATTTTCAGAGAACAAAAATATTTGTGGCATTATGTTTGGTTTTCACCAGCTTTTTAACATTAACCCTAAGTGGCACATATAGAAATGGAAATCTTCTGTCCTTATTATACATGAAATTAATAGCTATGTAGTGTTCCACGTGCATGCCATAATTTTTTCAGACCATGTTGATATCCACTTTGTCAGAATATACATGAAGCATCTTAGGGGATGGTTGTGTTCAATTAATTCACCCTTTTGTCAGGACCTTGTCTGCGTACCTGTGGTGGATAGAAGGAGCCTGTGTTTTCCTTGCTTCCCAGTGGGATCTGTGGCAGGCAGCCTGTGAGCAGGTGAGGTCTGGCAGAAGAGAGATACTGGGCATGCTCAGTGCTCTGAGTAGTCTGGGCTTCCATAGGTCCCATTCAGCAGCACTTTCTAGGTGAGGTCTCTGCTCTGCTTAGAAGCCCACTTGGGCATTAGCTTTGTTATAGGAATGTTTTCTTTCCAGTGGCCTTGAAGAAGGAGAAACCAGTCAGTCTACTTCAACCCTGCCAGGGGCTCACTGTTATTTCTTGTTTTATGGGCATCTGAAGTCTGGCATCTCTCAGGAGCCCTACTATTGTTAAGATACCTCTCTCCAGGCTCCCTTTCTCCTCTTCATTCTCCTTCCCTCATTCAGTTGTTTCTTCTTTCTTTTACAAGACTCATTTTTCATAAATACTGCAACAGGTGCCATCAACATCAACACTCATGGTTAAATACCCTGCAGCCCCAACCTGGAACACACTGAGAGAAAAATAATACTTACAGCCATTTTAATGCAAGTCAGTGCAGCACTGTGGACGGGCAATGTTTGCTTTGAGAATCAGAGGAAGAAATTGGAGGAAAAGGGACAGTAATATTATGAATAAATTCCATAGTCCAGATGTGGTATAGAGGATGTCATTGTGATGGGGAGTTGCAGAACAGGACATGGGACAGAGGTGACACTACCTCTACCTTGGAAGATGAATGCATGAAAGACAGTGGTGGTCTTGGTATATCCTAACTTAATTTGGCATTTTGTGACTAACCTAATAATTTGAAAAACTAACTTAGGTAATCATAGGGAAGTTTCCATAGTGGCTTGCTGATATACATCAAACTTGTTTATAAACAGAATATAGAAATTATTCCAAAGGAGTTGTAATATTTCTGAGAGAGGTTGAAAACACACTGAAGAATAACAGAGCCTGTAAAGACACAGGAACTGGTTATAATTAACTCACAGTTGCCATATTCAATTCATTTTCTTTTCCCACTGCCTGTATGTGCAGAAAACCAAGCAATAAGTAAGTTAGGCATATATTTAAACCTAAACAGATAAATTTAAATGTGGTCTTAATCAATAAATTTCCCAACAGTTTTATCACCATAGAGATATTTGATGTTCATACCTGTACTTTAATTTATATGCATATACATTTATAAACACAGGTGAATGCATGTAGCATGCTTGACCCTATTTGAACTTTTGTGATGGTAAAGTGATGTTGTATGCATTGTTACTTAAAAGCATCATGATAGGAACATATGCCATGGAGGTCATATGTTAGATTGGATTTGGAACCTTGTCTCACTGTCCACTGGCTGACCCACTTGAGCAAATTACTGCTCAATGTTTTTGCTGTTTCTGTAAATGCTTTTATGATTAACAAAAAAACTATTGTGAAGTTTGAATCAACCTGTGTTTACCCCAATGCAGTGTTCCCTCCAAGCTCAATACAAGCAAGCCATGAACTTAGAAAAAAGGAGTTTGGGAAAGGCCAAGCCCCAAACAGGAAACTTCTGGAAGGATGAGGGGTGTCTTATTGAATCTTGTTCTGATCTCAGCCAGCTGGGGCCCTTTGAGGCCAGTTGTGTTAAAATGTAGGAAGTAAAAGGTGTTTATGTAACTCATATAGAGCAGCATTCAACAAGATGACTTTGTCTTGGAAAAATACTCAGCAGAGACCTGATGACCAAGAGGAGTTCAGTGACTGTATATGACATCAGGAAATAAGCTAATTCCTGGATTTAATTGTCAAGGGCCACGGTCTCCCTGCCTGATATATTGGATACTAGCAGCATGTTTCCATAGCAACCAAGCAAGTAGCTGTAGCATGGTAGCAAGCAGCAAAAAATCATTATAATATTTAAGAACCAGATTTAATATTTCATTTTCTTTACCATCACTGCATTTTCACTTTCTGATCCCATTTATAGAAATGTGTTTCACAATTATCTTGGAACAAGTATTATTGGGTTTTCATTTTACAAAAGAGAAACAGTATCCTCTGAGGGGTTCAACTTTTGGGGGTCTTTCTGTGTAAAATAACTCTGGTTAGTGCAATGATATGTCTCTGGCCCCTTAAGGGTATGATAGGAGCTGTCCACTATCACAGTGCTGAAAGTGGAGGAGCGTGCTGGAAGTTTCTTGGAAGCTTCTCCTATCTGTGTATTTGCTTGTTTGTTTTCTTGGCTCAAACACACATATATACAAACATCTGAGTGAAAACATTCAACTCTATGCATAAAAATTTAAATTAGTATATCAAAACCCAACAGTTTTTTTTTTAAAGCATCACTAGTTTAGTGTCTATTGAGTTAGTTGATCTTTTGTTTGTTTTCAGCCCAAAGTATTTTAGATTTATGGGTAACTATTACTGTGAGGCTTTTAAAGGTTTGTTTTACCACTATATAAACATAAAGTATTATTAATATATTATAACTCATGATATTAGAATGCATTATATTTCTATTATTTTCCATGGAATTATTTATCAACATAAAATTAAAGAAAACATGCACAGTAATTCCTCTCTCCCTCTGTTGAGCTGTATTACCAGAATTGTTCAGATAATAATTGAATGTTCAATTTAAATAAAACAAGGCACTGTTCTCAGCAGAAATGAAAATCACTTAGAGTATTTGGGTTTGTGGTGTTTACACAGTGTTAGTTTTCTGCTACTGTACTGTTCAAGATTAAATACTATACTGGGCACTGAAAGAAAGGTATTTCCAAACACCAAGTTGTACGTAGAAACCATCACTTACCTAGAGAGATATTTCACTATAAAATGTTTTCATTCATGCTTTTTATTTATTGTGTAAAAAGCATCACAACAGAATAACAGACTTCTTAACCAGTGACACTGAGAAATAATTTTCTGTCCATCAAACAATAATTGAACATACAAAATTAAATATAATTTGCTCCTATAGTAACAAATGCTGAGGTCATGTGCTCAGAAAACAGCTACTGCTGCTATGATATACATCTCAGATGCTTGCAAGAATCCACTTTTCAAAAGCATTGTACTAAGAATCAATCTGTGCAACAAATATTTTGGTAAAATTTGATGCTCACGGCAGTGCTATGTGGTTACATGAAGTCTTTTAGAACAGACAAAGGATAAGAGTTTATTAAGGACTTTATCTTTACCTTGTTGAACTGGAAAAATTGATTTATAGTTTCACCTGCTGTCATGACAGTGATGTGGAACCTTCCAATGCCTCCCTACCTTAATAGTCTAAATATCCATGTGATAAACAATCCAGGTTATCTACCATAGAATAGTGTATGGCTTAAATGTTTGGGTTTGTTAATGAGTCTTTGTTCTAAAATTTGTCCGTTTTCACTTATAGGACATTTATACATGGGTGATTTATTTGGTGGCCATATTGATAGTAATTTTCCCTCAAAAGTCTTAAGGCATTTCCTTCTTCATCATTCCCAATGCCAAATAGTTTTGTACATCCCAAGGAAGAACCTTTTGCACATCCCAGTTTGGGCTTCTTACTGATACCCCTCCTTAAGGACGTGTCCCCAACCTTAAATCTTCATAGGCCTGTTCCCACATGTTCCCATGCTGAGAAGAAGCAGCAGTTCATTCCATGGAGGAAGCTTAGCAGGAGAAAAGGAGCCCAGGTTTGACAAATGGAGGCTTGGATCATGACTCTTATTTTGTGGATTTGGGCAAACATAATCTTTGTGGACCTGGATTTTTGGTTCTTTAGATATAGGGAATAGAAATACCCGTTTGTTTATAGGAAAGAGTGTTTGGAAAAATACAGTGTGGTTACCTTGGTGACACTGAGGTGGTATGAAAGTCATTAGAAAGGACATTGTAATGTCCCTTTCTTTCTCCATCAGGTAGTACTGTCTCAAGGACTGTGGAAGCAAATAGAGTGGCCCTTTATCACATAACTTCCCAAGGCAATTCTGAATAACATTAGAGGGCATTAACAATTATAACTACTACTTAGGAAAACCTATGTGTATTGTTCCTAGTTACAGCTTTTGACCTAGTGGCTGAGTCAATGGAAGAATTCTATGAGAGCTGGCTGCCTTGTCTACACCTCTCATGACACTGTAGCCTGTGTCTCACATGCCTTTTAGTGCAAGTACACTCACTTTTCATTTCCTTGGCTGTTCTGCAATGTGGTTGAGTGCTGAGTGCCTGCTCTGTGTTTTATTTTTGGTAGTTCACTTCAGGTTCTCTTGTGATTCCAATTTTCCCTAGTTTATTTAATGCTTTTTTGTTTGAACTTAGAAATCAAGGAGTCATTCTTGTTTTCTCTTGGCTGTGTAATCATTATATGGGAAGTTGTATTTTCCCCAAGCCAACAGGAGTTCTAAAGCCCTAATTGATGCCAAAATGGGCCAAAATCTGATCAAGCTACCCTGGGAATCCCATTCCCACCATGTCTTGAGTCTATGTCACCTTCAGAGCTGGGTCAAGTTTTGTGTGAAATTTGACCCTGTTGATAGTAGTTCCAAAAGTGACATTATTTTCTAAGACTTCAGTCAGAAATAATGTCATCTATGTCAGAGTATGTGGTTCTATCTCTGAATTTCAAATACTATCCCCCCATTTGAATTTTCTGAATGAATTTTCTTATGCATCAAAAATATGAATACCCTTGAGGAAAATGAAGAGAGACAGTGTTTGGTAAGACTAGGATTTGTGCATCCACACCTTCACATTGATGAACTCTACCCTAAGATACACATTTTACTTTAAGAAAATGTCTTTGAGCTATGAAGGTCTTACTAGAAAGCTTTATGTTTAAAACTTTTGCAATTTTTCAGTGTGAGAATAATTTTGACAGTAGGACACTAAGCTCTTATCACGTATTCATGAAGTTATAAATTTAAGCTAGCTATTGGTATTAACATAGACTATCATAAGATACTGACAAAGTACATTCTAATACCACACAGGTAAAGGTGAATTACAAACAGTTGATGTTAACCAAAGATCTAAATGCTACCTGTATTTTTAAGCCTACCTCATTGTTATTTATTATTCTTTTTATTGTGTATAAAAAAGGGCATAAATCTTAATTGCTTAATTATTCTTCCCCTCTATAGATATAAATGGCAATACCCTAGGAACTCCACAGTTTGATTTATTGTCTCTATAATTTACTGGTTTATTGTCTCTTGATTTCTTATGTCTATCTCTGAAAGAAGATTAGAAATCTCTATTCTGAACACTGTCTTTCTGGAGAATGTAAACAGGGATCAGGCAAGCTAGAGCCTCTGGTGCAATTTGCTTGAGTGAGATTTATTTGGAAACAGCTTGTGGCCTTTTATCTTTGAGAATTGTGACTATGTTCATTGATACCAACATGAGAGGTTCAAACATGTTGCCAGGAAAACAAAAGGAAGATAATCTTTAATTTAATGTAGCAAAACAAAGCACTTGTTGAGGCTTTGATGTTTAAGGCTGCAGAAATAAGAAAGGTGTTGACATTCTGGCTCTCCTGTTTACCAGCCCGTAAATCCTTCATTCCGGATTAGGAACCAGACAGGAGATTGCATAAAACATGAGCACATGCTTTCTTTCCTTGTGGTTCTGCATGAATCTATGATGATGAAAAAAAAATCTATTGATAGTGTGCTTAGGGAGCTTAGCAGTTTTGAGAAGGTGGGTATGCTCTGTCCCCAAATGAAGGTTACCTGGAGTTTCATGCACAGGGGCAACATCTGTGTCGTCAGCTGAGTTGGATTTTTAATTGGGCACTGATGTGTTGACCTCATTGGAGTTGCTCAAACCACATCTAAAAGAGATAGATTAAGAACCAGTCACTGGTGGTATTGAAGGATAATTTCTTGGGCTATTGGTTTAGAAATCAAGGAATATCTGATGTGTCTCTGTTCAGGTTTTCTATTAGCTTTGAGCGTCATTGTCCCTTAATGGTAATACCTATATATATTTGTCTGAAAAAGATGAAAAACTGGCATTTGAAAGTTTGGAAAGTATCCATCAAACCTGTATTTAGTATCTCAGGGCTATATCTAGAATAGATGTCAGGTGAAAAAGGGAATGCAGAGCTCCTGTCTGGAGGACAAGTGTCCCCATCATGTTCCCATTAGTGAGCACCTGACCGTCCCAAGGACCTCAAGCTCAACAGTGCTGGGCTCCTGCGGTAGCTCCAAAAGGTGCCCTGGTCATACCTTTTCCCTGCTCCTGCCCCTTGAGTATCACTTGGTTGGTCATCAGGGTCTGGTCTCTATTTGCTGTGTGACGTATGGCAATGTACTGGTCACGAATGTGGATTCTAAAGCCACTTCTTGATCTAGATGGCTCAGCTGTGTTTCAAATTGCTTCCCCTGAGCAGAGACCCAAATAGTGAGAACCTGGGAATTGCTAAGAGGCTGATGAGCAAGAGCATGCACATTCCAGTGTAGCTGTGGTTGCAAGCTGGTACAACTGCTTCCTCCTCCTCTCTTCTCCCTTGCTGGACTGTGAACTTCCCAAGGGCCAGTTTGCTCTGGTCTGTCTTTCCTCTACCCCTACCACTGGCCTGTTGGTGAGACTGGTTGATGGATGTCCAGTGTAGTTCTGTATTTTTTTTAAAATATATATTTTTTCAAGATAGGGTCTCTCTTTCTCTAGCCCAGGCTGACCTGGAATTCATTATGTACTTTCAGGCTGGCCTCAAACTCATGGCAATCCTCCTCCCTCTGCCTCCTGAGTTCTGGGATTAAAGGCATGTGTCAGCACGCCTGGCCCTAAAAAATATTTTATTTATTTATTTGCAAGCAGAGACAAATAGAAGAGAGACAGACAGAGAGAATGGGCACATCTGGGCTTCCAGCAGCTACAAATGGACTCCAGATGCATGTGCTGCTTTGTGCATCTGGCTTTACATGGGCGCTGGGGAATTGAACTCAGGACTTTAGGCTTTGTAGGCAAGTGCCTTAACCACTGAGCAATCTCTCCAGCCCTGTATTTTTACCTCAAATAAAAATTTATGCTTTTGGGCTGGAGAGATGGCTTACTGTTTAAGCACTTGCCTGTGAAGCCTAAGGACCCAGGCTTGATTCCCCAGGACCCACATAAGCCAGATGCACAAGGTGGCACATGCATCTGGAGTTCATTTGCAGTGGCTGGAGGCCCTGGCACGCCCATTTTTTCTCTCTCTCTCTGCCTCTTTCTCTATCTGTCAGTAACTCTCAAATAAATAAAAATAAACAGAAAATTTTAAAAAATTTAGGCTTTTTATTTGAGGTAAAAATACAGGCAGAAGGGAAGAGGGATAAGATAGTACCAACACATGATGTATCCATACTAAGTATGCTCTTAATAATAATAGTAAAAATATAGGCTTTTAGTTTTGCACGTGCGTGTGTGCATGTGTGTGTGCACGCGCACGCGTGTGTGTTATATACAAGTATATGTGTCATTGTCGTTCCCTGTGCACTTGCCTGTGGTGGCCAGAGCAGATTGTTGAGTGTTTAGCTTCATTGCTCTTCTGCTCATTCTTTTAAAAGAAGTTTTAAAAAACTTATTTAACTGCACATATGTATGTATCTGTGTATTTATGTATGTATGTATGTGTGTGTGTTTGTTTGTGTGAGTGTGTCAATGTGTACATGTGCCAGGGTCTCTTGCTGATATAAATGAATACCTATCTGACCTTTTATGTGGGTGGCTGGGGAATTGAACCTGGGCCAGCAGGCTTTGCAAGCAAGTGCCTCTAACTGCTAAGCCATCTCCCCAGGTCCCTGCTCATTCTTATTTGAATCAGAGTCTTACTGATCTCAGAGCTTACTGGGACTGGTTTTACAGACATGTGTGGCCATACCCAGATCTTTATTGGTGTCCTGGGGATTGAACTTGAGCAGTCTCTCAGGCCTCCTCAGGCCCCCACAGTTGTACAGGTAGTGCCTTCAGCCATGGAGCCATCTTTCCAATCCTAAAAATAGGCTTTTGTGAGTTATGATTGAGTTTTAGCTTATGAATGCTTCTCTGGGGTGAGTAACCCCAGTATTTTCCGATTGTGGATAAGCCAGTCCACTCAAATCAGTCATAGCATACTATAGCTTAAATAATAGAGCCACAAAGTACCTTTTGCAATAGATGCTAGTCTAACTTAGTCTGTAAACTTATTAAGTCTCTGCACAGACCAGTCTTGTCAATAGTGAGGTGTTTGTGGGGCATCTCTGTTTTTTCCAAGTGAGCTATTTGGGCCACTGGAGAGACCAAAGGGAGATCTCAGGCAGTTTACTAGGAAAGCATTCCTGAGTGCCTCCCACACTCTCAGCATGGTGGCCTGGATTCAGTAGCCTTTCTCTTACACTTGGCTTTCAACCAGCAGTGTTCTTTGTAGGCCTGAGAGTTGAGGAATTTAAAACATATCCACACAGAAGTGCAGACTTGTTGCTTCTTCTGCATGTGCATTTAACAAGTGCCGCTTTGTTAAAAGTAAGAATTTCAGCATAGTGACCCTTTAGCCATTCATCAACCATGAAGACTCAATCACCTATCTCAGTTTGCATCCCCCTTTCTAGCTGTGAGTCTTAAGTATAAGGTGCTTGCAGCCTGGAGTAGAGCCTCAGTGTTTCAAAGGATAGCAGTAACTAAAGGCCCCAGAATGTTACTGTGAATACAAAATGTTCTGACCCCATGTGATGTTCTGCCAGGACCCTCCAGCAGAAGGAGGTGTAATGTTGTCTGGATGCTAGTGTGCCCCCAAGCTGCTCTTGTGTGACCTCCCTTCTTTGCCTAGAGCTGGCTCTCAACCCCATCTGCATACTGAGCCATTAGAGTGGAGAGCTTTTTCCTACCCTCTGCAACTTTTCTCTCTGGCAGAAGCTGCTCGTGCAGATGAGCCTCTCTGAGCACCCTGCCCACTCACTTTTATGAAGACCCATGTCGTCAGCGCCGTGACGCTCCCTAGGAAGTTGCCCATTTATGGCTATTAGAGCAAATGATATCATCACAATAGGTGGCTCCTGTCTAAATAGGGATCGTTTGTGAAATGAAATTATAGGCATTTATCTGAAAGAGCAGGAGACAGAGCACCTGCTCTCTGTAATTGATGTCCCAGGGGATAACAACACTGCACACTAATCAAGGCGTCCATCTCCATGGCTAATTCTGTTACGAGCAGAGAGCCTGCCTTTTACGCTCCATGCCAGGCAGCCCCCACATCCACATGGAATCCACTCCAGATCCATGTTTTCTATTACGCTTGAATATATGGGACATGCATCGCGAGCGATCCTATGCCTGCCACCGTGCTGCAGTGTGCCTGTTTTGCAGAGCGCTGTGGCAGCCTGTTCCAAGCTGTGGCTGATCAGAGCTGTGGCCACTCACTCTGTAGTCCTGGCCTCCTTCATTTGCAGCGAGATTGAAGTGGCTCAGTGTGCACAGCTCCCTGTCTACTAAGGAGCACCTGGCGCTTTGCATTTGGATGCTGCAAATCTTGCCTTGGTAAGTCAAGGATGACTCATTTCTTACTTTTTGTGTCTTGGATGTATACTTCACGAGTGCCGTGGCCTCTGGGAAATGATACCTAGCTTATTAGCGCTCCACCAGCTAATCTGATAGCTGCTTACCTCTGGGTACTTTGCAGCATGTTTTTTTTTTTTCCCCCATTGCCCTGGGTTACACTGCCTTCATAAGTAAAATACTCATGTCTTGATAGACAGTGGTGGCAGCCAGGAGACAAGCACCACTGCAATCCAGGGAGAATCTTCATGGCCAGGGAGGATTTGGGAGTAATGGTCTTGTCCAGAACTATAGTGCTCTTATTCTAAGAAGTCAAGTTCAGTCTCCAATGGATCATTATTATTTTGATAATCTCTGAATACTGGATCAATTTGGAAGGCAAGAACTGCTCTGGCTGGCTCTCCCTTTATTCCAGCAAGGACGCAGCAGCTGGGCTGTGGGTTCAGTGTTCCTCTGGGAATGAGTAAATCCAGGGACCTGCAGTTATTAAACCTTTGCTTCACATGCAAGCAAGAGGGAGGGAAGCTTGCGGAGGGAGAGAGAGGGAAGGCTTCCTTTATGATGCCTTGTGCAGTAAGGGCTCTTTGCTCTTCCTAGCTGCATTTAATAGGATGAAAGGGAAAGGAAGAGTTGCAGGCTGGATGCCTGCTGTGAACTGCTGCCTGTCTGTCTTTTTAACCAAAGCCCCTTCCAGATCAGGAATTTAGTGCTGACCAAGTAACCCTCCTTTGCTTTGTGGGAGTGTCGTGGGAATTGCTGAGGCTTTGGATGAAGCATACTTTGGAGTGCAGAGTATGACGGGGGACTCTGAGTACTGGCCACTGTTCACCCGAGCCAGCAAGGGCTTTTTCATGGTGGGGAACTCTGTAGCTGGTGATGAGTCCCCTGTGAGCACCAGAAGTGAAGACGGGGTGTGTTTGGTGGGCTCTTTCCTCACATGTTTCTCACCAGGCTTTGTTGATATGTTACGTTTTCTTTTTGCTCTTCCTTATGAAAAAATATGCACGTTTCTAAGTAGAACTGTCATTCCTTACCCCTTTCCAGTGAAAATGAATGTCAGTAAAGGGATTTGTTATTGTCTGAACATCCAGGTAATTGCCAGCTTTACAAGTTCTTGTTATAAATGGCTGGATTATCGCAGGGAGGGCTTACGTGCTACGAAGGATTGAGCATGTCCAGAGAGAAGCTGTCATTGGCTTCTCCGTTTCCAGGTGAATATTGACTGCTTCATTCATAATTTTGTCCCTAGTGCTAAGGTCTGTCATCCTACAGCAGCTCCGTGTCAAAATGGAATTTCGTGGCTTTAAATCTGTTCACACAATAGGACGAGTCAGCGGGAGTGTTTACCCAGCCTCATGACTCATGTTTTATCTAGCAACAAGTACTTTTCTTACCCACGATCACCTATCGCTGGTGCGACTCACCCACGAGAGCTCACAGCACAGCATGATGCCCTAGCACAGCAGCGATGTGCATGCCAGCCTTTAGCATGCATCGTGGCCCAAGTCAGAAGGTGTTCTGGAGAGGAACTGCAGAGACAGGAGTTGGAGGTCGTGGCACAGTCAGATGCCTGACAAAGAAGCAGGTGATCCTTCCAGGAAGTTTAATCGTCACCTAGATGTGTAGCAGTTTTTCAGTACTAAGTACCTGTGGGTAATGACTGCCGCTTTGTTTTAAGCCAAATCACCTCAACAAATTTATAAAGTCAGAAAATAAGTGATGCATTATAACAGTGTTCGCTGGGAAAACATAACCACAAGATGTACACACGGGGCTCTAATGTGCCAGCTGACAGACCTTTCACAGCTAAGATAGAATACTGTTTTAGGACCTTATTCTCCTCACTCGCTTTACTAAATCAACATTAATAACCTCAAAATCACATGGCTTTTTTTCTAAGATGATGTCACTTTTATTTAAATGACATTTAATTTGACAGCTTTTTTTTTTTTCAGTGAGTGAATGTGTACATTAGTGGATTAAACTGAATTCTGTGGAGGATTCCTGCAGCATGGGCTACTACACTCTTGACATGCCTGATGTATGAACAGAGCTCTGCGGTCATCTGTGCCATGTTAAAAAGCATGGCCTCTCTGGCTTCATCTCATTCCATGCTGCCAGGAGTACAGCCTCCCCTGCCCCCGCCCCGACCCATCCCCACAGCCCTTCAGTCCCCAAATAGAGAGTCTGTGGAAGGATTGGGAAAGGCTGATGGAGGACAAGCCTATGGATGTCAGAGGAGGTAAAAAGGCAGCTGAAGGATACCAGCAGTATTGTTGGTGTTTGAGTCTTGAGATAAAACCAGACACCCACACACCCCATGTTTCTAGCTAGTGTACAGTGTGAGTGGGATATTTCTGAATCAGTCACACCTCCATATGCATAGTGTGCTTCCTTGATGCATTTAGCAGCCTAAAACAGTTAACCACCCCAGGCTCTGTGCATGCTGCATTCATTCAGGACCAGGAAGTTGCTTATAGAGATGCAGCTGTTGCCAGAAGTTTAATTATTGGGTCATTATTTTATTTATGACCGGTAGTAAAATTAGCATTTTCCATATGTCTAATGTCAAGAAAAATCCTGTAACATTTCTATGTGAAATTATGTTCCTGTCCACATATAATTGTTAAAAGTTTGGTAAGGATTGAAGGCACATTTATGCAAGAACCTTCCTTTCTGTCTTTTATGCTTTTAGTTTTGTGGATTGCAGCTTAACATATTTTACATTGGCTTCTGAATTGCTGATATGTGCCTTAATGGTCGTCTTATTAATTACCGAACTTTGGACAGAGGAACTTATGCATCCTTTTATAAATGGTCATCAGATGTGTTTTGCTCTTGAATTCCTTCTAATCTAGTATCTCTGAGACACACATCATCTTCTTATATTATTCCATTTCTGTTTGTCTCATCCCCATATATTCCTCATGCACTGTGGGATAACAGAGACAGAATCCTGATTACTAGGCTTCCTAACTAGTCATTTAGGATGGTGCATCTGAATAACCTGGACTCTAAGAATTGCAAGAGATCATCTTAAGCTATTTGTGACTGCAAGACTGAGGGGAAGTGCTGGGGTCCTAGAGAGCCACTGGAGGAGAAGCAACCTTATCTGAGTTTCTTGCTCCAATTCCACGTCTGGTCCGAGGTCACCACTGCACAGGGAAGGTGTTCCTGAAATGCTGTCACTGGAGCCTGAGTGTGCTCACTGGGGCACGGTGTAGGATGGGTTAATAAGGATAATTCTCTTCACCTACCATTGTCCTTGGAATATGATATGGTTACTGCTGCCAGGATGGATGGAGCTCAGCTTTGGCAGGCAGCTTCTCTGGAACAGGAAGAGGACAATAGAGTATGCCCAGAAGGGAATCCAAGAGGGGCATGTATTAGTGGGCCCTAATCACACCTAAAAAAATTGCTTCTTGGCTGCCATTAGGGATGCCTAGAGCTGTCTGCAATTTGGGTTTGAGCCACCTGCTCTGGGACCTGCACAGGCACCTTATTCTACTTATTTTACATGTTTGGGTTTGGTTGGGAGACCAGTGTGCCCTGCTTCCCTTCACAATTTGGTTGACCTTAGGTGGGGTGTAAGGTACTGGTGTGGGCCTCTAACATCACTCTGAGAGTGGACGTGTGGATATCTGTTGTTCACCTGTCATGCCTGGACCTTGCACCTCCTGGTTGCAGGCCCTGTCACTTCCTGACATGCCTTCTCATGGAAGGACTTGCAAAAAGATCCAGTGCCCAAATGTCTTGCAGAAGACATTCCTCCTGTGTAGCCTGTTGTGGTTTCTTTGGTAAACTGGTGATCCTGAGGGCCCATAGGCAGAGGTGCAGTGGTGGGATGGGTCCACTGTGGGGATACTCGTCCTCCCTGGGAAGAGGAGCAGGTAGAGCCCAGCCTTGGTGGCCTATTCTGTTGTACCATGCCCTCTCTCTCTCACACACACATCTCAGCCCTACACACATTTTAGGACCAGCTGCTTCAGACCATTTGCAGATGACAACAATGAGACTTGTGATGAGTGACCAAAGATTCCTTTACTTTTAAGATTATTTTTGGACTCATTTTTGTTTACCAACAAAATTGAGGAGCAGATGTAGAGACTTCTCATATAACCCTCCCCTTTTCAGCCTCCCACTGCCAATATCCCCCTACCCCTAGGCTGAGCATTTGTCATACCTGATGAAGCTACAAGTCTTGTCATCATTGCACAAAACCCACAGTTTGCACTGCAGGTTACTCTTGGTGTCCTTGTGTTGTATGTTCTGTGGTTTGGACAGGAGTATAATGAGATGAATTACATAGGCAAATTTCATTCTCTGAAATCCTCCATGTGCTCCACATGGGCACCCTCCCCACACCCCAGCCCCTGGCAGCCACTGAATATTTCCCTGCCTCCGTGTTTTGCTTTTCCACAGGGGGTTATAGTTGTAACCTTGCAGTCTCTTTTCAGTATGTCTCTTTCCCCCTAGTCATATGCATGCATGTTTCCTCCATGTCTTCCCGTGGCTCTAGCTCATTTCTTTCTTTCTTTCTTTCTTTCTTTTTTTTAGCACTAAGTAGTATTCCACTGTCTCATGAACATCAGTTTGTTTTGTCATTCTTCTACTGAAGGATTACTTGCTTGCTTCCAAGTTTTGGAAGTATGAGTGAAGCTGCTGTGAGTATCCTGTATGGGTTGTGTGTGACAGACATCACCAGCTTCTTTGGGCAAATACAATTAAAGATGGTTAGACGAGTATATGGTTAGAGTGTGTTCAGTTTTGTGAGCACTGGCCCAGCTGCCTTTCAAGGTGGCTTTATCATTTTACATTCCTATCAGCATTAGTGAGTTCTCGTTGTTCCAGCACCTTACTAGCATCAGTTAGTGTTATTTTTGTTGACTGGGATCATTGTAATGGCCGTCCAGTCACATCTAAGGTTTTATCAGTGGACAGGGTATTCTTGTATCCAGGTATTATGCTAGATTTTTCTACTACTAGAAGGAGAAATGACAGTATAAAGAAGAGAGGGATGGAAGCCAGAGTGAGGAGTTGAGGACAGGGAAATGAGAAAAAGAACCAATGGTATGTGTGTTCTCAGCCCTGGTTCTACTCTGGTGTCTTATCCAAGGCTGTGGTACATCCCCCTTCTGAAATTGTGCCTCCAGGGGAACCTTTTTTTTTTTTTCCCCATTCACTTTCTTTCCAAGCTTGTCTTTTAAAACATCAGCTCCATTTTTTTTTTTAAAAGAAACCAAAGCCATCTATTGGTGTAGCCTTAAATGCCTGGACTCCACGTGGGTGAGGTTTTGCTTCTGGCCATTCATACCTTTGCTGGTCCAGACCTTGAAAGATTCACAGGATATACCTAATGGAAATAAAGTTCTGCTAAGAAAAAACAACATTAAGAACGCCCCGCTGGAGTGTGACAGATAGTGCTGCCCTGTGCTTCAGACACACACATTTGTTGCAGCTGACAGGGTGACAACATTTTTAGTTGCTGGAAGAATGATGCAGCCCAGATGAATATTTCTGGAGGAGTGATTGGTCTCCAAATCATGTCTGCTGAGGCAGCCTTTTTCAGAGGACTGGGCTGGAGGGCAGAAAGGGGAACAGGTATGGGTCAACAGAGCTGAGCTGGCTACCTGTTAGTTGGAGCCAGGCATTGTTTTCCACAGTTGGACCCCATTGAGGAGAGCAAATGACTTCTGAAACAGTCACCCCTAAGGTAAACTATAACATTGGTACAATAATGTACAAATAAGACAAATCAAACCACAGACATATTTTTTATTGTTTTGATTTAAGGATGCCTGTGGGGATTGGTAGGACTTAAATATCTGAGAGAGACTAAGCCATACCTTCTTTTTGCACATATATGTATTGAAGTTTCTCCATTTACAGAGAAGACAATGGGGGAGAAGATAGCATTCAAAGCCTTTCTCTCCTTGTTAGCATATAAAATGGGTGGATGGATGGATGAATGGATGAATAAAATCCACTCTGGATTCTTTCTCTGCATACACAGGCCACTTTGCAGTTCTGGAAGGGGTGTCCTTGTTCTGAGTGAGCCTCTTTGCCGTCACTCCAGGATGAGACCTGAGACAGTTTCTGAACACTGTCTGGTACAGGGTGGGCCCTCTATAGACACAGCTCACATTCATGTTTAGATGGTGCCTTTAAAAACCCCAGTAGGCATCAAAGCTACAGTCTCAGGCAGGTCACAGTTACACTTACTGTCAGCAGATTGTCTAGTAGGCTGAGACTCAGTATAGAGCACAGTTCTGTCTAGGGACATCTTCTACTGGGTACACTGCATTGATTTCTTACAGATTAAGCCTTTTACAAGGCTGAAGGTAGGAGATGATCTAGGTGCTGTTCTCTTGGTTGTTCTTTTGTGTAATGACAGAAATATTCCCTTTTAGATGTCCCTGGCACTGTTAGATCCACCAACCACACTAGTGATGGAGACAGCTACCACTCACTCAATGTCTAATGGAATCTGGAAGAAAGGCCCACCCGGGCCCCCTCCACGTTGTGACTTTTGGTGGTTCCTTGAATGACAGGAAGAACCTCTGACACTGACACTCTGCTTCACATGCACCCCAAGGAGCCAGCATAGGCTTGCGTCAGTTCTGATTCAGGAATTGTTCACTCATGGCCATCTGATGTCTTTCTGGGTCACACACCTTTTACACAGCAGAGCTATTGTGTTTCCTCACTGTTTCAACTTTTATACACTTCATCTTCCCCTTTTCATTATCCCTCCAGATAGTTCACTCAGCAATTCCAATCTTTAGCATTGAGCTGTAAGCATTTGTGAGCATTTTCTTGCATCTCCTCCAATCTGTTCATGCTGTCTGAGGTGTGCATCTTAGATTTATTTTTATAGGATGCATAACTTGAGTGTGTGGGTGTGGTTACCAATGTGATGAATATATGTATATATGAGTGTGTATCCGTAATGTATGCACATATGGGTGTGTATCTCAGTTAAATGAAGATCATCAGACAGCCAGTTATTTTGACAAAGAATGAGCTCATAAAATAGTGATAGGCTTTTCCAATGTGGCCCTGGTAGCTGATCATGGTTACACAGCATGTGAGTTCAGGAACTCAGGGAGATCCTGGTTGGAATTGGATGCTTGCAGGCATTCTCTGTTGCATGTGATGTCTGTCTCGTTTACGTGTTGTCCTTCAGCCAGTCAGTGCTGCCTGGTGTTGAGAAGCATGTTGGAAGCCACACTGATCCCAAGTGAAATCTTCCTTGAGACTCTGTCTCATCCTGGTTCAGTCATGCTTAGGGTTATTGCACAGCATTCAGCATAATTGCTGCATGGATGGCAGAAGATGCAGGATGCTGCAGTGAGACAAAAGCTTCTGATCCAAAACAGCATCACCATAGGGACCACAAGAGGTACTGCTCCACCTTCACTGACGGTGTTCAACCCTGAGCTTGACATCTGTTTGCATCTTCATCCCCTCCCTCCCCTCCACGTCCATGATGGCTTCTGGAGGAAAGAAGAAAACTTCCATTCACCCATTCTTCACGTGTAGCTCTCACAAGTTTTCACCTGTTACTAAATACGATTTAGTTCATGAAAATCCAACAAGTCCCATTACTTGAACTCTCCCTCTGGTACTCTCAGATGTGGGAACGATCTTGAACCTTGGAAACCAGAGGCTCATAGCATATTCCTGGGAACCTGGAGTTTGTTTCATTTCACTATGGACTTCTCTCATGCATGGCAAGTCTTGGGAGGCCGGAGGTACAGCCTTATTCCTGTTTCCTGGATGTTTGGCCCTTGTTGGATGGATCTGAAGTATTATTTGACCTTGCTTTTTAAAAAGTAACAATTGAAACCAGGAAAATCTATTAACCATTGTCCTCTTTTGGGGAAGACAAGAGTGTTATTAATAACACTGCAGATGCACATGCCTTTAGCACTGTTGGGTTCTATGGAGAACAGAGAATTACAGTTTCTGATGTCTGCACATCGAAGGAAGCTAATACTGCTAGGCACATACCAGTGGAAAGCTGTGAACCCCCAAGGGGAGTTTCAGTGTTTGAGAAAGGTCAGGCAGAGCTGGGTCTGAATCTGTGGACAATGTGTTCTGGAGGTTTCCTTGTAGACTAAAGTGGAGGTGATTTTCAAGGAAAGATTGTTTATTTGTGGACTTTAGGGAGTTTCTAGGTGATGTGTCAGGGATTTTACCCATCCCCTTGGCTTTCACTCACCGTGCATACCTGTGAGTGCATGTGGTCATGCTTGTTTTAGAAGGCATTTTATCCAGGGTGGCAAAAGTCCATGGCTGGACAATCATAGCGCATCATTTTGAATTGAGGCAATTTCCAGTTCTAAGTGTGTTTTTAACTTTCCTGAACTACTTGTACATGAGACATAATAATACCTAGGAAATTATTTGAGATAATATTTGTCTTCTGCCTATAGAATATATCAATTTATATATTTTAAGGTTTTAATTAATTAATTAATTTCCGAAGAGAGAGAGAGAATGAGAATGGACATATCAGGGATTCTAGCCACTGTTAACAAACTCCAGATGCAAAACTTTGTGCTCTGGCTTTACATGGATACTGGGGAATTGAACCTGGGTCATTAGGCTTTGCAGACAAGTGCCTTAACTGCTGATCCATCCCTCCAGCCCTATGTTTTCTTTTTAAAATTACTCTAAAGACTAAACTTTCAAAATATTTTATTTTTATTTATTTATTATTTATTTATTAGATGGGGGGAGGAAGGGATGCACCAAGGCCTCTAGCCACTGCTAATGAACCCTAGATACATGCACCACCATGTGCACTGGCTTATGTGGATTCTGGGGATTTGAACCTGAGACCTTAGGTTTCACAGGCAAGTGCCCTAATCACTAAGCAATATCTCCAGCCCCAAGACTAAATTTTTGTTGTTGTTGTTTTGAGGTAGGGTCTCACTTAGCTCAGGCTGACCTATAACTTACTCTGTAGTCCAGGTTGGCCATGGACTCACAGTGATTTTCCTACCTCTGCCTCCCAAGTGCTGAGATTACAGGTATGCAGCATCATGCCCAGCTAGGACTAGACTTTTTAATTGGATATAATATAGTCAACTCATTTGCCTTATTAAATTACGTGGAACTCAAGTTTCATGGATGACATGATGAAGTAGTTGTTTTATGATATTTTTTGAACAATCACCAAAGTACTGAGACCCTTGTAGCAGTTAATCACTGTAATTGCAGTATAGACATGGTCACCCTACTCATGCAAATACTAATACCAGTTCATGTGTTCAGCATGGACAAGAGTTGACCCAAAGCTTGCTGGAGGAGATGGCTCAGCAGTTAAAGGTACTTGCTTGCAAAGTTTGCCAGCCTGGGTTTGATTACACACTACCCATGTAAACCCAGATGCACCATGTGGTGCATGCACGGAGTTTATTTCCAGTTTCAAGTGGTCCTGGAACACCCATTCTCATTCATTCATTTTTTTTTCTCTCTCTCTCCTTGCATACAGATACATAAATCACCCAAAATAGACATCATGTACACCCTCCCTTCTCAAAAGACACTGAGTCCCCCAAATCACTGATTCAGTATTTATATCCCATGAGGAAAAATGTTAATATGGGTACAATTGGTGGCCATACTGTGGTTGTATAGAGGCACCACTGGGCAGTTCGTAGGCTGGCTGAATGGCTTCTATCAGCATTTACCACACGTAGGCTTCCAAGCAGAAGTAAGAAATCCTCAAACTGCTCCTCTTTACCATGGTACACATGGATGTCAAAGATTTCTGCTATCTATGGCAGAGTCTGGAGAGCAAATTATGAGTGTCTTCACTCATTCACCTCCACAGCGAGGTTGTACACATGGCATGCATAGTGAGTATTCACTGCAGAAAAGGCACAGCTTCCCTCCCCAGATACCTATTTCACATTCCACTCATTGTTTTCTTGCAACATCTCTAAAATGAACTACAGGGGCAGAGACAGAGAGTACAGAGTGATAGGGGACTCTCAGTCCAGGCTGCCTGGCCACCTCCTTCTCCTCTCTCTCCCTTTTCCCCAGCCTGCATTGTAACCCTGGCTGGAATTCACATGCCACATAAAGATATGCCAGTCAACAATAGTCTCCACACAGAAGAGAATCTCTTTCATCTATTGGTATTATATCCATTGTTAACTCACATGTGAATGCACTCTTCACATGATGGTGGTGATGCTGGTATGACACAACACACTGTGATGCCCGTCATATACAAGCACAGTACACACATTGGTGCTCAGCTCCCAGTGTTTGATAATGAACAAGGAGTCACAGGCTGTCATGCTATGCCTTACCGTTAGTTTAGAGTGGATGCCTGCTTGCAGTGATTTTCAGTAGTCTGTAATCTGTACTGTCCTGCAACAGTTCTACCTTTCCTGTTTGTGTGAGTATCCCCTGTGATGTGATGTCTACAAAAAGGGGTTGCCTAAGTGTGCATTTCTCACAAACATCCCTGTCATTAAGGAACATGTATCTGTTTGACCTGCTGGTGCTTCAGATGGACAGGGACTCTAGGCTTTGAACTTGGGGAAAGGAAGAGAAGTTACACCATTTGTCTGCACAGTGATTGGCTGATCTGTGCCTGACTTGTGTTGCCATCAGATATGTCCTCAGGATGATATGTGCTTGGTACAATTCTACCCAAGAAAACTCAACTACTCAGGAAAGGGTTTTTAGGTCCTGTGGGTGGATGGGACTCACCTTATGAAACTGCTCAGTCTTGTGGTGGCTGGCGAGTAGTATATGGTGTGTTTCACGAACATCACAGGAACCTTGGCGTGCTTAGTGTATGAACAGAGGCTGTGGAGGCCAACTGCTTCTACTTCCTGTGCAAGGGCACACCTTCCAATCCTGATACTTTTTCTATTGATTTCCACAGGTCCTGTAGGGTCATCCCTTTTGTGAGGAGACAATGAGAGGCCTGGCATGGCACAGAGAAAAGATGCTTGAAACATTTCAGGAATCAGTTGGATGACCCAGTGTTTTGTTCCTATCCACACTGTGTACACACAACCACCAAATGTCCATTTGAGCCAGACAGGTTACCTCCTTTTCTGGAAGGGTGATAGCCTTGGAAGGCTTTGGGGAAGTCTCTTAACTTTTTGAGGCTGTCTAGTACTGTCAACCATGGAGACTAAGTTTGGGGGAACAGAGGAGACAAAGCAAGAGCCATGGTCAGGAGGAGAACAAAGGAGGCTGCTTGAGACTGGTCTGTAATGTGCTAGAATATGCCTGCAGACATTACGGAAGCCACTAGAACACTTAAGATGCTGTTAAGTCTCTATTAACATTTATTCTCTAGTAATGTGCTTCAGCCTTTGGGTTTGAGCACCTGCATTCCATTTATACTTGCTCCTCTCCACCTCCTCTCTAGTGGACCATACATGTCTTATGTTGGGGAAGGGACCTGCAGGTGTGTTGCTCTAGTTAGGGGCATGGATGGGCTTCATGAGTGACATGTATTACCACCTCTGCTTCCCAAACTGCTTCTTTCTAACTAGTAGACCTTGTAAAATGAAACGTTATCTTTCCTCACTGTTAAAGACCATCAATCCCAACTCCAGTATGTGAATGCCTTGGGGCTGAAGGCACCCTCCCCCATACCCTGCACACTGAATGTCTCAAATAGCACAAATCTATATGTTTTCACCTTTTTTTGGTCCTGGAGGTTGAAGTCTTGGATCACAGTGCCAGGGGCTAGTTCCCTCTGAGGACCAAGGGACAGTGTGAACCACACCTCTCCCAGTTCCTGGGTTGCTGTCTGTCTTTGAGGCATCTGTCAAAGCATCAACCCATCTCAGCTCTGATCATCTCATGGTGATCTCTGTCTCCATGCATTCATGCATGCATATCTGTCTCCTTAATGTCACCTTCTAACAAGGACACCAGGCATGTTGGGCCTGCCCTTCTTCAGAACGATCTCCCCCTAACTAACTGCATCTCAATGGCCTTATTTCTAAACACAATTACAGCCTGAGGTCTGGGGCTAGGACTTGAAGATAGGAATTTGGAAGGTCACAATTCTTCCCAAACAGCTAATAAGAGCTAGTCATGGACTACAATTTTCTGCTACACCTAAGGTTCTTAGGAACACAGTGCCACTGATGGGGTAGGGCCTTATCTCTGAAGATGAGTACCTTTTTTGTTCCAGTTGCCATAGAAATGCTGACTTTATAGTGGGAAATCACTGGACCTAGACTGACTTCTCAGCCCTACTGTCAACAAAGGTGGGCTTGGTGGACACTTGATCTCTTACTGCCCCATTTATCCATCCTTAGTACAAGCATAGCAATAGCACTGACTAGTCATAGCCATGGAAGAGAAATTGGCATCCACATGAGATTTTTTTAAAACTACCAATTGCCACACAACATTTATTGGAATATCTGTGAGAACTTCACATCTAGCTTTTGTGCTGAATGTGGTCTGTGGTCTTGAAGACATGCTGCTTCCACAAAGAGAAGTCAGCCTCAGCACCTGCTTTATACTTAGTGTAATTTGATATATCCAGCTGTCCTTTTCTGCCAGGAGTGGAAGCTGCTCATGTACCTTTCCATAGCTTCTCCTATGCAGCAACTCCTGACCATCTCCACATATCCTGGAGCCCGTACAGGTTTTCCCCAGACACCTCTGTTCATAGCCTGGTCAGTTTCCTGACAATTGTCTATTGCATAAATTACAGTCTTGTTACTACTCTTTTTGACTGCTGCCTGCACTAGAGGGTGAGTCTGGGCTTTGGGGTCAGGAAGAGAGGATAGGATCCCACTGGGCCTTGTGTGGGATACCTACTACTTCCCATGCCTCCATACTTTGATAGAAGTGAAGATCAGTTCCAACCCATCCAAGCTTTTCCCACATAGTTAGTGGATCATGCAAGGATTTTCATCAAGTTCAGAATACTATAGGACAAGTAGTAGATGGCACTATTTCAAAAGCTATTAGAATGAAATTTTAAGACCAGTTTTAAGCTTATCCTGGACAGTAAGTACACACTTAACATACCCTATTCTCTCCATGTGTGTGTGGTATTAACACCTTGAATTAGTCCATTTGTAGTCCTGAATGAACCAGCAGTGAAACCTCTGTTACCACTGTTGAACCAATATTGATACATTATTAACTGAAGTCAGTACTTTACATTCTACCAACTGATGACAAGTTTCCACCATGACAGTGCCATACAGGGGACCTGACTAATCTAAAACTCCTCATTGCTTCACCTGCTCATCCTTCCTCCTCCAACCTCTGAAAACCACTCCTTTCTTCCTGTCTCCATACTGCTGTCTTTCCCAGAATGTCATCTATTGGAGTATACATCCTTGGAAGATTGACTTCTTTCACTTGGCAATATGGATTGAAGGCTCTTCTATGTCTTTCCATAGCTCACTTGTGTAAATGCCAAGGGACATGATTGCTGGATCACATGGGAAGAGTATGCTTAATTTTGTAGGAAGTTTCCAACTGTTTTCCAAATACCCACATCAATTTGCATTTCTGTAAGCAATACATGAGAGTTCAGTTACTATACTTAATCGCCAGCGCTTGGTGTTTTCCATGTCTGGATTTTGGCCAACCATCAAGTTGCAGTGGAATCTGTTTCTTTTTTAAGCTGCTCCTCTCCTCTCCTCTCCTCTCCTCTCCTCTCCTCTCCTCTCCTCTCCTCTCCTCTCCTCTCCTCTCCTCTCCCCTCCCCTCCCCTCCCCTCCCCTCCCCTCCCCTCCCCTCCCCTCCCTTCCCTTCCCTTCCTCCCTCTTCTTTCTTTCTTTCTTTCTTTCTTTCTTTCTTTCTTTCTTTCTTTCTTTCTTTCTTTCTTCTTTCTTTCTGGTTTTTCGAGGTAGGGTCTCACTGTAGCCCAGGCTGACCTGGAATTCACTATGGAGTCTCAGGGTGGCCTTGAATTCACAGTGATCCTCCTACCTCTGCCTCCTGAGTGGTGGGATTAGAGGCGTGCGCCACTGCATCTGGCTGCAGCTTGCATTTCTTGACTGTGCGATGTGGAACACCTTTGACTTATTTACTTGCCATCTGAATGACTTCTTTCATTAGTGTTTGTTCAGATCTTTTGCATATTTAAAAAACATATTTATTTAATTGAAACAGAGAGAACAAGGCAGAAAGAGACAGAGAAGGAGAGAGAGAGAGAGAGAGAGAGAGTATGAGCATGCCGGGGCCTCCTGCTACTGTAAAGGAATTCCAGATGCATTCACCACTTTGTGCATCTGGCTTTACTTGGGTACTGGTCCTTAGGCTTTGTAGGCAAGTGTCTTAACTGCTAAGCCACCTCTCCAGCCCCTTTGTGTATTTTTAAATGGATTGTTTGTTTTCTTATTGTTGAATTTCAGTAGTTTTGCATACCAGTTCTTTATCCAATATGTGCTTTGTAAATATTTTCTACTTAGGACTTTTCTTTCTCTTAATTGCTACTTTAACAGAAGTGCATATCTATTCAAAAGTATTGATATTTTAACTTTTGTGGACTATGGACTGGTGTTTTTGGAGAAATTTTCAAAAATACTTAACAATCTTGTGAATAACATTTGTTGCTTACTTATGAAGAGCTGTGTGGTATATTAAGCACCCATTTGGCCTCATGAGCTGCC
The DNA here is from genome assembly GCA_036346955.1 of Dipus sagitta. Taxonomy (NCBI): domain Eukaryota; kingdom Metazoa; phylum Chordata; class Mammalia; order Rodentia; family Dipodidae; genus Dipus; species Dipus sagitta. The sequence goes on from CM070783.1 coordinate 39,658,134, forward strand.
TTATTTTGTTATTCATGGTTTTTCTCATATAACCAGGCTCTTCAACCAAGAAAGATGATTGATGCCCATGCATTTTATCTCAGGAACACTGACTGACTGAACCATGAGTAGGAACTTCCACAGGTGGAGGAGGTATAGAGACAATTAAAATATGATTCAAAAACATCAAAAAATATGATTCATGAACAGAATGAAGTTATCATCTAGGTAGGAGAAGAATCTTGGGCATAAATAACAACAGTTCACAGTGAAGGAAAAGTGCCATGAAATTGTGTGGGACACAACACAGAGGACGTGGGTCAGTGTTGGCCTAACCTGGGCCTGAGTTCTTGGAGTTAGGAGCTCTGGATTGGGCTTGATGTGCAGCTGGACTCTAATACTAGAATGAGAGATGGTCTTTCAGTCTCAAAGAGTACGGTGGCATGTGGCATCCAGGAACTGCAAGGCATTGTGACAATCTGATAAACACCTGGGCATTGTTTCCCGTGTGGTTCACAGTTCTTTATGCTATGCTTCTTCGGCTGAACAAGTGAGGAACTGAGAGGGAAAGCAGAATGTGGTTAGGGTGTGAAATTTGGACTGAAGTGGGTGCTAAGAGCCTGGCTAGAGAACTATTGTTGTGAGGGTGCAGTGCAACTTCTCCAGGTGAGGCTGGAGCAAGGCCACCCTTGGCAGGTGTGGAATTTCATGTCAGAAATCTTTGAGTCTTTATTTTCTCAAGTGCCCATCTTGCAGTCAGACACACAGTGGGTTCCTACCTCATCGTCTCTCACCCTAGCGCTGCTGCATTCTTTCTCCTCTGGGGCTCTTCTCTGTCAAGTGCCCTGTTAAGGCTCCTATGGGCCACTTTCCCTTTAGGGCTCTCATAAAAAATGTGCTTCATGTTGGTGCTTAGGAAACACCAGCAGCCCATGGGACTTTGTGCTCAGTCTCAAGTACAGGTGCCTTTAGTCAGCAAGAGAAAAGACGGTGCAGGCTGGGCTCTATCCTCGGTGCTGAATGCGCAGTCTCGCAGAAGGTCTGGCAGCCAGGCATGCTAGTTCACCTCTTGGCTTCCGCCTCAGACTAGCTCTCTCCTTAGAGACGCTAACACATTTCCCTTTTCTTTTCAAAGTCATCATGAAGCATTTTTTTTAACTAGGTCTAATACACTTACATAGTACTCTGAGGAGTTGCCCATTTTATTTTTTACCCGAAATTTACTGTGTTAAATATTGCTTTAAAGGAATAGTTGCCTATAATCTTAAGCACCTCGATCCGGAATATTTCTGAAGATGGAGGATCCATAAATGACTGGATGTTTTACCAATATAAAGTAATATGTAAATTATTTTTTGTACACACAGGTGCTATGTTTGATATATCAAAATTTAAAACTGGTGCTGGATATAGTGTTGTGATGGTGGCCCTGTAATACTAGTGACATATAAGGATCATAAATCTAAGGCCAGCCAGATATACCTAGTGGACTAAAAATGAAACCTAGACTTTATTTAGGTGATTAAAAATGGTAAATTTATTTATTGTTCTCTTCTGTTTACAATTGAAATAATTAGATTTCAATGATTTGATCTTGTTACATTTCTGAATGTTTGCTAGTTTATGAAATATTAACATTTATAATAAGATCGCATGTATATCAGAGGGTCACAGGCAATATTAAACCTTTTAGCCTGTATGAGTAGATTTATGCACACAATTTGAGCCTCATAAATATACATCTTTAGTCACTGCTGTCTGTGTTACTAAGTTTCTGGTTCATAATGAGTTAAATATTTTAATAGAAAATTATCAGTAGGGTTTCCTCTCCTTTTGGGGCTTTCTGCTTATTCATGATTCCCCCAGACTCTCCTCTGTGGAGTTTTTCTCAGACTTTGGCAAGTTCCAAACACTATCACATGCTCTAAACTTAATGTCACTCACAGTGTTAAAGCTACAACATTCAGTAGGCACATTCTGGCCTCTGGCAGTGAATGGACATCATTGTTATATCTTTTTTTCCAGTTTATTTTTATTTTTGGTTGCAACAACTTTTTTCTGTACATAGAACCTTCACAACATCTGAGGCAGTAAGTAGTAAGATCATTGATATTTACGGGAAAAATAATAGCACTTTACAAGAAGTTGATTGGAGTGATGAGATGAGCAGTTAACTGTAAATAGTATCTTCACATTCATTTTTAAATTTTAAAAAATATATAGCCATACATTTTAATCCAAGAGAACAAAACAAAGGAAAAAGGACATTTAAGGTACATGAGTATTCTTTTTCAAACTAAATACACATTTGTAAGCCTAGGAATATTGCTAAGTATCAAACTGATAAGGAACAAACTATAAGATACAAAATAAAAACCTTGATTAACAAACATATATAAACTCTGTTTTCATTTTTAGAAATTTATTTTTAAAAAGGTAGAAGAAAATGCCTGGAAAACTATCTTAAATATATAATTTATATGTGTATTTTTATGCTATATAAATAACCTTTATTTCAGAAATACATACTGTAATTTAAATTTTTTTTTTTTGTAGTCAGTGAATACATTCAAGTTGGTACCATTGTTAGCCTCCTCCCTGTCCTCCCCCCTCCACCGGGACCGTCTTTCCTCCATTGTTATATCTTAACTTTGAGCATTTAATCCCTTTCCCAGATGACATCAGAAAGCTCATTTACATATAGTTTAAATCAGGAGTCCAACAACATATACACAATGTAGCCTCCTGACTCCTCCTATAGTCACTGTGAGTGTGTGTCCCTTCCTTCCTCTGCTCTGAGCAGCACATGCAGTTCACACAAACACCTGATTGTTGCTAAAAACATGTTCTTGGGCGCTTGCATTGGAGTAAAGTGAAGACCATCATGAATTTTGTGTTCATAATTTGAAAACAATTTTCTTGAATTTTTTGTAAAACCAGGAAAAGTATTTCCTAAGCAATTTGTTTCTCTGCCTTCATTTGTCCTTCAGGCCTTTGCATATCCTCACTTTCCTCATTTAAAACACTGTATCAGTGCTGTGCATGGTGGTGCATGCTTGTAATCCCAGCACTTGGGAGGCAGAAGCAGGAAGGTCACAAGTTGGAGAACAGTTTGTTTATGTAGAGAGACTGTGTCTTGAAAAACCAAAAGCAAAATCATGTTCATGGGGCTGGAGAGGTGGCTTAGTGGTTAAGTGCTTGCCTGTGAAGCTTAAGCATCCCGGTTTGAGGCTCGTTTCCCCAGGAACCACGTTAGCCAGTTGCACAAGGGGGCACACATGTCTGGAGTTCGTTTGCAGTGCCTGGAGGCCCTGGCACGCCCATTCTATTTCTTTCTGCCTCTTTCTCTGTCTGTTGCTGTCAAATAAATAAATAAAAATAAAAATACTTTAAAAATAGTGTTTATGGTAGCCGGGCGTGGTGGCGCACGCCTTTAATCCCAGCACTCGGGAGGCAGAGGTAGGAGGATCGCCGTGAGTTCGAGGCCACCCTGAGACTCCATAGTGAATTGCAGGTCAGCCTGGGCTAGAGTGAAACCCTACCTCCAAAAAAAAAAAAAAAAAAAAAAAAAAAAAAAAAAAAAACAACAACAAAAATAGTGTTTATGGTAAATAATTGTCTAATTTTAGTTGAGCAGCAGTGAGTTGGGACACTTCATGGAGAAAATCCATATCCACCCTAAAGGAAGCATAAATGTGGAAACAGACTAACGACTTATTTACAATTACACCCAAAAGGAGAAGCTCCTGTCCCCATAGCATGCTTGCTAAACAGTCAGTGTTTGACATGAGTGGTTGGACACAGCGTGGCCCTACCCAGTGTCAGTCTCTCTCTGTGTGCATCATCTCTTGGAGAAGATAATCTGAAAGGCTCTGTGAGGCCAAGTGCTTGGGCTGCAGGAGGGATTGGCACTCTCCTGCTCAGAATGTTCATCTGGATGGAAAGTCATGAAAGGTATGAAACACTGCTCAGTGGAGGTCATCATTGGTGACTGATGTGATTTGGGAAAGTAAATTCAAGACAGGCTGTTCCTAAAGCCATTAACTTATGTAGGGTAGGATTCATGTATTTTTCCCAGGTCTCTTTCACTTATAGATAATATAAAAATGGTCTGTGGGGGACCTCAATTATGTTGAGATATTAAAATAGGTCAGAATTCACTGGAAAGGAAGATCTATCTTGACCATAATGGATCACTTAGCTGTGAGAGTTGATTGAATTGGTCAAGCTCCCAAGACACTAAATGAGAAAATATCTTTCCTGTAAAAGGTAACACTTTGGACAGGAACATGCTACATTTTAAAAGGTGCTTTCACCATTGGCTACCACTCAGCCGACATTGGGTGGCAGACACATTGTCTTCTAGCATGGGCTAGATCATTTGTCTTCTATCACATATGTCTCTACTGAGCCAGGCCATGGGCTAATGCCAGCATCTGCCCTGAGATGTCTCTTCTTTGATAGTCTGTTTTCAGAGAGACAGGCTATCACTCTTTATGTCTTAATTTGTCCTTGCTTGGTTTATGACATAAACCCAGATATCACTGGAGATATGGAAGTTATTAAAATTTTTTTATGATGCCCAAGTGGGTATTTGATTTTTTAACTCAAATTAATAAACTAAATATTTTGAATTTAACCCATTCATTGCATAAGATATATATATGTGAATATTTCAAGGCAGAATTTCCTAATGCTGTTTCCCTCACAACTATACTAATATCATGAACTAGGTATAAATGGTTGGGCAAGCTGGGGCAATTTAGAACACACTGTTCTAAAGTGATCTCAAAAAGGAGGATTGAAGGACAACATTTCCCATGTGGGCATCAGTGCACGATTCAGCAATTATGCATTGTTCCAAGAGTTAGACATCAAAACCATGAATGTGCCTCTATGAGTAAAGACGGTCTTGTTTTGCACCACAGTAAATGCTTGTCTTAATATAGAAGGTGACTCATGTAACTAGGGGGACGGCCAAGGTCTTTTCTTTCAGTCTTCTCAAGCAAGATTTCAATACATGGTGAAAATGTCTTTCTTGGTTGTAAAATGAAACATTTTTGTAACATGAGCACTTCTTGGAATCAGTAAGAATGGAAATACCCATTCATTAAACATTCATGTTTCCAGCATTTTATATGCAAAGTTTTCTGCCTGTCTTCAATGAAAACATCTACCAATACCAACTAATACATCTAAGCATACATTCTTCCCAGACAGCATACAAAGCCTGGCTTTCCTCTGTATCACCATCCTCACCTGCTCCATCTGGACTCTTTGTAAATACTCCATCTATGCAATCTCAGTCTCTGCTTCCCTGCTATCTCTTGCTTGTCTTGGTGCATGTGTTCTTAAGAGCCCTCTGTCCTGAAGTCCATGGGACTCTGAACTTTTTATCTCTGGACTGTGTTTTCTGACTAACTTCATCTCCCCAGTTTTTCCTCCCCATAAGAGCTGCACAGTCCTCTCACATTCTGAACCCAATATCTGTCTCAGAGGCCAGGGACCTCCTTTGTGTGCCCCCGTGACGAGTGTGGCCGGGCTACTATAGTCTCAGATACTAGTTTGTTAATCAGTTAGCCTCATGTATTGCTGCTTCTTTGTTTAAAGATTTGTTTATTTATTTATTAGAGACAGAGAGAGGGAGAGAGAGATAGACAGTGAGTGAGAATGGGCATGCCTGGGCCTCTGGCTACTGCAAATGAACTCCAGATGCATGTGCTACAATGTGCATCTAGCTTATATGGGACCTGGAGAATTGAACCTGGGTCCTTAGACTTTGCAGGCATGTGCCTTAACCCCTAAGACATCTCTCCACCCTGCTTGCTTCTTTTTATTCCCAAGAGTGGGCACTTTCCAATGTCCTCTTTGTCTTCTCTCCTGTGCCTCTTTCATCTGATCTCATTTCTCCAGATGTCACCTCAGCAACTTTTATTCCCCAAAGTGGACACTAGCCTTGATGTGTCTCTGTACTGTCAAAGCCTCCTTCGCAGGTCGGTGGATGCATTCACCTTGACAATCCATCATTGCATGAACACACCACTTCCAAACAGAGTTCATGTCCTTCCTCTCCAGCCCTCCATATTTTGTTCAGCTCTCATGGCCACCACCAGTAGATGCTCGTGCTTGGAATCCCAGGTCCTTCCTGCCTCCTCTCCGTTCTTCTTTCCAGAGTTTCAGGGTCCCAGGCCATCACTGTGGTCTGTCCCTCATGTGCCCTTCCTCAGGTACCTGTTTCTGGGCTGCAAATGACCTGACCTGTCACTTTCTGGAATACAGCTCCACTTTTGTCATGGTTGCAACTATTTCCCCTTCTGGTCCTGCCTTCACTTTGCTGTCCAAGTCAGCTCTGAAGATGGCCTTCTCCTACTAGGCATCTCCCAGACATCACCAGCAAGGAACTGCCCCTTCCTGCATTGCAGCTCTCCCTCTCAGCGGGCCTGTGACTCCTGTGCTATCCATTTCATCCATGCAGCCAACACCATTGCTTTGTCCTCCAACCCTGTGGCCTTGACAGATTTCAGATTTCCAGTAAGGGTTTGCTCTGTATTGTCTGTCAGTGAGTCAGGTTTGGGAGGGTGGGCAGGGCTGGAGCATTTCAATGCTAGATTAAAAAGCCCTTTCTGGGAGAGTCCCCTACAGAATGGGGGCAGGGAAGAGGGAGAAGATGGTACCAACACATGATGTTTCCATACAAAGTTTGTTCTCAATAATAATAATATTTAAAAAGCCCTTTCCTCTCTCTGTATTGTTGGCTTCTTCCTGCCGTCTGTGAGAGTTGAGCGGTGGTGCCGCCTGAGGCTAGGTAGCAGCTAAATGTTGAGTCAGTGTCTAAGTTTTTCCTGCCTGTGTAACAGGGCAAGGTGATAAAATATCTGACTGAAAGAACTGGAGTCACAGCCTTTCTCGGGTCTTGGGACAAAGAGGCAAAAGAGCTGGTTTCCTCCCATCTCATGTCATCTAACAGGTTCCACAATTGTTGCAGCTAAACCAGCCCATACAAAACCCCAAACCACCCCTCAGGTATCACGTGCCTTACTAAGTACTGCTGTTGGTCTGCACAGGCATGCAAGCCTGTGCCACATCTCAGAATAGAGACAAGAAACTTCTTTCCCTTGCCCACAGGAACCAGCATGGTCTCCTTGAGGTGTGGTGTCCTCCTGCCAACCATAGTCGGCTAGGGTCCCTCAGAGGCAAATGCCTGGGTGGGCCCTGACTCAGCTGCCTTTGTCTTCTGGGGGTCTTTTCCGTTCACACTTGGCTTTTGTACTCTGAGTGCCCTTCCTCCTTGCTGGTGCCTGGCAGATCTGAGGCCTTTTCTTAGAACTTGGATTGGAAGTAGGTATTTTGCAAATGTGCTGAAAAATTCTAGTTTTGTACTGATTTCTAGGCCAAGTAATGCTGTTCTTATTAACACCGAGTTAGTGACTCAACAAAGAAGAGAGAGGGGGGGGATGCAGAAGAAGAATCAAACTGTGTTTAGAATTTTGTCATTTATCATGGTAAGTTAAAGAATATATATATATATATATATGTATGTATATATATATATATATATATATATATATATATATATATATGTATGTATATATATATAAAGTGTTTTCCTCTGGAGAGTGTTTCTACAACAGGAGCCCCATTTGTTCATCCCATATGGATTCATTCCATCCTGATCTACTCTGCTGTTTGAAAGACCTGGGGTCTTGAAGTTATCTCCCCACCTGGAGACTCCCACAGTGACTGCACTAGCTACATCCCACCAAGTGTCTTTATGGCCAGCATGCTGGGGTGATGATAGTGACCACAAGACATGACTAGGAAGGGAGAGGGTAGGAAAGAGTGGTTCTCACCTTAGACCTTGGATACGGCTGCTGCTCTGCTGTCCCATCCCAGGCTCTGCTGTTGCTTTCTTGGTGTCTGCTGCTGTATGCCAGCCCAGGTGGCTCTGTCCCAGTTCTTGGTACAAGTGGACCATGCCAGCACCTACAGCAGTTTGTGAAAATTCATTGCTGGGGTGGTAGATATGGGCACTGGCAGGATGGGCTGACCAAACAGGGCAGCTGGAGGCTCAGCTTCCTGCTGAGCATTTGCTGAGCCCCAGGGATGCCACTATAGACTCAGGCCAGGGCCTTAAGCTCCAAGTCTGTTTATTCCAGGGCATCCTGGAAAGTGGTTTTGGGTTATTTTTCCCCTAGTTTTCTGCCCGACATAGGCTTTTCTTTTTGTACAAGTGCTGAAAGGGGATAAACAATTCTCCCTTCACAGAGGACTCTTGCAAATGGACATTGCATGTGAAAACATGTTCAGACTCAGGTTGAAGTAATCTGTGTAACCTTTGCAAGTTCAGTTAATATTGGTATCCAGCAGCTAGGACTGGGTGTCCTTAGCAAGCTGCCTTTTTCTCCTTGGATCCCAGTTCCCTTACCAAAGCTTTGACTCAGATTCAAGGACCTGATATTTGTCAGTGTCTGCTTAGAATCTCAAAGTTGGCCTTGGACTTCCATCCCAGGAGAATGTTCAGCATTCAAAATTATCTTGAGTCATATGGAAAAGAGAGAAAGCATCTACCTGCACAGCTTTCTCTTTGTGAGCCTTCAGGTTTGTTCTTGGTCTTGTAAACATCATTTTCTTTTTGTTTTCCTTTTGGTTTTCTTTGAGATAGGGTTTCACTCTAGCCCAGGCCGACCTGGAATTCACTATGTAGTCTCAGGATGGCCTCAAACTCATAGTGATCCTCCTACCTCTGCCTCCCAAGTGCTGGGATTAAAGGCATGCGCCACTATGCCCAGCTCATAGACATCATTTTCTAAAATATTGACTAACCCAGTCTGATCCCACTAGAGCAGGGGAGCTTTCAGATAAGTGCATGGAGTAGAGGGAGGGAGCCATAGCACTCAGACAGGCTGTGCTTATAACCAGACAGAAATCCAATCTGTCTGTCAATCTAGAGTTGGCATGGGCAGTATAAGGGGGTCATCTTTTATTGGTAACATCTTATTCCTTTTATTGGTACAGTAACAAGATAATCATTTAAAATATGACTAATAAAAACATTCACAAAGAAGGAAACAAAAACTCACCCAACACTCACACCCAGGCTGCAGACAGTGGGTGAGCAGCCTTCTTGCACTTAGGTTTTACTGTGATGTGTAACTCTTGGTAGGATTTTCTCGTCTTACACTGTCATCATCTTTTCATCTTTTCTCATTAAGATCATAGAGAAATTATGATATGTTCCACCAGCTCTGTGGATGGGGGTTCCAGGCATTGTAGCTGCATCTTCAGTGGCCAAGCCATGGTGTACAGTTTCTGTGGTTTGCATCCTCTGTGGTTTCCATCTTCACTGACTGCCATGAGGGCTGAGCTTTCTACACAGTCACTGCCCACTTCCTTCCCCGGCACCCTCCCCTGCCTCCCTGTATTCTCCCTATGGCCTTCCCAGTGCCTTTCCATAGCCCCTTCCCTCTCTCTTCTCTGATGTACAGCTCACCATCCAGTGCCAGGCCAGCTGCTCAGCCCTTACTTTCACCACTGTCCACCCATCACATTTTATTTCTAATCATCTGATGGGTCAGTGAAACAAAGCAGTATTTAAAGAGAGATGTGGTTGACCACTCCCCCACCCCTTCCCACAGCCCAGTGTGCTCTAGTGTCTCTCTTTGCACTTTGGAAACACACACACACACAGTCTGCTCTATCAGCAATGAGCTCACTTGAGACATCTATATCAGTCTCAGTCTCATTGCTCCTTCTGCATAGAGGTAGGCTCCTCTGTTGGTATTCTGAGCAAGCTTAAGGCCAACTATGCACAGCCTACAGCCCAGCAAGCAGAAAGGCCCATGATGAGTTGAAGGCTGTGCTGTCATCATCTCAAAACACACACCCAACAACATGCAACAGGGAGCAGGCATGTTCATCTAGCCAGACCACACGCATCCTATGCCTGGTGAACTGTGGGAAATTATTGTCTTATCAGGCTCCTAGGGATTTTGAAATCTGTGACCTGAGGCCTCAGATTACCGGGGGGCTGACTCTCTTCTTCCTGGCCAAGCCTGTCTTGCAAAGGGACCAGGACAGTCATGTAGAGCCTGACGCAGTGGCTCCCTGAGAGGGAAGCAGGAATGGCTGCTTTAACCAGCTTGGCTCAGACCCCCAGGTGAGCTTGTTTCACTACAGGGATATACTATGTAGATCAGGCCTGTGGAGTCACTGCTGAATTGTGAGATGATAGTGTTCTGGACACTACAGAAAGCATTAACTCTTAAGCCTTCAGTGCCCTACAGGGAAATGGGACCTGAATTCTGGTGGGATTGGACCTCTGGTGGTTCTGAGGGATCAAAGGGCCCATCCTGTTGAGGGCAGGCACCTGCTATCATGAAAGGGATGTATGTAGGACATTGTGGACCTTAGAAGTTTGTCACTGAGTTTAGCCTGTATTAGCTACTTACTGTGGGGCACAGAATAGACCCTATAGAGTATATGTGTGTGTGGGGGGGAGTTAATTTTAAGGAATTGGTGCACACAGCTGTGGACTGTTCAGCATGAAATTAACTGGATGGACCTCAGCCAGTAGCCATAGGGGAGAGTGATATGGTAGTGCAAGCCTGAAGACAGGTGGACGCAGAAGCATTCTTCCTCTGAGCACCTCAGTCTCTTTCTGTTAAGGCCTTCAGCTGACTGGATGATGTCCACTTCCATTGTGGAAGGTCATCTGCTTTATTCAGAGTCCACTGACTAATGCTAATCTCATCTAAAAACACCTTCCAGAGCTGGAGAGATTGCTTAGCAGTAAAGGCACATGCTTGCAAAGCCCAAGGTTGATTCCCTAGAGCCCATGTAACGCCAGATGTACAAGGTGGCACACGCAATTGGAGTTCATTCATTTGCAGTGGCTAGAGGCCCTGGCACGCCCATTCTTACTCTATCTGCCTCTTTTTTTTCTCTTAAATAAATAAGTAAATAAAATATTACAAGACAAAAAGAAAAGTGGGGTTCCACCTTCCATCAATATCCAGCAAATATCTAGCACCATGGCCCAACCTTGTGGACAAAGTAGCCATCCTAGAAAGGTGCTAGCTTTTTCCAGCCTGAGTTTAACATGGGCTGAGGGCTCAGAGGCTGACCATGTGTAAGCCCATCTGCTGAAGGTGCCATCGAAACTGAGGGAGGATGGTTTACATATAGCCACTAGGTGACATATCTCAGTGATGTGGGGATTGAAGTGTTCAGAATAGTTTGTACCCCTGACTGGGAGGATCATTGAGAAGGTGGCACTGGGTCTGGCTTACTATAGTTGGGACTCCCGTGCAGAGGAAATCAATAATCTGGGAGCACAAAGGTTTCCAACGTCATTAACACTTTCAGCAACTGAAGTCTCAATAATCTTAGGTCTTTTAATGTTGTTCGAAATATGACTTTTTCCCCCCATTCTCACTCTAGGAATCTGTTTAAACTTGGTCTCTGGTTGATTGCAGGCACAGGGAACCACATACTCGTAGTGAAACCAAAGGTTCTTAATACTGAGGATGAATAATTGACTCTGTTTTTTTCTGGGTAAAAGAGAAGCCATCCCAAGTGCTTCTGTTTCCTGCTGAGGTTTCAAATTTTCAGTCCTTTGATAATGTGTCACACCTTCTGACATGTCTCATTTCTGTAGGAACACCAGCAAGCTGCAGCTTGCATTCTTGGTTTACCACACACTGGGCTCCAGTCATGCATGGTTGGCATGTTTATAACCTTAGCACTCAGGAGGTGGAGGCTGGAGGATCATGGATCATGAATCTAGGCCAGCTGGGGCTAGAAAGTTGACACCTTGTCTCAAATAACCAAAGAGACAATGTAGGACTGCTCTCAGGATTGATCTACTTCCTTCAGAAACATGCTTCAAGTTGGTGCCTGTTGAGTGTACTGGAAGCACATGATGGGATGAGATCTCAGGATGTAATAACCAGCACACAGGGGAGTACACAGCACACTTTCTGAGCTTGGGTGAATGTCCTTCCTGTTGATTTTTGGGAGCTTGGCTTGTGGGGACATGAGAAGGAGGGAGTGGGTTTAAAACACTGCAAAGTGTTATAAGACTCGGCCCCCTTGTAGGGTTGCAGGTGGCTAGAAGGTATAAATCCCTTCTCTTTGGGGACTTCAGAGCCCCTGTGTCCTTTCATGGAGAGATGAGGATCCCATTATCACCCTTATCCTGGTGTTCTTAAAATATTAGACACAAAGGTAAAGGAACAAGGCCTCTTTGGTCTGGTCAGGACTAGCTTTAGGAAGGAATCCAGAGGCTAATGCAGTACAGAGAGCCTCAGATAGAGGGAGACACCCCAACACTCAGCCTGGACCTTAGACAGGGGGCTGGGCTCCGGCTAGCCAGTTTCTCATCCATCACCCACAGTGAGCAAGCTCACTGCTCACCAGCTGTGCTCCTTGCTTAGTGGAGTTGGTGTGGGGGTCCATGTTCTGGGGGCTTGTGTGTGTGATCATTCTTTATGTTGAGGCTCTCATAACTTGGGGTCATCACAGGTACTCCTTCACTTCACAACCCCGGTTCCTGGGGGCAGGCTGCTGTGGTTGCCTCGACTTCCTGACACTGTGCACAGGGTTTTGTAAAGCTGTGATTTTGAGTTTACTTCCTGCTTATCACCTTGAATCCTACTTGCTGTCATTTAGCAGTGGCAAAGTGGTGCTCACTTTCTAGGAAGTGAAGGACAGAGGAAGCTACTGGAATAGTGCAGTCTGGAGACCAATTCCTAATGTTGTTATTGGCCTCATTAGGCCTCAGGGCAGAATAATACTGGGCTGAAGAAATTTCTAATGAGACTGTGCCCTTTACCCTTTTAAAAGGCTTGCAACTCTAGAATATAAAGTCAAAGGCTAACAGAGCACTTACAGACATTAACAAGAGCTAATCACTTCTCAATATGAATCTTAGGCAGGAGAGGTCTAAGAAATGTTTGCTGAAGGATGGATTATTTTTCTTTTATTTGGAGTGTGCTCCAAATGACACTAGGAATATCTAACAGTTTTAGAAAACTGGCATATTTTGAGAAAATACTCACTTTCTGGCAATTAAGATCTAAATGTTCAATGAAGAAAACATTGCAAATATTTCTTGAAACATTGGTTTGCTTAGAAATTGTTTCTTTCCAGCTACTTTCCCAACCATTCTATCAGAATAGGTGTCTGCGTTACAGACGTGTGGAACATGATTGGAGCAGTTTTCTCACTGTGCCATGGCCACTTCTCCTTGGTTGCTTTCAGGCTAGTCTTGTTAATATTTCTCAAACTCATGAGGCACACCTAGACCACATGCTAAATAAAAACTTAGCTGTCTAAACTGAAAATAAGTTTATGGCATCTTGAACTTTATTTAATAGGCTCATGTTTGGTGGTGGATGCCAAAGTCATGTGTAACAGCACCATGGGTCAGGCTTGTCATGAGGACCTTCAGAGCATGTGCTAGGATAAAGGGTATGTAAAGAAGACTTCTTACCTCTCCTCATGGGAGGAGCATGCCCCGTGTGCTCATGTATCCTGCATGCTCAGGAGAACTGAACTTTTGACTTGATTGAGTCTCTGTGGTTGATGGCTATGTTTAGCTCTGTGCTGGCTTTCACCAACTTCTTGGCCCATCATATTTCTGCCTCATCTCTGGACATGTTGAATAACTTGATCAGAGAAAACTGAAGTGGATTGTGTTCACTTAGAGTTTCTCCCTAGCTCTCTTAAAGCAATCTGCAGCAGTCTAATACATTTCCCTCCCCAGACTCTTGAGGTGCAGAACACAAACTTTCTGTCTTCACGTCACAGAAACACTCATTCCTAGTGTGTTTAAAATACACTATCAATTCTAACGAATTTTGTTTAAAAAATTTGTGAATGTATGTATGTATGTATGCATGCATGTGTGTATGTGTATGTGGCTATAGGTGTGCATGTGTCAGGACACACCTGTGGATGTTGAATGACCAGTTTGGGGTGCTGGGCTTCTTCTTCCAACTCTGCTGAAACAGGGTTATCTCTTGTTTCCTGCTGCTAGGGAGGCCTGTCTAGCTGACCTGAGACCTTTGGGGTTCCTTTGACTCCACCTCCCATTGCTGCAGAGCCTTGGCATTACATACGTGCATGTCACTTTGCATCCACAAAGGTGCTGAGGATCCAAGCAGCAGGTGCCTTTAGATACTGAGGCATCTCCCCAGTCTCCTTAACAACAAATTGTTAATATTTAAAAATACTCTTACAGTTGGAATATTCTGACTTTGGATGTGACATAGCACTTGCATTTGAGATGCCACCACAGTTTATCTCAGCCTCATGCTGGCTGGCATCTGAGCCATTAGGCTAGTTGGGTGTGACTTTCATCCAGCTTTCCTTTTTTTTTTAAATAATATGGAACACTTCACGAATTTGCATGTCATCCTTGCACAGGGGCCATGCTAATCTTCTCTGTATCGTTCCAATTTTAGTATATGTGCTGCCGAAGCGAGCACTAGCTTTCCTTCTTAAGGGCGTTGTGGTCAGATCAGGCATGATCTTTTACAACTGTGTGGAAATTTCAAGGATATTATTATTATTATTATTATTATTATTTGGTTTTTCAAAGTAGGGTTTCACTCTAGGCCAGACTGACCTGGAATTGACTATGTAGTCCCAGGGTGGCCTTGAACTCACAGTGATCCTCCTACCTCTGCCTCCCAAGTGCTGGGATTAAAAGCACGTGCCATCATGCCCAGCTTTTCAAGGGTATTTTAAGGGCATGGCAGTAACAGAAATTATAGGCAGGTGATTTCTGGCCTTGGAGAGCTGAATGGGTAGCATACACACACACACATGTGGTGTGCCACCATCCACTGGACAGGGGCCCTTCTTCCTGCCCTGCTTTGGCCATTAAACAACTCATGGCAATAGTTTTAGACTGCTACTATTTATTAGTTGTGTTGCAGGGTGCCTCTCAGGAAGACAGGTATACATCCCACAGTCATTTATGTGGTGAGGGGTGTGTCTCAGAGCTCGCTCCTCTACAGCCAGTGTGCCTTTTAGAAAATATACTCATGACATTTTTCAGAGATTGTTGGAAGGCAGAAATATTTTTTTCTTAAAAAAGCACAAGAAAAGAATAAGTTCTCAGCATTGCTAACATTCCTAGTTTCTGGTTTTCTAAAGCCCCTGCTTGCCTGAGACCTCACTGGGTTGGCTCTTTGTCAGAGCTTCAGGCAGTGGCCATGGAATCCTGCAGAGGACTTTTGGGAATTTATATTTCCATTAGCAATTTGAAAAACTCCATAGCAATGAAAAGAAAACAAGGAAATAATTTCAGTGTTATGTAGAGATCCCAAGGTGAAGGGTGGAGTGTTTGACTGCGGGCAACCATTGGATGGTTTGCCTTTAAGGATCACTCGTTCAGTGAGTCATGGAGGCCTGAGATGAGACATGGGAACTGGTGTATAGTGGGCAGTGTGGAGCTGGGCCCAGACCTCTTGCATGTTTGCTATTCCTACCATAGTGCACTCACATAGTGCCTACTGTTCCCTAGAGAGAGACTCTGGATCTCTCACAAGGATCAGAAAGAACACATGATTAGTGGGGTCTGTGTGAAATTCTAGGTATGGAGCTTTTCCTGCCATCCTACACTGAGCTGTCCGCAGCATCCTGCTTGAAATCAGTTGGTCCACTTGCCTGACATTTAGGTATTTATAAGCATAGATCTTTTACATTTACCCCATGTTGCATGATCTTCTTCTGGGATGACACCAAGGAGTGTTTGCTTCCTCCAGGCAGGGCACCCATAACAGACTAAATCAGGATTCACAGTTCAGCCTACAAACCAATATGTTTATTGAGTTTCCTTATAGAGCATGGATAAGGGGTTACTTACAGGAGTGTGGATGACCCCAAAGCAGCCATAGAATAAGAAAGTCTCACACCCTGCATAGATGAAGCCCTCCCTATAGCTGCATAGTTAGAACTCTCATTTTCTTGATCTCCCACTCTATATATTCGATCTCCCCTAAGACCATGAGACCAAGTCTGTGACTGCACACTCCTGACAGAGGGGCAGCTGAGATCCTAGATGAAGGTCTGTTGCTCCTCTTCACTGCCTCCTTCTGTAATGGAACATCAGCAGGACTAACCTCCAGGGTCAGTCCAGAGTGCTTACAGGTATTTCTGATAAAGATGGCAATGGTTGTTTTTCTCAGATGACCAAGTCACACAACACCCAGACTTTGAAATTCTGAAGAGAATTTCCTTTAACATAGATAAATTCTTCTAAACATGTCTGGGCATGCATTCAAAATCATTATTTCAATGGAAACATATTGCTTATGCTACATGGTAAAAAATTATGTACGAAAACTTAAGATTAGCAGTGAGCCACGGGGCATTTCACAGAAATTCGCAGACCCCATGGTGGACAAGCACAATAAGGTTGTACAAAGGTACTGGGGTATGTGTCTCCTTTAACATCATTTCTGGCCTCCCCATGTGACCAAATAGGGGTGGAGCAGAGCCAGATAAGGAAGAGGTTTTGCTGATAAGTTACATGCCTTATAGAAGCAGACTAATTTTGAAAAATGGAATCAAATTTCTTATAGGTGAAAGCATTTAAAAGTCAATTTCTGAAAGCAATGTATTTAAGCCATAGCAGGCCAATTATATTTTTAATAACACCATTCACTTGAATTCAGTGGATGGTGATAGTTTCCCAGGCTGGCTCTGCAAATGGCTGTCTCCTTCTGCACTAGTTGTCCACAGGCACAGGTCTTCTTTGGGTGGCCACAAGGTCCCTCCACTACGAT
Organism: Dipus sagitta; assembly: GCA_036346955.1. Lineage (NCBI taxonomy): Eukaryota > Metazoa > Chordata > Mammalia > Rodentia > Dipodidae > Dipus > Dipus sagitta. Next base: position 39,674,909 of record CM070783.1, read on the forward strand.
GTTAATAACAAGTGACTGTCCTGGTGGGTGTGGCAGATGGCAAGCAAAGTAAAGTTTGTAAATGAATAAGCTCACTATGGGGCCATTCAAGCATTCCTTAAAGGAGTGAGTAAGGAATTCCTAAGAGTCCTGCTTAGGGCACTGTGGCACTATTTTTGAGGACTCATCTTCTGATGCTGAATTCCTCGGGCTGCACTTGGTACCCAGTGTGTGAGCAAGCTCTTCAATAATCAGGAAAATTCCTGAGGAGGAATCTGTGATTTGCCTTATCCTGAAGCTTTTTAGAGTATTTTTACTGAATAGGTGGCAATCTCAGATGGGATTAAAAGCCAAGATTGACATTCAGTGGAACATAACTCAGCCTTCCAGAGGAGGGATATCCTGACATAGCTTCTCCATGGGTGAACCTTGAGGACAGTGTATCAGTGAATAAGCCAGTCACAAAACAAGTACTAAATGGTTCCATGCACAGGAGGTCCCTAGAGTCTTCACATGTACTGAGACATGATGTAGAATGGTGATGCCAGGGATTAGGGACAGAGTGTCAGAAAGTTTGGGAAGAGGAAATAAATTCTTAAAATGGATGGTGACGCCTTTATGATAGTGTGAATGCATTTTATCACCACTAAACTTTATACCTAAAATGGTAAATTTTGCATTTTATATACTTTGTTATAAAAATGTTCAACTAGACTGAAATAAATCATATTCTACATATCAAAAATCTCAACATCAAAAAGAAAATCAAACATGGGCTGGGCAAATGGCTTAACAGTTAAGGTGCTTGCCTACAAAGCCAAAGGACACAGGTTGATTCTCCAGGACCCATGCAAACCAGATGCACAAGGTGGCACAAGTGTCTGGAGGCCCTGGAGCACCCATTTTCTCTCTCTCTCTCTCGCTCTCTCTCTGCCTCTCTGTCTCTCTCAAATAAGTAAATAAAATAAAATAATTAAAAAAATTAAAAATATCAAACAACCTGATTAAAAATGGGCTAAAGACCTAGGTAGATATTTCTCAAATGGAAACATAGAAATGCCCAAAAGGTATGTGAAGAAACACTCCACACTCCTTTTTAAAAATATTTTATTTTTATTTATATTTGAGAGAGAAAAAGGCAGAGAGAGAAAGAGAGAGAGAGACAGATAGAGACAGAGAGAATGGGCATGCCAGGGCCCTCAGCTGTTGCAAATGAACTCCAGAAGCATGTACTACCTTGTGCATCTGGCTTACGTGGGACCTGGGAAATTGAACCTGGGTCCTTTAGCTTTTCAGGCAAGCACCTTAACTGCCAAGCCATTGCTTCAGCCCTTTTTTAAAAAAGGGATTTTTTATTTTATTTTATTTTATTTTATTTTATTTTATTTTATTTTATTTTATTTTATTTTATTTTATTTTATTTATTAGAGACAGAGAGGGGGAGAGAGAGAGAGAGTGAGAATGGGCATGCCAGGGCCTCTAGCCATTGCAAACGAACTCCAGACACATGTGCCACTATGTGCATCTGGCTTACGTGGGACCTGGAGAATTGAACCAGGGTCCTTAGACTTCACAGGCATGTGTCTTAACTGCCAAGCCATCTCTCCAGCTCCCTCCAGCCCTTTTTAAGCATTTTCTTTTTTATATTTTATTTTTATTTGTATTTGAGAGAGAACACACTCCTAATTGTCCATATGACTCATAACCTCCATGAGATTATCACTTTACCCCAGAAGGAAAGGAAGTCTCCAGAAAGACTAAAGAAAAGAGGTGTTGGTGAGGCTGAGAAGAGGAGTCCTTGCACACTGTTGACAGAAATATGAATTAGTATAGCCATTATTAAAGCAGGATAGAGGTCTCTAAAAAATTAAAACTAGAACTACTGTGTGATTTAGCAATCCCATTACTAGATATATATCCAAAACAAATGAAATCAGTATGTTAAGGAAACATCTACACTCCATGTTCACTGAAGCATTATTCACTGTAGCCAAGACATTGAAACAATCTTTGAAATCATCATCTACCTGTGTCCATCAACTGATAAATGGATAAAGAAAATTTGGTATATACACAAATGGGATATTATTCAGCCATCCAGAAGGCTAAAATCCTGCATGCATAGAACTGGAGGGGCATGTTCTTAGTTAAGCAAGACAGACGCAGAAGGTATGGTATGGTCTCATACATATGGACTCTTTAAAAAGGGGATCTTACAGATGTGAAGGGTTTAATGGTGGTTACCAGATGCTAGGGGGAGGAGGGAGGAAGCATGGGGAAAGGTTGACCAATGGTTACTGAATTCTAGTTAGATGGCAGCGAGAAGTCCTGGCTTGCTATCACATTGCAATAGATAGATGGAGTACGTCATAATGGGGAGTTCATGGCAGGAGCAGAAGGCTAGTGTCACATTGTCACATCAACAGTGAGGAAACAGAGAGTGATGAATACTGGTGATTGGCTTGCTCTCTCCTTTTCATATAGTCCAGGACCCAGCCTATGGAGTGAATGGTGCTGCCCACAGTTAAGGCAGATCTTTCCTCCTTAGTTAATCTAATCAACACAATCCTTGCTGACATGCCCAAGATTTGCCAGAGAGAGTTCCCTGTGCCCAGCAAACTCGAGTACCATGGCCCACTATTCATCAGCAGTTTGGTGATGATAAAACTGGACTGAACTGGCCACATGAGACCTCTGTGCAGCAGTCACTGTCTCCACTGGGATCACTACCAGAGTGTGAGGGCACTTGAGTTACAGAGCTCAGCTGGTGTGATCCTTCTTTTGCATGAGTCTTCAGGGCACAAGTATGTCCTTAGTGACAGTCCAAGCTATGCGTGGAGAACCATGCCTCTGGATGAGGGGTTTCTTGTGTTGGAGCAGACTGGGATGGGAAAGGGACATCTGGCTCCTTGTCTTTCACAGAGCCAAAGGATAATAACTAGAAAATAGGGCAAGAATATTAAAAGTAAGGCTGAGTCTGGCCATGGAGAGCGAGTCTCAGAGACTGTTCCAGGTACTGAACTGGAAAGGCTAAGTCAAAGAAAACTTCTCAGTTGTGGAAGGTCATAGCAAGTATGCGTGGGGCAGAGACCTGAGGGGTGAGTGCTTAAGACAGCCAGTATTTTCAGAATGACTTGAACTCATTGCTTACGGGGCTCTGGGAACATCAATGGCACAGTACCTGCTCCTCTAGCTGAACTACTTACACACTGCACAGTGTCTAATTTACTCAGAGTTTCTCTGGGAGAGCTCAATTTACAGATGAAGGAATATCACTTATAGAAGACACTTATGTATCTGGGATGCTGACTGGCTGCTGCAATAAGGGGTGGGGCTGCTTTTCTCTCCCCACTTCCTCCTTGCTACTGTGCTGCATGAAGCTGGTTGGTGAGGAAGCCCCTGGGAGCACTCATGCCTGTTGTTAGGTTAATTACCCTTAACTAGGCTGCATTTGCACTAGAGAGTGAGAGCAGCTTCCACCTGCAGAGCCTTAGGGGCTGGTGGTGCATCTGAGCAGAAAGCCTTCATTGCTTGCCCTCACCTAGGCTTGCCAGGGCAGAGTAGAAGGAATGTGTGAGTGACAAGGCAATGTTTCCTGCAGGTGGCCTTTTCTGTGAGGAACAGTTCAGGCAAGGCAGATTCTATTACCTCTGCTGCATTGTGACCACCATGTTCAGGAGAAACTTAGAACTGAGGCCATTTGCAGTCCACAGTGCCATCTCCAGGGATATGGAGGAGGTTTGCACAACCCTCTGAGATGCATTTCCTTATGTGAAGAGCCCTGTCAGTCATCGGACTGAGTGAGTGCAGATGGTGCACTGAGCAGGAGCAGCAGAATTGACTTCCTGCTCCAATAAAATGTGACTGCTTTGTGATTTGCTCAGATCAGGCAAATATTACACATACATCCAAAATAGAAACTAATGGTGTATTTACACCACAGTGGGTAGAGTTAGCAGGGGCTGTACAGCTCAGTGATTCTGTGACTTTGGCCTGAGACTCAGTATTTTCACCTGTGAAATGGGGGTGACGCAGAGAGGCATGGATAATATAATACTGCTGGCACATGTAACAGGGATGAGCATGATGGGGCCTCCTTACTTGCTTCAGTCCCACTTACTGGGACATTCTGGTCCATTTTACCCCTTGCTAAAGGCAACCAGTGGTCTTTGGATCATCTGGTGGAAGTGTTGGTGCCTCAATAGACCTTGTCACATATGAGTCATTGGAAAAGGTCTAAGGAACCTCTTGGATGGGAAAAGCTCTGGGCCTATTATTTTAAAGCATAGCATGAAGTATGGAAACACGAGGGGCTGGTGGTGGGAGAGGGAGGATTCTTTGAAGTTCTCCTGGGGTTTTTCTCCCTCTTTCTCATGTCCTCTTCCCAGTACAGCTGCTTTGTAAGTCACACATATTATTTGTCACTTTTTAGTTTAATTGAGCCAAGAACACTGTCCTCTGCCCATCCCTATTAGTTGTGGTCCCCCACCACCTATTCATGCTCACATGTCATACTGTGAGGTCCAGCTAATACATCCTGGAGGGAGGGTGATGTCCGTGAAACATGTCCCTTGCTTTCTGTCTGCCATGAGGCTAGCACCACTAGTGACTTGACTCTTCTTTCACTTGCTTTCTGAAGATTATCACAAAAGCCAATGACATTTGTATTTTGTTTATTTTGTGTTGCTGATGGCTGTCGAAGAATTGGTCCTAATGTCAGGGCTTCCTTCAGCTATGTTAAGGATAGATTGTTCAATCCTTAGTGGATGCTGTGTAGAGTCAAAATCTTGGGCATAAGGATGGGGCTCACCGAACATTTCCTTTTTGCTTAGCCTTTTCATCTATAAATTAGGGGTGACACACCACCTCACAATGAGAATGAACTCAACAATATCCTATACAACATCTCTGATACAAGAATAAGCATATAACAACTGAGTCTGAACTGAGTGTGAACTGAGTTTGGCAGATGTCAATATAGAACCCAAAGCAAGAGCTGTCAGTACCCAAAGCTTCTGACTGGATGAGCTGGAGAACCCTTGGGTTTCTTTTGCCAAGAGAAAGTTACAAACTAATCCTGATGTGCAGCCCTCAGCTAAATCCAGCACTTCTCTGCAGAGCCTAGGAGTTCATTAGTTTAAATGTTCCCCATTTCAGCCATCTGGCCTCCTTGATTCCAAGCATCAGGAGAGGACTTGGGAAATCTGATCCTTGCTCTCTAACCTGAGTTCCTGACACAGGCCTGTGACCAAGCACAGGGGCTAAGGGTGCTGTAGATAGTATCAGTAATACAGCCATGGGAACTGTTTAAAAGGGAAGGCTTGTGGTTTTGCATCTTCACAGATGGAACATAGCTAGTAAGATCAGGGAGCAACCTTCTTATACCCCTTGAGATTTATGTGTACCCACAGCTCCTCATTGCATTTGATGCCAATGGACTGAAGAAGGGAACTTAACTATAATTCAAAGGCTGGGGAGATGACTCGGTAAAGTGTTTTCTGTGCAAACATGAAGACCTGAATTGTATCCCAGAACTCATGTAAAAATGACAGGCCTGGTAGTGCTCACTTGTAATCTTAGCATTAGGCAAATGGAGAGTTCAATAGCCAGGGATTTACTGACTAGCCAGTCTAGTCTAGTGATAGACTCCAAGTCTCAAAAAAAAAAAAAAAAGTTGGAATGTGGATAAAGAATGACACCTGAAGTTTTCCTCTGGCCTTCATATGCAGGCATACATCTGTACACGTGTACCTGCACACATTTGTGCATCCACATGCATATACATGACCATGCATACATACATAGCAAAAGAGTATTTCCAGTTTGTCTAGAAGGGCCTCCTCATACTTCCAGCATGTCCTGATGTACTGCTTCTGAGAAAGGCTGCCCCATTCAGGAACATGAGGGAGACAAGCTGTGCTCCTAAGGCCCTGGGAAGGCCAGAAACTTCACTCTGGCAACAGTGAAGGCCCAACCCCAGCTATCGACTGGATCACATGAGCTGCATGAATTCTATCTTCTACCCCGTCCCCACACAACTGCTGACTGGAAGTGTCTACTCATTCATCTGCCAGGAAAAGCCAAACTCCTCTTCAGGGTCCAAGGCCTGCCTTGGTTGGAGGCTCCAATGTAGTCCACACCAGAATCAGGACAGGAAACAGATGTGCAGAGGAAGCCATAGCCTAGGCAATTTGTCCTGCTGCTTGGCCAGTAGAAAAGGAATTCCAAGTCCCAAAGAGAAGTGTGCCAGCAGCGCAGAAGGCCGCTTACACAATGTCATTTAATGACATTGCAATTTAGAGGAGCCTTCAGAGCAACTACATTGGACTCTGGGTACTGGAAGAATTTGTAGAGAAAGACACATATACTACATAGCGTGACCCTTTCTTTTCTGAATCTAAGCTACGTCAAAGGGTAGAAAACTAGCCCTCATTTGAGTTCACTGTGGCTATACTTTCTCGATGGCTGTGTCATTCTGGCAGTTTCTTTCCTGGACGTGACACCAATGTCTGCAGCAAGGACATATGTATGAGAGTAGCAGAACTTTGTTTTGCATGGAAGAGAGTCACATGCTCATTGAATAATTCGGTGGTGTTAGATAGTCATTTTATTTAAACATAAACAGGACTATTTAAGTGACTGTAATTATTTAATATTAGTGCACAGTAACAATTTACTACTATTTCCCTAGCTTTTTAAGAACTCATTACATTTTTAAGAATATGTGATTTTTTTTGTTTCATTTAAATCCTGATTTGCAGATTAGGAATCAACTTGTCCTGTATTGCTTTACTCTGATGTGATGTAAATTCCGTGCCCTTCTGGGCTCTAGGTATTTGATTCACAAAGTATAACAGAGACTTTAAGTAGGCTTATCCTCTTTATAGGAATAATTTTATTTCAAATCATAGCTTTTGAAGCAACATGAAGCTGTTAACTTATCACAGGGTATTTTAGTGTCAAGAATGTTTACCTAGAAAAATCTTCACTCATTTGCCCATGCACGTACAGTAGGCTTAGTACTATTTGAAAGATCTCTTGTGGAGTAAGTGTTGTTTTATTCTGTGACATCAGGGATATTTCATTTTTTGCATATATTAATTGTATAAAGCAATGAGTTTCATTATGGCATTTTCACATATGCATACAGTATGCTTTTATCATATTCACCCATTTTATTATCTTCTTACCCCTTACTCTTTTTTCCCTTCCTCATTTCTTAGTATCCTCTTTCCCACTAAGTTCCACATAGGAAAGCATACAATTCTTATCTGAGTCCAACTTATTTTATTTAGCATTATCTCCAATTCCATCCATTTTTCAGCACATAAAAGTCTTACTCTTCTGTATGCTGAAAAGTACTTCCATACTTTCTTTATCCATTTGTCTGTTGATGGATGTATAGAGTAGCTCCATATCTTAGTTATCATGAACAATGCAGCCATAGAAATGGATATACAAGTATCTCCGTAGTATGCTGATTTGGAATCCTTCAGGTATATACCTAGGAGTGGTGTATCTCCGTTTTTTGAGAATTCTGATTTTTCTTGGGGTCCTCCATATTTATTTTCATAGTAGTTGAACCTGTTATTTTCCCACTAGTAGTATATACAAGTTTCTTTATTGCTAAATAATTTCCAGCATTCGTTTGTTTTCTTAATGACTGCCATTGTGACTGGTGTGAGATAGAATCGGTTTAGTTTTGATTTTTATTTCTTTGATGGCTGGCTGATGATGTTGGGCATCTTTCATAAATCTATTGGCCATCTGTACTTCCTGATTTGAAAAGTGTCTGTTCAGTTCATTAGCCTAGTTATTGATTATATTATTCTTTTGGTGTTTAATTTTCTGAGTTCTTTTTATATTCTGGGTATTAATCTCCTGGTAGAGGAATAGATAACAGAGATTTTTCTCCCATTTAATTTTCCCTCAATCAATTGTTTCCTTTGCTGTGGAGAAGCTTCTTCATTTGAGGCAAACCCATTGAACTCTTTATATTTTTTTCCTAGGCTTTTGGAGTCCTATTCAGAAAACCACTGCTTTTACCTAGACATTAACATGTTTCTCCTCTGTTTTCCACTAGTAGTTTCAAAGTGTCAGGTCTTTGATCCCTTCAGAGTTAATTTTTGTACAGGGTGAGAGGTAAGGATCTAGATTCAATCTTCTACATGTGGAGATCCAGTTTTCCCAGCACTAGTGGCTTAAAAGGTTGTCTTTTCTCCAGTATTCATTTTTGATAGCTTTACCCAGTTCATATGGCTGAGGCTGTGTGAACTTATTTCTCTCTTTATCTCTATTCTATTGCTGGTGTTTTCATTAGGGGCATTTCTAAGTGTGTGTATTTACTAGTTCACCTATCAACACAAAACCAATTGTTTCTTGAAATTCCACTGTCCTTCTCATTTAGCACTTTGGGTGTGGTAGGTGATATAGGAAATGCAAATACTCAAGATTTCTGGTCTTTGCTATTCCACCTCTATTCTCAGTGTCTAGTTGAGCTGAAAGAGATGTCACATGTGAAAGGATTATGGGTCCAAATTTAAGTTGAAGTTTCCCTAAACACTGTCAACGTCTTATATCCTACCAATGTTTTTTCCTTGATGTTGAATGTTGTTGCCCCTATGGTTGGTATAATATTAGGATCCAGATAGTTCATATTGGACCTAACTTACTCAAGAGGATACTGGGCACTCTGATTTTCACTAAAATAAAAGGAAAATGCCACCTGTAGGCCAGAAGCTTGAGTTCAGGGTACAGCTGTATCTACCTTCCTCAGCTTTTGGAGTACTGCTTTGGAAGGACACTGTAAGAAAAGACTAAGATGAAGGTGAGGGGTTTTACCTTAGAATAAACTCTAGGCTATAGAGGGAAACTGTTGGCAAAGCCCTGTGTCAAGTACCCAGCAGCTCACACCACAGGACAAACCCATTAAACCTCAGAAATACAGGCATACAACATGCGTTTACAAGGTGTGGTGGTTTGAATTAGATGTCCCCTATAAGCTCATATGTTCGGAATGCTTCATCCTCAGCTGATAGCAATTTGGGAATTCCTTACTGGAGGAGGTATGCTATTTGGAGTGGGATAATGAGTGTTTGGCACACTAACCTAATGTTGGCCAGGAGGTATTATCCAGCCTCTGCTCATACCATGTTTTCCCTTGCCATCATGGAGCTTCTCCTTGAGCTTGTAAGCCAAAATAAGCCTTTTCCTCCCACAAGTCACTTTTAGTTGGGTGCTTTATTCCAGCAATGAGAAGGTAACTGCAACATAAGGCAACTGGATATCAGTACAAACTGGCTGAGGATTAAGTGTTGTTTTTTTTTTCTATAATGGCAGAGCACTTAGCCCTCCTTTCCTCAGTGGTACATCCTCATGTGGTTAATGCTCACATCTGAACATTTTAAGAGGAAGTTAATAATAAATCTAATACATTAGGCATCTTCCCTTCATGAAAGCCATTACATTTCTGACTAGACCCATATAACGGAGCATTCTTCCAGAGCCCAGGATCATCTTCTGGCAGATCCTGTGAGTACCTCCTAGTCCTTCTAGAAACCAGGAATGCCTCTCAGTTGATCTGGGTCCTAAAATTACCTCCTAGTCCCTACAGAGCCTGTAATTCCTCTCTTTCCCCTGGATACTAACGAAGCACTTCTTTTAGAGCCCTTGATCACTTTCTAGACCCTCCAGATCTCATGATGCCCTTCTGGCCTCAAGATAAAGACCACTTCCCAGTCCTTCCAGAGCTCACAGTCATATCTCAGCTAATCCCATGATTACCTCTCAGCCCCTGCAGAGCCTTGAAACTTTTTGAGGCTGGCTGAGTGCTCAGAATCATGTCACCAGGAGACACCAGGAGGTAGATACTCTTTGTGGCCAATTTTGCTTTCTCTTGGACTCGATAAGCCTTAAAACTTGAGACTAGGCTGGTTTTGAGCCAGTTACAGAGTGACTTTCCTCACCGTGGTGTATCAGGGCTGCATCTGGATGTCAGGATCCTCTACTTCTACAAAGGACTCTCAGTTATTGAAAGAAGAACAAAATGAGATCTCATTGGCTATCTCCAATGTCTAGCATTTGATAGACATTGGCTATGTCTTCCTTCCCATTCTAAACCCTCCTGAAATGTGTTTTGGCCGGGGCTGTTATGACCTTCATGCTCCAGTGACATAATGAGTTTAGTGGTCTTCACCAGGACACACTTAACTTCATCAGTGGGCTGTTTAAATCAAGAGCATCCAGTGGGAAAGTGGTAGGATTTTCCTGAGTACAACATGAGCTGATAGGAGACTACCAATAGGAAGAGCACACTCTTCCTGAAATAGTTTAATTGAACAGCAGTTAAGAAAAATTTTGCCTTCCTCTTGTGCTAAACACTGTCCCCCTCATAAACACGTTTGTCTTAGTAAATGAATTTATGTGCATTTTCCATATTTAGTACATATATAGCTTATTTCTCAGAAATGAATATGAGCTGAACATGGTAGCACATGCCTTTAATTCCAGCACTCAGGAGAGAGAAGTAAGCCTAAGACTACATAGTAAATTCCAGGTCAGCCTGGGATAGAGCAATACCCTGCCTGAAAAAGCAAACAAACAAAAAAATGCCTATGGATATTTTCCATGTCAAGTCAGATCTGACAATTCTCTGAAGATTCTTTACATAAATTGAACCCTGTGTTACCTCTTTTTTTTTTATCATTTTCCCTCCTCTGTCATTCCCTTCTTCCTGTTCCTCTTTTACAGTTTTTTTTTGTTGGGGGAGGGGTTCATTTAGTCTCGAAAACAGCATTTCTTTTATTTCCCCTGACCAGTAGCTTCTCTCACATTTGATGGAAAAGATTTGTCAGGTTCTAAATTGAGTTGGAGGAGATTAGGGACACATACAGTGCCAGCTATTGAGAACATGGATCAGTTGGGAATTTTTACTAAGTTTGGTGAGATAGTTGGAGACCCATACATTCAGTTAATTTGATCATACACCTTAAAATCTTTATATAAGCTATGCTAGGGTGGTCAGTAAATCTTTAAATACATTCAAGTAACTATGCAAACTTTTCTATCTAAGCTATCTCAGAGTTCAGAAAAAAACATTGGCTTTGAACAATCACTGTGACCAATGATGTACAAACCAAAAGATAAGGCTAGAGAGATGGCTTAGTGGTTAAGATCCTTGCCTGTGAAGCTTAAGGACCCATGTTCAATTCCCCATTACTCATATAAGCCAGATGCACAAGGTGGCACATGCACCTGAAGTTCGTTTGTAATGGCTAGAGGCCCTGGTGTGCCCATTTTTTTTTCTCTCTCTCTCCCCCCTCTCTCAAATAAGTAAATAAGTAAAATTGTAAAAACCCAAAATAACAAAAGGCATCTCCACTAATCCACATTTATAGAAATTTCAAATGAACATAGCTTTTATATTCCCAAGTGTAAAGAACAGAATGCTGAAAACAACAATTTGTATTAATCTAAAATCTACATGACTCTTTTTGGTTTCCTGTGTGAATCCTGACAAGGTGAATAACTTGAGTTTGATAGACCACAGACAATCTATTTTTTTTATTTTTATTTTTTGGTTTTTCAAGGTAGTTTCTCACTCTAGCCCAGACTAACCTGGAATTCACTATGTAGTCTCAGAGTGTCACAGACAATCTATTTTTTTTTTTTTTTTTTTGGTTTTTCAAGGTAGTTTCTCACTCTAGTCCAGACTAACCTGGAATTCACTATGTAGTCTCAGAGTGTCACAGACAATCTATTTTTTTTTTTTTTTTTGGTTTTTCAAGGTAGTTTCTCACTCTAGTCCAGACTAACCTGGAATTCACTATGTAGTCTCAGAGCATCCTTGAACTCACGGCGATCCTCCTACCTCTGCCTCCTGAGTGCTGGGATTAAAGGCGTGTGCTACCACACCTGGCAGACCACAGACAATCTTAATCACAAGCTCCCCTAGCCAAATAAGCAGCCAGGACCCAGAATAAGCCCAAGAGGAGTCTGAAAATAGCATTCCTCACCCGTGTCCTATGGGAGATGACTTCCATCATTGGAGATTGTGAAATAAAAATACTAATGGTCATAGTCAGCTTCACATTGCTGAAATAAACTTCCAAACCACACACAAGTTATGGGTGGAAGGGATTCAGGGGACGTTCCATAATGGTTGAAGAAGCTGAACCCCTTTCACAGGCCCACACAGAGAAATAAATACCACCAGTTCCATAAGTAGGCACACTCCAGGAATCTGAGGCAGAGCTCAAGCACTTTGTATATCTTTAGACCGGAATTCCAGATCTGCCCACAGAGACAACTCTTCTAGCCCGGGAGCTGGAAATCCAAGAAGCTTTAACAAAGTAGAATCTATATGGGGACATCCATTCAAATGACCACACTAAAAATCAGTAGCTATTTGGGTAGAAATCTTGGAAAATAACACATGTAATCCTCAGATGGCTGTTTTCAAATATCTTATAAATTATAATCCCCCCATTCCCTAAAGAAATCATAATAGAATATCTAGCTGTGTGCTCTGTACTCATTTCCCTTCCCACTTGTGCAGAAAGTCATGTGTCCCTTCCCTTTGCTCTCCTCCCCTGATGCTGGAACACACCTGCAATGATATTTTCTATGCTTTGAATACTTGTTAACACCACTAATAATGAGATCCAGGGTCAATACTATCCTTCTGGCATCTAGGCTCTAGGCTTTGTCCTGAACACTGTCATTTCTAAGAAGAAACTTCTTTCCCCTGAACCCATTCTGAGGGGCTGTGCTCCCAAGTGTCCCCTAGAAAGGCTATTGTAATTTTTCTTGCCCCTTTTGGAGGAAGGACTATGGAATTTTTATAAAAACATGCTCCTGTAGTCCCTCTGGGTGGCTAGAGATCAGTACATGCATCTGTGGTAGGTCTGTTCTTACCACCATAGTTTTCTGAGTGTTCAGTGCAGAACATGCTGGGTACAGCCATGTGTTAACTCAGTCCCCACCAAATATAGGGGGTACTATTGCTATTCCTGCCCTGAGGTCAAAACTGAAGGCAATTCCAGAAGGGCCAAGTGGCTATAACTTGCATTGGCATAGGATAAGAAGGGAGTCAGTGACCACAGTGCCCATTTTTAGCAGAACACACAGGGTTGGCACATATATGCACAGAAATGACCCTGGATTCTACCTTGTCCAGTTGATCTTTCCTCATCATGAGTGGCTATGACAGGACTGCAGATTTTCATAACTGTATTCTCTTCATTCTCAAAACTACATGACTTTCAAAGTATGTATGTCTTTGGGAGTTCCCCCATATGCAAAAAATTCATTTGTATTTAGACAGAGGTAGGGAGAGAGAGAGAAAAAGCAAAAATGACTGCTCAGAAGATTTCACATTATCCTGGGATACTGAGATGAAGGTGGGTCCCTGGAAGAAGGAGAGGAAAAATTCAACTAGGGAGTTTTGGTGCCTTGATGAGACTTGGAATATCTTTCCCATGCTGGCGGGTTTAAAGGAAAGGAAGGATTTTTGGTCACATCTGTTAGAATGTATGGGGACTTGGGGAATGGAATAGTCCAGAATCAAGCAGGAGGGCTGGAAGTTATAGATGCTGTCTTAGAAGGAGATGAGGACTTGTGTGCATCATAGGGGTCTGTTCCATTGGACACCACTGTGTCCCAGGAGCTCTCCTGGAGGACACAGATGTCCCTAGACTCTTGAACCATGGCCTCAGATCCTCTCCCCACCAATCTGCCCCCAAGGGATATGACTACATGCTGAGAGAAGGGACAACACTAAGAGCTAGCTATTCATTGCTGTTACCTTCTCTGTAGGACTCTAAGGAGAAGGTACCATAGTGCCAGCTTAAGAGAAAACCTTGAAAGGGCCACTTGGAAATCATCAAGGCCATAAGAGGTTGTGAATTCTTTTGTAGCACTATGTAGGGCAGAAACACTGTATTATTTTCATGTGATCACTTTGCATGGCCAAATAGGTTAACAATCAGAGGTTTGATAAAGAGTTTAAGGTGAGAATCAGAGGGAAAAATTCCTGTCTGTCTTCTAAGGGATGAGTATACGAGGCAGAGGGTTTAGAAACAGACTATAATTCTCCCAGCCCCCAAATAAGATAACCAGCCTCTTCACTGTTAAGAATAGACAAAATTTCTTACTATTTAACCACTTGCTAATGACTCTACCCAGGACTATACCAAAATTTCAAGACACCCAAATCAAATTATTCTTTCCTAGAGTCCCCAAAATACTCATGCCCATACCTGTTGTGAGTCAGTTATATCTGTAAATAAACCATAATGGAGTGATGTACATTAACTTGGATGAATACACAAGAAATAATGTAAGCTGGTCTGGGTGTGTGAGCCATGAGTGTGTGCAGGGGATACAAGCAATACTGATTATTCTATGAGGATTGGAATTTCTCTCACACTCAGAGCAATGTATTTTCAATCACAGTAGATTAAAGTAAACCCAGAATTCCCTTTCCAGGGACCTACATTGGCTTCTCTATTCTATGCTGATATTAAAGTTAGAATCATGTCTAATTTTAGTTGAAAAAGTAAAAGTTGATTAAATCTTAAAGGCAATTTAATGTTCTTCTAGAAGTCTGGAAAGTGCTGTCATTAACATTTGAAGTGGTAATTCCGATGAAATGTCATAAAATTCCAAGTGGACATGGTAAAAGCACTACTGCCAGGGCCACCTTCTAGCAGCCTTGACTGATGACAGGGAGTACCTGGCTCTGGCTGAGTGCAGCACAGTTTTACATCTCCTTATGTTGACTCAGATGCTGGGTTTGTGACTTGTAGATACATTGAGGTTTGATGTGGGCATGCTTTGCGTTTCCCTTGGTGTACATGCTTGCATATGCTTTTCTATGTATTGACAATGTCCTGCATTTCATGGTGGGAGAGAAAGGTTCTCATGGCAGATCAACTCAAAGAATTGAGAGCAGCTGAGACTTAAGGATCAGAGCGCAGACAGACCATAAGCTGCTGACCTACAGACTCCCATTTGGGAAGAGAGGCAATAACAGAGAATGGGCCACATGTTGCTGGTTTTAGTCTTAGCCCACCTTCTAGCAAGTTTCTTGTGGAGACCTTTGCATTGGTTTCATGGGGGAAATTCAAGAGCTTTTGTCACAGATAGCCTTCAATCAATTGACAACCATTGATGTTGTAATTGACAGGGACACTCATAACCTTTATTTATGGAGGGATATTTAGAAAAGTGTAGAAATGTCAATGTTATATTTTGTTTCTATGACAGTATATATTCACTTACTTTTATCATTCCTTATTCAAAAAGAAAGACAACTCATAGATATGCTAGTACTCATTTAGAAGACAACTCCCTTGAAGAGACAAAGCAGGCATAGAAGGGCCATCAATGTGAAGCCTCAGCTGCCTGGACAAGCCAAGCTATGAAGCCTGGGTTTGTGTCTGGGAGAGGGGATCCGTTTCGTGATTCATACCATCCATGAGATAGCATCAGGCACCATGCCTTCTGAGGCTCAGCTAACCCAATCCCAGGTCAAGAAGGAAGCATACTCTTGGGTTTCCACTGGAGAGAATTAAGCACTGTGAGGACCAGGACCACTATAACCAACCCATCTTCCCTTTGTGCAGAAAGCATCTCACCAACCTGACATTCAGGACAGTCATTTCTGGGGAGAAGATGGGGGGTGCACATTATGCACCCCAGTTCTGCAGATTGGAGATTGAAGGCCATGGAAGGGGCTGGATGGTCACTGCAGACAGCTGTCCCTAGACAGTGCAGAACACAGACACTTTGAGGGTTCAGTCTCGCCACTAATTTCTCAAGGTACTCTACTTTCTTACAAAAAATGTACCTTATTTCCTGTAATCTTGAGAAAGGCATTTATGCATTCATTTATTCACTTAGTGTTTGTGTGGTATATATGTGTGTATGTGTTCATGTGGGGGTGTATGTGCAGATGTATTCACATGAGTATAGAGGCCAGAGACTGATGTCTGGTGTCTTCCTTAATTGTTCTTCATCCAATTTTTTTGAGACAGGATCTCTCACTAAACTTTGAACTCACCAATTTGGCTAGACTGTCTGAGCAGCAAGCCCCAGGGATTCTCCTCTCTCTCTCTCTACCTCCCCAATGCTGGGATTGTGGGCATTCACTGTCACACTTGGCTTTTTATGTAGATGCTGGTGATCCCAACTCAGGTTGTCATGCTTGTGTAGAAAGGATTTTTTTTTTAACTGACTAAGCTATTTCCCCAGCCCCTTATTTTAATTACATAAGAAATACAAAACATGTTTATGTTACAAAAGAATGAAAGCAGCAATGCAAACCCCATGAAGAGAATTAGAGTCCCACAGCCGTGTCTCGAGATCTGAGAGGCCCTATCAGTAATCACTGTGACAAGTGTCAGGTCTGTCTGTGTGCACAGGAAGAGGCAAGCTGAGATAGCACAGGTACTTAGACAAGGCACTTACTCCTCAGAGCTCTTGAGCTGGAATCCAAGATGAAAATGCTGGTATATTCAGTGCCTGGTGAGGATAATGGCCTGCCTGCAGACAACACTATGCAACATTATCTTGATTTCAACATCTCTTGGTGACCCCACATGAAAGAGAGAAGGCTGTGGTCTCAGGACACTAGTCTCCCTTGGGAGCCCACCCTAGACCTTCATTCCATCCTGTAACCTCTCTGAGGTCATCTACACACACTTTACACTATGATAGAGCTTCACCATATGATTTTGGGGGAAGCAAAGCACTCAGTCTTTGATAATGACTTTTATGATAATGAATGCTGCCAGTGTCTCACATTATCCTGAAATCTGCTAATAGTGAGAGTTCCTTATGTTACAGATGTCTCCTTTGATCTGATTTTTCAAAAATATGGTCTGAATTTTATGCAATTTTTATGGCATCTTTTTGACACATCTGTGTATGTGTATAGAATATTGTGATATGTGTACAGTGTATAGATGTGTGTGCACAGATTCACATGCACAGAGTGCAAGTGTACAGAAGTCAGAAGAGAACATCGGCTGCCCTCCTCCTTTTCATTCATCTACTTGTTTCCTTGAGGCTCTCTCTCAATCCAAAGTTATCATTTTTGTTATTTCCTCCCTTTTTCTTTTTCTTAGCAGACTCCAGTAATCCTCTGGTTTCCACCCCACTGTAGGACTATATACGTGTGTGTCATACACATGTTGATATTACCTTAAAGTGGAATGCTTCTGTGGTCTCTAGCAGATGTAAACTGAAAACCTAGGATAGTTTTGACAATTAACTTTTAAATTCCATAAATTTATTCTTTTCTCTCTTTTTTAACCTTTCTTTTCTTTTTTTATTGTACAATGTCTCACCTTCTTTGTGATGGCAAAAGGCTGCTCTGCTGAACCATTGCCTGGAGACCATGATGGATGAACGGGGGGCAGGATGGCTGAGCATCAACTTCCAGTGTCAGAGGATACTGCCTTCCAGAGAGAGTGGAGGGCAGAGTGAGGTGCCTGTCATTACTACTGACGTGCTCTTTTTCCTTGGCAAGGCTCAATACCCATAGCAGAGATGTGAACCTCTCTGAAGGATTCCATGTTTAGCAAATTATAAACAATAAATTCATATTTCTTTAAGCCAGTGACCCATGAGATGACCATAGCATTCTGATTTCTGATTATTGATAGGAGAAATAACCATTATATATATCTCCATAGATAATCCAAAAATATTTTTTCTTCCTTTAGAAGGTAGTTAGTATGATACCTAATATTATGGGAAATGCTAGTTCCAACTTTATCTGGGGTAGATTTCTAGAACTTTAAGTGTTCTTCTTATACTATGGGGCTATTTTGGGATTATAAGGATCTAGATCCTCAAATTTTAATGAATAAATAAAACCATACATAAATAATTTAAATTCATATTGTATTCTAGCATCAAATTGGAATTCAAAAATATTAGAAATACCCTAATAATAATCACATTAATTTATGTAAGGTAATTTAGAATGATCTAAATGTAGGATTTCAGAGCAAATAAAAGAACCTCATTTGATAAATGTTTAAAGATGATTTGTAGAACCAGAGACTCTCCTAATAAAATGATCTATTACTCCTCACTCCATGTAGCTGGAAACAACCTATTATTTCTGCTCTAGCCATGGAGAGTTCCCTCCCAATGAGTTTAGCGTCTTCACCTCTCTGGCCTCCTTGGGTCGGTTGTGCATTTTCTAGCTGGGGTTGTGCGTACATGAAACTAGAAGCACATGGTACAGAAAAATAGAAGCACTGGTACTTTTCCTAGGTGAAGCAGGGCTGTGATTGTTTTTGCTTTGGTTTTATAATGAATGGGTTTCAGGCT
This sequence comes from Dipus sagitta, assembly GCA_036346955.1. NCBI lineage: Eukaryota > Metazoa > Chordata > Mammalia > Rodentia > Dipodidae > Dipus > Dipus sagitta. The sequence goes on from CM070783.1 coordinate 39,693,233, forward strand.
ATGTTTTCCAGGTACCTAAGCAAAACCTTCAGCCCCCCAAAAACTGGTTTCAAAAATTAGCCAGCAGGTGAAGGAACCATATCTAAAGAAACATCTGTCAAAGCTCAAGTAGCCCTGAGGCACTGAGCCCCCAGAGTAGGTCCACCGGGAGCAGGAAATGGCTTTCAGGAGCCAGGTAGATATAACTACTCACAAATCACTGACAGCCATCCTGTCTTGGACCATGGAGGATTGTGTTGTTTTGTCTTGCCTGTTTTGCTAGAAGTTCTAGGTTCTTAAAGGAGCATGAAAATGCTTCAGAAAATAAAAGAGCCACACATCTCTTGGTGTGAGGCATTCTGATATCATTTCTTCTTTTCCACCATGCTAGAACCCACCTGGAAACAGGAGGAAGCTTGCAGGGGCATTATTTTCAGGAGGATGTGATTCAGGAAAACCACTTCTCACCATGGTACAGGCTTGTCCGCACAGGAGCAGCCACTTCTTCAGACACTCTTAGCTGGCTATATTCCTGTGAGAAAAGCTCATACAGAGATGGTCATGAAAATGAAACAATTAGGAGAGAAAACCCTGCTGAGTACTCTGGGAGCCAGCAAGAGCCATAGTGGGAAAAATAGTTAGTCATTTAATCACAGGCAATCACTCTTCAAAGTTAAGAAATGAGATCAAGAGTGTCATGTGGTTTGCTTGTTGCCACAGACAGACTCAGTGAGCCATGTCCTCCCAGAATCACATCCTGTTAAATCAAGAGCCTCATCTGCTTCCTGTGCTTGAAGGATTTTCCCGAACTGCTATTGTCCCAGGAATAGTATCCCTTCACCTTCTTCCTGACTGCTGAGAGGCATCCATTGAAAGCAGTGGGTGTCTTGCCGAGTAGGAAACGACCTGCCTGATGACTGCATATTTTTCCTCTTTATGGTTGCTGGGCCTCAGTGAGTCTGCTCCTCATTCCTGGCCCTTCTGCTTATTAGTTATGCTATGGTGTGGACCACATCCAGCCAGATCAGTGCCTAACTCTAGACAGTGTAGGCAGTGCTCAACATGGTGCCTGGTGTATAGTAGATCTATGACTCTGAGCAAACCTGAGCCTGTGATCTGTAAAGCTTTTTTTCCCTATGTTCTGCCCATCAAACACAGCTCCCTCATACTTTGTTCATCAGAGTTTGGGAAGTCCCCCCGCCCCCAGCTCAATCAGAGACAATGAAGCTCCTCAGGGATGCTCTCTACCTCCCCCAGATCCTCCTCAAGAGGTGGATTCCTCGTGGACTTCCAACACTGCCCACTCCTATGCAGGGAGAAAGCTGGAACCTTTCTGGCTTAACCCTGTGAGCTGTGGATCTGAGAGTTGCAAAGGAGACATGGTGAGCAGAGATAATGCACAGAACCAGACTGGCCTGGCAAGGAAAAGACGTTGGTAGCTGTGGCGGGCACACTACGGACCCCTGCTGTAATTAAAGACTAGAGGCTTTTCCATTGCAGCTGGACAAACATTCCTGTCATCAGCCTGTGTTTCCCCAAAGACTCAGAGAACAATATGGGGTTCCTCAAGTGAAAAGAAAAGTGGCAAAGAAATTATGGAATATTTAAAAAGCACAGGAGACCCATAAAAGGAAACACTGGGATGTTTACATAAAAAGAACCAAATTAAATTCCTGAGGAATTATGTGTTTAAGTGGAATGTCACCTATCTTTCCTCCTGGTCTGGAAGTAATCCCATACACACATACTGAACTGGACTTGGAGACAGTAGCAGAACTGTCCTTGCCATTTGTTTGCTCGTTTGTTTGTTTTAACCACAACTTACTGAGGTTAAAGTCTGCTCCATCTTGTCAGTTTCATAGTGTAGTATTTGAATGAATCTTTAGAGTTACTGTTCAAAGTCATAGGCTTTAGATGCTACCTATTTCCTCATTATTTACTCACCTTCCTAAACCTCCTATGTGCCCAAACAGGGGAGAGGGAATGGAAGGAAACCGACACTGATCCACCTATGAGGTCAGTGCACAGGGCCAAGCATGCAGGCACAGCAGGCTGACTTTGGAACCCACTGTCTCCTAGATCCGCCAACAGCTGGGCTTGCCTTATGGAAGCCAAAAATCATAACTACTGTCTGGTCTGTTCAGGCAGCTACGATAACTAGCTGTGTACAAACACCTGACATTTTTTCCTCATAGTTCTAGAGGCTGGAAGTCCAAGGTCAAAGTGTAGCACTCAGTGTCCAAAGATGGAAGTCTCCTGGTCTCTAGAAGATGCCTTATTTGTCTTCACATGGGGAAAGGGTAGATGTATGGTAGCCCTATGGGATCTCTTTTGTAAAGTCACTAATTCCAATATGAGGCTCTGTCCCCACAACCTTATCATTACCCAAAAGCCTGATTTCTAACACCATCATCTTGGGAGGAAGGCTTTCAACCTATGAATTTTATGGCAAAAAGCATTTGTTTTATAGCAAACATAAATCAGCATATTCTTAATTTCACATTAAGACTATTGCAGCGAAATGTTCCATCAGTGTAACAGTAATGGCGCCTAAGTGTGCCTCACCTTGAAATACCTTTATGATTTGCAGCCCAAATGAGAGGGAGTGAGCAGTGAGGTTTCCTTTGGAGCTGAAAGAGGCCATTTCAAAATTGTGACACAGGTACCTTCATTGAGCCTAAAGAAAGGACATGAAAGGTGGAGTACCAGGATCTCCAGGGATCACTGAGCTGGCCACAGTGGCTCATGCCAGCTTTGCGCCTCTGCAGAACTGAGTCTGAACTTCTGAGCAGCACAGCACTGTTGCCACGAGCCCAGTAGGAGGAACATCATCCAATTTTCTTCACAAGAAAACCAAGATTCAGAGAGGCGTGTTACATGGGCAGTCTGAGATGAGGAGCCTGGGCACCTTAGTGCTGGTGATCTCCTGTATGTTCTGTTGTGGTTGAATTCGGCCTGCAGCAAGTGCTGGTTGGACCACAGCCTTCCTGCTCCTTGCCAGAACTTGGCCCTCAGCCACTGCTCCACAGGTGTATGGACTCATCTACACTTCCCTCCATATGAGGAGTTGGGTGGACACCCCAGTTCTATCCTCTCCAAGGCTCTTGTTGCTTTGTAGCTTGAGGGACATTTCTTTCCTCACCAGGGGACCAGCCTGGGAACCCCAGCACCAGCTCTCTGTGCCATTCAAGTCCTTCCAGGGCCCCAGGTCTCCTTGTTCCTCCAGACAGGGTGCAGGATAACTTCCAGTAATGTCCTTAAGGTCACCTTCAGCCAATCCCTGCACTCAATGTCTTGACACTGGAGGTGTGGCTGTCAGCTGGTCTGTGGCAATCAGTCTAGTTATGGAAGCCAGTAGAATCTTTCTTTTGAATATTTTTGGTTTAAAATTTGGCAGGAATGTAGCTTGATTTTACTGGGCCTTTTTTTTTTTTTTATGGATGGTCTCAGGCTGTATCATGTGCTGGGGGCAGAATGGTGGAGACATGTGCTTCCTCTGGGCATTCTCTTTCAGGGGCAGCCCGAGAGGCTCAGTGTGGATAGGGCAAGGCTTCCTGAAGGAGAGAGTGATAAGGAAAGGTGTGGGCTTAGTAAACCTTAAAGTAGAATGCCTTTTAAATTAAATTGTTTTAAAACCTTACAACTAAATTTCCCAAGAACATGGAATTTGGATTAAGAACTCTAGCATACTGACCTGCTTTGAAGATCAGGATGAGTACATGAGTCTGATTCCCAGGTCCAATATCTAGAAGAAAGCCAGTGTTGCTGACACAAATAGTTGATGTGGTCAGGGGAACCTCATCTCACTACCAGTGGAAGTCCAAGCCTGGCAGATAAAATCGTAGTCAAAGTGCTTTTGCTGTGATCTAATGAAGGACGTGCACTAACATGTATATTAGCAAAATTTAGGAAACAAACTTGAAGTGTTAGAATATAGGAATGGTAAATGAAGAATATCAGAGCCCAACAACAGAAATCACATTTGAGGGCATCTGACAGCATGGGTAAAGTGCTGAAGTGAAAAGATAACTGGGGCCAGGACAATGGTTTAGTTATTAAAGCATTTGCTATACCCACTGTGAGGGTCTGAGTTCAGATTCCCAGCACTCATTTGAAAGCTGTGGTGGGACTGAAGAAATTGCTCAGTGTATAGAGTACTTTCTTTCTTTCTTTTTTTTGTTTGGTTTTTTGAGGTAGGGTCTTACTCTAGCTCAGGCTGACCTGGAATTCACTGTGTCATCTCAGGGTGACCTCAAACTCACAGTGATCCTCCTATCTCTACCTCCCTAGTGCTGAGATTAAAGGTGTGCATCACCATGCCTGGCTAAAGGTACTTTCTTACAAAGCCTAACAGCCTGGGTTCCATTTCCTAGTATGCCTATAATGCCAGATGCACAAAGTAGACATGTGTCTGAAGTTCATTTGCAGTGTCAAGAGGCCCTGGCACATCCACATACCCTTTCCCCCTCTCCTTCATAAATAACTAAAATAAAATACTTTTTAAAGAGGTATGATAATAGAGGTACAGGTAATCTGAGTACACACTCAGGAGGCAGAGGCAGTAGGATTCCCTAGTGCAGGCTGGCCAAATAGATTAGCCAAATTGGTGATCTCTGGATTCAGTGGCAGACCATGTATCAATAAAACGAGGTAGAAAGCAATTGAGGTATAGGCCTGTTGTTAACCTCTGGCCTTCACACACACACAGACATGGACACACATACATGTATGAGCACACAAAAAATAAATAAGGCTAAATGAACAAGATACAGCTCAAATAAATAAATGATAATTATACAAAGACGGATGCATGTGCTAAATTTTAGATTCCTTTTACCTTTTAAAATATTCTCAAAAATTTCCAAGATAAACTCTCATTAAGTCTTTAATTAGAAAGAATGCTATATAAATTACCCGTGGAAAAATTTAATAACAAGTGGTATCATTTAAAAATAATTTGAAGAAAACATTTTAAAGTATTTTGCTATTTAGCAGGAGACTGAGATATTTTGTCTACATATATTCTTTAGCCATGACATTGCAATTTAGAAAGTACCCTTTCAGGAGGAATCTTTCCAAAGGTTTTGAATAGTAGCTGTCTTTTTTTAAATTCAAACATCTGAAGATCTTTGAAGTTCTTAGAGATTGCCGTATAGATTTCATGTCTATCAACTGAATAATAAATGAAATGTCCAGTGGTAGTTTATCAGGAAATTGATAGGTTACACAATTTTATCTCTTTTCTGAAGAAAAATGTGTAACAAGTCAGTCTTGAGTTCTGAGCCTTACATACTTCATAATTTTAAATCTAATAAGAAATGAGTGAGTAGACTTAACAAATCCCTTGGATCTAGAGACTGACAAGAGAGCAACTAGATGAAGTACCCAAACATGGAGAGAGATGAAAAGGATTCTGATAGATAATGGTGAATTACTTGGGCCTAGAGTGGAACATCTTTTGTAAAATTGCCATAAGAAGATAAGATGTGGCATTTCTGTTGCTCAGAATGAAAAGGCCAAAAATTGGACTGTGCTTTTCTTGAAGCCCCATGGGAAAGGCTTGGGTGACATGCAGCTATTTAAGTGTGTTGTGTGTAAGCAGCTGCTGTACGAGTCATTCAAACCCATCACACTGCCGTAAGAGAGGGGCTCTAAAGAGCTGATGTCTATGTGGCTGAACTCAGAGTTCTGTAGGTTGGGGAGTGTGAGTGGAAGATAATGAAACAGCAGATTGAACAGTATAGAAGGTCAGAGAAGCTTGAAGAAAGGCAACTTGGAGAGAAGCAGGAAGGTACAGCCAACGGGGAGGGTCACCCTGTCTCCAACAAAGGTTTATTGCTATTTATCTTCTTTCCCATGTATTCATTCATTTTCCCTGAGAATAGTGGAACCACATAGGAATAGACTTGTGTCTTGAATTGTGGCCAACAGGCAGCTCCTGGGACCATGCTGTGCCTTGGGGGACAAGGTGTTAAGGACAAAGAGGGGACCTTGAATGCTCCCATCTACCATAGTGCTGGAATTTTGGAGTTAATTCTCCACTTGTTTCACCATGTTCTCTTACCTGGGAACTGGGGAAGGTAGCAGCCATCTCTGCCTCTGCTATCTACACAAATTTGTTGTGAGGATGAAGAAAAGCTCATTTTAAAGGTACAGAGATTCTGTGAGCTATACTATAGTACAGTGCACCAACATGTTGCCATACTCAATAGGGCTCTGTACAAAACCAGATTTTCCCCCAGTATCCATATATCATGCATTAGAATTATGATTTACTGGAATTCTTGCCCTTTAATATCACTGTCAGGCTCTCATTTGGAAAGAAATTCTGAATTTCTTTCTCCAGATGGGCTATTTCTCAGTTGTTATAGTGCTAAGATTAAGTCTGTGGAAAAAGAATCTAAGTGTGTAGTAAGAGTCTCCAAATCAGACTCCATTAATACTCTGAGTCTCATTTGATATGGCAGTGTTACTGGCGGGTCTCTCTCCCTTCCTCCCTCCCCATATCCTCCCTTCCTGTCTGTGCTTACAGGTTCTTAGTGTCTTACTCAAAGAACTGAAGAAAAGCAAAAAAAAAAAAAAAAAAAAAAAAAAAAAAAAAAAAAAACCTTTACGAAGAATGTAGCTATAGTAAAGGTTTGATTATACTGCCAGAGGGACAGCAGGCCACTTGAGTGGAGAGTACTCAAGGGCACCAAGAAGTGGTCTGGGGTTTCTCTTTATAGGATTCTCAGGGGAGGATGGATGGGTTGCTAGGAGTATAGTTTGAGCTATCATCTGGTTTGATTGACAGTTTGGGTTACATAACCTTTACTGCATATGTTCCTTCCCTTGATGCATCTAACTTTAATCATTTAATAGGCATGAGATAGTAAATAGGGGTTTCTCCCTAAAAGTTTACTTATAAGACACAGTTTACCTTATGTCACATGTACCCAAACCAATCAAGGCCACATGGCCCCCTGCTTCAGGATCTATCTAAGAACATATTTAAATAGAAACTGACCACAAATAATAGGTGCTAAGGAGTATAGAACTAGTTCATTGTTTGGAGTGGAGTGTATATGCAACTCACTGAAGGTAATGGTTTCTGGTTTCCAGGAAGCTGAAAAATGCATTATGGAGGAGAAAGGTATGCTTACTGCTGAAGCCAAACAGTGTCCCGAGGGCTAAAGCATTCCCTATGCTTGTCTGCTTTAATGGGTTGTATTGACACTCTGGATCCCATCGATACTCAGTGTCTCATCAGTAGTCTAGGTGCTGTTAACTCCTTGGGTGTCATCATTAATACTCTGGGTGCCATTACAACTCTGTGTCCACTAGGACCCTGGGCTGCCCACTCCGCCCAAGAGTGAGGACCTCAAATATGTCAAACCCATGTGCTGTTTCTACATCCTTATCCTTACCCTGCCAGTTTGCCATATGTGTCCTGTGTGTTAGGCACACTGAATTTGCTGTCTTCCTTTGGCAGTCTGTTTTTATAAACTCAACCCCCCAGATAGACCACAGCTCTGAAGATGACTCACACCCACGAAAAGGCTGACCCTGCCTAGCCATGCTGAGCATCCTTGGGAGAGGCTTTTCAAGTGTAGGATGAAATCCTGTGTGTATGAACTGAGTGTCACCCTAGATGAGAAAATATGGGGTAGCACATGATCAGGAGAGGTGGGATTTCAGAGCACCTAGAATTAGAACAGCCCATCTCCCCATAAATATCCTCTAAGGCAATTTCATTACTTTCTCTCCTTCCCCAGAATGAAATAGCGAGTAAATGCAGTGGGGAGGCCCTGGAGGGCTGCAGGTGAGGCTGAAAAGGGAGAGAATTCTGGGAGGTGTCGAACACTGAAGATGGACACAAGCTCCCATAATGTGATAAGAGAAGATGTAATGAAGCAGGGTGGATGATTAGGGAGAAAAACTAACCAGGAAGTAAGATGACTGTCTTTGGGACCAGAATGGCCATCAGCCATTGGCAAAGCTGAAACCTTACACATAAGTGTAGAAATGTCTAAGGCTGTAGGAATTGAAGATTACAGACTTAATCCCTCTGTTTTCTGGGCTTCCAAAGATGCTCCACAATTTGGGCATTATTCTGGCTACATGGTGCCATGTTTGCTATTGTTATCCAGGAAGTAAAGCATCATGCTTCCCTTCCTTATAATCCTGACCAGCTCTGGGTACTGCAGAAAAAAGCCCAAGCCTATTTTCTGTCTGTTTTCCCAAAATACTGAAAAGTTAGGTCTGGACCATTGCCATCTGCTCTGTGTCTATTCCCTTCCTATTTTTTTATTGCACATTCTGTCATCTCTAAAGGCTTTTGCACCTGGTGAAGAGTGGCCTCGGTCAGCAGCTCCCCTGGGTCAAACAAAGCAAGATGATATGTAACATTCATATCTGAGGGTCTCTCAAGCTCTCAAGAGGTGGGCATGGATTATTAGGTCTGAGGCTCCGGCGTGATCAGTGGAGATAAATGTGAACTGCTCTGGTCTGAGGATCCTGGAAAGCATACCTCTGGTGGCTCCTATGGGCCACTTCGAAGACAGTTTCTGTGCACTTTGTTCTTATTTCCTTTTAGTCTCATTTGAACTTTGTGGTGAAACACACAGAGTACAGTGCTCACATTGGGAAGCAGGGCTTTGTTACATGTGCCAGTGCTGTCATTCAAGTAGTTGTTAGAGCCTGAGACCAGGTCTGCTGGGTGGCTCCTTTGGTTTAATGCTTGGCTGGGTTGTTTCATATTTGTGTGACTCTGTGGATGTGGTAAGATGTGGTCTAAATCCCATCACCCCCTTTCCCTAGGGATGTCCTGGTCCAGCCCTAGCAACTGCCTGTGATGTAATCTTTCTTATTGGCAAGTGTCTCCATGTGGGCAGTCTGTGCCTGCTCAGCCCTCTGTCTTTGTCACCTTGTACCCATGCTAAGGCTTGCTTTTATGAAATTCTTCCTCTTCACCGTTGGCTTTGTGTTCTTGCCTCTGAAGTCCCAAGTAAACGTCAGCATCTGCTTCTGTTTGTACACAGCCTGCCTCCTAGGACTTGATGGGGAATTCAGTGGATCCATTTATTAGTTTGTGGAATATGGTAATCTTTATTGTGCTGGGTCCTCCAGACCCATTACCCAGCAGGTTGCTCCATCCTGGGTTGTTTGACATGCCTCCTGTGTGGAACACTTCCTGGGTAGTCAGCCCCTCTTCATTAGATGCTCTGTAGGTATTTGATTTTTCATCATAGTCCTCTAAACTTTATGAGTCAAAAATTGATGTTTTTATAGAAATAAAACAGAATTTTAGAACAGTTCATGGGTTCTTTATTCCTACTATGTAGAAGTAAATTTTTGTTTAAATTTGTTTTTATTGATCTATACTTATGTGTTAATTTCAATTATTTCTTTATAGTTTCTTTGGATTTTCTGTGTTACTAGTAAGGTGGCTGAAAATTCCAATTTTGTTATTTTCCTTTGAGTTGTTCTGTTAGTGCCTTCAGAACAGCTGAGCTGGGTAAGACTTCAGTTCTGTGCTGAGTAGAGATGATAACTTAGTTGCAAGCTATGGTCCTGAGTTTATGGGGGAAACCTTCTGTGTTTTTTGTACTAAATGGGATACTGGCCCAGGTATTTTGATAAATTCTTTATCATTTTAAGAACATTTTCTGTTTCTGACCTGCTATGGTAGTTTGAATGCAAATGTATATTCCCTATAGCCTGAGGTATTTTTAATTAAGCTTGCAACGTAAGTCTCCAGCATCCTGCTAGAAGAGGTGTCACTGAAGGCTGATCTTATAGTCCCGCCCTAAGGTGTGTAAAGAGCAGTTGGAGCTCTGGCTGTTCTCATTTGCTGGCTGATGGTTGTGTCTCTGCAATGGATCTAGGGAAGTAAGCCAGCTTCTCCCACCATGATGATGCTTCCCCTGAATTCTGTGAGCCTGAAATAAACCGTTTCCTACCATAAGCTGCTTCTGGTTGGGTGTTTGTCCCAGCACCAAGAAGGTAGCTGCAATACTTGCTAAATTTTATTTTTAATAATGAATTGAATTTTATCTAATGTTTTTCTTATTAAGTTGGTTATTTAGTACTACTATTTATTCTTTAATACAGTGTTGTATTGATTGATCTTTGAGTAACAAACCAAAATTTTACTCCTGGAAAAAAACCATAATCTTTTCATCACTATCCTCTTAACACATTGCATAGTATTTATCAATACTTTATTTAGTGCTTTTAATGTATTCTCACCCCAGATTGCCCCCCCCCCTTTTTTTCTATATCTCCTGTGTTAGCTTGGAGCTAAGGTTAATTTAGTGTCAAAGCAAGCTTGGGAAGCCTTTCTTTATCTGTGCTTTGAAGAGTTATTATAAATACTACTACTTATTCTTTAAACACTGGAATTTAGGGAGTGGGTAGTCCTCAGCTTCTTGTGATTCAGGTGAAGATTTATAATTACAGAGTGCTCTCTTTCCTGTTTATAGGGCTGTGCAAATTTTAAGTTAACTCATGAGTCAATTTTCTGTAAATTGTATTTTCTAAGATACATTTGTGATAGGAAAATTTGCATACTATCATCATCTCAGTTCTAGATATCAAGCTAGGGCCTTAGCCAGGCTAGGCAAGCACTCTTCCACTGAGCTTTGCCCCTAGTACTCTTTTACTGTGTTGTCCAGGCTGGGCTGAAACTTGCTGTGCAGCTCAGTCAAGCTGTGAACTTGCAATCCTCCCAGTTCAGCCTTCTGAGTAGGGTAAATGGGATTTGGGGTCTTTGCCACCAGGCCCGGCTCACATTGTCTTTTTCATGTCTATTAAATATATAATTATTTCCTTTTTCTCTATCTTATATCACTGCCTTATGACTTCTTTTGTTTCCTTGACTTGCTTAAATCATATTACCATTTTGTCAATTTTAGTAGTCTTTTGAGGAATAACTTTTTGTGCTTTGTTGGCATTTCTGCACATGATGTTCCATCCTCTTTAATCTCTGCTTTCATGTTTATTTCTTAACTTGGTTGCCACATCCTATGCATTTTCTATAGATATTCTCAGTTCCAATGAGTAATGTTCAGACATGTATGTTTTCTAATATTCTTATTTAAAACTGCAGATTTTCATTAGGCTCACATAAACATGTATGAAAAACATGTAATAAGCCATTTGTAATGTGCTCAGCTTTAGGTACACCACAGGAGTTCCAAGATGAACTATCTTTTTAAGTTTTTTTAATTTTAGAGAGGTGGGGAGGGAGAAAGAAAATTGGTGTGCCAGAACCTCAGCCACTGTAATCGAATTCCGTATGCTTGAGCCATCTAATGGGAATGTGTGATCTTGTGATTGCCTCATCTTTGTGCATCTGGCTTACATGGGATCTGGGGAGTTGAACATGGGTCCTTAGGCTTCTCAGGCAAGCGCCTTAACTACTAAGCCATCTCTCCAGCCCAAGATGAACTATCTTAACAATCTTCCATTCAAAATATTTTATGATGCCTATTTAATTGTTCTTGACAAGGAATTACTGTAAGCATATTAATTTTAACTTCCTGTTGAGTTTAGAATCATTCTAGTGAAGTCAGAGGATATAATCTGAGTGTCTGGTGGTCTGGGCTTTGCTGGGACTCATTTGGACTCAGCATATGGCCTCTGGTAAGTGCTTTGTGTATGTCTGAGAATGACATTTCCCTGTTCTTGGCTGCATCAGTCTGAAGGTAACAAAGCTTGACAGTACTCATATTTTTAATTTTTTTCAATCTTCTTGTTGAGATCTTCTAAGTCTTTACTGAGGTTTTCTGATTAATTTGTCTACTTTACTAAATTTGTCTTAATCTCTATTTTTTTCAGGATTGTCAGTTGCATCTTATATTTTGAAGTCATATATAGTAGAATATATTAATTCAGATTGTTATATCCACTTGGAAAATTTACCTTTTGTCATTATGAAATAACATCTGTCACCTCCACTGACACTGGCCTTAAAATCTACTTTGTTTGAAATATGTGTCAGTTTCCTTTGGGCTAAATCTTTACATGGTATTTATTTTTCTATCATTTTACTTTATAATGTATGTAATGTTTTAATATTTCAGCTTATGCATTAGTTACTCTTGACCTTGTGCTGACTACCTACATGATAAAAGCAACTTTAAAAGAGTAAGCAATTGCTTTGGCTCACAGTTTGGGGGCATGCAGTCTATCATGGGGGAAGCATGACAGCAGGAGTGTGAGGCAACTGGTCACTTTGTATTTGCAGTCAGGAAGGAGAAAGAGAGAGAGAGAGAGAGAGAGAGAGAGGAGAGGCTGCTCAGCTGGCTTTCTCTCTTATCCTCTGGGCCTCAGACTGAGATGGTGATGCCATGTTCAAGGTGTGTCTTTTCTCTTTAGCTAAACTGCTCTGGAAATGCTCTTATAGACTCACTGTGTCTCCTAGATGGTTCCAAATTCAGTCACGTTTACAATGAAGATTAAAAACACAGCTGTGTTCTTCATGCATGTGACTTTTTTAGTATACTTGGAGTATTAAATGCACTTCTTGATATCTCTTATTTTTTCTTTTCTTTTTAAAATGTTTTCTTATTATTAACAACATATTTCATATGGGTACATCATGTGTTGCTACCCTCTTTTTCCTCATCCCTGTCCCCACTCCATCTGGGACCCTCCTGAGTGGGGTTGCAGGTATTCCCTATGGGGTTGTAGTTTATATCTTGTAATTTAATTCTACTATGCCACTTGTTTTTTAGCGCACATGCGCTTGTGTGTGTGTGTGTGTGTGTGTGTGTGTGTGTGTAGGCCAGAGAACAATTTTTAATGTCATCTTTAGGAACTTTTTTGAGACAAAGTCTCTCATTGCCCTGGAGCTTACCAGGCAGGCTACACTGACTGACCATTAAGTCCCAGGGATCCTCTTGTAATCCACATGTAACCCAAATGCTGGGAAGTGAGGATTATGTGTGCACTGGGATTACATGGGCATGCCACCACTCTGATTTTTTTTTCTCAGGGATTCTGGGGATCAAATTCAAGTCTTCATGCTTACAAGGTAACCACTTTACTAACTGAGCCATCTCCCCAACTCCCATGTTACTTTTCTTATTCTATTTCCTATTTATTCTATTATATTAATTATTATTATTTTCATTCTCTTTGTGATAACAAAGATTTGTTTGCACTACATTTTTCCTGTTTCTTCTTACTTGCATGTTCTACTGTTTTTCTTTAAGGGCTTCCCTGAGGATTCCTGTCATTTTCCTTGGGAATGAGAAACTAGCCTAGGCATAGCGTTCTTGTCATTTTGTAGACAAGGCTACAATGTAGACACATTTAAACCCCTTTGCAGACATTGTTGTCTTCTGTTTAGTTATATATACTAATTCTGCACATATCTAAGCTAAAAAGACATCACTCTTGCATGTTTGTGCAGTTGATGTTAATTTCTATTTATTTACTCCATGTCTTCTTCTTTACTGTTCATTTATTGCCTTGTTTGTATCTGGTGTCATTTTCCTTCTCCCCGAAGAATACTCTAAGTTTTGCTTTAGTGTCTATCTCCTGGCAACATACAATATCACTTTCTCTTTGCCTAGAGATGTCTTCATTTTGCCTTTTACAGGATTTTTCTCAGGCCACAGCATTGCAGGTTGGCAGTTATTTTCTGTCTCCTTCTTGAAGACGCCATTCTGCTGTGTTCTGTTTTGTCATTGCACAGCTCTTGTATTTCTCTGGCTTGTGTTGACATTTTTGACTTGCTTTTGATGTATTTTTTAGGAGTTTTACACTGTTTCAGGCCTGTTTGTGAGTCCACATGTCTTATGCAGGACCAGAAATCCTCCGCTCCCAAGAATTCACAGTTCTGTGGGATTTGTCTTCTATAGTTAAAATCCTGATGAGCTGAAGATAAGGCTGGAGCTACCTGCTGTGGCTTGCTGAGGACCAGGGAGGGCAGCAGCCCTGGATGGCCAAGCATTGTGGGAAGGAGTGTGCTGAGGATGGAGGACAGAATTGATGAGCACAGTGCTTTCTAATCTGTGCAACTGAAGCTTCAGATTCAGCAAAAAATCTTAAATGGGATTTTTTTTTTTTTAAAAACCAAACAAAGCTATATGAGAACCTAAACGTCACCTTCATTATTTTAAACTTGTTGTTTAGATAACACCTGTCATGTATGTTCTTCTGACTGAAAAATAAAAAAAAAGGTTTACATTGCTCCTGAGATAATTATTCTTATTCTTACAGTTCTTTCTTCTCTTGGTATATTTGCATTCATGTATAGAAAACATATATACACACATGTGCAATTCACATGTTATATATTTGATTTAGTATTTACCTTTCTTTAGTATTTATCTTTTTTTTTTACACTTGTATATTTCATTAAAAGTTTTCAGTGCATTCTAGGTAATGACTGGCTTATACCCTGGTATGAATCAATATTTATTTGTGACCTCTCTACAGAAAACAAAGATCTTTCCCTCTTACCATCCTATGTTTTATAGCTACAACATGCAAGTAAAACTTGAAGACTATAAATGAGAGAAACGTTGTGTAAAATTTGATATTAATACTTGTAAAATTTTAAGGACACAGGCTTTGCAGGGATGTCCTGAGAAAGCCAAAAAGCGATTAGCCTTGGGGCTTATGCTTGATGTTACAAAGTATGATGACTTATGGGGAAAGGACTAGACAGAAGCAAGGGGCTTGGTCTTCTGGGGTTGATTTAGGAAGGTGAATATAGGGAGAGGTTAGTGGGGTAGGGGGGATGTATTAGAGTGAGGTTATCTACAGATGCCTAGTGAGTGCTGCCTCCATGTCTGTGATTGGGCTGTGCTGGTGTGGGATCTGATGGCACCTCCAAAGAGAAAGCGTGTCCTGTTCTGGGGCACAAATGGAGAGCAGAGCTTGTCCTTGTCTGTTTCTCTTCAGTTCCCTTCAGCTCAGAGTCAGCCTTTGTCAGGACAGAATGCTATGTGAAGACTACTCTTTACCACACAGCAGACCTTTAGGTTGTGTTTTTGTAAAGCTTTTAAAAATTTATTATTTATTTATTTATTTTTAAGGAATGAGAGAGAGAGAGAGAGAGAGAGAGAGAGAGAGAGAGAGAGAGGGAGAGAATGGAGAATGGTGAACCTCCAGACACTGTAAACTAAGTCCAGATGCATGAGCCACTTTGTGCATCTGGTTTTATGTGGTACTTGGGAATTGAACTCAGGTTGTTAGGCTTTGCAGGCAAGAGCCTTAACTGCTAAGCCATCTCTCCAACCCCTGGTTCTAGGTTTTGAAACCACTGTTTGCGTTCTTGCTTCAAACCTCTTTATAAACTAATCTTTGACTTTATGTCCAGTTATTTTATTAGGATAAACTGTTTGAAGTACAACTGTAGGGTTAGATGTTATGAGCATTTTAAGAGTTTTTGTGTATATAAGAGCTAATTACTTTTCTTTATATTTGAATAAATTTATATTCCCATGAAAAGTTGAGTCATTTTGTCACCCTGACCTCCCTAGTAGCAAATTATAGCTCGTTTTAGATGTTTTCCAAAATAAAAGCCAATAATTGCATCGTGCTTTAATTTACATTTCTTTATATACCCAAAGGGCACAATGCACGTTGAAGTATCCACTGGCTATTTCTGTCTTCTGTAAACCTTTGCTGTAGACATTCCTCCACTGTGCTTTAAAGGTGTGTGCTTTTCTTACTGTATTCTAAGAATTTCCATACATTGTTGATGCTAGTATTTTCTGTTATCTTTAGAAATATGTTTCCACTTAGTTGGACTTTTGCCTTTTTGTTATGTAAATACCATTTTGACATATTTAGATTGTGATGTATTTTTAACTTTCCCCCTGGAACATACCATTCATTTGCTAAGTACTTAGAATGCTAGCTGAATGGAACATTTTTTTCCTCCTCAATGAAATGCCATTAAATGTTCAGAGGGGATGAAATAGAGTCTCAGAAGCTATAAGTGGGTTAAATGGGAAAATTTATTGTACTCTATTATCTGTTTCTAGTGAAATGGGAAAACATGTATGCATTTTCCCCCTGAACATTATTTTTTGAGTGACTATAAAAATATCAAGCAAGAAGTCAGGTAGGGGTTGATCCAGCATAGCCACTGAGGGCTCAGAGAAGGGGACTGTAGCTGATTGAAGAGCTTCATGAGGTGCCTGCAAGGACTTGTCAAAGCTGAGGTGGAAGATGTGGAGAGACAGGTTGTCTGTTAACATTAACAAGCCTATCAAAACCTCAGGCAGGTAGGGCCCACATGGTACTCTTGATAGCTCTATTAAAAAGTTTCCACCATGTTTTTCCACTGGTCAGCCATTTATCTTGCACTTAGCTCTTTAAGTAGCACTTCAGTGCTAAATTGTCATGTTCTTTAAAGTACAGAGGCTTGCTCAAATACCTTTCCTTCATAGTGATCTTTGTTGTTAGACTTTCAAGCCACTCTAGAGAAAGTTAAATGAAATCTCCCTCTTTTACTTCTTTGAGCTACTTTAAATAGCAAATGACTCAGTGTCAAGAGCTCAGCACCTAAGACCTGTTTCCACTCACCCTACATCTCTTGGTCCCTCCATGTGTGGACGCCAAAGGATGATGGATGATGTCAGACAGAACAGTAGTTCCTTATGGCCCATAATCATCACTTTTAATCTGCAAAGTCAGATGGTTGGTGTTATGTTCTTCCTGGATTGACTGCTTAGATCAAGCCTGGTCCATCTGAAGAATCAAGGGCACAGCTCCATCAGCTTCAGAGATTTATATGGCCTCTGTGTGCTCACATGTGTGTGTAACCAGGTCACATCCTATGGTGTGCTCTTGCAATGTGTGCATAGAAAACCAGTCCTGAGTATGTCATGTAGAACTGATCCCACTACTGGGACCTAGAGTGATGTTCCAAGGAGTCTGATGAGCCTGGCATTATCTGTGTTAGTTCACCTGTTCCATTCACTTTTCCATTTGTGCTTTAAAGTGACCAGTCAACACTGTGTGATAGCTACAGACCACAGTTCTTTCTTTTAGTGCTTCACAGGAGCATGTGGAGTGACTCCAAGGAGAGCTGATCACCTAAGCAGAGCTTTTCTGTCTTCACACAGCCATTCACGTTATCATGAGGTCAGGAACTCTGTGGACTGGCAGGCCCTTGCAGATGTTGTTGTTGTGACACCTGGGAAAATGCTCTGTAGTGATAGAATCTCAGATGCTATGGTCTTGGTAAATGTATCTAGGCCTTTCCTCCGCAAAGTATTCATGCCAGGGAAATACTTTGAAGTGGTAATGATCTCTACACAAATTGATCTACCTCTCTTTACAAGTGGCCCTGCATTCTCTGACCTTGTTCTTTACAAGTTTTCTTTTGTGTTTTTCCCCAAACTAATTCTATCAAAAAATAAAATAAAATACACAAAAGGAAAAGGATTAAAGACACAAGCAAAAAAGAGAATTAAGGAAATAAAAATGTGTACCCTTTGCTGACTACAACAATAGCAAGCTAATAGCTTGAATAAAATATTTTAAAGATCAGATGGATCAAAAACTGTAAGAGTACTGAGTGTGTAATGTAAGACTGCAAAATGACTGCAAAAATCATTCACGCAAAACAGAAAATACACAGCAAAACAAATGATGTTGATATTAGGTTCAAAGAGACAATTTGCCCACTAGGACTGTGTTTATCAACTCTCCATGACAACTAAGTAACCAAGGCCAGCTGAGATATTCTGATATTTGCCCCCAAATTTACCAGAGCATGATTTTATTTGCATGGGGCTCTATTCTAATTGATCAGATAGGAAATATCACTCACTTGTAGTGCAAATTATTTGCATATAAACTATCCCCCTAATTCAAAGACAAGGCAGAAAAAAATTAATCAGAACATAGTGATACATAGTTAGGCAGATTTTTATGTCTTTTTCTGCTTGTTTGCTTCTTTCTTTCACCATAATCCAGGCAAACACATAAATAGAATTCACCAGCAATGAACACTCTAGCAGCCACTTCTGTTTGTGTAAGCTCAGGGCAACATGAAAACTGCCCTTATGATTTCAATTTTTCTTTAAATGTGTAATAAAAACACTGCTTTTTCGAAGTTGGAGAGCCCAGAGTAATTTAATGTTATCTATTGCTTCTGACATTTAGAAATGCCTCCTTTAAAAGGAAACCTGTACCTTGACTCCTAATTCACCTTTGTTGTTCAAGCTTTTTTTTTTTTTTTTTTTTGAGGCTAGCCCAACAGACTGGCCCCTTTTTATGAGTGGGAATGATAACAAAAGCAAGAGAGAGAAAGAGAGATAGAAGGAATTGGCATGCCAGGGCCTCAAGCCACTGTGATCAAACCCCAGATGTGTGCGCCACCTTGTGCACATGTACTTGTGTTGTCACCTTGTGCATCTGGCTTACGTGGGACCTGGAGAGTCAAACATGGGCTCTCAGGCTTTGCAGGCAAGCACCTTAACCACTAACCCATCTCTCCAGCCCTGTTGTTTAAGTTTTGAGCCCAGGGTTCTTTTGCTTAACAGATAGAGAGTTTTACTGTGGTCAGAGGGACATAATCTGGGGAGAAGTTGTGGCATGTTGGCTTCAACTGCTGCTTTAGTCAATTCCTGTTTCCTCCCCCTTGGACTGGGCCAAGGACAGGAGTGGCTTTTCCACAGGGTCAGATATTCCTGAGGCATCAGGCACCATATGCCCCAAGCTTCCTGTCCCATTAGATGTGATGCACACAAAGCCAAGTCATCTATCCCAGGTCTGAGTCTCAGCTGACAGCTCATCCCTTCACATCTGCTTTCTTTTAATATTTATTTTTTCCTCTGTTCCCCAAGGACCCTGGGGCATCAACATGGTACTGTATCTCACCAGTCTTCATCTCTCCTGGTGGTGCTCACACTATCTCTCTTCCCCTTGATTTTGACTGACCCAAGTCTTCCCTACTTTGTGCTTCCCAAGGCAGAGTCTTTTTACAAAAGTATAGGGCATCTCCTTCAGACAGAAACAGCAACATATGGATCTCTGTCCCCAGTCTTTCATCTGGTGCCTGGGAGAGGATGCAGGAGATGTGATGGGCATCAGAAGTGTCCTTGACAGGTTGTAGGTAAGGGTGACAGTGTGCTGAGTCTTTGGAGACTAGGCACTAATAACAAAGCTTGCTTAGGATAGAAGGAAGGTAAAGAGAAGGTGAAGGAAGCAAGAGAGCAATCAGCGTGCTTCATCCATGGCTCCCACTCATGTCTTGTGGTTAGAGTGAGGTAAAGTCTGCTGCCCACTAGTTTGAGGACATGATCAGACCCTGACCATGAGAGTCCTTCACTGAATAATATCAGCCAAACCAGCAGGGCCAGCCAGGATAGAAACTACTTCTGCTACTTTTCTGCCCATATATGTATGGGGAGCCTGAAGCTGGATATGACTTGTCAAGTGACTCTGCTACCTGTCAGTGAGGAAGACAGAATGTAGCTTTCCCACTGTAGGGACATATGCCTGAAGTGCTGTTGTCCCAGGCTTTGACTGATCATAGCTGTTCATGACTTGACCTTGGGCAGAACATTTGCCTCCTGTGAAGAGGCTAGAATAGTGATGTAGATGAGTTGATGGAATCGCCACAGTCTACTGGACACATGCTGCCCACTTCTATGAAAGGAAGACCTCTGCCCGTCTCTGCAGTGGTGCTCATGCCGACAGAGTCCTGAAATGTTAAGATCATGCAGAAACGTGCTGTGTATTCTAGAGTCAAGGGTGTGTTTAAGGCCAGGGACATGTGAGGGCCCTTTCTCAGGCCAGCACAAGGATGCTCCTGTCCCTTGCTGCCTCGCTTTGACATTGAGCTCATCAAAGATGAGGGGTGATCAAGACCTTCCTATCTCAGCTGATAACTCTCAGGCCCATGAAGCGATCTTTTTCAGACCATTATCTCAACTGAATTTCATCTGTATTTTGGAGTGGGTCTCTCCTCACCAGATCTGGGATGAAATCTAGTGAGTTCCATGTTCCTGGAGTGGCACTTAATGAGTTCATCTTGATAGACTGGTCAGAACTTTCACTGGGTAGAAAGAGTTACCTTCTGCTTCTGAGTGTTATAAGCCTGTTGGCTCAGAACCAGCCTGCTCTGAACCTGTCCTAGGTATTTAGGGAGTATGAGGAATGTGGGTCTGACCTTCCTCTCTGAACTTTGGGACACACATATAGAGAGATGAGCCCCACAACAGCTTCCAGAACCCATAAGGTCCATGTAGCCCACTGCCAAGACAGCATAGTAGAGAGTTGGCCAGTGCTGGTCAGTGTTGACTCACCTCATGAAGCTGTACTCCATGTGTGAGTGGGAAGCCTTGCGTTTTCCTGCAGGTTTGAATCAATCAGTGAGTATCCACTGCCCCAGCATATGTGCATGGAACCTGCAACTCACCACAGAAATAGAGAGACTAACGTCGTGGACAGTGGTGTTGGCAGCCTGGGGCACTGGCGTTGGGAAAGCCTTTACCTCTAATCTCAGTTTTCATGTCTGTCTCCCTAAGGCTTTCCTCCCACATCCTTCCTCCACCTCTTCCTCTTCTGGTGGCCTCGGGCACCTCTGCAAGAGAGTGAAAGAGGAATTCTCGTTTCCTACTAGAAGAGATCCAGGGTCAACCTAGGCAACAGCCTCCTCTCTCCCTGCCAGGCTCAGAATGCTTACCCTGCTCTTGTTCCTGTTCTGTGTCTCTGTGGAGAGGGGGAGCCTACAGAGAGATATTTCCATTACATTTAGGAGAAATTTGCTAGTCTAACAAAATAATCCCAATAGCATTTAAATAACAAGGTATTCTTGCAATGGTCTTGTAAGGGAGGAGTTTGCCCACCCAGTATAGACAGCTTTTCTTAGACTTCCCAGCCACTTCCACCCCCCTGTGGAGCATGGATTCCCCAAAGCCCATGTAACCTTCATGCTGTGCTGTCTTGACTCTGGAGAATGTCTGTATAGGGAAAGAACCTGCTTCGTATTCCATACCCTCAGTTTCACCCCACTTCTGTTTAAATCTGACATCTTCTATCTATGTGGCCTGCCCTTGGCTAAGCCTCTTGGTTTGAGGGCTCATTTGACCTTGTTATACTGTTGGAGCCTCACTGTCTTGGACTCCTGAGTCTATTCTGTATTTTGTGCCAGTTTCCTAAGCAGGGCTGGCCATGGCCCTGTTCAGCAGTCACACTTTTTGCAGACATGACTTGGATAATGAGTGGATACCTGAATGAGTGGCCTTCAGCCTACTTCAGAGCATGTCCTTCCACATCACTTGGGCTCCATTGCTCCTTCCTGGGGAGTGGTCCCGGAAGATCTTCCCTCTCTGGAAAGTTCCCTGCCCCATGTGGAGCATGGCATGAGGGTTGCTGCTGTGTGTGTGTGTGTGGGGGGTGGTTGGGGGTCCTGTGCAGCTCACCAGCATCTGTGCTCGCTTGGCAACCTTAGAAATTCATTCTAAAAATGTTCAACGGAACTTTCCAAAAAAGCCTTTGTGGCAGCCGGATATTTAAGGTAGCAGATTTGTGATGCAGTGTGGGCAGGTTGCTAGGCAACCCTGGCTCCTCCAGGTCCAGCCCTTGCATCTCTAGGCAGAGAGTAGGGAGGAGCATGGCCTGGCTGCCACTTCTGGGCAAGGCAGGAAGCTCTGTTTGGGGCACACCTAGCACCAGACTGGGGCTGAGGCACGGTCTCAGTGTGTGGACAGTGGAAAATCCTGAATCCTTGATTTTCCAGGTTGTAAAAACTATGCTACAGGCTATTTTTACATTGAGTACCTCAGTGGCCTCCTCTGACTCGCTGTTGTTCAAAGGGCCACAGAAAAGCCTCTGATCCACAAGAAGCCTGGTGTTCTGGGAAACACCAGTTCTGGAAAGGGGAACACAGACTCACTGGGCTAACCCACAACTGTGGAGTAAATTTCCCCTTCATAGTTGATTCCAAGGCATGTATGCGATGTTACCAACCATGAAGCGAGGAGATGTGTGAGTATTGCTATGGCCTTTCTATGTCCCCCATGGGTATAGGCGCCAATCAAGATCACAGACAGGAAGAGAATGCCAAACATTAGTTAGGGAGTGATACTTCGGCTGTTAATTGTTTTTAACCTTATTTCTCTCACTGTAACTTTGCAAAATTCAATTCAGTGACATTCAGCGGTTAAAATTATTGAGAGTTCAGCGATGGCTCTCTGGGGTAATGTGCTGTGTACTACTTCATCCACCAAAGGCTGGGAGTCACTAGCAGGGGAGACCCCTTCACTTCCCCTGAGAAAAAACTTCCTGCCTAGGAGCCTTTATCTTTTGTATCACAGCTGCTCTGTTCTTGGGACAACTGTGGCTCTGTGGCAAGGTCCTGCTGTCCCTCCCATGGCATGTGAAAGACTGACTAGTGCCAAAGAGCTCTAAGCTCATATTGAAGGTTCCATGAAGGACAGCTTGTGAAGATACCATAGCTGAAGAGTTGTAGAGAGATGAGGCCAGGAAGCCATAGGCAATAGGGGATCCCTAAACTCTTCTTCTCATCTCCTCCTACCACCTGTCTGATCTGTACTTTGGTATTGGTGCCTTCATCCAGTCTTTTCCCTTGTTCCGTGTCACTGGGGCTGCCTCTAGTTTGGCACAGATGATATTATGGCACAGAAATCCACAGGCTTCTGGTTGTTACCATCTCCCAAACCTTAGACACTGTTCATGTCTTATTTATGTCTCTCTCTGTCCTGTTTGGGAAACCTCTTCCTGAATTCTGCTGTGCCTGGAGCTCCTTAAGATTCTGACCTTATGAGATAGTCTGTCTCACAGAGGGCATTGTGGGTCCCCAGCAGAGACTTGGTAAATGTAAAGTGACAGAACACATAAACACGGAGTGAAAGAGTGACTGAATATGAGAAAGAAAGAAAAGATGGTGGACTGCTTCTCAGAAGTGGTAGGGGAGGCAGGAAGCACAGGGAAGTTGTAAGGCGCTTGAGTGCAGTAGGAGGCTGCACAAACTCTCAGAGGTTAGCCAAACTCTGGTCCCTGTGCCTTGTAGCCTCTTTGGCCACATCATGATGGGAGGGACATTGGAAAAACTTTTTCTATGTGGATCTTAGGGCCCTTGTTTCAGAAGCCTGCATGGGCTGTGACAGTCAGCACCATTTCTTCTCGTATCTACATGGAATGATGGTCTACTTTCACCAGGAAGCAATGTTCTCAGTATCAGTACAAAGAAGCACCATTCAGGAGGCAGGCAGTTAGACATGCATGTGTGTGTGTGTGTGTGTGTGTGTGTGTGTGTGTGTGTGTACACAAGAGTGTGTGGAGCTGTCCCCTCGAGCTTCCACGTGACAGGATCCAAGGAGCTTGGGAAGAGCCTTGTTCTTGGAGGACTGTTTACTAGGCTATCTCTGGCTGCCGTGGACACACCAGCTCACTTCCCCAAATCCCTGCGGGGATCTCAGTTGGCCTGAAACCCAGAATCCTTATGGTGTGTCTTCTGTTCCTCTGGTTCTTTTTCTTCAAGGAGAGGACAGAAGCCATTCCTTAGGGGCGGTCTCAGTATGCAGAACTGAGCATGCTCAGCATGCAGCAGGAAGAAGCTGCACTAGATGGGACAGCAAGTGACTGGATAACACAGGCCCTCCTTTAAATCCTCACTCATGACTGAACTACACATTTTACACATTGCCCTCATGTTTATCCTCAGATGGCAAAGTGGTCAGACCAGAATGCTGTTCTTATTTTAAATGGTTCAAAAAAAAAAAAAAAAAAAAAAAAAAAAAAAAAAAAGAAAGAAAAAAAAAAAAAAGAAATCAGAGCTCAGTGTGGTGCCTTGCCCAGGGTTACTTAGTTGCTTGATGGCCAAGCCATGAAAGATAAACCTGCTGAATTTCAAACCAGTGAGACATTCTTAATAAAAACCTCCATTTAAAAGACTGACCCATATCTTTCAATCCTGGGTCCTTCCTTCCAGCTCAGTGGTCTTTGAGGATTGCTAATGTTTGTCCCTTCCACCTGGGCTGTTCCCAAGTATTGTGTTTGTCCTAATAGGAGCCCCATGGGGTGGGTCGAACTCTTTTTCCATCTTGAAAATAAAGAGGTGCACTGTCAGGAAAAACAAACTATTTACATAAATGTCAAGTTGGTTACACTTTTAAATTATCTTTCCCAAATTCTTCCTAATTCATCTCCTTCCCCAATACCTTCCACAGTGGAATGAGGGCCAATAGTTCTGGGTCACTCTGGTGTGTTCAGTTAAGGATTCCCAGGGACTTGTGTGGTTGTCAGTTACATGTTGACACATAGTGAAATGTTCTTTGGTCAGTCTCGGTTCTGGACTATTGTTGGACCGTCCTGGAGCTGCTCTGGCTTGTTCTGCATGCCAGCTGCTAGGGCCAGTAGCATTTTCCCATCTGTCTTGTGGCTGATCTTACTATATTTCCACTTCAGAAATGTGCTAGGGCACAATGAAAAATGCCTAAAAATAGCAATATTTCTTAATACAACAAACAGCACAGGGTAGCTTACAGAGGATTTCAGCTGCTGCCTGGACAAGCCCTCCACGATTCATGCTGCTCTTCAGATCTGTTCACAGAAAGCCAGAAGAGGGGTGAGGAGTGCAGGACAAAGAGCTGACAGGGGATCTCCTGAGCTGTATCAGTCTTGCTAAGTCAGAAACCACTTACATGTTTGTTTTTTTCCTTCAAGATTATCTGGAACTGTGCAAAGGAGAGGTTCCAATTTTGTAAGAGGGGACACTGGGTACCAGAGACTGCCACCCACACTTATGAGCTGTCATGTCACTGTGCTGGGAAGAGCCATGTGTGATTGAAGCCACATTTGGTCAGACTAAAGTGGCCAGTTAATTAAGCTATATAATTACTTTATGGACAACACATAACTTCTTAAATTTTTTAAAATAAGTCAATGTAAAAAATTGACTCTATCATGCTGCAGAGACAGGAAGCAGCCATCCTTCAGCCTGTATACACACAACCTGTGTGTATATATGCATGCATATATGTGTGTTTACATACATATATGTGACCTGTCATTTACCTCAAAGTGCCATGCATGTTAAAATACTTCATTTGCTTATATTTGAGAATGCCAACTTTTACTTTATCCTTAACTTACAATTAGTGTCACTGTATCTTGAATGACTGAATTTTTAATTAAACACATGGTTATACATTTCTGGGGGTGTGTATGAGTGACTTTCTAAAAATGTTATTTTCATGTGTAGAAATTATATGCTTTTGATGATTTTGGACAGTAGCAACCAATGATTGGCTTTGTAAGAAGTCACTCTGTTTCACCAAGCTCTCCAACAGCACAGGCTGCTGTCTGTGTTTGTCTTTATGCTCAGTGTGGTTGGGGTCAGTGCTTCCTTGTGTAGGTGGCACAGCACAGCCACACTGACACGAGTGGCTCAGAATCATACAGACCCCTGGGTTCTATTCCAAACCCACTTCGACATGTGTATGGTTCATTTTCTTGTGTATTGATCACTTTAGGGATCACTGTAGTGGGATCCTAACCTCCCATTCTCAAAGGACATGTGTAGAAGGTCGGGCCTGACCCATGGAACTGAGACTGACTAAGCTCAAAGGGAACTTTCATGGACTGACTCTGTTCAAAGGTACGGAACTTTTTTGTGAGTGTCTTTCCCTTTGTTTGTTTGTTTTTTTTTTTTTGTATGTTATTTTTTTTTTTATTTATTAGTCAGTTCTGTATTCAGCAAATACAGTCAGTTTGGTACCATTATTAGGCTCATCCGTGACCTACCCCCTCCCCTTGGCCCCTCCTTGTTGAGGTATACGGGTCATGCATTGTGGAGTTAGCCCACAGTTATGGCTAAGCTAAATGTCTCTGCATATCATGACCCAACATGTGACTCTGACATTCTTTCCGCCCCCTCTTCCGCAAAATTTCCCTGAGCCATGTTGGGTTCATTTTTGGTCTGCTTCAGTGATGAGGTGTTGAGGGCCTCTGAGGCTCTGGCTCTCTGATTTGGTAGGAGTTGATTTTTCTCTATGCTGATCTCCTTCCGCCTTGTGCTGGTGTCCGGTTCATCAGGAAAACAGCCCCCTTGCTTGTTTCTCCAAGTTTACTTAGTTTCAGCCGGGGCCCTTTTGAGGTATGATGGGGTGGCTCTCTCCTTAGGGTCTACATCTATCTGAAAAAGAGAAGCAGATTCTCCAACGGAGAGTAAGTTAGCACCAGGACAAATGAGATAACCCTTACTTTTTTTTTTTTTTATAGAGAATTTAATAGGTGTAGGCCCTCTTGTAGCCCACAATTGATAGTAGCGATACTGGAGAGTGGGCTTATGTTTGGATATGGTTCTGACTTGTTTCCCAGCTCCAGCTATGGGTCCCATACCAGTGAGGGGATCAGTTAGCCAAATTCCCTTTGTTTGTTTTGTACGAAGCTGTAAACACGCATGTTATCACCTATGCCAATGATCTTAAAGACAAGGCCAGTTCCTGTTTATGAGCTAGGAAAACAGTCCTGCCCCTTTAACACTGGAAAGAATGTGTGTGAGTTTTTTAAAAGGTATCTGATTTGAAAATATAGAGAAAAAATTTGAGGGCCCTATATCTAGTCAAAGCTACTATAAATTTGAACCTTGTTTTTGATTCTTATTCCCCAGTGGAAACAAATTACCACTTTGTATATCTTAGGAGACTCCTGTTCTTTGATCCTTTAAAGAAACTGTTGCAATTAAACAATGTGTGGAAAGATGTAAAGAATAAAAGAGTTCTAGGCAGCTGTTTACTTCAAGAATTAGCTTCCTCTGAGAGATCAAAAGCATAGTTCAGCATGGGCTCCTGAGACATGCCACCACCTCTCCCCACACTCATCAGCATGTGGTTACCACCGTGAGCTCTTGGGATACATAACCACCTCTCCCCACATCCATGTAGTCAACACCATGGGCTTTAGAGATGCAAGACTGAGGTTTAGTTACCTGGCTTTCTTATACAGTCTGATGGTTAAATAGCTCACAAGCCAGCATGTTTTGTACATTTGCTTTTTTGCACCCAGATCTGTATAAGTGAAAGGAAAATACCTATTTTCATATAAAGTACCTCAAGATCAAGCTAGTAGACACCAAGGAAGTTCTAATCACATGTCTATCTGCTCATAGTCAGTAGTCAGGGGGGAGCTGTGTTTATGTGAGCTCCATCTGGGATTGAAAGTTTCCAGGGGTATGTTTCAAGAACTGATGAGATCACCCTACTTCTGTATGTATACCCTGAGCAAGGATCTTCAGCCCAGCCCTGGTGTCCTCTGCAGATTCTTGGAAATGACCAAAGTTACCCTGGCTGAGGGGGACTAGAATACTGCTTCCCACCCTTCTTTAAAAGTGAGCGTGGTCTCAGAACACTCAAGAGTCATTCCTGTGAGTATGGGGTAGGGGTGTTTCTCACATGACATCGGAGACTGATAATGAACTGCTAAGCCAGTCCCCATTGTCCACTGCCCAGCCCTCCTCTCTGAGGCCCTGAGCTCACACAGCACTCATCTGAATCCTGAATCCTCCTCACACCCTTTATTCTACTTGGCAACATAAGATTCAGGCTATTGCT
Organism: Dipus sagitta; assembly: GCA_036346955.1. Lineage (NCBI taxonomy): Eukaryota > Metazoa > Chordata > Mammalia > Rodentia > Dipodidae > Dipus > Dipus sagitta. The sequence continues at coordinate 39,720,748 of CM070783.1, forward strand.
TAGAAGTAGGTAGTTCATGCAGAAAAGGCAAATGTGAGCAATGTGGTTCCCACCCTAGTGGATCCCCCCTGTCCCTCTGGCTGCTTGACTTCTAGCTGCAAGCTTCTTGCGACCCTCACTCCTGGCAGTTTGGAGGATGCCACCTGGACCTGCCTGGCTCTGCTTCCAGCTTTCTGCTGGAATAGTGTGTGTTGAATTTTCCCTGGCCTTTGAGATTTTCTTCTTCAAGGAGGTGAAGCTTCAGTAATCATTTCTGAGCTGTGCACTGAGAATGACAGGAGGAGGCAGTGAGTGTTTTGTGCTGATGCCTGTTTTATGCCCATTTTTCTGTAGTTTTGTGGTAAGTGCTCAGCTCTTATGCAGATCCTGGAAAGGACGGCTGCTCTCCATCTGGCACCACTAGCTTTTACTTAAATTTGTGTGCTTAATAAGGCTTGCTGTAGAACAGGCAAGATCATAAAGACAGCGTGGTAGAAAGGAAAAAGCAGAAAGTCATGCTGAACCCTGTCTGGAAGGTGTTTCAGGTGCGACTGTTCCTCTGTCTTTCAGACTAGTGTGTGATCTGTTTTTCGATTTGCGTTATCTAATCCTAGAAATAAGGTGAATAAAGACCTGTAGTGCTATCATTTCACTTAAAGAATTATTATTTTTATTCCCCAGAGCATAAGCAAAAATAGCTAGTCAAGCTCCTTTGTAAATGTACTCTATAATTGCATAATATTTCAATACACATATTTATATTTAATTTGTTCCCACTTAGAGAAGGTATAGGATGTTATTGTTGACAGGTTATACTAGGATTAATTTTATGGCTATTATTATTAAATTATCAGTAGTAATATATAGGAAAGGCCCTGCTTTTATTAACAGTTTGCAATATGTTCATGTCTCTCATTCTATCAAAACTCATGGATAGACTATTACCTGGTTTATGAGTGTATAAAATGACCATTTCTAGCCTAAGGCCAGACCCCAGCTTGCATTTGTTAAGAATGGTTGGAGTATAAATGATAGATGGATTTAAATGGTCTTACATAGTGCACAAGATAGTATTGGGCTTCTCAACTTGCTGATCAAAGATTGAGTGTATAACAGAAATCAGAAAGCCTGAAGGTCTGTAGATTGGTGGTCTTGCCAGTGATCTAAGCACAAAGGATGCATGGGGGCTAGATATAATACTGTGACCCATGGCCACCTATTGTGGATATACCTGCTACCTTTTACAAATGCTGTGCACTGGTTCTGCTCTAGCCAGGTGAGTCCTTCAGGTCCTGGAAACTGTGGGGATGTGAAGTCTTTCCTATGGGTCACATCCACAATCCTGCTTAGAGCAAGCACATTGCACCAGATAGAAGTGTGTGTGCAAAGAAAGCTCTTCTGGAATTTGTTGTCCTACTTCTAAAGCAGTCTAGGGTGGGACGAAATGGCTTTAGATTTTCATTGATGCCCCAAGGTTGCAGACAAGTCCTGTGCTGGGCATGGTGGGGCTAGGACTGTGTTAGATATGTGTCCTCCTTTAAAACTGGTATCTTACAATAAATATGCTAAATTGAGAGTACCTCAACATCAGTGTGGGGACTACTCTTCAGTGTCCAGTTCTTGCATGTTTCTCAGCATTCACCAGACCAGCAAGGGAAGCCTTGGAAGTGACATTTGCAGAGCGTCGCTTGGCTCTGTGTTTTGTCCACTAAAGTTCACAGACCAGTGGGTAGAATTTTGACAGAAGCAGGAGAGAGGTGTGGTGCTTGAGAGAGGTAATCTGCCTACTGTGAATGAGGAACCACATGTCCTCCTTCACTCACTTAGAAAATATTTGGGCAGTGTTTTCTGTAAGCCAGAGTCTGTGTGGGTGGGTCTAACTGCATCAGACACTCATTTCTAGGAGTTTTAAATTGAATAGTGGCTGAAATACAATGCACATCAATGATGGATCTTAGATATAGGTGAAGAACTTAGTTTTCAAGAAAGAAAAACAAGTAAATTACAGGAATCTGTTAAATTAAAATATTCAGTTTACTCATTTGTGTTATTAGGAGTAGAGACCAAAAGTTCAGAAAAAAAAAAATAAAGTAGGCTTTAAAGAATCAGAACATAAACTATGTGAAAGTCTGGTAACATAAATGATATTTAGTATAAGAAATGTAAGGTGTGTATGCACTTACTGAAATCCATTTTTAGGGCTTAGTGCTAATAGTTTGTCCTTCTTACATGAGTTTGGATCTATAATACAGTTGAATAACCAATAGCTGTGTGGAAGTGCAGGCCAAAGTTAAAGAGCTGCCTGCAGCTGTCTACACTGTACAGTAGGTATCTTTATCAAATGAAGTCTCTGAGATGGCATTCAAGCTCTACTTGTGCCAAGGTAGAAGTCGCTACTACTTACCCCAGGACAATAAAGGAGGTACTCTAAGGAGTTGCTAGGGATAGAGGTCATGATGACTGATCCATTCTTTTGCAGGATAGAGAAGGTCAGGGATAGTTGGAGTGGAGGCTGTGTGTGGCACTTACATTGTCACACATGAGGGGCTTTGAAATTTGCTGTAGGAACAAATGGGCAGGCTAGTCGTTTAGATGTGAGATACTGTGGCTCAATGAAAAGAATGTATGTCTCATCTGTGACTATGAGAATGTCCCCGCTATCATCATGGCTAGGAAGGTTTGGTATAAACCCCACAGTGGGTGCTGAAAGACACTTATGTGGTTATCAGTGATGCCTAATGATCACAGATAGGACTCACCACCACTGTGCCTCCTGAAAGTCTCAGTGTAAAACAGCAAGCCTTTCAAATGGGATCATGGCAAGTCTTGTGGGGCCTGTCAGGCAGCCTTCCTGGGAACTACTATCTCCTGAACTGTGCTGAGCCAGTTCTGAGCTGGTGGCACCATCTGATGCAGCCTAGCCATGGAGCAAGTGCGAGAGTCAGGGTCAGGCTCTGGGTCCCTTCTGATGGCAAACACTGAATGTCAGTGAAAGTGAGTTACTCTCTGGTTCTACAGACTCAGGAGCTCTGGGGTGGGGGTGGAAAACTTCTGTAAAACAAGTGCTTTGCAGAGGCTGTGCCAGCAAAGGAGTCATCACATGGCAGAGCTCGGAAATGTAGCTCTGGCCAGGCAATGCCACATGTAGCATGTGGTAAGGATTGAATGATGTTGGGGCTGTTGGAAAGAAGGAGCATTTTGCAGTCACTGGTGGATGTGGCAAAGCTTCCTAGGGCAGAACTGACCAGTTTCATTTGCTAAATGAGCACCTAATGACTTGTGGATGTGGAGGCTGACCATCGATACCTTACTGCCATTCTGCTCTTGGATCTTGTGACCGGATCACCCAACACTCCAGAATCCTGACTGTTCATGGAGGGAGTTCTCAGGGCTCCCTCCCAGGACTTAACAGCAGGATTCCTGGACTCTGATGTTTTGTCTTGTTTCACAAGACAACCCCCTCCATCTGTTCCCAGGAGGTTTCACCAATATGGCGACCCTGAGTGACATCATCTGCTGGGCTGATGGAATTCCACTGAGTGACACAAAACTTATCTTGGTCTCTGCAGGGCCTGATTCTGCTCTGTGACTGGCTCGCTAACCAACCTCCCTCCTAGGAAGTCTGATGGGGCAGGGCACACTTTCCTGGTGCCACTGTGACCCCACAGACAGTGCCTGAGAGTTTCAGGGTCCCTCCTGGAAACCCAAATGTAGGAGAGACAAGTGAGGGAGGAAGAAGAGGTACCTAGGAGCCAGGCCTGTGTGTCTATGCCTGTACTGGGAGGTTGGACCTGTGAAGTCCTTCCTTCTGACTCCAGTGGTCAAAATTGGAAAATAAATAAACTTTCATATTAATTTATTCAACAATAGTTTTCTCTGGGGAGTTTCTGACCACTTTGGATGAGACATGTGATAATTGGGAGATGTGTGATCCAGCCATCATGCACTGTAGTTTCAGTGGTAGCTCTGTTCTCTTGGATTCCTCTAGGGCTTCTGAGAAGCACATATGACATGTAAACTGTGGATAATTAGACATCCTCAATCCAGGAGCCAAAGGACATTCACATTGAAAGCTTCACCAGAGAGAGCTGGTAGCTGGGGGCCTATCTGAGCAGAGAGGTAAAAGACTGTGACTTCACAAGCCAGGTGGGGTCTGATACCTCTCTGCCCCACAGCACCACACATCACCCATCCTTCTCTGGTCCTGAGCTGGGATCCAGCTGATGGGTCTACTCTCAGACCACTCCCCTCTGCTGTTAGGCAAGGAAAAGGCCTTACCATCAGGTTCACTACCTACACCTGAGCTCTTGGGATCAAGCCAGAGAAAGAGCCAGGTTTTCACCAGTGTGTGTGGTATAGTCATGAGTCTTAGTGAACACAGACCATGCAGACTTAGTTCACTCATTTATCCTTGCATGCGATGCTAGTCTAAGAGCCTCTTGTTGCTTCATCTGTGAGCACAGCAAAAAGTAGCCTCCATCTTCCTGGGACTGATCACCCATGAGGCATGATTTCTGAATGATTTTTATTTCTATCTATTGGTTAAAAGCTCAGTGGTTTTGCTGCATAGGTTTTACAACATTATGAAGTTTTGCCCATTTGTTTGCTTTGGTGTTGTGAGACAGGGTCTCATGTAACCCTGGCTGGTTTTGAACTAGGTTTTTTATCCTTTTAGAAATAAAATTTTGCAACATGTAGCACTTGCTACTTTGAATTTTCCTTTGTGGCTATTATTTCTCTAAAGTCTACTTTTCTTGCATAAAATTTTAGGAAAATTAATTTTTATCAGGAAGCTTTTAAACTTCAGCCATATTCAAACTAATAACATTTTATCAGGTATAATTTTAGCTATCATTGCATTTTGTAGAATTGCTGTTGGTGTTTTCTCTGATAACATTTAGAAGAAACTTGGCTATCCCATGAGAAGTCTGTAAATAGTTGACCTGGCTAGGGATTATTTGTCTTCTCACATGGCAAATTGCCATAGGATTGTGATGTTTTTATAGATGCAACATGAATGTAGAAGGCAATTTGATATTATTTATTTCTTTTACCTTCCTGATACCATTTATTCCTATCAGCATCATTGTTGTACTTGCCTTTGTGTTGCTGGGACAAAACACTCAATGAAAAGCAGCTGATGGAAGGGTTGTGTTTATTTTGGCTTACAGCTTCAAGGGGAAGCTTCATAATGTCAGGGCAAGGATAGTAGAAGCTGGGCATCACATCTTGCTACAGCATCTGGGCTACTACTACTGTCAAGGGTAACTGGTCTATAACGCTCCTAAGCCTGACCCCAGTAACACACCTCTTTTTTTTTTTTTTTTTTTTTTTTTGGTTTTTCGAGGTAGGGTCTCACTCTAGCCCAGGCTGACCTGGAATTCACTATGTATGGAGTCTCAGGGTGGCCTCGAACTCACAGCGATCCTCCTACCTCTGCCTCCCGACTGCTGGGATTAAAGGCGTGCGCCACCATGCCCGGCTTAGTAACATACCTCTTTCAGCAAGGCTCTACCTCCTAAGTTACTACCAGGAAGGGAACAAGTATTCAAAACACATGAGGCTATGAGAGATATCTCATTAAAAAAACCACAATCATGTAACAATTTAAGCTTTTAAGTTAAAAACAAAATATCTGATTTGATCATTCCACATTGCAAACATATGTCAAAGCATCACCTATAGCCATAAAATGTGTAATTTTTATTTATAAATTAAGAATATTAAAATAAATAAAATTCACATCCATGAAAAATGATTACCAGTAAGACTGTCTATAGTTCCATATTTTCCCATAAGTGGATAGCATTTTCCAAAGTCTCTTAACTTCTGTGATGAAAATCAAACACAAACAAAAAAGGGAGGTAATGAGGGTGAGTAGAAGGAAGAAAGAAGGAAAGAGAAACTTTTAAAAGCCTCTTTATTTTAGAGAGAGAGAGAGAGAGAGATAATTGGGGCACCAGAGCCTCAATCACTGTAGTCGGACTGCAGACGCTTGCACCACTTTTAGGGGGCATGTGTGACTTTGCACTTGCTTCATCTTTGTGTGTCTGGCTAATGTGGGATCTGGAGAGTTGAACATGGGTCTTTAGGCTTTGCAGACAAGCACCTTAACCAGTAAGCAATCTCTCCAGCCTCAGAAACTTTTTAAAAACAAGGATATATTCAACGCACATGAATAAATTGTTTCACTTACTGCTTGGCCACAGCCATTTCAAAGAAAGCATGAAAGTGATGGCTTGCTCATGTCAGAAACACCATGTAGTACATCAAGGCACTGCCAACAGGGAGCCATGGAGCAGGAAGGAACAGAGAAGGTGGCCTCATGCTGGGCAGGACATGTGCTTCAGCTGTTCACTGAGCAGTATTTTATGAATGTCAAGCAACCTCATGGTGTTTCTGTGTGAATGACTAGAGTTACAGTATGTCACAGGCCCAAGGGATTCTAAACAAATTGTAAGTTTATTTACTCATAATCAGATAAGCATAAATAGCCCCAATTGAGTTAGTACATGAATTGCACTGACCACATCTTAAGCATATTTTAATGTTTGTGGTAGTACACTACTTCAGGGCATGGCTTCTTAAACTTTTCCTACTCATGACCCAGTTTCACCTGAGAAATTACTATGCAACCACAAGTTTATAAGTTTATAAAATAGGCACACAAATCAACCATCACAAATCATAAAGAAATTTATTTTAAAATAATTCTTTGTTCTACATATAATTGAAGAGGAAAGCAAATTTGCATACTCATAATATGGTTGTGCTTGTCTATTTCCACACAGAGAATTAAACATTGGGTTCTTCCCATAACAGACATGCCATTATTGCACCAGTGGGCACATATTGCCTGGTAGCTCCATTGTGGAACATGCAGGGTCCACAGGTGGGTAGAACTATTGATGACTTTTTGTCTTCAGTAGCTTGCATAGCATCTTCCACCACTATGAAGCTGGCTAGGAGAAAGGAAGCTTCCAGCTCAATTTCTCTGTGTCCTGCGTGGATGCATGTAGTATCTTAGGTTAATGCAGAGATGCATAGGTGACAAAAAAATACTGAAAATAAGCGACCGTTGTATATTTGTCCCTAAATAGGATATCTAAATCACCCCCTTTAAGGCTCAGGGAACTTCACAGAAGAGGGGGTGGAAAAAATGTAAGCGCTAGATCTAGAGAATGGGAAGGAGTGCTGTGACATGCTATCTTCTGGATATGACATAGCTATTATATTTATGAACTCACAGAAGCTATGGTTTCCTATACAAGAGAGGGACCATCAACATTGCATTATGAATGGGAAGGGCTTACAAGACTTAACTCCTTCCAGAGTACCCATTGGCAGTTAATTGTTGCTGGGGAAGGTGGGGTCATGTTCTTCAGTGGTGTAGCCACTGGTAAATTGCCAGTAAATAACCTACCACCAATGCTCATGCAAGCAACCCTAATTTAACTCATTGGGTCAACAACAACTTTAAAAGGCATGAAAGAAGAAAGGAGTTTAGTTGGGAAGGACAGTTTTAGTGGGAGGGGAATAAGAGAGAGCAATGAAGGTTGAATTAAATTGAAATATATACATATATGAAATTGCCAAAAGAAAAAAGAGAGAATTAAATCTTGAAGACTGGGGAGGAGGCTTGGGGGGTGAAGGTGCTTGCTGCACAAGCATGAGGACTTGAGTTTGATCACTGTCACTTATCTAAAAAGTTATACCTGGTTTCAGATAACCTATAACCTCAGTACTGTGTGGAGGCAAAGACAGGGGATCTCTGGGACTCACTAGTCAGCCAGTCTAGCTGAAAACAATGCACTCCAGGCTGTGAGAGAAATAAGGCAGAAGAGAAAAAGAGGAGAACATCCGATGGCTTCCGTTGGCCTCTGCACACATGTACTTAAGACCATTTGTGAAAGTGTTGTGAAGTTTCCTACTCCCAATTCAAAATTTATTTGTTTATTTTTCCTTTTTATCCTCCTTTTCATATATGTATCTATCTATCTATATATATGTATATTTATTTACTTATATATGTATACATTAAGATAGGGTTTCACACTATCCTAGGCTGACCAGAACTCACTATGCAGTCTCAGGATGGCCTCGAACTCGCGGTGATCCTCCTACCTCTCCCTCCTTAATGTTGGGATTAAAGACGTGCACCTCTATGCCCAGCTAATAATTTTTTTTAAATGAAACTGGAGTCAGCAACTCAAACATCAACTTTTAAAATCAAACATATTAACCCAATACAATCCAAAGACATACTAATTTGATGCTTATAGACTGAGAAATGATAGTAAGAGAATATTTAATATTTTGTTTTCTGTAACTGAACAATTATGATTCCATAAGAACAGAAAACTTTGTATGTACAGTAAAAACATTGCAGTTCATAACAGTGAGTAGTCATCAATCTGAGCTAAAGTGCTTCAGTCAGCATTCTTTGATCTTGTGTGATATGATGTTGTATGCAGGCCAAGTGCACGTCTCCTGTGTTTCGAACCAAGGCTGTGGTAAAATTGTGTGATACAACATGGGCAGGCACTGCCAAAGACACCTTTGTTCATTATGCATTTTATTTTATATTTTTGATCAGTGTATGTTCAGATACTGTTACCATATTTTTGTAATCCCCAAGTTCAGTTACAGGCCTCCATATGGTGTTGTGACCCACAGTTTAAGAAGCTGGATGTTAGGGTACTTGGTGTAAAATCCATTATTATTGATGTAGGGAAGTTGAAACCTACCACTTCATAGAATACATCTTAGACACAGTATTCATATGGCCTGGGACCTTTATTACTTATTATGACAGATACCAAGGTCAGCTAGTAGTTCTGGGTCCTCAATAGCTGCCCAAGAGGACTGGAGACAGTCAAGTGGTACAAGTTTATACTGTAGATTATTCTTAATAGTTCTGTGCCTAGGCCACTGTGAGATTGTAAGGAGGGATTTTAAACACTGCCTAAGGCTCAGGGGGATCTAAATGTGTTAGGAGCTGAGCATTGAAAAGTGTTGGAAATTAGGTGGATTTTCCAGAAAAATAGAAAGAAGGAAAAAACAGCAGAAAACATGTTTCTATATTGAGTGCCTAATAAGATGTACCCTTGTGCAGGATTAATACTGTGATCCCCATCCACCTCACCACATCCATCATGATCAGCATGGTCCCTGTCATCACTCTTGTACTTTTCACTATCATCACTATTGTCCCTATCATCCCCACCATCAGTCATCATAACTACTACCATCTTCATCATCATTGTTATCACCATCAATCCCCATCAATCATCACTATCTCTGTCCTCCCCACAATCATCACCGCCACCAGCAGTGTCACCATTATTAATTTTACTACTTCTGTCTTCATCGCATTTGTCTTAGACATTGCCATCACCATTAGCACGGTCACCACCATGACCCCCGTCATCATCTCCATTACCATCATCACCACTACTGTTACCATGATCCCTACCATCACAACCATTACTGAAATGATCCTCAACGTCATCAGCACAGTATTGTTACTTATGTTTCATTTGTTCTCAAATGGCAGAGGGGCAGGAAGTGAGTCCACAAGTACAGACAGGTGGCAGTATGAAGAGCTATTGCTATTCATTAGCCCTCTTATAATCATGATAACAAGGCTAAGCCACCTTTCCCAAGAATGAAAGTTGGATTTTCTCCAAAAAAAAAAAAAAAAAAAGGAAAGGGCATCAGAAATGTTTGATAGAACTCAGATTGGAGCATAAATATAATTCAGTTGTTCCGTCAAGTTAATCTAGATTCCTCTTCTGATGTTCCTTTGATTCTTCTGTCTTCAATCTGGGATAGTCTGCATTATTAAGTGTTAAGCTATGTCCAATGATGTTTGCTTACTAGTAACCAATTGAGCCTTCATGTGCTTGATGCTTTGAAAGATATAGGATTGGTGTAGCTTTAGCCCAGCAGAGTATTTCCCAAGGAGATCAGTGCATCCAAGTGTTGGGCTTAGTTTCCTATAGCTTTTGTGGCACTTTTACCCAAGAGACTTCTGGTGAATATCATCATGTATAAAAATTACATTACAACTATATCTGTGAGCTAAAATGCCCTTCATTTATAAGCAGGAAACTATTATAAAACCTTAATTTGATCATATGACATACTTGGACTAATAAAAGTTATTTATCAAGTGTCATTTGGGCTTTCAATGAAAGTAAGGACATTATTCTCTAGTTATGTATATGAGTCCATCAAGAGAGAAGGAACATGATTAAGTGCTGTCTTTAAGAAAATTAGAGACATTGCAATAAGCCTGTCTCTTGCATTGTTACATGGCCAATATTTCAAACTTGCAGAGATATGTGTGTGGTTAGGTATCAGCACCTGTATGAACATGATTTCAGATCTGCTTTGTGTGAAGAGGAGTTAGAGCTATATATCTGTTCCAGGTTTTCTTATGATAAGTGAAGGAGGAGTTAGATCTATACTGCTCCAGGTCTCCTCATGATATGTGAAAGAGGAGTTAGACCTATAGATTTCCTGTAGGTCTCCTCATGATGTGTGAAGGAGAAGTTAGATCTATTGATAAGTTCCAGGTCTCCTCATGATGTGTGAAGGAGGAGTTAGAGCTATAAATCTGCTTCAAGTCTCATCATAAAGGGAGTCTTAAGCAGCCATGTGGCCACATGGGGTAGGGGGAATCAACTGGAGTTCAGGTGTTTAGAACTGAGTTTCATACCCTGTCCCAGAATTCATTATCCACATAGCTTTGGGCAATTTACATCCTCTAAGCTTTGTTTCATTTGTGGGAATTCCTGGCATGGTACCCATCACAGGTTGGTCATCCAGTAAATTTGAATCGTGTCCATCTTCTCTGAGATTCTGTGGTTTATGTTCCAAGTATACTCGTATGTTAATTCTGAGTGCAAATAAGATTTAGAACAAGATTAGAGCAGTAAACATTGCAGCTGGTGGGGCTGTGCCTGGAGATCTCTTCTACTCAGTATCTTAGTAAATGTTACTAAGTCAGTGACAGAATTCAAACTCATGTCCCATAAACCTCACTCAACATCCCAGTACCCTTTGGTGTGCCCTTACCTAGGTGGCAGGAAAGAACTCACGAGGGTGAATAGAGTGTTGGGAAAGGAAGGCAGTGGTGACAGCCTGAAGGCCCCAATGGTGAAGTACCCACCTACCATAGAAGGGCAACCCAGAGCAGGAGGCCACTCCAGACCTTACCATGAAGAGATGCTCAGCATGACACTGTCCTTCAAATGAACCCTCTCAATGCATTCCATATCCTTATGAGAAAAGAGGTAGGCAAGAGCCAGGTATCTCTGAATCAAATTGGACCCTGTTGTCCAAAACCATAAGGACCAAGCAGCTTGCTTAGGGAATTCTCAGAATGCAAAGAAGGTACAAGTCATGGCTGGTTTCAGACATCAAGAAAAATCTCTGAGAGCTGGTGATCTCTGTCAATGAAACATTTTTTGAAATTATACTTTCCTTCACATACTATAACCATATAATCAACAGTCTGCTCATCTATTATATTAACTGAAAGTCCTGCTTTCTGGGTCGACATGTGTGAGAAATTCTCCCTGAACAAAGAGCTTTAATGGGTACTTTCAGTTCTTTTCTCAAAATGTGACTATTTAGTTTGCCTTCATTCTATCAAGTTTAGAAATTGAAAAGAATGTGGTCCCTGGCCCAGGGTCTGCCATGGATTGTAGAGCTTTTGGACTTTCTTTGGTCTTTTGTGAAAAATGGAGTCAATGTACGTTACCCACTTATGACACATGGTATCACTGTCAAATATGAAGGATGTGTGCTTGTCACTATATTATTTTACATATTTGTCTTCACTTTTAGTTAATATTTTCTTCATTACATTTCAATTTCAAGCAGAAAATAAGACAAAGGACCTTGTTCATTCCATCTGGGCTGTTATAACAACATACCTTTGACTGGGTAATTTATAAACTGTAGAAATTTATTGCTCTGTTTATTCCACAACCTGGAAAGATTAAGACCAAAGAATTAGCTTGTTCAGTGACTTTGGGAGGTCTTCTTCCTGTTGCATAGATGGTGCTTTCTTAATGTTTCCACGCATGGTGGAAGGGACAAAGATTTCATCACTTCTCAAAGACCTCATCTCCTAATCTCAGTGGTTAGGTTTTAACATAGGAATTTTGGGGTCATGCATTCATTCAGACAAAGAAAGCCACAAAGCCTCAGTAGGGTACTTCAGTGACTTTGGCCTTATCAGAAATGCCTACAAGCAAAGGCCTGTGGTTATAGCCCTCACTGCAGCAGCCTTGTCAGTCGTGGGACACAGTGTATTTGGCCTTTAGCTAAGGGGCATCAGAATGCCATGAAGAGATGCTCAGCATGACACTGTCCTTCAAATGAACCCTCTCAGTGCATTCCACATCCTTATGAGAAAAGAGGTAGGCAAGAGCCAGGTATCTCTGAATCAAGTTGGACCCTGTTGTCCAATACCATAAGGACAAAGCAGCTTGCACAGCCATTAGTGAAGATGAAGGTCTTAGAATCATTAACACATAGAAGTCTGACCAGTAAGAGGAGTGACTTCAGGCAGGTATGTGTTGGCTCAAATTTGCACGCTTAGGCTGCATCTCAGCGATAACTTACGAGTCACCACTTTATCACAGATGATAGTCGTATTAATTGTTCTTTTTCCATTAGGATAAAAGCCATGCTTCCACAGACTGTATGGAGGCCAGTGGCAGGCTTTGCTCAGGTTATCATTAACAAATGTAGGATTTGCACTCTTCTACCATCAGGCATTTCCAGAATAACGAACGACCTTTGTACTTTCACACAGTTCACCACAAATGCCAGCTACGCTGATGAGCACAGTGGGATTTAGAGACACACAGATTTTAGGCAGGACAAAGTATTTCCTTTTCTGCTCTTTACATAAACTGAACTATTACCTAGTTTTCCTGGGTTCCATATTGCAGCTTTCAAATGCACTTTGCATCATCTGGAAGTGGTACAAAGTGCAGGTATCTTGTTGGCAACTTGGGGTTTGCTTTCATCCTGGCCAAGAAACACATCTGCAACAGTTCTCTGCTAATTACAGGGACAACTTCCACAACCATTAGTGTTCCTACTGCTGTGTGTCTCATAAGATCACACAGAAGAGCCTTGTGAGCCCACCTTGGTGATGCAGCCTCTCTGGCTACCCTTACAGTTTTCAGGGCATTGCCTCCTCTGCCTGCCCCCTTGGGCCCAGTTCTAGCTTCTGACCTTAGGAGGTTGTCTCATCAAGAGCAGACATCTGATGCTTCCCAGGCTCATTTTATCTGTCATCAGTCCCCATTGAGGTTTTTCTGCTTCCGCAGTAAGAGCCTAGCTTCTGTCAGGGGTTAGGCTTCACACATACTTCAACTGATTTTTAAAAGAAAGTGCCTTTCCTACATTTTCATTTAACACCCAAGAGCCTAGTGTTTTATGGACTTACTCCCAAGAGCACCCAAAGAAAGAAAGCAGCCATATGTGTTGTTGTGCCACTTTGCAGTTTGGGAGAGCAATCACTGAATACTTGAGAGGTGAGAGGCGCAGAGGTGGAAGAACTCTGCCATGCATAAGCCTCAGCCTGCTGGCTCAGATGGCCCAGAAACTGCCAAGACAGTATCACACCTGCAGCTTCCAGGATGAGAGAGAAGGTGAAGTATTCTTGATGTCAGCAAGATGTCCAAGTATTCCTGCTTTCCACAAGGATCCCGCACTTTGCTCTGTACATTTCCTTCACAATCTCATGCAAGACCTGTGAGTCTTCCTGTACCACAGGAGCTAGACCTTCAGCGACAAGCACTTTCTTCGTCTGCATTTCCCTTTATTTGGAAAGTGAAATCAATATTGTACTTCTATTAATTTCTTTTATTCTTAAAATGCCTGACCAGAAGCAATTTAAGGAGGATGGATTTAATTTGGCTCACAATTTGAGGGGTTATAGACAACATGGAGGGCAAGGAGTAGCAGTGTTCATGGCTTGAAACTGTGGCAACAGGAGCTGATGGAATGACTTGTTACATCTTGATGGATCGGGAAGCAAAGAGTTTGGGCTGGAAGTGGAGCTGGCCTGTAACCCTTAAGGCCTGCTCCTCCTCCCTAGTGATCCATTTTTTTTTTTTTTTTTGGTTTATTTATTTATTTGAGAGCGACAGAGAGAAGGAGGAGAGAGAAAGAGAGAGAGAGAGAGAGAGAGAGAGAGAGAGAGAGAGAGAGAATGGGCACGCCAGAGCTTCCAGCCTCTGTAAACGAACTCCAGATGCATGTGCCCCCTGTGCATCTGGCTAACGTGGGTCCTGGGGAATTGAGCCTTGAACCGGGGTCCTTAGGCTTCACAGGCAAGTGCCTAACCGCTAAGCCATCTCTCCAGCCCTAGTGATCCATTTTTTCCAGCAAGGGTCTACCTTATGAAAGTTCCACAGAGTTCTTAAACACCACCAGCTGCAGGACCAAGTGTTCAACTACATAAGTCTGTGGAGCAGGGTGCAGGACTTCACATCTAATTCATAATAGTATTGCATCAGTAGATTAAGTCTCCAAGTTGCCTCTATATTGTAGCTTTAAATAAAATCATTTTCTATGTATATTGCAATCACAAATGTTTTAAAATATGTTAAGTGATCCTGGAATATTAGTCACCATATTAATATTATACTTATATCACTAAAATACCTTTGGAAATATAGATGTTAGTATAATTTTTTTACTTAACAGTAAAAATATTATAGATACATAGCATACCCTAAAATTTATATCCAGTGATTTCCAGGTTGAAAAATATTCAATCTATGCATCAGCTTGGGTGCAGAATAACTATGGAAACACCATGAGTAGTAGATTGAAATTGAAATCATTCCTTAGATATGAACATGCTGTCTTGTTTGAATAAATGCTGTTGAAATTTAAAATATTTTCTGTTTTATACTGACTGACTAGAGTGAAAACATCATCTAATTTGTTTTTACTTGAAAGGAAAGACACTTGCAAAGGGTTGAGTCTTCATATGTTTCTATCAATTCCATAGTTGAGTAAGTAAATCAAAATAGATACGCCTCTGCAGTAACATGAACTTCCTCCTTTTTTTCTAAACTGTAATCTAAATCTAAATTATAATTTTTTTTCACAAAGTCAGATTTAATTTTTAATTGACTTATAATAATTTTTATACAGTGAAATGTCCATGTATTGGTTTTGATGTTTCCATGCAGCTTACACACCAGCCAAGATTCAGACTTTCCCACAGTTCAGGAAATCCCTAGTGGCCCTTCTCAGTCAGGGCCTGGCCCAAAGTGATCTTTTGAAATCTACCTTCATAGATTATCTACTCATTTGTCACATGTGTAAGATGGGAGACAAGATACATGTGATATTCCTTGTGATCTGTGGGGAAATGAGTATAGAGACTGGTCACATTGACCCTTAACAATGAGAACTATCTAAATGTGAAATATTGTACCTAAAAGCCCATAGCTCTCTGATATGGTCCAAATGGTCAGAACAGCCTTGAGAGAAAGCTTGATGGTGCTACAGTAAGAGACAAGTATCCATCCGCAAAGGAATATATAAATAGCACAATGCTTTTTCTCTGCCTCTGTGAACTATCCATGTAAATACCTTTCACCTCTCCTTTGAAACCCTGGATATGTTTCCTGTGTTTTTTTTAAATGTGATTAGCTTATAAGTTAGCCTTTAGGTGAATATAAATGCCAAGAAAAATCAAAGTGAAGAGCAAAATTTAATGAGTGCTTTGGTCTTCTCTGTGGCCTGTTGGAAGTTAGAGATTAGATAAAATTAGGCCAGTTAGCAGCTGCATATCCTCCAGTGCACTGAGTATGGGCTCTACTGAGGCCAGGGGAGCTGTTGAGGTTGTCTTCTCAGGTCTGTGTTACAGACAGTACTCTGCTGATTCCCTCCAGACACCTGTGGACCGGGTACAGAGATGTCGGGAGACATCTTGGGATGTAGTGAAAGATATCTGGGAGTGCAGTGGGGAAGGCCACTTGGGCAGTGGGGCACCATGAAGGGAGGAGTAGAAAGGATAGTCAGGAAGGTGGAGGGGTCCAGTATCATTGTATTTAAGAGTAAATAACTGCAAGGGAAAGATGGCCTGCTTGTCAGCTTAGGACGATTCTAGAGGAGCATTTGGCAGTGTTTGGTGTGTAAGTGCTTGCTGACGTTGGTATCTGATCCAGTTAGGTGACATCACTAACCTAGTAGCTAGTAGCTAGTAGCTAGCTGTGGGGCTTGTCTTCTGGGAAGGCTCCTGCACTGGGACTGGTTACCTGTCATCACCATAGCCTTTGGACGCATGCAGTGATGTCTTTGTGCTGCAGGGGAGGGGCTGAGGCACAGAGGCCAAGAGATTTGTGAGAAAGATGGTACTTATGTGGTGGAAGGTTTACGAGCATGGTGGTTGGACCACATGGGACTCAGAAGGTAAAGCAAGTCCCATTTCAGTTCTCATTCACATGAACACAACTTTCTTTCCATGACATCTTTATGGATGATTCTGTCTGTTTTACATTTATAATTTCAAGTCAGACAGCAGAGCACACAGCCAAGCTTCTGGACTGGAGTCCGGCCTGTGCCATCCAATGCAGAGTACCGTGTACCTCAAGCAAATTAACTCCCTTCTCTGAGCTTCCACTTATTTACTCATGAGATAGGAAAATTAGGGTCTAATCTGTACCATTTTGAGATCATTAAATGACCATATGGGTCTTTTGGGTAGATAGAAAGAGTCCGTAGATTTTACTGATGTCAACACAAACAATCTCTGACACGTAGGGCTCTGGTGACTGAAAACCTTGAGAAATCAGCATGTTTGATTTTATTTTAATCATCAAATGCTTCCCAGTTGCTCAGTCATCTTCAACTGATGGGGTGTACATTGCTTAACATTCTAAAATGAAAACTGTTCTACAGTATGCAGTTTGGAATGATATAGCTCAGGTGTGCCAGAGATGATGCGGCACACTGTGATTTCCCATTTCAAGATGAAAATGGTGGGAAGGAGCTATGGAAAATATAAATTTATGTCTGTACCAGGAAAAGGGTCTGAGGGGGCTCATCCTGAGCTTCTGGTAGGGTGCACATAGTTTGTCTCCACTCAAAGATGACATGATGCCACCAGAATAGCTTGGGCTGCGCTGACTGTAATGTAAAAATAGGCATAATAACAACACTAGGATGTACGTGGTGTTTTTCCTCATGAAATTTCAGAGCAGCTCCCAGTGGGCACAATGACTCACCGACAAGCCTTCTCAAGGGAATTAAGTATACACTGCTTCCCTTCTCGGCAAACGTTTGGACTGTAATCATCAGCATAGTGTCTGAGGTGCCTGCATCTGGATGTGCGCCCCATTACGCAGAGAAGAGATGCTTTGAAGTACTCACCTTCCTCCCCCCACATCCTCAGGATGTGACTTGCTTAGTAACCACTGACTTGTCACTCCAAACTGTTAAAAAAAAAACAATTCCAAATATAGATGACAGCACACACTTTTAGTTCCCTGCTTGCCTTGCTTTCCCTCTAGAACAGTTCTAGCCGAGTGGATAAGCTTGGCTCAGGCTAGACTCAAACTCACCAGGAATTTCCTTCATTCACATTGAAAGCAAGGACAACACGACACAGAACCAGGTTGGTGTCAAAGGCAGAGTCACAGGGCTAATGTGGACCCTCAATCAGAGGAAGAACAAAAGCCCCTCTTTTACAATAGCCCCACCACCCACTGAAGTCCTGCAGCACTATGAGGTTTTAGCTGACCAGCTGACCAGAACCTCCTTTGATGGCAACCGTGCCTCTACCTACTTGATTCTGCAGCAAGTCTTGTTCTTTCCACTCGTCAAAACTGTGAGTGATATTCTAAGGTTTTATGGACTGTCGATCCAGCTCAAACTCTACATTCAGGTATTTTTTGCAAGGTTTTAGGACAATGACTTGGTATGACAGCTCATCTCACCTTAACTCTGACCTTCCAGCTTGCTGTTACACACTGAACCCCTCGTGATGCTTTGGCTGTAGATGTTATGAACAGAAAGATGCACAGAAAGCCTGAGAAGCATATATGTTCCTATTCCACTGCCAAGAATCCCCACCTCTTGTTGGTTAGTTCAAAATCACAGGACTGTGTCATGCAAATCTTCACCATGATCGCTGAATGTCTCCCTGAATGGGTGTCTATTTGATCTCCAGTGTCCTCTGCAAAGTCTCTCTGCCCTCCAGAACAGACTGGGGTCTTATCCATCTGTGTTTCATCTACATACAGTTGCTTCTAGTGCCCACCCTGCCACACAGTAAGATGCTAAAATTTGTTGTACTAACTTGAATGTCACATCACCTATATGGACTCTGTCATAATAATTAAACAGAGGAGTTTCACTGAAAGCTTAGGAGACCTTTTCATCAGTCCATCAACAATAGTCGTGGCTCCTAGATCTAGAGGCTGTGTTGTAAGGCTTCTCCTTGGAAGCAGGCATGTTGACACAGCAGGTTCCCCTCAAGCTCTGAGGGCACACATAGGTGCATCTACCCACGAGTGGATTGCTTGTTTTCCAGGCGTATGTGTGCAGAGAAAGGCAGATGATGCCCAGCTCACAGAGGGCTGTGTGATCACACTGAGCTCATCCTCACATGGAATCCCTAAGTGTCCAGTAGATATGTGAATAAAGAAAATGCGATTTCTGTATATAGTAAAATTCTATGCAGTGTTTAAAGAAGGGCATCATGTCATCTGTGAATGTGGAAGAACCTGGAGGCCACTCTGCTGAGTGAAATTAGTCAGACATAAGAAAGATAAGTGCTGCAAAATTCTCTTATATGTAGAGTCTAAAAAGTCAAACTCGGAGAAGTAGATGGGGACTGCATATTGGCAGAGAGGGAGTAGGGAGATATGTGTCAGAGGACACACAGACTCAGGAAGGACAACAAGTTCTGGGCATCTACTGTGTAGCAATGGTGATGATAGTAAAAAACAGTGTATTCCCCAAAATTGCTGAGTGCAGAAATGCTCACCACAACAGAAAATGAGCTGGCTAGGCTGTGTGCATGTTAGCTGATGTGGCTTTGTGCATATTAGCCTGGTTTATCCACTACACAACACATACATACTTCAAGGCACCACGTTGTAAAATGCAAATACATACAGTTTTGTCAATTAAAAAATTAACAGGTTCACAATTTCCATTGCGTTTTTAAGTTCTTCACTTAAAATTTTTATTTTTTGCATATATACATGTGTAGATGTGCTGTGAATTCATGTGTCTATGTCTGTTTATATGTGTGTAGATACATTAAGTGCAAGCGTGTATACACACGTGTGTGTATGTGTGTGTGCTTGCACACATGTGTGTGCATGTGAAGGCCAGAGATGGACATTGGGTATCTTTCTTGATCATTTTCCATCTTATTCTTTGAGACAGGGTCTCTTGATGGACCTAAGATATCACCAATTTGGCTTGTCTACTGAGTCAGAAAGTCTCATAGTGCCTCCTCTCTCTGCCTCCCCAGTTCCAGTATTACAGATGTGCATCACCATACCTTTTTTTTTTTTTTTTTTACATGGGTGCTGGGGATCTGCACTTATGTCCTCATGGTTTCCTGGCAAGCACTCCACCCACTGAGATCTCCCCAGCTCCAGGCTATTCACATTTAACATAAAAGTAAAATTCCAACTTATTTTCTGTTTCACAATAAAAACGCACACATTGATGATGTGACTGTCATTAAACCAAACAATTCTCTGGTCAAGAAAATTAATGGATTTAAGTTAATGCTTGTAAAAGGTCTCAGCATCTTGCCTGGCTCCATCAACAGCTGTTTGATGAACATCTGCCCTGTGGACCATTGATGATAAGAGCTCCTCAGCTCTGCTCAGCTTTCATATCAGCAAGTCCCACAGGAAGGAGGAAAACACCTGTAGCACAAAGACCCAATACACCTCAGAGCCACCTCTGGGGCCACTGAGACCAGCACCAGAAGTTCACCACTGGCCTCACAGGGAACTTGAAGTCCTGGTCTATACACTGCTGCTGGTACTACCAGCTTTAAAGTTCAAGTGCACATGAGGAAGCAGTGGCCATTACTGAGGCATAGAGGCACAGGGTGAGTTCAGGGTTATGAAAAGGCCAAGAACCGAGGTATCTCACTGATATGTGGTATAAACCAGGGATGGTACTTCATAGACAGATGACGGTTTACATACATCTGCGTGTGAAGGGGACAGTCACTCAGAAGAACAAAGATGCATTACAGTATGTCTGGAGGGTAAAGTGACCAAAAGTGGGGAGTGATGGAGTATCTAGCCACGGGGATCTCAGGGTCCTTTGTGATTTGAGTACCATGAAGGCACAGTGCAATGTCAGGCACGCAGACATCACACCTTACATCACACACATTCCTAACATGAACTATTGAATAGAGGTCACATTATTTCAGAGAGGATGGTCATCAGGTTCAATCAGACAGCTGCCAGGACAGGAGAAGATTGGATATGAAACCACTGCCTCAAAGCACGTATCGTAATTAGATCAGGACGGCCTGCAGCTGGCTACTTCTCCAGCTCCACCAACTGATTCTGTCTAGAGACTGTGTGGCTGAACTGCACATTCTTTTTTTTGTAAGTTGTCTCAAATTCTTTTGTAAATAGACAATTTTTGTTTGTTTGTTTTCGAGGTAGGGTCTCACTCTAGCCCAGGCTGACCTGGAATTCACTAGGTAGTCTCAGGGTGGCCTTGAACTCATGGTGGTGATCCTATTACCTCTGCCTCCCAAGTGCTGGGATTAAAGGAGTGCACCACCATGCCCAGCTAGACAATTTATTTTTAATTGTTGATATTCCTGTTTACATGTGTATAAATCCAGTTACATAGAAGTGTATGTGTGTTGGTGTGCATGTGTGTGCATACACACACACGCACACACTGTTATGGCAATTGTTTGCAGAGCTCCCTGAAGTCCACTTTTTCAGAGCTCCTGTACATGTTCTTTCTCCGTACACTGTGTCTACGGAGCCCTTTGTTGATGCTGGAGAGGATCAGGTTTCATATCTGGTGTCTGAAGACTAGCTGGGGCTTGGGGGGGGGGGTGATGAGTCTTTAGGCATGGCAATTCAAGCAGCAAAGGCAGAGCCTTATGGAGTAAGTTTACTTCTTCCTCTAGAGTCTCAGCCTTTGCCATAGCAGGTCCCATCTATAAGACCCATCTTCTTGTGTGCTTGGGGAATCTGGACCCAAGCAGGCAGCTTGCAGCTGTGAGTGTACTTGTTACCAGCTGAGTTGGTGGCACATTGCTCATTTCAGACACAGGCAGGCAAGGACACAGTGTCCAGTGACCTGAGTCTCTTGGCATCTAGACAGAATGGTTCTATGTCTCCGACTGCAGGGGTGTGCCAGTGGCTCTCCCTGCATGGCCGCAGTGCCAGAGCCTTCTGATATCTGAGTGTGACTCCAGTCACTGCAACAGTGATTTCTCAAACTCATCGTTTCAACAAATGAAATACATATTTAAAGATCATAAAACATGAATTGTGTCAGGTTCACTGATATGGACATAAAAACACAGGAGACGCAGCAGCAGTTGCTCGGGTAAGAAAATATTTTGTAGCCACAAGCAAGCACCACAGCAGGGTTATGTCCATGGTCTTGTAGGCTAAAAGTTTGGGGTCCAGGTTTAATGGGCTGGACTCTTCTGAAACCTCTCTCTGTAGGCTTGTAGATGCTGTCTTTTCCCTGTTTCCTCATGTGATCTTCTCTCTGTGTCTGTCTGGTCTACACAAGGCAGTCAACACCTGCAACTTCTCTGCCATTAGAAAGACATGGCTTCAGGGCTGGGGGTGACTCAGAAGGTAGAGCCAAAGGCACCACATATAAACTAGGTGTGGTATCCTAGTACTTGAGAGGCAGAGGCAAGAGGATATAAAGTTCAAGGTCATCCTGGCCTAAATTGTGAGTATGAAGCTACATGAGATCTCACTTCAAAAAAAATAAAATAAAATCTTACAAAGAAAGACATGGCTATACCACCTTGCACTATAGAAGCCTTGTAGCCTGGGGCTTTTTGTGTGGACACTGCTCTATGATGTGGGCATGTCCACTTCTTATGCCAGCTGAGGGTTCCTTCCTTCCTTCCAGAACCAGAGGGAGGTGAAGCCTCATAGCCAGCCTAGCAGGCAATGTCACTCCACATGGCTCAGTAGTCTGGCTTTGGCTACAGAGAAGTTTAAAGAACACAATGGAGCTACTCCTGGATTTGTGTGGGCTCTTCACTCTTCACAGAACACCAGGAGGCTGTTGATCCACGTGCTTGCTGATTATGCTTCAGGCTCAGTGAGCGATTTGACTTCAGGGCTGATGTTTAATGATGGGAAGTGGAAGTCAAGCTGGCAAGACTCAGTTGGCTTCACTGCAGTGCTCTGAGCCCTAAGTCCCTTTGTAGCCCAACCTTGGGAATCAGCTTGGGGCTGGGACCAAAACAGTAGGGTGCACTTAAGTCTCCTAAAACTCACTGGAGTTTGAAGATAAAACATGCCAGGTGGGCACGCTGCATGCTGGACACCCTCAAACATCCGCCTGCCTGTTTGTGTTTCTGTGCCTTCCTTGTGCTGCTAATGAGTGGTTCAGGAATGCTGTGGTGTCTGGTTTGTGTCTGTTGAGTTTCCTTAGAACTCCTCGTTATCACTAACCAGAGGTCTTTCTATCCTGCATCATCTGGCTAACTTCCTGAGGCTCAAATATGTTCCGTTTGTTGAACTATGTAAAACTTTAGCATGAACACAAACTTGTAACTCCAAGAGTTACATGTGCTGGCAGGAGGATGGAATACTCCAGAAGGACTAGGAAGGGATAATGGCTATCAGTCTGTCCAGAATGCCAGTAGCTTTTCTGGCTTCTACCATACAATCTCTTCCTCTGCCAACTGGATGTGGGATAGTTGATGGAGCCACTGCCCAGGGAAAAGTACAGGCAGGTGAAGACAGGTACTACCAAGCTCCCCATACTATCTGTGGAGAGAGACAGGTGCTGGTTTTGATGACCACCCTTACCTTCAGTTCTGCATACTGTACAGAAATGCCAGCTCCCAGGGGGTGGAGGGTTCCCTTACAGCCAGAAGAGAAATGCATTTTTTGTTGGTATTGTCTCCTCTCTATGGAAGAAGCTGCACTGGTCTTTCAGCGAGAAGGAAATGGGACTATGTTGGCACCTACTTTGTTGCTAGAAACTAGTGATGGCTTCTGCTTTGAAATGGTAACTAAAGCCTCAAAGCTGAGGCCTGTGTGTTCTGCACCATCCCGTTCTGAAGTGGGCTGGAGGGACCTGCTGCATGAGCACAGAGCCACTGCCATGGCAACCCTCTGGTCAGATCCTGGGGGAGCAGAATTCCGCAGCAAGATGGTGCTGGCACCTTATGCCCTGTCAGGTTTGGTGTATGCTGGGGATGTGGGATCTGCCCCTGATGCCTGTTGGAGCAGGTGGATGGAGAAGGGCATCTGCAATGTTGATGGCATCCTCACATAGAACATGATGAGCTCATCTGTGGTCAAGGTGGAAGGGATAGGATCGACCCACAGGACTGGTTTGTCTCAAGTAGGCTGTCAGTGGATAGAGGAGCGAAGCGACAAACAGGGCTGGGGAGGGAGTCTGCAAGCACACACAGCATACAACTGTCCACAAAGGGAGACCACAAGAGGAGCCACAAGAGGTGCTGGGGATGCAGCCAGCAACGACAACAGACAGACAGGAAGACTCACAATGGAGGGGAACAATGAAGAAGGGAGAATGACCTGCCCCTCTCTCCAGCACTATTCACATAACCTAGCCAGGTCCGGGAGAAGAGAGACGTGTACATAGGTGCTGCTAGGCCGGTTGGCTTCCCTTCTACTTAGGTGTGGCTGGTGGTAATCTGCTGAGGAAGAGAGCAGACATGACATGCTGCGGTGTGATGGAAAATATTACTACCTTGTGCCCATAAGCACACTGGTCACACCTGACTCTTGGCCCTTGACACTATTGTGCAACTTCCCTGAGTGTCTCTTTAAGCCTCAAACTGAGCATTGTATATGAGTGGCATCTTTCAGCCAAGTCTAGCAGATATATTTTCACATACAGAAAGCTCAACCTTCTCACTATTGAATTTTACAAAAATAATTCCAGTTGGAGGCCTGCCTTTTCCATCTGGACGAGTCAATCAATTAATGTCAACAAATCAATTAAAGTTTACATGAAAATTACCCTGGTGGCCACCGAGGGTTCACCGGGGAGTTCTGATACAGCTGGTTGTTAACAGCACCATCAGCTAAGTTAAGGAAAGTGCCTCAGCGATGACAACTGGCTGAGCCCCACGTGAGCACTCATGGCCATCCACACATCTGTGTCCCTCAAAGATGGCATCTGTTGGTGGTGTCTTATTTTCCTTTTGACATTGCTTTTAATAAAAGCTCTTTGGTCATAATTCATTGCTCACCATTGGTGCATTTGTGATAACTTGCAGGAATGCCACCTGGGTTGGGGTCATCATATAAGCCCTCTACCCTACCTCTCCTTTAGCTCCAAGAGTACATTGCAATAGGTTCTATAGTCTCTTATCTCTACTGAGATGGTGCATTTAGGCACCTCTGAGTCCATGGTAAGTAGGCATTTGTATTCAAACTTAGACATGGCTCAGAACAGAGCTGGGCTCAATTTGATGAGCATAAGCAGTTTGGTTCACATGAGCCTCTGAGTTTTGCCCTCATGGCACAGTATACACAGGCTTTGTATGTCCACTGTGCTGCTTAGGAGGTATTGAATGACCAAAGCCACCCTCACTTTCTTTAGAAACAAGTGGACAAACTGCTAGGAAGGTTCACCTGCAGCTGATTCTCCTCCCAGCCTCCCATCACCTATACACACCACTTTATGGAAAAACCTAGTTGCTTGCCAACTGGGAAGAGAGTTGAGTGGCCTAGAATCAGGAGAAAAGAGAGTGAAGGCATAAAGTGGGAAATAGAAAGAAGCCCCACAGTGCTGAGGAGAACATGTGAGTATAAGGTAGGTGCCAACAGAGGCATCGTCTCTTCAAAGGCCTGTGAAGTGTAAGGGTACTGAGTGAATAACTCTATACTACTGAACTTGAGGAGACTTAGGGTTAGGTCCTGTGACCTCTGATTAGCACATTTTCATCAGTGATCATTAGGCAACCTTATTTCATAGGTGTTTTTGCTCTAAGATACCTTATTTAGTATCTTCTATTGCTTCATTAGTGTGGGACCCCCCCCCACCAAGAGTACTGTAACAGAGTGGAGGTGGTACATAGCAGTTTAGACTTCATCAGCACAGAAATTGCTTAGATGGTTTGAAGTAAAATTCCTCAGCTTTACCATGGTATGAAATCAGTACACATTCAGTAGGATTTTAAGTTTTGATCTTGTCCCTGGTTGGTGTCATGCAGTACAGCACTCCATGGTGCTGGGCAGTTGCGCTGAGATGAATTTCCCATCAGCCACACATTCTCCAGGGACATGTGATGCTCTGTGTCATGCAGTGTTGTAAGCCATGGAGGTCAGCAGGTTGAGTGAAGTGCATTTATGTGAGATGCATTTTTTAACTTATAGTATTTTCCATTGTAGTGAGGAGTATGTCCCCAACATGTGCCAGTCCTCAATTTGAGCTTTAGGTTTGCTCCTTAAATCTTTTATTACCATGAGCCATGTGTGGTGGCTGCATGCATACCTGTATTTCCAGTACTCAGGAAGCTGACACAGGAGGATGACAAGCTAAAGGCTAGCAAGGCTCTATCTTAGGAAGGAAGGAAGGAAGGAAGAAAGAAAAAGAAGAGAAAAGAAACACTCTTATTAATTTTTTCCTATCATGTGACAGGGCAAAGGTGATGTTTAGGTTTTCTGATGATGGTTCAATCTGGAAAAAGAAGTCAAATCAAACAGACTTTTTCATGAAATAATGTCAACACACCCAGAAAGTGCTGAAAGTAATGAAAAGAATTTTAATGTACTGAAAAAAAAAACTTTACAGAAATGAAATTGTACTGTCTTCACCTTAAGTAGAAGCAATTGAAAGCTCAGCTGAACAGATCTCTTTCAGGATTCACTTTAATGAATAAATAAACACATTGTAAGATTGGAGCTGGTTAAGCCATTCCCTTGTAATACAGTTTGGCTCTCAATTTATGTAGCAATTTCCCTTTTTTACTTACTTGGTAGAAAATGGCTGTAGAATTGAGCGCATGTTACACATTAAGAGATCTGCTGAAATTCTGGGCAGTCACATAAGTTCAAGGAGAGGGTGCTGGGCCCTCAGGCCACTGTCACCAACTGGGTCAGGAAGCACAAAGGTTGGCTTCAGAAAAGGATGAAGATTTTGGAACAATAACCTCTGTGACCAATGCTCATACCTGGGAGACCAGTGCTATGTCACTTTCTGGCAACCTAGAGCTATGTAAATCTGACTGACAGTTCTTACTCATACTGAGGGTTTGTGTTTGGGACACTTTGGTTCCAGAACTTTTTCAAACATATTTTTATTATTTATTTATGAGAGAGAGAGAGAAAGAAAGAGAGAGAGAGGGAGAGGGAAGAAGAGGGAAGGAGGGAAAGAGAGAATTGGCACACCAAGGCCTCTAGCCACTGCAAAGGAACTCCAGATGCATGTGCCACCTTGTGCATCTGGCTTATGTGGGTCCTGGGGAATGCAACCTGGGTAATTTGGCTTTGCAGGAAAGTGCCTTAACCACTAAGCCCTTCCTCCAGCCCTGGGTCCAGGACTTTCCACTGGATGAAAGCGTGTTGGATAGAAGGTAAATGGCTGTGGTGAACATGTTGGCAAAGAGTGTTTAATTGCTGAGTGGACAGTGAGCACCAGCAGATTAGTTTCCTGGTCCTTTGTGATAAACAGATACATGATTTGAACAACCCCCAAGGGGAGGCTGTCTTTGCAATGAAGTGGAAATTGTGCATTGCTGGGAAGGTTCCACTTTATGGAAAAAATGTGGAGAAGTAAGATACGACCCTGAAAAGGGGAATATAATGACCTAGAAGAATTAGACCTGATAAGAAATGCAAGGATATGTGTGTTCTGGGACAGGGAACCACTGCCGTTGACCCTCTCCAGCAGGCTGAGTGCAGACTGGCTATAATTGGCCATAGCCCTCTGTTCTCGGTGACAGTGCTTTGACTTAGTTTCCTCTGTGTATGGTTCGACATCCAGGATGTAGTCTCCTCTCCATCCTCTCATCCAGAATATTGCCATTCATCATTGAGCAAGGCCCTCAGCCCCTGGCTCTCAGTTTGCCTTTGGTTCTTGTGAAAACTGTGCTTCACTTTAACTCCTCAAGGACACCCACTAGAGTATGTTCTAGAATGATTCATGGTGTTTCCATTCAGGCCACGATGCTTATTCATCATGAAACCATCCATCTAAATTCTTGTTCTTTGTGGGTGTGAGGGGTGTGCAGATAGTCTCCCTGAGACAGCAGGGTTGTTTTTTGTTTCTTGTTTCTTGCTAAGTTCTGCCTTCTGCTGACCAACTCTGATCTCCTGTAACCCCAGCAAGGGCAATCCCACCTGTATCTCCCACATCTTCCCTCAATGATGTCATTCCATAGGGACCATCAGTGGCAAATACAGGATGAACATGCCTCAGAAGGGTGCAATTCTGACCTGCAAGAATCAGATCCTTCCTGAAGACACATGAAATCAGGAAGCTGGGGTCGGGCACATACACCTTCACTTCTATATATAACTAATTGCTGATTTTGCTGGACTGAAACCTGAAGCGAGCTTGGAGACAGCATGGCTTTACTTCTCTGCTTATTGTGTGTGAGTGATATCCACCACTGGCTCTGGAGAGATAGTCCTATTGCCTTGCCCAGTGCCTCCAGGCTGTGCTATTCAGCTCAGATGGTGCCTTTGGAGTTCTCTGGCACTGGAGCCTCTGAGAAAGTAAGCCCAGCCTTGGGAAGAAATACCTACAATATATTGTGGGGCAGGGAGCAGACAAAGGGCAAATATGAGACCAGTGCCTGGTGCAGTAGGAAGCCACCATGTCCCTGCACACAGGAGCAAAGTTGTTGGAGCCCAGAAGAAGCATGAACCCCCGAGGAGAGAACCCTTGTGTTAGTCAGCATTCTACACAGAACAAAGCCAAGGAAGGAGTGTACATTCATGCATGTATGTACATATCTGTGTGAATATATTAAGGAATTGGAAGCTCATAGAATTGTGGAGGCTTAGCACATACAAAACCCACAGAGTTGATTGATTCTTTCTAGGTTCTGAAGCCAGCAGGCTGTTGCAGAGCCAGGCACAGCCAGTGCCCCAGCTTCAGGGCCTTCAAATAGGGAAAAGCAACACAAAGAAAAACACTCTTTATTCAGTCAGGAAAGGTTTTTGTTCCATTTAGGTTTCATCTGATTGGGTAAGTCCTACCTCCCTTAACTAAGGACTGTCTGTTTACTCTGTCCACTAATTAAATGTGAATTTCATCCAGAAATGCCCTCACTACACACACTATTAATGTTTGACCAAGTGTCTGAGTCCCTGGTACGCTTGATATGTAAGATTTTCTAGCAATGCCACCCATGTCTTCCTTATCCAACAAAGCTCTATAGAGATGCAGTGTTAGCTGCGTGCGTGTGTGTGTGTGTGTGTGTGTGTGAGAGAGAGAGAGAGAGAGAGAGAGAGAGAGAGATCTACGTCCAGTTGGTTCTCTCAGCCTCACATTGCCTGTGGATGCCATATAATGGATAAACCCCAGTTGAATATCAATTTGGAGGAGACCCAAGTGACCATAAACAAGGATAAAGGAGAGAGTGAAGGCACATGGTGGGAGAGAGGGAGGGAGGAGGAAGCCCCACAATGGTGAGGACTACATGTGAACACAGGGTAGGTACCAATAGCAGCACAACTTCTAGGTACTGTAAAGCCCTCATGGTTGCTCAGCCGACAACCCTATACCACTGCTCCTAGGGAGACTCAGGATGAAATTCTATGACCTGGTCAGCATATTTTTTATCTGTGTAACATTAAGGAACCTTGTTTCATATGTGGTTTTTTTAAAAAAATTTTTATTTATTTATTTGAGAGTGAAAGAGAGAGAGAGAGAGAGAGAGAGAGGGAGAATGGGTATGCCAGGGCCTCCAGCCACTGCATACGAACTCCAGATGTGTGTGCCCCTTTGTGCATCTGGGCTTTAATGTGGGTTTTTTTAATTTATTTATTTGAGAGTGAAAGAGAGAGAGAGAGAGAGAGAGAGAGGGAGAATGGGTATGCCAGGGCCTCCAGCCACTGCATACG
Organism: Dipus sagitta; assembly: GCA_036346955.1. Lineage (NCBI taxonomy): Eukaryota > Metazoa > Chordata > Mammalia > Rodentia > Dipodidae > Dipus > Dipus sagitta. The sequence goes on from CM070783.1 coordinate 39,750,036, forward strand.
AACTCCAGATGTGTGTGCCCCTTTGTGCATCTGGCTTTATGTGGGTTCTGGGGAATTGAACCTAGCCCTCATATGTGGTTTTGTTAAAAGGTACCTTATTTACCTTATCTTTTCGGTTCATCTGCATTGAACTTCCCTTCAACAGCACCATAACTTACATTGAATGCTGAGGCTTCTACACATGTGTTGTCTTCATAAGGCATACCACAGCCTTCATGTGTTTAGGAACTATGCCTGGGGGACTGTGTGAACAGTGAAAGTTAACGTGCCACCAGTAAATGAGACACTGTACAGTGGGAGCTGCTATGGGAACAGGGCACATCTTCCTTGCCCTGACTGGAGCATCTGCACAGTGTTTGCCTGGTTCTCTCCATCCTGCTCAGGTCCATGACTACTTGAGTGCAAGCCTGGGGTTATAAATAAATGTTAGTGAGCAGTAACTATAAGTACAGAGTCTGAAACTGAGAAGAGTCAACTGTGTCTGCAGAATGGGCTGACAGAATGGAGGGAAGAGGTGGGCAGAGAAGAAGCCTGGGGCTCACCTGCCGAGAGGGAGCAGTGAAAGGTGGTAGGGTAAGCAGCCTGCAGGGGTTGGTTCATGCTGTGAGGAACACACACCTCCCAACACACACATGCACCTATTAGATGCTCAGTGGCTCTGAAAAAGTAAAGTGTATCCTTCAGTGAAAAAGGCCTTTGTCCTCATACGAAGGGGGTGAGGGAACTATTGCTTGTGTGGATGAGTCATCTGGCTCCAGTGTCAGTCACCCTGCAGGGCTGGGGACTAAACCTTGGGTACTGTCCTCAAGTGGGAAGGATGGTGGGAAGGTACTTGGCTCATCAGTGGTCCACAAACCTTGATCACCATGGGATGGCCATTTCTATTTATTTATTTAGTTTTATTTTTATGACAACTTTCATAGTTATAGACAATAAACCATAGTAATCACCTCCCCCCACATATTGCCCTTTACAGCTCCACTCTCCATCATATCCCCTCCCCCGCTCAATCAGTCTCTTTTATTTTGTATGTCATCATCTTTTATTCCTATTATGATGGTCTTGTGTAGGTGGTGTCAGGCACTGCAAGGTCATGGATATTCAGGCCATTTTGTGTCTGGAAGAGTGCATTGGAAGGAGTCCTACCCTTTGGGCTCTTACATTCTTTCCATCACCTCTTCCACAATGGACCCTGAGCCTTGGAAGGTGTGATAGAGAAGTTTCAGTGCTGAGCACTCCTCTGTTACTTCTTCACAGCACTATGGTGTCTTCTGGCTCCTCCCAAGGTCCCTGCTTTCTGAAAAGAGAAGCTTCTCTAACCAAAATTGAGAGTAGTATTAATATATGGGTGTGAACATTATGAGAAGTGCTTACAAGGCAGTTTGGTGAGCATAATATCTACATTTAGGCAGACACCAGCAGACATTACACCCCTAGGCCTCATGACTTGCCCTGCCATAGGTTTTCAGTATCAGGGATTTATTCCCTCCCATGGAGCAGGCCTCCAGTCAAATTAGAGGGCGGTTGGTTTCCTCCATTACAAGCATGCCGCTGTTGCACCCATTGGCTCCTTTGGCCTGGCTGGCCAAATTTAAGGCTTCCAGTGTCCACTGTTCTTTATCTACACTGGTGAATTCACTCTCTCCCATGGAGCTGCATACAGCATAGTTTTTCCAGCTTTCTTTCAGCTGTTCTACATGGAGAAGGTTTTCAGCTCAGCTCCAGCAGGAATTCTCAGTGACCTTGCAGCCCAAGCATGGTCTTTAGCAATAGGGTCTTACCATTTATTCCTGGTAGGAAACCAAGAGTCTCAGCAATGGCCTATAATGTTTTGGGGGCATCAGGGACCTCCCTGGCCAACTACTCACTTTAAGGTATGAGGATGGCCATTTCTTAGTGGTTACCCTTCCCTTTAGCAGATGTTTATGAACTCTGACTGTCATTCTGTCTGCAAAGGGAGAAAACTGGTAATTGTGCCTTTTCCTCCTGAGCCCTGTGCTTCCATAGTTTCTGGTATTGTCTGGGTAGCTCCTTCCAGTCTGGGCATTTCTAGCTCCTGTGAGTGGCTACCATCAGTAGGGGCCTGAGCATGGAATGCAGGCAGGAAAGGGATGGAAAACCACAGAGAGAATGGAGATGAGAATATATGTATATGTATATGTATATGTATATATATATATATATATATATATATATATATATATATATATAATTTATTTCAATAGCATACAAGTAACTAGGCTTCATTATGATGTTTTTAAAACAAATATTTTTTGTTTCCTTTTCCTTCCCTTCTATATCCCTGTCTTAATGTGGATATGCTGGCAAGTGGTACTTAAGTGACCTGGAGTCTGGGACCATGTGATCATGGGGCTTGGGAAGTAAGAGGGAACTGGAGTGCAGTAGAGAGTTTTGAGCGAAGGAGCAAGAGGGAAGGAAGACAAGGCACACAGTCTCCCTGAAACCTCCACATGAACCCAGCCTGAGAACAGCGGGGTTTAGGCACAGATTCATTTACAATCCTTAGGTCTCCAGATCAGAAATGTGTTATTTGGTGATTTGCTCCATTGGGAAGAGAAAATGAATGCAGACTGCACAAAACTTTATATGTTAAGCTCACGATTTAGCAGCTGTGTATCAAAGTCCAATATGGTCCAGGCCTTGGAGTTACCATGACACAGTGGCTTGAAGTGACAGTGATGCAAATCCCCTTCAGCACCAATTGGTGTTCACAGACATAGAACTGGGTGCAAGCCTATGTGACATGTGTGCACTTACATAACTGTGGGGGGTGTGTGTGTGTGTGTACCTATGGATGTGTGTGCATATGGTGGGTAGACCTGATCTGGGGAGCACAGTGGCTTCCTAGGGTTGTTTTCTTGCTCACTGATAGTGTCATCTTGTTGGGAGCATGCTGTCTTCTCTCTATTTTTAAAAAATATTATTTATTTATTTGAGAGAGAGAGAGAGAGAGAGAGAAACTAGGGGTGTTCAAGGGCCTCCTGCTACTCAAATAAATTCCAGTCCCATGTTCCACTTTGTGCATTTTTGGCTTTATGTAGATACTGAAGAATTGAATCCAAGTCATCAGGCTTTGAGTGCAAGTGACATTTAACTGCCTGAGCCATCTCTCCAGCCCGAGCATGGTTTCTTGTGCTCGTATGCATGGGAAGGTATAGCTGAGTCTCTGGTCTCAGAGCAAAAACAATGGATACTTGTTCCCCATCTCTCTGCACTCAGCATCACCTTTTTGTTGGCTTTCCCTATGACGAGTTCTGCAGTTGTATGTTTGGTAGAACACTGATACAAAGTGGGACAACTGAGGCACAGAGTTACAGTCTACTAGCAGGAGCACACAACTCCCTGAACCTCAGCAGAGCCATGTCCTGTGTTTCTTGTTCTGCTGCTAGGGTCCTTATCAAATAGTGAGGTGCTGAATATCATATGGACACAGCAATTGATTTTCCTGCAACTTCACTGTCCACAGGTGTATGGGACTCACTCGTGGGAGTGGAAGGATCCTCAGGGAAGATGGACATTTATTTACATCAGTACACATGCAACCTGGATGTCTATAATGAAATTCTGCCAGGAATGGGCATAACATCTATAAGAAATGGCCATATTCTGTCACCAGTCTTGTTTTGTAGTCTTTGCTACCACAGCCATGGAATAGAAATGAGGATTGATGAAACAGGTCAGATGCCCTCCCAGTATATCCACAGAGTCAGCTGGTCAAAGCCCACCCTCTGAGGGTCTGCCTTCTCTAGTGATACTGACTACAGGCTAGATCCTCCTTACACAGGCACTTGGAAGGGCCTTGGGAGGCGTCCCCAGGAACAGGTTGACAAGGCTTTCTTCCTGAAGCTGTTCCCAAGTAGAAGTGCCAATCTGGGTGATCTCCCTTGCTCTGTGGCAGCTGACACCTGTCCCCTGACACTGCCCATACTAGCATCAGCATTACTTTTCTCATGACATCATCTTTCACACTCCCAGCAAGTCTGCACGGGGAGATTCCACTCTTGGAGTCAAGATAGTTCTCTTCCTGGACACTTCATACTCAGTGTTTAGAAAGCTGAGCCCTGTTCCTGCTTCTTAGTGTGCAGTGATAATACCGAAAAGCAGGCTAAACTTTGAACCATTGCAGTCCCTCCTCTATGGACTTCATGGTCTCTCCTATTACTCTCTGCAGGAGCTGCACCCTTGACAGTAAGACTTGGAACCAAGTGGTACCGACACTAGGATGAGGTCTGTTGTTTGGACATTGTCTTTTGCAGGTTTAATAGTGTATATAATACTTAAAAATTATTTTATTTTTGTTTATGAGAGACAGAGAATGGGTGCACCAGGGCCTTCAGCCATTGCAAACAAACTACAGCTGCATGTGCCAGCTTGTGCATCTGGCTAATGTGGGTCCTGGGGAATTGAACCTGGGTCCTTTGGCTTTGCAAGCAAGTGTCTTAACTGCTAAGCCATCTCTCCAGCCCAGAGTGTATAATTCAATTTTACATCCTCATTATGATTTCAATCTAAAATGTTGTATTTTAGGGTGTCATCTGATAGGTGGTTACAATGTCATAACTACTAACCAACTCCCCTCCTCCAGCTAATGAGCCAATATATCCTTCTTTCTTATTGGTTTTGGCTGTCACATGAGTCCCCCGATCATAGCCACAAACTATCACAAGAAGAAATTTTACTCTCTGAGCTCCACAAATTGAGGCTGTTTCTCATTGAGCTACTCAGATGCATTGGGTCATGAGGCCCTTTTTGTGTGAGCCCTATAGCTGATAAACTTCCTGTCCTGGTAGGGAGAGAGTGGCTGAGGGCCCATACAGTAATCCTGCACCTTTGTGAGCTCTTAAGGATCCAACAATCAAGCTGGCAGGGGTGAACTTTTTACATTTTCCCAGGCTGTGCATGAGGTTTCCCACAGCTATTGGGCAACTTTCCTGGTCCTTGTGAGTCTGTGGCATTGAAATTTGTACTGGACAAAAGCACAGTTTGGGGCATCACTGAAGTTCTCACCTCTTGTTGAAGAACAGGTCATGAGCATGGGACATAGGCTTCTGCCAGCTTAGCCAGGCAGAGGTGTCTTCATGGAGCCATCCCTGACTTTGCACAGCTGGGTTGGGTTTGCTGGAATTCTTTCTCACATGGGGCTACCTGAAGTGCTGTTTCCTCTAACCCCCATTGCTATCTGGGGAGGTGCCTCGTGGCTGTCCTCTTTCCACTCTATTGATCTCATCCATAAGGCAGGATTTCCATCCCAGAGCATTTCTTTCCTCTGCAAAACTCTAATGACCTTTGCAGTGGTTTCCATAAGTCCTTCAGGCCTTAAATCCTTTCTCAAGAAAGGTCAATGATTCAGGGGCAAGAACCCCCTGTGGATGCCCAGAGAGGAGATCTGAAGGTTTATGCTAGCTCAGAGGTCTGCGAGGAAGTATGTCTCAGTGGGTCTTAGAGCACTAGGTGGGCTATGTTTCCACTCCCCATTTCCCAGTGGGAACTCAGAGCAACTCATGCTAACCTTGACCTTTATAATTCAAGATAAAAAGAAGAGAATGGGGTAATATCTGATATTTCTAACAGGTTTAAGGGGTTGATGCAATCCTTCCTTCTTCCCCCCTCTCTCTTTCTGTCTCACTCTGTTATCTTTAGAATTGTTGGTTTGAAAGCCAGGAGAGAGCCTGATTTGCAGTTGCTCAGTTTATGGTAATTTGACTACTCTATGCCAGAACGTCCTCTTAGATATTCTGATCCTGACAGGAACTTTTGTTACTTCGGTAGACAGGCTCATAGACCTGAGCAATATAAGAAGGGCCTTCTGCACACCCATGACCCTCACTACTCCTTAGCTGTCTTGGGGACCACATCCCCTCATTTTCTAATGTCTCTTCACCTCTCTGTCTTCCTTGTCAGTTCCTGGATTTGAAGCGATCACCCATTTTAAAGCCTGTATGTCCCAGGGAGATGTCTGAAATGCAGAAACCTAGGCTTTGGGAGGATAGATAGATGTACCCACAGGGAAAGCTATGCACCAAGTGGAGAAAGCAGTGACCAGCAGTGGCCAGACAGTTAGTTCCCCAGTGGGCAGGGAGCCTGGTGCAGCCAGGGGCAGAGAAAACCCAAGCCAGACCTCAGAGAGACAGAGCTTCAGGGAGGGACTATCTATCAGTGGAGTCCTGGAGCCAGGGTGGGTGAGGCAAAATTCAGGCTGCAATGTTTCAATCTGGGATTTTGGGTGAGTCATTAAATTATTACAGAAGACAAATATGGCAAACACACAAAGGATCTGTTAGTAAAAATTTATTTCAAGCCCATTATTTATGGAATGTGCAAGAATTCCCAGAAGATGGACATGTGGGGTATCAGGATAGGGATGCTACCATGGCTCTGGGGTTTGGGGTCCAGGGTGAATCCTCTAGATCTCATGGTAAGTGCATGGAGCTATGCACCAGGACCATGCCAGCATTGGTTTCCTTACCTTCAGTTCCCAAGAGCCTTTGTGAAGCCAGGTGACCTGATCTCACATCTGCTTGAATGCCATTTAACAAGTCATAGAACAAGTAGAATCAGACGTGGTCCTAAGATGAGGCAATTCTATCTGGCTCAAAGTTTACCATCTGCTGACCACTTACCGTCCTCCCAGAGGTACCTGTTTTCTCTCGTTCTAATGAGTATGTGCTCTAGCCAGCTCACAACACTTGTGGGTTCTGTTTGCCCCAGCAGCTTAGCTCCTGCCCTTCTGAGTCTCCTTGCCCTTCACTATACCACCTGCTACAGAGCACCCCCTGAGGTGTCCTCTGTTCTCTCAATTAGGCCTCACTATTCCTCTTAGGGCTTTTTGAGGTCTGTTATTCTGTCAACAGATATGAATTATCTACAAAAACAAAAAAGAAAAAAGAAAAGAAAGATGCTGCTGTCCCTCATGGCCCAAGGCAGTTGCCAGCAGGGACAGCTATAATTCTTCTGCAGGGAGGACGCTGGCCAGGCCAGCCAGGTGCCCAGGTGAAAGAGGGACTAGGGCTCAGTAACAGCACTGCCAAGCTCTGTCCATGGGGATTGTCAGCCTGAGTGGTCTTCCCAACTTGTAAGAGGGTCAGAGGACTCCCCCTCAGGTGCGATGGATCTCAGAAAAATGTCAAGACCCAGCTGGGAGAATCCCAAGATCTGACTTTCAGTGGTGCCCTCCCATGCCTGGGAAGGAGCTGCCACCACAGTCCAGGTGTTCTCAGGTGATGGATGAGACCTGCTTGGGGTCCCAAGATATTTCAGCACAGCTGTCCTGGCAGGTTGTTCATCAGTGAAGGACACACTCCGCCGTCATGAGACTTCTCACACAGGGAGGTGTGAGTCCACCACACAGGGTGAGTTCAGGGCTGCATAGGGTCTATAACCACTCAGTTAGCAGACCTAATATTAGGTGATGTGGTTGAGAGGAACACTGTGCTCAGTGTGTGGAGGTCTATGGTCCCTGCATGCCTATGTTTATCTTGCACCTTGAAGTTACACACACACACATACACACACAATGTTTTATAATGATGCAAGCATAATGCCTTCGGACTTATCTATGAGAATCATACTGAGAATTCAAGGTATGGGTGTGAAAGCAGCAGTGAGAATTTCAAAGCAGGAAGGACTCTGAAGAGCCTGTGTGTGTGTGTGTGTGTGTGTGTGTGTGTGTGTGTCTTGCACATCCCTAGCAGGAATGCAGTTCTAACCATCCCTGCAGAGCCAGGTCTAGAGGTGCTCTTTCATCTCATGGCTTCCTCTCTCTTTCTTTAGCTTTCATTTTCTCATTTAAAAGTATGCTCTACATGTAGAAAGAGTTGTATTGTATCAAAGGAGGAATGGGTAACAGAGCCAAGAGTTAAGACTATAAAAATGTCTTATTCTTGGCCCTGTTACCAACCCATCTACAAATTATTTCTTTGTTCCTGTGTCCCAGTGATAAAATACCAGTTATTCTCACAAGCAGCAGCATCTAAAAGCTGTCTTCTCAACCGAGGAGTGCATGTTATATGATTCTGTGGGTGAACCCGAAACTGGCAAATGAAGTCATTCGCCTGGGTGGGGGATACTCATGTGTTTACAGGTATGTGTATTGACAGGTGTCAAGAAGCATGTCATTTCTAGGGAGGGGGAATAATTCAGTTGGTAGAGTGCTTATCTAGCATGTACAAGGCTCTGGGTTCAATTGCCAGGACTGCTTAAGTTGGGCATGGTGGTACACAAGCATAATCCCAGCACTCAGTAGGAGGAGACAAGAGGATCAGATGCCCAAGGTCATCCTTGCCTGAATAGCAAGTTTGAGATCAACCTGGGTTACATGAAACCCTGCCTCTAAACAACAACAAAGAAGTAGATCTGCTATAAAAAAAAAGCACTCATAAATCTCCGCTTGTCAAGGTTGTATATATGTACAGATCACCTAGGGATCGAGTTAAAATGCAGATACTGATCCGGTAGGTCTTGCTGTGATCTAAACATCTATGTCTCTGGAGAGAACCCAGTTGTTGGCAATGCTGGGCCCACAACCATGGCCTGGATAACAAGGAGCCAGGTGACACATGCCCTGGAACATGGACATGCTTTGTTAGCTCCTGCCATATACCCTAACTGTGCCATATGCAGGGAGAAACGAAAATAATCATCCTAGAGATTAGAAGTCCCCAGGAGAGAACAGTGACAGAGCCATAGCATGGAACTGGCAGGGGTTTGTGGGGAGTAAAGAAAGGATAGTCATGTTGGGGACTCTGGAGTTGGAGCTCATTACAGTGGGCCTGGGCTTGAGTCCACTTTGATTAGTTTATGGATGTGAATCACTGAGCATATATATGTCTTCAGTCTGGGAAAAGAGGACAAAGAAAAGGTTCTGTGTATGCATATGTACACAATGTAATAGTTCATGTATGTGGTTTTGAGAACAGAGGGATGTGCTGCCCAATAATAAAGCCCCTTTGAGGGTGGTTTATTCCCACATCTTTGGCACTATATCCTTGGTGTATGCTTGGAAACAGGGCTCATGATGGATGAGGTATGGGGGTGGGAGCAGAAGTGAGAAGAAGAGGTTCCTATGGGCAGTCGAGTGGAAATAAGAGATAACTCCAGATTTACAAGGCTGAGCTGAATTATGAATGGCCTTGAACGCCAGTCTTCTGCAGAGGTTGGACTTGGTCCCAGGACCTACAGGGCTATGCTTTCTCAGAACAGGGAGCAACAGATGAAAACGGTCCTCCAGTAAGATTAATCCAGGAGGGATGACAGTTCCATTGTCATGTGTGGTCATTTGTTTGTTAAATGAAGCCGTAATTGCAGTCATTAGGGTCTGTGGATGCATCGTGGAGTGTCAGACTGAGCTGGACTGTATGAGCTCCCTGGTCCATCAAGGACATGAGCCAAATCAGTGTTTCCACTGACTGGCATTTCAGTCCTGAAATAAGGCCTCGTGGTCTGTATCACCATTCTTCTTAAGAGGAGCACATCTTATTCTTGTACAGGAATTATTGGTGTAAAAGTCCTGGCATAGTTGGGTCCAGCTTGACTTTGACTTTGGTTCAGGGTGCATGCAAATCCAGGCAGAGTGAATGGAATTGGTGTAGCTACCATTTAGATATAGAGTCTGGCTGGATAGACTCTGAGGACTTTCCTGTGGGCAGAGAAATTTTGTCAGTTAAAAGGGAGGACCCCAGGCCCTGCTGATGCCCAGAAGCCTGGCAGGTTCCATTCTTAAAAAAAAAAAATCCCCAGTGCTGTTGTACAACACAGATATCATGTAACCATACTTGGCCCATAACAGCCTTTTCTCCATTTCATCAGGATGTCCAGATGTGGGGATAGGAGCATATGACCATAGTCCTGATTTTGAACATTCTTGGTGTCTTCATTTCCAAGCTCTTTTAGTTATGTAGAACATGGGTGCTATGAGCTTCATTCACTCAGACAGAATAAGAAATAAAATCTTAGGTAGACTTTATTTTCCTTTCAAAAATAGAGATCTTGGGGATTTTATCTGCAAAGTAAGCAAACATTTCAGTCAGCCTTCTCAATTAAAGTGATTGTCATAGCTTTGAAAAAAATCCTATAACTCACTGTACATGTAAAGTAACTCCCATTAGGAGCGAAGAGACTCAAACACTGATGACCAGTATCCTGCAGGGAACTGTAGTAGCTCCATGTGAAGCACTGTGCCCACTCTGAGGCACCTTGGTGAGAGACACTGGGTCAGATATATCACTCATCATTAAACCTATCACATGGCCTTTCCTTGCCATAGCTCCAGCTGAACCTTGTATATAGTTGTCAGTCTTTGACTCTAGGCTCTTGGTCTTGGGCTCCCAGGTCTTTGCTGTCCCATTCCCCAGTGAAGTCCAGAGTCTATCCCATGCCCACCATAGCCACATCCTGGTGGTATTCTTCATGTTGTTGCCAACTTGTGCTTCTCTCTTTATGGGCTTATTTGATTGGCTTCCTTCCTGAAAGTTCAAATCCTAAAGATTCCAAGGTGGTACCCGCAGTCCTTCTTGTGGTACCTATAACATCTAGCTGTATGTGTGGTACATGGCAAAGATTTCTGGATGAATGATTTTAGTATGTTCAGTTCATGAATACATTTCAGTGCTACTTGGATAAAACTTTTATTGAAGACCTAGCCCCCGTGTGATAGGAGTAGGAGGCAGGGCCCTGGAGAGGGTACTAGGTTAGATTAGGTCAGGAGGCCCCACAGTGAGAGCCAGCTATCTCCAAGCTATGAAAAGGGCCCTTAGCAAGAACTAAGCCAGCAGGACTCCTGACCCTGGAGTTGGAGACTCTGGAACTAGGAAATGTTGGGATGTCTAAGCTATACAAAGCTAGTACTTTGTGTGGCACTGAGTCGACTGACACACAGACATATATCTTACAACCCAGTTATAAAGTAAAGGTAGGGAATCACAAGCCAAGGCAAAGACCTAAGCCTTCTGGCTTCTCCTACCAGCTCTGTCAGTCATCTGGAGCCACACCCACCATCTAAAGCCACACTGACTATTTTCTACTCTACTTTGTATTTCTAATATAATGTTCCACTCATGTTGTGTCTGGAAGTCTGGTGTTACGTATTTTATGAGTTATGAAATAACATCTTACAGACAGATGTATGGGACTTACTTTTGTTATTTACAATTATGCTTTTAACATTTACCCATATTTTGCACAAGACCATGTTTCCTTTCTAGTGTAGTATTTCTCAGGCCTTTTCTTTTATTGGCATTGCTTATGGCCATGTGTGATTAGACCTGTCTACATTTTAAGTAACCAACCTTTGGTTTTAAGGTTTCATTGACCTCCAGAGTTAGTGCAATATTCTCATGCTAGTGACAGTGGCCAGAGCAGGGAGCTGCCCTTAGAATTATAGGTAGGAAGTCCTTCCTGAAACATCTCCGTGGGCCAAGTTACCCCTCCCTGGGTAGGTCTCTCCTCCCCTTGTTCTCTGCCTATCTGGATGGCTCAGAGGTGGGTATGTGGCATCCTTCTGACATGTTCCTACAGGCCCTGGGCACCCAGCAGAGTGGGAGGTTGTATCCCATGGTATAGAAGAAATTTAGGGCACTCACATGGGTAAGTCCAAAAGTTAAACACAGTTGACTTTTTAATTCCTCTCTTTCCCATCACCAAATAATACAATGGTGTTAGGAAATTTTACTTCTGACTTTTCTTCCTGGCAAGTAACTCAGTTTTACTTTTTATGACCCTCATCTATCAACTTGACATCATTATTATTTTAATCCACATCCACCTACTGGCTTCTGATTTCTTTGATCAACTTTGCTTCTTGGTTCTCTGTGTGTCCTTTGAGGCATCCTCCTTCCTAAAGTCCATTCATTGCAACTTCCTCCAGCAAAGTCTCTCACCAGCAGTTGCTATGTTTAGTTTACTTGGGTGACTTCATTTCCTTTTCATTTTTGAACTACTCATTTTTGATGAAGAATTCTGAATTAATGTTTATGTTTTCTCAGAGTCATTGTGTTTGGGTTTCCATGACTGTTGTTGAGAAGTTTTGGCCAAACCTTACTTTTGTCCCTCTTAGGTGATTTGTCTTTCTTGTTTTCATTTCAGCCTTCTTTTTCAGTCTCCTTTGTCAGTACTCTCTAGGGCTGGAGCTATGTTCACTTCTCATTTGCCAGAAGTTGTGCTTCTTCAGATTGAGGACTCATGTCTTTCAAAGGTTCTAGAAAATTCCACAATTATTTTCTTGAATTTTCTCTCTAGGCTTATTTGTAGTCTCCTAGAACCTTGATTACATGCATGTTATGTCTTTTCATTATATCAATATATATATATATGTATATGTATATGTATATGTATATATAAAATGAATATATATTTCATACCTGATAGAATTTCAGGCATTTCTGGCTGCATTTTGTGTAATTTTTAAGGATGCATCTTCTAAGTCTCCAATTTTTTCTTCAGCTGTTTCCAAACTGATATCTTTGTTCTCTACTAACCATTATAGTTTTGTTCTTGCAGTTTTCATGAATACATCAATTTTCTTTTCTAATATTTCTGGTTAGTTTTGACAGTTTCTGTTCCTTAGTGATCACTGAGTCTTTATCTTATGCCCTGATACATCTCATTCCTAGTGGTTATATTCACTCTGTGATTATAAACAAACCAGCTGAAGTCCAGAGTTCTGAGACAGTTCCTTTTGGATCTCAATAATTTTAATTTCCTATGGTATTATTTTACCAGTATTTATAATTTTTAGATAGTTTCATGTTATTTTAATCCATGATAATTGTAAGATCCCATATTGGAATTGCCTCCACCCAAGGGGGATTTCTGCTCACTCCTGTTTGGAGCTGATAGCAGTGACCTCAGTGATGGAGTTTTCGCTGAGACCCCAGCTGATGTGGGGGTTCTGGGCCCCTCACCTTCCTTGTATTATGGGTCCTCAGTCACCTACCTTCCCTGTAAGGGTCCTTGATCACCCATCTGCCCTGTAGTGATAGTCTTTGGTCACCTACCTTCTCTGTAATGAGGGTTCTCTGTCACCTGCCTGCTCTGTGGTGTGGAGTCCTTGGTTACACACCTATTGTGTGCAGCTACCCCATCCTACCCTGTGTGCTTTGACAAGCTCAGTTCTGCTATTTGATTAACCAAGAAGTTAACACCCATGTTTTCTGGAACCTGTTTAAATTCTACAAAAGCCTGATGAGAAATCTAGGCCTTCTTGCAAGAAGCTATATTTTTTCCCCCAAATTTAAAGGAGTTGAAAGAAAGCCTCTGAGTCTCTTATTTATTTATTTATTTTTGGATCTCTTAATTTAATTCCTTCTGTTCTGGGCAGACAACTCTGCATCAATCTAGGCCATGATTTAAAAGTATCAATAATAGTGTTGACATGTTACTCTGTCTTAAGGTAGAAAATTAATAAATCCAATGACAGTGCTGGCTTCTTGGGAGTCTCACCTGCTATCTCATGAAGTCAAGGGAAGTCAAGCTATAGTGAGGGAGCTGACTGCAAGCTGCAAGTTTGGGGGAAGTAAGAGAACAGTGCTTTGTTCCAGTCAGGTGTGGCCTGCTGAGGCCCCTCCTTGGGACATGAAAGGGGTAGGGTTGAGGGAGCTCTGAGTTAGGAGTCCAGTATATGTCCAGCCTCTGACAGGATGGTGGAAAGGAGTATGTCCTGTTTTGGAGAGCAATGGTGCTGATTTCATCAGCTACTGGTGGACACTGCACATCTGATTCGTTTTTTAATTGTTTAGTGGTTGTTGTAAGTGAATTAAGGTCTTGTTTTATGATGAAAGTCATAAATAAGTAGTGGTAAGATATGGGAAATATGGCTTGGATGAGGCATGGAGAGTTCCTATCTGGGGTCCATGACATGTTGGAACCAAAAAGTATGATAATCATGTTTGCAGTGCTCACGCTCATATGCACACACGCATTTATAACAGATATATGTTTGCAGTGCACATACACATGCTCACATGTGCTCACAAACACACTTGCTCACAAACAGATGCATGTGTATCAGATGTACATGCTTATAATCTACACACATGATTATATGCACACATGCTCATATGCACACACAGATGCATGTATATCAGCACAAATGTGAAAGTATGGATATAGAATATATATATATAAGTATATAGTATGTTGTATTATATACATGCCCATTTAATTCCAAACATATTGTATTATATTCAACACTCTCATTTAATTCCCACCATAAGACAGTTCAGTGTTTTAGACTTACCTGACTCAGGACTAGGCCCAGAAGTGCTTCTACCATTCATCTAGCTCAACACATCTTGAAGATGGTGGAGCTGGAGGAGGTACCCTGACACATTCTGGGTGAAAAGAGGAAACAGCCATGATGTCTTGATTCAAAGAAGCTTTGGTAGATACACGGAGTTTTCTCAATCATGTCTTTTTTCTGTTCATAAATTTTCTTGTTGCCTTGGCCTCTGCTTGCATGAATATTTGAGGAGAAATGGCTGAATCACAGAACCAGCAGGATCACCAAGGAGGCATGGTCTAAAAGGTTACTTTATAGTGTATGGGCTTTGCTCTGGTTATGACTTGGTAAACATGCCAAGGTGGCATTTCCTTCTGATGGAGGTGTCCCAGCTCCTGAGTCAAGGCTGTTCCTGTGAAATGCTCAATGTCACAGTGACCTCTATGGCTTCCTGTCCTGAACTCTGGCCTTAGTACTCTATGGAGCTTTTTAAGTTTTCTAGAGCAAAGGAATTGAAGCCCTGAGCAGTATTGTGGGGCTCAGCTAAGTGGCTGTGGCATAGACACACCTCTGCCCTCCATGTTCACTGCAGCTCAGCTTAGCATAGCCAGTTCAGAAGGAAGGAAGCAGTATCTGGGGAAGAGGACTAGATCTTCCATATTGTATAATGTATTTTTTAATTATTGACTTAAGGCTGGGGATATACCTTTTTTGGTAGAGTGTTTGCCCAATATGCATAGAACCTGGGTTTGATCCTCAACATTGTATAAACCAAGCATGGTGGTAATTCTAGCACTTGGGAGGTGGAGGCAGGAGGATCAGAAGTTCAAGGTCATTCTTAGCTATATAGAAATACATGAAACCTTGGCTGAAAATAAAATGACAAAAGTCATGACTCTTTAATTGCTTGTAGACACATGGCTAAAGTATTCATAGTGTGCAGTTGCCAGGGACCTCTTGCTGGCAAGAATTATTGATTTTCAAAGGGTTAGAGCTCATGCCTGATGTCAAATTTGAGACACTTCTACTTTCCCCCTGTTTTCTGCTCATGAAGTGGGTGTGAAAGGTACGGGGAGATCGGTTCAGTCAGTAGAGTGCTTGCTGTAAGCATGAAGACCTGTGTTCCATACCCAGCACACACATAAAAGCTAGAAGTAACTGTGTACTCCTGTAATCTCAGCTCTAGGGAAGTGGAAACAGGAACATCCCTAGAGCTTGCTGGCTAGCCAGTCTAGCCCGATTTGTGAGATTCACGTTGAGTGAGAAACCTTGTCTCAAAAAAAAAAGGTGGAGAGCAATTGAGGAAGACACCTGATATTAGCTCCTGGCCTTCACATGTATATACATGAGTGTGCATGCACATCAACATCCACATGTGCCCACACACATGAACATATGCCACATAGGTACACACACACACACACACACACACACACACACACATGATATTGGTGCACAGATGTTATTCACTCTGCATGGGAACATGTTCAACTACATTCTCCTTCAATTATCACCTGCACAGAAAAAACCTGTACCAGATTTTGGGGATGGCTGGGATCCACAGTGCACACACTAATTTTATACCCAGCAGCCTGTAAGGGACCAGAGCATGCTGGAATCCTCAGAACTGATCCTTGAAAGCACTTTCTGAAACAGGTTTTCTAAGCCATGAAAGCCTTGGCCTGATATTGAAGCAAGGACTTTGGAGAGATTTAGATGATTTGGAAACTCACTACTTCTAGACTTTATTTCTACTCAAGTAAAACCAACACCACAAACAGTGGCATCTGAAAAGGATCTAATATGTATACTTCATTTTTAAAATTATATGAATAGAGTTATGAATACTCTGGGAGTTGAAATTAAACAGAAAAATAGTGGCCTCTATGTCCCCAGTCTCACAGATTTCATAGTGTGGTGGCTATGGGACTATACCCATGTTAGTCATATGGATGCCCCATAGTTCTTACTTTTGGTGGTTGTACCTGTGAGCATTACTTAGAACATTTTCAGGGATCACCATAGTATTCCATTCCATATGTATGTCTCATGCATGAGTTTATGTGTCACAGCCTCCGGATTTGTCCATGAGGTCACACATAGCTTTTGTTTTATTTTAGTCCTCATGGCTTGGCATCTGGATTATTCTTCCATCTTACAAAGTGCTCAGGGAACACTGCTGCATGAAGTCATGGCAAAGTAAGGGGCTTGCTTCTTAGAGCAAGAAGCACATTAAGAAGCCACAGTCCAGACACGAGTACCCCCTTTCCCACCTTACTCTGCTACACCTGAGATAGGTCCAGAGCATCATCCCATCTTAACCACTCCTGCCTGGAATTCAGATGACTTATTTTCAGTTAAATTAACTGTTCACAGAAATACATATATTCACAGGAATATTTTGAGTGATTGGCTCTAATACTTAGGGAGATTAACACAATGTGTATTAAGGAGATAGTATCAACCATGGGCCCAGATCAGTGGGTCAAAGTAGTTGTTGCTTCTCTCCAGCTTGGAGGGTTTGAGCATGTGGCTAGTCCTCATTGAACTTTGCTTTCCCTCCCATAGAGACTGGCTATAGAGTCCTGCTCATGAACTGCAGCAAAGTCTTCAAAAGCCTTTTTTGCAGAGCCCATGACCTGAGGCCAACCCATTACAAATGTTTATTTTATATACATGGAAATGTTTTGGAATGGTTAAAGTTGGTGAAAAGACGAAGGGTTGTGCTGGATGTTTTTTTATACTGATCTTGACAAGGCTCACAATAGGTGGATCTGGGAAATCCTGTAGATGCTTCTTCTGGAGTCTAGTGGAACTGCAGTTAGCAAGGGTGCTCCTTTGGCTTGAGACCCAGAGCTCCATTGAGAGTTCCTTCCACAGTGTGGGCAGGACTGGCAACAAGAGAGCTGTGGCCACATGACTGGAATGCATCTTCAGCCCATTCTCCTTCCTGCCAGTTGTACTGACTCAAAGCCTCAACCCATTCCTCTAATCAGATGCATAGTCTGGCTGGTGACCAGCCCCCATCCAGAAGCATCTGAGGCCCACCATGAGTCAGCTCTTCAACACAACTGACAATCCTGTCCCTCAGGAAATTCTGAGCCTATTAGTCAGCTGGGTTACAACAGAATGCTATGGTCTATGTGGCTTACCAAACAGAAATCTATTTCCTCTGTCCCAGAGGCTGTAAGTCTGAGATCATCAAGGTGTGGAGTGCAGGCTTCTCCAGAGGTTGCCCTCCTTAGCTTGTGGCAATGCATTGTTCCAGTGTCCTCACATGGCCTCTTCCCTTACCATGCACTCCAGAATTTCCTTTTGTTCCTATAGTGAGGTTGGACCAGGGCCACACTGTGACCTCATTTTTTTTTTTTTTTTTTGGTGAATTCCTCAAGGCCCTGTCTCTAGACACATGTACTGGGGGGTTTGGGATATGACATCCTTATTTAGTATTCATTTTCCTACAGATATACTATTATCATTTTCCTTACAGTTGAGTAAAATTCCATTGTGTACATGTACCATGCTTTCATTATCTAAACATCAGTTGATGGATGTCTGGGTTGATTCCCTTTTCTAGCCATTGTGAACAGAGCAACAGTGAACATGGATGAGAAAATATTTCTGTTATAGGATATAGAGTCCTTTGGCTATACACCCAGAATTAGTATAATTGAGTCATCCTTCAGTCTTTCTCATCTCACCTCAACCTTGTGGGATACAACAGGCATGTGCCTGGCTCTTGATCCTTTGCACCCTTCCTGGGTTCTCATATCCATGTTTCCCTGGAGGGAACCATGTCTTTTCCAGCGTCTAGGAGGATCTTGTGGTGATCTTATCATACAGGAGTTTATTGGCACTGTTAGAAGTGGTGTCTGACATACACTTAGTATGGATGAAGGTAGTGGGGGAAGGCAAATACATGGGTAGATAACAAGCCAACTTCCTTAAAGATGTGTAGCTTATTATGTGATGGCCTGAGCTTGCTGGACATAGGAATATCTCTCCAGACACCATGGCTACCAGGCCTCTGGTGATAATCCCTTTCATTCACTGTGCATAGGTCACCAATTGCAGAGAGGACTTCCAGTCCACACTATTTAAACTAATGCCCAGCAAGCATGGTCAATACTTATTTTCTGTTCTTGCTCTCAGCTGATGTCACTTACTGTCTGTGTTTTATTTAAATTTTTTGTTTAGTTTTATTTATTTATTTGAAAGTGACAGACAGAGAAAGAGGGAGGGAGAGAGAGAGAGAGAGAGAGAGAGAGAGAGAGAGTGCTCCAGGGCCTCCAGCCACTGGAAATGAACTCCAGACGTGTGCACCCCCTTGTGCATCTGGCTAATGTGGGTCCTGGGGAATTGAGCTTCGAACCAGGGGTCCCTAGGCTTCACAGGCAAGCGCTTAACCACTAAGCCATCTCTCCAGAATGTCTGTGTTTTTGAGTGACAGTTGCACTTATAAAATAAATGTCTGTTAGGTACGCTTGATTCCAGTATTGGCTCCACTAGGACAAAGCGTCTCCACTAGGGATCTGGAAACTGAAGTGAGACATGTGAATTAAGCTCATAGACAGGGCAGAGAGGGAGACATTCACCTTGCTATGGATTCAGACATGAGACGATGCCCAGAGCTCAGTGTAAATGCATCAAAATAATCCTTGTCACATAAATGCAAGGTCCAGAGAATAAAAAGTCCATGTGATAATAAAGTTTTACTAGTTGGCCTTCACTATAAAGAAACTCCAGAGGTAGGCTAACAGTAAAGAAATGTGTTTGTTTAGTTCAGTTTTGGAAGCTAAAAGTCCAAATAGGAAGGCTCAGGGTCTGCGGAGGACCCTGTCCTGACCATGTCACCCATGATGGTTGCCGTGGTGGATGGCAGTGGGCATGGACTCTGTGAGGCAGGAGAGACCACATCCATCACCAAGCCCAAGGAAGACACAAGGGTCACACTTGGGCTATTGTGACAAATTGTTCTATAATGTCTTACTCCAGGGAAACCAACACTCTTTAAAGGGCCCCCAATGACCTAAGAGCCTCCTGCTACGCTCCACCTTCTGAGATTCTCCACTGCCTCCCAACATGCTACCCTGGCAAGCATGTCCCCAGCATGGGAGGACACAATTTGACCATGTCCCATCCATAGCAACACTAAGTACTAAGAAAGAAATGAGACTAGGGAATTCCATATTTAAGGAAATTTTTCAGTGAGTCTCTGGTGTAAGAATGGGACAGATGAAAACCCATGTGGGTCTTATGCAAATTCAGTGAGGATGTTTGAAAGCACCATAAAGACCAAGTGACAAGCAAATGTGCATATTAAACCGATAAGGAATGTTTTACTTTGACCATCATGTCTGAGGATCCTGGATTCGTGATTTCAGGTAGTTTGTGTACTGCTCACAGACACTTGGTTTCAATGAGCCACACAGCTGCTCAGTTACCGACCACGTGCTGAAAAGTGTTGCCTCAAAGTGTTGGGCAGGCTGGCTGTGGATACCCACAGACTAGACCACTAACTCTTGTGCAGTTTCCCTGCAGCTAGGCCACAAGGTGTTCTTATTAATGCTGCAGAGGTTGGCTGACCTTCCCTTGACCTCAGCCATGAGTGCTGCTCCTGAGCATCTCTGTCCTGAGCTCTGCTGTGGAGTGTGGCTAGTGCAGAAGCTCTCTAGAGGAAGGGTAGGCTACAGATGAATGGGATACCCTTTCCCCTCACTGCTCCTACTCAGCAGGACTCACCATGGAACAGAGGTTTTGCTTTTCTGTAACATGATGGTGACAGAGATAGGAGAGAGACTCACTCCTTTCTGGACATAGCAATAGAAATAACAAGTCTCACTAGAGACACCCATGTGCAGATTGCATTCAGTGGGCTGGTCACAGACCCATTTAACACACCCACCACAGTTCTTTGGCCCCCAGGCAGGTACTCCTACTGCCCAGGATATGTGGTAGGCCTAGCTGGGCTGTCAGCCCCCCAAATGGGGTGGGCTTAGGGCCACTTCTGAACATAGCCAAAATGTCTGAATTTGTTGTGATTAAGTGAATTCCTTTAAAAACCGAAGAAAAGTATTTAAAAAATATTTTCCTGGAAGTAGCTATTAACCAAATTTTATTTTGCATGACATCAACAGTCTGTTTTCTTGGCTGAATCTTTAGTTATCACATTCTCCTGCAATATGAAAGAGGTTGGTTTATTTCTACACAGACACTCAGAACCCAACCAGTGTCAGGCCTGTCCCTGTCAGCAAACCCCTTCCTTGCCAGAAATTGGAGGACGTAGATGGCATTGGAACATTTTCTGTAGTCTTCCCTACTACTGAAAGATGGCAGCTCTTCCCTAATCTCAGCAATTGCAACATCCTTCATGGTGCTCAGTGATGCTTGGACCAGAATCTCTCTTCCTTTTTTCAGAGCCCATAAACAGTCTTGATCCTTCCTATAAGAAGCAAGCCCTGAGTCAGACCCAACTTAACCCTACCCACCCTGAATTCCAAGGTGAGCCATGTAGAGCCATGGAGGTGAAGGTACATACATCTAGGGTGGCCTGTGCATCCCAGTGTACATGCATATGACTTGAGCCAGGGTCTATCCAGTCCAGTGGTTAAGTGAACTCCTGATAAGTAGATCTGAGTGGGAGGTTTGTCAGGGAAGTTGCTGCTGAAGCTAGAAGGGCTTGTGGGAAAGGACAGGTGTGGAGGCTCAGATGAAACCAGCCTTTCTACTTACTGAATATAGAGGCCAGAGCAAGGAGAGAGTTGAGAGGCAGAGTTGGGTGGTAGTAACTGTAGATGATGTCAAAGAAGTCTGTATTACCCTAAGAGCAATGAATATACAAAGAAAACAGACTGTTGATGGCATGCAAAATAAAATTTGGTTAATAGCTACTTTTTAAATACTTTTAAATACTGCAGTCCAAGCATGAAGTAAGAGCAGGTAATGGTACTGAAATGAAAAATGTCATGTTTGTGAGCACAGCATCTGTACTGTCTGTGGGATATGGTCATGCAGGAAGTTTCCTGGCAGATAGGGTGTGAGGCCTGGTTCCCCTGTAACCAGCCCATTTTCACTGAAAATTATTTATGGGAATACAAAGAAGTATACTCTCGGTGGCCTGTGATTGAAGGAGGGAAAATAGCAAAACTCTGGATGCACACAACACCCTGTGAGGTCAGTCCCTAACCTACATTCTGATCCTGCTGCCCTGATGCTCAGCCTGGATTTGCCCTGCTTCCAGAACAGTGCTGTCTTGGGTTCCTGTCTTTATAAGGCTGATCCTGTAGCTGCATTCCTCCAAGTCGTGCCCTGCACCCTGTGCCCTGTTTTGGCCTACTCACCCTTTTCCTCTATCAACGTTGTTTTCCCTTAGATTTAAGGACGAATCCTCCCCCATGTCACAGGCCAGTGTCTCTATGGCCAGAGCCTGTAAGTGCCACCTCCACATCTAGCTGAGTGTCCTGCTCAGCTTCCCTGTTGTTGATAGCCCATGTGGGGTCTCTAGTGTTTCTTCCCGTGGCCTCAGACCTACAAGAGGGCAAGTGGGAGTGGGTTGTGCTTGGAAAGTGTCTCCAGCCTCATAGGAAGCTCAGCTCAGGTCTGTAGAGGAGTTTCGGTGTCAGAAGATGAGCTGCAGGTGAAATGGTCAGCAGGTGCTGACCCAGATCCTCCCTGCTATAGCCATTGTTTCTGAAGAAAAGTGTGTTCTTTTGAGCCAAGACAGGGTGGCAGAGGAGTGAAAATCTAATCAGCCAGCATGTGAAGGGGCTTTCCAGGCTGACAGGCATTTCACAGCTATCTGTTTTGTTTCTCTATAAGATCTATGCATAGAAAGTGACTGCAACACAAAAGGCTCTTTGGGTATAATAAAGAAAAAGATTTTGCTTTATAGCCTAGAATGCTAGTTTGGAATCAAATGCAAAATTCATTGAAATTCTAGTCACCATGGCACAAACTAATTTTATCCAGAATTTTCTGTTTGTACAATGTGTAGACAGGTTAGATGAAGTGGCCTTGTCATGTTCTTCCACCAGCTAATCAACATTCATTTAATTAATGACTCACAGAGCTAAGCATCCCTCTCCTAACCCTAGTCAATAGGTGTACCTCTGATTTGCTCTGAGAGAACCATGGCTCTTGGGTTCTGCTCCTGGACCGGAGAAGTGATGCATGGAGCAGGTTGGTATGCAGATAGTTTCTGAATCAATTATTTGCTCTTTGAGACCTGAAGTGAATCACAGAGAATACAGAGAATTAAAGTGGACTTAGCTTGGACTCAGGATGTCTTTGTTCTGATGATGGGATTCAAAGACACAAATATTCCCACCTCATGGGCACCCAGACAAAAGGGGGTTGAATTGGAGCTGTATTCAACCCTGATGGAAGACAATGTTAGGACATTCAGCTGGGTCCTACAAGAGAAAACTGCCCCTCTTCCAAGTGAAAACAAAGGAACATCAGCAGGCTACAATTGAGAGTCAGGGGAGTCCCAGACTGGGTTCCGCCTTGGGTCCTGACCTTCTAGTTTCTGATCATTTGCTCATTTGGTAGTCTTGGTCTAGTTACTGTGTGCCACATACACAAAGCACTGGCTGTACATGAAGTGTCTTCTCAGGTCTGGAGAGATAAAGTTCTTGCTACACATGCATGAGGACCTGAAAAGCTGAATTGATGTGCTCTGAGTTCAGGGAGAGACCCTGTCTCAATACATAAGGTGGGCAGCAATAGAGAAAGACACCTATGACCTCCAAATACATGTGCATGCATTTGCAATACACCTACACACATATGAATGCACATACATGTAATCATGCGCCCCACAAACACACAAAAGAGGAAACTGAGGCAGAAAACAGAACCAGATTTTGTCCTGAGAAGTCTGATTCTAGAACAAGAGTTTTTCTCTCATGGTCTTCCTCTTCATTTGCTCATAGCCTTTTCATTTAGTTGACAGTACCCATTTCTCCTCTTGTCCCCTTGTCAAGTTAGGCTGAGGCCTGTGTTAACAAGAATGCTTGGCTCTTAGCACATGTGCAGATCATTCCGGAAGCTATGAAAGTGAAGGGGCCATAAATATCTGCTATTCCCACCACTGTGAAGATTTTCTGGTTGCCCCGGAGTCATACTGAGATTCCCTAATGAATTAAAAGCCATCTGTTGCCACTGATGTTTTTCCACATATGGCCACGACCCAATCTTAGGGGTGCACATGCACGCCTCTTCCCATGGGAACATATGCTTCAAACACAGCTCAGCCCCATTTCAAGATTTCGAGATAGCATGCCTACTCCTGACTCACTGCCTGATTCTTTCTTAATGTCTCCTGTAAATAGTAAAAGGAACAAAAACATAAAAAGGGGAGTAATCTAGATCCATGTAGGAAGTGGCAAACGCCATCACAAGAGTAAGAATTTTGGAGTATTGAGAAAAAAATTGATGCAAAACAGATCAAGCTGTAGGCAGAATACAAAAATTCGGGGCTGGAGAGATGGCTCAGTGCATAATGTGCTCGCTGTGCTTGCACAAGTACCTGAGTTCAGATCCCAGCATCCACAAAAAAGCTAGGCATGGTAACGTGTGCTTGGAATCCCAGTGCTAGGGAAAGAGCTAGGAGGATCCCTAGGGGGCTTAGTGGCCCGTTAATCTAGCCAAATTGATGAATTCTAGGCCAATGAGAGACCCTATCTCACATAATAAGATGGAGAACAATTGAGGAAGACACCCAATGTGGACCTCTGATTACATACATGCATGCATGTGGACCCACACACATACAAACATATATACATGCACACATACCACACATGTACATGAGAAAAAGAAAACCCCCCAAATCAAACTGGGAAATAAAGTAAGGAATTTTTAAGGAGGAGAAAGATTCAAGGTATGCTCCTCAGCCATCTTTTTGGCAGGATGATGGGGAGGGGGACTCCTGACACCTGCGTGGACCAGTGTGTGTTCACTGCCTTGCAGCCAGTGTCAAAGGACAGAGTCTAGAAGCAGACCTAGCAGTGTGTGTGGCAGTGATCACCCCCAAAGGTCAATGATTTTCTTCGTCTGTGAGGGAGGGGTCAGCTCCACCTTCTCTTATTTTAAAGAGTGACACGATGGGCTATGTGTGCCAGTGTGATATCTGAGTTTGTTGTCAAGTGCAAGTCTCACTCTGAGGTTTAACAGTCACAAGAGGACAGACAGCATGGCTCCTCCTTGGGCAGGAACTATGGTTTTTCATATGGCGTGTCTTGCAATCCTCCCGCCTGAGACTCCTGGGCATTTTAATTGATTTCTAACTGCCAACTTTTAAAATCTTAAATTTTCTTTTTAAACTGCCCATATAACCCCACATTTCCAAGTGATCATGACCTCTGGTCATATATGCCAGCTTCTTGTCCATCCAAAGCTCCCATTTTCCTACACTCACAGGGAAGTAAACTGTTGGTATAAAGTGAGGGAGTATATTCTATTGTTATTTTTACTTTTTTAATGAGAGAGAGAGAGAGAGAGAGAATTGGCACACCAGGACCTCCAACCACTGCAACCGAATCAGAGACCTGTGTATTACCTTGTGTGCATGTGCAACCTTGCCCATGCAACACTTTGTGCATCTGGCTTATGTGGGCTCTGAGAAGTTGAACATGGGTCCTTAGGCTTTGCATACAAATGCCTTAGCCACTAAGCCACCAAGCCACTTCTCCAGCCTATATTCTATTTTTAGCTGGGAGAAAATATTTTTAAAAATCAAGGTAAGCAGGAGGCCAACATGAGCAGTCGGTCATGCTACCACATGACAAACAGAACAGTGGCTCTCCATTCTTTACCAGTGACTGATGCTCAGGGTGGGAAGAGAAAGAATTACTAGAACTAACTCGTGGGAGGGTGACATTTCTCTTTCCTTCCCAAGATGACAAAACGTTTAAAATATTAAAGAAAAGTTATATAAGGAGGGCTGAAGGGGAAAAAACAATCTCACAGGTGCTTTTTCTTCTTTTCTGAAAATACGATTTATTAGAAATGCAAGTGGCTTAAACACTAGAGACACATGTATTTGGGTACACCTGGTAATTTTCCAAAGAAAGAATGCAAGTGTTTGGCACATGAGTCTCAAAGAGTGAATAATCCCCTTCTGTTTTGTGAGGCTTTCCCTATGTGAGGTGGGTTGGTCAACCTTGGCATTCATGGATTAAATTGGTTGCAGAAGTCAGAGATTCTCTGAACATCAATAGCATCTGCATTTACATATCTGTCCACATCTGGACGCTGATTGGTTAGTAAGCCCTGTCTGAAGTATCAGAGAAACCAGAAGTGCTTTGTCAGAAAGCACCAAGGACATTCTCTTACATTTGACTTCAATTACTAGTTTTGATTTCTTTTTGTGCCCCTTAATGTTAATTAATATTAAGGCAGATTCAAGTGAAACAATTAATTCAGCTGCAGTCTTTGGGCACCCAGTGTGTTTTAGGTTTCCTGGTCAGCAGAATTTAAACTGCAAGATTCCTTAAGAGGGTTTTCCCTCATGAAGAGCCCTTTGTCTAAGAACAAAAGTGAGTGATGGAAATACCTCCCTGTTATATTCACCTGACGTAGGTGCATTACCTTGAGCAGGAAAAAGGGACACAAAGGTGAGTGTAGGGCTGTTTTTTCATATGAGAAACGGAAGTGAGTGTGTGTATGTGTAAGTGCTAAAGTCTAGAATACACTTCAATGACCTATCCAAAGCACCTAGAATAGATAGTATCTTAATTATTGAATTAATAAATAGTTGTTCACAAATTCACTTTAATTCATTTAGAGTTCAGGACTCAATCCATCTTCACACCTCTTTGTGTAAGAGTAAAGCAGAAATTAGTGAAGTATAGGATATAAAAATCAGAGGAAAAAATCGATGAAAGAAAAACACAGTTCATCAAAAAGATAACCAAAATAGTCACATTATTAACTAGCTGGGAAGAAAAAGAGAAAGACTTAAAATTACTAAAATTTAAGATACAAGAGTTGTTATTAGAAATCCCACAGAAACAAATGGTAATAAAGTAGTAGACATAGTGTTTGAAGAACTCTTAGAATTCAATAACAAAAACGACAATGTAAATTTTTTATTAAGTAGAAACTTTATATGGACACATCATATGTTGGTACAATCATTTCCCTCCTTCCTGCCCCCATTCTGCTGAGGGCCCTTCTCAGTGGGATTGCTGGTATTCACCATGGAGTTGTGGGCTGTGATTTGTGAGAGCAACAGTCAGTCATTGTGGGGTGGGAGGAGATGCCTCTGGATATTCCTCACTTTGGAAGACTTGATAGACACTTCTCCAAAGAAGATAGATATATGAGTAGAGGCACATGATAGAGTGTTAAAATCATCAGTCACTAGAAAAATGCAATTTGAAACCACAAGGTATATTTTCACACCCACCAGAATGATGGACCATTGTTAAAAAATGATGAAGGAAAGTAAGAATGTCAGTGGATACAGGAGGAATTGAAACCCTTGTATCCTGCTAGTGGGGATGTAAAATTGCTTAGCCCCGTGGAAACAGGTTTAAGTTTTGGCTGTCCACAAAACCTGAAACCAAGAATTACTGAATTTCCCATCAATTCCACTTGTAGGTATCTGCATAAGAGTTGAAACCAGAGAGCAGAACAAGCAATACACACATATTCCTAATCACACAGTCACCATTTCCAGAAGGTGGAAACAGCTGGAATACCCATGAAATGAGAATAGATAAACAACATGTGGCTTGTGATAGAGTAATAGACAACTATGAACAAAGTCCTGGCATATGCTACATACAGTCAGGAGCCTCAACAGCATTATCCTAAGTAAAAGAAGCCAGACACAAAAGGTCCTATGTTGTATGGTATCAGATAAATGAAATATCCAGAATTGGAAAAACCTAAAGAGACTGGAAGGTGATTCTAGCTACTCTAGAAAGGAGAGGTAGGTGGGGAGTGAATCCTATCAGGTATGTTCAGAAGGAGATGGAGCCCAGGTCAAGTCATACTAGGTGTGTGCTTGACAACATGTTAATCACACTGACTCTAAAATGGAAAATTTTATTTCATCTCACTTAAAAACATTTTTACAAAAAGAATAGTGAGGCAGACTTTTTTTTTTTAAATATTTTTATTTATTTATTTGAGAGAGGGAAAGAGGCAGTGTGTGTGTGTGTGTGTGTGTGTGTGTGTGAGAGAGAGAGAGAGAGAGAGAGAGAGAGAGAGAGAGAGAGAGAATGGGCACGCCAGGGCCTCTAGCCACTGCAAACGAACTCCAGATGCATGCGCCACCATGTGCATCTGGCTTACGTGGGACCTGGAGAATCGAACCGGGATCCTTAGGCTTCGCAGACAAATACTTTAACCGCTAAGCCATCTCTCCAGCCCCATGAGGCAGACTTTTGAGCAAGTTTTGGCCAATAAATTTGAGAGCCCAGACAGAATGGATAGATGTATTTATTGCCACAAGCTGCCAAAAGTAACTAAAGAGGAAACCATGAGCAGAGCTTGGCCAGAGGGCAAGAAAACAGAGCTCAGGGATGACTACAGCCTCCAACAGTGTGCTGTCTGCTTGAAGGCTACCAGGAGTAGATTTTAAAGTATTTCCACCACAGAAAAGCAAGGCTATGACTTAATGCATTGTAGGTAGCTTAATTTGGCCTTTCTACATGGTTCTGCATTATATATATATCTCACTGCACACCAAATACTTAAGACCCATCTGAGGTGGCATTTCATTTTCTCTCTTTACACACTCAGGAAAGGGATTTCTTTCTTACCTGTAGGGAGTCTCTCATGTTGTGTAATAGCCCCTGTGGCTTTGATTTGCATCGCCATAATGGCTAATACTGTCTCTTTTCCTATACTGGCCATGTTTATATTTCTTTACAGACATGCTTGCTCAGATCCTTTGTCCATTTTTAAATTAAGCTATTTGATTTTTGCTATTGAGTTGTCTGGGTTCTTATATATTTGGGATATTATCCCCTTATAAGATACTTGACCACCCCAGCCACCCCTTTTCTGGCTATGTAGCCGAAGGAAATGGAACTGCCACCTCACAGAGACATATGTACTCCTTTCAGACTAGGCAGCACTAATCACAGAGAACTAAGCTATGGAAGCACCTAAGTGTGTGTCCACAGACAAGTAGATAAAGAATCTATGGGGCCTATGTGCACATATCCAATGGAATACTGCCTAGCCTAGTATGGGAGACAATGCTTTCTATTTCATCTTGTATTACAGGTCTGGCCAGGCAGGCAGGTAGAGTAAATACAGAGTACTTGCACCAGAAAGGAAAAAGGACAACTATTTGCAGATAACATGAAGCTGTGTAGAAAGCCCGAAAGAATCTATTAGAAATTATTAAAAATAATAACAAAGTTCAGCAAGGTTGCAGGACACAAACTCACTTTATAAAAATCAATTTGGAGGGCAGTGGCAGAGCATTGTTTAACATGCATGAGGCTCTGGGTTATATCTCTAGTACAGTAAAAGAATATATGTATATGGCATTTATTAATGGCTAAAATAACTAATCTAAACATGAACAAAATAATGAAAATGTAATAGAAGTTTTAAGAAGTATGCAGTGAAAGCTACAAAATGTTATTGAAGGAAAGTGAAGATTAGAGTATATTAACTAAAGTGCTTATTGGCCAGATCAGAAGACTAGGCATTATTATTCATGTGGTGGATAAGTCCATCTATGGATTAAAATGTTCCGATCAAGATCCACTCTGGGGATGGAGAAATGGTTCAGCAGTTAAGGCATTTACCTGAGAAGCCTAAGGACCCAAGTTTGATACCCCAGTACCCTGATAAAACCAGATGCACAAGGTAGCACATGCATCTGGAGTTCATTTGCAGTGGCTAGAGGCCCTGGTACACCCATTCTCTCTCCCTCCCTCTCTCTCTCTCTCTCATAAATAAATAAATAAATAAATAAATATAAATAAAATATTTCAAAAAATGATCCACTCTGCTTGTATTTCATAAATTGACAAATAAATCACTAAACTATGGAAATCATAAAGAATTAAAGTATTCATAAAGAAGCACTCAGTGCTTCTCCCATTTCCTTCCTGCAGAGCTTTTTGCAAAACCATGGGAACCAGGCACTGTGGTGCTGGTGGCTGGTGGCATATAACACAAGGAAAGAGAAGTGAGAGCAAAAGGGAGACACCACTCCCCATGGCCAATAGAGTCAGCAATGATGCCAAGACAGTTCAGAGAGCAACATTTCTGCTATCAACACCGGGCATCTGTGTTTATTGCAACATCACGAGAGGGGAAGCCTAACCAAATGATTGATGCCTTCAATTTAATGACTGGTAAGATAAAACCCTTAAAGAAGATAGGAAATCCATAACCCTGAACTAGCACCATTTAAAAATGTTAAAAACAAAACCAGAGTTAACAGAAAATGCAGAGAATATGGAATTCACCACTTTTAAAAAAAGTTATACTTGTAAAGACATACTTCAAGGATACCGCTAAGAAAGTAAAAAAGACAACCCAACGAATGAGAGAAAATATTTATTTACAAATCATACATATAATAAAAAACTGGAATTTAGAATAAAGACCTCTTAGTGCTCAGTAATAAAAATACAATAAAGCCAATAAAAATGGACAAAGGACCTAGGTCAACATTTCTCCAAAGAGACATAAAACTCTTCAAGAAATATGTGAAATGCTGTTCAATGTATCATCCATCATGAAAATACAAGACACAGCAATAGTGCAATCTGCTTCATGCCCATTAGCATGGCTGCAATTAAAAAAGCAAGATATATGGTACACATCAGTGAGGACATGGAAGGATCAGACCCTCAGAACCTGCTGGTGGGAACAGCTCCATGGAACAGTTTGTCAGTTCCTCTGATGGTTAAACACAGATGCATCACAGGACCCAGAGACCCTGCTCTTACCTATGAACTCAAAACACGTGCAAACACATGTCCACACAGACACTTGTATCTCAATGTCCATTACTATGCTACTTATCACAACACACAGCCCTCATGTAACCTGCTGAGGAACAGCAGACGGATAAACTGGAATGTCCTACAAGGATTTACTATGCAATGAAGAAAATTCCACCAACCATGTTGCAGCATGGGTGAGTCTTGCAAACACCCTAACCACTGAATAAGCTGGGTGCTAAAGGCTGCATGTCGTGCATTTCCATATGTAGAAGATGTCCAGATGGGCAAGTCCGAAGTGTCATAAAGTGGACTCCCAGTTACCAGCTGGAAGGATGGAAGAGCCTGCACTGTGACTGAAGATTCTGGCTAGGAAGTGGTGGTAATTGGCCTGCTATACAACTATTGGCAGCTGAGGACTGATTCCCCTTCTAGCGTGTGCTTTATGACCTTAAAAGAATGGCTTTTGGAATCCCAAAGGACCATCTAAATTGGTCATTTGAATTCCTTGTGACATTCATTTTACAAGGAACCTGGCTATTCATGCTCAATACCATTACCTAATGAAAGGCCCATGGCCAGTGGCCTCACCAACTACCCACAAGGTAGCCTAGCCTCATCTTAGCCAGTCACTGTTCATTGCTTGTTGCTCCAACTCTAGGTCATCTCATCTCCAGGACTCATCTTTCTGCCCCAGGGATCTACTTCTCTGATTACCACATGGGTCACTTAGTGTTGGTGGCCCTGTGGCTGACTCCTCTCACTACCACAGTATTCTCCAGGGATATCCATGTGCTAGCACATGTCAGTACTATATGCTGTTGCCATACTTTTTATGGGCAAACTTCTATGGTAGTGAACACGTGGTTCCATGTGTACACATATGGCCCTGTGTGAGATCCATTCACAGGGCAGTTAGAGAGATGATTTGGTCCTCCCTCACTTTGATGACAGGGTAAGACTGAGCCCTAGGAGGACAGCAACCACATCTTCTCATCAGCCATCACTAAGCTCATGCTGATGGGGTTGCAGCAAGATACAGAGTGTGTAATACACCTGGAGTATGTCATGTGACTGGATTGAAGAGCTTGGGGACCGTACAAAAGATGCTGATGCCAGAAGAGGTGGGATTCCCCGGGGCGTGTTGTGCTCCAAGCCTAGTTTCCTTTAAGTCACTAATGGATAACCTTGGTCAGTCAGAGCCCATTGAAAAACCTGCCAGTTGATTTTATGAACAAGGAGGAGACAAAGTTTCCTCAAGCTTACTTTTTTTGTTCTTTGGAAACATGGCAGGCATGACAGTGATGTTTTAGGTCAGTCTGAGTCACTGACCTCCACATGGGATAGCCCCTGTAGATGTGCATGGGTGGCAAGAATTTTAATACTTCTGAGGTTATGGAACAACTTCACAAAAGACAGATAATGAATGCATGACCAGTAGGGTCTTCTTTGGGAAGACTGATAGTTACTGATCAGAAATGGTGCTACTGAATCTCAAATGCATACCTGAATTACAGTTAAATGTCAGAGAAGTTCCTCCTCATTGTTGCCCTCACTGGAGGGAAGGCCCGCCTCAGGAAAGGCTGTGTGGTTTTGCCCGGATGTACACCCTTGGACCAGACTGCATGATAGGTCACAGAAACACATGCTGTCTGGCTTCTCCCTGTGTGTCTCTACCCTAAGATCCCATTTTATAAGGACATATGTCACGTTGGGTTGGGACCCCTCCAGTAAGATGAGTCCGACCTCATCTTAGCCAGTCACAGCAGTGGCCTGATTTCTCAGAAAGATCATATTCTGAGGATTGGGCACATGAGCATTGAGTACGCAGCTAAGCCTCCAGCATGTAGTTCGGTTCTAAAATGATTCCACATCAGGGAACAATCCAGAAACAAGACGTCAGGCAGCTCATGGATTCTGTGCTCTGTGACATCTACTGGGGCTTCAAGGGACATCAGCACCCATGCCCAGTGTTCACACCAAGGATGTGCATTGTTTGCATTTCTTAATTTGGAGCTAGCCATCCTGGTGCTGTTTCAGAACCTCAAGGTCTTTATACTTTGTTTCTTCATTGGGGGCTCTGTTCATTCTCTCCCCTCACCCAGTGCCCACACAGCTCCAGGGGAGTAGACATGCTCGTTTTGAGGCCACTGGCACTGTCCTCTCCTCAAGGAATAGCCAGCAGTGGGTGCTGCTTATTCTGCTTTGGGCTTACTACTCTGTCATGTGCTATATTTATCAATGGAAACGAAGGGTTTACTGCCTGTTTTTCATTTTTGGAGGCTGAGTATAAATTAGACTTAAACCAGCAGAACCCATATAAGCAGCACCTGGCTGAGTGCATTCAGTTCTGCATCGGACTTTCAAGGTACCCATGCTCTTAAATCTGATGAGCACACACACACACATCTGAGAAACAGCACAGCAAATCCCTTGTAACACTATTACAATGGCTTTGCTAGTAAATCTTTTTGCAGTCCTAACACAATGATTACTCAATTAACAGCCTTGCTTCTATTTTAAATATCTCTTCATGGGAGGAGACTTTCTCCCACAGCACTGCGGGGAAAGCCATGCATTCAGATGTGTTTTCATGATTGACATTCCAGTATAATTTAGCATAATGGGATTTAATTTGTTTGTAGATAAACTTACCTAAAGGGACTGTCACAAGAACAGAAATCTCATAGCTTACATAAGCAACAGAAAATTAATTAACATGGAAGTGCTAATTAGTTTATCCAATTTGTGGACTTGTGTGACTGCAAGGGGCTTGAGGGAGTGGGAGGAAGCTCAGAATTGGGACTAGAGATGACAGAGCCTGGAGGACCGATGGGAGGGGCTGCAGACCTGGCCTATTGGGCAAGAGTCCTGCTCAGGCATCACCCTGTCTCTTCCATTGGCTTGGAGTTTCCCCAAGGTCTTCTTACATGGCTGACTCCATTTGCTTCTCATAGAGTGTTCTCTTTCTGGTGTGATGCCCTACCCTCACCCTAGAGCCTCAATGCAACTGTCCAGACTTCTGAATTAGACCTCTTAGATGGGCTTTCCCTTTTAGCACCTGACACAGATGACATTGTGCAGTTATTCTGGTGCTACACACCTGTCTCTGAGTGTGCACCAAGAGGGAGGGGCAATAGTGAATGAATGGATGGATAGATGAATGGCTGAATGAATGATGAATGAGCACACAAACACTCCCCATGATGCTTTACATATAATCTCAAGCAGGCTCCCCTCTGGGTAGTCATTCTTGAGTTCCCCTCTCCCTACCAAACTCGGGTGCTATTTCCCCTATTTTTCCATGCCCTGTTTTACCTATTTTGTGTGAATGTTCATGTCTCTGTGCAAAGGGGCTCTGAGAGAGAACCAAAGTCATTCTCTTTAGGATCTTGACATCTGTACTTATTGAGAGCAATGCAGTGTGTCCATGTACACACTCATAAGCCCACACCTTTTTACTGTGGTAATTTCTGTCCCAGTTCTGGGGTTGTGACTATGGAATCACAGACAGATGCAGGTTTAGGGTCAAGGCCCATGGGATTTCCAAACACTGAGTCACTTGGTGGCCAATGGCTTTAAGATAGTATCTTGAATTTTTTAAAAACATTCTCTTCTCATTTTTTTAAAACCCTCTGGTTGACAACATCCACACACATACACAACATGCCATGATGATAGACCCCTCCACCTACCTCCCTTTACCCCACTTGTTTGTCCTTTCCACTGAGTCCCTTCTTTCCAACTAGTCCCTCTTTCTATTTTTTGACAATTTTTACATATGTTTATAATGCACTTAAAATCATAGTCATTTCACCTCTCTCTGTCTTTTCTTTACCCACATTATTATTTTTTCTTTCCCTTCCTGTCTCCAGCAAGTCCCTCTACTATTTTTTGATTATGAATTTTTTGCCTGACCCTATCAGATGATATCATATTCCCATTAGGTTATACTCTTTTTATTTTTACTTTTTTATGAGAAAGAGAGAAAGAGAGAGAGAGAGAAAGAGAGAGAGAGAGAGAGAGAGAGAGAGAG
Source organism: Dipus sagitta (assembly GCA_036346955.1). NCBI lineage: Eukaryota > Metazoa > Chordata > Mammalia > Rodentia > Dipodidae > Dipus > Dipus sagitta. Next base: position 39,784,231 of record CM070783.1, read on the forward strand.
AAAGATAAAGAGAAATAGAGAGAGAATCGGTGTGCTGGGGCCTTCAGCCACTGCAATAAAACTCCAGACATGTGTGCCACCTTACGTGCCTGCATCACCTTGTGTTTCTGGCTTATGTGGGACCTTTAGAGTAGAACATGGGTTCTTAGGCTTCACAAGGAAGCACCTTAACTGCCAAGACATCTCTCCAGCCCTAGGTGATACTCTTATATCCTCTTTCTCCCATCCCCAACCCACTGAGGGCCCTACTCCGTGGGGTTATTAGTGTTCCTCATGGGGTCATGAATGCAAGAGTCTCTGGAGGTGGGTAATGTCTTGACATTTTCTGCCTTGAAGAGCATAACGTAACCTCTCTTGTGTGGTGGGAAGTCTGGGCCTGAAAGGTTAGATCTTGGCTTTTGCCCCATAATTCCTTAGTACTCCTCTGAGAGTGATTTGTTTTGTTTACTTTTTGTTTTGTTTATTTTTTTTGTTTACTTATTGAGACAGAATCACATTATGTAGCCCAGGATGGCATATGGTGGGCTCTTCTGCATCAGCCTCCTGAGGTCACAGGCATGCACCTGCTTGCCTGGTGGGCATACCTTTACTTGGTGTTCTTTGCTTAGAAAGATATGCTGATTCCCCTTGGTCATGTTATTTGTGTCTCTTGCATCTTTCCTCTTTCCCACTGTACTTGGCCCATTGTTATTCATTCTCCTTTCTTTTTATTTTCTTTTATCCCATGATAAATTGCGAAATTTTTATTGTCTGTTTTTCTCCTATTATTTGAAAAGCAAAGTAATTGAATAGGTCTTTGGATGTTCCCTATATGGGCTTCTATGTTTCTCTAAAGAGGATTTTAAAATCAATATGTGATTATAGTCCCCATTTCTCATAGCTGCTTGCATGGAGACCATCCATCCCCATAGCCTTGGCCTTGGTCATGCCCCTCGTCCTCCAGGTCCCTTGCACTATAAATCATCTCACCTGTGCTGTCCCCTCTCAGAGCATCGCCTGCTGCCACCAGAGAGCTCTTTCTGCATCCCAAGTTTATTTATGTAACTCCCACATAGCTTCCTTGTCCTGCTTGATTAAGGCAAATTTTTGTACATTGTTTTTATTTGAAATAAATAGCTCAAATCCCTGCAAGGTTATTGGCCTTTTCAATGTCATCTTCTCCACCATCCACGAGTCTTTGAGCTTCAGATGTCCACAAATGTGCTATTGTTCTGTGGTGTGGCTGAAGAGCTTACATCTTACACTTGCACCCATCTCCCTCCCAGAAAATGCAGGCTCATAATCTAGCATCCAGCACTGCATGGGACACTCTATACAGATGTTTAATAATTAACTTTTAAATAAATGATGTATTATAGATGTTCTCAATGCAAATCATACATTGACTGAACACAAGATTTAAAGGCAACAGGGCTAATCTCCTGAAGGAGAAAGACAAAATAATGATACAATGAGATTAAAGTATAAAAAGATGCTGTGGAAACACAGAGGACGGGTTGACTAATTCATCCAGGAAGGATTAGAGCTTGTTTCCCAAGCAGATTATTGCTTAAAATAAGTGTCAAAGAATGGCTAGGATTTTACAAATGGTCTTGCTAGTACCAGCTGATCCACATGTAAAAGAATGAGTTTCAGTCCCTACCTCATTATTAGCTCCAAATGGACTAAAGGTCTAAATGTAAGCACTTAGAGTATAAAACAACATAGGCACACACCTTCCTGACCTCAGATTAAGTAGTATTTTAAATTATGACATCAAAAGCACAAGTAACAACAGAAAAATGGACCAGTTGGATTTCATCAGAAGCTTTTGTACTTGTGTTTATCATAATGAAGTGAAACAGAAACCCACAGAATGGGAACATTTTTGTAAATTGCATATCTAAAAAAATATTTCTCTGTAGAAATTTGAAAGAATGCTTACAACTCTTAACCACAAAAAGATAAGCCAAAGAGCAAACAAAAGACCAGTAGACATTTCTCCAAGAGGCAAAGATACCCAGTATACATGACAGGTCTATATGCCAAGCCCCTAGGGCAATGCCAATAAACCCAGTGATGCCACTTCACACCTGCTGGAATGGCAGCTATCAAAGAGACAGGCAGTACAAGTGTTGGCAGGATTGTGGAGAAATTGGAACCCTCATTCATGATGGCAGGGGATGGGGGATGGTGCAGCAGCCACTTTGGAAAACAGTCTAGTCACCTCAAAAGGTTAAATATTGAGACACCATATGACTAGAAATTCTATTTCTTAATGTATATCAAGAGAAAGAAACCATGTAGGTGAATGTTTATGGAGGCATTATCTAAATAAAAAACCTGGAAGTCACATACCATTCCAAAAAATGGATAAGGGAAATGTGGCATGTCCATGCAATGGAATATTGTCTGACAATAAAAGGGGGGAAGCAGCGAACAAGATCCATCATAGATGAGTTTGGAAAGCATTTTGCTAAGGTATCAAGGCCAATTGAAACCCCACATGTGGGCTGGGGAAATGGCTTACCAGTTAAGGTGTTTGCCTGTGAAGCCTAAGGACCACGGTTTGATTCTCTAGGACCCACCTAAGCCAGATGCACAAGGGGACACATGTGTCTGGAGTTTGATTGCAGTGGCTAGAGGCCCTGGCATGCCCATTCTCTCCCTCCTTCTCTCTCTCTCTCTCATTCTCTCTGTCTCTCTATCTGCCTCTTTCTCTCTCCAATAAATAAATAAAAATACATTAAAAAAAGAAAACTCACACGTATGATTCCACTTACATGAAGTATTTATAGCAGGGAAATTGTACTGAAAGCAGTGGTTTCTGGGACCTGAGGGAGCAACTGCTGGTTGATCACTACAGTATAAGTTTGTTTGTGGAGTGGTAGAAATGTTCTAAAAGTGATTTTGGTGGTGATTGCTCAATTTTAAAATATGTCATTGACTAATATGTTGAATGTGGGTTTAGGAGCCCATATTTTAAATGGATAAATCATATGGTAAGTGATATCTTATTAAGCTGTTACCTTTACTTAGAGAATGAATTAGTCATTTTGCAGGCACAGTAGGGAAGGAAAACATACTCTGCAGTCAGTGTCACCAGCACAGAGAGAGATGATGGGCAGCCAGGTGTAGTGGTGAGGTGGCATGGTGGCCTTGGGTTGCCTCCAGGGAGGAAGGCAAAAGTGCCTTCTTCCCTTGGTGAGACACAAGGGCTTGGCCAGTCAGGAAGTTGATCAACTGACAATAACAAGGCAGAGAGGCAACATGTTTCACATCTGCACCAAAGCTCTGTGTTAGCGTGCGATTTGTGTAATCAGTAACTTACTGCTTAGAGCTTATCCAGCCTGCTAAGCATCTTTACTGTGGCTTGAGTCAATTCCAGCAGATGTCTACATACGTGTTATTACCTTGTAACATCAAGTCACCTTAATACTCAGGTTTTAAATAATTTGCTCAAATAAAACTGTAATTTCAGAAGAGGTGAGTCCCACCAACCACACAACTATGGAGTTCTGTGCATGTTCAGTCAAATCTGGAAATATGGAGATAACTTCTCCATTCTATTCAGGAGAGTTAAAGTGATCGTGTCTGTGAATGCATCAAAATCTCTTCACATCTTCGCCTCGTACTTCATCTTGTCCATGAGGCCAAGGTCCAGGCATGTCTGACCTGCCTGCTACTTCTTGCCTCCTATTCCATGAAGATAGCAGTGCAGAGCTGCTCAGGCTGGGGATCACTCACACTCTTCCCATCATGATGCAAAATTACACAGGGTTCTTAGCAGACCCTTATTTTAAATTACTTTCAGCTACTCAGAATTGGAGTCATGGCTTCCAATATAACTGCCATTCAGGCTCCAATTTAGAATATTTTTACATAGTCAGAAGCCATTAAAAAGATTTACTCTGAGAAATAAGTTAAACATAGATTAAAATTTATCCCTAAGACCCTGTACTTTTTCAACCAGGTTTAATCTCCTCTCAACTTTATGACAAAAAGGGGAAAGTACTTTCAATTATGAGTGACATAAATGGGAAAAATGGGTTGTGCTAGGTCAGAAATAGAAAATGCACCAAAGCCTATTGGTGCAGGCCTGTAATCCCAGCCACTTGAGAGGCTGAGACAGGAGAGTCACAAGTCCATGGTATGCCTAGAATGAGTTCAAGGTTCAAAGCCAGCCTGAGAAAGTTAGTCTTTGTCTCATAATAATAATAATTTTCAAAAAGCAAATGGAGGGTTAGGCATCTAGCTCTGTTATATTAAGTGTGCCCTGCACATACATGAAACTTAAATTCAATCCTGAGTGCTTAAAAAATATGAAAGAAAAGAAAAAAAGAGAAAGGAAAAGAGGGAAATAAAGGAAAGGAGAAAATACAAATTCAAGTAGAACTGAAGTGTGACAGCCCCTGCCTAGTGAGTCTTGTTTTGACTTCCCAACAGAGCGCTTTCTCTGCAGCAGCTCAGTGAGGAGTTCAGCCCTGGCAGATAAATAATAGCCTCTGTGCAGGGCACTAAATCATGCGTGGTGTCGAGGCCTGGGAGCCTTGCTGTAATAAATGAGTACCTTGCAATGAACGAAGAAAAAGCCTTAAAGATAAGTGATATTTTGCTGACACTTTTGGAACAAACTAAGGACATGCCGATGTCAGGGAAAGCTCTTGATGCAGCGGTTCCCATGGGAAGAGTTATGGCTTAGGGGACTGAAGGTGACCCTGGAATAGCCTGGGACCTGCCTTCACTTTGGGGCTCCCTAGGAGATGACCTTGAACTATCACATGCCACAGGCTATTGGGAACTTTTGGCAGCTCATACATGGCTCCTTTATTGTGACAATAACAGGAGAATTAGGCCAAGTCTCTGATGCCAATGTTTATTTTCCATAAAAATTAATCAGGAAAAGATAAGGAGTAAGAATGACTGCCTCTGTTAAAAGGAAGTAGTAAACATTTTTATGCAACTACTTTAGAGGGATATTTATAGGATACATAGAATTGTTTGCATGTGTGTATGTGTGCAATGCATGCATGTGTGCATACATGCTTGTGTATACATGCTCATTGTGGTAGTACTTATGTGTGTGTGTGCACATGAAGGCCAGAGGTGAATGTTGGTCCATTTCTCAGTTGTTCTTCACCTTATTTTTTTTTTTTTTGATACAGGTCTCTCCCTGTACTTGGAGCTCATCAGTTGGGCTAGACTAGCTAGCCAACAAGCCCTAGGGATCCTCTAGTTTATGCCTCCCTAGAGCTGAGATTCAAGGCATGTATTACTTGCCCAGTTTTAATGTGGGTGCTGGGTTCTAACTTCAGGCCTTCATGCTTATACAGCAAGCTCTTTACTGACTGAGCCACCTCTCCTGATACACACACACACCTTTTTGTCTATATGTGTACATCTCTGTATTTGTGCCTGCCTAAATATATATAAAAGTACATATAATATTATATGTATGTGTATATTTATCTGCATTTATTGTCTTTTTCTATATGTATGTGTCTATATACAATATTGCATATAAGTGCATATATTTATACATATATTTATATGTGCATATAGCTAGGAAGACAGCATATATGCTTGCGTATGTCTACAATGAAATGCCTGTGAAGTGTCAGGTAAATGACTAAGCATTCTTGGACGTGTCATTGTCATGGAACACAGTGAATGATTATGGCTAGTACTGTAACATTAATGAGCAGGAACCTGCTAGAATAATCTATGAGTCTTGAGGCAGCACCCTCATATTCCAAGACAACTGCAGTGCCAAGTCCAGCTAGGTATAAGTGCCTGAGAGGCACCAGCCTGTCCTCAGAATGTACATTATGGGGCCCGGAGACCCTACTGTCACCCCCTGGCTCACAACCAAGAGGACTTCATGACCCTTAGGATATAGTGGGGGGAGTTGGTCCTCAGGAGAGTTTGTCAGAGTTACTCAGGGCAGAGGGACATATGTCCAGTCCAGCATCTGCCACCTTGTAACTTTTCTCATGTAGTCAACATTGAGCTGTCTCTCATGTGTCTGGCTCACCCTACCTTACCCTACTCTGACTGCATCTTGGCAGCTGCTTCATGACACAGCTTATGTTCTACATATGTCTGTACCCTGACTCCACCTTGTACCAATGTTCCATAGTTCTTCTAACAGAGCTCTTCTGTAACTGGGTGTTTTATAATTCCATACCCTCCCAGACAGCCAATAGGTCCTGGTGTCAATAATCATGGGTCCTGGTGATGAGAATCAAGTATTCAGGGTTTATTTAACACACATTTGCCTCAAGCCTGAGGCAGAGAGAGGGTATGCCGGGTAAGGCTTGGGCTCTAGGATATTAGTACCGTACAAGGGGCAGTGCAGAGATGCAAGACAACATTTAACCAAATGTACAGATAAAACATTAAGAATTGGCAGGCTGACTGTGAAGTGGGATGAGGGACCAAAAAGGAGGTGGGGTGTGTGCAGATGTTTTTTTCCATTGAGAGAAAGATTCTTCATGTTAAAATATGGAGAAGAGCATTGTGGGAATGGCAAAGCAAGTGTCAATCCCTGCTATGTGGCTGGAGGTTGAGCCAAGCCTGCGGCTGTGCCCCAGCCAAAGAGCAGACCCTGGAGGTAGCAGGTTCTGCCATATCCTTGGTGATTGGGGCCTGTTCTCTGAGCCTGAAGTTGAGCCCAGGAGAGAAGACTGTACCATTGCATTGTGACATGCATGCTCTCATATTATCTCTCAGGATGCCAGGGAGGAGGCATGGCCCCCAGGGACTCTGGCCTCACAGCAGAACATGTTCTCGGCTTGTCCAAGGCACTGACAGGAGAACAGGGACATGAATGGCTTAGTGGTACACTTTGGAATTAAGGTGTGAGAGTCTTCCTGGCTATTTGATATTTTCCAGATTGGAGGAGGTATTTGGAAGAAAAATCAGCTCCACTCCTGATCTTAGTATTGGGAGAGAGGGAGAGGGAGAGGGAAAGAGAGAGAGAGAATGGTAACACCAGGGTCCCCAGCCACTGCAAACGAACTCCAGATGCATGTGCCACTTTGTGCATCTGTCTTATGTGGGTCCTGGGGAATTGAACCTGGATCTTTTGGCTTTATAGGTAAGTGCCTTAACCACTAAACCATCTCTCCAGCCCTTGATCTTAGTCTTAACCCAGTGTGTGAGCATCAAACCTGCTAAGTATACAGGAAACCAGCACACTATTCTTCACACCATGATGGTTTGAGGTGAAAGGATGCAGCCAGGAATTTGACTAGATGTTTGATCAGATGTGAGCACAGCACCTTCCATCAGGAAAGCCCCACTATTGTAAAGCACATGCCAGACCCTGTGTGAATTTGATGGTTTGTCTTAGTAGTGATGCAGAGCTATCACTGGAAGACCAGGAAGAGCTACAGGACCCAGAGCTCTCAAGGTCAACCCTGGACTGGGCAGGCAGAAAAACAAAGAACTGGGCAGGTACAGATCCTTGCAAGGAACACTATAGGGGAGTGGAGACAGGAGGAGGATAGAGGAGGCTGAAAGATCCACACTGTGGGGAGTAATGTCCTAGATCCTCCTACGCATCTCCAGGCATCTGAGTTAAGAATGTGAAAGATGGGTTCCGTTGGCCTCAGGAGTGGCAACCAGAGATGTGGAATCAAGTGAACTGTCCCAAGAAGCTACGAGGAACTGGATGAAGAAAGCACAAGATCAGGGTAGGGGGCCATGTCTGAGGTCATAAGGTCAAGGCTCCTTATAATGACTTGTGATACCAAAGAGACCAAATTGGGACAGTCTTCAGAAACAGGAAAGCTAATCTGGCAGGCACTTCCTGTGCGTGTTTTTGTGAACATGGATGGATTATTGCAGAAGGACAGCTACATCCTTATAATTGGTGAATGTGGAGTCCAGAAGGACAGGGAGGGACACCATCATCACTCACAGGTTTCATGACTGTTTTGGGGAGCAGCAAGACCCACTGGACATAGACTGAGGGCAGATTCTGTGCTCATCCTGTAGGCTGAGCATGGGTAATTGTGTTGGCTATGTAGGAATGTATACAAGTACCATGAGAACGTTTCATGACTGGGTAGCTTTTGACCTGTCCTGCAGGCCCAGATAATGCTCCTGTTTGGCTGTTCTTGCATGTTTCTGTTGTGCCCGTAAAAGGCTGGGAAGAGACGGCAGAATGACCTGCTGGGTGAAACGTATTAAAAATTGTTTATAAAAGCTTCCAGTTTCCTCCAAGACGTTGTGACTGGCCACAGGCAAGCCTCTTCATCATCTCCTTTGCTGAAGGAAGAAATTAAAAATGCTGGTTGTTCATGCGGGGTCATCATGGGATGGATAAGGCCAGATTCATAAGCCCCACAGAGTATCATAGATAAAAATGGCAGGTAAACAAAGTAAGCCATTGATTTTCTGTGGGAGAGCCATTTATTTCAGCTAATTTTTAATCCCAGGTGCTCTCTGTGGGAAGTGAGCACATATTTGGATTGAATAATAACTGGATGCTGTTTTTCCCGGGAGATTCTAATAATTATTTAACTATCTTAAATCAAGCTTGCTCTGAGCTAGGTAATTCACCCTGGAATCATCTTCAACCAGATGTAGCATTTCAGGACTTGATGACTGGAACGCAGAGGGTCTTTGAGGTGAACTCGCGGAGGACCTATCCTCACAGCAGTGAACTGCCAGGAGACTTCCCCTGGGAGCCATGGAGGGCCCAGGCATAAGAGGGCGGCATTTTGAGAAGGAATGCTGACCACTGGGACTTTAACTCTGGTTCCTTATGGCTCATTGCTTTACTAAAGCTATTAGCTTCTGGTTTTTCCTTCATTTTCTTTTAAATTTAATAAGTCAAATTAGACTTTTATTTGCATGCAGTTTTTTAATTGTGTGAGCTAACTTCACCTTGCTCATAATTGGTAAAGTGGTATCTCTGAGTCCAGGACTTCGTGAATATATTGCTTCTGACAATATGTCTCTTTCTGTGTGTCTGAGGCTAAACCCAGCTGTGATGGCTAATCTCAATTGTCAGTTAACTGGATACACAATCCCCTAGGAGACAAGTCTCTGGGCAAGTCTGACAGGAAGTTTTTAGATTAGGATAATTGAGGTGGGAAGTAGGCCTGTAATTTTGGGTGGCACAATTCCATGGACTGGGGTTTTGGACTTAATTTAAAAAAAGAAAGAAAGGGAAAGAGAGAGCTGAGCACCTGTATTCATCACTCTCTGCCTCCTGATTATGGATTGAATATGACCAGCTGCTTCACCCGCCTGCCTCCATGCCTTCCTCACCATGATGGACTGTAAGGTCAAAGAAACCTTTGCTTACTCAAGTTGCTGCTTGTCCGGCATTTTTCACAGCAAGGAGGAAAACAAATAATATACCAGTTTTTCTTACTTTTGGTCTTCTTGCTAATTTCTGATGTGTCCATAAAGATGACCTCTCTAGACACCCAGGCAGGGGTTACTCTATCCTTGGGAAGGGCCATTCACAGCTGCACAGCTTCCTCTCCTAACCCCCTTCCCAGCTCAGCCCAGTTGCATTCCACTCATCTGTGGACCCACCGTGCATGTCCAGCAGCACAAGGGGATCTATGGGCTTCTAAAGAATGCTTTGCCATTCAAAATCCTTCCTCTTACAGCATTGAGACTATTCTGAATATCAGCATCTGCCCAAGTGAGGATATTCTTATCTTTGTACATTAGTAATGAAAACTGTAGAGCTAGAGTTCACTGGTTGAGCTAGCCAGCAAGCCCCAAGGATCTTCCTGTCCCTGCCTCCTCTGCACTGAGATTACAGACATGCACCACCTTGGCTTCTTTAAAAAGTATGTTTTTAGCCTGGCGTGGTGGCGCACGCCTTTAATCCCAGCACTCGGGAGGCAGAGGTAGGAGGATCACCGTGAGTTCGAGGCCACCCTGAGATTACATAGTGAATTCCAGGTTAGCCTAGACTAGAGTGAAACCCTACCTCGAAAAACCAAAAAAAAAAAAAAAAAAAAAAAAAGTATGTTTTTATGTACTCATTTGCAAGGAGAGAGAGGGGTGTAGAAAATAGGTCCACCAGGGCCTTTTGCTCTGCAAACAGACTCCAGACACATGCACCACTTTGTGCATCTGGTTTTATGTGGGTGTTGGGGAATCAAACCCAGGCCATTAGGCTTTGCAAACAAGCACCTTTACCACTAAGCCATCTCTCCAGCCCCCCACCTTGGCTTTTTCATGTGGCCACTAGCAATCTAAAGTCAGGTTCTCATGCTTATGCAGGAAGCACTTTATCCATTGAACTAGCTCCCTGGTCCCCAAAGCATCTTCAAATTGCTAACACTTGTCAATGACCCAAACATGCCAGGTGTGAGTCTGAGACATCCACATGATTACCTTATCTACCTCTAGAATGACTCAGTGAGTACAATCTATTCCTTCCCCATGAATAATAAAATCAAAATTTCTTCTTATTTTGAAATTAGAACAAAAGCAAACTGTAATTGTGGCAAAGTTAAATACTGAGGCATTTGCTTTCTTCCAGAATTTTTTTTCCTTTACAGATAAATTGAAACATAAATGTCACTTTCTAGTTTTTCAAGGTAGGGTCTTACTGTAGCCCAGCTTGACCTGGAATTCACTATGTAGTCTCAGAGCGTCCTTGAACTCATGGTGATCCACCTACCTCTGCCTCCCAAGTTCTGGGATTAAAGGCATGCTCTACCATGCCCAGCTATAAATGTCACTTTTAAAATTAAAAATTAACATATGTTTACTGAAATTTTTATTTTTTAAAATATTTTATTTCTATTTATTTACTGGAGAGAGAGAGAGGGAGAAAACACATGGGTGTACCAGGTACTCCAGCTGCTGCAAACAAATTCCAGACACATGCGCCACCTTGTACATCTAGCTTACGTGGGTCCTAGGGAATCAAACCTGGTCCTTTGGCTTTATAGGCAAGTGCCTTAACTGCTAAGCCATCTCTCCAGTCCTGTTTACTGAAATTTTTAATTCATTTACTTCATTCCACCCTCCCTTAACATACATCATCCAGCACTGTTGGCACAATTCTTTCCCAAAAATAGCTTCTGAGAACCTCTTCCTTACTACTCATTTGTTAAGTATACATCTCCAGGAGGTGTCTGTACAAGAATACCAGCTCATGTCATCAAGCATAATAGCCAGCAGGAACAGTACAAATATGTACTGAACGAACACTAAAGAAACATATTTAAAATGAAAATTGGATGCCATGTTTTGTGTTTTGTCCTTTTTTCTTAAGTATTAATATGTGATAACTCCCCATCTGAGCCATAAGTTCCCACAGTAACATCAGTTCTAGTTTATGTAAGCACCTTCTACTGACTGATAGTCAGGTTCCTGCCCTGTATGATGTCATACAGTCACATGGTTGTGGGGTCATTCTGTCATGTGTTCATATCATGTCATGTGACTATATCATACCATGTGCTTAGGGGGGAACAAGTGGTGCCTGGTCCTCAGGTTTCGGCAGAGGTTCTGCTTGTTTACAGAATGATCACAGTCTCAGGTGAGGTGGTCAGGCAGCCTTTCACCCCTGGCCTTCATGTATAGGGACACTGCCTGAGGAGCTCAAGGATGTCAGTGGTGCTCCTTTCCTGTCTGTAATTTCTCCCACTGGAGGGAGAGGAGGCAGGCATGAGAAGAAGATAATTAGTACTACTGCCATGACAGTTCAATGCCAGGCCTGGGATTCACAGTCCTGGCAGCTCCTGAGCTCCATACTTCTTATGGCCATCCCTTCTCTGTCTGCCCCACTACTGGACCTCAGCTCATGGGGCAGCCTGCTCAGGACAGCAGGCAGCTCCTCTTTGGCCTACAAAACCAACAGGAGTTTTTCTTACGCACAGATGGATTTGGAACTATTCCAGGAATGTGGACTTTGTCAGTGAACTTGAAGTTGACCTTGCCAGTTCTGGCATAAATGATACATCTGGGGCAACTGCTACTTACTGGGGTTTACATGGACATGGGGGCTATTTCCTCATGGGGATCTAGGAAAACTGCTTTATCTCTTTCATCCCTTAGCTACCACCTATACCCTTAGCCCCAGTGGGCTCTACAGTTGGAAGAGGAAAGGTGTCCAAGGGACTCTCTCCATGACAGAACAGAGAGGGTATGGATGTTGCTTCCTATACAGAGCTGGAAGCTGCCTTTCAAAAAATATCTCTGCATTTAGAGTTCCTTCCATAGATGTGTTAGCAATTCACAAAGATTGTTCCTTTTTCCCTGAGAGGTTAAAATAAGGTACCTACTATGTTTGTCTCTGGCTGTTTATGTTCAGTAGTTTTGGGAAAAAGCAGATTCTCACAGGGCCACAGATACAGACACACACATGAAATCATGGGCAGATTTCTGTGTCTGAGCTAATTGGCATAAATTAGTAGAGGCATCTCCTAATTTAAATGAGTCACACTAATGATGATGAATCCACAGTGTATTCAGTTCACTTCTCATTGCATTGCACATATTTTAATAGGTGTTCCTCAGGGAAGAAAGTGATGGAAGATCAAGCCCTATGTGCTGGATTCTATAGGGGAGAAGGGCTGGTCATCACCATGTACTTTTATGAGGAAGGCAGAGGCTTGGAGTGACAGACAGGGAAGGACAAGGAGTAGGGGCCGGCATCTTTCTTAGAAACTGAGGCTGGTGGAGCATTAGCTGCTGTTCACCAAGTCCAGATCCAGTGCTGGCTACCAAGAACTGTGGTACATTTCCTTCCATTTATCCCCAGAGCAGCTCAGCCAGTCACACCCCATCCCACACGTTCCTTTCTGTGTCCAGGAACAGCTCACCTTCCCTTTTGGATGAAGGGAAAGTAGTGAAACCAAAGCTCTGAGAGTCTGCCTCTCACATTGTGCCAGGGTCCTGGGTCTCCTGACAGGCCATGTTCTAAACACCATGAATGGTCATTTTCTGCCCACTCCTTTGGACAGTCTGTGTCATGCTCCCCTGGGAAATGTTCACATTCCTAGTGAGTCATGATTGAAGGACAGTACCACCAGCTTCCTGCTGGATTTCACTGAGGTCCTAGACTAATGGACAGAATTAATGTGGGTAAAATCTCAGACCAGAACTTGATGTAAATGGGCTTAGCAGCATCACCTTGCAGCTAAAGTTGATATCACCATGTAATCCTGTCCTTTCCTCTCTAAGAGCCTTCTGAACTCATCACTGGGTCATGCTGGTCTGTCTTGACCTCTATCTTCCTCTCTATATAGCCACTGCTCAGTTGAAACATTTTGTCATTTCACTCTAGCACATGTTGGCCTTTGTCTCGTACCTACTCAGGCTGACCTTCAGTGATCAGGGCTGAGTAACAGTAACACCCAATCCTGCTGTACCAGTGTGTATTGATAGTCACTTACTATCTAGAAGAAAGGACCCCCAGAGGTCTCCATCACTTGCACTTCAGCTTACCATCTAAACCATGACTGCATTGCAAAAACAATATCCCTCCATTTCAAAATACTCTTCTCTATGACTTCCAAGTGCCTCTCTAGTGCCCATAGTCTATTAGTCAGTGTTATGTTGTAGCAAAATAGTCAAGATGATCAGCTGATGAGGATGAAAGGTTAATTGTGGCCCATAGTTTCAGACTTTTCAGTCCATGCTATTGGCCCTGTTGCTTTGGGCTTGCGGTGGCACATACAGAATCATGAGGTAGAGAAAGCTGCTCACCGTAAGGTGGCCAGAAAGCAAAGAGAGAAGGGAAGGAAAAGGTACCCAATAGCTCCTTGAAGAGTACGCTCTAATGACCTACTTCCTCCCATGAGGTCTTACCTCCTGAAGGTTCCATCATCTCCCAATAGCACCATTGGCTGGGGACCAAGTTTTAGCACACGGGCATCAGGGTGATGCCCCCAGATTCAGTATACGGCACTAGGAACTGTGTATCTCTCCTCCATGTGATGTGCTCCTGCTAAGCTTTCCTGTTTCTTTTAAATGTTTATTTATTTTTATTTATTTGAGAAAGAGAGAGAGAAAGAGAGGCCAGGGCCTCCAGCTGCTGCAGACACTCTTGAGACACATGTGTCACCTTGTGCATCTGGCTTACATAGGTCCTAGAGAATTAAACTTGGGTCCTTTGGCTTTTCAGGCAAGCACCTTAACCACTAAGCAATCTCTCCAGCCCAGGCTTTCCTGTTTTACCTAGAATGTTCATGCTTCCTAGCTCTCAATTCCACAGATACTGATTCTGGCCATTATTTCATTGCTCATAGATCTGCTGTTTTTCTCCTTAAATTTGAGTTTAATATACTAGGGAATCATGCATTTTCTATTCATATCACCTGGTGTTCAAAGTATGCATATCAAAGGGAAGAAAACATTAATGATACATTAACTCAGCATTTTTAAAAAATATCAGTCTTGGACACATGGAAAGCTGGTGTTGTGTGCTGGCCATGATGCCAGGACCAAGCCTGCTCTGGCTTTGCTTAGGACTAAAGATGAATCTCAGCCTCCTGCCTAACTCCACTAACTCCAGAACCTGTAATAGCCACTCTCTGGGTAACTCCTTTACTAGAAACTTCCTGGGTCCTTGGGCAGAACTAGCAGCTTGTTATGAGTTCCCTCCACCCAGGGGTGTGCTGGGGTCTCAATAGTTAAAGCTGGCAATGTTCCTACTGTGCATGGGATATTTGTTTTTGCAGTTGTTGAACTTATCACCAGAATCCCCACATAGACAGTGGACACAGAAGCAGCAAGGATGTGGGGTGGAGACAGTGGAGAGTTTTCTTCAAGAGTGAAAGTCATTGGATGAGATCAGCCAGCCACAATTAACATGGACCATATTCTGGGCTCACATGGTTATTTCAGATGTTTTCAGTGGTCATAGCACTGCTGTTGGGAGAATGTAAGCTGGAGCAAGCATGCCTGTGTCCCAGCATACCTTCCCAGTATTGGATGTGGCCCCTTCATGCAAATTTTAGGACCTCCATTGACAACTACAGTGTGCTGGAGTTGGGGGCTCCTAGGAGTCATTTACTCCAGTTGAAATTCTATCTGCCCAAGGACACATTTGCTGAATTGCATCACCTAACCCAGACACATCTAGTAAGCCTGATAGCTGTTGTAGCTACAGGCCTTCACAGCAAAACATACCCACAGTATGCTTAGGAGGGATAAATGTGTTTGCCTGTCCTGGGCTCAGAATATACATACTCTTGCTGGAAATTCTCTTTTAAACCATGAGATCTATGTGTGTTCGTAGTTCAGTTTGAAATGGCATTTTCCTAAGACCTGTATTCTAGAAAAGTTAATTTGCTGTTGGTTGAGCCAATGCCTCTGTCCCTGAGGCTTCTGATCTGACTTGTGGGTTTGAATTCACTGAAAGCATTCATTATTATGCTGTGAATGTATATGTCTGAAATCTATGGAGGAAGATTCTAAGCGCTTGTCAGTGCTGATGTGGATTCTGGGAAGTATTCTGCATGGCACTGAGCCAGAGCTGGTGTTCAGTTCACATACCAGGGAAGCAGTGGCTGTTGACTTCAGGGCCATAGGACAGAGAGTGGGATGGTTGTCACTGAGGGTCAATCTGGCTTTGCCGTCCTGAGTGTGAGGGGCCCTGAGTTCTCCACAATGGGTACCCTGTGGATCATATGGCTGTCTGTGCCCTCCCCTATTAGGGGGTTGAAACACCACTATGTGCCCAAGGCTTCAGGTCCAGCATCATGCTCCTAGTGCCATGTAAAGAAGATCTGTGTTCAAGTTTAGGGGTTTCTTGATCATGTTAAGGGGTTCCTTATCTTATCAGGCACCTTGGCCTCAGTTTGGGCATGCTGATGACATTTACACAACACAAGCTGTTACTCCAGCAGTGACTTTCTGATTGGGATAAATGAGAGCCAAGACCTGAGATAGCTTCTAGCACTTACATTCTTTTCTGAAACTATTTTTATTGACAACTTTCATAATTAAAGACAATAAACTGTGATAATTCTCCCCTCTCCCCGACTTTCCCCTTCATAAATCTACTCTCCTTCATATCCCCTCCCCCTCTCAATTGGGATCTCTGTTCTTTTATAGGTAGTATTAGGCACTGCAAAGTCATGGGTTTTCAGGCCATTTTGTGTTTGGAAGATTGCATTGCAAGCAGTCTTACCTTTCCGTTGGCTCTTACATTCTTTTTGCCACCTTTTCTGCAATGGACCCTAAGCCTTGGAAGGTATGATAGAGATGTTTCAGTGCTGAACACTCCTCTGTCACTTCTTTTCAGCAAATCTTAAATTTTGCCAGCCAGGCCAAATGAGCCAACAGATGCAATAGTGGCATGTCTGTCATGGTGGAAACCAACTGCCCTCTAATTGGACTGGAGGCCCGCTCCATGAGAGGGAATATATCCCTGATACTTAAAACCTAAAACAGGGGTAGTCATGAGCCCTATGGGTGTAACATCTGCTGCTGTCTGGCTAAATGCATGTACTATGCTTATCAAACTGCCCAGTAAGCACTTCTCTTAATGTTCACACCCTTATATTAATGCTACTCTCACTTTTGGTAGAGAACCTTCTATTTCAGATGGCAGTGACCTTGGGATGACTTAGAAGACATCATGGTGCTGGAAAGAAGTGACAGGAGGGCTCAGCACTGCAATATCTCTATCATACTTTCCAAGGCTCAGGGTGTATTGTGGAAGATGTGGCAGAAAGAATGTAAGAGCCAAAGGAAGGGTAGGACTCCTTACAATGTGGTTGGTCCCCCAGACACAAAATGGCCTGGATATTCATGACCTCACAGTGCCTGACACTACCTACACAAGACCATCATAATAGGAGGAAAAGATCATGGCATCAGAATAAAAAAGACTGATTGAGAGGGGGAGGGGATATGATAGAGAATGGAGTTTCAAAGGCAAAAGTGGGGGGAGGGAGAGCATTATCATGGGATATTGTTTACAATCATGGAAGTTGTTAATAAAAAATAAATAAATAAAAAAAGAAAAGTGGTTACAGGGCAGGTATTTTATTTAAAATATTTAATTAATCAATTTATTTGCAAGGAGAGAGAGAATGGACATGCCAGGGCCTCTAGCCACTGCAGACAAACTCCAGACACATTTGCCATACTGTGCATCTGCCTTTATGTGGGTACTGGAGAATCAAACCCAGGTCCTTAGGCTTTGCAGGCAAGCACCTTAACCACTGAGCAATCTGTCCAGCCTGGGGCAGTTTTGTGAGCATATTATGCATTTAGCCAGACAATAGCAGGTGTTAATACCTTCAGAGCTCATGACCTGTCCCGACATAGACTTTTGACTATGTTTTCAGTACCAGGCATGTATTCCCTCCTATAGAGCAGATCTCCAGTCCAATTAGAGAGTGGTTGGTTTCCCCCATAACAGACATACCACGTGGGTCATTTTGCCTGGCTGGCCAAACTTAAGGCTTGCAGTGTCCACTGTTGTTTATCACCACTGAAGACTTCTGTCTCCTATAGGGATTCAAGCAGTGTAGCTTTTTTTTTTTTCTTTATTAGTTAGTTTTGTATTCAGCAAATACAGTCAGTTTGGTACCATTATTAGGCTCATCCGTGACCTACACCCTCCCCTTGGCCCCTCCTTGTTGAGGTATACGGGTCATGCATTGTGGAGTTAGCCCACAGTTATGGGTAAGCTAAATGTCTCTTCATATCATGACCCAACAAGTGTCTCTGACATTCTTTCCGCCCCCTCTTCCGCAAAATTTCCCTGAGCCATTTTGGGTTCATTTTTGGTCTGCTTCAGTGATGAGGTGTTGGTGGCCTCTGAGGGTCTGGCTCTCTGATTTGGTAGGAGTTGATTTTTCTCTGTGCTGATCTCCTTCCCCCTTGTGCTGGTATCTGGTTCATCAGGAAAACAGCCCCCTTGCTTGTTTCTCCAATTTTTCTTAGTTTCAGCCAGGGCCCTTTAAAGGTATGATGGGGTGGCTCTCTCCTTAGGATCTACATCTATCTGAAAAAGAGAAGCAGATTCTCCAACGGAGAGTACCTACTTAGCAGTGTAGCTTTTTCCAGCTTTCTCTCAGCTGGTCTACAAGGAGGAGGTTTTCAACTCAGCTGCAGCTTGATTTCTCAGTACCTTGCAACCTAAGCATGTGGAGTCATACCATCTATTTCTGGTGGGAAATCAAGAGCGTTGGAAATGCCCTATAATGTTTTGGGGGCATCAGGTACCTCCCTGGCCAACAACTCACTGTAAGGCAGCCCATCCCTGGCAATGAACTTTTTTCTAGTAACAATCTGTGGCTTCTGGGCACACCATTATCCATAAAGTAGGTTTTTCCATATGGCTTATTTATGACATCTTAAATTTTGATTACCCCCCTCCACCCTTCCTTTACTCAATCTCTTCCCCTGACCTCACAGGCCATTCCACCCCAAGTAATCTGTTCAGCTACTTACATATATACAATACCATCTCCATAAGTCCTCTCTTCTCCTCCCTCCTTTATATCCCCTTTCTAGCTTACTGGCCTTTGCTACTGATTTTTACTCCAATTCACATATAAGTCTAAACATTTGTAACTAGGATTCACTTATGGGAGAGAACATGTGGTGTTTGGCTATTTGGGTATGGGTTACCTCACTTAGTGTAATCATTACCAGATCCATTCATTTCCCTGCATATTTCATAATTTCATTTCCTTACTGCTGTATAGAACTCCATTGTATAAATGTACCACATATTCATTATCCACTCATCAGGCTGGTTCCATTTCCTAGCTATTGTGAATACAGCAGCAATAAACATGGATGAGAAAGTATCTCAAGGTAGTGAGACAAGTCTTTAGGATATATACCTAGGAGTGGTATAGCTGGATCATATGGTAGATCTATTTTTAGCTGTCTCAGGAACCTCCACACTGATGTCCACAATGGCTGTACCAGTTTACATTCCCAGCAACAGTGTAGAAGGTTTCCTCTTTTTCCACATCCTTGCCAACATTTATTGTCATTTGTTTTCCTGATGATAGCCATCTGACAGGAGTCAGATGGACTCTCAAAGTAGTTTTAATTTGCATTTCCCTGATGGCTAAGGATGTAAAACATTTTTTTTTAGATGTTTAAATACCATCTGTATTTCTTCTTTTGAGAACTCTCTATTTAGTTCCATAGCCCATTTTTTTAATTGGGTTGTTTGATTTCTTATTATTTAGTTTTTTGTGTTATTTGTATATCCTGGATAGTAATACTGTCAGATATGTAGCTGACAAAATTTTTTTCCCATCCTGTAGGTTGTCTCTTTGCTCTGTTCACAGTGTCCTTTGCTGTACAAAAGCTTTTTAATTTCATGAGGTCCCAGTGGTTGATTAGTGGTTTTATTTCCTGAGCAACTGGGGTTATATTCAGAAAGTTGTTGCCAATGGCAATATGTTGCAGTGTTTCCCCTGTTTTTTCTTCTAGCAGTTTTAGAGTTTTGGGTCTAATATTAAGATCTTTATCAATTTGGACTTAATTCTTGTATATGGAGAGAGATGAGCATCTATTTTAATCCTTCTACATATGGATATCCCAGTTTCCCAGCACCATTTGTTAAAGAGCCTGTTTTTCCTCCAATGAATATTTTTGGCATTTTGTCAAAAATCAGAATGCTATAGCTGCCTGGATACACATGTGGGCCCTCTATTCTGTTCAATTAACCTGTTTTTGTGCCAGCACCATGCTCTTTTTGTTAGTATGGCTCTGTAATATACCTTAAAATTAGGTATGGTGATATTGCCAGACTTATTTTTGTTGCTCAAAATTGTTTTGGTTATTAGAGCTTTTTTACACTCCCAAATGAATTTTAGGGTTATTTTTTCTATTTTTGTGAGGAATGCCACTGGATTTAAAAAAAAAAATTATTAACATCTTCCATGATTATAAAAAATATCCCATGGTAATACCCTCACTCCCCCCACTCTCCCCTTTGAAATTCCATTCTCCTCCATATCCCCACACCATCTCAATCAGTCTCTCTTTTATTTTGATGTCACGATCTTTTCTTCCTCTTATGGGGATTGCAGTAAATGTATATATTACTTTTGGTAAGATTGACATTTTCACAATATTGATTCTTCCAATCTAAGATGTCTCCATTTCTTAGTGTTTTATGCACTTTCTTGAGTGTTTTACAGTTTTCATTGTAGGAATCCTTCACTTCCTTGGTTAGGTTTATTCCAAGGTACTCTTGTTTTTTTTTTTGTTTTTTTTTTTTTTTTAAGGCAATTGTGAATGGGAGTGATTCCCTGATTTCATCCTCAGAATGTTTGTTAGTATATGGGATGGCTATGGATTTCTGTGTGTTTATTTTGTGCTGCTACATTACTAAAAGTGTTTATCAGCTGTACTAGTTTGCTGGTAGAGTCTTTAGGGTCATTTATGTATAGAATCATATCATCTGCAAATAATGATAATTTGATCTCTTCCTTTCCAATTTGTATCCCTTCTATGTGTGTCTTGCCTTATTGCTATAGATGAGACTTCTAGTACTATATTAAATAAAAGTGGGGACAGTGGACACCCTTGTCTTCTGCCTGACTTTAGTGGAAAAGCTTCAGTTTTTCCCTATCAAGTATTATGTTTGCTATACGTTTGTCATAAATAGCCTTTATTATGTTGAGATATGTGCCTGCCGTTCCCAATTTCTTTAGGAATTTTACCATGAAGGGATGTTGGATTTTGTCAAATGCCTTTTATGCATCTATTGAGATGATCATGTGATTTTTTATAAATTAAGTCCATTTGTATAGTGTATTACATTTATTGATTTGCATATGTTGAACCATCCCTGCATCTGCATCTCTGAGATAAAGCATATTTGGTCAGGGTGAATGATTGTTTTTGTTGTTGTTGTTGTTTGTTTTTTGAGGTAGGATCTTGCTTTAGCTCAGGATGACCTGGAATTCACTATGTAGTCTCAGGGTGGCCTCAAACTCATGGTGATCTTCCTACCTCTGCCTCCTGAGTGCTGGAAGGCTTGTGAATGATTTTTTTGTTTTGTTTTGTTTAGTTTTCCAAGGTAGGGTCTCACTATAGCCAAGGCTGACCTGGAATTCACTATGTAGTCTCAGGGTGGCTTTGAACTCACAGTGATCCTCCTACCTCTGCCTCCCAAGTGCTAGGATTAAAGGCATGCACCACCATACCCAGCTTGTGAATGATCTTTTTGATATTTTCTGGTCTTCTGTCTCCAATATTTTGTTGAGAATTTTTGCATCTATGTTCATAAGGGAGTTTAGTCTATAATTTTCTTTTTTTGTTCTATGTTTGTCTGGTTTTGGTATCAGGGTAATGCTGGCTTTGTAGAATGAGTTTGGTAGTATTCCTTCCTTTTCTATTTTATGCAAAAGTTTGCAAAACATTGGTGTTAGTTCTTCCATGAAGGTATGGTAAAATTCACCAATGAATGCATCCGGGCCTGGATATTTTTAGTTTGGAGATTTTTTTTTTTTTTTTTTTTTGAGGTAGGGTCTCACTCTATCCAAGGCTGACCTGGAATTCACTATGTAGTCTCAGGGTGGCCTCAAACTCACAGCAATCCTCCTACCTCTGCCTCCTGAGTGCTGGGGTTAAAGGTGTGCATCACCACACCCAGGTAGTCTGGAGATTTTTAGTAACTGTTTTGATCTCTGTACTTGTTACAGGTCTAATTTAAATGGCTTATCTCATCTTCATTAATTTTGGTAGGTCATATAAATCTAGGAAATCATTCATGTCTTTCAGATTTTCAAACTTAGTGGAGTATATATTCTTAAAGTATAGCCTTCTGATTTCATTTTTTAAAAAAATTTTCTGTTTTATTTATTTATTTGAGAGCGACAGACAGAGAGAATGAGGCCGATAGAGAGAGAGGGAGAGAGAGAGAATGGGCGCGCCAGGGCCTCCAGCCACTGCAAACGAACTCCAGACGCGTGCACCCCCTTGTGCATCTGGCTAATGTGGGTCCTGGGGAATTGAGCCTTGAACCGGGGTCCTTAGGCTTCACAGGCAAGTGCTTAACCGCTAAGCCATCTCTCCAGCCCAGCCTTCTGATTTCTGAATTTATTTGGTATCTATTGTAATGCTATTTTTCATCTCTAATTTTATTAATTTGTGTTTTTTCTCTCTGTCTTCTGGTCAGATTTGCTAAGGGTTTGTCAATCTTGCTTATCCTTTCAAGGAGCCAACTCTGTTTCATTGATTATATTATATTTTTTGGTTTCTATTTCATTAATTTCTGCCCTAATCTTCATTATTTCTTCCCATGTACTAATTTTCAGTTTGCCTTATTCTTCTTTTTCTAAGGCCTTAAGGTAAAGCACTAAGTTGTTTACTTGAAAACTTTCTAATTTCTTAATATAGGCACCTAAGGCTAAAAATTTCCCTTTTATGATTGCCTTCATTGTATCCCAAATGTTTTGGTATGTTGCGTTATCATTGTCATTTGATTCTATGAATTTATTTATTTATTTATTTTGGTTTTTCGAGGCAGGGTCTCACTCAGGCTGCCCTGGAATTCACTATGTAGTCTCAGGGTGGCCTCAAACTCATGGCAATCCTCCTACCTTAGCCTCCCAGGAGCTGGGCTTAAAGGCGTGTACCACCACACCCGGCTCCTTTTTTATTTCTTCAATGACCCATTCATCATTCAGTAGTGTACTGCTTATTTTCCATGATTTTCTGTATGCTGTATAGTTTTCTTGTTGTTGATTTGTAGTTTAATACCATTATGATCAGATATAATACAAGGAATTGTTTCAATTCTCCTGTATTTGTAAAGATTTGATTTGTGTCCTAATATATGGTCTATTTTAGAGAATGCTCCACGTGCTGCTGAAAAGAATGTGTGTTCAGTGCAATTTGCATCTATCGTTATCTGTTAGGTCCATTTGTTCAAGACATAATTTAATTCAGTTGTCTCTTGGTTTATTTTTTGTCAGGATGATCTGTCAATTGATCACTGTGGGGTATTGAAATCACCCACTACAATTGTGCTTGGTGTTATCTGTGACCTTAAGTCTAATAGTGTTTGGTTGATGAAATTTGGAGTACCTGTATTAGGTGTATATATGTTTAGAATTATAATGTCCTCCTGTTGAATTTTTGATTCAATCAATATAAAGTGACCTTCTTTATCTTCCTTCACTAATATTGGCTTGAAGTTTATCCTGTGAGATATTAGGAAAGCAATGCCTGCTTGTTTTCTAGGTCCATTTGCTTGAAATACTATTTTCCATCCTTTCACCATAAGATAGTGTCTGTCTTTTATGGAGAGGTAAGTTTCTTAGAGGCAACAGACAGAAGGATCCTGCCTTTTAATCCAGTCTGTAAGCCTGTGTCTTTTGGTTGGGGCATTCATGCCATTGATATTGAGTTATTATTGAAAGGTATGAATTTATTCTTGCCATTCTTCTTGTTTTGTAGTGCTCCCTGTTTTTACTTTACTCTCTTGTGTTAACTATTATTTGAGTAGGGTTTATTGTTTCCCGTTTCTTCATATGTGTGCTTTTCTTTCTCTTCAGAGTGAAAGATCCCTTCAGGTATTTTATATAGAGCCAACTTAGTCGTCACATATTCCTTTAGTCTGTTTTGGTTGTGGAATGTCCTTATTTCTCTGTCAATTTGAATGGACAGTTTGCTGGATAAAGTAATCTTTGTTGACAATTGTTAACCTTCAGAACTTGGAATACATCACTCCAAGCCTTTCTAGCTTTTATGTTTGAGTATTGAACAATCTGCTGTTATTCTGATGGGTGTGCTTTTATATATGACTTGATGTTTCTCTCTAACTACTTTTCAGTATATTTTCTTTGGTTTGTGTGTTCAGTAGTTTAATTATAATATGGCGAAGAGAGTTTCTGTCCTGGTTTTGTCTGTTTGATGTTCTATAGGCTTCCTGTATCTGAATTGGCATCTCTTTTCTTATTTGGGGAAAATTTTCCTCTATGATTTTGTTGAAAATGCCTACTATGCCTTTGGAGTGGAATTCTTCTCTTTCTACTATACCCTGAGTTCTTATGTTAGATCTCTTCATACTGTCATGAATGTCTCAAAATTCCCATTCCAACCTTTCTATTAGTTTATCTCTGTTGGACTGTGTTAGATCTGCCACCTTGTTTTCTAGTTTAGATATTCTGTCTTCTCCTTTATCCCTTCTATTTGTGAGACTTTCTACAGTTTTTTTTTAATTTCATTTATTTATTTGCAGATAGAGAGAGAGATAGAAGAGAGAGAGAGAGAGACAGAGAGAATGGGCACACAAGAGCCTCTAGCCTTTGCAAATGGACTCCAGGTGCATGCTCCACTTTGTGCATCTGGATTTATGTGGGAACTGGGTAATCAAACCCAGGTCCTTAGGCTTTGCAGACAAGCACCTTAACCACTTAGCCATCTCTCCAGACCTTCTACAGGTTTTTTTTTTTTTTATTTGACGTACTGTGGTTTTCATTTCTAGTATTTCTGATTGGATTTTCTTCAGTATTTCTATTCCCTTACTCACATCATATTGACCTCTGTATTTCATTAAGTGGTTTCCTGAGCTCTCCTTCAGAAGTTTGTTTTCTTCTTTGATTCATTTGATTTCTTTGAACATAATTATCATCCTTTGAAATCTTTGTCAGGCATTTCATCTAAATCAGTCTCACTGGAGGTCATTTCTGATGGATTTGTAATTTTTGGTGGAATTATATTGTCTTAATTATTTTGTGTTTCTTATATTATAATGTAGAGACTTTTGCACCTTGAATCAATTCGATTCTTGGGTTTTCTAATTATTTGCAGTATTCTTACATGTGTAAATCTTATGTTATATATCTTGGGGGTAGGAACTTAAGGTGCCAGGTGTGGCTCTTATATTACTCCCTAGGGTCAGAAGTGACCCTGGTTGGTGGGTTTGCCTGCTAAGTATTCTAGTAGGCTTAGTGGTGGAAAGTACAAGAAAATTCTAAAATTCAACTGGGGATTAAAACAAACAGATAATATAACAAAGTCAAAGCCCCTAAAGGTGTGTCTTGCCCCACACCCTTAATCCTGCCACCTAGGAGGTTGAGATTTCTGATCTGTAATGGGTTCCAGATCGACCTAGGGCTGAGTGAGACCCTGCCCTCAGAATGACAGAAGAGGGGCTGGAGATATGGCTTAGCAGTTAAGACGTTTGCCTGCAAAACCAAAGGACCTTGGTTTGATTTCCCAGGACCCATGTAAACCAGATTCACAAGGGGGCGCATGCATCTGGAGTCTGTTTGCAGTAGGCCCTGGCATGCCCATTCTCTCTCTCTTTCTCTTCCTCTTTCTCTCAAATAAATAAATAAAAATAAAGTCTTTAATTTTTTTTTAAAGAATGACAGAAGAAAAGGAAAACAGCATTGCACATCAGGAAACAACAAAAGACAACCCCAAAATGCAGCTTATTTAATAATGATAAAGCTGGCCATCAATCAAATCTAACACATAACCTGCCCTGACATGGAAGGTGTGATTAGCACTTCCAGTGCAGGCCTGTATACCAGCTTTGGGGCAGGTATTGATGCAGTGTAAGTAGGCCATTACTTTTTGGAATAGCTTCTGGTCTCACCTATGCTGAGTGCCAGCTTGTGTCACTCTTTACTACACTGTGGTCTTGGCTAGGCTGGATGGGTCAGTGTATCTGCTGTTCTGATAGGCTGTATTGGATGCTGTGTGGCTGACCTCCCTTTCCCAGATCTCCAATGGTTGCCGGCACTGGTGGTTAGGGTGTTGAAGGCTGTGGACGGCGTCTGAAGATGTACCAGAGCTGCATAGCTGGTCCCTGTGGTCTTCTTCCTCATGAGCCCTCATCTGGTCCCTGCTGTCTTCTTCAGGTTTTGACTTTGTGCGGACGCTGGTATGAGTGGAGAGTCCCACCACCTGGGATCGGCTACTGCAGCTCAGACAGGGACTGGCATGGCGTATCTCTTTACAGAGTACCGGGACCACTGGCAGCATGGTGGGAGCCAATTCTGGCTGCTTGTGTGGTTGCTAGAAGCTCTTAGTCTCTCCTGCTTCTCTGCTGTGGTTAATAATTCCTTATACACCTTCACTTTTCAGTAGAAGAATGTACTGTGCTCTTTTTCTGCTTATCTCCCCTTCCCAAGGCTATTTTTAATGGCTATTATGTCACCATCTTAATCAGAAGTGACCTAGTCTTTATATTCTGAAGCAGACATTTAGGTGGTCTGCTTGGGAATTGTGGTTTTATGTGGGAAACCATGCTGGCTGCTACAGGCCAAAGACAGCATTTCCTCTTCTCATTTCTGGAGACCAAGCAGGTGTGGCTTTCAGCTCACTTTTCTAATGGGACTTGTGAAACTCCCTGCCATGTCTGCTTATGAAGGTGCCCCAGAACAAGTGCTCAGTGGGTTCTTTGCACCCTGGCCTTCTGCCCTTCTGCCTCTCTATCACAGGAACATGTGGCGGTGCATGTGGATGCTGCTGGGCCTTTCTGCAGTCCATTGTGTATGTCTTGATGATGTGGAGATCACCATGCCTTCTATATTCCCATGTGTATATATAGGCACACACAAAAGTCACCACACCCCCTATACCCAAATGTGTATTTCTGGGTACATACTGTATCTTTTGCACTTCAGCATGTGTCTTGTTGTACTTGGATGTCACTATGCTTTCTACACCTTGATGTCAGCCAGAGAGTACAGCTTTGGAAACTCAAATGCAACTCTGGTGAGAATTTAGGGAAAAGGTAGTGTGTGTTTCTGGTTAAAACTGAGCTATAAGGAGTAGCCCAAAGTTTTCTGGGCCGTTGGATCTGCTGTGTAGCTGCTCTGGTTTCTTAAGCATTGTTGTCCATTCTGCAGAGCCAAATGCATAGTCACAGTCCTAGTTATGGAAAACTCTGCCAATATGTATAGATTTTATTGTCTTTACTGAGATATGATATACTTTTGCTCATCATTTCTCTGTCCTGGAAGGAGCAGTGACAGAGTTTTAGTCAAAGTAAGTTAAGTATTGAAATTATATGGTAAGTGTACCATCTTATTTCATCTAAGTAACTTGAATATACTAAGTCATGTCTGGTTATAAATGCATTTAATGTGCACTTATGCCTAGGACAAAGAGAGATCATTAGTTTAGAAAACATAAGGCATAAGGCATTTGCAAGGGGATGGCATTCGTTGAGCTGAGGCCTCAGTGTCTCTGGGCAGTGAAGCCCAGCTGTGTTATGTCTTCATGAGCACTCTGAACTCCTGACTAACTATGCTTTTTGTCTCTTCTCTTCACAGAGTCTCAGTGTACCCTCTGTGGGGAGCCAGAAGGTGAGTACTTTTGCTCCTTCACCCTCCAGTAGGCAGGATGCTATGGTGGCTCAAGGGCTGAAGTGAGTGGAAAATTGCTGGAGGATTAGAGAATGGTGAAGTTGAATGTCTATTGTTTGTGGTGTTTGATGGGAAACATGAATAGCATAAACCATAATAGCAGCATTAGCAGAAATTTCTCTCTAATGAGAAATCAATATTGCAACCCAGTTGCAATATTTTCATTCTTTTTCATCTTGTACTTAACCAAGTTTAACCAGTTTTTCTGGCTTCAAATATATTACCCAAGTCTTCTGATGAATCTTACATTAGATAAGACATGGTGTAACTATTTCTAACTGCTGGTGACTGAACCCAAAGGGGTGTGTAAGAACCTGATAGCCACAGTGAGAGTAAACAGACCATTGTAACTGAAGTTTCATCTTGAGTCCAGCAGCTGGGACATTTGACAGTGAAATGCCTGGGAAGGTGGTTTGTTAACTAAGTTCTGTAACAGTGAAGAATAGTGTGACTAAGGAAGAATAAAGAAAATATAAATGCCTTGTCCAATCCATCGAGACTTCAGAATCTCTGTTTTGTTTTTGTAGTCAGCTTTAAAGAAGAATGCCAGCTAAAAAAATAGCCAGTCCTAGAGCTCTGGGGAGAAGCACTGGCCTAAGAACTGCCTTGGGGTCAAGAGTCCAGCCCCTCCTGCCTCATCTACTGTCAGCGAGTCCCCTTGCCAGCTCTAGGAATCTGGGTTTCAAGACTTTAGTGCCTTGTAGACAGACATACCTGCAAAATGGAATAGATTGAATACAGAGCTAACTCAAAAATTCTACCAGTTAATTTCCTTAATTTGGTGAGGTATCTTGATGATTTTCTGAATTATTCCTGTGTCCCCAAGCTTGTAACATATAGAGGCATCTATGATGAAGTCCATTAAATTATATAAGCCTTTCCCCCTGGTCTCTCCAGAGCTTTAAGGAAGGTGCATCTTGCCTCAGAAAGGTATTCTCCTTTGTGGTGACATGCGTGATATATCCTCACTGGGATAGTGCTTTACTGTATGGGTGTCTTGGGGCTCCCCAATGTGTCTTTTGTCTTCAGGGCACTGGAGTTTTGTTATTTTTTTATCTGCTGTGGATTCTGTGCTCTGTGCAGTGTGCTGCTATGAGATGTCACTGAAGGGGATTCTGGTTCCAGCAGAGCATGTTTTGGAGGTGGTGTGGGCTGACTGACAGTAGGCACATTACTTCTACATTCCTACCAAGAATGGGTGTCTGATTCCTGTCTGTGCATTTCTAGGGCAATGGCATTGTGTCCAAGAGGGACCAAAGCTGACATAAATCAACCATGTGGTCTGCATTGTGAGAAATGGGTGCCCCTACCTTCAATTTTCTATCAGGACTCCTTAGATTTCAGGCCAGAGTCCCTGTCCTAGATGCTGAAGGGTAATGCCCCAGGGTTATCCACTGACTAACCTCCATTTTGCAGATGTCAGCATACACCAAATGTGTATTGTTCTATAAGATGGACCAACTTGTAATTTTCTTTTTTGGTTTTTTGACGTAGGCTCTGACTCTAGCCCAGGCTGACCTGGAATTCATTACATAGTCTCAGGGTGGCCTCAAACTCATATCCATCCTCCTATCTCTGTCTCTGAAGTGCCAGGATTAAAGACATGTGCCACCACGCCCAGTTCAACGAGTAAATTTTCAAGATGAGGCAGGTTGGTAAAGTAATCCCATCTGTCCAATTAGAGGAGACCTGAGGGGTTGGAGGAACTTCCAGTTGGTCTGTGGGGTGTGAGACAGGACTGAGTGTGGCTGCCTGATCTTGCCTTCCTTCTCTCCACTGGGACTAGTTTTCTGGGTCCCTCCCAAAGGGTGATTCAGATATGCAAGTGGAATTGCTCCAAACAAGAGAAGGGGAGGAGAGGCTGGTGCTGGGCTCAGCTGTGCCTTATTTTTCACAAGCATTGGCATATGAATATTCATACGTTTTTAAATCATTTAAGTAATTAGTCTAAGT
The DNA here is from genome assembly GCA_036346955.1 of Dipus sagitta. Classification (NCBI taxonomy): domain Eukaryota; kingdom Metazoa; phylum Chordata; class Mammalia; order Rodentia; family Dipodidae; genus Dipus; species Dipus sagitta. Next base: position 39,813,474 of record CM070783.1, read on the forward strand.
GAGAGTTGGCCCTGTGTAGCGAATGGAATCTGGAATCAGCTTTTTTGTTCAGTAATTTCTTCGGCAGCGTCTGTGTGTTAACTCATAAACGCCACAGCACTGAAGGGATCTGAGCCAGAGGAAGCTACAGAGCTCACATGGAGCTGATCACGCCTTCCTGACATGGCCAGGTTGAGGCACCACTCCTGTAGCTTCTCCCTCCTGTCAGAAAGCTGTTAGCAGCCTTTTTTGGCTAACCAGTGAAGTGGGAGACACCTATTTGCATTTTAACGGTTAGTTCTTTTGGAGAGAACTGTTTCTTTAGATAATTAGCATCATCTCAGAAGATAATATCTGCCAAGCAAATGAGACTAGGAGCAAAGTTTACAGGATAGCAGAGACCTCAGAATCCTACAGCTGTGAGTTCCTATAATTATAAGGCCCATTTTTCAGAAAACCCCAAATTTTAATCATATAGAGACAAAATGTAGATCACAGCTTCATTATGCAAATTGCCTACATAGTCTGTATTTCAAAGTTCTGCAAGCTGGAGGCCTAGATCCTTAACGAATTTGAAGGGTTATCAATTTGTTGTCCTTTTCCAGCCCCTTGCTTCCTAGCAAGAACAGAGATGGCTCAACTCTGAATCACATAAACCGATGGTCACCAGAGTGAAGGGCACATTGGTTGCCTGGGGACCCTTGCCTCTTCCAGGGAGGCAGATATTGCAGTGTGTTCCCATGATGAGACCTCTCAAAAAAAAAAAAAGAATAAGTATTCAAGAATGATCTTGGTTATAGGAATTCGTCAACTTAGTGCTCAAACTGTCTCCATTTGTATTGTTTCTTGATGCCATTCAGGCAGCATGTTAGTTCATCTTGACATAGCAAGAATTCCTGTGTGACATATTCTGTCAATTTAATATAGGAAAACAAGTTAAGACTCTATCAGCCTTTTCAAACTTTATTGACAGATATGTGATGCTATTTGCTTTTTAAAAAGACCACAGTAAAAAATATATGGACATAGGGCGTGGCCACAGATGTCGGTTCATGGATTTTTCTGTTTACATACAGTTTATGGTTTATTTGCCCTTATTGCAAATAGATTTCTGATGTCAGAAGATAGACAATGATGGCAGGGCTTGGAGAGCTTATTATAGATCTGCTGCAGTGTGCAGCAAATCCTGAGGCCTGTGCTGTGTAACCCAATTAAAACGAAGAAACAAAATCAGCTATTATGACATAAACTTGCAAGCAGAAATATGCTACAAAGTAGGAGGAGTTATTAGCACCAAGAATTCTGTAGGAGCAGAACCCTTGAAATTATCACCTAAAGAAACTGTGACCACTGGAAGTCCTATAACTATATATTTGGGAAATATAGAAATTCCAGCCCAAGAGCAAAAGGTAAGGGACTTTCTTATTATTATTACTACCAGTACCATCATTTTGACCATTCAAACACACAAACCGCATGTTGTTCTGAGAATTTTGTCCAGATACGTAGAATCTTACATACCACTCATAGGTCCAACAGTTGCTTTTCTCTTCTCATAGTGCATGATTAAGAAGTGATGCATTTGGGCTGAGGAGATAGCTCAGAGGGTAAAGCTCTTGCCTTGAAAGCATAAAGACCTGAATTTGATCCCTAGTACCCACATAATAATGTCAGGTATGGTGGCACATGTCTATAATCTCAGCTCTCAGGAGGTAGAAACATGTGGATCCCTGAAGTTGCTACTTATCCTAATTGGTGATCCCCAGACCATTGAGGAAACCTATCTCGAGAAAAGGTAGACAATGTTCCAGAAGATGGCTCCTGAGGTGGTCCTCTGGCTTCCACAAATATACACATGCACATATGCACTCACACATGAACATGCACACACAAACATAAGAATTAAAGTACTTAGCAGTCTTATATTCTTGATTTTCCCCACAAGTGACTCTGAACAATGGACAGTCTCCCTGCTGTTATTTACCCTCATGAAGACACATCATCTTGGGATTTCAAGATTTCTAAACAATGAGGGTAATGAGGCAGGTGGCGTTTTTGCAAGTGGACATAGAATCATTTTTTCTCCTACCCACCCACAACCCATATTTGTCTCTACTGTCTCAGGATACCTGAACTGACTGCTGTGTGCTTTTTTTTTCTTTTTAAAAGAGAATACCTGTTAATTGTGTGATTTGGAAAACAGTGCCTTCCGTGGCTGCTGTTCTTGGATACTGAGTGGAAGATAACCAGCTTTATTAAGTTCTCAACATGGGTCAGGCACTCCAGAAGAATTAGCGTTGCCTAGGAACTGAGGTTTCAGCCAACCAGCCAGCCAGCTTGTCTTCTGGGAGCTTAACATGGTCCATAGTTTAGTGGAAAGCTAGCCACATCTGCTGGGGAAGGGGAGAAGACTGTTTCTTGCAAAAGTTTGCAGTGAAGGGATTAGGAGGGAAGCCTGAGCTTATGCAGAAGTTCCCTATTCCCAACGAAAGTCCAGGAAAGTATTGTGGGGAATATAACAAAATTCATTTCAGTGCAGTGAATAAGAAGGAAAGATGTGAATCACCTAGACCCCGAAAGCTAAAAAAAAAAAAAAATGTCTTAAAGTCAAGGATAAGCACAAGTTAAGGTTGAGGAAAGAAAACCTAGGAAGTCCCTGAGCTGGGTTGCAGTACTGATACCCCAGCATATGGGAGGTGTGGCCTGCACCTTGTGAGGCTGGGTGGTAGAGACATGAGAACCTGACAGTTTCCTCTGAGAAAAGAGCTGTGAAAAAATTGGCCAAAATAGGTAGATGATGCTTGTCACATGATTGGGACCATTGATAGAACACAAGATCTGCAATATTTATGTGTCCTAGGATTTGACACAGCTCTGACTCTACCACCTGTAGGAGAGGAAGGAGAATTGGGTGAAATTCATTTGAAAATTGTTATGCCCCTATCAGAACCCAAGGACTCTGTGGTTCAAAACCAAAATTTCTCTATATAGAATCTCAGATAACACAGGGTCAGGGGTCCCTACTCTACAACAAAGAACCCCCACTTTAGATGAGCAAAAGAATGTTTTATAATCCACATGGAGACACTTCAAGGGAATGATATGAGACAACAGAAGAAGCAACAACAGACCTATATAGCATTGGTTATATTTTTAATTATTAAAACCAGCTAGTATTAAAAAGAGCAAAATAGTTAAGAATGAGATGAGATGAGTCATTTAACTTGACTACTATGTGAGTGCGTCTTATCAAGTGGAGTAGATGGAGCTGAAGGGAGAATAAGAAAATATCAAAAATACATCTGAGGATATTACCTATATCTCTGTATAGAAAACATAAATAGTAGTATGAAAGAAGAGTTTATATGTATGGAAGATGGCTACAGAAATATGACCAATGTATGCCATCATGTGTGAATTTGAGGGAAACAGGGAGAGGCATTAGTCAAAGAAACAAAGGCTGAGAATTTTCTAGAACTGAAGGTATGTATTGCCTCTTTGATGTCAAGATTCCTAAGACTGAAACAAAATAAATTAAACATACATCTCATAAAGTGAATTTGTAGCCGGGAGAATGCATAGACAACAGTTTTCATGACATGGTGATCTCTAGAGAACCCTGTCAAGTTTCTAACAAGGGACAGTGAATATGCCTAAAGCTTCCAGAGACAATAGGAGAGTACCAACATTCCATGCAAAGCAGAATACAGAAGAGGAGAGAGAGGGTGGTAGGGAATAGAAAAACAGCAATACAAAATGCATAGTAAAAACAATGAGTCATTTGAGATTTGATTTGTTGATAAAAGAATAATGTTGTCAGAAGGAAGAGCAATCATGCATGGCAAGATAGACTTACAATATGCAATAAAGAAAAGAGAGGATTACAAGGAGAAAACAATAAACTCAATCTTATGATGGGAGGCACCTTTCAAAAGGACTCAGGATCCTGATGGAGGGAGCTGGTCACCAGAGTGAAAGCAGATGGACTCACAAGTGTTTCCTGGTTAGCATCCTTGGTGGACACTGTCACCTGTCCATAGTCTGCTCAGGAAACACTTGCCAGATTTAAGAAGTTTAGGTGTTTGCTTTGTCTCTTCCCACTTACACTTCTTACAATTTGTGTGGAATTTTAGCAAATACCCAACCACTTGTGCTTCTATTGGAAACACTTGTATAGGTTCATGCCTGTCTAGGTTTCCAGGTGAACATGAATATCATGGTAGGAACCTATGGATTCTTTGGGCAGTGTAGAATGTATATACCACCTCTTTTCCCCTGATCACCTGGTCACAATGGCCAGCTGTAAGTCAGCATTACTGAAGTATAAGTCAGATCAGCTCATTCCCTTCTTCAAGTTTTGTTAAGGTTCCTTCTTGCCCATATGATTTATTCCATAGCCAGAGTAGCCATCATCTGGCTGGGTTTGCTATTCCAACCCATTTGGCTGGCTGCATGTCTAACCTTTACTTGGGTTACCACATGCCAGCTTATAGCTCTAGGGGCTCAGTTGGCACTTTGAAGTCTTTCATGGTGAAAGGAGTATAGAAGAGTAGGGGGGGAGTGTGTGTGCATGCGCATTTGTGTATGAGTGTGCTGGTGTGAACATGTGTATTTATCTGTGTTATAAGCAAAGCAAAGGGCTTGAGGGATATACTGGAATAACCTGCACTGATTACATTAGCAGAAGCTAGTGTTTACACACACAGTAAAGAAGAGCAGTAATATTTTTAGTTGAAAACACAGAAGTCCAGAAAACAGATTCTAGGTTGGGGCACACTCCATGTCCCAGATGGGACTTTCTGTGTGCTCCCATTGATGGCATCATACCCCATCCAGGTGCACCCCAGAGCCCTGCATCATGCTCTCTCCTCTGAGGGAACATAATGTATGTTTCACATTGAGCTCAGCACAGGGAATTTCAGCATGTCTTTTTCAGCTGTATACTTCCACAGGGATCAAGGTCCACTCCTTCCTATTCCTGACTGTTGTGTATAACTGGCCATTGTAATACCTGTTGTTGCTGCCAACTGAGGCAACTTTGTAAATGCTACATTTAGAATTGGGTGCAGCCATAGTGATTAAATGTGATAAGATACAGTGAAATAGAGGATGAATTGCACATACCATCTGGTGTCTGAGACTGGGACAATTATGCATTTATGCAGAATGATATAAATGCACAGATGAGCCCTGATTTGCAAGTTCCTTTCCTTTTTAAAAAATAGTATCCTATATCTGAGATTCAGGCATTAATACAAATTTCCTTATCTATTTGTTCAGGGAAAATAATATTTTATTTTTATTTTATGGTCCCTAAGTAATTTAAATATCAGGTGTCAGGTTGGGCACACAATGTCTATTTGTTGCATTTTGAAATAAGCATAGAAAAGATGATGTCATTGAATATTAAATAAGACTAGCATTATAATATTATGAACTTTATAGTTCATAATAAACTCCTTTATAATGCTAAAAACAGTGGCCAAGGAGATAAATTTAGTGCAGAAGAGCAAATGATATCTGTCCTCTGTGTCAAAATCCAATGCCATCCATGACATTTCAGGATATGCACAAAACACCCCAAACTCAGCTTGGATTTGCTGATATGCACACTTAATATCCTTGGGAGGAATTCTGTGATCCTCAGTTTACAGAAATATCAAGAAGTTGGCTATACCCAAGAAGCTAAACTATTTCAACTTATGACTCATTTTTCTTTACTTTTCAATTGGGTACTTGAGCCTTTCCACTGGCCAACATGGTTTTGATGAGACTTGACAGGTGCCAGGATGCCATTAAGAACAAGAAAGCATTTATCTGACCAAGATCTAAAGCCTTTTGCAGCTTCCCGTGGACTCCTAGTTGTGGCTTGGGCCCTGCCTCCCAGGCATCTACAGAGTAGTCTGCCTCAGTCACTGGTCTGAGACCATCTTAGAGGAGACCAGAGACTAGGAGAGTGATCCCTTGTAAAACACTATGGTGTCTGGGCTTGAATGACCCCTGGCTCCTATAAAGCAATGGCTGTGCTTCAGTCCTGTACCCTGGCTACCTGCCTTTCTGTTTTGCCTTGGTTACTGCTTGCTGTCTTTCTCTCTGAGTCTCTTGTTCCCCTTTCTGACAAGCATTAAATCAGTCCCAAGACACCACTGGGTACTAGCAAGAGCTGCTGAAAGGTGTTCCAGTCTCAGGGAGCTCAGAACCTAGGTGTGGTATCACAGTGTATGTAGAACTTGTCAGAAAGCCATTCAATATGGGGCAGCAGCAGCTACGACAGTACTTGAAGGGGACAGGTCTGATTCCTCCTCTGTGTGGAATCCTTGCTCCTGTTTTTATGTCCATAAATTTGGGCTGGGTTTTGGATATCATTTCTCCTGTGACATCAGACAAGGAGAAGCTTTCCTCCCTGGGGCCTGGGATTGCTGTGGATGTGTATGCATGGTGTTGCCTTCCCTCTGATTGTTCCATCTCATTAACAGTGTTATGAGTGTTGAATGATTGAGGCTTTCAGATCGCTCTCTGTAGGATGACCTTGGAAGGAGAATAGCCCATCACAGAATTATAGGACTCCTCCCCTAGCTAATCTTGTGATCTAATGACCCAGAACTCAAGCTGTGAGCCTAGCAGTAAGCAAACTGCTGGTGTGGGCTTACTGATGCTGACACTGTGTGTCAGAAACAGGAGGATTGTTGCGGTGCAATGTGAGGATGGTGGTCATGGAGCCCCAAAGGCAAAGTAGAAGGATGGACACATTTCTAAAATAATTTGTTCCCTTTTGATTGATGTAGGAGATACATACAAAGAAAACATTATGACCTCATCAAACAGGGAGCCATGTGCAGAGCAGTGCTAGGTCACATGGTGTCATGGCTGCCTTCACATTGCTGAGACAAAGCACCTGACCAACAGCAGCTAATGGAAAGAATGTATTTTGGCTTACAGTCTCAAGGGGAGGCTCCATGATGGCAGAAGAAAGCATGGCATGAGTAGAAGCTGGACATCACATCCTTGCCAACATCAGATGAACAACAGCAGTAGGAGAATGACCCCCATTAACACTGGAAACAAAGTGGCTAATAAACCTCAAGGCCCAACCCCAACAACACGCCTCTTCCAGAAGGCTTCACCACCCAAATTGTCACCAGCAGGGAATCAAGAATTCAGCTTATGGGGGACACCTGACTCAAACCATCGCACACAGGAAGATCCTTAAAAGCTATTTAAAATATATGCCCTGCTGGGTCATATGATTTGAGGAAAAGCAAAATTTGAGTCTTGCTTGGACATGTTTCCCTAGAAAGAAATGTGTAATATAGAATGCAGGCAAGGGAAAGCCACCAAATGTGATATTATTGATTATCCTAACTTGACGGAATTAACAGTGCTTTGCTTTAAAGTCATTTTTGATGGCTGTGTCCTCTGCCTGGACTCTCACCTCACATCTGAAGCCATTGTTTTCCTGGGAGGAGACATGGGGTCTGCATCTAGTATAAACAGGAGTCAGGAGCCAGCATTCCAACTTTGCCTTAATGAGAAGCAGACTTTCTAAAGAGACAATCTCTTTGGCCTCATATTCTTGTTTTAGCATTTCTAGGCCTTAGCAATTTGTGTCTGGACACCACACAAACGTGTCCACAGGACGAAACCTTTGCTTTGAGAGTTTGAGTTTTGGTTTTGTTGAGACAAGGTCTCCTTATGTAGCCCAGGTTGGCCTTGAACACATGTTCCTCCTGCCTCAGCTTCTTGAATATAGATTTATTTTCTAGGTGTCCTCCCTGGGCATAAAACTTGGAACTGTGATGTAATGCACACTGACTTATGATTTGCTGGACATATATTGTTATTAAACATGCTTCAGAGAAATCCAGCTGAAGCAGAGTTTTAAAAATTTCAACATTGTAATTAGTGACCCTTTTTCTGTTATTCTAGTTCACATCATATACCCCATTCCCATGATGTTGATGGTCATTACTTTTGGAAGATAAACCATTTCCAAAAATCAAATTAAGCCATAAATCCACAGATGAGAAAATGCATAAAAAGGAATAAGGAACATAAATGAGAAATACAGAGACTGAATTATAGAGGCTTGGTTCAAATCCAACCTTCTCTTCATGTTACTTACAGGTTCTTGAGTCACTGAATCCCAAGTCCTGCTCTATAGTGCCTGTACTCCAAGGCACTTGGAAAATTGCAGTGTTCAGCATGATGCAAGGGACATGCTGAGACCCAGTGATGCCTGTGTTTGATTTTGTTGTGAACTATTTTATTCACTTGTTGGTTCTCTGCCTTCATTGCTTTATCCCATCTGACAGGCATTGTTCTAGGTGTTGAGAAAAAACAGGTGAACAGGCCAGTTTTTAGTCTAAGGAGCATCTTAGTGAAAGGAACAACAGGAATCAAGTTAGGAATGAACTAGTTATGTTGTGATGCATAGTAGTTACTTTTCTTCTGCTATGACCACATAGCTGGCAAGAAATAATGGGAGGAACAAATGGTTCGTCTTACAGATCAAGGGGACACAGTCCATCATGATGAGGAAGGCATGGCAGAGGGGTGTGAAACAGCTGGTCACATTCCATCGCAGTCAGGAGGCAGGGAGCAATGAATGCTGGTGCTCAGCTAACTTTCTAATTTTATCCAGTCTGGTACCACTGGAATGTACTCCCACAGTTAGGGTGGGTCTTCTCTCTTCCATTGACTCAGTCTAGAAAACTGTCTCAAATACATACCCAGAATTTTCTCCTAGGAAATTCTAGATCCAATCAAATTGGCAACATTAACTACCACATGGTATTATTAATCTATTGTTTTAGGATGGTCCCCAGATATAGAATTATAGCACCAGAGTGCATTCTAGATGGGATTTCTTTGGAGTCATATAAGGAGAACTTTGCAGTAGGGAAAGAGTAAAAATAGAAGAATTCTTTTGTGTTGTTTTCTTTTCTTCCCTTTCTTCTTTCCTTCCTTCTTTTCTTTCTTCCCTCCTTCATTCCATCCTTCCCTCCTTCTTTCCTTCTTTCCTTCTTACATTTTGGTATTACTTTAAGACATAGCCATAATACTTTTGTCTCAGAATTTTTCCCTTTTAGGTAAAAAGAGACAACCTTTCCATTCCTTCTCTCTCCCTCTTCTCTCTATCTTTCCCTTTCTCTTTCTCTACCAACCCTCTCTCATACACAGGAGTCGTATTCAGCCATAGAAAAGTTGAGATCCTGTCAGTGGATCTGGGGATAGTATTTAGGGAAACAAGTCAGGCACAGATACAAGTACCATGTGTGTGTTAGTTGGATTTGTGTCACCATGATGAAATACCTGAGATCAACTTAAAAGAAGGAGAAATTTATTTTGAGCCAGGGTTTCAGAAGCCGCAGTCCATGATCACAGCGCTCTAGAGTTTCTACCTCCCAGTAGCTCATTAAGCTACGAATCCTTGAAGGGATGAGTTCATCCATGTAGTCAGAGCATGCACAACCCACTGTCATCCCACAGGCCCACCTCTGGGCACTAAGCCATCAGTACATTTTTATCCATACCATAACAATGTGAACGTTTGAAAAGTTAACTGAAGAGGTTTAGAGAAGAATGGTGCCCACCACGGCTTGAGTGGAGGAACAGCAGGGCACGTGTACATGCTTATCATTACAAATCAGTCCTGGGTATCTGACACACACTATGGTGACGGAGGCTGACAACACAATACTGTATGTCGAATCTGGTAAGGGGGTTGATCTGCTGTGTTTCTATCACACCCACACATAGAAGATGACAGATGGGGTGACAGATATGTTAATTATCTCAGCTGTGGTCATCATTTCATTTATGCACCAGCATCACACTGTCCAGCTTGAACATGCTCTGGTTCTGACATTTATACCTCAAAATTCAGCTGACATGATTGCCACAGCTGGGGCCATGTGTGCTGGTTGCCTCAGCAGGAGCATAGTAGGCATTCCCTCCCTTTCATGACACCAGACTCTTGTAGAGCCCTACAGAGTAGATGTTGTGATGATTTATATTAATTGTCAACCTGACAGGACATAGAGTCACCTGTAGGGGTTATGTATATTAGGTTAGCCTCTGTGTATGTCAGTGGGGGATTGTCTTGATTAGGTTAATTGAGGTGGGAAGACCAACTTTAACGGTGGGCAGTGACTTTCCATTGGCTGGGGTCCTGGATTATATAGAAAGGGGAAGAGATGGCTGAGTATCAACATTTTTGGCTGTCTCTACTTCTTCCATGCTGATGTGATGATGTGACTCAGGCTTCCCATGCTGGCCTGCTATGTCTTACCTGCCATGATGGACTCTGCCCTCTGGCAAAATAAACTCTTCTGGATCCCTAAGTTGCTTCTGGTTGATTATGCTGTCCCAGTAATGAGAACATAACTGATAGAGGTATCATCCCTCTGTGTCCTGACATTTTCAGAGGTTAGAAAGTTAAGCAGAGGACTTCCATATACAAATGGCCCAAGTCCCTGAGTGAGGTACTCTGTCCCTTTAGTCTTGCCACCACCTGCATGTAAGGTGAGGAGGGCTGGTGGCAGGTGATAAAACAGGCAAGAGCAGGAGTATGAAGTCACTTGTAAGCACGTGCCCAGTGCCCCCTGAGCAAAGTATAATTCTATTTGAGTCTTTCTGGGACTGACTAGTTGAGGCCTCTGGAATATCATTTAAGAGGAATCCTTAAAAGAATCAACCAAATCTACAAGGAGGAATGAGTCATAGTTTAGATACAGGTTTAAATTGCCACTGAGTGACTTGACTGGAATATACATGGAAAGCTGACCTCAGGTTACTTTTAAAAACTGTCATACTTATTTTGACTTTATAAAATGAAATGATTTCATTACTTTCTATTTTGTTGAATTTCAGATAGTTAACTTAGGTACTGTAAATAAGAAAAATAAGAAAGTTGTAATCATATTTAAGAATAAAGTTAATTTCCTTCTTTTAGGTAGGACATGTGAAAGAAATAAGAGTTTGTGTTGATAGCTCTTCAGTCAGTATTTGTGGTTAGTTTATGTGTTGGAGGGGGGAAGACAGGGGCTGAGATAGATTCTCATGTATTCCATACATATGTAGCCAAGGATGACCTTGAACTTCTGATGCTCTTACCTTTACCTTGAATGAGCACAAGTGGTTTTTATGCAGTACTGGGAATGGACCCCAGAGGCTTGTGCATGTTACACAAAGATTTTACCAAGTGAGCTACATCACACACCTCATGTTTTGTTTTTGATAAGGACCACTTGGACCATGGTTCAGTTCATGTGGCCCTGTGCTGGCTGCCAAGGGTGTTCCAAAACCTGAGAGCTATCAAGGAAAGAGAGGCACAGGCATCACATATATTCTATGACATTCTATGTAATGTGATTGAGCCAGAGAAGCAGAAAGTGGCTTTGATTGTGGAAAGTAATAATTGCTGCAAAGGCTTGGCCACAGAGGTGCATTAAAACACAGAATCCCAGAATGTGGGACAGGTGACAGTATGGGAGCCATTGCTGATACCCAGGGTCTAGGGACTGAGCTTGTGGGTGGCTCTTCAGGTGATGCAGATACCCTGTCCCTGCATGAGGGCCTGGAGCTGATGCCTTTAGTATCCAATGCAGATCTGTCCCAACTGTCTGTAAGCTTTGGGGAGAAGATGGTACATTCCCACCAGCTTCTGAGGAAGAGCTGGGATCAGGAAAATGTGAGACAAAATGAACAGATTTACCAGCTACCACACTGCATCATAGGAGAGAACCTGAGGAAAAATATAGTTAAATATAGTTTGCTAATATGTCAGAGCTATCATGACTACCTCTAGCAAAATGCACTTGGCTCTAGGGATTGATCTTCTGAGTTCATACCTAAGGCCAACCCCTATGAAGAAAATAAATAAATTAAGAAACAGTTCTTCAGAGGTGCAGAGCTCTCTCTCTTTCTCTCTCTCTCTCTCTCTTTCTCTCTGGAAGCTGTTTTGGGGTCAGCTTATAGGTAGGCCATCATGTACCGCAGATAAAGAACCCCCAATAGCAGGGAGTAGGGCCTGGGTTAAAGAGAAGATTTGGAAGCCAGGGGAACAGACTATACTCAAGAAAGCCTGGGAAGTAGGCAGGCCTCATCCCCGTGTTCAAGACCGGGCTGGATCCCACAAACCTCCTGCTGTTTGCAGGAAAGCATGGCCCAGGGGCCAGAATCTGAGTTCATACTCAGGTGGGTGGTCAGGAGTGTCCAGCCACTGCCACTCTCCTGCATGCAAGTGTGCCCAGTGGGCAGAATGTTCTGGCTTCATTTTGTTGTTGCTTGTTTGTTTTTGGATATCCACTGTAGCTTTTGCTAGAGCAGTCCCTGGTCTTTTGCAGAAGGCCTCCTGACCCTCTTCAGGTCCTTGGAGTTTACTGCAGATGCATGCTGGTCTGAATTTGAATTTAATCCAAATCTTCCAGCCAGTGTGGGCACTCCAGCTGGACGCTGAGTTTAATGAAGGGGGATACGTGCTGCATGTTAAACTGAGATAAACCGCTGTGGCCTGCTTTCAGAGAAGCAGGTGGGATTCTCTTCAGAGAGAAGTGCCCTTGAGGTGAGTCCAAGACGAGTGCCTCAGATGAAATTTCCTGATGCTGATATCTTTGTATACAGCCAAGGACCTGCTCTTTCTGACTGAAATCAGCACCAAACCTCAGTCACTCAATCTCTATTCTTCATGTGTGAAAGTCTTGTCACTTTAAATACAGCTTTTGTGGTAAAATCATTTTTGATGTTAAGTTGTACAGCCTAATAACACTCAACTTGCAGTGACCAGATGTTTCTACCTTTATGCAGAATGCACTCGTAAATTATATTTTAATTCAAATAAACACTTCAATATAATTTTATAGTTATTTAACAGATAAAGATTACTTAGACTATTGAACTGGTTTTCACAAAGGTGAGCGCACTGTAGTGAATGAATAATACATGCATGCACACATGAGTGCGTACACACACACACACACACACACACACACACACCCTTAAACACAAATCTAACATGATCCAGCATTTATATAAATGTAAAATATAAAATGAATGTCTTTGGATGAGTTTTCTGAAGTAGAGTTGGTTTGTTTTGTTGTAATAGTGGCCAGGCTCAGTCACAGGTGAACTTTGGCTACTCTGATGATGGGAAAGGAGAGAGTCCCTCTGCCCTTAACTAATTTACTGATGTCATGATACCCCATGCTTCTTAAATTGCTTTATTAACAAACTGCTTATTAAATATCCTTCACAGATTATGCCTAATACAGCTTTAACACTGTAGGAGTCATAACTGCTTGGGTCAGCAGCGCACATCCATATAAGCTGCTGCTCTCTGTTATGTACTCGCAGCCAGTGGAGCACCCAGTGCAGGGTAACAGCCCAGAGTCTGATCCATGAGCCCCTTGACTTGAACCTCGGGTCAGTCCTAGTGTATCTCTGAGTTACTTAGGGCAGCTTTAGTATTACATGTGTGTATACACTGTATAAGTGTACAACATGTACACTATATATGAGTTCACAACATTAAGGATATAAAAATAATCCCTTAAGATAATAGGGTCCAAGTCCCTCCATTTTCAGTTGAATGAATGGGAGTCAGAAAGGCAGATCACAAACTGAATATCATGCTTATTTATGGAGAAGGCCAACCAACACACTTTCTAGCTTATGGCAGAGAATCTGGAAATAAAAAGCACAACACAGTGCTAGAGGTGTTCACTAGATGCTAAAGGGGAAGACACATAGGTTATGTTATCTGTAAGGCCTGCAGCTGATCTGGAAGTCCATATACAGGCAGAGGCTCTGTGGATAGATCTAGAGTTCTGGGGACATATCTAGGACTCTGTATTCAGAGCTGGAGCTCCATGGGCAGCCCTGGAACTTCCCTTTATCTCATCAGACTGGCATCCTACATGCAGCAGAGTTCATGCGAGTATTGTTTCCAGGAAGGAACCACTTTTTCTCCATAGATCTTCATGTGGAACAAAACAAGCAGATAATGTAAAACCTCTACAAACATAGAGGATGTTTATAGGAAAAGGGTGGGTAAATAATTAGTTATCATTCTAGAAATTCTGGAACCTTGTCCCTAACTGAATAATAGAAAATATATTTCATACACCACAAAAATTTAGATATTATTTTTGGGATCATTTACTAATTTATATTTTCCATGTATAGATGCTTTTTTGTTTGGTTTTTGAGGTAGGGTTTTGCTCTCACCCAGGCTTACCTGGGATGCACTGTGTAGTCTCAAGGTATACTTGAACTCACAGCAATCCTACCTCTGCCACATGAATGCTGGGACTAAAGGCATGTACCACCACACTTAAACTATAGATGCCATTTTTAATCCAAATCATTTTATTTTTAGTATATTAACAACCATAATATGTAACTCAGAAAAATGGAAATAGACCATCTACCAGCCTATTAACGTGGTGAGACTCAGGTGCAGTGTTCACATACTGACCCTCCCTATAGTCCTTAATATCCATGTACCATGGTAGCTCTTAAGCATTACATTTTAGTAACTATTAAAAATGATTACAACTGCTTTTCTACTCAAAATTATATGAAAAGTGGTCTTCCAATATTGGAATTTGAGACCAGCACATGATTTCACTAGGAACAAAAAAATTCTGAGACATGATCAGGCAGAACAAACGTGGATCATGGACCATATTTCAGCAAAGCCACCATGTTTTTCTAGGGGCTTGTGCCAGGAAGGAGGCCTCTTAGACAGCATCTCCTGACACTTCACTGTGCTGTGTGTGAATGTGGCCACATGTTTATCCTATAGTTTTCCCTGAAAGTGTTTTCCTTGCTGTGATCTTAAATGTAGGTTGAGTGCATGAGGATGCGGAACTTTAGACATTGTGATAATAGATAATTGCTTGACTTTCCATCGTGGCCTTACAAAAGATAACTCCACACCCAGCCCACAATGCACTTTCAATTCCATGTTGATAAACACCCATATCACTTACATTTTATGTGTCAATTTTGTTGGTTTTAAGTGTAGTGTTTATTATAAACACAAGCTAATTTTCTATCAGTGAAAATTATTTATGTATGTTGAATTGGAAGATGTAATTTTCTCACTAAAATGAGTAGGATTTAGTTTTTATTTGATGGCTTCTGCTTCATGGTGGTGTTTTGAGGAATGTTATAGTGAGGAATGGATATGTTCTTGACTAAATTCTGCCACACATCATCCCTTATTATCTTCATTGCCTGCTTGTCTGTGAATTGTGAGTGCTATCCCACAGTGCTAAAGATGTGTCTAAAAGTCATTTCTAGTGGATGTATATTATTCCATTGTGTAAGTCTACTGTGATTTATCGAATTAATCCCCTTTTAATGGATAATAAGCTGTTCTAGCTTTTTTACTAATATAAATTTTACCTTTATGAATATATTCATGGCTTTATCTGTATGCTAATTCACAATTGTTTCCTTGGGCTAAAACCTTGAGATTTAAGAATATAGTTGTTAATTCAAAGGGTGGTTGGTTGCTTTTCTCAAGAGCTTCTAGCACTTGTGAGTGCTTTAAGCCACATGCTCCATGCCCTTTCTGAGGAGGACATGACTCTGCTTGTGCAATTTCTCCCACATGTACAGGACATTTATATATTTATATATCTATATCTATATCTATATCTATATCTATATCTATCTATCTATCTATATCTATCTATATCTATCTATCTATCTATCTATCTATCTATCTATCTATCTATATAAATTCCAAAAGTGACTAAGTAGCTTATTTTTGCTAAACTCTACATTGGCATGCTAAAAATTAAGCCCCAAGGATACAGAAATTAGGGATATGGAATTTATAGATGAGGACATATATGAAACCAGGAGTTTGAACTTTAGGATCAAAAGGGTAGTGAACAGTTTTCCCAGGAGGCAAATAGATGACAGAAATGATTATAGAAACATTGATTTTTAGCTGAATCTTGGTGTCCACATGGTAGCCATCCAGGTAAGTTCTGTGTGTGCTAGGCATACAGACAGGGGCATGGCTGTGGTACAACACAGGCCAGGAAGAAGCAGGAAAATTTGAGCTAGCCCACATCATCAGTGGGGCATTTCCCAAACTGAATCTCCCCTTCCCAAAGTATTTGACTTCTCCAAGTGCTGAAAGAAATGATATATGAAGAAATATGTAAGGTGATATGTATTGGGAATTATCAAACTTACCTTTAAAAATCCCCTCAAAGATAGCCTGACCCTGGATTGAGTATTGGGTGCACAGTGATGAGAATTCAGCAAAACTTCCAAAGTATTTAGTTTTAATTGCCCCTGGTCACTCATAATTGCTAATTCCTATATTTAGGAGACATGGTCTTCTGTTTTCTACTCATCCAGGCAGATGACTAAACTAGACCTAGTCAATCCCATAGTGGAGTGATATTTAAGACACCATGCAGACATGAAAGTCAAGAGCTGTGTTCTGGTTCTGTCTCTGCAGCCAAGGAACTGTAGAATGTTGGACAGGCAGTTGACTTCTCTGGACTCTCAGTTCATTTACATGTAAAAGTGAAAGAGGAAATCTATACACTGTCTGTGACCCTTACCAGTGATTCAGTGAACTGAATTAGAGCATGACCCTTGGCGCAGAGGACTTTGCAGTCTTTGGGGTTTAGCTGCCTGTGTCATTTGCATAATCCTGAACACGATCAATACTCAATTACTTTTCTTGTTGTTGGCTGAAGGAATGATCACCAAAAAGAATAAATGAATTCCAATACTACTAAATCCTTATGCTAACTTAAAAAAACTTAATACCATCTTATTTGCTTCCTGATATGTGAGTGACTTAATTAATCTTTAAAATTCATGTTTAATAAAATTCATGTTTTAATAAAAGTGATATATGTCCCAAGTCTAGCCAAGGATTTATTGGAAAAGAGAAATGCCTGTGTAGCTGGTTATGGTTGGAGGAATACCCTTTCTGTGCTCTACTAAAGTCTTGCTTGTTCACCTACTACTGCATTCGACAGACAGATCTGAGATGAAGATTCCCTATACAACAAAAGCCCAGAGCTAGACTGATAACCCAGGCACAACCTGATGGTCTCTGTAGGGAAAAGGAAGGATGGCTGCTGTTTGGATGGTCTGATGGTTAGGAGAGGAGTATGCACTTATATGCTTCTTACTGACAGGGCTCAGAGCAGGTTTTACATACAACAGCTTCTTCTGGTCCAAACTAAGGAAAAGAACTATCAGTAGCTGGGGATATGAACTTTGCCCACTCCAAGAAATCAATTTGATCTACAAAAATTTGCAAAAACAAGGGCAAAACAGTACTTTTCAAAATTGTAGATAATTGAGATGTTTCCCTGTGCATTCAGTCATTGTGTGATCATTTTAAATGGGGAAAGTTTCAATCGCAAAACCCTTTAATAAGACAGCCTTAAATCCCTTTGATTATGTTGCTATTGGTGTCCTTTTTGCATTGACTCTATGCTCTAGAATATTCTCAACTTGCGTTCTCCCACATAATTTATAATTGCCTGCTGTGAATGAAACTCTGTTTTGAACTTTATGTTAATACAAGGACATCAACACTGCACAACCTAATTGATTATATCAAGAGCTAAACTGCTCTGCAAGACAGAAATAAGCATCTTAATCAATATACAAAGAACATGTCGCAGAGGGAAATTGGAATTCTAGGTATATTAGTTTTCTGTTGCTGCATAACAAATCACCATGAACTCAACAGCTTAAACCAACACCTGTTTACCATCCTGCAGCTTGAGAGTATCAGGAGCCTGAGCTGGCTGAGCTGTGCCCATGGAAAGTCTGAGATCTCATCAATAAGCTCTATTCTTCACTTTATGATCCAAGCCTTCTCTACTGCAGGATTCAAGGCCCCTTGCTTCATCATCCAAAGGGTCAAAAAATCCAGAGCAATTTCATTGTCAAGAAAGTCTTAATTATAGCATAACCTGAATTCAGGGATCACCCTGCACACTGGCACTCTCTAATGATCAGAAATCACAGGTCCTATTGTTGCTCCATACAGGGTGAAGAGTCCCTGGGGCCACCTAGCCAGTTCATGGCAGGTACAAGCATTGAGAAGCAATAGAACACCTAGGACTATGGGCAAACCTCCCACTCGTGAATACTCAGAGATCTCACTCTGGCACCCACATTGCTTCAGGAGTCTCATAATAAGCTACCTGCTCTGTAGCTTATTAATGCTGAGCTAGGTGCATCTGGGGTTCCTTTCCATTCACTAATTTTCTTAATCACCTGTCAGTAAAAATAATATTTTCTTAATCACTTGTGGCTCATGGTTCAAACCAGCTACGTATTTATTTTACAATTTAGCTATACTCTCTAGTTCCTTCCCATATATTTCCATGAAATTAAAAGTGGTCCATGATTCTATTAAGTAAAATCAACCCAATCTGCCTGTACCATGATACTTACTTATGTATCTACATTTGGGATATGAACAGCTGTTGACTTTTTGCTGAATCAGAAAATCATGCACCAATCTAGGTATTCAAACAGGAGGGTATTTAATAGGAAGAATTAGGTACAAGTAATAACTTGGAAGTATTTAAAAGAGGAGGGAATTTTCAGGGCTCAAAATTAAAAAAAAAGAATTTGTCTGAAAGTTACATTGATGTGTATATTGAGGTATGAGGGTTTTGTTTCATGGAGAACAGAGGTTCTGCACTAAACAGGGGAATGGTATGATGGATTATAGACATGAAGGAAGGTGAGAAGACTGGATGTGGTCTTGTAGCTGGTGGGACAGGATGAGATGTTATCATGCCATTTACCGATGCCACAATGAGTTCAGCAATTCTTTTTTTTTTAATTTAATTTAATTTTTTTGTTTATTTTTATTTAGTTATTTGAGAGTGACAGACAGGAAGAGAAAGAGGCAGATATATAGAGAGAATGGGCATGCTATGGCCTCCAGCCACTGTAAACAAACTCCAGGTGTGTGCACCCCCTTGTGCATCTGGCTGACATGGGTCCTGGGGAATCGAGCCTCAAACCAGGTCCTTAGGCTTCACAGGCAAGCGGTTAAGCTAAGCCACTTCTCCGGCACGAGTTCAGCAACTCTTAAGCGTGGTTGTGGGGGCTCCTTAGAGCATGGGATGTCTTTCTATACATCTTCACAGTCATATTAGAAGTCTGTGTGCAGGTTTCTTGGTAATAAGTTGTTGCAGTCAGGTTCGCATTGCTGGTAGAAATCATCTAACCAGGAGCAGCTTGTGGCAAAAAAGGTTTATTTTGGCTTACAGGCTCAAGGGGAAGCTCCACAATGGCAGGGGGAATTGATGGCATGAGCAGAGGGTGGACATCACCCCCTGGCTCACATAAGGTGGACAATAGCAATAGGAGAGCATGCCAAACACTGGCATGGGGAAACTGGCTATAATACCCATAAGCCCGCCCCCAACAATACACTGCTTCAGGAGGCATTAATTCCCAAATCTCCATCAGCTGGGAACCTAGCAGTCAGAACATCTAAGTTTATTGGGTCCCCTGAATCAAACTACCACACCAATATACTGATTAATATCAGGTACTGTAGGGGAGCTGGGGTTTTAAATAAGCTGGACATGCCCTGGAATCCTAAGGAGAGATTTGTGGCCTTGAGCATGTAATGACCTTGCCAGCTTTTTGTAGATAGCTGTGTTAGTAAGGTTCTAGCTTAGAGGGCATCATGAAGTTAAATGAGATGAGTGTCAATTTCTCATCACAGTGCTGATACAGTAGTGTGTGTGTGTGTGTGTGTGTGTGTGTGTGTGCGCGCGCGCGCGCACGCGCGCACATTTGTGCATGTGATGTGATGTGATCTTGACCACAACACTGAGATTTGCAGACTTAGCACTTCAGGCCCATCTCCCTGCAGAATTGTAGTGTGGCTTCTGAGCCAAGTGCCTCAGTGTGTTAGTTCTGAGAATGGTAAAAGTGTGGTCTACAGACTTCTGTCCCTTCTTGTCAGGTGAAGGATCTCCTGCCTTATACATTCCCCAGTGGTTTAAGATGAATGGACTATAAATATTCCAAGTATCTGGACATCTAGTTCTATCCTGGGCAAGGTCTTCTGTGGCCAGCTTTAGACAGAGCTAGTATTGAGATAGGAAAAGGTACCCTGGGATGACAAGCTTGAGCACAGTTCCTTCTAGCAAGTAAAAAAATAAGTATATGCCCCAGGCCAGATTATGGCAGGTTTTCATTGCAGGACACAACCAGCCACATATGTAAAGTCAGACAGGTAGGGCAGGGCAGGGCACATCCCCTATTCCCTTCATCTCCTTTCCCAGAAATCAGGCTGAAACAATTCTATTTCTGTCACAGTTGTCTCTAATGTGCTCCAGGGGACACTTTGGAATCATATGAGGATGTGGTGATTGAGTATGAGAACCTGGAAGCATCAGGCACATCCGTGGTGCCCCCACATGGCATCCCAGATTTGTCACTACTCCATTGTCTTTAGCCATGTCCTGGTTCTTTCATGTTTGCACTAGAAAAGGTGTGTTTCATTGGCCATTACATATTTGTTTTTATTTATTGAATCCTGGTTATTACATAGGAAACAAAGATATATTCTCCTTGCTTCACTGACAAGATAAATTTTCAGTAGCTGCAGAAAACTGCTCCCAGTGGCCCTGCTGATCTATTTTCTATATTGTAATTTTTTCCTATTTCACAGTTTTAAAGAGTATTAATGAAACACTTATTCATCATTTCTTCAGAAAAGATAGTTACCTAATATGAATTGTAAAAATATTTATATACTTTGGCCGTATGATCCCAATTTGGGAAAATTCTCCCTCAGAATAAGAACATATTCAGAAAAAAAGCTTTGAGTATTTATTTATTTATTTATTTTACATCTCCATGGCTATTGAGTGCAGTGATACTTATCCACTCTGATCATGGGAGGCAAACTGGCTATCTGATAGAAAGGAAGTGGCTATTAAGCCATCATCATCCATGTGTGAAAATCATACACGACCTTTAAATGTGATGTTTTGTAACATTTCTAGAAGTTCATGAAATGCCACAGTGAACATCTGCTTTTAAGTAGCATTGTGACATTTTGCATCAAGTACAATGATGTAAAAACAGCATTTCAGTCTCCAAATGAAGCTCTAGAATTCTTTAAGTTTTTCTTTCTTTACTGTATTTTTGGAATGTCTACAACAGATATGCAGCTTTTTGATAATGCAGAAGTTGTTTGAAGCTAATCACTGTCTGGTACTCTGATATCAGAAAGTGCTATTCGAAAGGATTAGGACTACTGCTTTCACCCATGTGGCTAGGTGCACAGATATGGTGTATGGTTGATGAGTCTTTCTAGAAGTGCTTTGTAGGCTAGTGACTCTCGTCAAGATTTTCTACACTGTTTCACAGGAACTATCTGCTGCGTATGATGGCACATGCTTGTAATCTCACCCCTGGAGGGGCTAAGGTAGTTCAGGTCACCCTGAATCAATAAAAAGAAAAAAATGATGCATCAGAATAATCTGGAATCACCATGAGAAGACAGGAGCATGCATGTTCTCTTGATGAGAAGAGATAAGAATGCATGTTCTCACCATGAGAAGAGGACAGGAGCATGCATGTTCCCACCATGAGAAAAGAGTATTCATGTTCTCACCTTGAGAAGATGATAGGAACATGCATGTTCCCATCATGAGAAGAGGAAAGGAGCATGCATGTTCACCAAGCATGATGCCAACTACAGTGTTATCACAAAACAGAAGATTTGCTTCAAGATAAGGGGACAGTCTTGTGTAAATGAACAGTCATCAAGTAAGCTCACTGTTTTAGTGTCTGCTCCTTTCCTATGCTTTATTAAAAAAAAACTCTGTTCATCAAACAAACAGCATCTTTCTTTTTTGCTTCTTCTCCTTCTCCTCTTCTTGTTCTTCTTCCTCTTCCTCCTTCTCTTCCTCCTCCTTCTCTTCCTTCTTCTTCTTGACCAATACATTATTACCTAAGTCTAGAAATCTGCCAGCTGTCAGGTCCTTACTCTTGATTCCTCTTGCTTTATTCCCTGGCTGGTGGTGTTTCCTTCTGTTTAGCACTACCATACCCGTGCTCTGCTATGCATAGTGTCAATTCTACTAGACTGTGTATTGTGTATCATATATGTAATGCAATTCCAGATATAGCTTACTGACAGGTTGACCTTTGTACCTTGTTGTACTCAGAGCTCTGTGTTATGGATCACATTCTCAGTGATTTCTGTGGTAGATGGAAAACCGAGGGTGAAAACACTCTGACATCTGCCCTAGGAGTGGACCATAGTTGTTTACTTTGGAAAAAAAGAAAAACTTCTGGGAAATTTAATTTAAAATATCTTCTGAATCTTTTGTTTGCCCAAGAGGTCAGTCATACTTCAGAAAAAATCCTAACAAATAGTTTGTGGGTTAATCTGAGAGGATATCCAAAAGGAATGCTTCCAGAAATAGGAGTTGCTCTAGTGACGTAAGACTTGCTCCCACTCTACTGCACAGGACTGATGGTACACAAGTCCACTGTGCTGACCCACTCAAAGTTACTACTTTATTAAGTACAGACAAAATCTTGTAAATGTGATGTAATGTAATGAAGTTATACACCATAAATATGCCTTAAACATTTCCAGCTTTGACTTGTCCTCACACATATGTTTTTTGTTTAGAATTGGTTAATTCTAAATAAAAATAAAAAATAAAAACAATTGAGAACAAAGTGGGTAGATTTAAGGAGGAGACTTGGATTCTACACAAGCTCTGTCTGTTATCAATTTTTTTTTCTTTATTAGTCAGTTTTGTATTCAGCAAATACAGTCAGTTTGGTACCATTATTAGGCTCATCCGTGACCTACCCCCTCCCCTTGGCCCCTCCTTGTTGAGGTATACGGGTCATGCATTGTGGAGTTAGCCCACAGTTATGGGTAAGCTAAATGTCTCTGCATATCATGACCCAACATGTGGCTCTGACATTCTTTCCGCCCCCTCTTCCGCAAAATTTCCCTGAGCCATGTTGGGTTCATTTTTGGTCTGCTTCAGTGATGAGGTGTTGGTGGCCTCTGAGGCTCTGGCTCTCTGATTTGGTAGGAGTTGATTTTTCTCTGTGCTGATCTCCTCCCCCTTGTGCTGGTATCCGGGTCATCAGGAAAACAGCCCCTTTGCTTGTTTCTCCAATTTTTCTTAGTTTTAGCCGGGGCCCTTTTTTGTTATCAATTTTTCAGCAACTGGGTACTCATCTGCTTTCTGGTGCTCTGTAAAATGACATAATAGCATGTGGAGTGTTGAGACCTCTCCTCTCCTCACCTCCTAGAAAGGACGTGTTCTACACATAACTATGAGTTCATACTGGCTCACCTCCCATTGCATGCATATTTTGGAGTACAAGGGCAGCAACTGCATTTTAGTTCATTTCTACTACCAACATGTGTGCTTTGGGCTCCACACCACTGTTCTTTGGGTGTCTGTGCAACCAAGCCTCCTCCACTGATGAAATCAGGGATCTTTAGACAACAACAGAAATTGTCTTGGTTTGTCTTATTCCAGGAGAAAAATTATCTTGAGTCTATGAGAAAGTCAAATACCCTACAGTGGGAATTTCTGTTTGAGTGTATGAACTGAGTACTGATACAGGTTATCAACTTCAGTAAATCACTTTTAGAAAAAAATTCAAGAGTGCTTTACAATGTTAATCAGTCACCCTTTGGCTATGGTGTGTGTGTGTGTGTGTGTGTGTGTGTGTGTGTGTGTATGCACACACATGCACCTGTGTGATTCTATTAGTTTAAGAAGAGGAAATATGGAAAGATGTTCATTGTTCCTTTAACTTTCCAATGACCCATATTGTCTTCCTTTATGGAAACCTGCATGACATTGTTTTTTATTTTATTATTTTGAGAGAGAGAGAGAGAGGGAGAGAATGGGCATGCCAGGGCCTTCAGCCACTGCAAATGAATTCCAGATGCTTGCACTCCCTTGTGCGCATGTGTGACATGGCACACTTGCGTCACTGTGCTTCTGGCTTATGTGGGACCTGGATATTCTAACATGAGTTATTAGGCTTTGCAGGCAAGCACCTTAACCACTAAGCCATTTCTCCAGCCCCCTGCATAACACTTTTTTAACATGAAGCTGGGAACTTCAAGATTCTTGATCCTCTCTGAATTCTAGTTGCTAAATATAAGACAACTTTGAAAACTATAAAGTCTCCTTGAGGCTGTCTTGCACTACTGTGCTGAGATGTGTGGTAGCAGGAGTGAAGGTGCAGTATTCAGTCCCTTCTCCTCTGCCCCTTATCACATGTCTTTTATACTCATGTGCTGTTTGCTTCAGAAGTGATGGTACAGGAAAGTTTCCCCAACTTTCTTTGGGACTGGATTTATTCCTAAAACAGTTTGCATTTCTCTATTTCATTTTGTTACTGCCTCAGCTGCTAACATCCAAATTGGACAGAAAAAATATTCTCCGTAACGTTATTTGTAGAAACCAGAGAGACAGAGACCAGTCTATAATACTTCTCTTCTCCCTGTATATTCTTAGAAGCAGTGATTAGTGAGGCCAGGTAGGGGCAGGCTCTAATGGCCTGGTGGTTATGTCTGTCTGGTGCTGGTCTCCAGAAACATGTTTTTATGATTGTTTATTTTCTGCAGAAGCAGGTCCATGAGTACCAAACATACACTGATCCTGATCCACAGGCACCAGACTGAGTGGTACAGCACACACGGGAAAGGTCATAGCCTGCCAAACCCATGGGGCACTGTTCCACTCTGAGGAGAGAGGGGCAGGGTTCATTTACTGTTTCCTGCAATCATACAGAGCCATCTAGGATGGCAAGTTCCCTAGGGTGGGTGTCCTCCCTTCTCTCAACCTATTGGATGGGGACCTAGTTTTGGTCTTTCCCAAGAATTGAAGTTCAAAGTCTTATTGGATTGGAATTAGTAAGCACTGTCTGTGTCAGAGAATTTAATTTTCACATTAGAACATGGTGAGTGGTGAAAGCCACATGTTCATTCACATTCTGTGAACTGTCTAAACACACAAGGGTATACCAGAAATGAGCCCACAGTAAACAGTTCTATTGTGTCACATCCAGCTTTATATGATGCTGGTGGCCAATGTCCTTATGTGTCCTCACATCAGGTACCATGTTGCCTTGGCCTTGTGACCCCCACACTGCTGTTCAGGGTGGAACAGACATTTAAAATTATGACAGAATTGATCAGTAGTATACCAAGCAGTTGCCTGTATTCTAGAGAGGGTCTGATTCTCTCTTTAGCACTGTAAAAGTAAGCCAGTTACAATAAAATAAACTACTTACTATCCATTACCTATCATTTATAATACAGAGGATCCCCACTGAAACAATGGTGTGTGTGTGTGTGTGTGTGTGTGTGTCTGTGTGTCTGTGTGTGTGTAAGAGAGATCATAAAACCTTTTTTTAAATTTTAAATCACTGACTTTGGAGTAATTTGTTATTTAGCAATATAACTTAGATATTATATGTAACACAAACCAAGATTTTACAGTTAGTTTGTTAACCACTTACTTCACTTATGGAAAGAAAGGGCATATAATTACAGTTAATGAGAGAGAAGGAATGCTAAACAGAAGTAAAGGAAGTAGTTAGAAAATGCACATATCAAACAATAAATTAACTATTAGGCTGGAGAGATGGTTCAGCAGTTGATGCATTTGATGGCAAAATATAATGACCAGGGTTTAATTTCCCAGTACCATATAAAGCCAGATGTACAAAGTGGCACATGCATTTGGAGTTTGCTTGCAGTATACATGCCCATTCTCTCTCTCTCTCCCTCTCTCTCTCTCTCTGTCTCTCTTCTCTCTGGTTGCAAATAAATTTTAAAAAAATAAAAATAACTTAAATATTATCAGGCCACACATGAAGGAGAGACTGGCCAGCATGCAGCCTTGCCTGTCTCTTCTTCCCCTGGATCTGCAGTTCATCTTGCAGTCTGGTGTGGTGATAAGATGGAGTCAAACAGGTCAGATACACAAAGATTAAAATTATGAAACCCTAGTACTCTCTCTGTGTCTGCTGGCCAAATTCTGTGCCAGAAAAAAATATGAATGGTATAGTTTGAGGGTGACAGAGCCCCCATGATTTCTAATTGCCATAAAAGCATATGGCACACAGCCCCTGGCTTGGGTAGACAGTCTGCTTCCACTTCTGAAGTGAAAGCAAGCAATAAAAGTATTTTCCCTACCTCAAAAAGTAAATAATTAACTAAAAGAATTACTTATCAACATTTTTTTAAAAGTATTCTAGTTCCTTCCTCAGCCCACCCAGAAAGAGCCATAACCTGTTGCTTTGTATTCATTGAATGGGCAAACTCTTGTGGACTCTGTTCCCCTGCCACCAACTCTCTACAGAGGTCATAAAGCATGAATCTAGAGGTGTCTGACACCACCCATCCCCCTTTACAAGCCCCTCCCCTACTCCACTTAAAGAATGCAGGTGGTATTAAGGTCATGCCCTGCTTTGTGAGGTCTGTGATTAGCAAAGCGCTTATCTGACGCCATGAGACTTGTGGCCTCCAAATCTCCTCTATGAAGATCTGATCTCAGAAGCTAAGCAGGGTTGGGCTTGAATGGGAATACCAGGTGCTATAGGCTTTAAAAAGTAAGAATGAGGTTTGAATTGGGGCAGAAGAGATGGTTCAGCGGTTAAAGGTGCTTACAAGTCTCCTCTATGACACTGATTGGCTTTACGGGAGATGTTTTCATCATGGAACTCCTATGGAAGGTCAGTGTCCTCTCCTGTTGGTACAAATGATGGGAGCAATTGACAAACACTTCACTAAATTCCCCCAAAATATGATCTTATTGCCCCTCATACCAGGTTCGCTTAGCTTGTGTTATCATCTTAGAGGACACATACACACACACACACACACACACACGTCGATGTTTTCTAAAAGCTTGTCAGTGTTTTCTAAAAGCTGTCCCAGTTTGTTGCAAACAAACTGGGGAGAAGAATCCTGTAATGGGTAATTTGCATCATCCATTGGTGTGCATTAAGAAATACTTAAACAGCATCAACAAGGCATGCCTTTGTGTGTGTGCTGTGAGGGCATTTCCAGAGAGGATTAACTAAGGAGAGAAGACCCGTTGGAAGCATAATCTCATGAGTTGGGGGGCGGGCAGTCCGAATTAAAGGAGAAAATGCAGATTGTGAGTAGAGTCAGCTATCTTTCCTTTGCTTCTTGATCTACCAAGACTGAGCAGGCACCCTCTCATTTCCATAAGCAGAAACTGATCCCACCACCATGACTTCTCTGCAAGGTGGATATAACCCCTTCAACTTTGAATACAACTTTAACCTTCCTACAATTATTTTGTGAGATATTTATCACAGTGATGAAGAAAGTAACTCACATATGTCCCCAGGCCAAAGTCCTCAGGTTGTCACTTGTGTGTTGTCTAACATCAGGTGACACTTGGTTGCATAAGCTGTTTCCACACATCTGTGAGAGGATCCCTTTATTCCAAGGAATAAAATTCATCACATATATATGTCCTCCACACACCTGCCTGGGGATTTGGATCATTGTAAGAGCATTGTAAGGGGCAGATGGAAAATATCGTTTGTGCTGCTGACAGATAAGCCATACCAAGATGGGGAGAAAACAGTATCAGGGAGTTAAGAAACTCTTTGGAAATATGTCTGCCAAGAGTCCCTTCTCTGTTTTCACCTGCTGCTAGTCTGGTGATTTCAGTGCTTCCCCCAAGTGTAGGTTTGGTGAGGGATGTACCTGGATTAAGAGCCAATCACTGGATGTGAGCTTCCTTCCTATAGTGTGAGATGGTTAAGGCCTTTATGACTGAGCTTGGGAATAAATGTACATAAACTTAACTCTGTTCTTATGTCTATTTCACCCTCATAGTGTTGAGCCATCTCAGATTCTTCCTAAGCCTTAATTAGAACTTTATAAATAAATTGTATGTGCTTTGAAAAGATTTTCACAGTGCCTTTAATCTCACATGGAATTCTAATTGCATGTACTTTGTAATTTCCCAAAGCAAGATTTATAATGAGAGTCATGATCCAATGAAACTGTCACTTTTTAGTAGTTCTCAGCCCTAAGTTCAGTTGTATCTTCCGGAAGGAGAGAAGTGGGGCTAGTGCTAACCCACCATGGCTTATCTTGAGAATGTTCCTGTGAAGTTATTCTTAAAATTCTGCATGAATACACATTTGCCTGGAGCAGCATAAAAGCTGCTTCATAATCTCTGTGAAGTCTAGCTGCATTTTGAATCTTGATGGATCCTATGAACACAGAATACAGGATTCTCACCATGCTTTAAAGGGAAGCAGGAGAGGAAAAAAGGCCCTGGATTCTCCTCCCAAATGCATTAGCCCTGAAGGGAGCACAATGTAGTGGGTTTGGATGTGGATAGTCTCTGTGCCAGAGGGATGGGACACATGTCACTCAGGTGCACAGATTCCTGGGTTCTACCTTGAAGCCCAAGTGTATGACTACCCCATGGTCTGGGTAAGTTACCTCATCTCCCGTAGGATGTAGGGTTCTGTGTAATCACAAAGAGGTGATGGATGAGGTCAGAGGAAGGGTTTGAGACATCTCACACTATGCCACATATTCTGTAAGATGGCTCCTGTCATCCTGTTGCTGGGTGATGTTATGAACTCTAGGTAAGGTACTTTCATAGGTATATGATGGGGGAAAAAGTGGGAGTTAGACTGGCAGGTGTCAGACAACCAAGCATTTATTTAAAGCAGCTAGTGAAAGATACTGCTTTATATCCACAAGCAAATTTTGATCCACATAAACAGATGTTAAAGCCAAAAAGAAGTCTCTCCCCTCACATTTGGGATGAAGATGTTGTGGGTTGTTAGCTAGCCTTCAAAGAACAAGTCTCACTTGGAAACCTTAAATTATTTACTTTACTTAGTGAGAACTTAGCATTGTTACTAGGCTAGAGAGCCATGGATAATGAGGGTCTTTGGGGGATATTTTATTTATTTGGGAGAGAGAGAGAGAGAGAGAGGCCCCACCTTGTGCATCTGGCTTATGTGGGTACTAGGGAAGTGAACCTGGGTCCTTAGGCTTCACAGGCAAGCACCTTAACTGCTAATCAATCTCTCTCCAGCCCATTGGAGATAATGTTATCTCGACATATTTGTAAATGATGAGGCAGAAATGATGCAGTCCAAATCCTTGAAATATATATGGTAATAACCTGCTCATTCTGTTCATGGCTTTCCTTGCAAACTTCCCCATTCATTCACTCCTTTCCCCAGTTACTCTTTTCCTCACTTACTTTTTCCTTCATTTACTTCTTTCCTCATTCACATCCTCCTTCATTCACTCCTTTCCTCAGTCACACCTTCTTCACTCTTCCTCCTCTACTTCCACTACACCTATCCAGTCCTCTCACACTGCTAAGTTCTTCAATAGTCTGTCTCTGAGATCACAACAGAGACACAGGAAAACCTAGCTCAGCCTGTGAGGCATTCTGAAAGTGAGGCATAAACAAAACAGAGGGAAATGAGCCTCATGTGACACTGTACCCAAGCTCCTGGAGTGTGAATAGCAGTTCAGGAAGACAGTGAAGGACACTCAGGCAAGATCTTTGTTGCACATCACTCTCTAATCATGGCAGATGTACAGTGCACAGGATGGCTCTGTTCATGTCAGATGATTGTTAACGGGATCAAATATTCTATGAGCCAGAGAACTGTCTCTATGATGATGGTGGTAGACACTGGGGAGACACAAAACTTAACAAACTAGAAAATAAGAAGCTGTCAAGAGCTCAACACTAAGGGAGATTTCTACCATGCCATCTAAGGGCCAGGGAACATAGTGGAATAGGGGGCAGAAAGGATGTATGAGCCTCAGAATGCATAGGCATACCATGGAGCACTGCCCTCCTGAAGTGAATGGACTGGTGCATTCATGACCCCATTGATTACTGAAAGCCCCACAAGACCAGAATGGTCCTGAGTCCATTAACATTTTGACATGAAAGATGGAGGAGGACAAAATGAATGAGACAACAAAACAGAGCAAGTACTACCTTGAAAAGAGGAAGGTCCTCAGGGGATGGAGGGAGGGGACAAAAAAAGGATAAAGGGGGCTTGAGAGATGGCTTAGTAGTTAAGGTATTTGCCTGAAAAGCCTAAGGACCTTGGCTCAATTCCTTAGTTCCCATGTAAACCAGATGCACAAGGTGATAAATATGTCTGGAGTTTGTTTTCAGAGGCTGGAGGCCCTCGCATACCCATTCTCTCTCTCTCTCTTTCTCTCTCTCTGCCTCTTTCTCTCACTCAAATAAATAAATAAAAATGAAATAGCTTTAAAAAGGATAGGAACATGATTAAATTACTGTGTGTTCATATACTAAACTTCTTAATAATAAAAAATAGTGAAACAAAATACTTAGAATAATTTTTAAAAACATGAAAAATTATCAAGCAGTAAATAAAAGGTCTCTAGGAGAATTTTTGAAAGGCAGTCTTCCCTTTTCTCCCCTGAGGCAGTCTTGAGTAGCACTGTAATTATGACCATGGGGGTTCATGGAGAAGAGATGGTCTTTAAAGGAACTGGTGAAGGCTGTGGCATGAGCACACACTTCTGGGGCCAAGCAGGAAGAGTGTGGGGTTCACCAGGACTGCTAGCCCTAATGTGGGGCTCAGGCTGTGCTCTGGTTATGGTTGAGTCCAAAAAGGCTTGGGAGCACAGTACATTGGGGGGCATTCACATCTGTCCACCTGGCTGTCCATGGAGGAAGGATATGTGCTCATGGGTAGTTTTATGTTCCCCAGTAGTCACATTTAGATATAGCACAAAGAAACAAGCGCCACAGAGCAGTTGCTCAGAGTGGCTAGTGTCTACCACATTGGATAGCATGAATGGAGCAGGTCCAGCTTCTACAGTGGCCATTGTGGCCATCAGACCACACTTCCCAGACTGCTTGTGGGAAACCACTGTCTGAGCAGCTTATGAGCATGAGGGACCCTTGACCTGGCCTCCTTGTGACCTGATATATAAGGAAGCCATGTGAGAACCAATGAGCTCATGGGAGGCTTTCATCAAGGGTTCTGTGAAATTACAAGGGTGTTTAACGACAATTCCCCATGACAATC
This sequence comes from Dipus sagitta, assembly GCA_036346955.1. Classification (NCBI taxonomy): domain Eukaryota; kingdom Metazoa; phylum Chordata; class Mammalia; order Rodentia; family Dipodidae; genus Dipus; species Dipus sagitta. The sequence goes on from CM070783.1 coordinate 39,844,593, forward strand.
TTAGGAGCACAAAGGTGTGGAGCCCAGCATAAGAGCATATGGCAATGTATTCCATCATAGCCCTGTCTGTTGTAGGAAAACAGCCGATCCTCTGGCTTGGTGACTAATACATGAGTTCATGTGGGGATATTCATTTTAAGAGCCTGCCTTTTGATGCTAGTTGCAAATTAGAAGTAATCAGGCTGGCCCCTGCCTGATGTTTCTAAATTATGTTTCAAAAAGTGCCGTGAGCTCCCCAAACAAAAGTGCTGTATAAACCCAAATGGCACCATGATGATTCCTATCTGCAGCCCCCACTGGGCTCTAAAGTGGGTCAAGAACTGGTCCCAAGCAACTTTCCTGTGGTGAGTAAAATTCCAAAGACAACTCACACGGCCTGCTTCTTACTCTGCTGGGACTCCCTTCATGAACACCCCAGACTGGGTGGCTATGGCAACAGACACTGTTCTCATAGGCCTGGAGGCCAAAAATCAGAGATGTGGGAGGGAACAGGGACAGACACAGAAGATTTAGTCCTGTGAGGTCTGGCTTGTGGGCCTGTTTGCTGCACACCCCAGCAGACAAAAGAACCCTGTCTAGCCTATGTTTCCAAGGACACTAATCATATCTGACAAGGGCTCCATTTATTTCTTCTGTTTTGGTTTAAATATAAAATGTCCTCCATAGGATCATGTATTTGAACACTTGATCCCCAGATGGTGGGAAGTTTTGTGGAGCCTTTAGGAGGTGGGGCCTTGCTGAGGAAGTGGGTCACTGAGGATTCTGTGGCAGTTCTTCCTTCTCACCCTTTGTTTCCTGGAGGCAGATATAATATAAAACTGGCTGCTCCTACTCCCGTGCCTTTCCTACCATGATGAATGTATTCCCTCAAATGGTGAGTCAAAATGAACCTTTCCTTCCTTAAGTTGCTTCTGGTCAGCTGTTTGGTCACTAACAACAAGAATGTAACTAATACAACCTCATTAGGTCTAATTCCTTCTCCTTCCAAATGCAGCCACACTGAAGAATCTGGGCAGGGGACATGACAACTATTTAAACTAATACCACACACAAATATATAGGTGGGCCAGCTCCTGAGTGGACCCCTTGGGGTGCCTATAGTATACTTGTGTGAAAAGGGCCTGGGATCGGACTTTCATGGCCACAAGTTCCCCAGTAGCTCCAGCTCTTGTCCCTGCATGTGTAAGATGACGGTAGGGAGAACACAGGCTGGGAAAACCAAATGGGGTGTGTCTCTTCTCTTCACTCACTGTTCAGTGACAGAATATGGCAGATCAAGCCTGCTGTGTGGTCAAGAAGCCACAGAAACTAGAGAACTTGACATCAGGAGCAAGGCTTTCCTTGATGATAAGAAAACAGAGCCCAGATTTGAAGTGGTACTTCTACCTGGTATCCAGCATTTAACTTTCTATATGTCAGCCTAGGGATAGTGGAGTGTGGCTTACTGGGGATTAGGACAGATGTCTCCTGGTGCTATCTAAGAGTCCCCTTCATTTTAGGAGCACACCAATATAAACAAGATAGAGCCCTTAGATTTTGGGGACAGCAAATAGCCAACTAGCACTAGCCCTAGCAGTGCAGTTTTTTTTCCTCTGTGTATACTTCATTGTTATCATAATCTATTTCCAGCCAATGGCGCCCCTGAATTTGAGATGTGATCTGAGATAAGACTCTTCAAGTGGTATACCCTCCCCAAGCCCATCCCTTCTCTGTGCCATCTTGGGGTGGGAAGCAGCCTTGGCCAGGCCCTGCTTGGCTTCAAGGTCCTGGTTAGGCTGTCTTTGCAGCTGAGTACTCATTAGTGGCCTTCTGCTTTCCATGTGACTATGGAAGAAGAGACAAGCTCATCTCAATTGTTGGCCAAGCTTACATTGGTCTCCTCCAAAACTACAGATTCTCTGAGCTAGGGTATGTCTTCCACAAGTACCTAGCATAGCAGGGACCCAAGCCTCAGCCCCAGGAGACTGTCTTCCACAGTGATGTATCTAATCTCTCTCATGGAAGTGGCTCTTGTCTTCTTATTCTCCCAGTGAATGAACTCTAGTTTTCTAAGCAGATGGTTTATGCTTCTGTGCCCTGTGCTATTAGTGCCTGTTACTAATGTCCTTCCTCTACATCCATCACTCTTGATATAGACAAGTGACCTTCCAAACTTAGAAATACTTCCAAGTCTTCAGCAATTTGATTGGAAGATGGTTATCTTACCATAGGCCTCAATGTTTATGATGGGAGGTGGGCCCTGAACTCCAGCTTTGTCTGGCATAGGCTGCAGCCATCTTGTGTCTGGACTTAGCAACTTCTCCATGATGTACTTGAAATGATAGAATGATTCTATCAGGCCACTTTGGGATCCTGGATCCATGTTCTCCATAGCCCCTAGAAACCTATGCTGTACTCTTGCTGAATGATCCACCCCCTAGATTAGGGTAGCTGATACTGCTGAGAAAGAAGAGAAAGGCCATTTTCCAACATGGGTGGGCAAAGAGGCTCAGGAAGATAGCTCAGGCTCTCAGACTAGCCCAGACCAGAAAAGTCAGGTGACAGAATGGGTGAAGGAAATTTTTAGCTCTGTATTGTATTCTCTAGAGCAAAGGACATTTTAATATTCATGAAATTACAACTTAAGCCACAGGAAAGGTGACAATGATAACTGGCCATACACCCTTGAAAAGGAACTAGAATTCCCGTGTCTATAATTAAATTTCACCTAAAGGAGCACCAGGCTACAGTGTCCCTGAAGCCTCACAGCAGTGATGCAGGTGGATAAGACCATGAGTGCGGGTGACAGCAGGTCCACACTGACCAGAGATTGAGCAGGATGACACTGGACTTCTAGGATTCCATCAAAGACAAAAGTGGTTAATGGGATTTTTGTAGTGAGTAGCAGTCCCCCTACTCTAGAAGCAAAAGGCAGAAATTTCAGGAAGAGAAAATACCTAAGAGAATCAGCCATGATGTTTTAACAACTGAGGACGTTCATCTATTTTCATTCTTAAAATTATTTTGTGTGTGTGTGTGTGTGTGTGTGTGTGTGTGCACCAGGGTTACTTGCTGATGCAAATGCATACCAGATTCATGCATCACCTTTTCCATCTGGCTTTTTAAAAAAAATATTTTATTATATTTATTTATTTGAACAGAGAAAGAGTGGGAGGGAGAGAGACAGAGAGAGAGAGAGGGCGAGAGACATATGGCTTTTGTGGGCACTGGAGACTCAAACCCCGGCCACAAACTTTGCAAACAAGGACGTTTATCCACTAAGCCATCTTCCTAGCCCATCTATTTTTGTTTTAAAATAAGAAAGTGGGGTAGAGGAGATGGCTCATTGGATAAAACACTGACCATGCAAGTATGAGTACCTGAGTTCAGATCTCCTGAACACATATAAGCCATGCATTGTAAAAGGCACCTGTAATCCCAGTGCATGTATGGTGAGATGGGAACTGGAAACAGGAGAATTTCCTGAAAGCTAGTAGTCCAACTAACCTGGCAAATATGACATTCAGCAATGATAGGCCTGGCTCAAACAAGGTAAGAAGGTGAAGACCAACACTCCAGGTTTGTCCTCTGACCTCCACATGTGTGCTGTGGCATGGTTATGCCTGCACTTACACACATAAACATACACACACAAGAAAAGAACAGGGGCCACAAAAAAGCAGGTGTTTTTGCCTTGATCCATAATATCAATTAAGTGCACATGGCCATGTCTGAACTATAAATGCAAGTTTAAAGTACTGCTATTAGAGACAAAGGAGTGACATGAGAAAGAGGGAGGTGAAATGGAGAGCTAGGGGTTGCTGCATGTCCACCTCAGGCAGTGTGTCCACAGGTCAGTGCCCTGAGTGAGGGTCACCACCATGGTGATAATTCTTTTGTACCCCATGGTATAGCTCAAAACCCAGATCCTTCTTCCAGAATCATCTTGGAAATATTCCTGCTGTCCACATGGGCACAGATCTCAAGGTGACAATCATATACACACCCAGGAGAAAGGAGCCGGGCTAGAGGCAGAGTGATATAACACAGAGAGGTTCCATAGGGTATCCATCTCAGTGGTGGGTATGTGCTCACATTTGAGGATTCAAGGATATGGAGGCCTCAGAATTGCCTGGACTTGAGTGCACACCTGCCCACTCTTTCCCACCTGTGACCCTTAAGTACAACTTAATGCCTCAGAGTTTTGGATAATGCAGGTGGACCAGGGTGATGTGGAAATCAGAATAGCACAGACAAATTGCCTGTCCTTCATGGGTCTCAGACACAGTAGCTGTGGGTGATTTTGCTGAGGAGCTCTGCATTACACTATCTGGTTGAAATAAATCATGTGCACTTTTCATTATGCATAGGAGAAATGAACTCTCACATTAACTTGTGAGATTTCTCTTTTTAAAACATTTTTATTTATTTGAGAGTGAGACAGACATGCCAGGGCCTTTTGCCACTGCAGGTGAACTCCAGATGCAGTGCCACCTTGTGGTTCTAGCTTTGTGTGGGTACTGGGGCAATGAATCTGTTCTGGCAGGCTGTTCAAGCAATCCTCTTTAAATCTGGGTCATCTCCCCAGCCCTGTAATTGTGCTTTGTTTTTTAAGTGTTGGTTTTTCCTGTAAGAACAACTGATTACACTTTTGTCTCTGCCCTGGCAGGTCCTGCTGGCACCTTAGCCTAAGTTTCTTCTTCTGAAAATAGACAGCCAAGTAGTCGTGCATAGATGAATTCCCCATGGTGGCTGGGAAGTGGCATTTTCTTGACTGACAGTGAGCCTTATCACAGCGTGTTTCTAAAAACATTTTTGTTCCTTTAAGGAAAGTGTTGGGACTGGGTAAATGGGTCAGGAACTAAAGGCACTTGTTTGCAAAAACCTTCTGGCCTGGGCTTGGGTTCAGTTCCCCATAAAACAGGAGGTATGTTTGTTTGTAGCAGCAAAAGACCCTGGTGCACATGGGCACAGAAATACACACAAATAAATAACTTAAAAAAAAAGATTTTTGAGAGCTGGGTGTGGTAGCACTCGGAAGGTAGAGATAGGAGGATCACTGTGAGTTTGAGGTCATCCTGAGACTACATAGTGAATTCCAGGTCAGCCTGGTTTAGAGTGAGACCCTACCTTGAAAAAAAAAAGATTTTAAAAAAGGAAAGTGTATTTAATCTGTAGTGTTCACAGTTCCTCACAAAACAATACACACATAATTGGTTTTCACAGCTAGTTTATTAATATATTTGTAGGGCTGGAGAGATGTCTTAGTTGTTGAGGCGCTTGCCTACAAAGCCAAAGGACTCAGGTTCGATTCCCCAGGATCCACATAAGCCAAATGCACAAGGTTGCATATGCATCCAGGATTCATTTGCAGCAGCTGGAGAACCTGGCGCACAGATTCTTTCTCTCTCTCTTTCTCTAATAAATATAAAAATACTTAATATATTTGTAAATATAAAGTCATTTATACATTAATACCAGCCAATTAATCAAATTATATGTGAATTTAGTCTTTTGGCTCTAAGATTATTTTTACATGTTGTTAGTTTGCTTTTACAACCAACAGCTGCTACTTCACTGGGGACAGTCATTAGATCTAAATGTTTGTGTGAGCCTTGCAAAAGGAGTCATTTCATCCAAAGTTTACTGTTTACTTCCCAGGGAAAATTGCAATTTGAAAGCTCTCATTTAATTTGCTCAGAGCCCTTACTGACAGGCTATCGTGATGTCACTGCAGACTGAGGATTGGAGAACAGCCACAGATCATGGCCACAGAGCAGCCATGCAGGTTTGCCAGTGATTGTTTCCAAGCTTGGGAAGTGGGCCTCCCTGCAGTGTCGAAGTACATGGAGCCCTCTCTTTCCCTGTCTCAGAGAAAAATGGCCCAGAAAGATGGGCAACTTTGCTTGGATGTGTCAACTGAGTCTTGCATCTCAGCTAGAGTGTAGGGCACTCCAACTGGCACAAGAGTGGAGGCATCACTTTGAATTCCTAGTGATATAGTCAGTGATATGTATGTATGTATATATATATATATATATATATATATATATATATATAGAGAGAGAGAGAGAGAGAGAGAGAGAGAGAGAGAAAGAGCACAAAGAACTTCAGGGTAGCAGTGAGTGCAAATCATTCCATGCATCCAGCACCTAAACCCTGGCTTTCTTTGAAGGCCACATTCAAGGCCACTGCCTCTGGAACCCTCCCAGCCCCACAGAGATGACTTTTGGATCTTATACAGTTTCTTTATCTCTTTACTGTATCAAATACATTGTCCATATTTTGAATTATCATTGTGAATGATCACATCTAAAACTTTTGGATTATGCATCCACAATTCATTCCTGCATATTTACCCCATCGAGTAGATGGCTAAATGGTGCAAGTTTCACCATATTAATATGTAATCATGATCTCCATGCATGAAGAAATGCTCAGCCTCTTTGTAATCAAAGAAATGCATTTCATAAAAACAGAAATTGGCAAATATCTAAATATTTCTTAGTGTGCTACACTGGTGTAGGCTATAAACACACTCTTTCTGTTTTTCATGATTGATGTGGCTTCTCTGAACAGAAACTTAGGAAGGTGTCAGCAGAATGACAAAATAGACTCCTTTAAACCATATCATCTCATAAAAAAAAACACTGGAAAACAAGCAGACTGTGCCAGAAACAACTTTGTCAGAACTATGAAAAATAGTTAAAAGTTTGTAGCAACCAAGAAAATACTTTTAAAAAGGCAACTTATACATGGAAAGAAAGAATGGTGGGTTCTACCACTGCCTGACTCAGCTGCAGTCTTAAGAGAAGAGTTGTGTTCTCAAATGGACCAGCAATGGGTTTGTGACTCTATATTTTCTTTGCTAGGGGAATTTAAGCCTAAATGTACAAAGATCATTGTAAACCTGTTATTGAGCCCACAATGTATAATGATATAACTTGCTATGACAACAAGTGAAAAGTATAGCTGTGTTGGAGCTAAAGGTTTTATGTTACTGAATTTAAGTTTCATGAAACAAAAGTGAAATCAACACATCATATACCAAAAATATCACCTAAAATCAAAAGGTGATGATGGAGGAAATGAGCGATAAAGGACATTTATATCTTGATGAAAGAGTCAAGTCATATATATATCAAACAACAGAGGCCAAAATATGTGAAGTAAATTATGATAGAAGTGAAAAAAGGAGTAAACAGCTCTGTGGTAATGGTTGAAAATTTGAAAACCTAATTTCTGAACAGATAGGACATGTAGAGATATCAGTAGAGAGCAGAGGGCTGAAATGCTCAGAGCCCTGTGGGTGGGATGAGCCCTGCAGAGTCCTGTGCTCAGCAGGCTCAGGACATTCTTGAACCATCACTAGGCCAGATACAGCTTAAGAACAGGAAAAAGTTGAATATATGCAGACTACCTTCTCAACCACAGTGAAATTCAAATGTACATCAGTATTGGAGAAAACTGGGAAATCCATAGTTATCTGGGATTCAACACAATAACAGCAATCAAGCAATATGTGAGCAGACAAGTCATGGGGGAAATTATTTTTATTCCTTTAAATTATTTTTTGGTTAGCATACAAAGGAATTTTCATAACTATATATCACTATGCTTTGTTCTTATTCACTCACCCCTACACACACTACTTTCTCCTATCTCCCCTCTCACAAGGGAAATGATTAAACTCTTAGGGATGAATGCAAACAGAAACACACTGAATTTGCAGACTGTTATGAAGGTTTTGTACAGAGGGAAATTAATAACCTACATTTTTAAAAAAGAAAAGAACTACATAAATAACTTTATATCATGCAGAATAAGGAGAAAGCCAAAACTAGCAGAAGGAAAGAAATAGTAAAGAATAAAGCAGAAACAATTAAAATAAATAGGGAAATAATATAGTACCAACAAAAACTCAAGTTGGTACTTTGAAAAGATAAAAATATTGTAAATCTTTAAGTGTATTGGCACAGAGAAAAGAGAGAAAATGTAAACAGCTGAAATCACAAATAATGGTGGAGGCCACCATTTCATACCACCCAGAAGTGAACTAGTTGGAGACATCACTACATGCCAGGCAGAAGTGATGTAGGTAGAACCATCACTACACATGACACAGAGGTAAGAAGGCTTACAAGATGATGTTATGAACATCTACACAAATCTAGATAACCTAGGTTAAATTGGGCAAATTCTAACAGAAATGAAAATTGACAAATAAATAAAAGAAGAAAAGGAGAATATGGGCAGATGTTTCACAAGTTCAGATTGAATCTCTAATCTAAACCCCCAGTGAGAAACTCAAGAAACAGACAGTTGATAACAGACAGTTCATTGATAACTTCTACTAAACATATAAGGAACACAAAGAAGTCTCCTCAGATTCTTCTAGAAACCACAATAGGAGGGAGCACTTTCTGTTATATTCCTGAAGGCCAGTATCACCCTGAGACCAAAGCCAGATAAAGAGGTTACAAAAAAGAAAGCTATAGTCCAGTGTTCCTTATCAACATAGATGTCAAAATCTCTGTGAAACATGATCAAACATAATGCAATGGTCTAGTGATCAGATGAGATGTGACCTCATGGGGCTTTTCCCAGGAATGTGAGGTAGGTCCAACAGAAGAAAATCAATCAGTATTGCATTAGGAGGGGAAAAAAAGAACACCTGAACATCTCAATTGACACCTGAGGGAAAAAAATCATAAGCTTTCTCAGAAATTAGGGATGGGTCTTCAGCATAACAGAGGGCATTCACACACACAGTCCTGCTGCTGAAACCTCCAGCTGCTGGTCCAGCATGACACAGAGATAAGAGTCAGTACAATGCCAGAGTGCTCACAGGCCCACACCTGTACATGGAGTGCTGAAAAAGAGAAGGCAAAAGCTGCAGAAAGCAAAGGAAACGGGTGGCCCTGCTCTTGCCCTGGTGGCTGGTGACTGTCCCATCCTCATATCCTCTATCAGAGCAGGCAGACCCAGTGGCAGGAATTCAGGAAGCAGACCCATGGCATTCATTATATCTGATGGACATTTTTAGGCGATATCATACATGCACAAGAATATACTACATCTTGGACTGAGAATCTAGACAGGGTATTAAAAATTAAATCCAAGTATACTGTAGAGAAAATTATAAAGCACAAACCCTACAAGCTTCCACAGGAGTAAATCCCGGTGACCTCAGGTCTGATGATAGCTTTTCCTTCACAACACCAAAGACAAGTGGAGAAGAAAACCCTGACTGGTTGGACTTCTGTTTTAGTTAGCACCTTGCTAAGAGATTGAAATAACAAACCACAGACTTGACATCACATATCCCACAGGAGACTGATGTCCAAAATGTACAAAGAACTCAAAAGTGGACAATAAGAAACTGAGTATTCAGACAGAAAGTTATAAGCCTCTGCCAGTTGGGGTGGGGGGTCTACTACCTGATAGACACAGTGGTTCCATTTAGGGTGCCCACAACTATGGACAATCTGATGATGCTGATGGTGATGTATATGATGCTACTGGACTACACTTAAAATGCGCAAAATGGCTAAGTTTATGTTATTTATGTTTTATCACAGTGAAAAATATTTACAAAGTGAAATAAAATACCCATGCCTTTTGCCTTGGCTCATTAACTTGGAATCCATTTTGTAGAAATACACATATGCTCAGAAACATTTCTTGCAAAGTGTGTTTAGGAATAAAAGGTTGGAAATGAATTGAGTGTCCATAAATGGAAAACGGTTACTCTGCTGTGTGTCTGCTTGGTGGAAACTGGAAGTACTTATGGTGCTAGAGTGGTAAGAGCCTGAGCTGCTGCATGGACTGAGTTTACAGATGCTGCATTTCTAAAAGCCAGCATATGCCTGCTTTTGTTTCCCTGGGTATCAAGAGGACAGAGGTTAGGACTGTGTAAGGAGCCCTGTGTTCCCTAGTGAGAGCTGTCAGAGCCAAATTCTAAGTATTAACTTCTAGGGAATATCTATAACTATATAGCTGTACAGACTCAGGATTTCTCTAAAAATGAAAAGCCAGAAGCCTGCCAATGAAAGTGTTCTGTAAAAAGGGGACAGAAGGCTCTACTCTTAGTAGCTGGAATGTTGTTCTTATATCCTTCTTTCTTTCTTTTTTTACTTATGTGCACATGCTGGATAGACTTGGCATTGACTTATCAGAATAACTAAAAGCTATTACTCTAGAATAATACAGCTGATCTCCTCACTCCACAGGGGAAGAAAAGATGAAAAGGGTAAAAGGCTGAACCACACAGTGAAAAGGGAAAAATAAGCAGGCCCAGTCCCACCAGAGCAGAGGCTGGTCCTTCGAATCATTTCTTGCATTTTCAATAGTTACTTCAAAGACCAAGGACTTACAAATCATCTCACTTCCAAAACCTGCCAAGAAGTAGCTCTGTAAAAAGTTGACAAAACTTAACTGTTGGATTTTATATTTTTAAGAATTAAATAACACCATAAAACTGTTATGACAAATAACCATGTTAATTGAAAATAGAATTAACAGCAATGCAGGCCTTTTTTTCTTCCATGTCTTAATGGAGCCACAGCTAAGTTAATTAAATATGTGTCATACTTTGGGTAGGTGACCCTTAGATAGTGAGTGGGGACTTCATCTCAACTGAGTTTATGCTCATGGAGCAGGAATGGAAGTGATTCTGCCATACACTTTCACCTCAAAAAACTGAAATGTTTTCCAGAGGCTGTGAAGGTAAAGGCACATAATATTTTCAAAAACCATTCAGATAATCATGCTGTAGATCCATCTGCTGAATGATGAAAACATTTGTGGAAGTCTCCATTAGAAGCGCCACTTTTCATGGTCTCAGAGAGTCCTCGACAACATACTTCTGTGCAGTTTCCCCCTCTGACTAGTATCTTACTTCTGCAAGATTGTCTCCCACAATGAATGCATCAAAGGAAGGCTAGAAGAGCAGTTACAGCACTTGGCATAGTTCATGGTGTGTGAGCACTCATCCTACTCTACCTGGCTGCTATGTGACACCTGAGGGCTCCGTGCATGCTCCCCAGCTGTCCTTTCCCCTGAAAGTAGGTGGGAACAATCTTTCTGTCCCCTTTTTGGGGATTCTGTGGAGATGTCACTAGGTCCATGTGGAGAATACACATGACTGAGCAACTTCTACTGTCTCCTTTTGGTTTCTTCAGGGAATCCTAAACCTTTGGAAAATAAGATAGTGTATTTCCCTTTTCATCTCCTGTGTACTATACCTCATAGGGGAAAGTAACTCGTTTTTGTTCATATTGCAAATGTCGCCTTTAAAATATAAAATATTGCTTCCTTGCAGTGTATCCTAAGCAATACCACATGAAAAATCTATTCTTAGAAAATGACAGTGGCAACATCTTAAGAAGAAGACTTCTAGAAGTCAAGAAATGACTTGGGACAATTCCAAGCACTAAACTAGATAAACAACAGGACTTGAATATATGTAGGACCCCTTCTACATCTACACACAAGTAGCAAGTATCTCTTCCTTTAAATATATAATTTGTGAATAATCCTATTTCAATCTTTAATTTTGCAAAATCAAATCAACATGATGACAAAAAAAGCTTGATTTGCAAGTTTATGATTCACTTTTATTACCACTCACATTTTGTCTCTTGGGTTTATTTTCAGAAGACTTTCCTCCACGGAGCTCCCCACGCCCCATACATTAAATATCCACTGAGCTTCCATCTTCATGCCTCTCAGATGCCACTCATGAGAACGGCAGCCAAAGCATATCTGGCTTTGTGGAGGGCCATTTCTGACAGTGAAATTGAGCCTCTTTGATGACCTGCCACCACATACAGCACTCACTGTGGGTTCCGAGGTGTCCAGTGGTGAAGAAAGTAGGTGTCTCATGTTACCAACACTAACTGCTGTAGAGCAACACACCACTGTTACTTCTGAGATGGAAGCTAAGTGGCTCACGTGATGCCTGTCTGCAACCCTATTCTTCTTTGTGTGCAAACAATGCTTGGAGGAGAGACAGAAGCAGTGGAAGCTGTAGTTCATGATCACTCTCTTGTGCATGCTTCTGCTTATACTTTCCTCCAGCCAGATGTAGCTTAAAGCTCCCTTGGCCCATGCTAAAAGTAAGCGTGTTGCTGGAGGCTTGGGATAAGAAGTCTATGGCGTGTAGTCACATATGTGCCACTCATGCCAGCCTGTGCTAGAAGAGTGAGGCTACATGTGTGCATCTGATATTAAAACAGGAATAGCAAGCTATTTCCAGAATGATAAACAAATACAGGTACACCTAATGGAGTTTCTCTGAGACGCACTTTCTTTACCTCTTGTCAAGCCGAGTGGTTCTCTGACTTTGTGATTCTGGGTGGGAGGATGTAGTGAGTTATGCTTGGTGGTTACTTGTGTACTGGGTAAACAGAAATTCCTTTATATAAGTTAGTAAAATTAGTTTTCTAAGAGTCATTCTTTCGTTAATAAAGCAACTAGACAAACTGATGCAATGAATGCAGGCATTTAAAGAAATAATGGCATATGATTTAGCATAACCCATGAGCTATGCTGTGATTCTGTGAATTAGAGTTCATCATCTCAGGCAGGTCTGACTGGATTAGTATTCAGATAGCCAAGACCCAGGTTGCACTAAGCTAATGATAAAAAGACCTGATGACACTGGGGGAACTCTGAGTGTAAATCTGTTACACTGTGATTGTGAACTAAATACTTCACATGGGCATATTGCAGTAAGAATTTGATGCTTCACATCTTCTAAGATATAATTTCAGCTAAAAGTTAAAAGGTTCATTGAAAATTAGCAGTCCCAACCTTAAAATATTCATTCATTCCCATGATATGTACAACAGAGACAAACCAGGAACTTTCATAATAATGAAATATCCCCTGGAAAAGCTTTCACCAGACCACAGTGCTGTCAGGAGACTGCTACTCCCTGGTCTTTTTCTCCAGCTGCTCCCTTGAGACAAGGCAGGCCTATCCTGCTGCTCTGATTGGCTGAGACAGTTGCTGCCTCAAAAGATTTCTCCCCTTGCCATCTGTGCACAGCTCTATTCACCCAGTGCAGGGTGATTATCATCATTACCTGATTCCCCGTGCAGTGTTTGCCTGCCTCACTGTAGGCCATGAGCTCCTGGAAGGTGGGTTTTCAGTTGACAATATTTACCTTTGTCCCTGTACTTAATGGATGTTGGATATCTTAAATTAAACTAAAAATTAAAGCCTTTTGTAAAGCAGCCAGGACTCTTGAAGTCTGTAGTTTATTCCTTGCATGACAGAAAACACCATCATACTATTGTGGGAAGCTTCTCTTGGGGAATGGGTCAGAGGTGGCCACACTCTATTTTTATTCTGTGGTGTCATAGGTAGTAGCAGTCTGGTGGCATATCCTGGAAGAACCCTACTTACCACTGCAGACCTGGGCACTACCTGCTGTAGGGGCTGAGGATATCTGAAGAAAACTTCTCTTGTGATACTCTGAAAGAAGTTTCATATGCATTTACTTCAAAACTCTCTTGTTTTTAGCCCAGCACTGGACTGGGCTGGCTTCTGGAAGGAGAGTGTTTCATGGGTTTCTCAACTGTTTGTTCATGGTAGATGCTCTGCAGCCTGTTGTTTGCATGTCCAGCAGAGTTTTACAGATGACAATGCTAGTGTGTTTTACACTGGCTGAATTGGGTTTCATTTGACACCTGAAACATGCATCTGGGTTAAATGCTAGGTGGTAGTGGGAGGGGGCAGGGGAGATGTCAGAGGAGTGTTTCACTTCGAGTGTCTTGGGCTAAGTTAATTAAGAAGCAGGAACTGAGAGAGGCAGAATGCTGCTCAGCCTCTGTATCTTGGACAGACGCTGTTTGCTGTCTGCAATTTTGAGCATTAGTTAACCTTTTATAAATTAGGACAAACCCTCATCTGTGCCCAATAACAACAGATCGATGTTTGTGGCTCAATAACACGTCCCGGGGAGTGTGTTCCCGCTGCCTCTCCTGTCTCCTACTGACTGAGTCTCTGTCCCTGGAGTCTGAGACACAACTGGCAGACAGTTGGACTGATGAGAAAGTTGCCCTTTTAAAACTGAATGTGATTTTATGCCCACGCTCTTGTCTGGAATCATTCCATAAACACCCGCTTGGCATGTTTAGTAGCAAGCACATTCTTCTCATAGAATCTTAATCATTAGCTTATTTTCTAGAAATGTATTCTTCAAATTTCATGATATAGAGAGAAAATAGAGTCATTTTAGCAAAAATCCCATTTGAGTGTGATTAATTCTCACTTCTATAAACTGCTTCCCTTTTGGCCATTTCTCAGTCCTTTAATTACAGAAGACTTAATATACATGAAGCACTCCAGGCAGGCATCCTGTCTTTCTTCTTAAAATACCAGAGAAGGAGGAATTGTGGGGAAATTTTCTAAGGAGCCAGAGCAGCAGAGCCCCAAGCAGGGGTTTGCGCATGCTATTCCTTATCACCCTGGACAACTTTGTTGGGTACTGCTTCCTTACAAGGTGGCCAGAATGTGTATTCTTTTAAAATACATATTGTTATTTATTTATAAAAGAAAGAAAGAGAGAGTAGTGGGGGAAAGTATGGGTGTGCCATCACCTCTTACTACTGAAAACAAACTCCAGATACATGAGCCACTTTGTGCATCTGATATTACATGGGTACTGAGGAACTAAAGCCAGGTAAGAAGCTTTTGCAAGCAAGTGCCTTAACCACTGAGAAATCTTTCTAACCCCTTGAGTATGTGTCCTTGAAAAAGACAAAATTTTAAACTTCTGTGTGGGATTATCCTTACCTTAAGTAAGAGGGTTTCTTTCCAGATGTGCTCTATGGTTTCATCTGCAGTTTGTAGCTTGTCACAGCTTTAGTCATAGATGTATCTCATCCTCATCTCCTTAAGTCTGGGGCCATCTCTCTCTCAAATAAACAAAGAAAAATATTTCAAAAGTTTTTCCTTTCTTCTACTGTCTCTTATGACTTCAAGTTTTTTGTTATTATTAAGTAGAAACTTTGTATGGACACATCATATGTTGGTTCCATCATTTCCCTCCTACTTGTACCCACTCCACTGAGGACTCTCCTTAGGGGAATTGCTGACTTTTTTTTTTTTTTTTGCCTATGGTTTCTGTCCTTATCTCCCTCATTTCTTTCCCTACCTCTCTTCTTTCCTTTGTTCGTTATCATTATCCTAAGTAAAGGAAAATTAAAAGTTTAAATTATTAGCATGCTTGGTCTTTACACTGTGCAATGCCAGTTTTAAGTAAGTAGAACATTTACCTTGTGTCCAGAGTCACTGAATTTTGGCCATTTGTACCCCATCACTGGACTACAGATGTTCAATACTTGCACCAAATGTACTCAGCTGCTTTCATTTCACTTTCTGAGATATCACCTTCCAACAGCGCCATGTGGTTACTGAGGCTGAAAAGAATAAGACCTATGGATTGCCCTTCTGTGTCATTATTTTCCATGTCTGTGATAAACTACTAGAAGTGAGGTCAGAAACAAGGGAATGAATGGATTTCTTGGTCATTTGTGCATCTTATGCCACCATTATCTTCTCTGGGCATTTGAAGCTACGTTGAGGAAAAAGCATGTGATCCTAAGGCTGTAACGTCCACTCAGCCATCATTTGTATAGCGTTCTATCTGTCTTTGCTCACCAGGGATCTTACTGAATTTCTACAGGTTAGAGGTCTGTGCTCACAGACTCTGGGAAGGAAGAAAGATGTTGTGGTGCCTTCTTCTCCACTGGGGAGAAGACTCCTTGGTGGGTACTTTCTTTGCTGGGGAGAAAGAATTCATGGTGGATATCTGCCATCACTGAGGAGAGAACATTGCTGGTGTGTCAGTTTTCTGCTTCTGCACATGCACTGTCATCCAATTGGACTTATTTACAAAATTTACAACATTGTAATTTAAACTAAGTCCAAGTCAAGTTAGATGAATAAGTTGCAAAAAGGGTATATCATAGTTAATTTTCTTGGTTGGAAAAAACAAGAGGATGGAATCAAGGCTAAAACATTATTCTTTTAAAGGTTCTGATTTCCTGAATGGGAGGTTCTTATTCACTCAACATTTATTGAGATTTCACTGTGTGCTGAGTGTTCCAGGTCCAGAAGACTGGTGTCTTGGCCTCCATGGTGAGCACCTTCTGTGAAGCTGTGTAAAGGGGCTCTGCAGAATCTTCCCTGAGCTGGATACTTCTGTTTCTCCCTCCAGTGCAGTGCATTGACATGCAGGGGACTCGTGGCCTTGTGCTGATTTCTGAGACATCAGTTGATTTTTATCTGGAAGATATCAGACTCTTGGCATAGTTCAGGACCATTGCAGCCAGGCTAGTGTCTAACCTTGCTCCTTACTTTATGAGTTATCACTAACTGTAACCATTAGTTCCTTGTTGCTGGGACAAAATATCCAACCAGAAGCAGGTTATGGAAGGAAAGGATTTATTTCCGTTTACAGTTTCAAGGGGGAAGTTTTTACCCTGGTGAGGAAAGTATGGAAGGAGCAGGAAGCCATGTATGACATCTTCACATCAGTAAGAAACTGAGTGAGCTTAGTGTGACAGGTGGGGCTGGACTACAAAACCCAATCCCAAACCCCAGAGACACAATTCCTCTAGCAAGGCTCCACCTACCAAAAGCTCCACAACCTTCACAGATAGTGCCATCAGCTGGGGATTAAGCGTTCAAACACATGCAGCTGTGGGTGGCATTTTACATTCAAACCACCATGCTAACATTGTAATAAATAGACTCAGGGAAGTTGAGTTTGAGATATTTTTTAATGTTGACAGCTTTTGGAGCTGAGGTATAAGGAAATATAGTTGGGTAAAGGGAAACTGGTAGTTTAAATGTGATAGTTTGAATGTCTGGTCCCATAGACTCATATGTCTCATTAAAATTGATCTTACAAGGTGAGCCGCTAGAAGGTAGATCCCTGCTACAGAGGGGCATGTACTGTTGGATCTTGGAATCCAGCCCTAAGGTGTTTTGGGGGAGGTGGATCTGAATTCCAGCCCGAAGGTGTGGAAAGAGCAATTTTGAGCTTTGGCTGTTTGCATTTTGTGATGCTGGCTGTTAGTGATGTCTCTCTGTTTGGATCTATGTATAGGAGCCAGCTTCCTCTGCCGTTGATGGAACCTTGCCTGGATGCTGCAGGCCTGAAATAAAACCCCTTCCTCCCACCTAGATGCTGGTGCTGTTTTGTGAGAGCTCTGACTATTACAGGAATCTTTAGCAGAAGGAAGTGTCATACCCCCCCCCCCAGAGATACCCTGCACACTAATAGCACACCTTCCCCACACATGTACAAGGCAGTAGGCCATCTGTGAACAACACTGAGTGTAGCAAGCACCTGTTCAGGCTCAGGGTCCAGCCCTGGCTTGAAGGAGGGTTCCCGAAGAGAGGTGTAAAAGGGAGCGGCACAATAACAACTCAAAGTCAAGTTCTGGTGCAAGCTGACAGGCTAATGTTGAAGGCAGCTGAGTCTCTCTCTCTCTCTCCCTCTCTCTCTCTCTCTCCCTCTCTCTCTCTCCTTTTCTCTTTTTCTCTGTTTTTCTGTGTTTTCTTTTTTACTCTTTTTCTCTGCTGCCACAGCTCTTAACCTGTCTTTTATTTTCTGATCATGTCATGCAAGAGCAAACTTCAAGAAAGGTACAGAATTCATAAAAACTTTTTGCTATTTCTTTACATTAAACAATCCCATAATTATTTACCTCATGTACAGTCGTCAGGCCCCTATAATGATTAATTATTTTCACACTTTCCCCCTGTATGTGCAGTCAAGCACTTGTGGTTTCATGAGCTCCTACTTTCAATTACTATATTAAAGGTGAGAGACAGAACAACTACAAAATGGGTTTCCCGCCATTGGTCCAATAAACCCATTTATCCCCCAAATATTTCTTTTGCATTTTCCTTTTCATGTCTCTCCAATACTTAGACTTTGGTTGCCCCCCGCTCCCGATTGAACTCTTTCTGACCTTGGTTGTTTTTCCTGTAAGGATTCTTGGTAAAGAGTCATAGTTTGCTGCCCTTGCCACCATTCAGAAAAATTAGTCATAGAACAATTTTTACATTGTTCCAGGAGGTTCATTGTTTCCTCCTCAGTATACTATACTCCATTCCTGACTATCTTTAAGGCCTTTAAGGAAAACAATTATTTCTGACCCATTTTCTTGTTTTTCTAATTCTATGCCAGAGCTTCTTTCAGATACATTGACCAACACTTCACTAACATCAATTTTTGCTGGAAAAGTAAACTTAAAGATTGGTGCACCAAGTGAAAGACAGAAAAAGACAAACATTATACAGAAAACCATAGATATCTGTATCGTAGAGAGCCAAAGATGTTTCTATAGAGGGGCCACATTGGACTCCAAGGAAGACACAGCTGGGCTGGAACTGTGTCATGCAGCTCTTCAGCGCTCAATTCCTTGTGATCCTGAAATGGCATGCTTGCCATCTCTGGCAGGGTAATACCCAGCTAGCTATCTGTGGTGGTTTGAATTTGTTATTCTCCATAAACCCATGAGCTTTGAATGTTTGGTTCTCAGCTGATGGCAGTTTGGGAAGTGGAGCCTGTCCGGAGGTTGTGTGCTGCTGGGGATGGACCATGGGTTTATTAGCCCTACCTTACCAATGGTTAGTTGACATACTCTTCTGCTGTTGTTTTCTACCTGCTGTGGCAGAGGTGATGGCCAGCCTCTGTTCATGCCATGCTTTCTCCTGCCATCATGAGCTTCCCCTTCAGACTGTAAGCCAAAATAAATCACTTCTTCCCATCAGCTGTGTTTGTTTGGGTGCTTTATCCCAGCAATGGTAAGGTAACTGCAAAACCATCTCTGTGTTCCTTTATCACACCCATGTGGACAGGGACAGTTTCTCTCATGTGGAAAGGTTTTCTGAGCACATGTGCTTCTTTATTGCAGTGGTAGGGTATTTTAAAATCATGGAGGATAACCTGGACTTAGGATAAACTGTAATAGTTTCGTGACTCTGGAAAGAAATACAGTCTCCCACTTTTGCACAGAATACATGTCTCAGTAGATTCTGGTTAACTGGAAAGCAAGCCAAATATACAATAAAATTGGATGATTCCTACATGATAGCTTTAGGCAAAGGAAATTATCAGTAGAAAACATAAAATGAAGGGAAAAAAATACAATGCATTTGGATGAATGTGTTTATAGCAGAGGAAGCTCTGACATATAATCGACTTGAATGGTGCCCACAGAAAACTGGATGTGAGAGGGATTAGCAGGCCACTGCCTGAAGTAGAAGCACAAATCACTGTGTCATTTAAACAGCAAGAAAAGAATCATCATGTTCTAGCAGACATCAGCTCAGACCTTGCTTGAGAGCCATATTTCCACTGCTTTGGAGCATAAGTTACAACTGATGCACTAAATCACCTGTAGATGTGGGATGTTATAATTTTGAATGACAGCTACATGGAAAGAAGGTGAAGTGTGTCTTCATTGTGACACCTGGTTTCTGTAATCATGGCCAGCATCTTCAGCTGTGGGAGGACACAAGCCCAGGGGTCAATCTCCCCAGAGACAGGCAGAGCAGGCCCATCTTCCTGTAGTATGCACAATGACAAGGGATTCCACTCAGAGAGCCCTGCAACTGGATTGGACACTCTGTTACCATCATGGACCTCTTAATGATATCGCAGGACATTTCCAGCTTCTACTTTCTGAAGTTCAACAGCTTGAGGTACTGACACTACTGATGGCGGGGAGGGAACACTGTGAAGTTTTATGCTAGGCCAGCCTGAGAGTCTGGTACTGGGGGAATGGGATCTCCTGTGTGAAGAATTAGGGCTGCCTGTCCAGCTGACCCCATATATCCATGCTTGGCATATGCTGGGTGAACTCTGTGGCATTAATCACCACCATCTGATAGCTGTGACCCACTACCTTGAGGACAGAGGGAAAGTTTGAGCAAGATGTAAATTGGCCTCAAACTAGACTCAAACCTGAGCCTTTTCAGCAGAGAAACATCACAGTCAGAAGCTACTGACTAGGCTGCACTGCAAGCCCTGTAGCACCCAGGTTCCCACCAGCTTTCCTAGTGTTCACTCTCACATCCTCAACTCAAAACCAACACCAACAAAGCCCTATATACTTGTATGCTGAATATGTGATAGGTAAAGTATTTTCTCAAAATGCATGCTACAGAAGCATGCTATGAATTTCTAATTTTTCCCTATTGTTCCAATAAACCTTCTTTAAAATCCACTAGTTAATTCACAAAGCAGCTCCCGATGAAGAGTGTGCAGACTGGATGTATGAGGCAGGCATTTCCTACCCGCCTTTATCCCCAGTACAAAGGAGTGCAGGCTGAGCACCATATGGCAAATCCGATGGAATAACCCAAGCAGCAGCCTGCAACAAGAAGTTTGGGCCAAGATAAAGGTTTCCACAGCAACACTACCACATGTCTTTCGCAGCCTCTTCTCTTGCCATCCAGAAGTACTAATATAAAATGATAAAATGTGTTGGCAAAGTGTAGCCAAAGGGCAACACATGGCCTCTTGAGCATCCACATGGCTGGCCTCCTTCCTCTTTGCCTAGTCTTCTCCCTCCTTGTCTGGCACCACCTTGCCCTTGGCTGTAGGGACTGGCTGTCCAAAATCCCCCATTGGATAGAGTTTTGCAACTCAGACCTTCCAGGGGCTTCAGTAAGCCAATGAAAATGCAGACATACACATGTCTGGGGAAAACTGTGACCAGCACTGCACTGTCAGCAGACCTAGGGCACAGCTGAAGGGCAGTTGCCTCCAGGGTCATTCGTATGTCATCTGCAGATGAGAGTGTCCCCTCTAGCTGCTGCCCAGAGAATGTCTGGTTTCTGAAGATGTGAACAGACAAAAGGGTGACGGTGATGGCTATGGTAGTGATGATGGTGGAGGTGGTGATGGTGGAAGTGGATATGTGTGTCTATGGTTATTATGATCAAATACCTGAGAAGAAGCAGTTTGATGGAAGAAGGATTAATTTTGGCTCATGGATTGAGGGTACAGTCCCTCACAGTGGGAAAGTGTGGCAGAGGAAAGGCATGATAGCAGGGGCAGCCCACAGCAGTGGCAGCAGTAGGAACTTTCTCATATCTGGGCAGATCAGAAAACAGAAAGGGGAGAACGCTGGTGCTCATCTGGCCTTCTCATTTTTCTCCTATTTTATTTTGTTTTTGACCTGAGTCAATAGGATCGTGCTGTCCGCAGTCAGAGTAGGCTTTTCCTTATCAAACAAAGCCTTTCTGCAGGCATCTTCACACATGCCCAGAGGTGTGTCTCCTGGACCCTTGGATCAGCATTGCAGGGCTGCGATAAAGCCCAAGGATCCTGAGCACAAATGACTCTCTCTGTCCCCTGAACTCTGAGATGAATGAGTGTGGTAGCATAGGAAATGAGATGTCACTTGGTAGGCAAAATCTTTTCCTCAGATATCTACTATACAATTTTTGCATCAAGAGTCTCCTGGACAAAAATCAAAGTGAATGTTTAAAGAGCTGTACTTGGACTGAAAAATAGAGGAAGATGTGTGACCTGAAATGCCCTGAGCAAAGCTATTGATTGCTTGGTCACTGCCTATCACATGACTTTCTGAAGCATGTCTTCTAGAGCCAGGAGCATGTTTCCTGTCCCAGGAAGGACCATGGGACCACTAAGCTTTCTCTTCTTTTGAATATTTTTTATTTAATTTTGCACATGTGGATATTGTATTTAGATCATATCAAACCCCTTATGCAATTCTCTTATACCCTTCTTACTCCCACTAAACTCCTTCTTCCTCTCCTACTTTTATGTTTTAATTTTTTTGTGACCCACTGAGTTAAACTAAGGTTGTTTCCATGGATATGTATGGGTCATTATTTACTGGACTGTTTACTGGTTATTTACTGGACAACTTACCAGTGGCTATGTCACTGAAGTTCATGACTTACCTCCCCTAGACACCATTAACTACCAATAATTCCTCTATCAGGGAGGTGTGGGGGCTCATGAGTCTTTCTTCCATCCATAATAGAATGCTGATAGGCCCAGTTTTGTACACGTCTTGTGTATATATGGAGCCACAGCCACTGTGAATTCATGAGTGCAATGTCCATGTCATATCCAGAATATAGCAGTTCACAGCACTCCTCCCCAGCCTCAAGCTCTTACATTCTTTCTCTCCCCCCCCCTCTTCTTTGATGTTCCCTGAGCTTTGGAGAATGTGAGATAGGTGTCCTATTTAGGGATGAGTACTCAATAGTCACTTATTCTCAGCCCTTTGACCATTTATGAGTCGGCATTAACTCCTGCCTACTGCAAAAGATTATCATAGGCACGCATAGTGGGATCACAGATGCATGCACCACTTTGCATATGGCTTTATGTTGGTGCCGGGGAGTTGAACCTAGCCTGAAAAGCTTTCCAAGCAAGTGCCTTTACCCAGAGAGCCATTTCCCCAGACCCTTGCTCCTGTTTTGTGTGTGGGTATTGGCTTATAAAAGTCTTGTTTTTACACACACAGTTAACCAGTGGCAAAATCAGGGCTTCATCACAAGAATATAAATCATTGCTGGCCACTGTCTGGTGACATTCTACCTTCTTTGGAACAAGTGTGAGAGACATGCAAGAGCACCCTTGATGCTTAGGAGAGAAGGTGGCTAGAGCGCTAAGCATATAGAAGATAGGAGAGGATGCACCCAGAGGTCAGGGCTGCCACCATCATGCTCTAGAATGCAGGCCTGAAAGGAGCACACTGTACTCACAGGCAATTCAGCCACTTATTCTTGGCTGTGCTGCTTTAGGAAGCTTGTGAGGGCTGTACGCTCCATGTCCTGACTAGAGGAAGAATTGCATCGCAGTGAGTTCTTTCCTTACAGACAAACTGAGAGATGCCTTTTGTTTATTCCATGGGAGAGAGCAAACAACTGGACTGGGCCAGTGCTGACTAAAGCAGGGCAGAGTCCCCTGCCTAAGTGTAACTGCCTTGTGATCATGCAGCAGAGAGGACTTTCTCACAGAGGCTGGATCACATGCTCTCATGGGATAGCCAAGGACGGAACCACCTTCCCAGCCAAGCCTGTGGCACAAAGACTTGAGTCACTTGAGGGAACAACCAAGTATTATTGGATGTTATTCTGCAGAGATGATAGCAGACAAAGGTAAAACATGTTCCCTCATCTCCAGGATCCCAAAAATTAGTGACCAAAAGATGTGTGTTGACAGGGTGCTGTGTGGATGTCCTCACACAGCCATATTTATAGTGCACATGGGAAAGGCAATCAAACACCTTGTGTGAACAAGCTACAACACCCAGGTACACACACTGTAAGCCTTATAACATCCTCAATTTGTTGAAAAAATTAAATGCATTTTTACACCCAACAGCATTTTTCAATAGAGATTTGGTTAATTCTTTTTGCACACTTTCTTTGTATAGTCTTTAATTTAAAAAAAGACTTCTTGCCAGGAAGTACTTCCATAGGCAAGTTGGTATGGAGGCTAGCCTTATCTTTGTTCTCAAAGGTCACACCTCACTGGAGCATATGCAGGCTGTTTGACATAGCAGTTTAGTTGGCAGTTCTGCACACGCTTTAGGCTTAATATGCTAGTGAAGCGATGTCTCAGAAAAATCAGATATGGGAAGGGACTGTGTTTGCTGAGCTAGTACAAAAGTCAGCACTGCCAGCCTTTCCCCAGAGTTCACCTGGATAACTGTGAGCTTTCAGGCCATCCCATAGTCAAGCAAGAACCTCCAGCTTTCCCCCAGAGTTCTCCCAGGTAACTGAGCATGCGGGCCATCCTATAGCCAAGCAAGATCAGGCCTGCAGAGACGATGAAGCAGAGAGACCTGTGAGGAACCATCTTACCACTTCTGTGGGGCACATTAGTGAGGTGTGCCAGCAGGGCCACTCACTCATGCAATATGGATGCTGTCCTCATGCGCTGTCCCCCAAGGTAGTTCTGGCATAGTGCAGATGTCATATCCTGAAGATCACAGGTATCCCATGGGTTATGCATTAATTATTATGGAGCTAACAATGGGTATGACATGTGATTCTTGCTGGGGATGAGGACTGAGATGTTAAGTGGCAAACCTCCCAATACGAAGAATCACTTCATTGCAGTAAAGTGGTACAGAGCACATCTC
The DNA here is from genome assembly GCA_036346955.1 of Dipus sagitta. Taxonomy (NCBI): domain Eukaryota; kingdom Metazoa; phylum Chordata; class Mammalia; order Rodentia; family Dipodidae; genus Dipus; species Dipus sagitta. The sequence continues at coordinate 39,868,736 of CM070783.1, forward strand.
AACAAACCTTTTCCAAAAAGGAATACACAGTTAATATTTTAGTTATGGAAGCAATGTGGTCTCTGTCATGCCTACTCAATTCTGCTGTTCTAATGAAACAGCTTAATACTGTGTATAAATGTATGGGCCTTACTATGTACCAATAAAACTTTATTTAAAAATATTAAGCAATGGGCCAGATTTGATCCACAGGATGTCATTGTTTGCCAATCTCTAAAGTGGAAATTTATGGTGCATTGTGACTATATTGTGGTGTTTTATATAGTGTGATGGTTAATCTTGTCAACTTGATGGGATTTGTCTGGAAACAAACCTCTGGGCATGTCCATGAGAGATTTTCTTGATTAGGTTAATTGAGTTGGGAAGTTCTGCTATAAATGTTGGCAGCACCATTCCATAGACTGTGCTCCTGGACTACTTGAAAAGGAGAAAGAAAGCTGAGTACCACCAGCATTCATTGCTTTCTACTTCCTGACTATAAACGCAATGTGACCAGCTACCTCAAGTTCTTGCCTCCATGCCTTCCCCACCATGATGGACTATAAACTGGAACTATAAACAAATAAACCCTTCCTTGCTTAAGTTACTTTTTCAGGTATCTGTCACAATGAGAAAGGTGTCTAGCACATACAGTGAGGCCAACAATATAACTCATCTTTAAAACTCTCCTGCCCATTGAAATGAAAGGAATATATACTTACATAAGTAACTTCAACTTTTAGTTTTGTTGTGACTAGGAGGATATTCCACAGAAAGAACTTTTAGTTTAAGGTCATATGTGTGTATAATGGCTGAGTGAGCAATAATCTAAGTTGCTGATAATGATCACACTAGTGAAGACTTCACACTTCCTTAACTTTTGCCTCAATGTGTTGTATAATACTTTTCAACTTTTTATAAAAATATTTTTATTTTATTTATTCACTTGAAAGAGAGAGAAAGAGAGAGAGAGAGAGAGAGAGAGAGAGAGAGAGAGAGAGAGAGAATGTGCACCAGGGCCTCTAACCTGGCAAACTAACTGTAGACACATGCACTACCATGTACATCTGGCTCATGTGTTTCCTGGAGAGTCAAACTTGTGTCCTTTGGCTTTGCAGGCAAGTTCCTTAACTGCTAAGTCATCTCTCTAGCCCTACTTTTAAACTCTTTAAGGGCTCACATTCCCCTCAGATTCTTTCTGCCTGTCAACCAGGTCATGTGAGAAATTAGCACACATTGTCTGAGGATGGTATGTGGGTCACACAGAGGTCTCAGTGTGGAAAGGACCAAACATAAGAAAGAAGCTCACTGCCTGTCTTATCAGGCTGTGGGAAATAATTAAGCTTTCACTAGGCCACTCAACATCCCTGAGCAACCTGTGTTTGTCCAGCAGGGTTCTCACCAACAACTCAGAGTGACCAGACAGCCAGAATTCCTGAGACTTATGTTTCAAGAGGAGAGGGAGACAACAGATGTGCAAACAGGGAAGTGTGTGGGACAGTACAGACTGAGAGTAGTTAGGAAGGAGGTGGAACAGCAGTGAGAGCTCTAGGTGTAGCTTGAGGACAGTCTGGCTCTTCGTGCTCGTTTGCAAAAAAGGCTGCTATACCAAGAACTGAGAGGAGATGAGAAGGGGAGTTCATGATAGGGATAATCAGGTTGAGACCCGAGGGACTAGCGAGAGCATACAGTGCCAGGTTTTACTTGTGGAAGGCCAACTGGGGTTGTTTCAATGATGTCTCTGGTAACAGAGACCATGTGGATTGGGTACTGCCTAGGTCTGAGAGTCAGCAGGTGCAGAGTGAGAACTGCTAGGGTCAGAAGCTGTTTGGAAGGAGGGCTGTGTGACGATATGGCTAGAAGGATGAGTTGTGTCCACTTCCAAGCATTTTCCCCAAACCAGAATGATCCTGAAACCATATTTTGAAATTAATTAAATTTTGCTTGGAAGTTCTATTTAATGCTACTCAATCTCTTCACTTATGACAAAAAGAAGCCCAAGTTACACATGAAAAATCTCAGCAGACAGCTCAGCCACGGTGAATGATGCAGAACATCCAGCAGTCTAGGATAGCATCAAGTGGTACTTCCCCTCCTGAGTAGATAGATGGTAGATGCTAGGGTAGAGACAGTGATGGAGAGAGAGAGAGAGAGAGAGAGAGAGAGAGTGAGAGAGAGAGAGAGAGAGAGAGAGAGAGAGGACGGAGACAGAGAGGTCTGGATATACCTGGACATGCAGATAGATTTGTAAATAGATGTTAAGTAGGTAGAGATGATAGATGGATGATGAACAGATAGTAGATAGATGATAGACAGAGATACAGTGTTAGACACAGATAGATTATAGAGAGATAAATGATTGAAAGATACATATATAGGTGATAGGTAATACATACATTTATAGATGGTAGAGGTAGAGGGATGTGCATGTGTGTGTGTGTGTATAGATGGTAAAGAGATATTTGAGAGACAGTTGAGAGACAAATGATGGATAAATGGCAAAGAGATAGATATAGATAGAGGAATACACATACAGGGAGATAGATAGATAGATAGATAGATAGATAGAGATGCATAAGTAATATTTAGATAGATGATAAATATAAAATAGGGAGATATAGATGAGATGACACATCAATATATGATTGGTAGGTAACTAGATAGATGATAGACAGATTTATGGATGATAGATGGATAGATGATAGGTGACAAATTTAGATGGTATTGAGTGAGGAAAGACGGCCAGAGAGAAAATGCATATACCTTAAGTACAGTCTCCATGAATGGGCTGAGAGGAGCCAAGAATATGAAAAAAAAAAAAAACCCACAGGACTTAGCTGTTCTTCCCCTGTTTAAAGGTCCCTACAGTGGAAAGGGAGAGCTACCCTGCACACAGATTCCCAAGCATCCATCACAGCTGACCCAAGACATTTGCTAGCCATAAGAACAGAAACCTGGTCATTAGTAGGATCTTTTGGAGAAATGAGTATACAAACTAGGCATCTACAAAAATTTTAATTAAATATCTTTTCCTAAATGTTCAAAGTCTCACAAATACTTCTTCTTTATCCACTTAACCAAGTAGCAAGCTCAGGCACCCTGTGCAAAAGCCTGGGTGGGATTATGCTCTTACATGAGAGAGAGAGAGAGATGCTTTTCCATCCAGGTGAGGCTGGGCACAGAGGCTGGACAAGGGAATGGTGGTCTTGTCTGAGGAACCTGACCTAAGGGGTAACAAATTGAGGGCTAAGGGCCAGCTCAGCACACTGTACTCTGGGTCAGCAAGAGAGCCAGTCAGTCAAGCCTGGGATGTTTGCCAACATGTACAAATGTCCTTTTCGTCACCCAAGTTAACTTATCCTCCTTACTGTATATTCAGCTTTTCATCCATGTCTCTGTGTGTTCAAGGCATCGGTGAAAAGAATCTGCAGCATAGGGGAGAGGAGTTTTCTTCTGTACCCCTGAAGTGTAGACCAGGACCAGGCAAGCCTGAGTATAATTGTACTGTTAACTTCTGTTGTCAACCTGATTGGATCAGGAATCAATAAAAGCGACATCTCTTGATCAGATCTGTGGGGCATCTCTAAGCAGGATTAACAAGAGAGACAGACCTTCTCCCAGAGTGCGCAGCCCTTCCAAGAGAGATTATAGATAGAAGTGGTGCCTTTGTCTGGCTGCTGTTGTTCTTTGCTGGCAAGTGCATCCACCCTGTTGCTGCCATCCTTCATGGACATTGCAACTCAGCTCTTTGAGCCTTCCAATGTGGACTGAAGACCAGCAGCTCTCCAGGAATCCACCAGCCTTCAGTGCCAATTTGGGACTGCTGAGATATCTATCCTTGTGGACTGAGGAGCTACCATGTTCTCAGACTTTCCAGTGTGCAGACAGCTATTTTTGGACTGTCCAGCTTGTATCCTGTAAGCCAGCCTAATAAAATGTGTGTGTGTGTGTGTGTGTGTGTGTGTGTGTGTGTGTGTGTGTGTTTATATTCAATCTACCAGTTCTGTTCCTCTAGAGATCCCTGACTAATAAAACCCTGCACCAGTTCAGTATCTTTGTAGACCATAATCCTCAGTCAACATGTAGTTCGGTCAACATGTAGTTAGCCAATGGGTCTAACTACCTCTGAGTATACACCACATCAGTCTGAAGAATAGGCAGAATGGGAGTTGGCTGATGACTTCAGATGCATGCCTGGAGTCACCTATGCTGTCCACAGTGACTCCAAATGTGTGCTGTAATCCTGGCTAAAGCTGCAGACCCTCAGACCTCTCTGGTTTAAAGGAAACCCCATCATGGGATGCCAGTAAACAGTGTCCATGTGTTGCAGGTATCTACTTCTTTAGATCCAAATGCCCTCACATCCTATGCCCTCTGAAATCAAACCTTTCTTCTTCTAGTATTTGGACAACTCCTTTCCAGTTAGTCCACGTGATCTTTCCAAGATGCAAATATTCATCATAGACTTTCAAAGGAGTAAAGGAGAAACTCAGATGTGCCAGCATAGTCTTCATTGCCAGGCAGACATGGGAAGAAGGCATGCAGGGCCAGGTCTTGGGCAAGGATTGAGGGAAAGGCATGGAGAGTGGTTGTGGTGGTGTGGGGGAAGGTTTGAGGATAGATGTGGAGGGACAAGCATAGAGGTAGGTGTGGGGTCAGACATGGAGTATTCCCTCCTTTTCCGCTTTATATCCATGAGGTCTATAGAGCACAGCACTCAGGAGTGGATCAATAAGTTTCAGGGTGTGGGAACAGACCTGGAAATGGAGGGAAGCCTCCACAGGACTCCACCATTATGCTTGAAAGTTGGGATTATATCTGGACATCCTGACACCTGTATATTCTTTCCTGAGATCAGTGAGTGAGATCCATAAGTCTCCTATTGCTCTACTGTGGAGGTTAGGGTCTGGTTTGTCTTTTGTAAAAAAAAAAAATGTATTCTAGTCTTGTTCAGGCCATCAGCATTAAGTTTGGATTCCTGACACGTCTAAGTACAAAGAGATGGATTTACGAGTGCTGAGGTAGAATTTCAGTAAGCACTTCCTCACTTATGAATGCTGAATTTTCTGATGAGATTTCTCATCTCTAGCTTTATACCCCACTCTTAGCATTAATTGAAAGTGACTAAACAGAACTTCAAAATGAAAATTAATGAGCCTGTAAAATATGGCATATCTGTCAGAACGCCAGGCACACTGCGCATTTAGCATTTCTTCTCCATCGATTAAGCTAACACAATATTTTAAAATACTGTACCACAAGTCTTTCCCTTACCTTTTGCACATAGCTTAAACTGCTTTCTGTCAGGCTAGTCATGAATGTGAAATTGTGAAACAAGTATTATGGGCCTAGCTGTTCCCTTTTCTTCAAAATGTTAGAGTCTGGCACATGTCCACACATAGATTGTGGTGCTGGGAACTCAAAGTTTGAGAAGTGTGTTTTGCCATATATTTTATTTTGTCTTTTGCTCATATATACATGAATGAGCATATAGTGGACCATCATTAGTGGATGGCAAATGATTATTTACTCACCAAGTGCTGCGGACCCCAGGACCACCTGCAAGGCTCAGGATTGCTAGAAGAATTCGGAAAATAAATTGTGGATGCTTCAGTTTGTCACAGCTAAGATTTAATTAAAGTCAGAAAAGGTAGAAGGTGACAGGGAGATGAGATGTAGAAGATTTCAGAGACCTCACCTTGTGGAGCCACTGACAGCTGGAGCAATGTGGACTAGGCACACAGAGAGCTACCCATCTGGGGACCTTTATGGGAGCCCTATCTTTTGTGCTTACCCCCAGGGACTGAGCATAGATGCCTGTTCTCCAGCCTCTTAAGAGTACTACCCAGTCAAAATTGTGCAAGCAGTCTGTTAGTTCAACTGCCTGAGTGCCTGAGGCCCCATAAGCAGATACCCTCAAGCAGGATGCCAAAGGCCATCCTCCAGGAACCTTGGGGTGGATAGTTATTGTTTGGTTGTGTGAGGTATGACACCAGCCTGACAGACTGCTATCTTAACCCTTTACTAAATGTCTTATGTGTGACAAACTATCTGAGCCAACTGCTTAAGAGAGAAGATAAAGTGTTTCAGTGGTTTCAGTCCATGGTCACTTGGCTCTGTTGTCCTCTGGTCCATGCATGGTGGTGCAGGACACCCATGAGGAAGCTTGTGGTGAACCAACTTGGTTTACCTTGTGGAAGATGGGGAGGAGGAAGGGAAGTGATACCGTTTTGAGGCATGCACGCAGTGGTCTCTTCTTCCAACCAGAACCCACTTCCTACTAGAGCTTTCAGCTATGAAGTCATCAGTGCATTAATCCATTCATTACATCAGTGTCCTTGTGATCCAATCACCTTTCAGTATCACCACCAGCTGGGTACCAAACCGTTTTTTTTTGGGGGGGGGGACACTTTGCATCAAAGTGTAACTGCAAATTAGTGAAAAGTACTGCTTTCCCTGATGAGAACAGTTGGTAACGACTGTGTGATCTATTTCTGGGGTGATCTGCACTGGTTTGTCACTGGTACTTTGGCGGGAAAGATTGCTAAGAGCTGTAATCTGCCTGTGAGTAGACACATCACCATGTACTATGTCTTCCTTTAGCCAATCAGGACAGGATTGATTTTCTAGTTCAGGAGAGAAGGTTGTGTATCCCTTCCCCTGGATGTCTCAGGTACCAGATCCCTGGTAGTGAAGCATGCTGGTCCAAGGAAATGTGTTTGGAAATATTCCCAAATGCTTCTGAATGTTCCCCAATGAAATGAGCTCCCTCTTACACTGACAGAGTGGTTCCCACAGGTGACTAATCATGAGCAGAGTCAGGAGTGAGGCTTTGAAAATGGTCCTCTGGTGATGATGGCCGCAGGAGGAAAGACATGAGGGTTCACTGAGGTCATGTGTAAAGACTGTACATATGTTTATTCTACCCAAGGTAGCTGTTTGAGTCTGCAAGGACCATAGTAAAGTACCACATCCCACCCAGGCAACACAAAAAAATGCAAGTGTGTCATTCTCCACTCTGGAGGCCAGAAGTGGAAGATCACATAACAGTCAGGACTGCTTCTCAGAAGCCTCCCTCCTGGTGCACAGCTTCAGCATGTGCTCACATGCCCAGTGTTTATGTGGTCTTAGCTCTTGGCCTCACAGAGTCCTACAGGGCTGAGTCTCAGGCTGAGGGCTTTGTGTCACCCTCATGATGTCTGCAAACCCCTTTCACCAAAAGGCACAAGGGCTGGAGGTCCAAGGTATGACTTTTGGAAGGTCATACCCCAGTTCACAGAAATCATCCATTTGTGGGTTCTAAGCTCTATTCTAAAACCCAGGGGAAGCTGTGACAAGAGCTTCACTCCTAAAACTAGGAGAAGCAGTGTGGTGAGATTTTAAAAAAGTACAATATAGAAAGATAAAAAATCCTTCTTCATTCTAAGAGTATACCCTTTTTATGATTTCATGTAACTAATGATATTCTAGTGAAATAAATGGTGTTTGTTTTCTTTTCTTACTATTGAAACAAGTCTTTGGGAATCCTACATCAGTGCCCATTATTTATGATTCTTATGGAGGGCTGGGAAGATAGACCAGCCAGTAAAGTGCTTGCCTGGAAAAACATGAGAACCCAAGTTCTATCCTCAGAACCCATGTAAAAATGTTGGGTACATACTCATAATCTCAGCACTGGGGAGGTAGAGATGTGAGGATCCCTGGAGCTTACTTGCCAACTACTCTAACTTAGTTGGTAAACTCAAGACCAATGAGAAACCTTGCCTTGGAACAGTGGACAGCATTCCTGAGGGATGACATGCAAGGTTGTCTTCTAGGCTTCACATCCACATGTACACAACATGTATCCACACACACATTATACATGAATTTAACAAGATTCTTATGAAGATTTTTTTTTTTTTTTTGCTTATTAAGCCTTAGAGTTTAGTCCTTCTGTAAAGCTTCTCTTGTGTGCTCCACACCCTGGAGAAGACACATGTCCCTGCAGAGGGCAAGTCTTCTTCTTCTGAGCTCTCTGACACTGACCTATTCCTCCCTTTCATGTTCTTCAGCTGCTGGCCACACATCATCCAGAGTTCACTGTTCTTTTCTCTTGAAGGCCATCCTGTAGTCTGACACTGATGTGCATGACAGTTCACCTTCTGGACTCAGCCTTGCAGGATCTACCAGCTGCTTGGCCTTGAGAAAGTCACCAAACCTCTTTGTGCCTCATTCTTACCTGCAGAGTGCCATTGTTCCCACTCTTCAGAAAGGTGTCTTGAAGGTGCAGTCGTGTACATTCCTGCAGTAGGTTAGTGTCTGCAGTTAAAAGTGTTCCATGGCCAGTAGCTGTTTCTGTCACTGGGTTATAGCACTCAGATGCCCTTGGTAGCCTGTCCCTGTTCAAGGTACCAGATTGTGCACCTATCTCTGCTCTGTGCTGGCCCAGAACAGCTGCAGAGCAAATATGCACTGAATTAATGAATGAGACACTGAAGGATGACAGCCAGGCTCTGTGAAAATGGGCCCATATTCAGCCGAAAACAGCATATTGCTAGTTACAGTGGCTGAGCCTGATGTGGGTCGTAAAAGGGCTTGACCTCCAATTAGTCACTTTCAGCTGGAATTTGATAGAGGTGATTGATATTTCAGAGGAAGAAGTCGAAGGTTCACATTGCTATCTGGTCCTTTGCAAAAATGGTTGCTGTGGAGTAATCAGCCATCTGCCCAGTTCAGAGACATGACTGAATTTTGATGTTCTGACAAGGGGAGGAAGCTCAGTGGGTTCTGTATACTTATTTCATCCAAAGTGCGACACTTTCTACAGATTTGGGTTTCTGCATGCAACCATAGCCTTGAGTGAATATATATATATATATATATATATATATATATATATATATATATATTCTTGTCTCTTTCCAGAGAGACACTTCCACATGACTTTTATTACAGCACTTTGTTATAATTCTTCTGTGCTACTGAGTTACTACTGTTAACCTCTTACTCTGCCCAAATTATAATCAAACTTCCCTGTAGGTGTGTACATGTAGGAAAATCAGTATACATAGGGTTAATACTTTCAGTGATCTCATGCAAACCCTCACATCTTTGGAAATGTCCTCAGTGGACAAGGAGCATGACTGTATGTTAAAGTTTTGAAGATTGTAGCTGGGAGTTGCAGGTTCACATCCTCCCAGAGTAGGGGTTAATACTCCTGTGTTACCTTCTCCCAAAAAAAATCCCATATTTCTTCCATCAGCTGTTGATAACTATATCATAATGTTCCCCTTTTATTATTGCTGTTGAACTCTAAAGAGTTTACATTGAGTTTCAAACACAAAAGCCATTTTGCTTCAGTTGAAGATTAAACTATTTCTCCTTTCCATGAAATTGGCCTTTGATACTTTTTTTCTATTTTTACCTATGGCTTTTCTGAATCATACATTTAAACATGATAAGCCATCTCAATTATTGTCAAGCATTAGGTAGACCGTATATTGTAAAATTGGTTTTAAAGTGCATATTTCCCAATAGTGATAAAATCAGAGCTGAAACCCAATACTTTGCATGTTCACAGTCCTGTGCCCTCACCACCCTCTGCATGCATCGCCTCATTTTATCTGTGCACAACAGTCTCACAGACAGGCTCATGAGAAGTGGTTTCCATTTCATTCAGTTGCACATAGGTTGGTAGTTAAGACCCACGTTAGTTCACATGGAAGTTAAGTTTCCTAAACTTTATAAAATGATCATATATAATGATGCTTCTACCACTTACCTGATTCTGTTAATTGAATGGCATGTTTACAGTGTTGCCATCACTGACAGTGGCGGCCCTGTAGAAAGGAAGCAAACTGTGGAGAAATGTAATGACTTGAGGCAGGAGAAACCTAGGTGCCTCCTGCCGTAAAGAGAGCTACAGAGACCAGTGGCAGACTCCACAGAGCACCTTCACCGAGGATTCACCAGGGCCCAGCTTGCTGCAAAGACTTGATGCTATAACACCTGTGTCGACTTAGCCCCTCTGAATGTGGCTGGAGCAACTGGATGGCTGGCTTCAGCTTGTGGGCCCTGCCATCTCCCCCTGCACCCCTTTGTGCCTGTAGGACCCAACATAGTCTCCCTGGGGAGAGGTTCATGTCATGAATTATATAAAGTATTGTGAAGGGTCACTTTGTTTACAGAAATTTTAAATACCAAATGCTGCTAGTGTTTACCCATACTTTCTGGAATTCATGGTGAGAAAACAGCCAACCAAGAGCAGCTTGTGGGAAAAAAAGACGTTTATTTTGGCTTACAGGCTCGAGGAGGAAGCTCCACGATGGCAGGGAAAATGATGGCATGAGCAGAGGGTGGACATCACCCCCTGGCCAACATCAAGTGGACAATAGCAACAGGAGAGTGTACCAAGAGAGAGAGGTAGGGTCTCACTCTAGCCTACGCTGACCTGGAATTCATTATGTAGTCTCAGGGTGACCTCGAACTCACAGCGATCCTCCTACCTCTGCCTCCTGAGTGGTGGAATTAAAGGTGTGTGCCACTGCACCCAGTGGGATTTTTAAAATATTTTTATTTTTATTTATTTATTTGACAGAGAAAGGGGAAGAGGAGGAGGAGAGAGCGCACGCGCAAGCATGCCAGGGACTGCAGCCACTGCAGATGAACTCTAGATGCATGCACCTGCTTGTACATCTGGCTAACGTGGGTCCTGGGGAATTGACCTGGGTCCTTTGGCTTTGCAGGCAAACACCTTAACCACTAAGCCATCCCTCCAGCCCTTGTTATTGTTTTTTGAGGTAGAGTCTCACTCTAGCCCAGGCTGACCTGGAACTCACTATGTAGTCTCAGGATGGCCTTGAACTCATAGCGATCCTCCTACCCCTGCCTCCTGAGTGCTGGGATTAAAGGCGTGCACCACCACTCCTGGTCCTGTGACCATTACCTGATAAGAAGTAACTTGAGGGAGGAAGTGTTTATTGTGTAACACATGGTTTGAAAGGATAAAATTCATTATGGCTGGAAAGACATGGAAGCAGGAGCAGTGGGCATGAGGATCTGCTTACTTACATCTGAGCAGATCAGGGAACAGAGAATGGGGAATATAGGTGCTTCATGTTTCTTTTTATTTTTGGTACTCAATCTGGGACCCCAGCCCATGGATGATGATGCTTCCATTCCAGACAGGCCTTTCTCTATGAAAAAAAACCCTCACAAACACACCCAAAGTTGTGCTTCTCAGATGTGCTAAGTATTTCTTAATCCAATAAAGTTGGTGCTCAAAATTAACTATCATATGGCCATATATGGAGTCCTGAGTATGGAAGTCCTGAGGCTGTGGTCATAGCATAGTTCTCTGAACAAGGTGACACAGTTAGGAGTTTGTGGACAAGTTCTGCTGACTGCCTGGCCCTCTGTATCTTGGCAACGACATGGCTCACCCTCTGTGTACCTTCTCCTGAGAGGCTCCAGAGGGTCTTCCACAGGGGGATAGACTTTCAGACAGTGCCTTCAGTATCAGCACAAATGTTTATGGAAGTAAAATGATTTCTCTGTTCCTTATTTCTTATTTCTCTGTTCTCTTATGCAGTTAGAATATGAGCCCCTCTTTCTACCCAAAAGAAAAAAAGGCATCTGAAACCATGAGAATTAGAGAAGTGCAGCTCAGAGACTAAGCAGGGGATACTTTGTAGACTCTGATTCCAGCTCTGCCCCTAAGAAAACCAGGAAAGCCCTTCCCTCTGTGTCTGCTCTGTAGTACCTACCCTGAAACTCCCATTGAGACCACATCCTTGGAGAACAGACCTGATACTGAGAAATTTAGAGATGTCAGGAACTGTGATGATACATAAATAGCATACCAGTATATGTAACTATAGGGTGCAAGACAGCAACCAGCACTATTCCAGGACATATGATGAAGAAGCACCCTGTCTTTAGAGGGTGACTTTCTGTTCCAAGCTTCCCCATCCCCATGCCCTGTTCAGCAAACTTGCTGAGTAAGGGCTGACAGGGAGCAGTGACCAGGGCATAGGGTATGGAGCTCAGATACAATGAAGGAAGCAAGTTTCTCCATTACTTTTATTGTCTGTAGGCTTTGGTCTTATGATATTAAAGAAAACGAGCATACTGAAATAAACATAATAAGGGAAATTTAATGTAAGCACCAACTGATAGTCTCAGCATAAGCCATCACAAGGTCAGGCTCAATCTTTGAGTCCATGACCTGGTGTGGACCCTGGAGTTCTCACATATGTGGAAGGCACGCAGTCCTCAGAGGTAGAATGCACCTCATCAGATGGCTTTCCTCAGGCCAAATGTCATGGTCAGGTGAGTCTACGTCAAATCCACCAGGCATGCATGCCCCCATTCACTGACAAGACCAAACTCAGCATTCCCCAGAGGGTCTTTCTTGACTATTATTAGACTGATCGCTGTGACCATGGTGAGCCCTGTTCCACACAGTTACTGTCACAATTTCTGTTATTGCTGGTAATGAGGCCTCTGCAACAGTGACAGTAAGTGCCCCTGCCTCCAGGTGCCCTGACTCTTATGTTTCCACAGAAAGCACAGTTTTTGAGCTCTCAGGCATTTTTCAAAATAGCTAGAAGAAAAACTCTAGCCTTTGACGGGTTGTGACTCTAACAGATAAGATGTTACCCTTTCTGACCACTCTCAGAGAAATTCCAGAGGTGATAGGATGTCCCCACATGCTGTGCCTCCATCCTTCTGGGGTCCTTAGTCCTTCATATAACCATCTGCTCAAGAACATCTAAATGCACCCAGGGAGCATCATCTGATGCTAAAAACCCTTCTAGCAATTACAGAAGTTGGGCAGAAGCTTCTAGAAGCTACTTGGCTAAGAAAGGTGCGCTAGAGAAGTTTGCTAGGGCTCAGACTGTGCACTGGAAAAACAGAGGCATTCCAAACCTTCTCAGTAGGGTCACTTTGCTGCTGCACACCTTAGCTCTATACTGGAATCAAACTCTGCTTCTTATTGTTTCGCTTAAATGGCACTTTTATTTCCCTATATATCCGTTGTATAAAGAACTGGTTTCCTCATGGTATTTTCACACGTGCATGTAATATCCTTTGGCATATTCACATCCACCCCTCTCATTAGTTCTCTTCATTGGGATGTCTCAGGATCAGAGAGATGCGTGCCTACATAGCATAGAATTCAGCCCCACCTTTCTCCCCTGGTGTTCTTGGCCACTCCTGCTCTTTCTGTAAGATTCTCCCACCATAGTAGGAACTCATCATCTACAGTGGTACATATACATGTCCAGCTGCTACACTTCAAGTCTTCACATGACTCTGTAAAGGTGGAGTGAAGACAACACACTGAGGCAGGAAGCACCACAGACAAGGATCGCAGCCAGGGTAGAGACTTTACAGCTGGCCCCCAACTTCGAGGACTCACTGAGCAGATTTCTGGCAGTGTTTGTGGAGGCATCTAGCACCCAACTGCTAGTTTTCAGACTCAAATGTACCCTGGACACAGTGGCTCCCAAGGACAGCGTGGCCCCATTCTCTCAGCTGCTTTATCACAGGTCCAACTCTCCCCACACAAGACTTCAGAGTCCTGAGACTTGACCCCAATTCATCTGGCATTTCTACTGCAGGGTATGTTTATAGGACATGCATTTATCTTTCCTCGTGCTTTATGAAAATGAAAATAAATGGAAATATATGTGTTGCCTTTAAAAATATTTCATCTCTGGTTTCCCCTTTATCATCTTCAGAATTAATTTTAACACCCAGCCCTGTCTTCAGCTGTCTGCTGCTGCAAAATACATAAATAGATCTTTAGCTTCCTTTTGGTCATAACCATTTCAGGTGAATGGCATTACATGAATTATATTAGTTGGCATGATATATTGTGGACTCATTGGATAGTTTAAATAGAGACCAAAATTAGCCTAGGAGCTGCATGCAGCTGACCACCCTCCTTGATTCAGTAAGCTAACATGCCGTGCCTTTCCATACAGAGCAGCAGTAACAACTGAATTACAAAAGAGGAGACATGACTCAATCCACACTTACCTTCCCACCAAAACCTTCATGGTCTGGTGCAAGACAGGGCATTCTCTAGAACTTGCCTCTGAAAATAAAATCCTAAAATAAAATTTTTATGTATGGCTTTGAGGGAGAATTTTTGTTTTGCAGCATGGACTAGAGCCAAGGCACTGGCTTCCTCTCTTAGATATCCCTTCTTTGTAGTCTTTGGGCTCTAGTGTCTCATTAGACCACATGAGAAGCATAAGGAGGATAGGTCAAGAGTTCTATATCAGGTGTCCTGGCCTGAAGTTGGTTGAATGAGGGAAAGAAGAAGAGGAAGGAACTGGAAAGATTTGAGTTGGTAAACCCCAATGATAACCACGTGTCTGTAGGGACCTTTCTGATAAGTGTTTGGTGGTGTGTGGACTAGCAGGAACCAGAGAGTAGCTGATGGTAAGAAAGATCCCTGATGTGAATGTGTCTTTTTCTTCCCTATGAGCTCTTCCCCAGGCCAGGACAGAGGGAGGGATACAGTTTTGGATCATGGGGATACCACCTGGGTTTGGCTTGTTTCCTTCCTTGAATAAACTTGGGCCGGGCAAACCACTTCTCCCAGCCCCTGTTTCTCAGATCCTAACTTTGGAAGATAATCCTGACTTCTTCATGTATTCATGAGGATTTGGAAAAGAATGGGAGAAGCCCATAGCATCCTTGCATGGGAGCTAGGCAGAGCTACTGGCTTCCTTGTGTCCCCATCTCATTGTGCCCAGAAAGCCAGTGAACTTGGGCCTCATTCACACTTAGTTACTGTCACCAGGAACCCTTGCATGAAAGTTGTCTTTCCCTCCTGAGAGCGTTGATGTCACTTTCTTGGAAAATACATCACAGGGGGATCCTGCTGAGCACTGACGTATTCACATTGATTTTCTGCAGATTTATGTTTTAATTAGGGAAGCTAAGGCTTTAGCTTTGAGCACTAGAATCTATTTTGTCCATATTTATTTTAAGATACATGGCCTTAGGAAGTTCTGGCCTTCTTTTAGTTTAGGGTACAATTTAAAGAGTATGTAACTAGTTTGTTTTAATTTCTTCTTTTCCCCTTGTTTTCCAAATCTTTCTTTGCTGTGCTGGTATTCATCATTTGGGGTGATTCTCCCCTAGATCTTGGGCTTCAGAAAGCTCTGGGGCAGGGTGGTGGGCAGTATGGGGGCCCTGGTGCATATATGTTGTGCCTCATCCTAACAAACCCTCCATTACCAGATTCTCTGAGCTTTAAAGGAAGGAAAAAAAAATCTGGTTTCTGTTTAAATCTGAAATCTTCTCATTTTTAGGTGTTAGCAAGTATTTTTTTTAAAAAGTGGGACAATCAAGATCCACCTGCAGGTACAGTTGGCTGCTAGCCTAAAAACTTCCATCCTGCTATAGGAGAGGGACTGGAGCTCCAAGGAAAGACCCACATGAAGCCCTGTGTTGCCTTTGCCCAGAGCCACACTTCAGGCTAGAGGGCATTCAGAGGCAAGACTGCTCCTTCTCTGCCATCCAGAGCTGTACAAAGGGCTGCCACACTGAACTCTAAGAGCTCTCTACTTGCTTCATTCTACAGGGACAACTAAAGGGTGCCACAACAGTCAGGAGATGTTCTTCTGGGTCCCTGATCACAGGCAAAGGAGGATAGCATTGGCACAGGCTGTCTGTCTGTCCACCCACAGGCCACAGGCTCTGAAGGCTCTGAACCTTAACAATGTCCAGCCTCAAGTGGGGAAAAGCTGGGATGGAGGAAAGCCACTCGTTAGGACCAAGCTGAGCTCCCTTGTGGAGCTGTTAGAGGACCAGGCGTCGGGTTGTAGCTGGACAGGCTGCATCTTGTCCTGTGCTGTCTGGAGGTCTCTGTCCCTGCAGCCAATCCAGCTGACAGCTCTTGTCAGGGCTGCTACTGCCTGACCCCCTGAACAGCTGCTCATAATTGTCCTTAGTGATCCTGCTTGAGCCCTGTGGGAACATCGTTTATCTCTCCTTGAGGCTCAGACCCTCATGTTGGATGGGTGGGAGCGATACAGAGTAGAGCCCTGGAAACACCTGCAAGACCTGACACTGTCGCCCCCTGCCTAGTGCATTTTTATCACTGGGACTGTCCCCACAGGGCCAGAGGAGGAGCTTGTCTTGAGATTTGGTTGGGAACAGGCCCAGATATTGGATGAGGTGTTCATGGTGCCTTATGACACTAGGTATGTACCAGGGGGCTCCCAGCAGAGCTCTCATACCAACAGATTCCCTGTGTCTCTGCAGGGCTTTGATCCCCCAGTGGGGTTAATTTCAGTGCTCAAGTTTCACTTTTGAAAAAGCCAAGAGCTCCTGCAATTGAGTAGATGCCCTGTGCAAGGCCCGGCCAGTGCTTCGGGATGTGAAGGAGTTCAGTTTCTAGAAGTTTGCTCACCCGAATAAAATAATTCTTGTTAAACTAAAAGCTGCTGCTTGAACGTCCTCCAGCTATTAACGGCATTGACCTGTCTCTAAAACCAAGTATCCAAGTGTGCCAAGCCGAGCAAAATCAATCTCGCGTCCCAGCAGACACAACCACATAACCAACACTGCTGAATTTCTCCTGGAGCTGTGAGCAGGAGGAGGGGGAACCCATAAAAAGGCACACGGGAATGGAGCAGTTCTATGTCGGTGAGCTGGGAGTCGAGTGGGACGTGGGGGCTCAGATATAAATGTACATGTCACTTTCCTTTCAGTGCTCTGAACAATGTCTGCCCGGAGGGAAAAATAGGAGGCAGCAGGGCCACTAAGATGCTGCCCAGTCTCCTGCATCAGAGCTGGTCTTAGAGGGTTTGTCCTTGTCACATCCTGCCTACCCTGCTGTCCAGTCAGGCTTCTGCAACAGTGGTTCTGGGTCCTTAAATTGAGGTCCACCCTAGTGGTCTGACTTCCACCACTGTGCCCCCAGATCATCAGACTCTGTGCTAGAAATGCATAGATTTTCACAAGGCTTCTGCATTTCCTATTTTCCTCCTGTTTCTCCTTTTATAATAAATTCTAAGGGTTTTTTTTTGTGAGTTATCACCATTTGTGCATTGATTAGTCCGTAAGGCAGGTATTGGTCATCCAGTGGTACCAGATCCAGGGCCAGTGGCTGGGGACACCGTTTGAAGATGTATGTCCTGTCCCCAGAAAATTTCCATGTTAGCCATCACCTCCATGCTCAGTGAGGAAGGGTTATAATTGCTCAGGGGTGTGTCAGGTAGTGACAGAACCCTACCACAGATCTAGAGGTGGAGCAAACAAACATGGGGCCCATCTTGAGCCAGACCTTGCAGCTGAGACTTCAGGGATGGACAGCATTGACCAGGTACTAAAGCTAGGGGAGCCAGAGAACCAATAGTCCATCTGTGTTGACCTGGATGATGATGGTGAGCTAGAATTTGCCAGATGTAGCTGGAAGGATGAGGGAGGCAAGGCCAGAGGTGAATAGTGAGGGGTGCCCTGATCCCCCAGCTGTAGGAAAGCATTAATTCTCTCATTCTTGAAATCCTTGTTATCCTAACTATCATGAAAGATCCAACTCACACATGGCTGAGAAAGGCATTTTGGAAGGTAATTTGTGTTGCTATGCTTGGAAACTGTGTTCTATCTTAGTCTTGTAACAAAGAGAATTTTTTTTTTGGGGGGGGGGGGTTCGAGGTAGGGTCTCACGCTAGTCCAGGCTGACCTGAAACTCACTATATAGTCTCAGGGTGGCCTCGAACTCTCAGCAATCCTCCTACCTCTGTCTCCGAGTGCTAGTATTAAAGGCCTAACACCTCATCACTGAAGCAGACCAAAAATGAACCCAACATGGCTCAGGGAAATTTTGCGGAAGAGGGGGTGGAAAGAATGTCAGAGTCACATGTTGGGTCATGATATGCAGAGACATTTAGCTTACCCATAACTGTGGGCTAACTCCACAATGCATGACCCGTATACCTCAACAAGGAGGGGTTAAGGGGAGGGGGTAGGTCACGGATGAGCCTAATAATGGTACCAAACTGACTGTATTTGCTGAATACAGAACTGACTAATTAAAAAAAATATGAAAAAAAAATAAATAAAGGCATGAGCCACCACGCCTGGCACAAAGAGAATTTAATGCATGTCTCATTTAGCACTGCTTTAAAAAACCAGTTTGCTATTATGTATACATTCTTTACTGTGATTCAGAAAAAATTACTCTGTAATATGAGTACTTACAGTGTACTTGGATGAAATGTCACTTTTTGATCAGAAATAGCAAGTTTCTTACTTAGCCAGTGTCCAGATGTGAGTTGAAAGCACACTGGAGAGAGAGGAATGATGGAACAGCAATGTCACACCCACAGTGGGTGACGGCAGCTGACGGGCACATCTGTGGTATCCCCTGGGAACTGATTGGGCTGTGGCTTTTCAGAGTCAAAAATACATCTCATAAGTAAATGGGTGGGAAGTTGTTGACACTGATTTCTCACATTATAACATGCTGAGGTCATTCAGGCTTCATGGCTGCTATACGCACTGGTTTTATTTGTTTGTCTGTTTACTTTTCAAGCTCTAGGTTCCAGGGTCTACAGACTACCCAGGGATACTAAGCAAATGGCTGAACTACACCTAATGCCTAGTGGAGTCTCTGTGGACAAAACATGGAGAGAACCTTCCAGTAAACATTTATGAGGTACATAGTCAACTTGGGCTCAAGTTATGAAGACTGGGCCTATTTGGGAAGCCATTGAGTGATTAAAAATAGATAAATGCAAGCTTCTCAGCATGATGAAGATGTTTAGAAGCAATAGATAAATACAGGCCTCTCAGGATGATAAAGGTGTTTACAAGCTGGCTAATCTTTCAAATACATACTATATATATACATTTATCTTTATCTTTTTTATTTTTAGCATGAACCATGGAGATATTTCACTATCTGGTGATTCCAATCACTTAAGTCTCAGGGCAGCTGTTTTGGCCCTCAACATGTCCCTGACATTTATCCTGTGATTTCAACTTTCAGAGAAGAATCTATGCAGGATTCACCTGTCTCAACACCACAAAAGATGAATGGTCTTTTGTGGCTCTAAGTAACCTCTTCTGTCATAGTGTCCAGTGACGCTTCATTCACTCACTCCCCAAATACTGATTTTCAAGCCACATCCTCAGTGTTACCTGAGCCCCATGCACACACTCAGGTACCGCGCGAGAGCCTGCTTTCAGAGCACCTGCCACTCAGAGATCACACATGGCAGGGATTCCAAAAGGCTCCTTGGGCAGCAATGAGAATTCTTTTGCCAAGTGTAGATGAAGTACAAAAGACCTATGGGCAAGTTCCAGGGGTTCCTGTCTCAGTCATATATCTGATGCTGCTAGCACAAAGCACCTCTGACCAAGGAACTTAAGTAGTAGGCATTTATTTCCCCACAGTTCTTGAGGCCAAGTGGTGGTTTGCATGCAAGATGTCTCCATAGGCTCGTGTGTTTGAACACTTGTGTCCAGTTGGTGGCGCTGTTTGAGAAGCTTGTTAGGAGGTAGAGCCTTTCTGGAAGAAGTTTGTCATTGGGGGTGGCCTTTAAGTGTTGTAGTCCAGTCTAGCTTGGTGCTCTTGAGTGTTCTCCTTCCTCCCTGCTGATGTGAAGATGTGATGCTGGTTGTCCTTGTCATGCCTTCTTCAACGTTATATAAATTATCCCAAAGCAAACCCTTTCCTTACATAAGCTGCTTTTGGTCAGGTATTTTGTACAAGCAATGAGGAAGTTGCTGCTACAAACCAAAAGTCCATGATCAAGAAATGGCAGTCACTTTTTATCAGCTTCTCTCTTTGGCTTGTGGACAGTGTTTTCTCTCTGTGTTGACCCCTCCTCTTTTTCTCCATGTGTATACATTGTGTGTGTGTGTGTGTGTGTGTGTGTGTGTGTGTGTGTGTGTACACTTGTTGGCATGTAGGTGTGGAAACCAGAAATCAATAGCAAGTGTCTTCCTCAATTTCTCTCCACCTTATTTTATGAGGCCGGGTTTCTTGCTGAACCTGGAGCTCACTGATTCAGCTAAACCAGCTATCCAGCCAGTCCTAAGGATCCTATCTCTGAGTCTCCAGTGGTGGGACAACAGATGTGCAGCATCATGTTCAACTTTTACATTGTCCTGGAAACCTGAACGCAAGTTCTAATGCTTACACAGTAAGCACTTTACCACTGAACCATCTCCCCAGTCCCCTGAACCCCATTTTATCTCTGTTGTCTCCTGTCTCCATCCACGCTCTAAGGTCCTGGGTATTATGACTTCAAAATATGTTTTTGAGGGGGCACATTTGATCTGTACCCCAGAGTGTGCAGATTCCCCATCTTCCTGATTTTCACTAGGAGTAAATGTTTACCTTCCATCAGTGCAGTGGGCATGTGGCTCTGAGGTATTCTTCCTCCGAGCTATGCAGGAGACTTGTCCTCATGTCCAACCCCTCCACATTTTGCAAATCTCTTTAGTACTGTGAAACTATCTCATCCTGGACCCCTAAGCTTCCTACTCTGAGCCCTTTTGGGACTTCATGTCTGTGTACAGCACACAGAAGTGACATAGGACAATACCTTCTCCAAGAATCCACAGTGGACACTTACAGGGGCGTCTAGACACAAGCCTGGCAGAAAATACCTCTCTTCCTTGCTGTCTTTTGGGATCATTGTAACCTCCCAACCTCATCTCCACCTTCCTGCTTGTCTGGTCCTGAGAGTCTCTTCACTGTCTAGCACTCCATACATTTTTTGGTGTGTGTGTGTGTGTGTGTGTGTGTTTGTATGCACATGCTTTTGTGTTGATGCATGCATATGCACGTTTATACACATATGTGGAATTAAGAAGATGACCTTGGGTGCCGTCCACATTTTTGTTAAGACAGTATTTTTCATTGACCTGAAGTTGCCATTTTACATTAAACTAGCTAGCCAGTGAGCTCCAGGGATCTTCCTTTAGCACTTGGATTACATGTGGGACACCACACCTGGCTTTTATTTACATTTTATTTTATTTACATGGATTCTGAGGATCAAAAACTTCACCAGCTGACCCATCTCCTCAGTTCTTCTTTATGCTAGAATGGGAAATGAAGAGTGGAATAAGGCTTCTCCATTCTCAGCCTTCTGTCATAACTTTACTTCAGTGCAAAGCCCCAGATTTGTTCCTGTTTCCTTTACTTAAAGTAAAATGGTGAAGAATAAATTTAGAAGGAAGCTGTCTTCTGTCACCCTGTGCTGCAGGTGGCACCTGCTCAAGGACTCTCCCTCCAAAGGCCTGCCCTCTGCTGCCCTTTTCTCCTTTGCCAGCACAGGTAGCACTGCTGTGCTAGCACCGAGTCTCAGCTAGGCACAAATATCCTTTGTCCTTCAGTTTGTAAATCTTTTTTTAATTTTTTTTATGAGAGAGTGACTGAGTGAGAAAATTGGCACACCAGGGCCTCTAGCCACTGCAATCAAACTCCAGATGTTTGTGTCATGTGCACATGTGTGACCTTGCACACTTGTGTCACCTTGTGTGTCTGGCTTATGTGGGACCTGGAGAGTTGAACATGGGTCCTTAGGCTTCATAGGTAAGTGCCTTGACTGCTAAGTCATCTCTTCAGCTTATGTTTGCTCATCTTTGAAACAGGCATGGATGAATGATCCTGGCACAGGATTGCTATGTGAACCACATTTGTCTAATCATGTGCATGCTGAGGACATGGGTAAGGGCACTGTGAGTGCTATCTACTCTGGTGACTTCCACCATCACTTCAATGGTAGTCACTGGTGGTCTGCATGTCTTAGACCAGAGAGGAGCTCAGGGCCAGCACCATCCAGGCAGTAAATCAATGCATCCTCAGGCTCAAGGTGCAGACACCGGGCAGCACAGACAGAAGGCGCAGGCCCACACTGATGCTCTGAGCTCACACCTCAACACCCAGAGTTAATGTCCTTGGCAGGTCCTATATTCCCTAACTGTAATCTCTTCTATGTTTCCTCCACTCTTCCCTTCAGTGGCTGAATTGGAAAAGCAGGAATTTAAAGATCTTTTGTGGTTTCTCAAGTTTGATGGTGATGGGACTAGATGCTGATGTCTGAGGTGAATAAATAATGACTTGCAGGATGTCTTGGGACTCTGGGCTGAAAGGAAAGGATTGGGGTCAGAGCAGTTAGTAACTGTCACTGCTGGAATGAAGCAGAAGTGAATATTTGTGCATCTTCCCTTTGCTTCGTGTGTTGTGGGACTGTTACATGGGGCCCTCAAAGAGGGAACTTCATGTTTTGCACTTCATGTAAAGAAACTGAGCCCCAGAGTCTGTGTCACATAGTCAAGCATGTGTCAGATTTGGGGTTCTTTTAGTAAGCCACTTGACTATAAAAATGGATCTAGATAATTAAAAAAAAAAAAAAAGAACCAACTTACAAAAACAGATAGTATTTTAATCCCAGTGGTACATCCTCTTGGTTTCACAGGTGACATGGCCACAGGGGGACAATAGGGGGCAGGATCACCTATAGGTCTGGCAGTTCTCTGTGTTACATGCCTCCAGCAGACTATGTTCCTATAACCCATCATTTCTGCAATTAAAAATGTCATACTGGCTTTCTGATGAGTTTCATTTGCTATGGATTTCCTAAATAGTTCTAGCTAGTGGCAATTTTACAACTTTTGCTGAAAGCATATCCCAAATGATTAGGCCCAGCTAAACAAGAATGACCATTGATTAATTTGATGTTTATCAAGGTCTTTCCTTCCTTATTCCTTCTCTGCCCTTCTTGTTCCCAGGGAACAAGACTCAGAAGAATGTTGCATGCATGTCTGTATCATGTATATGTCATATCTGCATCATGTCTGTGTCCTGGCTATGTCCATGTCTCTGTGTCTGTCATGTCCATGTGCTGGTGTCTAAATCTCTGTGATTTCATCAATTTTAACTCTTTCAGGTCCTGTGTGTCAAGTGCCAGATTCTAGGATTTATGGAAGCAGTCTTGACTCTACGTAGCCTATCTTTGTGACTTACCTTGGCAAAAGAACCAGCATATAGTGGAAGTAATTAGAAGGAAGCATGGCTTCTCGGGTCATCTTTGGATGTGTCAGGCTTCAAGTAGCACTTGACCACTCTTTACAGATTACTGGACTTCCCAAGGGAAAATACAGCTTATTTAAGAGATCTGCCCCACAGCAAGACCCAGAGGAGTCCCCTGGTATGTTGAGGACCAATGCAAGCCCCACAGGGCAGAGCCAAGAGCAAAAGCCCAAACATAATTGGAGATCACAGACTGGTGGCAGGCTGGTCTTGAGGTTTAGAACTTATCTTGGGGTAATGGCTTTAAGACTTCAGTGCATAACAGAATTCCCTCCAGACTGTTCAATGGAACACCTAGATCTTCCCAGACCTGTTTGGGGATTCCCACTGGTCTTGGTTTGGCTTGTCTGCCTCTCCCCTTCCCCCTGAGACTGATGGTGTAGATTCAAGAGCTGCTGTCTTAGACCAGTGCTCCCAGCAACAGCCAGTGCAGTGTGGTATAGCACAGATGGACAGGTCTGCATGTTAGTGTTAAGGATGTGTGCTCCAGAGAAGCTCCTGGGAAGAGCCACAGCTGGAAGCTCTTCTCATTCTTCCTGTGTGCATGTGTGCCATGTTTGTGGGTGAGTTGGGCAGATATTGTCCCATCTTTCTGCGATGGACATAAGCAGACCCTCTGAACAGCAGGACTTCTAGCTTTGGTTTTGGTACTGAGTTTGTAGCTCGTGTGTGCACACAATACTAATGTCTGAAGGGAACCTGACTCTGCTGCTGGGTGTTGGGTTTTGGGAGTGTGCAGTAGAAGAATTTGAACAAGTTAACCCACATTACATAGTTGCATGCCTAATGATGTCCAACATTGGCTGGAACCCACATCTCCTTAATTTCATTGTTTTTCGAGAGAGATGGATAGTGTGGATTGGAGAAACAGAGATATGAAAGTATAGCACATCATTGGATTCTTGTTTACTGCGTCTCAGTGTTTGCAGTGCTTCTCCCAAGTGTGCATGTAGTTACATGCAACTAAACAGGAATTTGTTTCAGTGCAAAAATTTGCTGGCCTGTGGTTTGTTCTCTAGTGAGAAACAGTAGGAATATAATTTAAACATGCATGCAATATACTCTGCGTATGCTCATGTTTCAGGCAAAGAACCATGGGGTCACTCATTAACTTAAATGTAGGCAGTGTGTGCAAAGTAACAGTTTAGCTCACATTTCAGTTGTACATTGAGACCAAATTTGTTTGTCCTGTCACTTCTGCAGATATGGGATTGAACATAGAAATGATCCACTCCCCATGATTGTGTTCATACTTGGGTGGGGAGGGACTCCTAGATCTTTCCACACCTGTTTGGGGGTTCCCACTGGTCTTAGAATTGGCTCATTGGACTGCAATGTGGCACACTTTAAAAGGTGCATTATCTTGGCTCTGTGAATGTCTATATTGGCTTCTATTTAATTGAGCAACTAGACAGAGAATGTGTATTAAGGACAAGCCTCACCTCTCAGGCCCACCATACAGAGTATGGAGAATCTTGGAGTGGATGGGGCTTTACCAGCCCTCAGCCCAGTGTCCCCTGGAGACCAGTAGTGGAACTGGAATCTCTTCAGCTCTGCATGGCACACTTCATATCACATATGAGCACCACTATCTTTGAACTAGCATGGAGCTTTGTCTGGGGTGAACAGCTACACCTGAGGTCAGGTGTGTGCCTCCTGTTGTCAGTTAGCTGTTATCTGAGAAAATGGCTACACCCTCCCTCCCCTTCTTTAGCCAGATGTGATTTCTATGGGTAGAGCCCACCCAGTCTCCATGGGTGATAAAGTCCTTCTATATCCATCATGTGTCTGCTAATTAGAAATTAGCTTTAAGCCATTTGTATTCATTAGTGTGTCTTTCCTTATCCATTTACACAGGAAACAGAACTCCTGAGAGGAAGTTTTTCCTACATGAAGGCTCCCCCACATTGCTGGTCAACATGGCCATATGCATTGCATAAGACAGAAAATGTCTTTTATAAAGTGGAGCAGGGACAAACAGGATACAGGCCAAGGGCAGGCTATTGCTCTAAGAATGTCTGCATTGCAGACCAGTGAGTTACCAAGTGTCACCTAGACATATGATGGGGATGATCACAGTCTTTTTCCTCTACCATTGACCTGCTCCTCCACTGTGCTAGAACATGGTCCCTAGAGTCCTCAAGACACAGGCTCACCTTGGCCATATCTGTCTCTTTGGATGGGTGTTTGGTGACACAAGCATCAGAGCAGCACCCTCATAAGGTTGACTCGTCCTCAGAGCAATGCCTATTCTGTCTTGTCTTTAGGAGGCAGGTCAGAGGGTCCCAGGGCCATTCTGACAGCAGTGGGCACACTCACTGCCTGTCTTGGTTCCCTCTCAGCAATCAAGGGACACCGGGAAGGATCTTGTCTTGCAGTGTTTGCTGTATCTCAAAGTTAAAATCTGTTTCTGATGTCCTGGTGCAATAGAGGAATATTTGCCTCCATTTAGGGGTCAGAGATTTGAACCTGAAATTGACTTCTGAGCCCTAAAATTTCATATTATTCATTTATAAGTTTATTCCATTCACTTTGTGGTATCAAAACACAGAGGATGAACATGGTGTTAGAGTGTGGCAATCACTAAAAGCACTTGGTTATCTAATCGAGTGTTCTGGGTTGGTTTAGGGACAGAATGATCCCTGTGCTGTGTTCTCTGAATGTGACCTCAGTAGGACAGCGGCAGTAGGATTGTCTCTACCACAGCAATGGGCACCATAAAGGAATGCTTTTTTGTACTTGGACACAGCCCCTAGTCCCCTACTGGGAGCATCAGAATTGAGCCCAGGGCTGCTGTTACCATGTAAGACAGACATAGTCATTAGGGGCTGTGGATGCTATAGGGCTCTGTAGGAAGGAAGGAAACCCCAGTGGAGTGAGTGATCTACATCTGCCTGTCTGTATTTTCAGGCATCCTGTCTCATACGGATTGGGATCCAACCCAGGTGCCTATTCTCACCCATCAGCCAATGCTCCTGCACTGCATTCCTCCTGAGCAGAGGTCTATAGAGAGGGTTGCTCAGAGCTGCCTTCTTTTGTGTAGTCCTCTGCTCATCACAAGCAGGAGGGCTGACATGGGGCCTCACAGCTTGGCTCGCCTGCTGTGTTGCAACCTCATATCCTGCAGTGAGATTGAGGCCCTCCATGGGATTTACCAAAACACTTCTTTCCCTGGCCTGACATTGGGTGGCTTTAGTTAGCACTTCCTTTGGAAGCATAAGTAAAAAAGAAATCAATTTATTTCCCTAAAATGTATAATTAGTTTCTAAAGTGACAAGACTATGAAATGCAATGTATGAGTTAGAATATCAGGCTGTGACCCTGCCTGGAATTCTAGGTGGCTGCTCTCCCAGGTGACTGAATCTGATACCGCGTAAGGCATGAACATCCATTTCTGCACCTTCGTCCTGGCATCATTAGCATTTGTGGAGCACCAACTGCACGAGGCACTGCCCAAAAGTGTCACCTTCATCATCTCCTCTTTGGCACACCTATTCAACATAGCAGCCATGTTTGTCATCCTTGCTTAAAAGATAGAGGGGCAAGCTGTCAGTCAGGATTTCCACCAACACCCTCCCTCTGCAGAGGCTTCTTGGTTGCAAGGATTCAGTTCCTTCTCTGTTATTCCCTTCACTTATTATCCATCCAACCATACCTGGAACATGGACAACTACTGCTTCCCCAGCCTCTCCTTAGTAACGGTAGCAACTTTCCATAACCATTTCTTGCATTCCTTGCATTACAGAAATGGAGAAACGCAGTCCATGCCTGGGACAAGTTTGCTTCCAGATCAGGGAGGGGCAATATGTACCACACATGTGGGGCATGACCCAGAACAGCCCTTGTGTAATCCCTGACCTGGTTTCCTGTTGGGACGGCCTCCCCACTGCTGGTTTGTGTGCCTTCTGCTGTACTCCAGCATTCTCATGACGACTCCACAAACTTCTTATCCACCTTCCCTGACTCCATGAGGCAGGAGCTGTCCCCTCTTATTCTTCATGTCATTATTCCCTGTATCCCTGGTTTTGCCAAGCAGATGGTTCCCAGGATTATCAAAATAAATACTTTCAAGTGACATGTGCAAAGTCTGTAAACGGAGTTCTGGAATGTATTAAGGATTTCTGTTGGCACTCCAGACTGCAGAGCACTTGCAGAGATCAATGGCATGTACTTGGTGCACCTCAGAGCTTGGATTCATGCTTACATAGCAAAGGCAGCAGCTCTCTCCTCAGGAATTAATGACTGCACTTGAACGTTACCACAGAAACACCCCATCTCCATTACAAGTCGAATGATGCTGTCACCTTGGAAAAGCCACAACCCAGTATGTAAGACTCAGCATGTGGCCATAAGAGGTGACCTGCATGGGGGACATGCTGTGAACAATGCTGTCATCCACAAGAGCAACTAAACCTTTTACATGCCACATGCAAAATGGCATGAAGCAAGGCAACATGTAGGGGATCAGTGCTGAGTTATGTGCCTTGGGGAAAAAAAGGCACTCACATACTTGAATTCAGTGGGGCCTCCAGGCAACGCTGTCACTAGGACAAAATATGTGAGAAAACAACTCAAAGAAGGAAAGTTGTATTTTGAATCGTTGTTTCATCAGTGTTAGCATGTGGCTCCATTACAAGGGGCCTGTGACAAGATAAAACAGCACTGTGGTGGGAGCATGTGGGAAGGAGGCCACTCACATGGCAACAAGGAAGCAAAGAGGAATAGCCAGGAAGAGGCCAGAGATGATGTATACTCTTCAAAGATACTGTCAGTGTCTCACTTCCTCCAGCCAGGTCCCACCCCCTAATGGTCCATCTAGCTATGAACTCAGTGAAAGATTAAGTCAGTGCCCTGGTGACCCAATCCCATCTCAATAATATGACTAATGGAGTGCCAAGCTTTACACCCATGAGCCTCTTGGCATGGGGACACCTTATAACTGAACCTCACCATGAGCCCACGAAAGTGATAACTGTTAAATGGAACAAAGGTACAGATGTTTTGGAAAATAATGGTGCTGCAGTAACTTTCTCATTGTTGGGAAAAGCATCTGATCAAAATTACCTTATGTGAGGAAAGGGTTTATTTCAGGCTTACATATTCAGAAGTTTCACCAGGACAGAAGAAGTTGTCTCACTTCTATAGATCCATAGCAGAAAGGAACACACCAAACAGCTAGCAAACACAAATAGCCAGAGCTCAGATTGCTCTGAACTCACCTTAGGGATGGACTATAGGCTCTAACCTCAGTGATATCTCCTCCAATAGGTTGCTAGAGACTTAAGTAAAAAGCTTAACCTTAATCAAAAATCCCTGAGGCTATGGGGGCATACATTCACATTCAAACCATTACAAATGGGATGTTGGATTCTTAACATCTTAAGTTAAATTTCAGGAAGACTAAAATAGGGATTACAGAAGACAAGGACAGAAGCTGATAGGTTGACCTAATAAAATAGTAAGGACATACTTTCTTATCAAAAGTAGACTTAGGCCTGGAGAGATGGCTTAGCAGATAAGGTGCTTGCCTGCAACCCAGGTTGGGATCCAGGTTGGATTCCCCAGGACCCACATAAGCCAGATGCACACGGTGGCACATATTTCTGGAGTTCGTTTGCAGTGGTTGGAGGCCCTGGCATACCTATTCTCTCTCTATCTCTCTCTATCTGTTTATTTCTCTATCTTTCCCTCAAATAAGTAAATTTTAAAAATTAAATAAAAATTTTAAAAGTAGATTTTAAAATAGTAGACTTAGAGGCATATTTCAAGTACAGGAGCAATAAGGGACAAGAATAAGCAGGTCACCAAGACCCACGGTAAATATGTACCAGTCAGGGCATTCAGAAATGTATTCAACTGCAACAATATTCCATTTGGTCAATGCTAACAAAATCAGGGGAAAATGAGCTGCCTCATGTTTAATTTTTAGATACTAAATATGTCTTCAGGTCACAATTTCAAGTGATCATAGCTTTCTTTTTAGAAGTGTAGAGTGGGATAACGTGATAGAAATGAGAATTGTGTCTAAATCACCACAACCAAATTATGACTTCCAATGCCACCTCTTTACCTTGGACCTCAGAATGTGCACAGCTGTAACTGAGCTCCAGATCAGCATGTACCTTCCTGCCCTCCTGAGAGCCTGGTATCCACCTTTCTGCTCTCTGCTTCTGTCCTTTGACATTTTCAGATGCTGAGTGAGAATAGGCACTGTTTGTCCTTCTGCGTCTGACTTGGTTCATGCTGCATCATGTCTTGGGGTCCATCTGTGGGTTTCCTTTTTTTTTTTAAGACCGACATTCTGGTATAGATATCCACTGTGTCTTCAAAGTGAGCATGGCTCTTTACATATGAATACTGCTGTCTCAGGTTTTTGTTAAGGGAGTAGGAAATGTCAGTTTCTGGTTCACCCCTGAGCCCTAACACCCAGAACACTGAGACACATAGGACATTTTGTATAGCTTTTCATGGAGTCTCAGGGGAGGAATCAAAGCTGCATAGATATATACATAGGACATGCATCAATGTATGATTTATTTTCACAACAGCAAGAAATTAGAAGCCATACTAAATGTTCCATCAATGAGGACTGGTTAAAGAAAATTAATAGAGCTCTGCAGGCAATTAGAATCATGGAACAGATGTGCATGAATGAAGTGTGTTTGGAAAGTCCCCACTCAGTGAGGATCTACACCTGCCACTCCATGCTAATGCAGAGCTGATAAAGAGAGAGCACTAAGCATGTCGTTGTACACTGAAACGTGACGGCCCAAGCATCCATGTGTGCACAAGAAATATTAAGGAGGACAGGCATCAAAGTCAAACCATGTCCCATTTGAATTAGGAGATTGTAGTGACAACCCCTTCATACATTTAACAGATTTAGAATTATCCTATTGTGCAGATTCATTGACTTTATAACCATAAAATAAGCTGTTTTATTTTGAAGAAGAGCAAGTGCTGAGTTGTAAGGCTTAAAGATTATTTACACTTATCAGACATGGGAACCGTGTATTAAAAAAAAATGTGCACTGCCAATGCTTGCTTGTACAGAGTGAGCAGCTCTAAGGAAAAATTGATAGAAAGTTGGAGGGTTTTATGGCAAGAATTTTGTGGAATTGTGCTTCTGTGCCTGCTATGTGTAAAGAACACAGAGAGCTTATTGACCAACTCTAGGGACTAGGCAATGTCTGTCATGTGGAATAAGTGGTGGGTAACCTAAGCAGGCATTGCCTTTCTTGTTTCTGTAGGCTGGTTCGGGGAGCTTAAGGGTTACTTAGTCTTCTACTGAATCTGGATCTATTAAGCCCCAGCTATCAGCTGACTTGCCTGGGGACTATGGTCTTCTTGGACCCTCTCAGAAAGAGGGTCTCCCTTCAAGGTCAACCAAACCTTCCCTGTGTTTGTGTGGCACATCAGAGCCCTATCAACCATATAGGGAAGGAAATGTGGATTAAATTCCTGCTCGGAGGACCACCAGCAGCTCCTGACAAATGTTTTCCAGCTGAGCAAACTAATAAATCTACAGACTGTTCACAGAGGGCAGGACCGTATCCACAGATGCCTTTGGCAGCACCTTCCGCTGGCACAAGGTCATTTTGCTTTCCGCTCTCATCTTGGGGTACAATGTGTTCCTAAGGAAGAATCCTACAAGCCTGCAGGAGACTGCATCTACAATAGGTGATAAAAGTGCTCTGTCATGATTCCATGGCTCATTCAGGTGCTCAAAAAGAATATACTTTTATTTAAGCATAAATTACTGAAAGAACAGATAAGAAAAGATCTAGGGAGAATTCATTACATCAGCATTCCACATCTTTGAAAGTTAAAGGTGACCAACAGAACCACCCAGGTTAAAAGCTATGGTGGTCTCATCACCACTTTCTGAATCAGGGCTTCTGTTTTCTGGAGCAAGGACCTTGGAACAGAGCTGTTCCCAGTGCCGATGGGAGAGTGGTATCTTAGACCCTCCATCAGTACCTCTCTATGTGGACACCTGACTCTTCTGAACCAGTGAGATACCACCTAAGATATCCTGGTCCTCACATTGTTTGATTACATCGGAAAACTCAGCCAATTTCCAGACAAGAATTCCTGGAAATTAAATATATTGTCACAGAGAATATGGTTAACAATTCAGAAGATTCACAAGATGAAGTTGGAGAAAATAATTCACCCAGGAAGTAGGAGAATAGCAAAATAAATGAAAACAAGAATAAAGGATGACTTTCCAGAAACTCCAACATTTGATGGGAAAATTTTCTAAAAAGCATAAAGAGACAGAGAAGAGGGATTGTTGTAAGTTTTAGAAACAAATCACCAGACATGTTTGACAGGAATTTCTGTGTTGCAAGCCATCCGCAACAGACACTGTGGGTGCTTCCTGTACTTGGCAGGGTTAGTGGAGCTGCAGGCCATTAGAGAGGAGAGACAGACCAAGAAGCAGGACAGTATCACAGCATCAGGACAGCAGCAGAAATGTGTAGTGGCCTGCAGTACTGGTATTCAGGACTCCGAGATTACTACATGCACAGCCACCCCCCATATGGAAGGTTGGAATAGAGACCAGCCGGGCATGGGTGCAAATTTCACTCTCAGAAGACTTGGAAGATGTGAGAAACAAAGCTCAAAGGAAAGTGGGAGGTGGAAGATGGGGAATCCAGGTATGTGTACCAGTGAGAGGCAGAGGCCAGGCAAGAAGGTGAGAGTGGGGAAAAGGGACAGGCTATGGAGTGTGTGTGACCTTCACAGGAAGAGACATACTGGCTGTATTGAGAATTTCATACTGTGTCAGTAATAAGAACCTAGAACTGTATACACCAACAAGTAAATAATAACTCCAGAGTAAGCAGAGACAAAAAAGAAAAGAAGTGCAATGACAGCTTATTTCCTGAGTTTTCAGCAAACAGTAATTTCCTAGAAATCATGTTAATAGTCCATATGAATTTTACTAACTGCTATGATACTGGATATGAGAGAGAGGAGGGAAAGTTGGATTCCGTGTATCTTATAAGCATAACTTAAATTCTCAAACTTATCATAGCAGGATAGCAGTATGATCATGGCCGTGACAAGTAGAAGGGATGGCAGAGGGAGCAGTGGGAAGAGTAGCAGTTACCTTATGTTAGGGGAGGGCGGAGACATGGTACTAACAACTCAGTCAGCCTTGTGGTATTATTCAATTGTGTAAAAATACATTTGTGGGGCTGGAGAGATGGCTTAGCAGTTAAGCGCTTGCCTGTGAAGCCTAAGGACCCTGGTTCGAGGCTCGACTCCCCAGGACCCACGTTAGCCAGATGCACAAGGGGGCACACGCATCTGGAGTTCGTTTGCAGTGGCTGGAGGCCCTGGCGTGCCCATTCTCTCTCCCTCTGTCTATCTGCCTCTTTCTCTCTCTGTCTGTTGCTCTCAAATAAATAAATAAAAGTAACAAAAAAGTTTAAAAAAATAAAAAAATACATTTGTGTAAAAATATTCATGCCAAATAGGATTAACAAATTAATAAAAATTTCAATTAAAAATAGAGAATGAAGCCAGGCGTGGTGATGCACACCTTTAATCCCAGCACTTGGGAGGCAGAGGAAGGAGGAGTTCGAGGCCACCCTGAGAATACATAATGAATTCTAGGTCAGCCTGAGCCAGAGTGAGACCCTACCGTGACAAACCAAAAAAAAAAAAAAAAAAATAGAGAATTAAATAAGTTTGAGAAACATGAATGCAGAGGAATGTGGGCAGTAGCTATGAGATGGCGTGAAAAGGGTGGATTTGAATGAAATGTGTGAAAGATGTTCATTAGAAACTTGCTAGGATGCAGGCTGAGGGGATATCTTACTGGGGAAAGTGCTTGCCATACAAGTATGAGTCTTGAGTTTGGATCCTCAGCAGTCCTATAAAAGCTGGGTGTGGTGATTCACATCTATAATCCTGGAGCTACATAGATGGAGACAGGAGGATCTCAAAAGCTTGCTGGCTAGCTTGCCTACCCAAATCACTGAGGAAGAGATCTCTCTAAAAAGAAATAAGGACTGAAGAAGACACCTGATGTCAACCTCCACAGACATGCATACACACCCCCCACATACCAATAAGCACACATACATGCACATCATACACACGTGCAATAAAAAGGAAAATAAAAATGCTTGGATGTCTGGGCTAATGGAGGCAGACTTCCCACCTAGAACAATGAGAATGTTCTGGAATGGATGGTGGTGACAGCTTCACAGCAGTGTGAATGTCCTTATGGCACTGAATTGTGCAGCTTAAATGTTTAAAATGTTAACCATTGTAATCTGTGTATTTAACCACACACAAGAGAAGACTGATGCCTGGTGGCAAAGAAGAATGGAGCTGATTCAGCACTGAGTTTGGCGTCTTGACTGGGATGGAAGTGGGCTGTGGTACAGGAATCGGAGTGGAGTTGGTGGAATGAAGAATGATGCTAGCTGGTGATGTTGGGCAGTGCGTGCAGCCCAGCTCTCCCTGTAGTGGACTGGGAGAGGAGCAGAGCTGTATGTAGAATGTAAGTGGCACTGCCGTGGGTTTCAGCAATACCTCAAACCTGAGATGCTATGTTCAAGGTGCACCTAGAGCCTAGGGGGCTGGGATTAAAGGCTAGTTAGAATAGAGAAGGGCCCCCCAATAAGAGGTGCCTGATGCTCACAGAGTGGGCTTGGGTGCAGTCCCTCTGTGGAGTGGGGGTGGGGCCAGAACTTAGGAGTGTGGACTGCAGTGTTGGGCTGAGGAGAAGCAGGGAAGAGGCCAATGAGTTCTCTTGTAGTGCAAGGTAAGGGCATGCAAACACAGATGGCTTCCTAATGACACAGGCACTCCCAACACACTGGGCAAAGACATTAGAGAGGAAAATATGGTAGCAAGGGGACCCATAAGAAAGAAGACGCAGGGAGAGGTGACCTCCTCTCTGACAAGAAGAGTCAGAGGATGAGTGACTATTTGTAGGTGGAAGGGGTGGCTGCAAAGTCTCTGAAACTCAGAAGAAATCTAGAGTGAAGACCAAGGGAAATGGTAAACATTTGGAATGAGCCCCAGTGAGCCATGGCGAGAGCAGTTAGGAAGGACACACAGAACGACGGGAAGGTAAGAGGACAGCAGGTGACCACAGGCCTAGACAGCATCAATCTACATGGCATGTTATTTTCATCTATCTAGCTCAGCAATTTGAGTAGGAAATGATGAATTACGAATGTTTCCAGACCTCAGCTTTTGCAGAATGGCGACAATAGAAAGACAAGAACTGCTTATCCACCAAGTATTCCTTAACCTTCCCTTAGTGATGGATGAGTGATGAGGGGATTCTGTAGTTATAGATCAGGCAAAGACTTGCAGGGAGGGCTTCCTGGGAGCACAGAAACAGACTATGGTGAGGGCTCCCTGGGAGAACAGAAGCCGACCATGGTGAGGGCTCCCTGGGAGCATGGAAGCAAAGCCACCTGCAGAGGGCTCACATTACATAATTTCTCTGAGAGCAGTTCATCTAGCTTCTCAAAGCCAGGAGACACTGAACAAAATGGGAGGGATTAGCCCTGGGAAAGAAACAGAGAACTCTCAGCAGAGGACACAGAGCTCTAGCTTGCACCAGAGGTCAGGGTAGGCTCTGTCTGAGAAAGGACCAGAGTGGGAATCAGCAGGTGGGCACTTCCATCTGTGAACTAAGCTCATGGTACTCTAATGGAGTCTCTGGCATAGAGGAAAAGTCATTCCAAAATCAATAAGTGAATTGATGTACCATGTGGCCTATCAGGTACAAACTAACTTATTCTGAAATGATCTCCATCTCAAGTAACAAAGCTAGTAGGAGCATCTTATCTTAAAGGGGCTTCTATAGTGGATTTAGAAGGCATTTCTCTGGTCCACACAGTCTGTGGCCTGTTTTTTATTCTATCACAGTATTTTCCATAATCTTT
Organism: Dipus sagitta; assembly: GCA_036346955.1. Classification (NCBI taxonomy): domain Eukaryota; kingdom Metazoa; phylum Chordata; class Mammalia; order Rodentia; family Dipodidae; genus Dipus; species Dipus sagitta. The sequence goes on from CM070783.1 coordinate 39,903,698, forward strand.
AAAAAATATTATAAGTTTTTTTTCATTTTTCCTGAAGTAAATCAATCTAGTTTATGGCAGTTTAAGATGATGAAGATGGCCATGAATTCTGAGCATCAGGATTAGTTTCAGGTGCACCCTTACCCCTTCTGAGACCTCTGTATCCCACACTTCAGATAGATGGCAGCTTTTCTGAGCCATGTGCCCTGGTGGTAAGAGGATACCAGGCTCAAGATTCAGATCCCCTGCTTATTTAAAACTGGACTTCAGCTCTTCCCTGCTTCTACTTTATACCCTTTCTGCACCTGAGGCTGTTGGAGGACCACATTGGGCAGGAACATTCTTGCTTGACTGAGGCTCTGCCTTACAAATCTATCTGTAGACATAAGCTCACAACTCTTTTGGCACAACTATCATGCAAATCTATTAGATAGTGTGCAGGTGGACAAAACCCATGCTGAGTGCAAGCACATGGTATGTATGCGACATGTAAGGAACTGTAGAATAATAATATCCTGCTTTCATGAAGTGACAAGGTCAGGTGACCTACAGAGCAGGCGAGCACAGAACTCACCAGGCAGGACTGCAGGTGGAAGGAACTGTAAGTAGGGGCTCCAGCAGATGCCTTGAGAGGATGTAGAAGGACAAGTAGCTCCAAGCTGAGGTTGTTTAAAATGGGTTCCTGGAGAAATGAGTTAGGTTTCCCCATAAGGAGGGGGACACTCCCTAATTAGGATGTATTTTTTATGTTTATTATTACTATTACCAATTATTAACAAGATGTTTCATATGGATGCATCATGTGTTGGTACCCTCTTTTCCCTTGTCCCTGCCCCCATTCTGTTGGGGACACTTCTCAGTGAGGTTACAGGTATTCCCCACGGGGTTGTAGTTTATGCATTGTAGGAGCATCAGTCAGTTATTTTGAGGAGGGAGGGAATGCCTCTAGGTATGATGTCTCAACCTGTGGCTCTTAACAGTTTTGAGGCAAGCGAGTCTGGGGACAGTAGGCTGTCAGTGACTGGAATGGGTGTGCATGGTAGACACTGGAAAGATTTGCTCAGCTGTGGGTATAGGGTCCACGTTACCAGGACTTTGACCCAAGGATGAACACTGTGAGTCTCAGAGTCAGGCATGGGTTATGCTAATGGTCCCTGAGCAGGAGGGACTAAGTGACAGAGCATTTTAGGTATAAGCTGCTGCAGAATGCAGGGAATGTGCGGTGTGTAGAAGGGAGGGTATCCAAGGGTTTAAGTCTGCAGAGGTGAGTGTCTCACTTGGAAACACAAGTGGTACATGAGTAGAGGGGTGATGGGTAGCTAAATGCCAAGGAAAATGAAAGTCAATAGGGAAAACACAAAAGAGGGGAATGAGGGTGTGAACCTAGTACTCAGAAAGACCCTGGTACTTTCACTCGTCAGTGTCCAGTTCACACTCAGTCTACACTGAACACACGGCTGAGATCTGGTCCTAGCCACCACACAGCAGACTGGAGAGACACCACTAGACAAGGAAAATTCATGAATTCATGCATGGTTCTTGGATATATGTTCTACTCCTGGTATTGCTCAGATATTTTTTAAAAAAATGTATACTTGAGGTTTGCAGGGTGATATTATGGGATAAATACATAGTTAAAGGGCTGCAATAGACAAGAACTAACATAGATCATTTCACATAGTTACTTTTTGTGGTAAGAACAGCTAGTATTTATTTTTTAACAAAACCTCTGATACTGCATACAGTTTTGTTTCTGTGGCCCTCCTGCATGCCAGCTCTCCAGCTTGTCCATCCTGCACAGTTCTGCTCTGTACCTTTTTATTATGTGACACATTTCCCCCTGTCTCTGAGGTCACTGTGTTTTATTCTGTGGTCTTGTGAACTTTTTTTTTTTCTTTAACTCTCACATATTAGTGAGGTCACATAGAATTTATCATTCTGTGTCTGGCTCATTTCACTCGGTATGATGTCTTTCAGCTCTATCCATATGGTGGCAAGAACAGCAAGACTTACTCCTTTGTAAAGGCTGAATATCACCCCCCTGTGTATATATCCTGTGCTTTCTTGATTGGTTTATCCAGCTATGGAGTTGTAGGTAGTGTCCATATCTTGGCTGACATGAAAGTGCTGCAGTGAACATAGGTGTGCACAACTCTTTGGAGGTGGTGACATCATCTGCATCTGCCTTGGGTATAAATCCAGAAGTGGGGTTGCTGGTCATATGGTGGTTCTGTTTTTAATTTCCTCCGGGGCCTGCATACAAGTGCCATCCTGGCTGTAGTAATTTACATGCCACTAACAATACACAGTGATTCTCCTCTGCACACCTCCACCAACATTTGTCAGCTCTAAGTACTGCAATGTTTAAGGACTTCACTTTGTGAGAGCAATTTCTCTTTCTAAATCTAAATGAGACTGATTCTTCCCTTCTTGAGCCAGAAGGGCTCCTGTCTCCAACCCTGGACTCCATGGAAGTAGACGAACAACGACTCTTGTCAGTGTAGACAAGGGTGTACAGTAGGTGCCTCTTTTTTTGGTTATCAGTAAAAGGCTCCATTATTTTCCTGCAAGCAAGCTCTCAGCACACTGGCTCTAATCAGGCTCATGTCACCACAGGGTCAAAGCCCCATCCTCTGCTTCTCACATTACAGGGTCATGCCTTCAGGTGCCAATGCTCTGTTGAGCCTGATGGACACCAGTGAGGATATAGCTCAATGGAAGTAAATACACTTTGCCTGAGATTGCCTAACATAGGCTGGTTATTTTTATATTAACTTTGAATTTTAATTGTGACCTTATATGCTGTGGAAACCAACTGGGCATCACATAGGCCTGCTAATGATCCAGAGCTGTCCTGCATCTCTGGAGACTCACAAGCCCTCAGTCAGCACTTCTCCACCTCAGCAAATGCCCTGACTTAAGTTAGATAATTGTACAGCTTGAGTCTCACACTCTGTGCTCTTTCTTATGAATAACTATGGCGTGGTGCTACTGGGAATCCACAATATGCCTTTGCCAAAGTGTGAAAAGTGTGTGAATGGAGTGTATGCCATGGTTAGATGTGCTTCTTTCTGTTACAGCTATTCTCCCCAAATCCACATAGACTGGTTTTGTTATAGGTGTAGAGTGAAGGCTTCAGAAAGGCACTTGGGCTCATCAGAATTTCATACAACATCATTACTGTCTGAAATAATTATTCAGTGCCTGCTGAGGATCTAGCTGAAGGTCTCCCAAAATGGCAATGTTACCCTCACTGGTACTAGATAGCCCTGCATATTGTAGGATGCTCTGCCCCATTCCTGGACTCAAGCCTCTGCCCATGCCATCTGTGACAATGGACACCATCTCAAGAGGTCACAAACACCTCAGTCAAACCATTACTGGTGTGTGATAGACCCAGCTCTACAGCTAACCCTTGTCCCCAAGACTTCTTTCTAGGAGTCCAGGAGCCTATGTGTCTGTTCAGATGGCCCCTCTCATTAGCTTATCTCAATGTCAAAAGTATCATCCTCTTCCCCCAGTTAATCTGAATGTTTCTTCCCCCTTAAGAGAAGTGTCTGATGATTCTCTCTACTTGGAGACTTGCAAATCCACCTGATGTCATGCTAACCACCCATTTTTAGGAATGCCAGTTTCTCCTGAGGCCCATCAGGTACTAGGGGTCGTAGTGTAATACACACACATCAGTGGTAGTAGCAGATGATCAAGGGAGCTGGCTTCTGGTGTGGTGGTGGGTCAGCCTATTTGAACTCCTAGCTGTTTGAGACACTTTCTACTGGGACCCCCGATTGCCAGCTAAGAGTATTTATCTTTGACCATTAAGCAATTTAAATGCTGAAGCTGGGGGTGGGGCATTACTTTGAAAATGTATCTCAAACATGTGGTAGCTTTTCCTCACTTTTAGTTTTAAGCGTAGTCATGGTGACATCGAGTCTGGAGAGTGCACTACCATAAATCATACCATCTGCTTCTGCTGGCATTGTGCTGGTCAAGTTTGACTGCATTTTGAGGTTGAGGTGTTAGAGGCACAGAGGACAGGATGCCCACTGTGACCATCTGCAATGCTGGTTCTGATAACCTGTTGAGCCATGGGTCCTCTATTGCACTAGGGAAGATGGAACTGTCATGGATACTGAGGCATCAGCTAACTCTTGAGGGATAAACCTACTGTTGCTGTCATCCCAGAATTCAATCAACTACCCAGTCTCTCACTGTGGTGATGTCATGTCTTCTTGGTAGTCAGTGCCATAAGCAGAGTTGTAGGACAAGCTAAGATCTGAAAGAAATAAGGTTCAGAAATTCCTCAAACACAAGTTCAAGAAAAGAAAGAAAGAAAGGCATATGGTGAAAGTGCTGAGAACCTCCCGGTCTACTTCCACTATGTGAGGGGAGTTCACATCAGCAAGATGAAGTTAAAGGCACCAGTGTCAGAAAAACAACACTTCCAACTATGTCTCCTATGGGTGCTGTGAGGATTTCCCAGAGATAACATATCTGAATGGTAGACTAATGGAGAGGACCCACATGAATGAGACTGGCATTGTCCAACTTGTTGAGGAACCAATAGAAGTGAGGAGGAAGGACCTATTTGCACTAGCTTCTTGAGCAGGACACCCATCCTCTGTCCTCTGGACCACAGTTCCCAGAGCCTTTTTATGATTGAATCACACTGATGCCTTCCCCAGTATCCCAGCCTCAAGATGGAAGCTGGCAAGGCCTCTCTGCCTTAACACATACTCTTGAGTATGAGCATATTCCCCTAGCAGCTATCTTTTTTTTTTCTAGAACTATATTTTATGTTCTTCTTTCTCTGCCTTCTATGGATGCTTTTCTCTAGAGAACCCTGATTACAGCTATAGGTATGTAGGCCCTCAGCTACTAGGAGAGTGTGTTTGCAGAGGTAGGAGTGCAGAGTATGTGGAGAAGTGACCTTCAGACATTTTCCTTCCACTGTGACCTCATGCTTCAGTCAGTGCCGAGTGGCCCACTGGGTGGCCAGTGGCCCACTGGCTTCAAGCTGAATCTTTGGCCTCTCTGCAAGATAACAATGAACATGTCAACAACAGTGATACAGAGACAGCAACTGTGAGCATTTCTGCCTCTTCTGGCCTCATGGGGAAGGAGCTCACAGCAGAGCAAATACCATGAGCTGTCAGTGTTGACAAGTTTGTGTGCACTGGTAATATTGACTTAGGTGCCTCCTTTACCCCATCTTCTCCCTTTGAATGCTTGTGTAGAAGTAGCTTATTTTTAGCATCTCATCATCCAGTATAGTTGTTGAAGACAGTCTTCTGCCTGGTGTCTACCTGCAATCAAGAACACGTCTCATAATAAAGGTATTATAAGTCAAGAAACAAATTACTCTCCTTGAAATTAAATGTACACCATCTTTTATTTTTATTTTTGCTTACATATATAAATTGTGATGTGTGTGGTATGGGTGTATGCACATGTTTGTGCCCTTGTAGCAGCCATTTGCTGTCCTGACACAGGGGTCACTCACCTGCAATAGCTGGAGGGTAACTTTAGGTGTCCCATTCCATCACTCTTCCTCCTTGTCTTATTTTGAGCTGGAGTCTTTCTTTTTTAATTAATTAATTTTTTATTAATTAGTTTTGTACTCAGTGAATACAGTCAAGTTGGTACCATTGTTAGGCTCATCATGTCCTACCCCCTCCGCCTGGCCCCTCCTTGTTGAGGTATATGGGTCATGCATTGTGGAGTTAGCCCCCAGTTATGGGTAGGAGAAATGTCTCTGCATATCATGACCCAACGTGTGACTCTGACATTCTTTCTGCGCCCTCTTCCGCAAGATTTCCCTGAGCCATGTTGGGTTCATTTTGGGTCTGCTTCAGTGATGAGCTGTTGGGAGCCTCTGTGTCCCTGGCTCTCTGATTTGGTAGGAGTTGATTGTTCTCTGTGTCCATCTCCTTCACCCTTGTGCTGGTACCCGGTTCACCAAGAAAAAGCACCCTTGCTTGTTTTGCCAATTATTCTTAGTTTCAGCTGGGGCCCTTTTGAGGTGCGATGGGGGTGGTTCTGGAGTCTTGTTACTAATTCCGTAGCTTGTGGAACTCCAAAGATTCTCAGGTCTACTCCCCTAAGGGACTGGGGATACAGGCAAGCATGGTCACTTATAGCTGTTTTACATGGGATCTGGAGATTTGAACTTGGGCCCCCATAGTCCCTCATACTTGTGCAGGAAGCACACTTGATTGCTGATCCATCTCCCTAAATCCCAAGTCATTTTTCGAAGGCTCCAGTTCTGGGGTTGAGGGTATAGCACGAGTAGAAAAGTACATGCTTGCCATGGACGAGTCTCTGGGATCAATTCTCAGCACTGCAAAATTAAATAAATAGATAAAATCCAGTACAGCTTCTAAGTGAGAGAAACCAGCAGGGCACATGTGTTTTACACAGCACTGTGGTCATCCCTGTGTCTACATTGACTTGCCTAGAGTCCTTTTACATTTTATTAGGGGAGTTTCCAAACTGTTGTCCTTCCTCACATGAACTTTCCTATATCATCCTGTAGCTGTTCATTTTTGCTGTACTGTCTTATGTTGTCTCCTAAAAGCTTATATTACTTACAACTAGAACAGGGATGTTTTAGTGGTTATTTAATTATAATTGTACAGTTTTATGTGATTTTTTTCAAGGTAGGGTTTTACTCTAGTCCAGGCTGACCTGGAATTCACTATGCAGTCTAAAGGTGTCCTCAAACTCATGGTGATCCTCTTACCTCTGCCTCCTGAGTGCTGGGATTAAAGGTGTGGGTCACCACGCCTGGCTTATGTGATGTATTGATCAGTAAGCTAAACCAATTGCTACTTTCACATTGCTAGAACAAAATACCTGGTCAGAAGCAGGTTATGAAAGGAAGAGCTTAGCTTAGTTACCGTTTGTGGGGAAGTCTCATCATGGCAGGGAAAGCATAACAGAAGTAGACAGCTGGGCACCACATCTTGTCAGACCACCAGGGAGGAAGTAGAACAAGAAGGGCTGGACTATAACACCTCAAGGTCTGTCCCCAGTGATACACTTCTTCCAACAAGGCTTCTCCTAAAGGTTCTGCAACCGTCCTAAATGGTGCCACCAGCTGGGAATTAAGTATTCAAACACATGAGTCTTTGGGGGACATTTTACATTCAAACCACTACAACAATATTTCTCTGGCCTTTTTTCATTGAGTTTTGGTGTATAAAAGACTCTTTCAAGCATAAAGTGCCAACAGGAGGGATGTCATCCACATGACCTGCAGGTGCACCTGTGTGTGCTCCCACTGGCCCTGACCTTGAAACTCAAGGCCTCTCAGTGAACCATATCTTAACTGTTTTGCTTAACCACAGAGAAAACACTAATTCCAACATTTAATTTGAAAAGCAGTGTGTAAATTTGTTTGAACTTATTTATTTTAACATTGTTCAGTGAATGGCTAGATTATATATCATTATAACTCAAAGAAACCAGAGTTCAGTCTAATCAAAACATGAAAAATGTCATAAGGTTTGAAGGCAGGGGAATTAAAGTTAATGAATACATTAAAACACCAGCAAAGCAGAAAGGAGAATTGACCACTGGACCTGCCATTTAACTTTAGCAAATTCGTTTTTTGCTCTCCAAGCTTCAGTGTGTTTTGTGCATGGTGGAGAAAGAAGCCTGTGCTGTCAGTGTTGGTCAGTCAAAGAAGGGATCCCTTTGCACTACATTGCAGATGGCAGACCTGGGGCTTTGCTCTCTAGGGCTCAGTTTATCTCCTCCTTTCCTTCTTGCTCAGAACCATCTGTGAAGCTTAAAAGAATGCCTAAAATACACACATCACATGCTTACCAGGCTGGGTCTGCCTCACCTGAGCAGCTTCTGAAATTACATTCATGGATTTTCCTGAGGTCAAGTGTGTCAAAAGCCAAACATAACAACTCTCTGCCGAATGGTGATTTCCCCCTACTCAGCTCAGCTCCACAACCTATGATGTGTCCCTCTTCACTTGTGGCCCTTGCTGACCTATGTGTCCATGTCAGGGACCCAGTGAATTTGCCACACACCATAGTCACAAACTCCTAGAATATGAGAGCAGTAGGACTCTGGAGACATGAACTGAAGTGAACAGTGTCTGAGTGTTCCTCTCCACCATGGTCACTGCCTGTCTTCTCACAAGGGATGCTGTGGCTTCTCCTTACATTACACTTTAGTCCAGCTCTTGCTAATCTCTGCTGAATTATCCCATCCCTGCAGCCATGGAGTCGAGGGGATGTTGTTGATCTACCTGCATACTCACTGGGGATTCCAACTGAAGCCTGCTCTCCACAGTACATCCTCCTTTCTTTGAGGTGCTCTTCTCTGTCTTAGTCTCCCCTCTTTCATTAGCTCTTATTCTTCCTTATTTCTTACAAGTGTGAAGGATCTAGAAGGTTCCAGAACCTCACTTGCTCCCATGGTTCTCCATCCACCTTCTACTAAATAATTTGTCATAAAGCCAAATGCTTATAACTGGTCACATGAATTCTTTGGACCCACAAAATAAAGAACTTCCTTAGGTTGGTACATGAGTCCTTTACAGTTTATGTCCTTATATCTGTGTCACCCTGTGTGCCTTAGTAATCTGTTCTGAGGCATGATGATAATAAGAGAGCTCCCATTAGGGCTCTATGATGTGTTAAGGAAGGGGATACAAACAATGAATAGGTCTCTCAGATGACCCTTGGCACACACATGGAGCCCACTGGTCACTGAGGGGTCACTGGCTGTCACTATTTTTCTTCAGTAATATGAGCTTCCCATTTTCCATTATCCCTGTCCATACCCTAAAATTTCAGACTTCTAGGACCTTGTGTATTTCCTACGCCTGCAGCACCTTGTCATATGTTGGAGACTTACTCTGGATTCCTTCTCTACAAATAGGGGTGCATCTTTCCATGTCCAGCTCAACCATTCCTTCTTGCCCTTTGGGAGCATGCACTGGGTCTTTTTGAGTTTCTTGCTTGTGGATCTTTGTTCTGGATTTTATAGTATTCAACTATTTTTATTTTTTAATGTCCTCCTTGCCTAGTTCAATGTCTCAATTATTAGCTTCTTAGTAGTTGTACTAATGGACAAAGTAGATAAAAGATGAAACATAAGGGCTGAAAGTGGACAGAAGAACAGAAAATGGACGTATTATCGATCTGTCTATGTATACCTGTATCTATGTCATCTATGTCTATATAAAGGGATGAATAACTGCTGTGATGTAGATGAACTTAGTCTGTTGGAAAAGGGGAAATATAGTGGAAATACTGAAAAGCATAAAAATATTATTCATGGTAACTCAAATTAAGGATAAAACTTATTCAAATTCTCAAAAATCTATTGACTAATCAAATTAAATCAGACAAATGGAGAGCTGTGGAAACTGTAAAAATGCTTGGTCACAGAACAAAAGAAAAAAAAAACAACATTACTTTCAAGTCAGGAAATGCAAAGCAGTTGGAGGTCTTTCTCCAAGGGAAGAAAGACAAAAGGGAGCCAGTGATTCATGACTGCATTTGCAAGAAATGGTCTTGGGCTAGATGGACAGCACAAGGGCCAAAACTGTGGCTCCTCTGAATAGCACAGTGACAAGATGATAGGAAGAGATTGTGCAAAACCTCAAAAATCTGTATGAAGTAGGTAGAAATATCACAATCTCCAGAAAGGGCAGAGGGTGTGCTTATTGAGTGAATGATAAGTTCTTATCATGTTCTCCACAGAAACCTTGAAGTCACTGTAAGCATGAAGACATGTCAACAGAATGCTGTGATTCAAAACATACAAAAATCACAGCTAAGCATGAACATTTTTAAGTGAAAACTAGGTGACTCATCTACAAATATTGCAACAACCCCCATGCTTCTGAGGAAGGAGAAGATGTTCATTCAGGTTCTATGCTTAGAGGTGATCAAGAGAAAGTAGAGTACGAAGGGCTGGAGTGATTTGGCCATGGAGAGAAATGTGGGTATTAAGAGGGTTAGACTCAGATAAAATGCAGGTGGGAATCTGGCATAGTAATGCTTTGGCCATGGTGTAGTGTCTTGAGATGCAAGTAAAGGCTGCTATTTTTTTTTTCAGTGATTGGTTTCATGTCATGGAGTTTCCATTTGACTCCTTCTCTGTGGCTTTGGCTTGCTATAGGGTTCCTCCTTGCTGTGGGGTAATTTCATAACTTGAGAACCTAGTTTTGAAGATTGGCAGGGGAAGGTAATGAGTAAAAGAACTGTTTGCCCATGCCCTTGTGCTAGGTTGAGTGTGCCAAAAAACTTAAAAAGAATTTGAGGTCTATTAGATGATGGAGATATAATAAGCCTTTCACAATGTGAAGTAGAGATGTTAATAGCACTTTTCAAAATATTTTAACTGCTCACTTTGGATGTCAATGTCAGATATTCTCCAAATTATTCTTTGATGCAATGTCACACATGGAACAGTTGTCTACTTGACCGGAATGACTGGGTTCTGATCATGACCTCAGTGGAGATTGTATCTTTAAGGCTTTTGTGTAGTACATGCTTTTTGATGTCAGTGGGGTTGCAAAGACCATCCATGCAGTGGTACCCTGGTCACAATTGTATGGTGTATTCAACTTTTCCAACATACCTCTGATTTTCAGTGCAGCCTACAAGACTGAGAAGTTGGATGTCCACACCTTTATTTTTATGATGAGTGGATGGCATTCCAGCAACTCTAAGTGACCTGCCAGAGTCAACTTCATCCTCATACCTGTCCCTTCTATAGATACAGGATCAATAGCACTGCAGGTCACCTGGTATCTTCCAGGCAGCTTCATTAGTAAAGGGGTAATGATGTCAGTGAGCTCAGGACTGCATGTGGCATGAGAGGAGCAAGGCTAGGAGCTGAATCTGTTTCTGGCAGACAGGCCAGCAGCCTTTCTGAGTCCTCTGCCTGCAGACACGTGTTCCAGTGGAAGTCTGCTCTCTGCCATAGCAGCACCAAATCAAGAGCAGACTCCAACTTTCCCTGCAGTGCACTCACATCAATGCTTCTGCCCTCCAGATTTGGGAGGAGGGATCTGGCACCATCTTTCAGCTACAAAGCTACCAGCACATACACGTGAATTCAATTAAAATGTCAACTCCATACATTGTGGTGCTTAGGCCATATAAGTCAGCCCCACTTCAGATGAAACCCTGTTAAGCCTGTCTCCCACATCTGACCTTTCAGCTATTAGTGAGGTTCTCAAAAGCCTCTGCAAGGTTCATAGCTTCTAGAGTGTTTCTCAGACTTCAGAGGACACTGCTTATGTTCAGGGTTTGTATGCAGACTTCATAAACATGATGGATAGAATCCTTGGTCACTTTTTAAATATGTGTGTGCATGTGTACATGTTCATGTATGTGCAATTATATGTGTGTAGTCACATATGCACATATAAGTATACATATATATGTATATATACATGTGGAGGCCAGAAGACATCTTCAGGAATTCTATCCCCTTTTGGAGAACAGGACCTCTCATTGATCTGGAGCTTACCATTTACCCTAGACTGGCTGGCCAGTGAGCTCCAGAGATTCATCTGTCTCTGCCAACCTGTGCTAGGATTACAGGCATGTGCTGCCATACCTGATATTTTTACAAGGGTACTGGGGATAAAACTGAGGTCCTAGTGATTGTGAGGCAAGTATTTTACTGCATGAGATGTCTCCCCAGCCCCACATGTGTGGTACTTAATCACCAAGGTGAAGATATTTAGGCAACTCCAACAATACAGACAAGTGCAAGTCACTTAGGATATCTATTTTAAAATAATGAATGAATAATTAAACCTCTGAAGCGGAGTCCCTCAGTAGAAGTTTCAGCTGTCTTTTATAGCACAACCGTCAGATGCTTAATTTTTTTAATCATAAATGCAGATGAGCAGAGTTTGTAGTCACTGTAGTTATCACAGCTTGTTACCATTTTTCTTGGTTCCTGGAGCCAGATCAATGAATGAGATTAGCTAAGAAACTCATGTGGATGTGATTGACTCCCACCTTAATTGAGGGGAGAGGCTGGGAATTGGGGTCTGCGTCTTTGGCCACATTCTCCATCTCTCTCTGTCTCACTGAGGTCTGACCAGTTTGGCTCTCCTGCCTTACTGATCGCCATTTCCTGCACCGCTGTCCCCCAGCCAGCTTGTCTTGTTGAGGTGCTGATACATTCAAGTCTAATGTCATGTTATCCTATTGAAGCACTGACCCTGAGCTGTTCAGAAGGCTCAGTCATCAGTGTAGCCATCATGATTTGGGGTGATAGAGGCTGGCAAGATGCTTTTTTCTTGTTGAATGCTCAGAAAAATTGAGTTCAAACTGGCTGTAAATATTGCCGACAAGCACATAGGAACTGTTTGTGGAGAGAAAGGTGGACAGGAAGGTTGGCACCGACCTGGCAACAGGAGCAGCTAGCCCATGTGATAGAGGACGTCCTATAAGCTAATGTCTCACAAAGTGATGCCCAGTCTGTGCACTCAGTCCCCAGAGGAGGCATGTTAGGAAAGCAGAAATACAGTGGGTCAAAAAGAACCCAAATGAACAAAGTAGCATTGAAAACTCTCTTATAATAAACTCACATGACTTGAATGAGTTCGGCAGAAATAGCAGCTGAGCAATTCCAAGCTCACCCCAAGGAGCTAGTTGCTTGGAAATGTCCCTGTTTTACTGTTGACTTTGTTTGCAATCAGGATGTCAATGCTAATGTCCTGTTAACCAGAGGGATGCTACATGGAGGATCCCACCACTAGAGAAGAACTAAGCCTGCAGTCTGCAGACAGTTCTTTCTTTTGCTCAAATGGGGTGAATTCTGGAAGGTTATCTAGTCCTGAGCTGAGCATTTGGTAGAGGAAGAAGGCGAGTTGCATTGCAGCTGACAAAGATTGTTCTCCAGTGTGTTTTTATTTTATTTTTTTAAAGATAGAGTCTTGCTTTGGTCCAGGCTGACCTGGAATTCACTATGTAATAGTCCCAGGGTGGCCTTGAACACACGGAAATCCTCCTACCTCTGCCTTCCAAGTGCTGGGATTAAAGACATGTGCCACCACACTCAGCTGGTTCTGGTTTTTAAACTCCAAGGAGTGGGGCAGGGAGATGGCAGAGTGGATAAAGTGATGCTGCATCAACAGGAAACCTGAGTTTGGATCCCCAGAACCATGTAAAAGCTAGGTGTGGTGTCAGGCCCACCTGGGAGGCAAAGATATGGAATCATTGGGGCTTGCTGGCTAGCTAGTCCAGCCAGCTCAATTGATGAGTTATAGGCTCTGTTGGGAGACAATAAAAGATGGAGATTGAATTAGATACTCAACATTGACCTCTGGCTTCCACACACATAGACACTTGTGCACATGGAAAAAAAAAAGTCAATGAGACCTAGGTTTTTGTTCAAATGTATATATTGTGTTCTTGCTATGTGGCAGGACCATTTGTAGACACTCAGCTCTTTATTTGCCAAGAGGTGTTCTATTTTGGGCAGTGTTGATAGAACCCACCTGTTTCAGTCAGATTCATATTGCTGGTAGAAATCACCCAACCAAGAGCAGCTTCTGGGAAAAAGAGATTTATTTTGGCTTACAGGCTTGAGGGGAAGCTCCACGATGGCAGGGGAAAATGATGGCATGAGCAGAGGGTGGACATAACCCCTGGCCAACATAAGGTGGACAATAGCAACAGGAAAGTGTGCCAAACACTGGCATGGGGAAACTGGCTTTAACACCCATAAGCCTGCCCCCAACAATACCCTGCCTCCAGGAGGCATTAATTCCCAAATATCCATTAGCTGGGAACCTAGCATTCAGAACACCTAAGTTTATGGGGGACACCTGAATCAAACCACCATACCACCTCATTGAGCACTTGTTACAGAAGTGATCCAGTACAGAGCACATCCTTGTACCTGGCCAGCTAGAGATAAGGAGTGTTATAGTTTCTAAATAAAATGATGAAATATAAAAGTCTCAGTTCTTCCTGTGCATTTAGCAAAATATTACTGAGCCTCACAATGGAAGAAAATTCTGATGCAACATGGGTAAGCCTTGAGGACATTTAGCTTACAGATACAAGCTAGGACAGGAAGATAGATACTGTAATATTATAATATAGTTCCATCAAATGTGGAACACTGAGAAAGAAGTCAGCAGTATGAGATAGGAAGCAGGATGGAATGCCATGAGTGAGGGAGGAGAGGAAGGAGCTATCGTTTCATGGGATGGTCTTCCAGTCTTCAAGATGAAGAGTGTAGAGATGAGTCATGAGAACAGCTGTACTGTTCTATGAATATATTGGATAATAGTGACCTGTCACTTGACACAACATTGAGTGGTAAGTTTTACATAAGGGGTTCTTTGTTAAAATTAGAAATAAATCATATACACTAACACTTAAGCTGTTAGTAAATATCTACCGTACTTTGTGAAACAGTGCTTTAAAGTTTTATTTTGGCAGCGAGCAAGATAAGGGTTTTCCAGTGATAAATTACACCTAACTAGAGGGTCAGTCAGGATAACAGTGAATTCAACCCTTGCCCTGACTTCAGTCATGCTGCAATGTGTGTACATACTTTAAACAGCCACATCTGCTACAAGATAGGCTTGATAAATCTCTAGTTTGTATATGACCTGCATCCTCTGGAGATTTGACAAGAGATGGATGCTTGCTATGTAGCTAGGCAGCATTGCCAATGATGTCTGTAATTCCAGCACGCAAAGTGAGATAGGACTGAAGGAAGTCTAGTGGGGACAGCATGCCCTGAGAACCTGATAGTGGGGACATCCCTGCAGCACCTTGAGATGCTGACCTGTACCAGTAGATAGTGGCCCTTCTGTTTTTCCAGCTGCCTTGTACCTGCTCTGTGTGGGCATGACCTACACCACAGCTGTCCCCTGAATAGATGAGGCTGTGGTTCCTGCTCTACATCAGTGTGTGGTCCTTGGAGCCAGTGAACCCCAGACAAGTACTTCTGGGCACTGTAATGGGATAAAACCTCAGTGCAGTAATTACAGGACAAGGTTGCAGGTATCAGAGCCTCAGACCTAGAAATGGCCAGACATCCACCAGTTCAGTGACATACAGAGAAGCATACCCAAGCCTTGGGGAGCCCAACTCAGGGTCAGAACCAAGGGGAATGGAAACCAGGGATAAAGCAAAACTGCTGGACCTGAGGCAGGGCTTCCACATATCAGCAGACACAGTGGCCAGCTCAAGGAAAGTCACCTCCTACCTGAAATCCTGACATGAGGGATCCCCAGCATGAACCAGCATAAGAAGAGCATGGCTGTCTGGAGGGAGCATCCCAGCATCACAGGGACAGCCAAGGCCAGCACTGCAGAGTGGGGCAGCTTTCTGTCTGAAAATGAAACAAAAAACGATCACTACAGACAGTGAGAGCAGCATAGCCATCAAGCACTTTGTCTACTGAGGACTCATGCAAAAAGGCAGAGATGGACATCACAGCCATCAAACATAAAGTGAGGTGATGGGGAAAAGGCAGAAGTGGATCAGGAATGGACCAAGGAAGCTGGGGGTTTAACAAACAGGGTGCTGAGGCTTGAATTCAGGATACTTCATAGGAAGGGGGTTTCTAGGTTACCCACGAGAATATATCTGAGAAACACAGGGAAGTGAAATTTGTGGGTCAAAACTAAGAAAGAAGGAGGAAAGTGAAGATTCCAACAGGTGGTAGGAAATCTAGAATGAGAGGAAGAGAGGGAAGTAGGCTCTGGGGAGGGACAAGATATCCTCCTATGGCTGAATGAAAGGGCCATAGAGAAATCCAGCAAGGGGCTGGAGAGATGGCTTAGCGGTTAAGCGCTTGCCTGTGAAGCCTAAGGACCCCGGTTCGAGGCTCAACTCCCCAGGACCCACGTTAGCCAGATGCACAAGGGGGGCGCACGCATCTGGAGTTCGTTTACAGTGGCTGGAAGCCCTGGCGCGCCCATTCTCTCTCTCTCTCTCTCTCTCTCTCTCTCTCTCTCTCTCTCTCTCTCTGCCTCCTTCTCTCTCTGTCTGTCACTCTCAAATAAATAAATCAAAATAAACAAAAAAAAATTAAAAAAAAAAAAGAAAAATCCAGCAAGAATCCATGAACATTTGATCAAAGACATTTGTGATATAGAGAATCCTAGGTGGACAGGCAGGAACCCACAAAAGACCAGGGCAGGCTGACCACAGGTTCTCCTTCTCAGTGATGGTTGCTAAGACGGCAGATGACAGCTGAGGGGAAAATGAACTCCCTTACTAACAGTTCACATTTGCAGAGAAAGGCAGTTATAGTAGAAAAGTACAGCCACAGGCTTACAGAAAATGAACAATATGCCATAAGTCATACTGTTTAAAATTAAAATAAAAATTTGAATGCTCACTTGAATAACTGAAAGTGACTTCAGGAGGTAAAGGTGTTGAGATCCTTTCCATTTCAACACAAATGTTACTACAGAAAAAAAAATATATCAAAAAGATAATAAATATAACATAAAAAAATTGCACATCCAGTGAGGAATGAAGCAACATGCTCTTTAAAACACCATGCTACAGATTCTGTAAAATAAGATGAAAGTAATATTTGGACAATTGCAGAACTGTGTTTTCTCAGAAGCAAATAGCAGACAAAAAAATTGGGGAGGGTACAGAGAATTTCAACAACAGAATGACAAACATAATTTGATAAGTATATATCAACAAGTATAGAACAAGTATTCTTTAAGCTGTTTACAGAAACAAGACAGAGAAACCCCATGTGATATGTTAGAATGAGAAATTCCTTGTCAGAGCTGAGTTCATGGTTCCTTCTTGATAGAATTAAGGTTAGAAGTTATTTGGCGGTTAGTTACTAGTTGTTAAAGTCCCCAGTGAGAGTTTATTTGGTAGTATGTGATGAGTGAATTCTTTGGGGGGGGGGGTATTTCTGACTGGTAGAGCCCTGATCGTTGCTCAGTTGTTAGTTCCCAGTTGGTAGATTTTAGTTGATTATCCCCAGTTGGTAGAGCCCTGGTCACTGGTTAGTTGTCAGTTTCTGGTTGGTAGAAGTCTGATTAGAAGCTAGCTGAAGGTTTCTGTTGGTGAAGCTTGCTTTCACTCCCTCCACTGAGCTTCATTTGCATAGTAGAAACTTCATGCATTGGGACCATACCAGCTCAATGGTACCCCTGTTATATTTTCTATACTGCAATCTCCATCATCCATCATGAATACATGAGTTCAAGTACATCTCACTCATATGTGTGGTTCAGGACCAAACCCAGTCCTGGAGACATAGGAAACAGTGGATGAACATTCAGTGGTGGAACCCTGGATTCATTTTCTGATGTCATATGGATTGGAAATTATGCCTTGATGTGGAATGCATCGCTTTTGTGAAATTTTCCGGCAAACAACTTACTGAAGACTCATTTCTAAGGGCAATCTTCTGCAGCCACCAAGATGATGCAGCTACTTCATGAAACAGGGGAGTAGCTTTGTGTATCGAGTCAGTATTGTGGCATGACAGGAAGGTGGCAGGTGTCCCAGCATTTCTCCCCTAGAAAGCTCCTTCTCCAAGTCTCATGTCTGGGTGTCTGTGTCCATGATGAGGTATATTCAGTGAATGTTCCCTCACACGCTCCTGCCTAGGTTGAGGAGCCCCAGCCTGTGTCCTTTAAGAGATGATTCAAGCCTTGTGCATCCTATCTGCTGGGGCTCTGACCATGGAGTCAAGCTGCATACTGAGAACTCTTTACAATGGTTGCACTTGGCCTTCTCTTTAATTTCGAAACATTTAGCAGAAAACCTTGTACCACAGAATGAAAACAGACGGGGGAGAATGAGTGCATACACAAAAATGTAATTCATTTTTAATGAGAACAGTTATGTTACGGTGGGTAAAATAAACCATGCAATAGAATTTTGCCCTTTGGGTAATGTTATGGCTCATTAATGGGTTTCGGTGCTCACTTTGAAAATGACATTCTTGGCAAAAAGATTTTAATCCCTATATGTTATCAATGATCTGTGAGTCCTTTGGTTGGATTTTAATTTAGATTCTAAATAAGCTTTTGAAATCATCCTTGCTGAAAATAAGAAGGAAATAATAATACAGGCTAAATATTCAGAGGCTCATTACTTCCAATAGAGGGGTTACCTAGACACATTCATGTTGTGTGTGTTTCCTCAAATACAAGAAGAACAAGTATCTTTTCTCTAAGGTCACTTTGGGAAGATATCTGAAGCTGAGGGCTATAGGTGGTAGATGGGATGATAGATGTTCAGGAACCTGCATCCAAATGTCCTGTAGCATTGGCATCTCCAGCAGACCCATTTCCTCTGGGCAGCAACTCTGTTTAAAACGAAGAGCAGAGCATGACTTTGACAGGGGAAACCTCTCTCCAAGATGGAGAAAAGGTTGTGCTCTGTCTCATCCAGTCTGCTGAACAATGTCCATAAGGATCAGTGGAAGTATATTTTTCCATTGTTAAGCTTTGTTTTTGCTCAGATATAGCTTTAAATTCCAGGATCCCACAACAATAGCAACAACAGTAATAATGGTTATTAACAGGCTCTTTGCTGGTCATTAAAATGAAAGACAACATGGACACATGCAACCAAGCCAGGAACAGCTGTGTCTTAACCGTTAGACCCAAGAAGTAATGAGCAGATGGTGAGAGACCTGCTTTTGAATCCTGGCCCTACAATTTTCTGTCTTTGGGACTTTGCACAAGACAATGTCTTTGCTACTGCCTTGGGTGTTCACGTGGAATGAGGACAGCATACCTGCCCTCTTAGGGTGAGGAGCAAAGGAAATATTTGGGCAAAAAAAAAAAAATGGATCTGTGAACTGTAAGATGCTGAGTCAAAGTAGCTACTATCATTACCAGTGCTTCAGAATAAAAACTCTTGCTATTCAAGTGTAAATTGCCAAAATAAAATGTCTTTCATACATATTATCTGCCATTCATAAAAATTACATCCTGTGCCTCATACATGACAAGGATCATTGTGTTCAAGCCTTGATTGATTCAATTTCTTTAATATGATTATTATTATTATTATTATTATTTTGTTTTTTCAAAGAAGGGTCTCACTCTAGCCCAGACTGACCTAAAATTCACTATGTAGTCTCAGGGTAGCCTTGAACTCATGGCAATCCTCCTGCCTCTGTCTCCCAAGTGCCTGGATTAAAGGTGTGCACCATCACTCCTGGCCCAATTTCTTTATTATTTTTAAAGGCTAAAATTCTCATTAAATTTAATGTTTTAGTAATAAACTCAGGTTTTATTTCCCCATTGACTGTGCTCACTGACTGCTTGGCTGATAGATATGAACTACCCATGGTGTCCACACTCTGTCCCACTACTTGGCAGCAGGTTTTATCTGTGAAGGAACAGCCCCACACAACATAGTGGTAGGGCACCAGGAAGAGAAGCAAGGTACTGCCCCCATGGTGAACCTCAGACCCTCCACATGCAGGCTCTTTCCAAGGCAAATAAGAGGATCTTCATCATCTGTTGGTGGCTCATTGCCTGTTCATGGTCCTCTGGTTTACTGGCATGTTGACCACATGACTTTGGTACCTCCTGTGTGGACTCCAGTCAGAAGATAGGCCAAATATTGGCTCCTCTATGGTGTTGGTCACCTTCCTCAACCTTCCTTTCTTCATCTGGTGTCTCCATCAATAAAATGCAGGTATTGTATCAATTTCTCAGGATTTGTATCAATTTCTCAGGAGCTTTGATACATCCTTGGTCACAGAGCCTCCTGATAGACAGGTCACCATGAAGTAGGTGATGGCAGGACTCAGACCCAGAAATCTAATCACATTATGAAGTTCCCATGCACATTCTCATGTTGGACACAGGTGTTTCTAAGCCTCCCATTCTCTCTTGGCATAGACAGTTTGTAAAGACCAGCTGTGAGATGAAGACAGTAGTACTTACACAGACTTCATGGATTTGTTTTGCTTTCTACACCAAAGCAGCTGCCAAATTTAGTCTGAGAAATGCCCTCTGCATTCATGAGCTGTGACAAGTCTCAGAAAATAAGCAGGCAGGCTGCTCACCACTAAACCCAAGGGTTAGAGTCCAAGGATTAGCCCAGTTGGGAGATGGTTCTTGTCTAAACATTTATTTTTCATTGTCCCATCAAGATCTGTGAAACATATTTTCCTAAAATGACTGTCTTGGGAACAAAAGAGATGGGAGGAAAGTGAAAGATGTTGAAATTATGAAACCTTTTTTTTAATTTTTCTAAATGCAGGACCATTTTCTTTGTTCATAATAAAAACACATTTGAAATTCTCATATTGAAAACATTTGCAGCACAATGTTTGTCTCTTATCTGTCATATTGCAAAGCACATGAAACTACCCTGTGGGCAGTTCAGAGGGAGTGGGCTGGCCCTATTCACTTCTGGGCTGTGGGTCATTTGAGTCATGAGGGTGAATTAGTCATGCTGGAAGCATGAAGCAGCAAGTACAGGAGTACAAGGATGGCTGGAAGATTCCCACATACACTGACATAGTCCAAGGAGATGGGACAGCTCCCAAGTACATGGACCCACACAATGCAGCCAAGTTTTAATCCACCGACTTCCAACACCATGCACTGAGATCTTCATAGCCAGGTCAGAGGGAATCCCACTGCAATCCCCCTTCTCTCTCTGTCCCACAAAATCTTCTAGGCTTAGTTCTGCACTCTCAAGAAATTAACTCCCATAGCCACATTGCTTATATTTTTGGCCATAGAGTCCATCTGTATTAGTTACTTTACTCTTTACTATGACCAAGTAAATTATAAGAAGTAGTTTAAGGAAGGAAAAGGTTTATTTAAGATTACATTTCCAAGGGATACCTACATTTCATCATTGTGGGAAAGACATACAGCAGGATCAAAAAGCCATCTGATAGCTGTAGATTTGTATCTACAATCAGGAATCAGAGAGTGAGTAGGAAGTTGGACCAGGCCATAAAACCTCAAAGCCCACCTCCAGCAACCCACTTCCTCCAACAAGGGTTTACCTCCTAAACATTCTACAACCTTACCAAATATTTAGCATCACCACCTGGGGCCAAGAATTCGAACACATGAACCTATGGAGGGCATTTCACATTCAAACCACAATACCATCCAAAGGTTCTCTTTAAATCTCTGTGAAGACTCTTGTGCTAGTCCTACTACCATTGTTGGTGAAACACGGTTAGTCTCAGACAGCACACGACTCAGGTGGAGAGTAAATTTCTGTCTCTGGCTTCTCTGGGGCCTCACTGTACTGATAGACAGAGCCAATCACTTGGACAGCATGTGTGGTGGTTTCAATCAAATGTTACCCATAAACTTATGTGTTCTGAATGCTTGATACCCAGCTGATAGCAATTGTGGTAGTGGAGCCTTGCTGGAGGAGGTGTGTTGTTGATGGTGGGCTTTGGGGTGTTATAGCCAACTCCCTATTGCCAGAGCTCAGCTCATTCTCCTCTTCTGTTTTCACCACTGTGGCAGAGGTGATGAATAGCCTCTACTCATGCCATATTTCCCCCTACCATCATGGAGCTTTTATGCAATACTGTAAGCCAAGATAAACCCCTCTTTTCCCCCACAATTTGCTTCTGGTCAGATGTCTTACATAGCAAAGAGAAGGTAACCATAACATCATGTTTCAGACAGAACTCTATAGAAGGACTGCTTATTGAGCACATACTTCTGATTTGGAGAAGAGTGGTTGACAGGGTCAGTCAATTGCACTTGCTTCCCTGGGATCCGCCAAAATGGACCATGGACTCAGGGTAGAGAATCTACAGAGCACCAGTCCAGATCCAAGGCAATGAAAGCTGCCAGTGGGAACAATTTTAGAGTTATTTCTGAGTCCACAGACACATATTCAATAAACCCTAAGAACAGATAGGTGCCTATAATTGTGCTAGATACTAAAATAAATGAGTAGGACAACCAAGGTTGTTTATACTGTGGGAATGAAGACACTGCAAACAGAGAATGGAGCAAACAATGCCTAGAGAAGTCCAGGTTTTTATCATGTTCCACAGATGCCTATGTGTTTGCTGCTTCTTACCATACAAATGTAAGCTAGCACTGCCTCCAGGCCCCTGGGACCCCTAGACTCTCAGAAGCAGAGGGGATAATACCTCTCAGAAAAATCACAAGCCCTGCGCCTGTTTGTAAACATAACTGGAGAAAAGAAAATATAAATGGGAACCTTTTCAAGTCCCATCATTTCCTCCACATCAATGTTCTTGCAAATAGTGCAAGAAACAGCAACTAACTGTGTCTGCACCCAAGGCATCAGGCGAAGTATGGGAGAGCTGGCTGGGCTGTTTGTTAAATAATAACTGCCTAGTGCTCAGCTATGAACCCTTCTTGGCCAAGTTAGCTCTTTCTCTTTATGCACAGAGGGCCCTAGAGTTAGGGATGGCCAAGAAGCTGTGTGAAGAACACCCATAATCAGACTGTGAGTTTTTCATCTGCTCAGCCCATCTATCTCTCTTCTGTGACAGGAACTCTTATCCCTTTTCTACACCCAACCCAGAGGCCTCAAAACACTGCCCAAGAGAAAGTGACAGCCACTCTGTAAACATGGTATATGTGTGCTGTGTTTTTCCCCTTCACCTCCCTCTTATCCTCCTCCACCCTTTCCCCCTTTCCTACCTTATCAGTATGGGCAGATAGATTCCAACACCAGGAATTTATATCCTAGTAATATTAATTATTGATATCATGAATCTTCATGGACACATACAAAATATTTTCTTTTCCTAAAACTAATGTTGTCAGCTCTGGAACAGCCAAACTAAATCCAATGTCCTGAATACTGGGGGGTGCTAGGATATTTCTGACATGGAGCCCCAGGCCTTCATGCCTTTTGACCCTGTGCTGGGCTTCTATCTTATAGTAAACAAGGACCACTTGATGTCAGGATATTGGAGTTTAAATTTAAACCCCATATTTTCCACATTAACTATATGGCTTAAACAAGTTCTGTGGACTGTGGTAAAGTGAGGAGAACTCCCTATAAACATACAAATACCAGGAAGTGTCAACACTACTCTGTGTGTGTGTGTGTGTGTGCTATATGTATGTCACAGTGTGAGTGTAGAAGTCAAAGGACAACCTCAGTGTCAGTCCTCACCTTATGCCTTGTTTGAGACAGGGTCTCTCTTATTTCGCCACTGTGAATGCCAGACTAGCTAGCTGGCCTGCAATGCTTCAGCATTCTCCTGACTTTATCTTCCATTTCTATGGGCATGTTGGAATTCCAGATGCATGCACTACTTGCATCCAGCTTTACTTGGATTCTGGGGAATCCAAATTCTGGTCATCAAGCTTGTGCACCAAGCATTTTTAACCTCTGAGCCATCTCTCAAGCCCCAACTCCTACCACTGATTATGATGCAAGCAGAATTCCCACTGCCTTAGAGCATGAGGCCCAATTTTAAGTGAATCATTGTATTTCCAAAGTTCTGGGAAGCTTCTTAAATAGACCTATCAGATCAGAACTCCTTCGATCTCAGTCTGACATAGCAGAACACAGGGGTCCCACCTCGGAGGCTGGGGGTGGGCTCAGTTCCCTTTGTAGCTCCTGACAGTGTCAAGAAAGATTACATTACCAAATAAACTTGTGCTGTAAGTAAGTACCCAGTTTATACATTAATAATGAATATTGTTAAGGAAAGAGTAATTGCTTTGTACAGATGATTTGTCAAATTGTAAGCTGTTTCCACTTCTGAATCCAATACTCTGCTGGCGTGGCCACAGCTTCTGTCTTCCATCACCCTGTACACTGTGTGCAGAACATCAGAACAAGGAGTTGGGTCCACTGGAGGGCATGAGGAGGATGCATAGAGAGAAGACAAGAGCACCAGGCCCAGTGTCTTATGGAACATATATGAGGTAGCATCATGTTTTAGACATCACACCTTTACCCTTCTCTTTCCCTCTGATGTTCTTGCTTCAATGCATAAGGAAGAGGATGGCCTTTTAACATACAGGAACAGCTGCTGCCTTCTGTCTCCCTTCACTAGATTCACTATCCAAATCAGGGGCTGTTTAATGGGTTGCTAAGGAGTTTTCTAAAGAACGAAATCATTCATCAAACTTAACAATAACAAAACCAAAAAAGCTGCAGCTTGATAAGAAAATCATCATATATACAGAAGTGGTGACTCACATAGCTTTTGACTAAGAAAATTTTATTTTTAAAAAGAATGCTATGTCTAAAATATTCTAGGGAAACTAGCTATGAAGGAGGAAATAAGAAATATTTTGTAGAGGAGTGCAAAAACAGGACAATCCTGCCCCAAGATTTTTTTTAGGCTAATTGTATGAACGCTCACAGCATCAGTTCCTTCAGTAACTCGCTTCCTCATGCATGGACCACAGTGACAATGGAATTCTTCTGATGGGACGCACAGCACTCTGTAAAGACTCAGTGCTAGTTGCCATGGGAACCATATACCCAGGCAGAATCCAGTTAGATTTGAATGGGGTCTAATACCAACATCCTGATTTTAATGGCCTCCCTTGCACTGTTTATTAGAAATAACACCCTTCTCACAATTGTTAAACACCAACACGAAAATAGGAACTTTTGCTAAAATATGGTTGTCTATTTAAAATAGCTTTCAGTTATAAAGATATAATAGCTTGAGGTTAGATTTAATGAATACAAAAGGCAGAAATTGGGCATTAGAGGCCGAGCTAGTCTTAAAAGTTAGCGACTCTGTCTTCTGTAATGATTTCCTAACCCTCAGTGGAATATTATTGGGTATTAATAAATAAATGGAAAAGTCCTGGGGCTACAGAGGGGGTTTGGTGTCCCACATGGAAGCAGTATATGTGAGTGGTGGAAGGGACAGGCCTCTCATATAAATTCAGAAGATGGCAGCTTGGAACTGTCCAAGTGAACTGGCTTCCTAGTTCCTAAGTACTTCCTGTGTGCATGTGGACACTGACTGGCTATCCTCCAGTCTCATGTCCACCTCCTCACTGTAGCCTGAGCTGGCTGGCACAATGGTCAGCTATCTCTCAAAGTCACACAGGTATTACATCAGTCACTGAGAGCTGAGACTCAAATATACAGCTGAGTCCAAAGCTGTTCTGTTTTCAAACCTACTTTATGATGGATGGAATTTCTGTCAGAACCACAGCTGAGGAGTGACCAACCTAGAAACTATTGTTTATCCTAAGGCTATAAGCAGACAGTAGGCTTCATAGGAGTGGCTCTGTGTTGGCTTCCCTCACCCTAACACACTACCACAAAACTGCAGCAGCTGCTTACAAGAGGAAAGAGTTATCTTGTGAGTTAATTGTGTCAACTAGGAGTCTTCTAGGAGATTAGAGAAGCACACCCCTAGGTGTATCTGTGAAGGCCTTTCCCAAGAGCTGTACACCATGATTACTGTGGCCTAATTAATGGCTTTAACCCATCCATGGATTCATAACTTGAGTAGACTATTGGGAGATGGTGAACTGTGGAAGCTACCATCTAGTTGGTTGGAGGAAGTAGGTCATAAGGGTATGCTCATGGGGTTATACCTTGCCCTGGCCCCTTCCCTGTTGCCCCTCTGCTTCCTGATGGACGTACAGGAAAGTGAACAGCTCTGCTCTGCCATGCCATCCCTGCCATGATAACTGTGATACCTCTGAAATCATGAGTCAAAATAAATTATTCCTCCTTAAATTGTTTCTGCCAGGCATTTGGTCACAGGGGTGAGATGAGAAACTAACATGCCTGGCTTACAAATTTGGAGGTTTAGCTATGGACAGTTGGCACCATAGCAATAGGCCTGTGGGGAGGTAGCACATCAGTGTGGGAGTGCACCATGGAGCAAAACCACTTACCTCATGGTCAGGAAGTATAAGAGGTAGAGGAAGAGACCAGCACTTATAATCTCCTTCAAGGGTATACCCAGTGACCCCAAGACTTCCTACTAGGCTGTGTCTATTAAAGATCCCAACTATCTCTCAATGGGACTAATAACACTAGGTCTTCGGGAGACCCTCTTGGATCCACACTATCTCCTGGTATCTTTTCACATTTGTCCACACAGAAGTTACTCACACCACAAAGGTACAGGGTCCTACTAGCAGCTGAGTAAGTGTCTATAGGTTAGATATTAGTTATCTGTCAGTCTCTGCTGAGGAATGTCCCTTTTATCTTTTTGTAGATGAGGAATTCATGAAAATATCTAATACTATTTCAAGCATAAATCTTTGATAACAGTTCACATAATTACTTATTTTAGACTATTGCTTCTGCAGCAAGTTTGGAGGGCAAGCTTCCTGAGTATCTTTTATGCAAATGAATAAAAGCACCTGAGACTACATTAAACCCTCCCAGTTCTGTGACGTGTTTCTAACCAGACAGCTGGCACTTATTAAAAAGGTGGAATAAACTCCGGGGTTACAGTTTAAGACTGCAAAATCCCCTGAAAGGAAAAGTCTGTACAGGAATGCAGCCTCAGAACAACTTTGAGGAAGGTGTGTTTAAATGAAGAGATGTATTAATAAAACTGATATGCTGTGTTTATTCTGTGTTAATCTCTTCATTAAAATGCATCCTGAGTTTTCATAAATTCTGGAAGATTTAATTATGTATGCACTATTTATCATTGTATTTAAAATTTGCATAGAATAACATTAGTTAAGCTGATGCTTATTAAATAATAGAAATGTCTTCAAGCCTCCGCTTTTTATAAATGTCACTATTTCAAAAGTTTGTTAACTTAAGGGCCCACTTAGAATAAAAGTCATATTCAGAGTCACTGTTCTGGCTTTTTCACCAAGTTGGGAACTCGTAGCAACAATAGGGCCAGTTTCCATGGCAATCATCTGTGTGTCAAACAAGAGAGCTCTTAGACCAGGGCCATAGAGCAGACACCTGACCTATCCTAAGAGAAAATTTAGCGTGTAGATCCACCTGCTTCTGCCTGGCTCTGCCCTTGGGTCTGTGTTTTCCTGCATCTAACTGTGCATGTCAGGTAGGTATGCCCAAGTACTTTCCCAGAAATAGGGATTTAAAAAATTGTTTGCTTGTGGGAATTATAGTTGTGAATTAAAATCAACATCCTTTATCACTCACTGAACACTAATGTGTTTGGCTTTTCAAGACAACCATTAATTATATGGTCATTTTAATACTGTTAATACATGGGTAGCTCTAGTGTGTGTTAAAAAATGTTTTTCCTATGGCAGAAGTTATTCCTAAGTATTACAGAAAGCTTAGAAAACATGGATGAACATGAAAAGACATCAAAATAGAATCTCACCACCCAAAGATACAGCTAACATTTCATGCTGATATTTCTGACCCACCCTCCCTCCCACACATATATTTATAGTTTCACATTGTTCCTTACTTCTACTATTACCACTTAATGTTTTATGACTATTTTTCATGTCACTGAATCTTTTTTTTTTTTTTTTTTTGCAACATGAAGTTAGCATGGCTAAAATGTTCAGGGTCAGGTTACGTGGAAATGTTACTAATAAAAAGCAAAACATTTACCTTGATTTTTAAAAATTCTTCATTTTAGCTCCAAAACAAAACAGCTAGTGCTGTGACTTGGGCTTCATGAATGGCATGCTTCTGACATTTCTCTGAGTTTCAAACATTCACAATCATCTGCCTACAGTGAATTTATAGATGGAGAAGAAGAAACAGGATTGTCTGGGCCTTCCTCTGCCCTGGTCCATTGTGATTTCCAGGGTTCAGAGTCTGCAATGGTGGGGCTGACCTTAAGTGGGCTCACTAAACAGAGCCCACATAAACGGATTCTTTGTGATGCTAAAGGTTTTATTCATTTTGGGATGTGAATCTGTATATGTTTGTGTATGTTTGTGGGGGTAGGGTGGGTGCACATGTGTGTGTGAGTACATGTCTTTGTGGTTTCATGTGGAGACCAGATGACAACCTTGGGTGGCATCGTGTGTGTGTGTGTGTGTGTGTGTGTGCGTGTGTAAGAGAGAGAAAGAGAGGGAGAGAGAGCAAGACCCTGAGTTTAATTAGGGTTGCCTGCACAAGCACGGGTGGGGGATTATTTACCAGAGCATGTACAACTTATCAGCATCTGCACCACTGAAGAAAATTCTCCCTACCCCGAGAAACCATTAACTGCCAATAAATCCTCAGGGAGGAATGGGGGCCTCATGCCCTCCTCCACCATTCATAATGAAATGTTGATGGGTCTAATTTTGTGCAGGTAACAACAGCTGTTGTGATGTCATGGATGCTATGGCCATGTCATATCTGGCAGATAGTATTCCACAACACTCCTCTCCATCCTCTGGCTCTTTCGTTCTTTCTGCATCCTCTTCTTCAGTGTTCCCTGAGCCTT
Organism: Dipus sagitta; assembly: GCA_036346955.1. NCBI lineage: Eukaryota > Metazoa > Chordata > Mammalia > Rodentia > Dipodidae > Dipus > Dipus sagitta. The sequence continues at coordinate 39,931,991 of CM070783.1, forward strand.
GGAGGCTATTATATAGATGTCTCATTTAGTACTGAGCACTGGGCAGTCACTTCTCTTGGCACTTAGATGAGTTTTGAGTCTTCTCAGTAGTCACTGGCAAGATAAGTACCTTACTGACTGAGCCATCTCCCAAGCCATAAAGGTTTTAACTATTAACAATACTGCCAGATGCTCACATTGTTATATAAAGTGGAATTATGCATTTTCTTTCCTGGAGATTAGTATCTTAAATAATTCCATATTTAATACCATCTTTGGTTTTGTTTTGTTTGAACTCTTTCATCTGACACTGTATGGTAGTTCTTTGCATGTCTTATGAAAGAGAGGAGAGAAAATGAAAGACAGAGGAGAAAGAAAGAGAGCAAGAAAGGAGAGAGAGAAAGAGAACATGCTCAAGTAAGTCCTTGAAAACACTTCTGTCTCCCTGGGGGCCCACCTCCACCCTTTCTCCATCTCCTCTCTTTCATGTGCCCCTGCTTCTCAGGCTAGTGACCTGTAATATTGGTTACACTAGCACCCTCGCCATTTTCTCTTCCTCACATTGCTGGTCCTGTTTGTCTATGTTCTCACAGTTACATGGTCACCTTCCAGCCAATAGGCACTCCCATACCCAGATAAATGCTCTGGGCCAAAGAGTGTGACTAAGTGAACACAGCAGTCCTGGTGCCTATCTGAAAACCTTGGTTCTTCCCTGGATGTTCTCTTGCGATCTCACTTCATGTGCAGATTTTGCTTTGCTAACTTTCCATCCTGCAAACCCAGCACACTGAGCTGATGTCTGATGTGGCCTTGGAGGACAGCATGGTGAGACACTAAATCTCAACTGTCTGGCTCATAGCAGTTCTGTTAGCCATTTCCAGTATCCACTAAACTCCAACATCAGGTCCTGCTGAGTGTTCAGGGAGCCAGGTGTCCTTCAGAGGCTTATGCCCACTTAGGAGACAGATACACAGCCTGACAAGCCATAGAAAATGTCACACATCTCAGCATAGATGAAGTGACTATGCAGCACAGCTTTCCAGGACATATTAGGTGCCAGATATCCACATAGTACTTCTTACGTCTCTTTCTGTCACAGTGTCCTCTGTTTGGGAAAGTGACTCTTGTGGTCACCCGATCATGCATGTGGCATGGTCCTCAGGAGAGACCCAGCCCAAGAGTCACCTGCTAGCCAGACCTCAAGTAGGGATTCAGGTGCAGCTGCTCCAATGCGGTCAGAGAGTAACAGAGATAAAGAGCATCATGCAGGAGTAGGGGAGCCAGAAAGAAGAGAAGCCTTCACCAAGGGAACCGGACCTTCCAGGATGACCTGATGGATGAAGCTCCACAAGCTGAGCTGAGCCCTTGTCTTTCAGGAGAAGCAGGCTTGGAAGGCAGCTGTCACAGCACGCATGCACATGGATTTAGGGTGGTCAGTGTGCTCTCATATGTGTGTCTGGTTTTCAGGAGATTTGGTCAGCTATGACTTGGGTCCTGGCCCTGAAACCTTGCATCTCCACAAGTCCATGCTGAAGCTGAGCAGCTAATGTTGAGCAACTCTAATAGGCAAATGGTCTAGCTAGGGGCAGCACTAAACATCTAAGGAGCTTCCAGGAGCTGGGTGTGAGCCTCCAAATTGTTCCCAGATGCTAAGGTGTTAAGGAAAGAGAGCTGTGAATCAAGAGCCCTCTGGAAGCACCTGTCAGGAAGATCAGAGGCAGCGTGTCTGCAGCTGTGCAGCTGACGAGACAACTCTCCTACAAATAAGGCAGGATTGGCCCTTGATCGTCTTTCACTTTAACCAAGGTCACCAGGGACTTCCTTTTGCCTGTCTCACTCACAGTGCCTGCTTTCATTCCCAAACCTCACCCAAAGGCCCTGCACTATAATTTTCAGCCACTGCAGTTCTAAATAATAAATGTGCCAAGTGTTGCAGGATGAGGAAAAGTGACAAAACGAAGCAGTGTGAGGAAGCCAGCTGTCATGGCACTGGGTGGCAGAGGCCTTTTTGTCTGATGTCTGTCTCTTGCCCAAAATCCTGAGAGACAGAAAAGTGCTATTCGGCAGATGCTGAGGAGAGAATCAGAGAGAACTAAGGAAGTGCAAAAGATACTGTGTATTGGAAAAGAGACACTGGTGTAAACAGTGCCTTAATTTTGCTTAAGAAAATATTTGTTTTGTGACTTTTAAGTTAAAGCGATGATTTATAGCTGTATGGTATCTTTCTGTATGTAGAATCTCACTTTAGCTTCAAATTATAAAAAATTAAGAATTAGATTTCTTGGACCTCACAGCCTGGAAATTACCACCGTTACTGTGCAACCCTCCACCTGAGCCTTGTATTGTCTCTGTTGTGCATGTTTAGCCAGTGGGCATGCCTGTTTTCAGGAAGAAATCTTTCTGTCTCCTTGATACCCTGCAGCAAGGGCCAAAGCTCAGTGGACAAGTCCTACCTGGTGTCATACAGATATTGTCATATTCCATGAATTGATTCACCTGGATGGGAGGGAAAGCAGGGACCTCCATTTCATTCATAAAGTGCCTAGAGATCAGGGAATATCTGGTCAAAGTTTCATGTTGGTGAACAGACTATGATTTCAATCCTATTGACCTTACAACCATGCTCTTAGCTTTCATACCATCCATCCTCTTCTCCCCCAACCTTTTATGCCATCCATCTTCTCCTCTCCCAGCACCTCTGTCTTGACAGCTGTAAGTGGTATGTGGAAAGGTGACTGGGAGTGTGAGCTGTAGGTGGAATGCCTATCCACATGGCTGGAGAGAGGCCAGGGCGGCTCGTATTTCTCACTCATGTTTGTGGAGCTGAACTCTCATGTCTGTCTCCCTCCTAGAGGAGGCCTCTCCTGAGGACCATCAAGAACGCTGACTCCCCTTTTTCACATTGAGCTCAGTGTGTGACAGGTCACACGATATGTTTGAGAATGATGCCAGAGGTTGGGGAAATGGTTCCATGGATAAAAAGTTTGCAGCACAACCATGAGGACCCACATTCAGATCCCAGGAATTCACAGAAAAATCCTGGTCTTGGTAGTATGTATCTGTAATCCTAGTACTGGAAGGTGGAGATAGGAAATCCTTAGGGCTTATTGGCTAGCTTTTCTAGATGAATTGGTGAGCTCTAGGTTCAGTGAGAGACCCTGTCTCAAAGAATAAGGTGAAGAGAGACTGAGGAAGACCCCCAAGTTAACTTGGCCTCCACATTCACTGTGCACACACACAGAGAGAAAGAGAGAGAGAGAGAGAGACATACACCACACATGCATTCCCATTTCACATACACAACATATACATTGTAGTGGTTTGAATTAGGTGTTCTTCATAAACTCATGTGTTTTGAACATTTGGTCCCTGGCTGATGGCAATTTGGGAATTGGATCCCTGCTGGAGGAGGTGAGATTAGGGATGTTATAGCCAGCTTCCCTTTTGCCAGCTTTGTGCTCAGTCTCATGCTGTGGTGTTCCACCTACTGTAGCAGAAGTGATATCTAGCCTCTGCTCATACCATCCTTTCCCTTGTCATCATGGAGCCTCCCCTGGAGCCTGTAAGCCATAAGGTGCTTTTAGTCAGGTGCTTTGTGCCAGAGGAGGTAACTAAAACACACACACAAAATAAAATGATGCCACACAGGAGAGGACCTTATTGCCCCCACTTTGCCACAGCCAGCATTCAGGAAGGACATGAAAACATGACAATAAACCTGCCTTGGCTCCAAAGGCAGTTCCCAGAGATGAAACCCATCTGCTCTCTTTCTTTGGTGGCCAGGTATGACTGACAGATCGAATCCAGTATGCTGGGTCCCATATCCTCCCCAGGCCATCCTTTCCACAGTCTTCTGTCATTCCCATATCCCCACCAAACTCATGTGTAGCAACATTCCTTGTAGCACTGTGGCCCTGTGTAAGTAAGACTGTGTCCTTCCTCTCTCATGAGGTCTTGGGAGAACAAGTTGTCAGTCTGAAGAGGGTGAGTACAGGAGGCCTACTACATGACTTGAATAACTCCACTGTCTTCATGAGAGCTAAGATAATGAAAGTCAGGAATATTAATGGTTGAGTATGGTGGATTTAGTAAGTGAAAACCTCACAAAGAAAGGTGCTACAAAGCTATGGGCAGAAGCTAGACAGGGGCTGGGCCAGAAAAAGGAAAATGTACTGAAGTATCCTGAGGTGTTACACAAGTAGAAGCCAGGAGGAGCTGGCCTGTTGATTTCAACTGGGTAGCTTCCTTTCTCCACAGGTGACTCTAGGGTTCTTAAGATCAGAGCAATGTGGGGGAGGAATGGACCATTCCAAGGTGTGACTTAGAAGTAGTTTAGTTTTCTCCTTGTTTTCCGTTCTCTGTGCTTATATAGAGCAGCCATAGCTCAGCAGGGTTCGTTGATGAGTTTACAATGGCCTTCTTATACCTGTCTGCAATTTTGTGAGCTTCACTGTCTTTTATTTAATCTCACAGTAAGTCTTGAGTCCTGTGTTCTTGCTGTCATTTTACAGAGAGAGAACATAAGGCTCACTGAGGTAGGGGACTTTTTACATTAATGACCTTGTCTAATATTTAAATAACTTTGATCCCATCAGTGGAAAACTTCATACATCTACAGTCCCAGCATTTCTCCTGTGCTCATTTGCAGTAGTATCCTGTGGTTGCAAACACATACTTAACAGGACCCACTTTTAAGACGTCCTGATGGGAGGCCTATGCTCCTTTGTGAGGGCCACAGGCCATATGTCCCCCACACAGCTTCTCCGTAGGACATAAAAACAAAAACAAAAACAGGACTCATGTAAACACGGAGAGGGCACTGTGCCGCCTGTGAGAATCATTAGTGACACACAGGGAAGGCAAAGAGAACAAGCTGTCTGTGCTTTGGAAGTGAGGACACTTGTGATAGGTATGGTGCAGGACAATTTTAGAGAGAGGGAGGCCAGGTGGGAGGTCTCAAGTCCCTAGTTCAAGAACTGCAAGAAGTAGAAAATAAAAGACAGATTATTTTGAAGACAAACACTGTGGATTGTGGATGTTTTAGCAAAAGTCTGGGGTGGGGCAGCAAATCCAAGCTCATGAAGTCAGTCAGATCAGGTCTAGATCGCTGTCCTCAAAGGTGGATCCCTACACCAGCAACTTCTGCCCCTTGTGCTCCTTAGGCATGCAGCAACCCCTCATCTGGAAGCTTAGGTAGACACCGATGGTCAAGAACTTCTGTCTTGGTGAGAGGGTAGTGAGCATATTACCAGGGCTGACAGCCTTCACCAACACCATGAGTTGTACAATTCCCTATTGGGACTATATTGCACTTAGGTTAAAAATGCTAAAGAGGCATAAGAAATCTACAGTTTAGGAAGAAGAGGCACTTTGAGTGTTGTGTGAGGTATTAGAAGAATTCATAGGCTGACATGACCCAGGTGTTGGGCAAAGGAAGGTCTTCTATGGGAGATCACTTGTGTTATAGCTGAAGACATTCTGGGAAGCAGGCTGGAAATTGGTCAGTGACCCAGGATATGAAGTCACCATCAGTCATGTATTTTGAACGTTGGACATGGTGGATGTGGGATGACCTCCTCTAGGCAAGCAGGCCATGAGGGTGGAGGAGAAGCTATGGGAGGTCAGAGAAGTCCTGGCCGCAGGAGAGGATGCTTCTCTCTCAGAGTGAGAGGGACTTCTGTGGGTTTCCCACAAATATCTCTAGAGCAGCACAGACAATAATGAAATTTATTTTTTCTAACTAGGTTATTGGCGGGGGTCAATCCAATTCTTTCACACGCAAGTTGCAAAATTGAGTGTGTGCCAGTGTGTTGCTGGGGTTGCTTTCAAAATCATTATGTATTCTGAATGAAACATGCAGAAATTAAATAGATTATTCTTGACTGCAGTCATTTGCAAACTGAATTTGGTGACATCTTACAAAATGTCTCTTGGGTCCTTTGAAAGAAGCAGGCACAATTTAATCTATTCCAGAGACAGCATCCTCCCAGATGAGGGCTCCATCCCAGCTGAGAAACAGTGGAGAAGGCTTCCTTAGAGCTCTAGAAGTTCTGAAACCAGTGCTTTTCTGTGTAATCAGAGCATTTGTGAGGGTCCCGAAGGGGCACAGTGGTGAAAATTAGCTGTCATCAACTACTCTCATTAGAATATGCAATTGCATATTAGCAGAATGTGTTTGGAATAATCACCAGCAGGCATTTCAACATGCTCCAAAACTGTAAGGCATCAAGCAAGAATCAAGAAAGAGAGAGAAAGAACCTCTCATTAGACAGTTCACTTTGATTTTGGTCTCCATAGAGACTGGATATTCAGATATATTGAGATATTTTTGTCTTTGAAATTTTTGCATGTCTTGGAATTTGGACATGTGCTCAGACAAAAAGCCAGATGCGATGTATAGAGTATGAGATGGCGATTAGAGAAGCCAGCGCCAGGCAATGAAACCCTCCCCGAAAGCAGAAGCAGAACTTTGTACTGTTGAATTACAGATTCACAGACTGAATTCTGGAGATGGAAAAATACAGAAACTTCATGAGAATAGATAAGAGGTCTTACCATGCCTTGCAGCAGTGCTTGCATGCACATATGTGTACATGCATGTGTGTGTACATGTGCCTTGTGTCCATGTGACAAGCCGGTAGCATGGGGGCTCAGTCAGTATATCTGGGGTGGTGCCCACATCATGGTCTTAGTTGGGTCCACACCTGACAGTAGTGAACTCTGGCTTTCTACATAAAGTTTTGATTTTTTTTTCTTCCCTATTTTTGGTTCTACTAAGACTTACTTTCCTTCAGTGTATTTGCAAGAAAGGTTAATCTTGCCTTGAAAAAGTAATTCCTGTGGCTGGGAGAATAGCTCAGGTGTTAGGTGGGCTTTCCATACAAGCATCAGAGCCTCATTAAGCATGAGACCTCCCAGGTTTGACTCCCCAATGCTCACATAAACATCTGGGCATGGCCATGCATGCTGTAACCCCGTCATGTAAGGAGTGAAGACCTGAGAATCTCTAGGGCTCATAAATGCTGCAGTTCCGGGTTCAGAGAGAGACTCAGTCTCAGGGAGACCCATGGATGAACAAAAGAGGAGACATCCAATATTCTCCCCTAGGCCTCATGGACTCGATGTTCAGGCCTTAGCCCTGCACATGGTCATTTTGTCTCCCTGCACCCAGAGTATTATGGTCTCAGAACCTCATTCTGAGCATCCCTGACTTCTCCAGATATGGAGGTTGAAAGTCACCTGAGTACGTGATATCCTGAGGTGTAGTAAAGTGTGGTGGCTTCTACCAGCCCCAGTGAATGTTGGCTTGAAGTCCTCAAGTATGGCCCAGGTGAGGTCCCCAGGGTATCTTGTGCTCTCCATGCCTGGTTGCCAGCCCTGCTCAGGAGCTACAAGGCATGAAGTCTTGAGAGATAGAGTCTACCCATTGCACAGTCATCCAGATTGGGGCCACATCCATCCTGGAGGTAGGAGAGGTATTACAGATTCCCAGCCTGATGAATTCCAATGTCCTGGGTTCCAGGCCACCCCTGCCTTTCAAGACTCAAGCTTAATGGATGGAAAGCAGGTATGCACATCTGGACAGAGTGACCCCAAAGGGCTCCTGTCCAGTCCTCTTCAGGGCCTGACTTATGAATGAGAAGAGGAGCCATATGCTGCTGCTGTGCCTCCCAACACACAGAGCTGCTGCCGGCTCCACTGAGTCAGGAAGTATGCTGTCCTTCCATCCTCCCACCCAGAGACGCGGAGACTGTCTGCCTGAGTTGGGTGACTTCTCCTCAGGAAGCAGGCCCCAGAGTCTGTTGCCAGCTAACTTGTAGGTTTTTCTCTAGCAGAATTGTTTTAATGCATGCAACGTGCATGTGTTCATGTGCATGAGTGTGGGCTCATGTACCAGAGAAAAGCCTTGGGTGTTAATCTCCATCTTCCTCTACCTTGTTTGAAGTCAGGCCTTTTGCTGTTAGCAGCTGGCCCACAGTCTTCTGGGGATTCTCCAATTCCCGCTTACCATCTCCTTGTAGATGTGGACTCCAGCAGATATTGATGGATGAATTCCTACCATGTTGCATTTACTTCTGAAGTGACCATCTTGGTGGCTTTTTGAACAAGCTCTTTCACATGAAAGCTGGGCACTGTAGCATTTTGTACACAGAGAGTTTTCTGGTTCCTTTGAATCCAAGCACTCAATACTCTGCCACCACTGAAGGGTGTGTCTTTTAATGACAGCAGTGTGTCAGGGCATGTAGTTTATGCCCATTGGTTGGGAGCTACCATGCTGCAGCCCACAGTGCTCCGTTTAATCATGAATGAAGTCCTGCTGGTCTGGCTAAGAGAAAGCACCACATGGACGCTGTATTAACATGCTTTCAGCAATCCTGGAGCTCTTCTGAATCCACTGTGGTGTCTTTTTATGTTGCTGGCAAGTAGAGGTCTCTGGGGATTAGTGGTTTCAGAAGTGGATAATTTAATAATAAAAACTACTTAAAATTTTTTTTATCAATTATGTATACAGTGTGTATACAGCCATGTTGGTACCATCGTTAGCTTCCTCCCTGTCCTCCCCCGCCAATGCCTGACATGGTAGGTACATACCTATAACCACAGCTCTCAGGAGACTTAAGCAGGAGGGTCAAAAGATTGAGGACAACTAGAGCTATATACCATGGCTCTATTCCAAAATATGGGGGGGGTGGAGTATTAAAAACATCATTCTTTTTTCAGCAAGCTGTCTTTAAGTTAATAATTAAAATTAAAACACTTTTAAAGAAACACAAACTGCATTGATTTAAATGAGGTAGATTATTAATGAATTATCTAGAATTGTTCAGAATATGCTTAATAAATACCAAATGACTGTGTAACTGAACTGAGCTGCAATGGTCCATACATTGACTAGGTCACTGAGGGGAGGAGTCTGCATGAGACAAAAGGATCAGGTTCTGCACTCAGGCCTGGAAGGTCCAGGCTGACCAGCCACAGTGGGTCAGTGGGTTGGTGAATACTGGCCCACAGGCCGCAGTGATCACTTCCTGAGCTTAGCCTCTGCTTAGTCTCTGTCACAACAGATTACAGTCCGGGCAACTTTATTCAAACTGTTCCCCTTTGCTGTCTCTGTGCTCCCAGTAGTTTGATACATGACTTCTATTAGCAAGGACAAGAATTGTTAAGGTATTCTATACTCACGAAGATTATATAGTTTGAATTAGACATTTTTGTGAGTTTTTTACCCACCCCATTTTATTTGTTTTGCTTATTTACATTTTTAATGAGATCTGAATTCAACGGTTATTCTCAAGTAGTCATCATATCCATAAACATGTTCCCTGGTTGGCAAGCCTTAAAACAATTGCATATAGATAGCAAGGAGGCCAGGTAGATCATTCTATTGTTCCTGTCTAAAATGATCCTCAGCGTTCTTGTGGAGGCTGGGTGTACCACCAGGAAGGACTTAATGAGATGCGTTGCAGATCTGAGTCTATGCCATCTCCAGAAACATGGGTTTGTGTCCTTAATTAGCAGCTCTGACATCCGTTTTCAACACTAATAGGACAAGCCGATGGCAGTGGGTCGAACTTCAGTTCTCATGAGGCAGGTGGGCCTTGCAAGCACTGTTCAAACCAGATTCACTTTAGGAAAAATAAAATTGGATATTTGCTATTTACTGAAAATGGTGTCTTCTTCTTTCAAGTCACTTTTCTTCATTTATGTTCTTTGCCATGTTTGTTTTCTCTCTAATGCCATGCAAAGTTTCCCCCTCTTAAATCCAAGGTTGTCCACCTTCACCCCACCCTGACTGCTCTCTGTCCTGCATCCTGGGATTCTATTTCTCCTGCTTTACCAGGGCTGGGATCTGGGAACTCTCCAACTCTGCTATTTGCTGTTTTCTTCATTACTTCTGTTTCCAAAGACACTTGCATTTCTGTATCTCATAAGGCTGCTCTACATGGTGATACAAGGAGATTGTAAAAGAGCAGAAGTCCTGTGCCGTGTGATCATTCTCCAGACCTAATAAAACCTTCTATGCTGTCTTCCTACCAGCATGTTTAGAAACAAAATTTTTAAATTTTTAGTAACTTGGCCATTTAGGTTCATTCAATGTTCTAAATACATGAGCATTCCACACTTAAGGGGCCAAACCATATTGCATTTTGTGGTTTCTGACTGGATTCTGCTGCTCCTTTTATTTTTGTTGGACCAGATCCAATGACTGATATGTAATTGGGTTTGACCTTCAAAACTGGCATCTTCCTGTGGTTCAATCTCGTATGGCTATGTGATGGTTTATATTGGTTGAGATAGGACTTACAGTCACCTAGGAAATGAGCCTCTGGGCATACCTGTGAGTGACATTCTAGCTCAAAATTTATTGAATTGGAAAGACCACTGTGACTATGGGCAGTACCATACCACAGGCTGGTATCCTGGACTGTATAAAAAAGAGGCAGCTGGCTACAGCATTCATCTCCATCTGTGTCCTGACTGTGGATTGAATGTGACCAGCTGTTTCAGCTCATACTGCCCTGCCCTTCCCCCACCATGATAGACTATAACCTCTAACTATAAGCTGAAATATACCCTCCTGTCTTGAACTGACATTTTTTTTTTAACTGATTCTTGCCTGGTATTTTGTTCTAGGAATGACAAAAGTAACTAATACAGGACAATGGTTGGGATTCAAGGATTTAAAATTTTTGGCAAACTGTTATGTAGTATTTACAAAACTGAGTAGCCCCGTTCTCCAACAGAACAGGCCTATGCATCACCCAAGCAGAGGTCAAGGTTACAGTGTGTTCTCACTGGAAGCAGAGTTCTCCCTTAGCCTTAGGGATATGGCTGTAACGTCTCAGGTTAGCAAGAGGACATGGAGTACGTGTTCAGGGACCAAAGGTACAAACAGAAAGGGAGAGATAAATTCTGTGTGGCCCAGGACAGGATTGAGAGAAGGTCAGAATCTCCCACAATGACCAAATGACCAAGTTCCCTGCAGACTCTGCACAGTGCCTAAGCCTGATGGTCCTTCTCTCCCTTCCTAGAGAAAGGAGCATCCTGCCCTGGTGGAGACTGTGGCTGGGGCAGCATTGTTCTGAGCAGTATTGTGTTTAAATGCCCTGCTAAGATATAGGCACTAGTCAGACACACTTGACCCTGTCTTGAAGTTCCAGTGTTTGTTATCATGGAGGAATCTGCAGGGGAGAATCACTTGAAGAATGCTGTGTTCTGCATGCACTTGTTTGTCACTGTCAGGAAAACCTTAAATGGGCTTGAAGTCATTACTTCCTCAAATTAACCACAATACCAAGCACGTGTCACTTGCATGATTGATTAATCACATGGGAACATGAAATGTAAGCCTAGACAGCATTCATGAAACCTGTCAGTTTCATAAATAATGCTTTATAATTCTGTTGTTTTCTTAATGGGGAGCAAAATAGACTGGCAGAGGAGGCTCCCTTGAGACCTGTATGTACATACTGGAATGTCGGAGAACACTTCTGCCTTGCAGTATTGACGATGTATTTTGGAGTGCTTGGACCCCAGAGATATGTGATGACTCAGCAACAGCAGCATGAACACAGTGCCCAAGATACATCCTAAGCTCTGGATCCTTTCTCCACTAGTTTCACCTTTGAACAAGAATCTCTAAGGCCCCAAAATGGAGTCTGATACTTTCAAACTATCATATTAACAATCTCTTGCTTAAATGTACCACAGCTATTTCCTCTGTGTCCTAGAGGCTTCCTCTTGAATTTGAGCTGTTCTGATTAGCTGTGAAGGAAACAGAATATCAATTCTGGGTCTTGCATTATACTTATGGAGTAGATGTGTAGTCGGATGTTCACCAGGACTTCGAATATCGGCTTGCATATAGAGCTCACAATAACTCCTTAAAGAGCACACCGGTGTAGTTTATTGACAAAGCTGATAAAGATGAGAAGTTAAGTGGGTGCTGCCACAGGCTAGAGTTAAGTTTCAGGCCAGGACTGAATGTCTTCCTCTCCCACCTGGTCATAGCTGCCTTCTGCCAATGCAGAACCAGGTCTGAGCCTCTATGTTGTGTGTTGTCTCTTTATAGTTTTTATGACAGAGCTTTAATTTCTAGGAATGTCACATGTGACCTCTTTTAAGAGATTGATTCTGTAGATAAAGTTTTGTATTTTTTTTTATGTTATTAGTTTATGGCAACATGTCAACTTCAAAGTGAGAAGACCTTAAAATTTATTTTGTGGATAGGATCCTTGTTGAATTTAGGGTATAGAATGTTTTCACTCTGAAGATGAAGACTAAAACATCCAATAGTCCACACATCTTTGCAGCCAGTGTGGTGGTTTTTATTCAATTTCTCCACATGAAGTCTTTGGGGCAAAAAGGGTAAAAAAAAAAAAAAAAAAAAAAAAAAAAAAGTGCCCAGTAGACCCAAATCAGTGGAGTAAAATAAGGAAAAACTGAGTTAGGAAAACCCACAACTAGGTTTCCTTTCACATGACCACAAGGAGGGGTGTACTTGCCGATTCCAGCGGTGCCTGGATGTGGATGCAGAAGGAGGAAGGATGCCACCGATTGAAAAGAGCACTATTTTCCCAGGTCCACTGCCTCTGAGGCAGGCGGGAGATAATACGATTGATTTCTCCTGTGCCTGTCCTAGTCACTCAGCTTGCAGGCTGACTCCACAGCAAGGGTTGCTTGGCAACAGGTGCCTTGGAGGACGAAGAAGCAGGCGCAGAACCACATCTAGTAGTGGGGTGCTGGCTGCTTCCTGAAGAGGCATTATCTTTGTAGAACATGCCAGACCCCTGCCCTGTGTGCTGCTGCAGGGTGAAACGATTGGGATCCATTTCATCTGTGAAGAAAGCGCCGCTTTCCTCAGATGACACAAACAAGCATTGCTCCTCATTTCACTGTGGGAAAATCTTAAGCAGCAGTCAGAACCAGCAAGGATCTGGATGAATGAGGAGGCCCAGACCCTCTGGTATTTATTGGTGATAACACACAGTGTGGAATTCCTGTGCTGTGTGTATTGTATCACACACAAGCAACCAAGGGATCCAGAGCCATCAGGAAGTGCATAGTCCTTTCCACCCCATAGTGGTCTATACTCTCAGAAGGCCTTTTGAGAGGCTGTGGTTGGCTCACCGTCCAGACAGGATGGAAACAGGTAATGGAGCAGGAAGTTTCATTGCATGGTACCTGCTTCTAATGAAGTACTTCAGTGCCAGAAGAATACAGGTGGCCCAGGCTTCACTGAGTGTGCAGGTCAGAGAAGGGTCAGACAAGGTTATCAGATCCAGGAGGCAGGCCCAACATCACAGTAGTATCCACCACACAGTGTTGGATCCATTTGCTCATTAGGGCACATAGCACTGTCCGTGAAGTGAGCTCCAGGCCACTCATTCAGGAGAGCTTGGTCCAGTCTGGGCCTGGCACACTGGGACGGACAAAGAAGAGGCACAGGGGCAGTGGGTGTTGGTTTTGATGGGCGGCTGTTTGTCCTGTTCCACTCATGTCTTGTGGGTTTCTATCCCTCCTGTTTTCTGAGCACTGTCGGAAGCTGCCAGAATTCCAAGGGGCATGGAAGAACTTTCATTATTGATTTAAGGAAATTAAAAGAAAAAATCAGTCTGCATCAAAGGGGGAGAAATAGCTGAAATCCAGGGGAAAGACCCAGAACAAGAGTGAGTCAGTAAAGTTACCTTAGAACCACCCTTTTCTCAGTAGCAGTGAGCCCCAGCTATACAAGGCTTCGTCCCCAGAGACTACAGGGTTAGGGGACAGAGCACTGGGGGCCAGGAAAGGCCTATAGTGGCTTTGTAAAGAAAGGATGTTCCTGCTGCCTCTTCCTCCCCACTGCAAATATACTCATGGCCCAGTCATCAGCCTGGAGGGTTAAGGAAGAATGTAGAAAGAGAAATATCTGTGGAAGAGGAGGAAAATGCCATTTATATATCAAGAACTAACCCCTTTAAACAAATGCCCTGGGAAAAATGTACCACTCTTCAAAAGAATTAGTGTCCTTTGCTTGTGGCTGAAGATGTGTCTCCCGGAATAAATTAGTAACATGTGTGCATTAACGCTTAGCTCTTAGCCAGTGTGTTCTGTGAACCATATAGGAAAATAGAGGGTTAAACCACATAGTAGAAAAAAATGCATTACAATATTTAATCACAAGAAGCCCTTTGCTTCCCAGAAAAATCTCTTTGACTTGAATACTTTAAAATGACACCGTGGCGCCAATAAAGCAAGGAGCTCAAGTCATGACAGAACATGTGGCTGGCCTTTGTCCCCTCATCCTGCTCTTGTGACAGCCAAGAACATACTTTTCTTCTGAACTGGAAGTTTGCCCATCTGAGCTGAGGGTGTGGAACAGTGTAAAGACATAGCCCCAAAAGACTCTTCTTGGCACAAGATCCGAAAGCCAGAATCACTTTTTCACTCAAAAGTTTTTTTTTTTTTTTTTTTTTTTGTTCCCAGTATCTATCTGATGGTATCTTAATTCTAACACTTTCCAGAACCTGTGGGTGCAGAGTACTTACTGAAATTCAGACTGGTAGATTTTCAAACTCATGGCCATGTTTTCTCTACTCATTTGTGTTTCTCTGTTTGGTGGAACAGGTGGCAGGAAGAAAATTCTTAGTGTTTCGCAGAACAGCAGCCCTTGACTAGAATGAACACCCATGGTCATGACTATTCCCTATGATCTGGCCACTGGATAGACCACAGAACTGACACTGGGGAAGAGGGAAAATGCTTAATATGCAGTGTAAAACCTGTATTTTAAAAATTAGCATTAAAATAGAGCTAATTATGGAAATGATATTTGAACTTTTCTCCAAAGTGGCTGAAAGGAAAAACTTACTGAAACTTCAGTACCCTGGTAGCTGAGCTAATAAAATTATCTGCTGGTGACAAAGACACAGGATCCAAATATGGTAGTCAAATCAAGAGTAGAGAGGACCAGATCTATGTGAGGGGCCAGCCTAGCTAGGACAGAGGTCCCCAACACACACATATATCGTAGGCTTCTCATCCGCAACTGCAAGGACCCTTGAGACTCATGCTGTGCGTCAAAGCCTTCCTTGCTGTGTTTCCCAGGGCTGTCACATAAATGACCACATTCTCTCAGGCATCTCTGCAAGCCAGGTGGTCAAAATCAAAGTGGTGATAGTCTGCACCCTTAATGTGCTGAGACCTGTTCACATTCTAGCTCTAAATACTTGCAGTAACCCTTGGTGTTCCTTGACAGTGGACACATCCTCCCATGGGACTCTGCCTTCTCATGAATTACTCCTGGTGTCCGTCCAAACGTCTCTATTCTTGTACGAAAACTGCCTACAGGGCTGGAGAGATGGCTTAGCAGTTAAGACACTTGCCTGCAAAACCTAAGGACCCATGTTCAACTCCACAGATCCCACATAAGCCAATTGCACAAAGGTGAGAAAAGTGCAAGGTCACACATGCTCACTAGGTGGCACAAGCATTTGGAGCTCAATTGCAGTGGCTGGGGCCCTGACATACCAATTGTCTTTCTCTCTCTTTCTCAAAAAAAAAAAAAAAAAAAAAAAAAACACTGAATCAAAGATGCCTTAGTACTGTGTGATCCATTTTGATTTTGATTTGGTTACTTACTACAAAGACCATAGTCACATTCACAGGTGTGCTAGAGGTCAAGGCTTTCAATATATCTTTTTGAGCACAATTGTACTATCATGTCATGTTTTATCCCATGAAAGAGACACACTCTGCAGGAAGTGAAGCACACACAGACCTACCTTCATGAACTTGGTGGATGCTCAGGACTAAAATGTGTCCCTTAGCCAAACTCATTCTAGGAAATGGAAGCTGATGGGCATTGGTCCACTGACAGCCAGCAGATGCTGCCCTATGAAGCACTGGGATGGCATCCATTCTGTCAACATGATGCTGGAGGGAACCCTGTCCAAGAGTAAAGGCTGGTTTATTTGCGCTCCTGCAGGCAGGATTTCAGGGCCCTGCCATCTTTGGGAAACTCAGACTTGGACCAACCCAGATAGATGTTGTTCCATCATGGCCCCCTAGAGAAGTCTTCCTCTTCCTTCTCCTCCTCTTTCTTACAGAAGGTAACTAGAAGCCCATGCCCACTATCAAGGCTTTCACCTGCCCTTTGATTGTTTTCTGGAAGCTCGCCAGCAATGTGTATACACTGTGGGGTATGTTCATATTCTGCTATTACCTGAGATCACTTCTGAGGTCAAAGTACTTGCTCTGCATCAACTGTATTTCTGCTAAATTCTTTACTGGTTTCCCCGAAGGAAATTAAGCCCAGCCATAGGCCTTGCTGAAGGCCTCCAGGTCTAAGAGGAACTCAGGGAAAAAATCCACTTTAGACTTTCTCAATAAGGGATATTTCTCCAAAAGCTTCACAAATAAGACATCCTGTAAGACTCACCATGCCTGTGTGATCAATGTGGGACTCCTACTGTCATGCTGTACTTGTCTTTGTGTGATCACTGTCAAGAGAGGTTCTCGGCACTAGGTGGTCTATCAAATGCTGCCCTTAGTTCTCAATGCCGCCTTCCAACCCCATGCTCAACGATAGCTGCATTGGATCCTGTCACTAGCATCTCCTCCAGGGAAGGTTGGAATTCAATCTACAAGGTTGGTGCTGTGACATAATGGTTGATAAATATTTTTAATATCACTTCTGCCAAAATGTAGCATTTGATCACATAATCCCTTCCTAATGATTCCACAGGCAAGCTCAAGTGACCAAACCAGTTGGGGGCAGGTATCAGCAGACTCACATAATGATCTTAAATATTTAATGTCGAGCTAAATTCCCCAGCGACTGGGAAGAAGTTGAAAAGAATAAGGGGAAGTGATGGATGGGATCTTCCAGGGACTTTATGAGCTTTTCCTTCCAGGCTGAACGTCTGTGCAAAAAGAACCTCCCAACTATTTCTTCCCCTTCTGTGTGTCTCCACCATCCCATAAGGCTGTTGATAATAGCACTGGAACCAATGGAGCTCACTGCCAAGGCCTCATAATTGCCTCTGGCCTGGACTTGCCTATATGGTACCACTCTTCAGCAGTGACTCCCTCCATTCCTGATTCAGACCTATTAAGTGAGCTTAACACCTCTTCTCCCAGGGATCCCATCACTCAGTGGGCTAGTGCTCTCAAAATGAATGGCTCATCAAGACCAAGAAGTCATCTGTTCACATCAGCAAGCCATGGAAGATGACATGCCATGGAGGACAGTGTCTGCAGGTCCCAGTAGTACATTTCCCATGCCTAAGCATAAATTCCAACTCTAGTGCTTCATGCTAGGCAAGCTCAAATCAGCTCTCTAAGTCCCTATTTGCTCCTCCCCCTCTGCAGCTGTTACAATGGTGGAGTCAGGTCCTGCACAGCCTGTCATGCATGACTGACTCCATCTCTGTCATTTCCACGTCCAGGACAGCGCCATTAATTCACTTAGCTAACAGGTATTTAACAATCCTCTCCACGCTAGGAACTAGTTATGATCAAGCAGTGAACAAAAGGCAAGACCTGTTCTCATAGCAGGTGATCATTGCACACACTTTCTATAACTCTGAGATGTCCAAAGGATAAGTGGAGGTGGTTTCAGCCAGTAGCCAGGCATCCACTGAGAAGGTGCCATCAAGGGATGATCTGAGGAAGGTGGCGCTGGAATGTGGAAAACATTGACAAACACAGCCCAGGCAGAATGGCCCCGACCAAGACACAAAGCAGAGGGAGCAGGAGATGGAGAGGTGGTCTTGGTCCTCCCTAGCCAACATCTGGCCTGAGAGGTTGTTCTGGCTTTTTAGAGAAATTTTTTTAAATTTATTTTATAAGAATGGTATGGTCTGATTTGTTTCATCAAATTCATTCCCATGTTATTTATGTTAGAATGGCAACAAGTATGTAAGGGGAATTGGGAGACCTGTCACTAGGTAGGAAATAGGCTCACAGGCCCAGAGCCCCAGAGGTAGAGGTGCTGAGTGTGAGCAGACTGAGGGCCATGAAAGAAAACACAAGGTTAAGAGCTGCTCAGTTTCACGAGGCTTCAGAATTTAGACTCCACATCCACTTTCTCCGAACGAGGCACAGGGACACAGTCAATGGCCAGCCATGGGTCTGAGGAGAAAACAGAACCTGTCACGACTGACGTTGGGAGCCTGAACATGTAAAGCACCGCCAAGGATGGAAACAAACCAGGAAAGCAAAGTGGGCCTGTGACTTCGGCTGTCTCAGTGGTGTGGCCCCAAACGTCCATTCCCACGTACTTATCTAAACTGAATGAAAACAGACACTCGCACAAAATACCTCTCTATAACTACTCACAACAGCAATATTTGTGGACACCAAGTAGAATCTAGTCAGGGTCTTCCTGTGACTGACCGGAGATATTAGGTTTGGAGGGTCCACCCAGGATAGCAGAAGGAGTGAGCTGCTGACACATGAAGTGCAGGGAATGTGGGCTCTGGAGGGGGCCGGAAGCCTGAGGTGGAGCGTGCTTTTAAGGAACCAGACTGAATGGCTGCTAGCTATACAAGTCCCCCTCCCTATTCTCAAAAGTGCAAGACAAAAGCAGTGAAAAACATCTATGTGGTTTTTCAGGGGCTAGAGATCCACTAACCAAGAGACACAGGGAATTCTGAGATGTGCCCAATAGTGATGGTAGTATCAAAATCCGTAGACCTATATAACTAAAATGAGGTACTCTGAATGTGTAAATGGCATCTAGATAAACATGATTGCAAGGCAGGGAACTTGGGGAGTAATTCCGTCCCGGCCAGCGACCGATAAGCCGAGAGAGCCTCGGTAATGGTCATTTGCTCCACATTCTTGCTCACATTGTTCCTCTGCACTCGCTAGACTGTAATTTCCTCATTTTGTAAGTGGGGTCATGTCGACATCTGAGAGATTTTATGAGCTCATCAAGATAATGGGCGTGATCTATAGAAGTCTTTCAACAAATTTCTGGAAGTCTTTCCTTCCACAAATGAAACTTGACAATATCTTGTTCCTCTGAAAATTCCATGCTCCAGCCACAGGAACCCCGAGGACTGTCTGAGAGATAACACAGCAGGTAGACCTGGATTTCTGGGTGTGCCATCCTGGGCACAGACATGGGTCTTCTCAGTGTCAGGTGCCCAATTCTGACATATGACTAAGGGCAGCCTGTAGGTTGGTGTGATCGTGTGAGTCATATGTGAGGGCCTTGTGAAGCTCTGTGCTTGTCATGTAAGACAAACAAATGCTCAGCTGATGTTGGCTGTCACAGTCCCCGTCATGGTGACAGGGCCTGTCATGCAGACAATGTTCACTCTCCTAGTACAGTAGTTATTTTTGAATTGCTGTGGCCAAAATACCTGACATAAACAGCTTAAGGGAGGAAAGGTTTATTTCAGCTCGTGGTTTCCGAGGATTTCTTTCCTTAGGTGCTGGGTTGCTGTCCCTAGGGAAGGATATCATGGTGGCAGGAATGTCTGACAGAACACAGTGGTTTACACTATGGCAGAAGAGCAAGCAGAGAGAGGGAAATGCCAGATTTCTCTCTTCCTCTTTTATTCTCTCAAGGCCCTCAGTCCATGGGACGGTCCCACCCACATTCAGAGTAAATCTTTCCCATTCATAAGTCCTTTGCAGAAACACCCTAACACGTACACCCAGAGGTATGCCCCACGTGTGCTAGGTGATTCCAAATCCAGTCAAGCTAACAATGAAAGTTAACCATCACAATTCTATCCTTTGTCAAATTGACAACCAAATATAGTCTCTAAACTGTAACATTCTATCCCTGCTTTCTTCTTCTAAAGGCTTATTCCCATCTCCAATGCAAAAAAATGTATTAAGTCCATCTTCATGAGTCCCTATAAGTCTCAAAAGTTCCAGCATTGTTCAAGGATTTAAGTTCATAGTCTCTATTGAGACTCAAGATAGCTTTTAGCTGTGAGCTACAAAAATCAAAAGACAGGCTACACACTTCCAATGTCCAAGAGCCCAGAGTAAACATCTCACTTCCCAAAGGGAGGCATAGGAGCATAGAAAAGAGGGGTGGGACCAAAACACCGAAACACAGCAGGGCAAACATTAAATCTTGTAGACCCATATCCAGCCTTGAGACCGTGTGGTGGTATCATCTAAGCTCAACAGGTTTGGGGATTCTTGCTCCTATGGACTTATCATATACAAACCACCTTGCCCATCTCTTAGAATGGCTGTACTCAGAGCCCATGGTTTTCCTTGCCAGATATTCCACATTCCTGGCATCTCCATCCACTTGGGGTCCATTACATCTCCACCTCCATTGGGCTTCACCTTCACAGCTTTACATAGCCCTCTCTGAAGCTCAGTGCAGGAAATCCAGCCTGCTATATACATTGCTTACCTTCACAGGCTTTGGCCTTGAGTCATAATGAAGCCTCCATGACCCCACCACTCTTTCATTCTGCATGCCTGAAATATCAGCACCATGTGGTTGACACCAAGTTCTTCTGCCAGCTCATACAATAGCCTTTGGACCACAGCTGTAGCAGCCTTTAAGTGCTTTGGTGGCTGAACTCCAGAAAACACTTTCTTAGGTCAGCCCTGTCCAGCAGGAGCTAGTGGAGACACTCTTGCAAAGAAAGCCTTTCAAGTGAGTTTGTACTTTTACTATGGAGTCTGTGATGAATGGGGTCTCTCTGCTTCCTTAAATGCCCTCAAGTCATCTTCTCTGTTTTCTCAGTACAAAAGTACTGATTTCTTGTTAATGGTGCTGATCTTTTTAATAACTATGGGCTCTTTGTGTACAACGTTAAATGACTTCCTTTTCTGGGAAACTGATTTTAGTGGAAATACTTTGAGATTTTCCCTACTTAGTATATGTTTGACTACAGATTTTTATTATACTGTACTATTTTCCTTCAATTCCTGAGTTCATCTGGGCTTTTATCATGAATGGATGTTAGACTCTTGTCAAAGCATTTTCTGCATCTATGCAGATGATCATGTGATTTACTCTGTCCATGAGTCTATTAATGTGATGTATCACATTCACTGATTTGCATATGTTGCATCATTTGTGTATTCCTGGAATATAGCTCACTTGATCATAGTGAATAATCTTTTGGATGAGCTGAACTATGTTTGCAAGCATTTTACTAAGAACTTTTGTATCCATATTCACCAAGAAGATTGATTCATAATTTTTCTTTCATTTGTTGTTTTGTCCTTATCTGGTTTCAGAAGGCCGCTGTGCTCACTAATATACCTACCAATGCCACATGTTTATGGGTTTTTTGTTTTGTTTTGTTTTGTTTTGTTTGCTTTTTCGAGGTAGGGTCTCACTCTAGCTCAGGCTGACCTGGAAATCACTCTGTAGTCTCAGGGTGGCCTCGAACTCACGGCAATCCTCCTTCGTCCTGCCTCCTGAGTGCTGGGATTAAAGGTGTACGCCACCATGCCTGGCTTTATGTGGTTTTAATATCTGGGTCGTGCTGGCTTCAAAAGAAAAGCATGACAGCATTGTTTCCTTATCTATTTTATGGAATAATTTCAGAAGCTTTGGTGTGAATTCTTTTTAAAGGTCTTGTAGAATTTAGCATTGAATCCACAGGCCTGGACTCTTTTTCAGCTAGGTTACTGTTTATTACTGCTTCAATCATATTGCTTAGTATTTAAGTTATTTATATACTATTGATTTAATTCTGATATGTCATAGGTTCTAGAAATGTACATATTTCTGCAGGGCATGGTGGCGCACTCCTTTAATTCCAGCACTTGGGAGTTCGAGGCCACCCTGAGACTACAGAGTGAATTCCAGGTTAGCCTGGACTAGAGTGAGACTCTACCTCTAAAAACCAAAAAAAGAAAGAAAGGAAGAAAGAAAGAAGGAAAGAAATGTATATATTTCTAGTTGATTATCCAATTTACTGAAATACAGGTTTTCAAATTATTCCCTAATGGTTCTCTGAAATTCATAGGTATCTGTTATAACAAGTCCCTTTCTACCTCAAATTATATCAATTTGGGTCTTCCTTTCCTTGTGGCTAATTTAGCTAATGGTTTGTTAGTATTATTTATCTTTTCAAAGATCCAACTCTTTGTTTCATTGATCCCTTGTGTTGTTTTCTTCTTTTACATTTCATTCATTTCTGCCATGATCTTTATAATATGCTTCTTTGCATCTACTAATTTGGGGTTTGGCTTATTCTTATTTTGCTTAAAAAATTGAAATATGTTTAATTGTTTATTTGAGATTTCCATCTTTTAATGTAGACATTAATTCAGACTATAAACTATAATCTTCCCTCTCACAACAGCTTTTATTATGCCACACAAGTCCAGGTATGCTGTATTTTCATTCAATCTTAGGAAATTTACCTTCCTGATTTTTTTTCAGTGACTCATTCATCACCTAGTAGTACATTCTCAATCTCCATGAGCTTGTGTATTTTATATAGTTTCTCTTGTTATTTATTTCTCACTTTGCTCCATAGTTATCAGTTTTCTTATATTTGTTAATACATGATTTGTGTTAAAAATGTAGAATAATTTAAAGAATGTTCCATGAGCTGCTGAGAAGAAGGTATGTTTCAAAGTGTTTGAATGGAAAAATTCTGTAGATGTCTGTTAAGTCCATCTCATCAATAATAAGATTTAACTTAGATGTTTCTTTGTTGATTGATTTTCTTTATTTTTTGGTTTGAACAATATATGGTGAAAGTACAGTATTGAAATCAACTGCTAATGTGTTGAGATCAGTCTGTGCTTTTATATTCAGTAGTGTTTGTTTTATTAAATAGGGTGTATCATTGTTATACACACACACACACACACACACACACACACATATATATTATATATATACACATTTACAATTGCAGCATTATCTTGATGGATTATTCAATCATTATGAAGCAGCCAATGTTATCACTTCTGACTAATTTTAGTTAGGAGCCTATTTTGTCTAACATGATTATAGCTATACCTGTTTGCTTCCTAGTTCTATTGGCTTTGATTGTTTTTTTAAATTATTTTCCCCTAAGGCTATGATTTTCTTTCCCAGAGAGGCACATTTCTTGCTAACACAAATAGATGGAGTCTATTTTTAATTTTTATTTTATTGTTTAAAACACTTGGCATCTCTGCCTTAAAACTTATTTTAATTTGAGAGAGAGAGTGTGAGTATGGGCACACTAGGGCCTCTTGTCACTGCAGACAAACTCCAGATTCATGTGTCACTCTGTGCATATGACTGTATGTGGGTGCTGGAGAATTAAACCTGGGCCATCAGCATTGCAAACAATTGCCTTTAACCATTGAGCAATCTCCCTGGCCCTAGAGTGTGATTTTAAATCTAATCTGCTAGTATCTTTTTTGTAATATTTTTAATTTGAGAGATAGATAGATAGATAGATAGATAGATAGATAGATAGATAGGAAGAGAGAGAGAAAGAAATGGACATGCCAAGGCCTCCATCAGCTGCATAAGAACTCCAGATGCACACATCACCTTGTGTATCTGGTTTACATGGGTACTAGAGAATTGAATATGAGTCCTTTAGCTTTGTGGACAAGTGCCTTAACCACTTAGCAATCTTATTTATTTTTTATTTAAGAGAGCGAAAGAATATGAATGGGCTTATCAGAACCACTGAAGAGAGCCGATCCTTTGTGGTATGATGCCATCTGTGTTGATCTTTGTATTGTTTGCCCCACAAAAAAAGAGTGTGGTTTGTGGGCCAGGTGGTAGATATTATAACTATAAGTAGCTTTCAGTCTCTATGCACTGGAAAGGTATGCAGGCAAGATTTCTACTGACATACCTTACTTCCTGACACCATTAACTGCCTATCCTTCTCTTCCAGGGAACTAACAAGTTTCACTCCAGTATCTCACACAAACCAAATTTCCACCACATTCTCAGAGTTTTTTCATCCAGGTAGAGGTATTCTGCATACCAAGGCTTGGGAAATATTCCCCTGACCCTTTCTCTGGGTCCCAGAGTGGGTCATGCAGTGAGGGACATTTGTCTTTAGAGCCACCTAGCTGCTATCCCAGCAGAGGTATTTAGAAAAATATTTCTTGCCACTGTTCTAGTCAAAGGCTGATAGAATTTTCTCAGTACCTCTGATAGTAATACCCCAAGATTCCAGTTGGGTTAGACTGAAAATCTCAGTGATGCATCCAGAGAGTAATGATTGTACTATTTGGATATTTGTTTTGTTTGTTTTTTTCCTTTGGTCTCCACCCCTTTCTCTGCTGATGTATGAGGCTGTTCCTAGGCCTCCAGAATGTACCCTATATATTGTCTCTTTCAAAGTGTCCTTTCCTTCTTTATTACTGAAACATATGTTTTTCTGTTGTCACACACCTTGTAAGCTAGCCTCTTTCCAATTATTCCTGGAATAGACCCCAAAGTTTCTAGCAGTCGATGAATGGATGTCAATCGCACCTTCCCCATGTTGATTTTAAAGCAGTTGTTTCTTCTTAGATCAGCCATCACCATATGGATGTGCTCTCTTCCACAAAATTAAAAACTGAAAATGAAGTTGTGGAAACAGCTCAGTGGTTAAAGGTACTTGCTTACAAAGACTAACCCAGGTTCCATTCCCCAGTGTCCATGTAAAGTCAGATGCACAACATGGCATGTCTATCTTGTGTTCAATAGCAGCAGCAAGAAACTTTGGCACACCCATTCTCATTCTCTCTCTCTTTGTCACACAAATATAATTTTTAAAAAACTGCAAATGCAAGTTGGCCTATTTATTGCTAGTCTCCATCTTTGGTATAGTCTTTAGTCTTTAATCAAGGGTAGCTTGATTGTATAGATGACTTTAACCAGGAGTCAGGTTGCTGTGATGATTCTAATGGCTTCTGCAGGGAAATCATGGGACACCTATCTCTATTCTCAATAATCACCCTGTGGATGCAAATGAAGGCATATCATGGTGTTTGTATATCAGTTCAGAGGAAAAGGTTTTTATCCCATCACCAGGATCCTTGGGATCAATGAAAGGGCTAAATTACCTCCATGGTTACAATGTCATTGGTCCTCATAAAAGTTGAACTGCAGGGGAAGGCTAGGAAAGCGGTGAGCCTGAGTCCATGGACTTTGGGACAGCCATGCAAGGTGTGCCAAATACACAATGTCTCTTTGTGCTGCTATTTCTAAAAACGCGAGTTGTAGAGCATCCTCTGCTCCTTGTAACCAAAAGGAAAAGTTCAGTTTTCAGGTTTCATTTGCATGTGTTTTCCTCTAAGAAATCTCAGAAGAATTTTTCTTCATTAAAACTAAGAATAGGTGTTTGGTTATTCTTTCCAAGTTTGGTGTTGCAGTAGTCAAAGCTGGCCAATTTTCCTTTAGGATTAAAAAAAGGAAATCCCAGAGGTAAATGTTGCCTTCAAATTAACCTCCTGTTTTGTTGGAATTTGTGGGAAGTAATTGAAAAAACCCAGGAGAGTCTGCAGGAAATCAAGAAACCTGAAAAGACTCATACCCACCCCAAGGCTCATCTTGCCTTCCCCATGCTTTAGTTTTCTGCCAGTTGCTTTTATTTTCTTTCCTTTTTATATTTATTTTATTTATTTGTGTGTGCATGTGTGTTGTATGCATGTGTGTGTACAGATGCATGAGCCCCATATGCACCCTACTGAAGGCCAGGAGAGAATTTTAGGTGTCCCTTCTCTACTACTCTTCCGCTTTGTTTCCTTGAGACAGAATTTTTCATGGAAGCTGTTGGGGTTTTTATTAATTAATTAATTAGCAAGGGGTGGGGGAGAAAGGCATACGAGAACAAACTGTAGATGTAGTCACCATGTTGTACATGGGTACTGGGGAGCCATGAATCAAAACAGGACCATCTGGCTTTTCAGGTGCCTTCAGTCCCTGAGCCATCTTTCTATGCCCCTCCTTTTGTTTTTCAATCACACTGACTGCCCAGCAATCCCCAGCGGTTCTTCTGTCTCTACCACCATCAGTACTGAGGTTATAAGCATGACATGCAAGGCATTTTTTAAAATGTGGGTGCTGGGGATTGTACACAGGCCCTCATATTTATGTAGCAAGCACTCTTACTTGCTTAGCCATCTCTCCAGCCCCTCTATCCAGATCTAACACCTCTTTGAAGAAAAATTGAGGTATGTTGGAAATGCTTCTAAAGTCATAAGAACATTTACATGTATAGGAGGAAATCCATGCCATCCTAACACTAATAAAGCTACTCTAGCAGCCCTGAACATTCTCTCTTCCTCCACGCTCCTGAATGTGTCAGTGGATCTATTCCCCTATGTTCTCACTAATTTTTATAGTTCGGCTGAGCACAGCATGTGTATTTTGAGCTGAGTCAAGCTAATTTCCACTGAGGCCAGCCTGGGTATTTTCATCGTGTACTTCCTCTGGGTTCCTTCTTCATTGCAAATTTTTGTAACTTTAGTATTGTTCTCACCGCGTGATGCTTCTAAGGAGGCAGTCTCACCCTTCAGTGACTTTCCTACAGAAGGACTAGCTGTGATGGCTGGATGTTCTTATCCAACTTAAAGGCTGTGTTGCTGAGTCAAACTGTGCCCTGAAATCTACTTGCTTCCTGCCACACTGCAGGGGTCAAAATATATGTAAAGACAGGCTGAGTTTTAGGTAACTCATGCAGAATAGAACATCTGCTTGCTTAGCATGGAGGATTCTCTCTAGACAGAGCCTTTTGCTCAAGTGGGTTTGACTCATCCCACTGGGATGATGATGAGATGGAGATACTGCTGCTGACAGAGGAAGGGGCACATTTGTCCATACATAACCAAGCTCCTGAGCCAGTGGTCATTGCCAAGTTCAAGCCTTTAGGTGAGTCTGATTAAGGACTGGAAGGTATGACTATATTACGTGAACATTAGTTCAGACATAGTAGACATAGCCTATACCATGTCTCTGGGTGTACTTCTGGCCTGACTGGCTGCTCACCCCAAGCCAGTCTACCCTTGAAATTTAAAGAATGCTTCTTTCTCATTTCCATGAACCTTACCTACTTATCATGGCCCAACTCAAGGGAACTTCCTATAACAAGTATTGACTGTGAGGAATATTGCTCTTTTGTAGAAATTCTGGCTCTGAAATGAAATGGGTCTTCAACATGTGCCAGCTGGTGGCCACATGGTTGCTCTTGGAGTGTCTGTCTGACATGGCAGCTGACTTCTTCAGTCACCTGTCTATGGTAGTGACAAACAACATTCTCCTGCCATCTGCTCAGAAGGTTTCAGGTCCAAAACAGCCAGCTGATTTCCTTCCCTGACATTTAGTTTCTCATGGTTAAGCATATGGGTTAGTATGGGTTCACAGACTCAGGGCCCACATGAAATTAGATTATGTGGCCCAGAATAATTTGAAAGGTGGGAAAGAATAAACGCTGCCAAATGAAATTCTCACTCAATGCCATTGAGTAGATGTGGCTCGTGATGTGCTGACTGGAGTCAGTCCTCACCAATTTTGTGCTGGTGCATGGAAGGGGTAGGGTCAGACTACTCATAGAAAACTGGTTAGGTGAGGTGGTGTGGTTACTTCTGGTGTTGGTTCTATGTATCACCCTCTGCCAGTGTATATATTTTTACACATATTGTTTATGTGTGTGTCCAAGCTCATGTGGGGGCATATATGTATGTACAAGTTTGGGCATGTGCATGTGACCACCAGAGGACAACCTTGAAAAGTAGGCTAGACTGGCTGACCAGCAAGTTCCAGGGATCCTCCTGTCTTTGCCTCCCCAGTGTTGGGATGACAAACATTCACCACCATGTCAAGCATTTTTTACATGGGTTCTGAGGATTTGAACTTGGGTCTTCATGCTTGCAAGGCAAGCATTTTACTGACTGAGCTTTTGTGCCATCCTCCCAATGTGTTTTTTCTAACCTTTCCATATAAAGAGTTAAGGTGACATTCAGATGACATCCAGGCTCTTTTCTTTTTAGCACATCTTTTATTATAATCAACATGATTTAACCCATCGGTTAATATCACAGGGACTGTTTGAATGTAGTATGATTTGATAGTTATTAGAGATCCTGGCCATCTGACAGCTGAGAACTGCAATCTATCAGACTGGCGGGGATTCTAACTGAAACTTGCTATGGTGTTTGCAGATCGGACCAAACCAGTGGTTATGGCTTACGGACTTTTCAATAAGATTCTTTGCTGACAGAATCTGAGCTGCCATTCACATGGTCCAGAATGCTGTTCACTAAATTCCTTCTCAGCTGGGAATCTTAGCATACCTTCAGTGTTTTGCATTTGGCCAGTTTCTGCTATTCTTATCCCTTCTTCAGGCAGCAGTTCTGAGTGCTATCTTCATGCTCCTGCCCAGCCCCCTCCACCACTGGATCTGTACTCAGGACAACAAAGGGGGCCTCAAGGAACATGTGAACCTGCCCAATTCACATGGAACATGTTGTGTGGACATGTGACCATATTCACGTGGGATTCCCATCAATTCCCCAATACATTATACCATTGCTCTAAGCCCTGGCCCTCATCAGATATTGCCTGCCTCAATGCTAGATTACTCTGGTGTCTTTACTGTGTTTATCTCTCCAAGAGGTGCATTGTTGTTAAACTAGTTCATCTGCAGAAGAAACTGTGTTATTTTGCCTGGTAATTAAAGGAAAAGCTGATATCTGACCTTAATTCATCCTCCCTTCCTTCCTTTCCTTCCCTTCTTCCCTCCCTCCCTCCTTCTTCTCTTCCTTCCTTCCTTCCTTCCTTCCTTCCTTCCTTCCTTCCTTCCTTCCTTCCTTCCTTCCTTCCTTTCTCCCTCTCTTTCTTTCTTTCTGACAGAGAGAAAGAGGCAGATAGAGAGAGAGAGAAAAAGGATACACCAAGGCCTCTAGCCACTGTAAACAAACTCCAGATACATGCCCCACCTTGTGCATCTGGCTTTATGTGGGTACTGGGAAATTGACCCTGGGTTCTTAGGCTTTGCAGGCAAATGCCTTAACCACTGAGCAATCTCTCCAGCCTTGTGGCCTTAATTCTTTTTTTAATTTTTTTGTTGTTTATTTTTATTTATTTATTTGAGAGCAACAGACAGAGAGAGAAAGAGGAAGTTAGATAGAGAATGGGCACACCAGGACCTCCAGCCACTGCAGAACGAACTCCAGATGCATGTGCCTCCTTGTGCATCTGGCTTACGTGGGACCTGGGAAATAAAGACTCGAACTGGGGTCCTTAGGCTTCACAGGCAAGCACTTAACCACTAAGCCATCTCTCTATCCCATAATTCTTGATGACAGTTGGTCAGTATATGGTATAAAGTAAGGCGGAGACAAGTTGTGTACAGTAGAGGGAGGAAACAGGTCATGGTACAATAGAAGGGATGTATATGGACCATACATGAAGCTGAACAGGTCCCAGAACAGCACATGCATTTTGAGCCATATGTAAGTCACATAAAATAACCTGTGGAAAAGTATAATTGCATTAGATTATATCAGTGGTATCCAGTGACTTAAATCAAACAGCCCATGCAGGACCCACAATGCCTAGAGGTAGTGCTAAGAATTTAGAGTGGAAAGATGAGTGGTACTCAGGCCACAGAGCCCAAAAGGATCCAAGAAAATCTTCCCAGGAACTTTCAAAGGAGAGGGACCACAGGGCTCAGAGCCAATCAAGTCCAAGGTGATGGTGACTCCAAATCCGAGGTGGTTAACTAAACCAAGTGCAGCCATTGGGCCATACACAGAGGGGTTAGAAGGATACACAACATCAGACACCAAGCAAAATGTGATTACCATATGCTCAGACATCATACTCCGCTTTTTGGAGATGAAAATACCTCTGCATTTTTGCAAGAGGAAGCTTTATCCTAAAAATCCAGCAGGGTTGACTGCAAGGTGTTAAAACACAGAAGCTACTAATAAACTGTAAATGGATAGCTGAGAGTTGGACTCATCCCTAAAGGGGGACAGGACAGTGCTTCCTTGGCAGAGGACCCACTTCATAAAGCAAACCTGTGCTTCGTCTTTGCTTTGGCCTGCTGATGCTGAGAGAGAGAGAGAGAGAGAAAGAGTGGGCACATGCATGCACGCGTGCATGCACACATGTAGGTGCATGTTTGTACAAGTTCAAGTGTATATGAAGATTCACGTGCACATAAGTGTGTATGCATATGGAAACCAGAGGACAACCTTGTATGCTGTTTCCCAGGCACTGTCCACCTTTGTAGGGATAGGCACTATTATTGGCATATAGTTTCCCAAGTAGGCTAGACTGGCTGGTCAGTGAGCTCCAGAAATGTACCAATTTCTGCCTCCCCAACACTGGGATTACAAGCACATGAATTATGCCCAAACTTTTTTATGTGGGTTCTGGGATCAAACTTAGTCTCTCATGCTTACAAAGGAAGCACTTTACCAACTGAGCCATCTCCTCAGCCTCCTGGCTTGCTGATTCTTGAAAGCAACAAACAGTAAAGTTTTCTTGTTCATTTCAGTAAGTAACTATCTCCTATGCCATTCCTATTATGCAAAGGTTTGGCCAGTCCTGCTGTGGAGAAAACAGTTGATTTTTGAAGTAGTCTTTTCCCTGGGCCTCATCAGAAGCCCCCTGTGGTCCATGCTGGTTGTTAATTTTTTGGTATCTGCACTCCACAGTGCTTTGCAATAAAGTAATATGAATAGCAAGCAGAATTTTGGCACTGAAGCCTTTGTTGGGATGGAAATTTTGAATGCTGTAATTATTTACCCTGCAAGATTTATTGTGAAGTATCTCAGTTGCAAATCTAAATTGGGCTATGCTAGCATGACTTTAATTTTCATAAGAGCCCTGTCTCTGCTCTAAATGCTTTGCATAGATTTATTCTCACTAGAACCCTATAAGAAGAGCCCAGTGATCCCACCAGGACACTCTTAAGAATTCACCCAGGCCTGTGCCCCTAAACATGGATATCCTGAACACCTCCCCTACATTTGATGACATGAAGGCAGTGTGCAGCCAGAAAGGCTCTGCAGTTTTCAAAGCCAGGCTTTGTTTTTGCATCTCTTTAGAGACGAACTTACAAAGTCATAATAATTGGACAACCTGAATGCATCTGGGCTGACTCAGTTCTTCTGTGCTGCTCAGAAAGAATGTTAGGGTATATGTTGCTGCATGAACTCTTTTCTGGGGAGAAGCTGATAAGCCCAACAAACTACAGGCCGATTACCCAAAAGTTCATGTTGACAAACCAGTGAGGTTTTTTGGACTTTATGACAGAACATAGGTGTTGCAGCTAGGTTGACATGGCTGGCAGAAACCACTTGACCATGAGGGTGGACATCACCTCCTTACCAACATCAGATGGACAACAGGTGGCAAAGATGACAAGAGGAAGCAGGCTATAACACCCATAAGCCTGCCCCCAACAATACACGGTCTCCAGGAGGCTTGAATTCCAAATTTCCATCAGCTTGGGACCTGGCATTCAGAGTACCCAAGTTTAAGGGAGACCTAAATCAAACCACCACAGTGGGCAAGGGGTTACTTTCAGGACCATGGAGACTCCCAAACAGCCTCACTGAAAGATCTCATCCTAACATGAATAACAACCTCCCCATGGCTGTGGATAGGTGATGCTCCCTGCCCTTGATCTTTCATTTTACTTCCACTCTCTACATACTCTATCTCCCCCTGAGTCCACAAGGCCTTATACACTATTACCTACAACTGGAACAGGGACCTAACATCTTAGGTGAGAATCTGATTGCCTTTCCTCACCCCTCTCCTTCTACAGAGGAATGTCAACAGACCCAATCTGTAGTCTCTTGTATGCAGCCACAGCTACTTTTACTAGAGATGGCAATAGTTGTTTTTCCTCAGAGGACCATGTCACACACACACACACACACACACACACACACACACACACATATTTTGCTTTGAAATAATCACTTAAACCAAGAAACAAAATAGTTGTAAGCAAATGCACAGGACAACTGGCCAGTTTGCTGGACCATTTGTAAATAGTCTAGCAAGTAGAGTTCATGTTAGAAAGATGACACAATGACAAAATGAAATCGGAATGGTATTTTAAGATCTCTGGAGTCTGTTTGATAGTCTTCATTCATGGTTGATGTACAGTGACATTGATCAAACAAGACTGACCACTAATCAATGTTGCAGGCTTAAGGTGGAATGAGAAAGATCCATCCATTCTTTTCCAGTAGAAAGGACTTTTCTGGAGAAATCTTAGGAAGAAAAGCCAATAATAGATAATGTTATTTTTATCACTTTTTTATTGGCAAGTTCCATAACTAAATATTAACAGTATACCATGATCATATATTATCATACTTACCTCCTACAAACCTCCTTTGCCCCTCCCAAATCCTTCCTCCACTGAATCCCTTATTTATATACAAATTATATGTATATATATATGTATGTATATATATATATATACATATATATATATACATATATATATATGTATATATATATATATATATATAAAGATAGATTATAGTCTTATCTCCCTTCATACCTGGCCTCCAGCTTCCTGAGAACCTTCCTCAGTAGAGACCTTGGTGTTCACTGTGGGGTATTTAGGGCCTCCATCTGTCTCTGGGGAAGGGGAAGCTGTGGATCAGGATAATATTTCTACCCACCCTGTGGCCCTTACAATCTTTGTACCCCCTCTTCCACAACAGTTCCTGAACCTTGGTGGGAATGTTAGCAGTTTGTTTTTAGTGTTGAGTTCTCTGTGGACTCAGTATTTCTGTTGTGATGTGTTTTAGTTCTCCACTATGTTTATTGATATTTCTCTAGAAATGGTTGTCAGCTTAGCATTGGGAGCAATACTCTTCACTTCTTCCTCTGTAGATTCTTGTGGACACCAGTGAATATGGTAGAGGTGGCACATCTTGTGGTAAGCAGTCAGCTGTCTTTTCTTATTGTACTGATGGATCTTGGCTCTCTGCAGTATTCTCTGCTAGCTGTAAAATAAAGCAGATCCTCCAACCAAGGGTGAGAGTAGCTCTGATTAAGGGAGGTATACATAGAAGTTTGAGAGACATTTTGGTGAGGATGCTCATTCAACTTATCCAGAGAACAACAGAGACTTTTCTCTGGTAGTTGTTAGCTTTCTACCTGGGAAGTACTAACTTGGATCCCAGTACTAGTTATGGGTTTTTTTCCCACTGAGCAGACTTATGTCCACTCAGAGGGCAGTTGGTTACCCACAGAGGCTGTGTGCTACTATTGCACAAGTATATATTTCTTGTCCAGGTGATGGATTGCATAGTTTGCAGGGTCTCCTGCTTATTCATGCTGTTGGTTATCATCATCACTCAGTAGCTCCCAGAGCACTTTCTAGCTGCCATGAGGGTTTGGTAGGAGAGTGTTGGCTTTCCTCTTGGTTCCCACATGGGCTCTCGATGTCCTGAGATGGCAGCCTTATTGTCTTCAGCAATAGAGTCTTACCTTTTAGTTCTGTTGGGTAACCAAGTGCTTGGCCATGACCTACATTGTTTTGGGAATCTTATGGGTCTCCCTGGCCAACTACTCACTGTACAGGGGAGAGTAACGCAGTTCTGGTGCTAGGATTCAGAAGCCAAAGCCAGTGTTTTTTTTTTTTTTTTTTTTTTTTTTTTGGAATAAGCCTTCTCCTCCTTCTACTGGGCATATCAGTCTGGTCTGACTGTTAATTGGGGATTATATTTTGTATACTGCTATCTAGGGTGAAGGTGCTTAGTATATTAAGTACTATAGACTTTATTTTTGCGTAGTTCTCCTCCCCACCCTCCTTTGCCCTGAACCTTCAACCACCCCCCATATTCAACCTTCTAGCCCCATATTTTTTCCCTTAACATAGTTTTTCTGGTATCCTCTCATCTCCTCCCTATCTTTTCACTTTTTTTCTGCTGTCATTCTAGTTATAGTAGACCCATAGCCTTTTTTTTCTTTTGAGGTAGGGTCTCACTGTAGCTCAGGCTGACCTGAAATTCACTATGTGTTTTTGGGTGGCCTCGAACTTGCAGCGATCCTCCTACCTCTGCCTCCTGAGTGCTGGGATTAAAGGCATGCGCGACCACGCTCAGCTACACCCAAAGTCTTAATGCTTACTGCCTTTTGCCTTCTTCTTCAGCTGATCCATTTTGGGAGTCACATTTGAAAGAAAAAATATGTGGCATTTGTCTTTCTAAGAATGCAATAACTTCACTCAGGATAATATTTTCCAAGTCCATACATTTTCCTGTAAATTTCCTTATTTCATTTTTTTCTTACTGCTAAGTAGAATTCCATTGTGTATATGTACCACATCTTCATTACCTATTCATCATTTGAAGGGCATCTGGGCTGATTCCAGTTCTTAGCTATTGTGAACAGAGCAGCAATAAACATGGTTGAGCAAGTATCTCTGAAGTAGAGAGTGGAGTCTTCAGAGTAAATACTCAGGAGAGGAATAGCTGGGTCAGATGGTAGATCTATTTTCATCTTTTTCAGGATAGCAATAAATAATGTTCTATTGGGTGTTATTTTCTAAGGTACTGATCTCAGAAGATGCATGGAACAATCTCTGACTCACTGGGTGGCCCAGGAAATGAAACTATTACTGGCACCCCCAAGGCTGGTTATAACCATGACTCATGCAGACTATGCCTTCTCACACTATTGCCAATTTGTCCCCCTCCCTGCCAAATAGAAAATGGCCTCTTGACAAGGGTCCTAGTGTGTCCCTACACTCACACCCTGTCCAGTGCATCTTGATAGGCTCTGTGGTTACTGGGAGCAGCAGGAGAATGGGCATAAGGTGTGGGGCCCTTGGAGAGAATGTTTTCTTCTGGCCTGAGGCAACCTGAGCAGCCAAGAGAGTCTGGGTTTTATGGAGAATCAGTACTTTGTGGGGATTTCACCAGGACAGAGTTAGAAGGAGAAGGAGAGTCTTTCTAGAGCTTTTGCAGTCACAGGATGGCAGCATCAGAGACCCTGTGAACATGCATACTTGTCGAGGTGAAGAGCTTCTAGCTTCTATGTGCAACAGGTAGTCCACTCAGATTGCCTGTGGGCTGAGCTGCAGGAAGGAAGGTCTCAGAGCAAAGAACAGTTGGATCTCAGGATGTGGCAATCAGAGAGGGCAAGCATTAGGGCAAGTACATGGCCATGGCCCACTTGTGGCTGTGGACACTAGAGAGTACAGCTTGCTCATAGTTGTGAACTGAATATGTGAGCTTCCACCATGGGATGTGACACAGCAATAAGACTGGAAATCTTTGAATACAAATTTGGAACCACATGCTTGACAATAGATTAGTGTGACATGGAAACTTCACCACTACCCTGAGGAGAGGACCCTAGGGGTGATGGGGGTGGTGCCCTATGAAAGGAAGAGGAGCAAAGACACATCCCTGGAGCCAGCTGGGGCAACATCTGGGGCTGAATGGAGACAAAGAAAGAAGGCTCAAGGGTATAATGCCAGGCCTCTGGGCTGGGAATCCAGGAGTTTGTTTATAAGCATGAACTTACAGGGGCATGGGCAATTTGTCCATGGCTTTTTGCAGCATCACCCTGTACCATTGCCCTGGCCCAGCAGTATAACCCTTTCATGAGTTATTCCAGAGCTCATCAGTTCTGGTTCAAAAGAGCATGCTTCACTAATACTTATTCCAAGACTAATATTAAAAGCAGGTTCTATAGACACTTCACAAGGAAATATGGAAACCTGGTGGCTCAGACCATCAAGGGGACAGCTCTGCTAGACTGCCCCAAAGGACTCCATGGAGCTATAATCCAGGGGCCATGAGAAGAGGAATTATCTTTTGAAAAGGATCCAGAATTTAGAAGAGATTGTGGGGCAAGAATACCAGGGCAAGAATAGTTGAGACAGGAGCTGTGGGCTGGACCAGGACTTTTGGTTAAACTGATCAGAGCATCTGGTAGGAAACATTAATGGTTTTAGTTCATAAACTCTTATGGAAGAACTGTGAAACACTTGGCCAACCTTAACTGCCTGTAATATTCACAGAGGTGGTCATGGGTCTTCCTATGACTCCTGCATGCTCCATCTCACTTGGTTCTGGGCTATGCCTGTGTTTTTCCAGGAGAGAATCAGATTTGTTCTATCAGCTCACTGCACAATTCTCCCAGCTTCACTGTTGCCCCATTGGAGCTGCACTGGGCAGCA
Source organism: Dipus sagitta (assembly GCA_036346955.1). NCBI lineage: Eukaryota > Metazoa > Chordata > Mammalia > Rodentia > Dipodidae > Dipus > Dipus sagitta. The sequence goes on from CM070783.1 coordinate 39,968,074, forward strand.
GCATCAATACTGAGATGTAATCTTACATTTTCATGAGGATGGATTCACTTGAGGGTGTAAATCAGGCATTAGTGCCAGGCACCTCAGCGCTCTCTTTCACAGAGCTGTAGATAATTACATGGACGTTTAGGACCATGCCTTGACAGGAAGGTACAGAAATGTGCTTGAGATTGGGATGACTTTAATATGCTGCCCTGTCACTTTTCTGTAAAGTTATTTCTGCCTGCTTTCTATAATCTTGCCAGATAATTATGATAAGCTTTTAGTATAATTTAGATAAGGTTGATTAGCTAGGCCTGCTCTCCCCTATAAATGAAGTTAATGAATTGCATGTTTTTTTATATCTTTTTTTTCCACCTTAGAGGCCAGGCAGGACTTATCTATTATTCAAATGCAGAAAATGTTTTTCTTGAGAGCAGTCATGCATATTCAACATTCATGGAAAACCAGTTTAGAGATGCAGCTGCGGACTCCGTGCTTGAGGAAATAGCAGAGCAGCACATCGTTATGCACTGTATTCGACAGCAAATACTTTCCTGCAGAAAAGGCTGTAGTGTCACGTCAACATGCACATGGGCACACTGCTCCTTCTTCAGAGCACTTGAATAAGAGCTCGCGATGCTCTGAAACATGGAGCTGCCTCACAGATAGAAAGCACAGGAGGCCCACAAAACAATCAATTGAGGGCAGCATGCATCTTCCTGATCTGTAGACCACATTCAAGTCCTCTCGGTCTTCCTTCGAAGGCCAAAGTGGCCCTTATACCTTGGAAGGGACATTGTCAGTGATCCCATCTTGTAGCAGTTGTTCTGGAGTCCAGCAAAGAAGTTAGTAAGGGAAAGAGGGGAACCAATGTGAATCTCTACTCAATGCCATAGCTCTGCCAAAGTCCCTACTGAGGTCTCCTCAATCCAAAACCCTCTGGCAGGAATGATGTGCTTCCATTTTGAAGATAAAGCAACTGAAGAGGAACCTACTTGGAACTTGTGTCAGCCTGGATTTGAGGGGAATGCAGCAGAGAGAAGCTGTGCAGACCACTGGCCCGGGACCACTTGGTAGACACAGCAAAGAGGTGGGGCCAGGAAGGCTGTTGAGGGAAGTGTGGAGCTACAAAGCAGGAACTGCAGGATCTCTGATCTCTTAGGATACCTTAATTCAAAATACTTCTGGGATCTGGCGAGATGGCTTGGCGGTTAAGGCACTTGCCTGCAAAGCCAAAGGACCCAGGTTCAACTCACCAGGACCCAAGTCAGCCAGATGCACAAGGAGGTGCACATATCTGAAGTTTGTTTGCAGTGGCCTAAGGCCCTGGCATGCCCATTCTCTTTCTCTCTCAAATAAACAAATAAAAATAAATTTAAAAAATACTTTTGGAAGGCAACTGCCTTAGGGAAAGAAAAGTCTGGGAAAGGTTGGCTACTTGACATATGCAAGACACTAGGCACCTAGTTTACCTGGGAGAAGTTCAGGGTTACCTGGGGAACTTTGTGACCCCTGGGCAACATGGGAACAGTGATGGCAGCACAGCCGAAATTCTTGCTGTTGCATCTCTGACCAACATCAGTGCCCATCATGCCAAATGGATTGAAACAGAAAGTGATTTTTACTCTTGAAAACATAAATTGCTGAAGGCCAGGAAAACTGGCCATGTGGACATCACCGTGTGTGGCTCAATATGGCATGAAAACTCATGCATGTCTACAGCTGTTGAGGGCTGAGGCCCAGCAGACTGGCGGCTGGGTTCGGTCTCTGTGTCATCTCTGCTCTCCTTATCTAGCCTGTGAGAACAGCCAAGGAGGAGACAGAGACTGAAATAAACTGGGGCCAACAGGCTGTCCCAGTGTGATACAGTCATTATTTTTTTGGTTGAGTTTCAGGTCAAGAACTACAAAATTTGTTAAACCAAAATCGATCCAGAATCCATGGGCTTTAAAAATGAATTGCCATCTTGCTGCTGCAATAAAACTTTGTATTTATTTTTGTTTCATACAATAAACCTGATGTGTGATGTATTTAAAATAAGAAGAATGATGCCTTGGGCATTATTTGTCAATGAATAATAGGTAAGCAGTTTCACCTGTCATTTTTTTAACAAATGTTATTTGTTTTATTAATATCTGAAATGAAATAGGTGAATAATAGCGAGGCCTGGGGATATAGATCAAAATTCACTATTACAGCTCAGTGGTACTGAAAGTAGGCATTGACATAGAATTGGGGCATGAAACTGTCACAAATCACATTTCTGAAGTTGCTGTCTTATAGAAAATGTGACTAAATGCAATATTTTAGCTAGGAATATAGAAATTGATAATAATTAATACAGAAATTGGTATAATGATTTCTATATGTAATTCAATTCTGTGTAGCAACTAAACACAAGTTTAAACTAGTGTTGCTGAAGATGAAGATGTATGAGGCATATCCTGTGAGGTTACTGCCTACCCATGTGACATGAAGGTCTGCTCAGGGCTGATGATTTCCTGGTGTAGCATCACCTTTGTATGCATCATTCTGCAGGATAGTCCTTGAAGCACCATACACTTCACACACCATCATGTGCCCACCTGCTCCACGAGGCCCAGTTCACAACACTAACCCATACATGTTTGACAGGTACTAGGAGTTAGTAAAACACCATGGGCAAACTGTCCACAGTACTCAAGCCTTAAAGATTCTTAATGAGGGACAGTGCCACAGAGGTTGTCAGAGCCACACTGCTTCCTCATCAGATGAACTCACCTCACTTCCATTTTGAAGAAACACTAGGTTCTTTGAAATCATCACTGTCATTTACATGTTAGCCTTAAGGAGTTTCAGAAGCTGCTAAAAGTATTCAATTATGAGATCAAAAGAACTCAGTTCTTCCATGGGGTATTTCTTAAGTTTCTTAACAAGCCTACTTGCTGGGAACCACAGGGTGAACCATTGGGTGAGATCCCAGGAATCCACTCCATCACTTGCCCACACATAGAAGATTCCCATGGCACATTGAAAGCATATAGCCTTTCCTCCCTGAGCATGGATACAGGATCTAGGGTCAGCCTCTCGTCAGGGACAGAATCCATTTGGGGGATCATTCCTGTGAGGGCTCAGTAAGATCTGCTTGCCCAGGAGTAGTTGCAATCAACATCTCTGAGCTGGATGTCAATTCTGGGGAAAGCATAGTTTAAAGAGGAAAGAGAAAAGGGCTGTGGGCATCTGAGTTCCTGATATTGATGTGAAGGTGAGCAGAGTGGTGTCAGGCACACTCTGCACCCAGCAAGACCCAAGGTGGCCCCAGGAGTTAAGGCAGCTGGTTGACTAGTTTATACCTACATGTAGCATGGGGAAAAGTATGAACTTGTTACCAGAGACAAGTTCAGGGCCAAGGTTCTCTCATCTAACATATGCCGAGCTATCTGTCACAGGATTTTAGGTTAATTACATACCAGCTCTCATTTGCAATTGGATTTCATATTAATATTCAGATGTGAACTCTCTTCTCTGAGGTTAGGTTGTCAGAGTCAGTGGCTAAAATGTGAGGATAACAGGTCAGCCTTTGTACCAGGACAGACAGGGTGAGAAGAGGCTATGAAAAGGTCCTGGATTTCGGAAGGGTAAATGCGTGTGATATCCCACCCCTACCCTACCATGGTGCATCTTCCTTCTGACAGCCTTCTCTGGACGACACCTGGTAGAACCTCCCAGACACATGGCAGGAATGCAGATTCAGCAACTAACCACTGCTGCTGAACCTCTGCCCCCAGTTCAAGTTCTGCATGGCACCCAAGAACCCCCTGACTCTGGCAGCTGTGTCTTTCTTCACATGACCTGTGAGAGTTTGGAAGGTGACTTTCCTGAGCTGCCTGCGTGTATGTGCCATGTATACTGTGGTGTACAGAGAAATAGAAACTCTATCCTCTCCTTGGTGATTACTGGGATCCTGGTATAATGTGAGCTTGTAGGTGGCACCAGGAGCCTGATGGGATAACGAGCGAGGAGCTTCCTCTTTATGAGCTTCGTGCTCAGTGTTTATTCTACCGTTATATGTCTGAAGGAAGAGGGCCGTAAATACTGAGGTTCATCAGGGGAAGAAGGACCTTATATGTCTGGTTGCCTTCATTCTGTATCAGCAAATTCCAAAAAACAAAGAAACTGGATTTCAAGTATATTCACAACTTACTTTGTACTTACAGAAGGGATATAGGCTTGTTGAAGAAAATTTAGAAATCACAAAAAGTTGCAAGGGGAAAAAAAATCAACTGAGCCCTAATTCCTCCAATCAGAGAAAATCGCTGTAAGCGTCTTGAATTGCCTCTGGTCTTCTCTTCAAAGTGAAACCCAGATCATAAAGCACGTGGACTTTTCATATAACATTCCACTCTTAACACTATGCCAGGAATTTCTAAAATACTGAAAGCTCCCGAACATTCTGTGCTGTAATCACGCTGTGATTTATTTAGCCATTCTGCCTTAATTGGACCTTTGGAAAGCGAGGCTTGTCATTTTTCAAAAAAAAAAAAAAGAGCATCCCTAGTTACAAGCTCCAGGGCCAGGCATGTGAGTTCCACACATGTGATTCCTCATGTCGGGGCTGAAGAGACAAAGCTTGAGGCCAGACACCCTCACATAGGAAATTAAGACAGTATGTCAAATAAAGAAACTTAGATTGTTTAAACTTTGATGGTGCCATTTCTCATGTTAAAATGTCTGAGCAATTCCTATCAGAAAGTATGTTATGTAATAAAGAAAATGAGCATGTGATGGTCTCTCTATGCAGGGTTGGTGTTGCAGACAGGTTCTGTAATGGTTGGAGCAGGCAGCTCAGCCTCTGGGCACTGTCCAGCTTGCTCAAGGCCAGTGGGTGGTCTGGGGAAGGCAAAGCAGGGCTTTCCTAGATTGCTAGCAATCCTCAGCCCTGGCCTTACCTCCCACCCAGCTCTTCACCTGTGGGGCCATTAAATGAACAGCCAAGACCTTCCCCCACACAACCAGGCAGCTTCTGGGGATGCAGCAGCAGTGCCTCATCTTCCAAATTTACCCAGGGGGCAGGCAAGTTTTAGCGAGTGAAATGCAGGGCACCCAATTACACCTGAATTTCAGAAAACAGCTGACACTGCACACGACATACATGTGCTGAGTATCATCCTCCGTTTCTCTGAAACATGATGTAAATGTGTTTCCTAATGTCCAGCCTCCCTGGACCTGCTAATATGATGGGCATTAGGGCCTATCCTCAAAGACAAGGAGCAAGTTTGGCTTCAGTATCACTCACTCTGGCCTGTGAGGTTGTCACAGAGAGTCTGTAAGAGCAGCAGCAACTAAGTTGGGAGGTTCATGCTTTCCAGGTTGTGAGGGTCCCTTTGCTCTCGTTGTGTGCTGGTGTTTTCTGTGCAAACGTGTTGGGCATATGTTTAAAGTATCTTTTCTCTAAAATTTTATTAAATATTGAGGTAATGCAAAGAACTTAACACTGCATGCATTTGGAAGTTTGGGTTTAAAACATGTTATTTAAAACATAATTAATATCACTTTTCAAGTGAGTAACATAGAAGTGTAACAGAAGACAGATATAATTTCTTCCTCAAGCTTTCAGATATTCAACAAGAAATTCTGCTTTTTGTACTTCAGCATTTTTCTCATCTTCTTTTTGTTAAGTCCAGAGAAATTTAAAATTAAGTACATGATGCTTTTAGTTAGAACTGAACTCTTTTATACACTCTGTGGCCTGTTTGAAGGTACGTTGGTAGCTTGAACCCCTCCACCCCCAACCTGCAAAGCTAGGAGTTGAGACACAGAGATGACCTGCACACTTGTGGGTTAGGATGCTAATACTCAGCTGTCAGTGTTGGCTGCCACCTGCTGTGAGAGAGAGCCTTTTGTTCTTGTTCTCAGCTGAGTGGGGTGGCCTCATCAGGGGCTTTGAGTTTTTCTCTAGGGCTGATTTCAGTGACATTGAACCACTAGTAAAGATTCTGCAGACTTTTAGGGCAGCTTCTGCTGAGACTGAACCTTCGATCCAAAATAGAACGATAAGTGTTTCTGTGTTGTCAAAGAAAAGGCCCTGGTTAGCATGCCAGCAGCGGCTGGCTGCAGGCTGGAAACACAGCTGGGGCTGAAATGGAAGAGGAAGCCAGTATGAAGACTCATCAACGTCATTGTCCTAGTTGAGCAGAAATGAATCCTTAATTTAAGCAGCCTTCAAATCCTGTCATTAGAGAAGCAGCCAGGATGTAGACTCGAGTGTGCTTTCTTCAGAGTAAACTTCTAAAGAATGCAGAGGATCTAGAGAGTGGGAACCAACAATTTGCCAAAGTGGGCAGAAGACAGCAAACTGAACTTGGGTGTCTTCATGTGAGCTTTGTGGTGGCGGCTCACCTGTGCAGAGTGCCCAGAGCCTCAAATTGCTGCCTTCAGGAGAGTTTGGGGAGGAGGGGCTGTTTCTAAGACCCCAGCATCACAGCCTGGGCTTCCAGCACAGCCAAGGCTGCAGGTGGGCCTGCCAGGATGCATGTGCAAAGTCTCAGACCCTCCATCCTTAGGGTCACTCTGTCTGGTGAAGATCCCAGCGTGGCACACAGGAGATCAGAATGAGGAAAAACAACCATAGGAGGTTGCTGGAAACAGTACAGATAGGCTGATCAGACCCAGGTTGGAAGCACCTGAGTGCCAGAAACCAAGTGAAGTGGTGAGCTTTCATTTGAACCCACCCTCTCCCTGGATTGGAGTCTGTAGTCCAATTCATGGGCTGACCTGTAGGACAGGAAGGGAGTCTGTCTGCCTAGACACACATACACACACACACGTGAACACAGTAGAGTGGAAAGAGTCCTGAGCCTGATATCAGAGATAGAGATATATAGAAATTCGGCACCTCTGTGGCCACAGAGATGTACTTGACCTTGACACTTCAATTCTGCATTCATCAAAGGAGAAGTGATGATTCCCTGAATCACTGCAGAGAGACTAGGTAGAAAGGTGAGACGCCAGTGGAATCCTGCAAACAGGTCCATGCCTGTCATTCATCCACCATCTTTCTCTAATGACTCTCCAAAGCAAAGCCTGATGGGGTACTCCAGGAAGTAGATGACAGGGGTCCTATGTTAGCTTTCTGTCACTCTGACAAATTATTAAAGGGAAATAAAAAAGAGGGAAGGTTGACTTTCGCTCATGGTTTTAGAGGTTTCAACCATGGTTACCTGGCTCCAGTGATATTATGGTGGCCAGGAAGCAGAGGGGGAGGGAATGGGGGAGGAGAGAACATACCTTGTAAGGTAGAGCATGAAGTGGGATAAGTCCAAAGCGAGGAGTTATTGGGCACACTGAGGATAATTCAATACAACCCACTATTTTCTGTGTTCACCAGTTAAAAATTAGTAAAATTAATAAAAAGGAATATATATCATTCATACTGTTAGATGGCATGCTTTCCCAGTGGCCTACTTTCTCTGTCCAGGACCACCTCTTACTAGACTAGCCCATTCAGGTCCCATCTCTGACACTGAATTGAAGACCAGGCCTTTAACACATGCATCTTTAGGACTTACAGGGCATCTGGTTATCTCCTTTCCAACATGTCCAGACAATCAAGCTCAAGTGAAGCTCGAGTAGGACAGGGTAGTGGGAGCTGCAGTGCCTGGCTCTGCCCAACACAGCTGCCGTGTGAACCAAGTACTTTGGATCTTCATTCTCCTAGGTGTCTCTAAGTCAAGGACTGGAGCAGCCCCATGCTGGGACTCATAGTCAGCTGCTCCAGTGGGTCTCCACAATATGTCAGGCATGCCTTCAGGAGGCAGCAGCAGTATGACCTGTGGGTTCAGTGTGGAAGATCTGAGTCCCATCCTATCCCTTTATTTTGGGGAGAAGAATCTTCCTGGTACCCTCAGAGAATCTCTGTGCACAGGTCATGCCACCTATACTGCACTGAGGGTTGACTCTGTCCTTGAAATAGCAACTTGAGCTTCACTGCCCAGGCACAACCAATTGCTGTGATCAAATATTCTCCTTCAGTTTTACTAGGGCAGGACCCCGGGGTGTGCAGTGTCTCAGTGTCTAAGATGCATGAAGATGTGGCTCACCAGTTACCCAGTTCAGTACATCTCAGATGTATGACAGAGTGTGTGTACTACACATGATACTTGTGGCCATGAAATGCCCCACAAGTCCCTCTGAGGGTTCCGAAGGCAGAGGATGAACCTGCTGTGCTACTGAAGCTGGCGATACAAATAAACAATTCCCAGACAGTGATGTAGCTGCCTGCACACTCTCCTGAGGTGCCTGGACAGACAACTGCTATCTACAAAGAAAGTGAAGTGCCTACACCGTCCTCCCAGAGACGCCTGGACACAGGACTTGTGGAGTCCACAAATTCTATGGTTTTCTTCAGTGATCTCCTGCTCCACATCATCCTTCTCATCTCTTCTGCCTTTTAGTCAGAAGACTTGTAACCTATGGCACTTCATTCCCAGGAAGCCCTCCTGAGGCCTGTCATGGTAGATGCTCCAGATCAAAACTGATGTCAGCAGGATCATGGGACTCATGTAGGCGACAGAGAAGAACACAGGGTGTGAAAGCAGTCAGAGATGTCATTAGCTGTGTGTCCTCAGAAGGTCTGAATTTTCCTCACTGGAAATGCTGCTAACACTACTACATGGACCAGTGGCTAAAGGACTGAGTTTGAGGAAGAATCCTGCTTCCTGCCATAACATCCACTGCCTTCGTCCTCCTTTTAGATAGTGTGAGTGGCTAATGTCACTGAATGTCGTCTCATCCTGTGACAAGTGAAGGCATGCACAGGGCGATAGGACCCACATTTTGTTAATGCAGTGCTGTGAATCATGTCAGCGGTGTTTGGAAAGTTCTCTAGCTCAGCAAGGCTGCACGGCCTTCTGAAATTTTCGGATGTCTTCAGAGACATGAGAGAATGCACCTGCATTACATGTGCAGAGGGAGGGGCAAGTGCACCTGTGTTACATGTGCAGAGAATGAAGCAAATATGTCCACGTCACAAGTCTGTTAGAGTCTCACTCTCCAATACTCTGGCAACAGCTGGCCCATGCTTCTGCACAGGAGGAATTGGAGATTGACCCTGTTGTGTTGGTTGGAATGTAAAATGTTCCCCATGACCTCAAGTGCTTGTGGTGAAGCCTCATACTTAGTGCCCAGCTCATTGAACCTTAGGGAGGTGGAGCCTTGCTGGAGGAAGCATGGCACTGAAGGTAGCCCTTAAGGTATTTCCACCCAACCCCACTGAGTTTTCAAAGGCAGCTCACTCTCACTGCTTCCTTCCAGCTGATATGCAAGATATAACACTCAGTTATCTGTTCAGACATGCTTTCCCCACCGTGATGAAACTTCCCCTTGAGAGTGCAAGACAAAATAAATCTTTTCCTTCCATATGTTCCTTTTGGCCTGGTGTCTTGTCCCAGCCATGAGGAGGTAACTACTACACCTGTTGAACTGTAGGAAGTCCTGATTCCCACTCAGGAAGGCTCACCATGCCCCCAGTCACACCCTGTGAAGCATAGTCAGCATTGAATTCCAGTGAGTAAGAAAATAAGTCATAAAGTGAATTCAGCCAGAAAATCTTGTGAGGGTGGTGTAAGGAAACCCAGCGAATACAGTGGGAAAGATTGTCTCCAAAGAGCACCTAAGCTTTAAGATGTGTAAGTGTGTGATTTCCAGAACTTCTTGGTCAAAGGCACTTTTCTATTTATGCTAAGAAAATGTGATGAAAATTTGAGCATGCTATCAGATGTAGGTGCTATGAATTCTACATCACTGATTAATTTCACACACATAATCTCGCTACCCTCCTGGCAGTGAGCTATTGGATTTGAACATGGAAAGATAAAGACACTGAACCAAGAAGGCTTGAAGTCACCCCTTTTCAGACAGTCTGAGAGCCTGGCTATCAGCATCATTGTTTTACCCAGCCCCAGCCTGCTTCTTAGATTGGACTGCTCCTCTTTTACAGCATCACTGGAGCAGAGTCATCCTGCATGTGAGTGGAGGTGAAGTAAGAGATCTACAGCACTGCTAGTGTTCACACATCTCTAAGCCCAGAAAGGGGCAGATGTGGGGTTCCATGACGTCATTATAAGGTCATTCAATGTGAGAGCCCTTGTGTGCTCTGTGAGTCATTCAATCATCTCACTCCTCAGACATTGATTGATGCCCACCACAGAGATACCAGGGCTGCAAGGAGGACAAGGACATTTGTCATACCTGTAGCCTTAACTCTGAGCAGAACAGTTCCTGGATTGATCAGCAATCTGGGTAGGGATATGATGGAAACCAAATTTCTTCTGAAAGTCCAAAGCGTGGCTGGATAAGAACAGATTAGTGCCATATTGACACCAAGCTAAACTCTATCAGCTGTGACATGACACCAAGCCAAGGCCTATTCTTTGCCTTCACACTCCTCCTGTCAGCTGTCTTTTTTTTTTTAACCATTAGAAGGTTTAACCTAAGCAGCTTACCCTTACCATGCCTCATGTTATCAAGACCTGGTTGACAAGGGATAAGGTAAATTACACAGCGCTTCACTCATATGCCTAAAATTCAGGGCTGATCCACAAACACCCACACTCACCATCCTTGAGATATTGATCTCAAAGCAATCAGGTGTACTCCTCCTGTAAAGCTATAGGTCTGCACCACCACAGTCATGCTCTGTGTGCAGCGTACAGCCTCGTTATCCTTTCCGGTCACTCTGTCTGTCCGTGCTGTTGGCATTGCTGTCAGCTGAGCACTCAAGCTTGTCATTTCAATGGTGCAATGTTAACTCAAGTTCAAATCTAGTCTGTTAAAGCTTATACTTTGTGTGTGTTTAAGCTGAGGGAATAAGTGAGATCTGAGACTCGCAGTTTGTTGCATAATTCCATCTGGCTTCAAGGTAACTGTAGCAGTGGTCTCCATGGAAACTGTATTGGGATAGAACTGGCTGCTTTACTACTAAACAGGGGGAAAAAGGCTGGACTCATGTTGTCCCTAAAGATGGTCACTGAACTAACCAACTCCGTGGTAGGTAGGCAGGCAGGTCATCATCAGAAAATCATATGGTGAAGTATATAGAAAGTACAGTTGACCCAGCAGAAAGGGCCACTGACCTATGCTAACTAGTTGTAACAAGGTGTCTTATAAAATGTTGGATGTAATTCAGATATATGTTTATCACACACGTATCCTCTCTCAAAGTTGGGAGGTGCTCTGCATCATCCACAGCAAGCCCACCTCTTTCTTTCCCTAACTTTCTGCTGTGTTACTGAAAATGACAGGTGGTTCTCTGCTGCCTCCGGGTGTTGACAGCAGAGGGATCTGTTCAGACTCTCACGTGACCAGTGGCATCCAGTGCCAGAGGGGCATGAATGCACACAGATTTGGAACATTTCTCTGAATGTTGGAAGCCTGCATGAATGCACAAGTACTGGAGTCTGAAAATGCAATTATATTCATGGGTGTGTGCCAGAGTGGTAATGTGTAGTGGAGAACTTATGTGTGTGCACATAGATACTATCGTTTTGACACATACCCCATGTGTATAGACACAATTACATATGTGTTCTGTGTTGCCAGAGACCCCCTGTCTAAATTATATCTCCATCCCAGATTAGCATGGCACACTGCCAACTGTAGATCAGTATGGGGTGAAGCTCCCTGGACACTGGGAAAGGCCTGGTGTGCTGAATGGTGAGGCTCAAATAACCCTGTGTCTACCTCACCTGGGGCTTGTTGAATAAAGACACATATCCATTTACCTCTCCACTTGGCAGCCCTGTCTGTGCAAGAAGGACAATTGAAATGACCCAGAAGTCACAGCCCTGCAATCAGGCCAGGCTAAGACAGCGGTGTCTCTTCTGAGCTGGGCCAGAGCAGAAAATCAGTTTGGTGACCTGAGCTGGCCTTCTCAGAAGGAGGTGAAGTTGGTGTTCTGACAAAATTGACCCAGGATAAATACTATAGGAGGGTATTAAAGTAGTAACTACAGGCTGTGCATATAGAGGAGTGAGGCAGGGATGGAACTGATCTTGCTGGCAGCAGGGGTGTCTTTTCCAGAGAGTGACACAGACCCCATTGTGCATGAGTGCCCCGAGGGACCCAGGCAGACAGTGGTGGGTCTGTCTCATGGCAGCCTGTTCTGAATGCTGAGGAGGTCTAACAAACAAAAAGTTAACCCACAGGGGAAGCCGAGGTACATTGTCAGTGATGGTACCTAGATGGGGGACAGAGAATACCTGAGCCACTCTGAGGTTATTGGACCCTAAGTAGTCATTAGGAGAAAGATAAAATTGACTTGTGTATGAATCACGCCAAGAGTCAAGGGTGTCTTGGGCATGTGTGATGACCATTGTACCCGAATGATAGTAAGAGTGACTTTGTTTCTGTCTTTCAGAAGAAGAAGGAGGAGACTTGGCCCAGCCGGGCCTCAGCTTTCCTGGGCCAGCAGAAGAGGACCTAGGTAGAGTATAACCATGGCGCTGGGTGCACAGGGGCTGGTCAGAGCCCCACCCACTCTGGCATACCCAACACCTGGGACCCTCACACAAAACTCATTAGGCATGTCCACCCTAAGGGCTGTCCCAGTAAGAACGAAGAAGATGGTGACATCATCTGTGTAAAGAGAGTAAACATCTGGGCTGGAGAGATGGCTTAATGGTTAAGGCACTTGCCTGCAAAGCCTAAGGACCTAGGTTTGATTCCCCAGAACCCATGTAAGCCAGATGCACATGGTGGCGAATGCATTTAGAGTTTGTTTGCAGTGGCTGGAGGCCCTGGCACACCCATTTTTTCTCTCTAATAATAAATAATAAATAAACAAATAAATAAATAATTTTTAAAAAGACTAAACATCTTGCAAAGCCCCTGTGTGAAAGACTTCACGGCCTTCACATTGATGGGGCAGTTGGGGATGTAAACTATGCAGAATGTGCCCTGTCTCCCAGATTCCCAGGCTAGGGTCTGCCCTCAGTGGCTTTGAGGAAGCCAGCTGCCCCTAGCATCACATTTCCCATGCAGCTGCATCTCTACATAAAGGAGCTGGTCTCCCTGAGCTAGCCCAGTGAATGCTTCTCTGCATGCTGATAACCATCATAGTTCACTTCCTTGGAGGCCGGGAGTGACTATCAACTGCTGCCTTCCCCAGTAATAGCCAACATCATGTGTGAATTTCATTCCGTGTGGTAGTGGCATCATTTTTGAGCATTGGTCATTTGTCATGGAGTTATGCTTAAGTAGAACAAAGCAGGTACCCCTGTCAGAGGTCTGGAATGTTGAGCAAGTTCGAGATCAAACAGCAGATGAACAGAGAAATCCTGTGTGGCTCTGGCTTTTTTGTTTGTTTGTTTTTGTTTTGCCTGTGTTAAGACACTGCTCAGGATCTTGAATGGTCTCTGGTACTCCCTGGGGCGCTCTAGAAATTCGGCTATCATGGAGGGTGAGCCTTGGAGATGTGCCTGCGCAATGCTTAGGGGTTCTAGGAAGAAGCAGGTGCTTAAGCCGGGCATGGTGGCACACTTCTTTAATCCCAGCACTCGGGAGGCAGAGGTAGGAGGATTGCCATGAGTTCAAGGCCACCCTGAGACTACAGAGTTAATTCCAGGTCAGCCTGGACCAGAGTGAGACCCAACCTCAAAAACAAACAAACAAACAAACAAACAAACAAACAAACAAAAGAAGCAGGTGCTTAGGGAGAAGACTATGGAGTTCATAAAGCAACCCTGCCACCCTGCCCTGCTTCAGTCTTCACAGCGTACAAAACATGGAAACTGCACTGTTGCCAGGTGCCCTGACACAGCCAGTAGGTGGCGTTTGAGGCAGGGGGTTAATCTCAGGAATCCCTGCCTGCTTTTATTTTTATTTTTTTAATTTTTATTTAATTATTATTTTTTTTGTTGTGCTCTTTGAGATAGTGTCTCCCTCTAGTCCAGGATGACCTGGAATTCACTATATAGTCTCAGGCTGGCCTCAAACTCTTGGCGATACACCTACCTCTGCCTCCCAAATGCTGGGATTAAAGAAAGGCATGTGCCACCACGCCTGGCCCTATTTTTATTTATATGTTCTTGAGAAAACAATTTTCACCTTTATTCTTTACTTTCATGACTTTAACAAGTTATAATGGAAACTTTACAATTGTATGCATTAACAGCAATTATAAGAAATTTTGATATAAACATACACTGAATAATAATAACTGGAATCAAACCCATTATTCTATTTCCTCATGTACTTATATCCTCTTTCTGTGGTGGGAAAATTGAGATTTAATCTCTTAGCAGTTTTCTAGCATATGGTATGTTGATATTGACTATACCCACTATGCTGGGCACAAATCCCTTGAGTTTAACTAAAGGTTTGTGTCTTAAATCAGAGTCTCCTACATCCCTCAGATCTGTGACCACCATTCTGCTCTCAAATCCTCAAGGTCAACTTCTTAGGATTCCTTCTCTGGGGCTGGGGAGACAGCTAAGTCAGTAAAAGTGATTGCCTTATAGGCATGAGGACCTGACTTTGGCACTCAGTTCCCACATATCTACTGTAATCCCAGCTCTGGGAAGGTAGAAACAGGTAGATTATTGGGGCTCCCTTGCCACCTAGTCTATCCTATTTGGCAAGCTCCAGGCCACTGAAGCTCTGTCTCAAGAGAAGGTGGATGGTGTTTCTGAGGAATAATACTTGAGGTTGTCCTCTGGCCTTAATTTAACACACATGAGTGTGTATATATACACACACTATTCCACAACTGAGTGCAGTATGATCTTCCTATGCCTGACATAGCTCACTTTATATAAGTCCTCCAAGTCCTTCCACCTTGTCAATGACAGGACTTCCATCTCTGAAGGCCGAGTAGCACTGCATGGGCACCACATTTCCTTTATCCCTACTTGGTAGGCAGCAAGGTTGTCTCCATTTCTTGGCTGCGGAGACGCCAGAGTGTTGCTGACTTTTAGACACCAACTTCATTTTCTTTAGAGAGACATACAAAAGAGGGTGCTGGGTCACCCATCCCCATGATACTAATGTGCACCTAGGATGGAGGACCATGGTGTGAAAAGCCCCCAGGCAAGATGATTTGCAGGGACTGAAAAACCTAAATTTTTCTTTAGTAACAGATACATTAGTAAAGTGCCTTTTTGGAAAAAAAAAATAGTATCACAGCTTTGCCCACATGAATATCTTTTCATTTTCAGAGAGTATGAATTTTCTTAAGCATATGTATAGTAGCGTATGATGGGAAATTCTATGATGAGGAAAATTGCTATGGGATTTAGGAAGACACAGGTTTCCATAAAATTAATCTAAAGTCAGTGATAACATGGATTAATGTGGCTTATCCAAAATAGCTGTAATGAAGGTGAAACCTTGCTTTTCCCAGTAATACCATTTCGAGGGAAGCTCTCTGTGGTGGTTAATCTTCATGGTCAACTTGATTTGGAATCACCCAGGAGACACATGCATAGTGTCAGTGAGGGAGTTTCCAGAGAGGTTTAATGGAGGGGGGAAGACATCCTGAATGTGGGTGGCATCACTCTATGATCTGGGATCCCAGACTGAATTGAAGGGAGAAAATAAGTTAAGCACCAGCATTCTCTCTCTCTCTCTCTCCCCTTCCTGACTGTGGATGCAATGTGATCAGAGCCAAAATATTGGGTTTTCATATCAGATTCTGAACCCTAGTTGCACAGTAGCATCATCGAGATGGGTGGCCCAGTTTCTTACTTTTGTATGTCCTTCCTTAAGTTGTTTTTAGGGATCTTTTCCCCAGCAATGAGAAAAATAATTAACATAGTCTCAGACATTAAATTACTTTAAGAAAATTTTCAACATTTTATCATCATAGAAAATGTTACAGTCAGCCCTCCTCAGTTGTGGATTAAACTAACCACAGACAGATAATATTTGAAAAAATAATTCCTCAGTATTGAAGATATAGACTTTTTTCTTGCCATTTTCCCCCAAGCAATACAAATAGCAACTGTTCAGTGACATAGACATACTAAAGCACACGGCAGGGCATGTGTGTTAGCGTTTAGCCATTCTTCCGGAGGAACTTGAACATTCATGGCTCTGGGTGTCCTCAGAGTCGATACAGAGAGATGACTTCAAAGAGTAGTAATCTTCATTCTCTGAGATGTTGTGTTGAACTACAAAGGTCTGGTGATTCATTGGCATCTATGGAGATTGTGACATAGAATTGCAGTTTGCAATAGTAAGTTAGATGTGATGGAAAATGGGGGGAAGCTGGCAGATCAAAGAATATTAAGCACCTACTGCATATGAGATCTGACACTGAGAAAATAGGCTTAACTGGACAACTTTAAAATACATGAATATTAACACAGCACCTCCTGATACTGAGAGCCTGCCCCCAGCCAGACACATACATCGTGAAAGTGTCTTCACACTGTGGAACACAACCTCACTTTAATTACGTCTAGCATTCAAGCATGAAACTGTCTCACAGTAATGAGGATACTCATTTAACAAGAACTCCCTTTTCTAGAGATTTATTTTAGTGTTCTTTTATAAATAGTCCCAGCCATTGGTATTCCTTTAAACTTATAACTTTCTGAACACCCATTCTTAATTCTTAAGGTACATTTCCAGTAATTTCTAAGATAATGGAAGCAGAGCTGTGGTACATCTTTTTTTAATCCAGAGAGAAGATAAGACTCCCTTTCTTCTGTAGGATGGATTGCCCATGTCCTCAGAAGCTTGTGTCTCCACTCTCCTCATGCCCCATACCCCTTTCTGGACCTTGGACCACTCAGTGGAAATGTAGAGGCCATCTTTGGAGATGGCCCCTCTTCTATGTGTGGCATGGGACACATCACTGTTGCATGCTGCAGAAGAGGAGGGAGGAACTGACCTCAGAGGAGTCTCTGTGTTAATCAGGGGAACTTATTTTCTTACTTCCATTTCTATTTTTATATTTTGGTTTTTGTAACAGGGTCTCATTCTATATCTTAGGCTTGCCTGGAACTTACTATGTAGACCAGACTATCCTCAAACTTGCAACAGCTCTCTTTCCTCAACTTCCTAAGTGCTAGGATTACAGGAAGTCGCATGTTCATAAAAGTTAGGAAATTGGGTTTTTTTTTTTTTTACTTCTGTAATGCATGCTGGAGATCTTTTCATGTGTGTCTTTTAGTGGCCAGGATTTCAGAGCCTGGTCCCTGGCCTGTGGATGGTGGTGCCATGCCTGGCTGACTCACCACATGGGACCTTTGCTGCTGCCTCCACATAAGCCCCAGTTAGGAGCACTTTTCCTGGTCCTCTGTGGGTGAGACAGTGGGGAGGGCCTATGACTGCTACTGGTGGCATCTCATTACAGTGGAGAAAAAGCCAGTGCTTAGTCAAGTGTGTACTAACAATAATACCCACAGCCACAACCAAGTAGCAGCTGAGGGAAAACAATAGAGGTCAGTTCAGGAATGAGTGTCTTTGCAGTGACTGTGGATGTGAGGTGTCCCAAACAGCCACAAGTGACCAGGGAATGTGACACTTGTAGGTGGGGAAGGGTCCCATCTGAGAAAGCAGAGGTGCCCCCTGGGGAGCAGCCTGATTTGGGAGCAGGCTACATGAGCTCAATGGACATAAAGTTAATTCGCCAGTCAGGCACTCTTGAAGGCAGTATGCTGGCTGCTGTAGTGGCTTTTCTTATAGAACTGTGCTCTGGTGGGAACCATACTGTGTGGCCAGGGCTGGGACAGGTGAATAATAATCTCACCATGCCCCTGAAACAAATGCTGGATATATCAGGCTGGGGGGTTGGGGTGGCAATGATGACAGAACAGGACTCTTTAGAAGTAACAGCCAGAGGCTGCTCTGAACTTCTGGATCTCTTAAAAACTATAGAGAAAAACAAACTCCTTATGCAACTCTCTTGAAACCCTTTAGAAGGGGGAGGAATGAAGAACGAATGCTCCATCCAGAAGCTGCAAGCTCTCAGTGGAAACAGATGCTCCCATGTTCAGTCAAGATCAAGGTTCTTCCAAGGTGTCCACCTGAAAGGGTAAATAGGACTATAGAGGAGACTGGAGAGGTAGCCCCCTAATGCTCACTCCCTGCAATGTCCCTGTGGGACTCCCTGTGGGGATATTGCCCTGTCCAGCTACATTGCTGGGGTCTTCCATAACCTCAGAAGCAACCCCAGCTGATGGCAGCCTAGAGTGCTTCCAGAACCATCCAGCATGCCCAAGATGAGAAGGCCCTCCCTGGGGCTCTATTCCATTCTACACTCCAAAAGTACCCTGAAATCCTGGGGTATGATGTCTGTAAAAAAGAAAAATCACAGAAGGCCCAAAGAGATCTGAATTAGCACACAAGATTTTATTTTGACTTTGAAATGTTGAAACATGCTTAAAATAAAACACTGAAGTGAAGACAAAACAATAGCTTGAGAAACCAATGGCACACATGGTTATTTGAGGCTTGGGAGCTCCTCTGAGCGCAAGAAAAGCTGGACCTGGGCACAGGGGTGGCATGTGCTCTGAGAATAGGCTCAAGATCCGGGGGAAAGGCCCAGCTTAGCTGAACTGCATTCGTCTATCAGCAAAAGACAAGACTGCCAGCACCCCCTCCCAGATGCTGCATGCCCTGGGGACCCCACTTTCCCCCAGGGACATGTTGCTACTGGACACAGCCCAACAGAGTGAGGGTGCACCCCTGCCTAGCACTGACTGACACATTCTCACATGTCTGAAACCCACCTGCCACTCACCTCATCAGGCATGTACACCAGCACAGACGCTTGTCCACTCACCTCACCAGGTATAAGCTCCTGGCACAGACACCTGCTGTGTGTTTCTGAGTTGTGACCTCACTGCCTGAAATGCTTGAATAGCAGTGTGCTCTCTGCACCTAGTTTCCATTCCCTCAGAAAGATAACATCTCAAATGAAACAAACTATATACACACATGGATTTTTACACACACACACACACACACACACACACACACCTGCCTGTATTTCACATTTCAGAAGTAATCTTGCTTTCATGATATATTTACCACAATGGTGACTCAAACTGCAACTTGTAAAATAAATAGTTTTGTGCCTGGTAAAGTGATCTTGGGCAGAAACAAATAAGAGAAAGAAGTGAATTAACATACTTTTTATAATTAAATATATAACTTATTTCACTGACCTTTTTGCAATTCAGTGATTTCCGTTTAGTTTCACTATCCTGATATTTTATGTTAACATGATCTGAAATGCCAACTTTTAAATTTGTATTGCAAATTATTAATGGATTATAAATTCAAAGTGCTGGGTCACTCCCACCAATTTATAAAATGAACATAAAAGTAAAAGAGCAAACTATAAAACAGTAAATTATAAATTTCAAAGTGTACCACACATAAGAAGGCAAGTTTTTAAGGAAGCATTTCTTGGCTTTTTGCATTCATGTGTGTGTGTGTGTGTTGAGATCACATCTCATATTTAAAGTTTGAAAACTACTGACAGAGCAATGCTGCTCTGAACTTGGGCCCAATAAGTGCCTTGGTGTAGAGTGACACCCTTACCATCTCTGATGCTGTGGGTCTGTGCTCAGTAACAGAGAAGAGGGCACTGTGAACAGAAAAATCACTTTCTGTTACATAGGTATGTTAGATATGACACCATAAGACACTAGGATAGGATGTGGCTCCCAAGCATTCCTAAAACTCAGCCAGTGTCTCCATCATCATTGTTTAGCTTTAACCAGATGAACTGACATCACCAGTGTGGGTATAAAATTAAGCCAGCAATGCAGGAATGAGAATATAGAGCCCAGGGCAAGGAACACGGGCCCAGAACTCCCAACTGACCTCTCTTCACTTAGTGTCATTTAGAACCCCAGTTTCCATGATGACTAAGTCCATTTGCAAATTACAACTGGAAGTGCAGACTTCCATAACTATTTTTAAATCCTGAAGATATTTTGTGACTAGGGGTTTGCATCTTAGACTGCATACAAATCATCATGGTGGCTGTGCAAATAGGTATTCACAAATGAACTCACATTAATGCTTAGGGAGTGTTGTCTTAGGGAGGGAGACAGGTGAGCTTTCTGTGAGAACAGAAGTGTGCTATGGATGTACTGAGTGCTAGCTGTGCTTGGGAAGGATAGCCTCCAGGACACAGTGAAAGGAAGGTCAGTTGTGTGGGGAGGAAGCATGGAATGTCCAAGGGAGCTTTTTAGTTTGTGGAAAAAGAAACAGCAGATGCTCCATGGCTACTTATGGGAACATGTGGAATTTCACCATTTGTTTCTGCATCATCATGAAAGGACTGAAAGGTATAAGAAGATTCCAGTAACTTGGAAAGGAGGAAGAGGAGGAGAGAAGTTGGCCCTATGTGCACCTGGGTCATCTAGGCACCTTAGGTAGGCATGTTCAGCCCAAGGCAAGCCTGTGAGGACAGAGGGTAACCATCCTCCAGTCACAGGTCAGGGGACAAAATTGTGGGAAACTATAGATTTTTTAAAGGAACTGACGGATGTTTGACCACTCCAGGTCTGAGCTAAGCCAGACCTCATAGGATCTTTCCTCACCTATGCTGTTCCAATGTGCCCAACTTATAAAAACAAAATATAAACATTATATTTGACACATGGCATTAAGTTATTATTTAGTTAAATATATGTGTTTGGAAAAAAACTCTATAGTCAACCATTTTAGGAATCTGCATATTGCTTTCCAAAGTGGTTGTGCCATCTTACATTCCCACCAACAGTGAGAGTTCCTATTTCTCCACATTCTCTCCAGCATTTGTTTTCTTTTGATTTTTTAATGTTTTCTATCATTGCTGGGGTAAGGTGGAATCTCATGGTTGTTTTACTTTGCATTTCCCTGATGATTAGGGATGATGAACATTTTGTTAAGTGTGTGTTTCCATTTGTATTTCTTCCCCTGATAACTGCCTATCCAGTTATTTGCTCCATTTTATGAGTGGTTTGTTTGACTTTTTATTGTTTAGGCTTTTGAGTTCTCTGTAGATTCTAGAAATTAGGCCTCTGTCAGTTGTATAGCCAGCAAAAGTTTTCTCCCACTCTGTGGGTAATATATTGGCTCTGCTTATTGTATGTTTGTCTGTGAAGAAACTTTTCAGCTTCATGAGATCCCAATGGTTGAGTGATTGTTTAAGGTCCTGAGCTATTGGGGTCTTGTTTAGGAAGTCTTTTCCCATTCCTATATCATGGAAAGTTCCTCCTATTTTTTCTTCCAGTAGTAGCAGAGTTTCTGGTCTTATATTGAGGCCTTTGATCTATTTGGACTTGATTTTCACGCATGGCATGATGTGTGGATCAAGTTTTATTTTCCTGTGTATGGTTATCCAGTTTGTCCAGCACCATTTGTTGAAGATGCTGAGATGCTGTCCTTTTTCCAGCCTACATTATAAGGGCCTTTGTCAAATATCAAGTAGCTATAGTTATTTGACCCAAAGTCTGGGTCCTTGATTCTGTTTTGTTGGTCTATAATCCTGTTTTTATGCCAATACCATGCTGTTTTTTATTACTGTGGCTTTGTAATATAGCTTTGTAATGATGCCTCCAGAGGTGTTTCTTTGCTGAGAATATGCTTGTATATCTGAGGCCTTCTGCCATTCTATATGAATTTTGAGATCACTTTTTTTCTATCTCTGTGAGGAAAAATGTTGGGATTTTTATTGGTATTGCATTAAATCTGTATATTGCCTTTGGTAAGATTGCCATTTTTACAATGTTAATTCTGCATATCCAGGAGCATAAGGTGTCTTTTCATTTCTCTCCTCAATTTCTTTTTTGAGTACTTTTATGTTTTCATTGTATAGGTCTTTCACATCCTTGGTCAATGTTATTCTGTGGTGTTTTTTTGTTGTTGCTGTTGAAAATGGGACAATGCCACTTATTTCTTTCTCTGTATCTTTGTCTTTTGCATATAGAAAGGCTACAGATTTTTGTGCATTGATTTTGTAGCCTGCTACTTTGCTGAAGGAGTTAATCACCTTTAAGAGTTTTGAGATGGAGGTTCTAAGGTCTCTTATGTATAGAATCATGTCATCTGCGAATAGAACTTCTTCCTTTCCAATCTGTATCCCTTTTATTTCTTTCTCCTGTCTTATTGCTTGAGCTAGGACTTCCAGTACTATGTTGAAGAGCAGAGGTGAGAGTAGACACCCTTGTCTTGTTCCTGATCAAAATGGGAATTCCTTCAGTCTCTCTCCATTAAGTATTGTTTGGGCTTTAGGAGCTTTATACATAGCCTTTATTATGTTGAAATATAAACCATCCATACCTATTCTCTCCAATGTTTTGATCATGTAGTGATGTTGTATTTTGTCACAGGCCTTTTCTGCATCTATCAAAATGATCATGTGGTTTTTGTGTTTAAGCTTATTTATGTGGCATATATTACATTGACATGTTTCTGTATGTTGAACCACCCCTGTGTTCCTGGGATGAAGCCTACTTGATCAAGGTGGATCATGCTTTTGACATGTTGTTGAATTTGGTTTGGGAGGATTTTGTTCAGGATCTTTGCATCTAAGTTCAGCAGAGAAATAGGCCTGTAGTTTTCTTTTCTTGTGGATCTCTGCCTGGTTTTAGTATTAGGGTGATAGTAGCTTCATAGAAGGAGTTGGAAAAAAGCACAGAAGTAACATGTATTATGTATGTGTTTGTTTAATCAACTTGGGGCACTTCTGTGAGCTGAATTCAACTTTCCATATACATCTGTCAGAATATTTCATCTTCTAGATCAGCATTTGTTCTCCCAGGCCATTAATTAATTCAGCTTAAAACATTTTTATAATAAAGGTATCCCCATTTTCACTGCAGATTATGAAGCAGAAAAAGAAATGTTTTCAGTGGGTGAATACTTCTGTGGGAATAAGAACCTGCATATATCTATGATAACATGTTCATAAGGACAAAGTTGAACCCCATAGTCTGTTTAGGAAGTCAAAAGAGAAATACTATGCTCCAGGTATTACAAAAGCATGTCTACTTTATGTAAAATTTAATCCTGCCAAACCTTAACTTTACCATAAGATAAGTACCAGTTATGAGTAATATTAATTAAATACTTAATGCATCCTCTTTTAGAGTTACCCTGAGACTAGAGCCCTCTGACTATACATAGCCAGCAGGGTCAGGGCAGAGGAGTAAGGTCCTCTCAGCTCATTTGAACCACCATGTTCCTAGGGAGAGAAATAGGAAGGAAACAATTGGTTCAGAGCTCACTCTGTGCAACCAGCAAATTCAGTGACAACAGAGCAGAGTCTGAGCTGTGGCCCACCAAGTTCAAATACAGTAACATAAACTTTAAGATAGCCCATGAATTTTATAGTAACCAATCTTGACAACATGACTAAAGGTGTTTATTTTGCACAATTTTAGAAGCATAACATCATAAGTTAAATGTCAAAGTCTGTCACAAAAAAGTGAATAAGTTACCGGAGTAGGAGGGATGGTGGTGCAGCAGGAACGCCTTGGCAGTGAGTGTATGTTGCACCTGCCCCAACCCTTGATATTGACCTTCTCTAAAGCCCAGCAGGAAACATCACAGCCCCCAAGCTCTGGAGGTGTAATCTGAGTCTTGTACACTTGTGTACCATTTACAGCAACCTAAGAGACAGTGGAAATAACCACAGGCTACTAAAAACAAGTAACATAGATACTGGTTAAGACAGGAAATTTTCTCACAGAATTCTGGAATATCTGAATACAAGGGCTCAGATATCCTCTCTATTGTGTCCATGAAGTGGAGACCTCATAAAGCTCTAGTACATTCTGAACATTGATTAGACACATTCTTGGCTGTTATTAACATTCTCTGGACTTATTAAGAAAATCCAAGTTCCTAATATGGCTTCCTAGTGGCCAGAATATGGAGAATAGGTACTTGGGACACATTTATTCTGCCACCCTGAATCTTGTGAGAGAATATTTTGGCAACCCAGGCAATTATCAGTGGGGCATAGGTTGAATGCAGCATTCAGGCATAGTCATGGAGGGATCTCAGGGATAAGCATTTGTATTTTCCAGCAACAGAAAGTGGAGATATGTGAAAACCCATCTCTTTTTTTTTATTAATTATGAACTGTACTGTATAAACAAATTATGGTTGGTCTCATTCTCCTCATGTTATCCTCTTATATCCTCCTTCTCTGCCCCCATTCCACTGAGGCTTCTCCTCAGCGGGCTTGTTGAATTTCACTATGGGATTATAAATGTAACAATCAGTCTCTGTGTATTTGTGGTGGGGGATGCAATGCCTCAGGATACTCTTTCCCATCCTGGGGTTCTTGCAGTCTTTCTGCCCTGTCTTCAATAATGTTCCCTGAGCCTTGGCAGGTGTGTTATAAGTGTACTTTAGTGTTGAGCTCCCTGCAACCTCTGGATTTCTGTTTTGATGAGTTCTGAGTGTCCTCAGAAGTTATCACCATCTCCCTGTAGCAGGTTGTCAGGATAGTAGTGAGAGCAGCACTCTTGTTTAAATCTCTACTTTCTCTGTGATGTCACCTGGGTCCTGGCAGATGTGCTAGAGGTAGCTCATCACATGGTAGACAGTCAGATATCTTTTCTTGACATATGGATGGATCTTGGTTCTCCCTGGTTTTTGCTGTCATCTTTAAAAAAAAATACAGATTCTCCAATGAAAATCAAGAACAGCATGGATTAGAGGGGATAATCATAATAATAAGAGAAACTTATTGATGGGTGTATCCACTCTCCTTGGGCAAAGACCAGTGGGGGCTTCTCTCTGGAGTCTGTGACCATCTTATACATAGGATTCTGACTTGGTTCTCAATGCCCATCAGTGGATGAATAGTTAATGAAAATGTGGTACATATACACAATGGAATTCTTTAAGGAAAAATGAAATTTTCAGGAAAATGAATGAACTTCCAAAAAATCACATTAAGCTAACTCATACAAGCACAGAAATACAAATGCCACATGGTCTCCTTCATATACAGTTTTTAACTTGGAACATCTTGGTTGCATGTAAGTGCAGCAAGCATCAGGAATATTAAATCAGGAATATTAACAGGGAACTAGAATGAAGCCAGGACAAAATGGAAATAGGGGAAGAGAAGAGGAGGAGTTGTTTGACATGCAACTCAAGGGATAGAACACAGGAAGTAGAAGGGTCATGGGGAGAGCAGGGAGAGTGAAGAGAGATTTACACAAAACTAATGACAATATGACTCAGTACCATATATACTTTCCTCCTGCATAGCAAACTGAAAGATACAATGCTTAACAAGAGAGAGTAGAGATCATTGAGGCAGAAGGGCCCAAGAGAAGGTATAGAAAACCTAATCCTAAAACCATGGGGATCGGCTTATAATTCCCAGTACCAGAACTGGGTTATACTCCATTGTGAGCTGTTAGTTGGGGAAAATTATGAGGTCCCCAAAATAATGCAGGCTAGTGCCAAAGCATTTGGTTACCTGCTAAGCTAAATGGTAAGACCCTATTTCTGAAAACACCACAGGCTGCTGACACAAGACAGATAGAGATCACACCAGAACTTAGAAGGAAGCCAGCATCCTGCTGGCTAGCCCTCATATTACTAGAAAGTGCTATTGAGCTGCTGGGTAATAACAACCACCAATAGCATGAACAAGCAAGGCACAATGCAATCTACAGAATCAACCAGCTGGACAAGATGTACACATCTGTGCAATATTGTCACATAGTCTGTGCAGGTAACCAACTGCTGTCTATTGGAAAAGAGGCCCATTCAGTGGGAGAGAACTCATATCTGGTACTGAGATCCATCAAAATCCATTTCTTACCTGCTGAACACATTTGCCACTGGCCTCCTCTGATGTAACACAAGCCAGTCTCCCAAGAGTAAAATAATGACAGGAACTGGATGAGTAAGTGTCTGAAACTGAAGACTTAGGTAAGAGAGGAGCCAAGTCACAAATAACGGTGAACCAATCAAAATAACAATAGATTTCTCAACAGAAACTTTAAGAGCCAAAACAGCACGGGTGATAGTCTTCAAGCCTTCAAAGAAAATAACTGCTGACCTAGATCACTGTGTTCAACAAAGTTATTCTTTAAAATTCTTTAAAATTTAAGGAAAAATAAAGACTTCTATGATAAACACAAACTGAAAAAATTCATGACTACTAAGCTAGCAAGCACTGCAGAAAATATTTAAAGGAATTCTGCACACAGATCAGGAGAGAAACAACCACAAGAATATGGAAGGAGTGAATTTCTCTGATATACAGAGGATCACTATGTAATATTTTGAAAACTTTGTCCCAATAAGTTGGAAATTTTAGAAAGAAATGAATAGATTTCTTGACATATGATCTACCAAAATTGAACCAAGAATATATAAGAAACTTAAATAGATCACTAATGAGCAACAAGTTTAAAGACAGGAAGAAATTACTGCTGCGGTACACCAGATTTTTAAACAAAGAACTAGTACCAACACTCCTTAAACTATTCCACAAAATAGAAAAAGAAGGAAAAGTTTTAAACTCATATTATAAAGCCATAAACAGCCTGATACAAAACTGGGTAAGTCACTACCCAAAAATAAAATACATCAATATGTTTGATGAACATAGATGTGAAAGCCTTTATTATAATACTAGCAAACTAAATTAAATAAAATATTTAAAACATTAAATACTGGCCAGGCATGGTGGCGCATGCCTTTAATCCCAGCACTCGGGAGGCAGAGGTAGGAGGATCACCAGGAGTTTGATGCCACCCTGAGACTACATAGTGAATACCAGGTCAGACTAAGATAGACTGAGTAGAGTGAGACCCTACCTTGAAAACCAAAAACAAAACAAAAAAAGAAATACTATGATCAAATTAGGTTTATTCCAGGAATGCAAGAATGGTTCAACACATGCACATTGATAAACATAATACAGCTGATGAACAGAATCAGGAATGCAAGCATGGTTTAATACATGCATGTTAATAAACATTCTACAGCAGATGACAGAATTAGGGACAAAAATCACATAATCATACTAATAGTTTCATTAAAAGTCCTTTGAGAAAATTATACAATTCTCCATGATAAATTCTCTGAAAAAGTAGAGTAGATGGATCATGATTAAATATATTAAAGAGGTATATAACAGCCCTCTTGTCAACCTTATACTGAATGGGGAAAACAGAAAGCATGTTGTTCCCACGAGGTGGGAAAAGAGATCAAGGTAGGAGCAGTCTCCATTGACACTTCCTGGGCAGAACAGCAAAGCAAGCTTCCCTTTGATGATAGACACAGAAGTCAACACAAGCATTCATATATGCATATATGGGTGCATGCACACATGTCTATACAGACACACATGCATGCCCACAGACATATAGAGACGCACACTGAACTATTGGTCCCCAGTCTGGTCTCCACTCTCATCTTCTCTGCTCTTGTGGGCTTTTGGGTTGATCTGCTATCCCCTGAAAAGCAAAGACCAGAATTTGTTGAGGTTTTCAGTTTCCTGAATGAATGAATGAGTCATACATGAGTTCATTAAAACAGCATGCACCTGGCATACCTTGGGTTTCATCCCCCTATCTAATGGAAGCTCAGGTACACAGTGTTAAAGTGATTTAATAATCTGAAAACTCAAAGAGGATAGTCTTCCCAGTCCATGTCTGGTCTGACCACAGCAGGGGACTGTGGTTCCTGAGTAGCAGCAGTCATAGACCTCAGCATGTTGGGAGGCAGCTTGGGCAGTCAGAACCCATCAGAGTACATGAGGCATGCAAGCCTGACAGCAGTTGTCAGCACTCAGCGAACCTTCTTTTCTAAAGAACAAAGATACCCACAATGTGCATACACATTGCTTCAGGAAAGGGCCATGGGCTCTTCTTTAATCTACTCACTGGCCAGAGGGAGCTTCCCAGTGGGGTGCCAGCCTGTGAGGCCATCAGGCTCTGCCTTTGTCCTGTAGAGATTCTATATGACTCTGAAGTCTACAGTCACCAGTTGGTAAGTGGATAAACTTCTGTTTGCTTTAAAAAAAAAATAAGGCATGAAATAAGCAATACACATGTGCTTTCATGCGGGGAGAGCTAACAGTAGCCACCAGCCCTGAACTGCAGCTTGGGAAGGAGGTTTTGTTCAGCTCCAAGGCAGTATGCTTCAAGGGAGAGCCAACCCAACCAGTCTCCAACTACAAAGGAAACCATGAGCTAAGTCCTCACATCCATGAAGGCTAATGTGGACCAGCTTCCCATATCCTTCTATTCAGCAAATAGCAAGCATGTCACCTTCTAATTCAGGGAAGCCGGCACAGTGGGTGATACTGCATGCAGCACTTGCTTGGCCCAGGGATAAGACAGAGGAAAGCTCAGTGGCCCCTGGCCCCTGCAGAGTGACCTTTGCAGATGATAGAAATGCTCCTTGTCTGTACCACCCACCACAGCCACCACCATTTGTAGCTCTTACCACTTTATATGTGGTCTGAGTGGCTAAGGAATAGAGTTTACGTGGCCTTACTCCAGTGGCATCATGCTGGCTAAGAAAATGGCAAGGGTACAGATGCTACAGAAGATCAGGAGATAGGAAGACTTTATCCAACTCAAGGAGTCCTGTATCTCCTGGGATAAATTGGGTCAGGTCCCTGGCACAAGATCCAAATGCAGAATGGGCCACCCACGGTGCAAGTGTGCAGATGGGTGATGAACTGTGAGCAGATACCCTAAGTGCAAGAAAAAGTGTGTATTGACAGGAATTCTGGTATCATGTGCAGGAGGCACCAAGGCATTCTGTGGAATACAGACTTGGAAGGAGCTAGCGATGACAGCCTTTGAGCCACCACACCTAGGCAAGGACAGGAAGAAGGAGGATGAACTAAGGAACAGTGCAGGGGACTGATATAGTGGCAGCTACCAGGAGCCCATATCACTCAGTGCCCCAGCACATGGATACTCCACTCACCTGTTTCATATCCATACCTTGTGCTCCACCATGGTCCTCCCTGCTACCTGCACCTCTCAGTATGCTGCCTCCCTTGGAAACTACAGAACACTCTTTCTTCTTAAGCAAATGCCTTCCCTGTCCTTGAACAAGTGACAGCTCACATAGGAAAGACACATACCTCCATAATACACCATGTTTTGAAGCAAGTTTTCAAATGCTTCTGCATGTGCTTGTCCCCACTGCAACAGGAGGGGTTGGCCAGGACTGTGGAAAAGAGATGAGAGGTTTATGTACTGCTACTTGTTAAACTGGAGGTCACAACAACTGTGCGTTTATGTTTTGAAAAAAGACCCCAGCATTGTAATGTGTTTTTGTGGATTTGACACATAGCAGTCAGCTCATGAGTGACTGTCATGTAGTTTGGACCCAGGCCTCCTGGCACCATTGGTGTTTGTAGCAGAACTGAGCTCAGATCATCTAAAGTCCATTTATTCCTGATATGCACCATAGTTGTTCAGTTACTAAATTATTGACACTTGCCTTTCCTCATTTAAAAAAAAATATAGTGATATATACATGCAAAGTCATTCTAAGAATCAAATAAGATCCATATATGGTATTTTTATTCTAGATACTACCTTTGGCTTAGAAGCAATTTTAATTATGTGTCTTAATTATATATATGTGTGTTCATCCATGTGTGTATTCATACACATATGTATACACATATGTGTGTGCACACATGCACACTGGATGACAATGGGTAAGTAACTGAGAGGAACTCTCACTCCACATCCAGGTTTCCTCAACCTTCTCCTTCTAAGACAGGACTGAATGCTCTTGGGAGACAGTTCAGCAGTAAAGGGTTCTGGATGCAAACTTGAGGACCTGAGTTCAGATCCCCAGCACCCACATAAAATCTTAATGTGATGACACATGCCTGTAAGCCCAACTGATATGGCAGGGACACGGAAAACGTCAGGCTTGCTGGATCACTAGCTAAATCGTAAGCTCCAGGTTCAATGGTTCAGAGAAAGACTCTGTCTCAGATAAACAGGGTGGAGAAATTGAGAAGACTCCTAACATTGACGTCACTCTGGCCTTCATGAACATAAGCACAAGTGCACACATATGTGTGTACACACACACGAACACACATACATATGAATATGCACACCACACTCTCACACACACATGAACACACATACATATATGTATATATATATATATATATATGTATATACATATATATATATATATATATCTGCGCACCACACTCACACACACTCACACACACGCATACACATATATATGCACACCATACTCTCACATACACAAACACACATACATATATACATGCACACCACACACACACAAAAATAGACTGAGGATAGCTAGAGAGTCAGTGTTTCCTGCAGCCTCTGGCCCCTTATTCTCAGCTAATTTTGCATACCTGAGTGCAATGACATACCAGGTGCTCAGACTGTAAGTCAGATACAAGCATCACCTGGTCCTGCCTCAGAGATGCTGGAGATCAACAAGTTATGCAAATATGCATGAAACACATCAACCATTACCAGTGGCAAAAAGGTGAGCCACCGATGGTGTTCATGATGGAAAGGCCCAGCATGCACACAACTTTGCCTGCAACGTGTCCTTCCTGCACCTGAAAATCAAACATGCATGCAGGCATTGTCTACTTATTTGTAAAAGTCAGACCAATGTTGGTATTACTCCACACAACAGCTCCAGGTTTTCCTTCTGCCTGAATTTCAGGATTTTGCATAACATGGTTTGTTGACCTGATTTCTGGAGCAGCCAAGCAGGCATGAGACTGGGGTGCTGCAACTGGAGTCGAATCTGTGAGAAGACTGGTAGAAAATCCTTTCCCACTTCTTTATCCTTTGCTTGGGCAGCAAGTCACTTAGGCTCCACTTATATTCAGAGACAGAACCCCAGACACCCAACTTCTTAAATCACTCGACACCACCATAGTTCTCCCTGCACCTCTTTTCCCCACACTCTCCCACCATGTTTTCTCTACCTCTTCCTGGTATAGTCGGTTTCAAGGGCAAAAGCAGAGTCAGTGTATGCAGTGAGGCAGTGTGGGCCAGGCTTCTGCACACAGCTGCCTGCCTGTGAGAAGACAGAGCTGTGTGCCCCAGGGCAGGTAGAAGAGCTCTGGCATCCTGCCTGTCCTTGGTTGGACATTGTTTTTACACAAAGCTAAGAATGGCTCATGAGGGTCCAACCACTTCCTTCAGAAATGTAGGACATTTGGGATTGCAGCCTCTATAGCAAGTCCCTGGAGTCCATCCTTCCTGTGGGGTTATCAGCAACCTATACCATTTCAGCCTGTGAAGGACAATATCTCAGCTGTCCATAGCAGCAGGGAGCTAACAGAAACTACTAGGGCTATGCGTGATGGAGGAGCCTCCTTCCCCACAGCTTCCCCCTGCTCCTGCAATCAGGAAGTTCTCCCTGTGTTCTGCCAGACTCAGACAGTTATTACACCTGACAAATGTGTTTAAAAATCATAGGGGAACTCCTTGGGCCAAGTCTGTGTAGAAGTGATTAGGTCACCTTCAAATGAATCGTCCTCAGGATGAATGAGGGGAGAGCATCAGGGTGAGAGGTAAGCTCTGTGACGTCCGCACTCAGAAATGGCTTCAGGTGGGCTGGAGAAATGGCTTAGCTGTTAAGCACTTGCTTGTGAAGCCTAAGGACCCCGGTTCAAGGCTCAACTCCCCAGGACCCACGTTAGCCAGATGCACAAGCAGGCGCACGCGTCTGGAGTTCGTTTGCAGTGGCTGGAGGCCCTAGCGCGCCCATTCTCTCTCTCTCTCTCTCTCTCTCTCTCTCTCTCTCTCTGCCTCTTTCTCTCTGTTGCTCTCAAATAAATAAATAAATAAATATTTTTTTTTAAAAAAAGGAAGAAATGGCTTGAGGAATAAAAAGAAGGATACAACAGTGTGCAGACCATGTGTTGAACAGATTAAGGTGCCACTCCAGGTGTCTACATCCCAGTCCCCCAAATAGTGACTGTGTCAGTTGAGCAAAGAGGGCTTGGGTGAAAACAGTAATCTAGGTAGCTAAGGTGAAAACTGGAATAAAAAAGATTGTCTATGAGTACCCAAGTGGGATGATGTTATCCATGACCATTTGGGGGAACAGAAAGGACATGTAGCTGGGGTTCAGGAAGTACGGTATAACTTTTCCTGGGGAGACATAGAACTGCCAATTAGCCCCATATGGAACACCAACTGACCAAAGAAATGATGCCATACAAGTCAATCATGGAAAACCATTGAATTTGCTAGGGTTATATATAGGAGAATAGAATGAGGAGTTACTTTCAGGAGTATGGGTGACTTGGATAGCTGCAACACCAAAAAAGCCCACCCTAGCATGGATGGTAACTCATGAATGCTGCATTCCAGAATATCCAACCCCATAAATCTTCCACCTCCTAAATACTATAGCATTCCCGAGGCCCATGTGCAGCTGGAGCAGGGGTACATGAACCTGGGTCCTCGGGTGAGGGTCTGATGACCTCACTTCTACGAGGGAATGTTAGTAGGCCTCATCTTGTAAGGGTCTCATACAGTTGATCATAGCTGCTCTGATTTCAAGACAATGTGATATAAATGTTCCCAGAGGACAAATGTGCACAACAGGAGACAACAAAAGTCCAAGCTCCCATCTTCCTTTGGGTAGAATACCAAGCCATTTCTCTTTCTTTTCTGCTGTTCATTTTCAATGGAGATTATACTTAAATGCACTGGAAGGCTGAAACTGAGATATTTCCCTCTAACCCTGGCCAGCCTATATGCTACCCTTCAGACTGCGCCCTGCACATCCAGTCCTTGTTTCTTCATGCAAACACAAGCAAAAGAAACCAATTTCCTCTTTAGCATAGTGTGTGAGTGGCCTGCCACTGTTCTGTACCTAGTGGGTCCTAGAGCTCTTCCCATAAAAAATACTCTTGTCTCCTTGGTGCATTGATGCCACTGTGGGAAATTAGGTAGCTGCCTTGCCAGTTTGCTGTTTCCTTCAGCCTTTACCCTAGAGCAACAGAGCTGGGAATCTGTCAGTCACAGGACCCTTATGTGTGCATCCTTGGTAAGTCCTGAGCTGGGGAAGCATTATTGCAGCATTCACAGGACATTAATACCATGTGTTCTGTGAGCTCTCTTTCATGCCCTTTGCCTGGCCCCACCTCTTTTCATTTGATGTACTCTTATTTCTTAGTAGCTTTTGGGGAGTTTGGCACTTTGTGGGTGATTTAGGTAACAAACCATTCCCTTCATTTGTCATTTTCCTTTTACATTGCTTCAGTATTTTTTCCATGCAGAAGTGTCCTCAGTGTAGTCAGATTTATTATTTTTTATGAAGCTCTTTGATTATGAGTCACTGTTCAGCACTCTTGAAGGGTTCGTTGTTTGCTTCTAGAGCTAAGAGGCTTCCTGTTCGAGTTGTACCTTTACACGTGTTAAAAAAAATTTTAACTTCAAATTCAAGTGTTCACAATTCAAATCTATGTATTATTTGATGGAGGTTAGTCACTTTCTGTTTTAGCTGGATTTTTTTTTTTTGAATGTTTAACTGGATTACTGATGGCTAGCTAGCTTCATAACTACAAGGATGTTTTCCATAGTTTCTTCAAATAGGGCAGTTAACTCTAGACACTGATCATACCACCCACAGCTCACTTTTAGCAATGGCAGAACAAATGGTGGGGTGACATAAGACCCAAGCAAAGTAGAAAGGCTTGCCTTGTTTTTTAAATTTTTATTTATTTAATATAGACAGAGAGAGGGAGAGAGAAGAGAGAGAGAAATAATTAGCACACCAGGGCCTCTAGCCACTGCAAATGAACTCCAGCACATGCCACCTTGTGCATCTGGCTTACGTGGATACTGGGGAATTGAACCTGGGTCCTTAGGCTTCACAGGCAAACACCTTAACTGCTAAGCCATCTCTCAAGCCCAAGTTTAATATTCTCTATGAGGAAAATCCCTCTTTGATTTGAAAATGTATTTTTCTGACCACCTCTTGAGCAGTAGGTACACCTGGTTTTGTGTTTCTTTTCACACACTGAGCTACAAAAAGATGAAAAATAAAGCTGTATGAAATCCAAGCCTTGGATCTTGCTTGGTGCACACTCTCTCCAGATTTCTCTTGCTTTAACCTAAAAACATCTTAATGTTTTTTCTCTTAATTTACCTTACCTTAGTTTCTCATTAGCATTTGCAAATTCACATTAAATCCTTTTCAGATGATGGTGTTGTATAAACAAATAAGGTAAGATTGGTTTCTTAATATTACCTGAAACACCCTTTGCAAAGTGATTTCTTTTCCTTTAAGGGCATTTTTACATAGAATAACTCTAATTGCTTTGCCAAAGGGTATGAACATTTTTACAAAGCCTAAGATTTTTGCCTAATTCATTTCCCAGGTCACACTAATTTACAAGTGCCCTCAAGTAATAAGAGATTCATACTTTACCACGTAATGGCCCCATAGCTCACTGTAATTTTTAATATATCGGTTTTACTCTAAAATATGTGCAGAAATATTTTGACCTCAATTTATAGTAGATTTTTCAAAAATGGGCAGACAGGAGAGGATGGTCCATGGGGGTAAGCCTCTAACCTCTGATAGATGAGTTTTAAAAAAAGGCTTA
Organism: Dipus sagitta; assembly: GCA_036346955.1. NCBI lineage: Eukaryota > Metazoa > Chordata > Mammalia > Rodentia > Dipodidae > Dipus > Dipus sagitta. Next base: position 40,002,629 of record CM070783.1, read on the forward strand.
GCTATATTGAGATGCTTTCAATGTTTTCAAGGTGTCAGATCTCAAATTGAATCTTTCTAGATGAGAACTCTAAGCCATACTTGAAGCATTGAAGGTGACCTTCTATGTGCATTATTCTATGTGACATTCTGTCTACTTCCTTGGCATATGAAGTATCTACAACAGGTTTTCTATCACCCAAGCATAAGCCTTTGGTAGATGTGCACCTCTCTTGTACCTCATGTACATGAAATTTTCCAGATAAGTTATTTGGATTCCTGGCAAGAGCCCCAAGTAAGGCATTCTCCCCAAAGAAACTTCCCCTATTAAAGCACTTTGTTAGTCATGGATACCAAGAACAGCAATGATTGTAATACATGAATCCATATTGATGCCCCCTAGTTATTAGTGGGTTTAGTGAGAGAATTTGTGGTCCCTGAAAATGTATTGTGCATTGTTCAAAAATAGGTCTGCATACTTTCTGATGGGGGTTCAGCCTTGACTTCGAACCACATTGTTTATACTATATGCTACACTGTGAGTCTGTCATCTTCAAATTTAAAATTGACTTAAAATTTGAAGTTTATAAAATGAGATAGTATCACTTATAAAGTTCCAAATTTCTTTTGCTCATGAAATACAGCTTAATGTTAAATGTCTTGAAAGACTCCCTCTTTTACTGCTAGATTCTGGGAAATGCATTTTAGAACCAACAGATTATATGCTTTTGTCCAAGCAAATGTAAAACATGAGACTAGGAGATGGCCCAGTGGATAGTAGGCCAGTGGATAGAAGGCCTTGGTCGGCATGAGTTCTCTCCCACATAAAAACATAAAAAACATAAAAAAGGTATTGTCACACCTCCATATAACCTTAGTGCTATAAGGCACAGAAATGGGAAAATGGCTGGGGCTCACTGATCAACCAGTGTATAGCAATTACTATTTTGTTACCAGGACAAAATACTCAACTAGAGCAACTCATAGAAAAAAAAAAAAAGAGCTCATTTTTGCTTTGAGTTTTGATGGGAAGTTTCATTATGGTTGGAAAAGCATGGCAGAAGTAGAGAAGCCAGGCATCACATCTTCATATCAGCAGGAAAGAAGTAGCAAGACTGAGTTGATTATGGCAAGGCGGGGCTGGACCATAACAGCCTAAAACCCATACCTAGATATATACTTCCTCCAACAAGGCTCCATCTCTCAAAGGCTCCACAAACTTCCCAATCAGTACCACCAACTGGAGATTAAGTATTTGAAAACATAAGGCTATTTGAAGAACTTTTACATCTGAACCACCACACAGTCTGTCTAGAAAAATGGCAGCTCTGGCTTCAATGAGAAACTCTGTCTGGAGAAGACAGTAGAGAAGAGCAATAGGGGAAGGCATCCAAAGTTCTCCTCTGGCCTCTGAATATATGTGCATTGGGCCACATGAATCTGTAAACACAAATGCATACACTATACATACATACAGCATACAGACTCACACACCCATACCAAATATGTAAGATAATCACCAAAACCTATGTAAAAGGATGAGAGAAGACTAATGAGTTTAAGCTAAGAAGGCTCTGATTTGTACTGAAAGAAATTCAGTTGGAAAAATATTTGCAGAATAATTACGGCATTTGTGAAGCCAAACTTCCATTTAATAGAGTAGATTTTCCAATACAGAGAATTAGTCCTAACCTTTTGACCTCAAGAATAATGGCACCAGGTTTTCAGTGAGTAGCACTTCTCTTTTGTGCTTTGGAAACCGTTGTTTTTAATGGTGGGATGAAGATCTGTTTAAAAGCTACCTATTAAGCCCATAAATAAGATTTCATTTGGTAATTAAGTGCAGTTAAGATGCAAGTGCACTCACCACACTGCTCAATAGAAAACAACAAAGAAATTTTGAGATAGAGCTGACAAGTTGAACACCTGAGCTTAGAATCACAAACTCCAGCTTCTACAAGAGATATCTACTTGCAAGTTTTCTTTTAAATTGTGGCTTTGATACATGGGAATCAGTGAGGACCTTTTCTTTAAGCTATGTGTATATCTTGTAAATTATTGATCCTGCTATTGATTTTGTTGGTCAAAGAACCAAGAAGATTCACTAGTGTGTGCACACGTGCGTGTACAGCATGTGCATTACACAATAAAATATGTGGAAAGGATTAATGAACTCCTAAGTATTAGCCAGATTGTGGTGAGCCAGATGGGATGTCTTTAGGTCAATTCCTTTTCTAAGTTGCCCATTGGACTCTATCTTCTTGAACATGTGTCTCCTGCCCCCCCCCCCAAGTGCTCATCTTCTAAGCTCTTTTTGGTTACAGGAGACAGACACCGGAAGTCACCATCAGTAAGGAAGGATGAGCTCCCTGAGGAGTGAAAGGAGTCAGTCCTATGTCTGTATTTACCTGTAGCAAATAGAGGCTCAGCATGTCTTTCTGTGCATAGCTATGGCCTGTGCAGCGTTGTTGCGGGCTGGAGATCTGGCTCCTGTCCTTGTTATGTCCTCAGACCTGGCATCTTCCACAGCCATGGATTGGTCTGTGCCTGCTGTTACCCCGATGCACTCTTTCACTGAATGCCTAGAGTTCCCATCACTCAAGAAAGAGTGTGGTCTCTCCTGTCTACCCACAATCATGGAAGCTTCCCTTTGGCCTCATCAGGTATGGAGCAGGGGCCTGTTCTTGTCCCTAAGTGTCAGCCTGGAGAGTGGAGGATGACCACAGGGTTCACTACTCCTGGTGGTGAGAAGGTGGACCTGGCACTCACATGTCCAGAACTATTGTCTGCATGTGCATAGGTGAATGGCATGCGATGGGTTTGATTTAACAAAAGCAGTGAATTTCGGTTATCTTGGGGCATTCATCACACATGTGTCTTACGAATGGGGTTCTTTCTGTCCACTCTAGCAAGAGGGCACAGAGCAGCGGGAAAACTGTGTGGGATTCTCTTCAGCTAGGGCAGCATGCTGAAATGCTGAGCTGTGCCAGTCTTATGCAAGCTGCTGAAGACAGATGTGGCTAGCCAGGGATTGATCCAAGGGGTCACAGCATGGCAGTGACAGCCCACACAAATGCTCTCCAGAGACATACTGTCCAGAGCAGCACTGTTCTTACTGTGCTTGGCAGTTTCAGTATTAGAAACTTATTCTATTTGGCATTCCTTCCTCTTTTGTACAGTTACCCGCTCCTTTCTCTGCCAGTTCTCTGCCACTTCTCTCTCAATTTCCCTACATCTTTTTATTTTTATTCCAGTTCCTAATCTACATTTGACTCAGTTGAACTAATTTCTCCTGTATGAGATACTGGCCAGGCTCAGTAGGAGATATGAAAGCAGTTTAAAAATAGCAATCACCATTTTTTGTTATGTGCTTACGTACTGCAGGAAGGGTATGGCCTAAAATGTGTACCTAAATTCCTTTAGTTGTTGTTCAGATGACTCTAAAAGGCAGGCATAAGGACTACCTGCATTTTACCTGTAGAAGACAATAGCACAGGAAATCTCAGGGAGTTAGTTGCCCAAGGCGACGTAGCTAGCTGGTTAGTGATGAAGATGGTCTAACCCTGGCAGTCTGGTTTAACCTCTGGCTTTCTACTTCATCTCAGTCTGGCATCGTGCATGTGTGTATGTGTGTACACATGAAAAAGTGTTTATATAAGGGATCATGTGTATACATGTGTTAGTGCATGCACACATAAGCATGCATGTGTGGTTATATACATGCGCCAGTGGGTCAGGGTCAATATAGGAGTAGGAGTATATCTATATATGCAAGGTTGTATATGGTTGTGTATGCGTGCCTATGCGTCAGGGTAGAAATGGACAAGGAGAGAGGGGAGGTTAAGGCATTTTGATATAAAAAAAAATAGCTATTCAGACTGGAGAGATGGCTTAGCGTTTAAGGAACTTGCCTGCAAAGCCTAAGGACCCAGGTTCGATTCCCCAGTACCCATGTAAGCCAGATGCACAAGGTGGTGCATACTTCTGGAGTTGTTTTATTTATTTTTTTTTTTTTGCAGTGGCCGAAGGTCCTGGTGTACCCATTCTTTCTCTTTTGCTGCCTCTTCCTCCCCCATCTATCATTCATAAATAAATAAAATATTAAAATAGCTGCTCATTCATAACATCCAAGTGATCAACTGGTAAACTCTTCTCTGATTTTTCCAGCCCATCATTGCATTCTGCCCAAGGACACATGCCTGCATGCCATGCCTCTTGGCAGCAACATGCTCACATGCCCAATTTTACTGGCTCCGTCAATGGCATGAACTGTGTTTTAATGCATTGTAAGCATTGAAATGGAATGTTTATAACTATTTATAAATTTATATTTGCATTTTTAGTGAAGGATGTCTCTAAAATAAAAAAAAAGAATCAGGCTGGAGAAATGGCTTAGCAGTTAAGGCACACGCTTGCAAAGCTCAAGGACCCTGGTTCGATTCTCCAGGTCCCACATAAGCCAGATGCACATGGTGGCACATGCATCTGGAGTTCATTTGCAATGACTAGAGGCTCTGATGTGCCCATTCTCACTCACACTCTCTCTCTCCCTCTCTCTGTCTCTAATAAATAAATAAATAAAAAATAAACTCTTTAAAAAAAGAATGAACTTTTAGCTGATGATATATCTCAGTGGTAAAGAACTTGCCTAGCATGCATGGAGTCCCGGGTTTAACCACCAGTATCACATGTGCATGCACACACACTTTGTTTTGTGGCTCCTGTTTCTTTTCACCATTTCATTTATCTATACTCTAACCTTTATTGTTGCCTTCCTTCTGTTGACTTGGGTTTTTTTTTTTTTTTCTTTTTCTACATGTATGAGCTTCAGTATTTGTTTTGAGTTTCTACAAAGTAGCCAGCTGGTCGATAAAGATTGAGTAGAATATGAGGTATGTTTGAGGTCATTTCTAGTTAGCTATGTGAAGGCTTCTAACTCATGGGTTTTAGGTGCCTTCCCATAAATCTAGATTATCACAGATTGCCTTCAACAGCGTTCACAGCTCTCGGGACACAGAACGTATGCTTCTGTGTTAAGTGTTAGGGAGGTGTTTCTAAGGGCATTGAAGACCCACTCCTTTGGGCACTCAGTTCTCCATGTTCACATGTGCACAGTGTGAATACAAGACCAACTTCCCACAACTGTTTGCCTATGCTGCGTCCCTGTGTCCCACAAGGTAGCTGCAGTGGCAGAGCCCAGGGAGTCCTAGAACAAAGTAGGTGAACAGTGCTCCCTGGGGGACAGAAGAAGGATGATGGCATTGGAGCAGTGAGATTGGCGCAGAAAGAGGCAGTGTGTCGACAGTGACCAGGGCTGCTGATTCACAGTGTCCCACAAATCCAGTTGAAATTTCTGAAGAAATACTGACAAGTGTAACTAGTTTGTGGAAGGGTGCCTTGCCTGTCCCTTCAGCCTGTGACAGGTCAGTGCTTTGCCCTGGAAGGGCTGGTAAAAAAAAAATCAGATAGATACCCCAGCGAGACCCATGGCATATTGTTCAGTGCACAGTGAACTCCAGAAACACAAGCAATTGTTTATGAAGGTTCTGCTCCCACATTTGCAGCAGACATTTTTGAATACATAAGCTTATCGTCTTTCAAATCCAGCTGTAAAAAAGTGCATTTACGTTCTGTTTTGAACTTGCAGAGACAGGAGACAGGTGTATGCTAATGAATGACAACTGTAATTGCTATTTTCTCTTAATAACAAAAATGGTGTTATGAATAGCTAGAAATTAGGAAATGAAGACACTTCACACATTCTACACTTGCTACCTCATTTTCACAAGAAGACATGAGTATCCCCTAAGAATTCATTATATGTTGTGAAGGCTTAGTTTTTAAAAGCCCTATGGCACATGTCTTCTCTATGCTTTTTAGTATTGCCATTATCTACATTCCATTACTATCTTGTTTGTTGTTTTTATGAGATTTGTAAAAGATGATGTACATTTCCACGCCTACATGAGGAAATTCAGATCTGTGCAGTGAAAATGAGACTGGGCTACAGACATGTTGCATAATGAAATTTAATTATTTCAGTTAAATTTTTATCTCTCACACTGTTCTTTGACGTGACCACATTTGTAGCATAGCTTCCCGGCTGAACATTAGTCCAAAATAGGATATGTGAGGGGAGCAGTAATGGACTTGCTTTGAATATGAAGGACTATTAGAACTGTATTAAATTATGTGTTAATGGAAAAATAAAGTAAAAGATAAAAGGGCAATGACAGTGTGCTGCTGTACGGCCTGATTACAGGACATAATTTTGATACTTAGCCGTAGAATATTGAATTTATGTTGAAGCCTTACTCTCAGTTATATTAAGTGTGATGTACTCTAAGGCTCCTGTCGGATACATCAGCACTGTGGCTGTGCCCTGACAGCAGAGGAAAGAGGACGCCTGCAAATGCTACACCCTAGCTGCTGAAGGACAGAAAGAGCACCTCAGACCACCACCCAGAAAACCCTCTGTGCAGCTCAGAAGCTACTCACCCTTGCATTGGAGGCCACATTTAAGAAAAATATGGGGCTGGAGAGATGGCTTAGCGGTTAAGCGCTTGCCTGTGAAGCCTAAGGACCACGGTTCGAGGCTCAATTCCCCAGGACCCACGTTAGCCAGATGCACAAGGGGGCGCATGTGTCTGGAGGTCGTTTACAGAGGCTGGAGGCTCTGGCGCGCCCATTCTCTCTCTCTCTCTCTCTCTCTCTCTCTCTCTCTCTCTCTCTCTCTCTCCCTCCTTCTCTCTGTCACTCTCAAATAAATAAATAAACAAAAAAATTAAAAAAAATATGGACAGGTGCTTTGTGTCCATCTCCTGAGATTTCTTGAAAAATCATCTTCCATGGCAGTCCATGTTTCTCAGGGACTGTCACATATTTCCACATCTGAACCTGATATGGGACATTTTGAACCTAGTCATTGGCCTGGTCACTAGAAAAAATATTCTCCCAAATGCTAATGATTTCCTTATACCTGTGACATGGCAAATTGGGCAAGACACAGGAAGTAGCCAGCATGTCTCTCCTTCTTTCTGGTGTCCACATGCATATTGTTGGAGCACTGGATGGTGGCTCCTGGAGCTCCAAATGTGCCTTACCTGCCAGGATTACCAAGTGGGAGGATATGGTGGTGTGAGAAGAGTCAAGGGAGGGAAAGAGGGATGGGAGTGACAGGTGACCTGAACTGAGGTGTGCCCCAGGGGAAGGGCTGGACAAAAACTGTCCTAACTATGTTCACCCTCTTGACAAAGGCCATTTCTCTTTCCTGTCTGGGTCTCAGTTTGTGGGTTGCATACAGCAAAGTGGAGTTGACCTGAGACCTGATGCAGAGTCAGCTAAGAGGAACACCAGGACCCCTGGGGAGTAGAGTATGAAGAACACCCATGGTGGTGTTTCAGGAATGGTAGACAGCCCACTCTGGTGGCACATGCTTTGCAGGATTCTGAGCACGAGGCAGAGGTGACCCAGACAGTAGCCACTCAGGAACACAGGTGGGAGGGACACCTTGTAAAATGCACCAATACATGGGCTGATGGAGTGTGGAGTTGCCTGATGGTTTCCAGCCATGTCACCCACAAGAACAGCATCTTTCCTTGGGGAAGAATGGAATCATAGTAATCCCCTAAATAGATCTTTCTCCCTCCATGATCTGGAACCATACAGTGTTGAGAAGGAGAAAGCCACCTCCATTACTTACCTGCATGGAGCATGTGGCATAAACATGCCACCTCATGATTAATACATTAGTTGTAATATATTAGCTCACCAGGAAATGTCAACAATTAAATGCCAGATGTTAGTTTTCAAGTTTTTAAAACTAAACCGAAATACTCAAATCTAATTAAGCTACAGCTAGAATTTCTGCCTAATTTTGTTTGGCATGTATTTGTGAGTGTGTGTGAGAAAAATGTGTGTTCATATACATGTGGGTGCATGTATATGTGAGGATTTATGTGCACATTTGTATGTGTGCATGTACAGGCCAGAGGTCAACCTGGAATGTTATTCCTCACGTATATCATCCTTCTGTTTTTGTTTCAGGATTCTCACTGGCCTGGAACTCACTCAATAGGTTAGGCTAGCTGGCCAGCAAGCTCCAGGGACCCTCCTGAGTCTGCCTTTCCAGCAACAGAATTATAAGCATGCCCCATACACATCACATTCACTTAGGTATTGGGGATCAAATTCAGGTCCTCTATTTGCAAAGCAAGCACTTTTACCAGCTGAGCTATCTCCCCAGTCCCCAATCCAATGAACCTACCAGACATCGATATTTGTAACTGTAGACCATCATTTGGTATAAACCAAACTCAAACTATCACTCCAAAGCCAGGTGCTGGCTACTGAAAGGTGACTCCTGTGACATTGAATGTGTTCCCTGTTCTCACACGGTGCTCCCAATGTCTCAGTGGGTACTAAACACCATTTCTGTTTTGTCAACAGACCAGCAGTACTCATGGTCTCCAACGCAGCACTTCAATGAGGAAAGGTACTCACCTGCACCCAGGAACATGAAAGGGTTATCAGGAAGCAGGAATCAGCCTCAGATATGTGCCGGCCATACATGTGGTCTGTCACCTCCTGATGATTGTGAGCACCCCCACGACCATGTACACCATGGGCCAGATGTACGGCAGCCCTACCTGCTCAGCCCGGCTGAGAGCTGCCAGATGGACCACCACCGCTGCTCCCCCAGGAGCTCTGTCCACTCTGAGTGCATGATGATGCCTGTAATGCTGGGTGACCACGTGTCCAGTAGCACCTTCCCCAGGATGCATTACAGCTCGCACTATGACACGAGGGACGACTGTGCCATGTCTCATGCCAGTACAAAAGTGAACCGCATCCCTGCCAACCTCCTGGACCAGTTTGAGAAGCAGCTTCCCCTACACCGGGACGGTTTCCACACGCTGCAGTACCAGAGGGCCTCAGCTGCCACTGAGCAGCGTAGCGAGAGCCCGGGCAGAATCCGACACCTGGTCCACTCTGTCCAGAAGCTCTTCACCAAGTCACACTCTTTGGAAGGGTCTTCCAAGAGTAATGTCAATGGGACCAAGGGAGACAGTCGAGTGGATGACCACCACAATAGCCACCACTCTAAGCACAGCAAAAGGAGTAAAAGCAAGGAACGGAAGCCAGAGACCAAGCATAAGTCTGGCATGAGCAGCTGGTGGAGCTCTGATGACAACCTGGACAGTGACAGCACATACCGGACACCCAGCGTGGTTAACCGGCACCACGTGGACCACATCTCCCACTGCTACCCAGAGGCGCTGCAGAGCCCCTTTGGGGACCTCTCACTGAAGACTTCCAAAAGCAACAATGATGTCAAGTGTTCAGCCTGCGAGAGCTTGGCCCTAACACCCGATGCTAAGTACATGAAGCGCAGCTCCTGGTCCACGCTCACAGTGAGCCAGGCCAAGGAGGCCTACCGCAAGAGCTCCCTGAACTTGGACAAGCCTCTGGTCCATCCAGAGATCAAACCTTCCTTGCGGCCATGCCACTACCTCCAGGTAAGGTCCCGGGTGACAGGTTCTCATCCAACGGGTTGCATCAGTTGTCATAATTTATAATTGACAAAATGAATTATATAAATACACAGTGTGCAACATGGCACTTTGGGATGTCTATGATATCTCTTAGGATATCCAAATCAAGCTAACATATGCTTCACATACTTGAATGTTTGTGGTTAGAGTCCCTAGAGTCTATTGTCTTGAGAACTTTCTTGTTAAGACAAAATTTTTACATCTTTATTTACACAGTATGATCATTTGATATACATCCACTGTGTGTGATGAGCCAATCTGGGTAATAAACACTTCAGATGTCAGGTATTTCTATGGGAACATTCCAGCTTTTTTTTTTTTTTTTAGTTATTTCTTTTCTAGTTACACCTAATTGTAACCAATAGTAACCCTGCTGTTATTTATTTGGTTTTGGTTTTTTAAGACAGTCTTTGTAGTCTAGATTGATCTTGAGCTCAGCCTGTGTTCTAAGCTGAACTTGAACTCATGGCAATCCTCCTGGCACAGCCACCCAAATGCTTGGAATATAGGGGCATGTGCCACCATGCCTAGCTTACCATACTATATTTTTTGGTACATATCAATTATATATAATAATAGGTTTCATTATAACATTTTTATAGATGTATAAAATGTATTTGGATCATATTTGCCCCTGCTATTGTTCTTTTCTATTTACCTCTCACTGCTCCTCTTCCTCTCCTCAACTTAGCACCATTTCTACTTTCATGTATTTTTGTGTGTGTGACCCAGTGATTACATTCAAGTTTGTTGTCAGGAGCATGGGCACCCTACCAGTGGCTATACCACTGAAGAAAGTACCTCTGCCACAACCCTTCAACCCTTAACAGCATACAAATCCTCGAGGTGTGGGGCCCCCAAAGTCCCTCCCCCTTCCATGGCAGGGTGTTGGTTATAATTTCTAAGTTGTACAATACAAGTTTAACTAAAGTTACTATGTTGCATTGTAGATCTCTCCAACCTGTTTACTGTTCCTGTGTAATTGATGTCTTGCATCCTTTGACCAGTATCTCCCCAATGTTCAGTCCAGCCCCTAGTCACCACCTTTCTTCTCTTTGCTTCTGTGAGTTCAAGTTTTTGAGCCTCCACATGAAAGGGAATGTGATTTTTTAAAATTTCACTGAACTTAGTGTCCTCCAGGTTCATTCCTGCAGTAAGTGGTAGGACTGTCTCTCTGTTGAAGCCAAATTGTATTCCATGCCATGTGGTGCATGCATCCCTGTCTTTATCTACTAACTCACTGGTGAGCATCATGTTGATTACCTGTGTTGGCTCCTGTGAACAAAGCCACCGTGGAATTATGAGGAAACTATCACAGATGACTTTGGGCCATCATCACTCCTTTGAAACATCACTATAAATATGGGGGCCATCCCTCAGTGCCTCCAAGGAGACTTAGTAACAGTAACATAAATATTTCAGCTCATATCCATGCTTGTTCTCATTAGAGTGGGCCTGCCGCTTTAAGGCACCTGTCCTCTGGTGTATGGATGAGAGGAATCCATCAAAGGCAAAAGCACATCACAGGTGATGACTGGCAGGAGCTGGAGGACTGTGGAGCCCTACATTTTATATAATTTCCCTCTCTATCTCCATAATTGCACTGTCACCCAAAGCACCAGGGGTGTCCTCAGCCTTAGGAGACACTGCCAAGCCTGAGTCTACCTCAGAAGCTTGTGCCAGCCAGTAGTATACCATTAGCACAACCTGGAAAGCTCTGGTTTTCCTTAGGCACATATATTATATATCTAATCCATGAATCCCTCTGCTGTCAGAACAAGTGCTTGGTCTGGCTTAGAGAAACTATCCTAGAACAATGAGTAAAGATGCTAAACACCAGCTGAGTCATCAGGTGGCCAATTAATGGTATAGAAGAACAACTGGAATCTCTGACAGAGGCTCTCAGCAGCTCTCCTCCTAGTACATCATCCAAGGCTCACGGGTTGTTTTGAAAGGTGATGCTAACCAAATTGCTTGTATAAACAGATTTATTCAGAGACAAATTAGTAGTTGGATGTATTATTGTTTTTACAGTGGTGGAAGAGGATTCAATTTTGCTTGTAGTTGAAAAGTCTTAATAATATCCAAATATGGGGCTGGGGAGATGATTCAGTTCTTAAAGCGCTGGCAGTGAATATCTGAGTTTGGATCCCCATCGCCTGTGTAAATGTCAGGCAGGTATGGTGACCCAACTGTAATCTCAGTGATTGGGAGGCAGAAACAAGAGGATACCCAGGGCAAACTGGCTAGCTAGACTAACCGAATCAGCAAGCTCCGGGTTCAAGTGAGACCTTGTCTCAAGCAATAAGATGGAGAGTGATTGAGGAAGACATTTGATGTCTAGCTTCTATATGTAGTGCACACACGTGCACCCATGTGCATACAAGCATATGTACACATGTAGGAATAATGATAATTGATAATACGGAATTGTAAAATTGTTCTCTCTACTTTTCTAAAGGAATGTGTTATTTAAGATTGGTGCTCACTCTGGTTTTTTCATTATTATAGAAGCAAAGTTCTCTTTTTTTTCTCTCTCTCTCTTATACCTAGAAAGCCTCTAGCTTGTTGTTCCCTGAGCACTTTAGAATAATGTCACAACACGTTACTCCTCGTCCATCTCACTTCAGCCTTGTTTCTCTGCTCTGCCTCCCAGCCTTACCACTGGCTCGTGGCCTGCAGCTCTCAAGTCCATCTTCCACTCGTGGCTATTGCACACACTCTGCTTCACCCTTCAACTGCCCCATTCAGTGTTTCTGGATATGAAAAATGCAGATCATATACAAAGGTGGTATGTAATATCATGACCATTGTGTCCTGTCACCAACTTCAAAAGCCATGACTTCACAGCAGTCTTGCTTCCCCTACACCTCACCCCTTCCCTTCCAGGTTAGATGGAAAGAAATCCCATAGACCATATCATTGTGCCTAAAATGGTTCTGTATCTACTCTGAAAAGTCTACACTGAAAGATAAGGGCTCCTTCTTTGGAAACACAACCACAATGTGAGACTAGATGGCAAAAAGCAGGAATTCTTCGATGTCAGATACCAAGTCACTATAATCCTCTCCAGTGGTTCACATTTTTTGCAGCGGTTTCTGAGCTGAGATTCAGGTGAAGGGCCTTTGTGTGCAATGGCCAATTCAGCTCCTGCATCTCTTTATTGAAAACTACCACCTACCTCTTTCCTCTTGTCCTAACCTTTGTATTTTTTTAAAATTTATTGCTTTTAGAACCAGCCTTTGTCCTGACAGGCTCTATGACCTGGGTGTCATTCCAGATGATTCTCTGGGCTCAAGATTCTTCAGTTCCACAGCCGGTCACCCACTCTTGGACTTCCCTACCATGAATAATTCCACTGTCAATGTATGTTGTCATTCAGTATCATACATTCATCAGCCATATTTTTCCTACAGCCTCTCTGAACCTCAAGGGAAGAAACTAGCATCCGTCTCTCCTGGGTCTCCCCATTACTCCCCATATAGCCAGAAGTTGCTTGAGAGTACTGGTCAAGTGATCAGCCAGCATCAGGTGCAGGTGTTTTCTTATCAAAATGTATTTTCGAGACTTCACTACATCATGCTGACATATAATGACATATGGAACTCAAATACTAAGACTGTGGTGCTAGAAGAGACAAGACTCCATGGAATGTAATGGTGAAAAAAAATCCCCTGGTATACAAAATAATCCTGAAAGACAAAGCACAGAATAAACACCACCACAGCATACTCAAGGCCCCCAGCACCCTCATGTTCTGTGATAAACTCTGTTAGATACTAAGTGGCTATGGTGGGCCTACCTGGTCCTAATTAAGCACAGTACCCACCTGGGACACAGCCTCCATCCCTTCCCATTGATCACCTGGACAGTCATGGCCAGACATTGCACCTGAATGTTACTGTCCCAAGGTGGGGCAGTACTATAGCAGAGTGGAGATTTGAAGACCCTGGGAAATAGTGATGGCTTTCGCAGGGACGCATCACCCTCAAAACGACTCATCCCTCCCACTCCGATCTCATCCCAATTCCACCTCTGAACAAAACCCACAAGCTCGGCAGGCAACCAGCAACCCACCTCCCTCACTCCTTTGTCATCCTCTAGCGGTCACTGTACATCACTTGTGAGGAGATTTATGAGGCACACCTCACAAATTAGCTGTGTGTCTCCTCTGGCAGTGTTTGTCCCTGCACCCCGCTGAATTGGTGTCCGGGCTTTCAAAGACATCCTCATGGGGTTCTCCCTCACACTAATGGCACTAAATTTTGTGTCAGAAAGGTCCAGGTTGTGGGCCTCAGGAGGCCAGACATCATTTCACAGCCAGAATTGGGAATTAGAGGAAAATTAAAGCAATGTCCTGTGGGTGCTCTGTAAGGACAAGACCTAAAAGAGTAGGAAGGAGAAATTAAAGCTCAGGAGTGCCATTCATTTTTTTTCACCATAAACTAGAAATTTACAGCTGAACAAAAGGATTGCATTCTACCTCCACCTCTCACTTGTACAGAATATGTACTTAGCATTCAAGGAAAATTCTTGTTTGGAAGTAGGTTAAACAGATGGTAAATAAAATTGAAGGAGAATTCTGGCCCTTGTTATTCTCCCACAAAGCTTTTCTTGTATTTTCTGCCTCAGCATACAAACCCTCTGAGACATAACATTGGCCTTACCATTATAGGTGTGTGTGCCAGTGATTCACCACAGCTTTGTCCAAAGGGAAAATGGCTCCCAGTGTCCTGCGGTCAGACATCCAGGAGTACTAAAGGAGGGGAAACTGTCTGTTCTGTCCTCTGAGGGCACCTGATACCAAAGAGAAAACATGACTTCTGCCCTGTGGAAGACATTCCTCAGGCCTTATGTGCACTGACACCCCATCCCCATGCCTCCACTATGCACTCCACTTGACTTTGGCCACCATACCTTCTCTATTGTCCCCTGGTAGTCTTCTACCCATGGCCTTTTCCAGGTGAGAAGGAGCTATCAGTGTTTTTGTTTCCACTGATGTATGTAATCTGCTGTGCACTGTTCACAGATGGGAACATGTGTGGCTTTTTTGGTATGTGGACATATGATGTATGTGTGGGGGTGCATGTTCATGTGTGTCAGGGTGTGTGTGTTTGTGCATGTGGGTGGGTGAGCATGCATGTAAATGTGGAAGCAAGAGGACATCCTCAAGTGTTGTTCCTCAGGAACAATGTCCCCCTTTTTTGGTGGCCTGAAGATTCAAGGATCTGACCAGTGAGGCTCAAGAGTCAGCCTGTCTCTGCCTCCTGAGCACTGGGATGCCAAGTGTGCTCCACTATGAGGTCTGCTGTTCAAACTCAGATCCTTGTGATTTCAGGGTAAGCACTTTACCAACTAAGCTATCTCCCCAGCCCTACATGTGGCCTTTTACCCACAAAGCCCCTCCACTCTCACTTGAGAAGCAAAAGGACAGAAAGATCAGGCAGTAACTTCTAAGCAGTGTTTTGATGCTCTTTCCTCCCCTCTTATGGTCTTTCTAGCCCTGAGGTCCAGAAAGGGTGTAAGCCCTTCTTCAGAGATCATGCAGATCCCTACCTTTAAGAGGCCACTGTGAACATGCACTTGGAAGATTAGATTAGGGGAAATTGTGTGTGTGTGTGTGTGTGTGTGTGTGTGTGTAAAGAATATTCTTTCAGTCCACTAACATGGGACATCTTTCCATTGCATGTGAGTGACAGGTGAGAGAGAGATAGAGAGAGAGAGTTGTTCAAATTCTTTAAATGGTATTTTCTAATTTTTTATAGAAGTCATCCACTACCTTTCTTAAGTTTACTGTTACATACTTTATTTTCTTGTAGCTACCATGAATGGTAGTGTTTTCTTGATTTCATTCTTAACAAGTTGTTATTAGTATATATAAATGCTACCTATTGTCACATATTTACTTCATATCATACAACTTTCCTTAATTTATTTATCACTCCCAGTAGGCTCTGGGGGAAGTCTTGAGGCTTTTCTATGTATGGAATTTTATTATCTGACATGAAGAATAATTTGACTTCTTCTTTTCCTAGTTGAATGCCTTTATGTCTTTTGGTTATGTAATTGCTCTAAGACTCCAAGTACAGTGTATATAAGTGTGTGTGTGTGTGTGTGTGTGTGTGTGTGTGTGTGTAAGTAGTTAAGGTAAATACCCTTGTCTTATTCCAGGTTCTAAAGGAAACATTTTCAGCTATTCCCCACCCAAAATTGTAGGCTATGAATTTAACTTATACTTATATGCATTTAGGTACATTCCTTTTATACCAAATTTGTTGAGGTTTTCATCGTGAAGCCATATAGTCTTATTATTATTTTTCTGAGATTTATTTATTGAGAGAATTATTTATTTATTTATTTATCGAGATAATTTATTGAGATAACTATATCTCAATAAATTATATGGCTTTCATCCTTCATTGTGTGCAGTAATGAATTGATTATTGATATTCATACATTAAACTGTCCTTGTACTATTGGAGTAAATTTCACTTGATGTGTTTATATGCAATTGGATTTGTTTGATAATATTATATTGAATAATTTTGGTATTTCATTATATTGAGGATTTCTGCATCTATCTTTTCCATAAGTATTAGTTTTCTTTTTTTGTTGTGTCCTGTCTGGGACTTGGGGGTAGCATTGGCTTCATCAAATGAGTTTGGAAGAGTTCACTCTTTATCCATTTTTTGAATACTTTAAGAATAGTTAGTTTTTAACAGCTTGACAAAATTCAGTACTGAATCTATCTCCTCCCAAGCTTTTCTTTGTTGGGAGACTTTTTAACTTTTGGTTCATTCTTCTTACTTGTTTCTGGTTTATTCAAGCCTCCTGTGTTTTCTTGTGGTTCAATACTGTTGAGTTATATGTGTTTAGAAATTCATCCATTTCTTGTAAACTTTCCAATATATGGGCATGTCATTCTTATAATGATTCTTTATATTTCTGTGAAACCAATTGTAATATGTTCTTTTCATCTCTGAATTTTTAATATTTTATTTATATTTATTTATTTGAGAGAGAGAGAGAGAAATAGGCAGGTAGAAAGAGAGAAAATATGGGTGCACCAGCCACTGCAAACGAACTCCAGATGTGTGTGCCCCCTTGTGCATGTGGCTTACATGGGTCCTGGGGAGTTGAACCTGGGTCCTTTGGCTTTGCAGGCAAGCACCTTAACCAGTAAGCCATTTCTCCAGCCTCATCTCTGATTTTATTTGAACATTCTTTGTTCTTAAATAGTTTAACTAAAGCTTATTAGACCATATGTCTTTTCAAAAACCAACTCTTCATTTCCTGGATTTTTTTTTTTCGGTCTATGTTCTTCTTGTAGTTTTTTTTATTATTATTTCTTTGGTTCATTCTTGCTTTTATATAATTCCTCAAGTCACGTTGCTAGGTTGTTTATTTGAATTCTTTCTATTTTAATGTAAGTATTCAATGCTATAAACTTTCATCTTGAAACTACTCTGTCCCATTGAGATTATTCCATTTTCATTTTCTTCTAGATATTTGTCTGCCACCATAGACAGATCCTAAATGAAGGGACTCAGCTCATCACACAGGGCCACACAAGAAGCACTGGGGCCAGCCAGGAGCAGACGTTGAGGAAAATGGGAATCTTTATTGTTATGTCCACTGGAAGGATGGCAAGGCAGGGTCAGCTTAGGAGTGGTCAACTTAAATAGTTTTAAGCAGCTCTGGGCCAGGCACAGCCACTATCCTTGGGTGCCTAGAGCAAATGGACAATATCCTCCATGTGGTATCCACAAGGGAAATGGGGTGAGTGCCCTAGGTTGGTGGGCTTGCTGTGAAAGGTGAGATTGCAAGTTACTTACTACTTTTAGGAACTGTCCAGCCCGAGGAAAGGCTGTCTCTTTATGAGCATCCAGACCACAGAGACCAAAGCATCAGAAATACATAAAGCAAAATGTATGAGTAACAGACAAGCACACAGATGTGTCCCTATGGCAGAAGACAGACAGCACATAGAAGAAACAATGAGACCCTAAAGAACAAGGTTCCCGTAAGAAATGTGTCTTCTCCACACCTAATAAGAAAAGATGCTGGCCTGACTGTGCTACCACCTTCACCATAATACTGAGATGGGAGGCTCACATCAATATTGTCTTCTTGCCTGTTCTCCGTAGACCCAACCAGGAACTGAGCCCAGGCCATCTCAAGCCCTCTGTTCGCATAAACAGCAAGTATGAGACCTGAATTGTACCTCCTACTCAATGTCACGAGAAGCTTTGTCTCTCAGTAGACTCTGATCCTTCATTTACCTTATTCCTGGGTACCACAGTAGCTGCCTTGAATTCTCTATCCACATCTCTGAGCAAGTTGATTAAGGTTGAGTGCTCATCCTCTTAGCATTGGCCAACTCTTGAGCTGCATTTACTCTACCAAATCACTAATACCTTTCAACCCATATGGGCACCAGTGGGACTTCATTTTGTGTGCAACAATGCCCAAAATATAAATGATTCTCCAAAGAACACTAAAAGAGAGACGAGAGAGAGAGAGAAAGAGAGAGAGCCAAAAGAGATAAAGATGGTTTAGTTAAGAGAAAGTGGACTAAGAGCCATTGAGCATTTGACCAAGCAGGAAGCTGAAACCAAACTCCTGGAGTAGCTATCAAGCTGAGGTCTGGGTACTTGTGCTGCTATGTATAAGGAATGATGGAATGAGTCTGAGGCTGGCCTTCAAGGCTGGCCTTTTCTATAACCATGCTTCGCAGTACCCGTGACAGCAGAAGACCCTCCCTCTTTCCCTGAGACTCTTCCACATTCTGTCTTCTGCACCCACTGACTTCCCCAGCTCTCTGCTCCAGCCCAAGTTCACCATCACCAACAACAACATGGCCTACTTTGAAGATATAGCCAGATCTGCCAGGGATATCTTGGCCTGGGAGGTCTTCTCCTATCCTGAAGGCCTGTGTATGGTCCTTCCTGTGTACTTCCATAGTCCTTGCCCTTATGATACTTTCTTGAAATTATGTACCCTACTTCCCTGCCCAAATAATGCTTCTTAAACTTATCAGACTAAATGTCTCATTTATTGCAAATACTTTGCATCTTTCTGGATGTTTTAAAGCAATGTTGATATTACTTACTGAGATACATATTGTGTGTGTATGTGTGTGTGTGTGTGTCCGTCCATCCCCTGGTCTTTAATGCAAAATAAATAAAAGAAAAGTAATTTTTTACTGAAAATACTTTAATATAAAAATATTGGGGGCACAGTAAATCTGTACAGAATGACGAATTTTAGTGCTTGTTTCTGGGTGAAGAATCACGATAATTGGAGAGCTACAAATTAGACCAACAGAGGAGTATGGTAATGAGGACTGAGACATGGTGAAGCTTTGCCAGCCCTGGGGGATTATTGGAAATGGTAAACAATTCCTGGTAAAGGTCCAACAGAACAATGTTCCTCCTTTCCTTGATTTATACAGTAGTTATGTGACTGAAAAACCCATTGCTCATTAATATTGTCAAAAACAGAATAAAATCCTTGGTTTTCATGCATAGCATGAAAAGCTGTAGAAATAAAATAGGAAAGCTGACTTTCAAAATCAAAAGGATGCACACAGTTCTTCCTTGGGGAGGATTTTACATGGCTTCTGAAACACCATCATCATGGACACCCTAGATGCAGGAAGTGCTCCCCCAAGTCCTATGTGAATTCGGCTGCCACAGATGGATTTCCAGGATGGCTGATGGCTCCATGGAGGCATTCTGTTCAGATCCCTTGTTGTTTATTTGTTGGCCAGACACTCACAGTGTGTGGTACCCAGATGTCTTGTTCTGCCATAATCCCCTATGGCTCATGTACTTGATGCACATGTAAAACACACAGTCCTAAAGGAATGGGGGAAATGTTTCCTGAGGGGAAACACAGCTTTGGATTGCATGTCTCTTCTTTGGTTTCACCTCCTGAGAAAAGAACATTATGACAAAGCTTTGGCCCCTGTCTCCTGTGCCTTGCATGTGAGAGAAAGGATATTTTAGTATGCAGCATTGAACCATGCTTAAAGCAAGATATCACATTCTACATTGATGTCAACCTCAGGAAAATGCAATCTTTTGGAAATTATGAGCATCGCTCACTACTGCTGGTGGTAATCAGCACAGCTGAGCACCTAGGAACAACCAAGGCTGAGTGTGGCTTGCAGAGGCTGGCGGACTCTCACTTGTTCCCCAGAGTCTGTGTAGCCACAGAAAGCAAGTGCCAGGAAAGCACTTGGCCACTCCTGTGAGTTCCAATGCTGTTTTTGGTGTTTTTTTGTTTTTGTTTTTGTTTTTAGCATTTTTAACATAACAGGGAGGTTTATTTACTGAGACACAGTGGCTTTTTGGTATCACTCTTCTGTGCTTTTGATAGTCGAGACATATGCTTTGGAATCAGTACTTAGTACTTTAATTCATACTCCAAAATTGATTCTGGTTTACACTCTTTCTGTATTGAATTTTTTTCCTGTCAAAGGCTGTGAAATTGGCTTCTTAAGTCAGAAACAGAAACACACAAGCTGGTCTCATTTGTTAGTTAATTTGTAGGCTACTGAAAAACAAGCCTTACCTTGTTTTTTTATGGAAATATGTTTTGATTCACAAAATACCTCCCTCAATCTGCCAAAAGGAACCTCTCCTTTGGTGACAGCTGGCCTCTTCTCCATCTGTCCCCTTTCCCATGACCACCTCCTGGAACATTAACACAGGCAGCTGAAGAATGCAAGCTTTCCTGGCCTAGCCCAGGGGCTGACGGCTGACACCTTTTGGTGCCAAGTTTCTTCTGTCTATACCATTCCATTGGTCAAATTTAAACTAAGTATACTTCAGTCCTCACCTGGGTGACTGCCAGTCACCAGCTCTTCGAGGATCTCCCTCTGGCCCTGGTGTTCTCAGCACTCAAGATTTTTGCCCTAATCACATTATAATTCAACACATCTAACATGCATCTCTTCCACTGAAATGTAACACATTAAGGACTATGGCTTTTATTACACTAATAATAAGGTTCAGAGGAGCTGGAAAAACAGCTCAGTTAGTAAAGTACTAACATAAATCCATCCCAGAACTCACTTGAAGAGAGCTGGGCATAGTGATGCATGCTTGTAATCACAACACTGGAAAGGCTGAGACAGGGGGATCACTAGGTCTTGTTGGCTGACCAGTCTAACCTACCTGGCAAGTTCTACACAGTAAGAGAGTCTGTCTCAGTAAATGTACATGGTGCCTGAAGAAAGACGCTGATGGTTATCATCTGACCTCATGCATACACATACATACACACATGCATGCACATCCCCCATGCATACAAACACACCCAAAGAAAATGTAAATAGAATGAAACTTATTCAAAAATCTGAACCCCCTCTTTCAGTGATGACCCTGCCCCACACCTATCACTGTGTTCCTCCACATAAGGTAGGCCTGTCTGATCTAAGGAGCATAAGATAATGAGTGTTTCCCCCTGCCATGATTTGAATGTATCCCCAAGAGTTTATGTTGTTGGAAATGTAACAGTCTAGTTCTATGTTGATCATATTTGGAAGTAGAAGTTGGGCGGGGGGGTAAAATGACTAGGTAAGGTCATCAGGGTGAGACCCTCACAATGGAATTAGTGGCTTTATATGAAGAGGATGAAAGGCCTGAGCTGGCCACTTTGTCTGTCTTGCCACATGATGATGCCCTTGCTATGCTTTTAGGCTCTTACCAAAGGCTAAGCAGATGCCACCATTATACTCTTGGCTTTCCAGCCTCCAGAATCATGAGCACAATAAGCTTCTTTATAAGTTATCCTGACTGTGGTCATCACAGATAAAAGCAGAACACAGAACACAATACCAATATGACTGACCATCTTTCCACAGCTAAATTCATATGTTTCTGCAACATGATTGCTGATGTTTGGAGAAAGTCTAGGTGTGGTCCCATCCCTGGGACAGATGCTATCTTTACTCCATCCTTTATCCTGGTGACTAACTCACCATGTCTGGCTCTGAGCCTGACTGTGCTAGGACATCTTTGCAGACACTGGAATACCTGTCATAGCTGTCAACAGCCAGGTTTTTTGAGAAACCTCACAGAGCATGCACTCCTCTTTCTGCCCCTATGTCCAGTATGGATTGGAAGAGAAATGTCTGTCCCCTGTGTCCTTTTCCTGTCTGGGTTCATTGGGCATGACTATTGAAAAGTGACTTTTTGTGAGGACACACACAGGTAAGAATTGTCAGATGCCCACAGAGTTCATTCTTTATGTGTCAGCTGGCATTTGTCCACTGTTCAACACCCTATCTGCCAGGACATGTTGTCCCTGCAACATGTCCTGCAAGATTCTCTGTGGGTAGGGTATACCCATCTCCTCAACTGATAATTTCATACTGGACAAGCCCTCTCAGTGACAATCTACCCAAAATTTCAGTTGCTCTGAGCTGTTAATGGGAACAACTTGTCCTTTGACCAAGTCATTACAACTTCACAATGTCCTCCCAGCATTGTCTATATCCCTCTTCAAATATTCACAGAGTCAGGCACAGAGCCAGCTCATAAGGATTTGAGAAGTTCTAAGTCAGGGCCCACTACACATAGCATCTAGCCCACCTCAGGTGTTCAGGGGAGCCTATAGCATACCATCTGTTCAGTCTCTCCTCATCCAAAGTCTATAGCCAATGATACAAAACATGGCTGCAAAGTTGGTGGGCTTTGGTGTGCCTGAGCTGATTCACAGGTGTGCTAAAAACAAGAGCCTGGCAGAATTGTACCTTGCCACCCTGGGTGTGTGGTGAGGTCAATACCACCTGTCCAAGTTGCCAGCACAGAGTAGGAGAGGAATGAGAGCGAGCAAGGAGCCATGCTGTCCCTCGGCTCCTATCCTGTCTGCAACGTGGAGGACAGTGGATCTGCAAGAGCAACACACAGCATGTGACTCAGGGAGGAGTACAGGGGCTTTCTGCTGAATACAGGAGTCACATGCATCCCTGTTGGAAGCACCCGGAACACTTGGCTCCAGGTAATGTCAAGGCTAGAGAAACAGCAGGCTGCTTCTCTGGCTGATTTCAGGATATACCTAAGAAGCTGAATATTTTACAATGACAGCACCACTCTGAGCACTTTTTTAAGTGTGAAGTTACCACCCTCTTCCCTCATCAGTATCTGGGACCCTCCTTTCAGCCTAGATCCTAGGGAGTCTTGGCAGAACTGTACAAGCTGGACCATATGCCCTGCAGTATGTTGGAGGTCTCTGCATGTAGCTGTTGGGTACTGCCTGGTTTTGCTTCTGTCAGTGTGAATTTGACTGAAATCAACCTCGCCAAAGCTTATGAGCCACCGGGAGAGGAAAGCAGGCCTTGAGCCGTATGCGGTTCTAGAACACCATGTTTTGCCTTGCTGTAGAGAAGGCCTCTCAAGTACTGGATGTGGAAGGTGAGTGCCAGAATAGCGACCTGCGTCATACTCTAGTGGCTGAATCTGCTTCTCACGGGAGCAGAGGAGAAAAGCCTTCCTTGGTAGGCACAATATACTCGGCTGTGTGCTCTGTACATGTGGGAAGAGCTGGAACTGCCACCTGCACTGTCATTTTATCCTCCATGAGTGCACATTTTGTACATGAAATGATTCAGCTCCAAAAAAATTAGGTCTCAACTCCCCTACTGACAGCTAAAGGGAGATTGACAATAAGACAGGCATCTTTTTTTTTCTTCTATTATTTTATTTTCCTTTTCTCAAGTTTCAATTTCCTTTTATTCTAAAAATAAATATTAATAATGTTATTTTTCCCCACAGCTGCTAGAAAACAAAAGGAGTTTTTCTTTTTCCTCTCCTGCTTTCCTAACATTTTCTCACTTTCTCCATAATATTTATCACTTTTATAACAAAAAGGAACCAATAATTTCGTATTAATATCCTTTTAGGATTTAGAAGACATTTCTAGGAAGCTCCTGTCATTATGTGGCCAGCTTTAAAATGATAAATAGCCACAGTGAGCTACATATGGAAGAAGGTGTTGGGCATGATTCTAGACAGCAAGATTGACATGGCTGGCTGCCTTTGGTCTCTCCTAGGTACCTCAGGATGAATGGGCTGCATACCCCATGGGTGGCAAAGAGGAGGAGATACCCTGCCGCAGAATGAGAAGTGGCAGCTACATCAAAGCCATGGGTGATGAGGAAAGCGGAGAGTCAGACTCTAGCCCCAAAACATCCCCGAAGATGGCCATCCGGCCAGAACCCCTGCTGAAGTCCATTGTTCAGAGACCTCTCGGAGACCACCAAACGTAAGAAAGCTATTTAGCCATGGGTGAGCTGTCATCAACTTGAACTTGAGTTGAAAATATTAGAATCCATTCTACTGATTTGAAAATCTTGATTTTATAAAGATGACCAATCAGACTTTTGGTAGTTTTTCACATAGTATTTAAGGAAATATACCCAGGCAGTTTCTATGTCTAACTGTTTTTGAGGCCATGGGGGTGAGACAGTTGCTCATATAGCCTAGGCTGGCCTCTAACTTCCTGTGTAGCCAAGGATGAACTTGAATTTCTTATACTCCTGCCTACATCTATGTCTGATTTTCAGCTACTGTTATACATCAGGACCTTACATCAGGAGGGACATGTTTCTATCCAAGTGACAGTTTGAGTGTGTCAATGTTTGTGAGGTAACATATAAAGAGGGACTTTTCTGTTTACTGCCACAAGTCATAACTGCACACATGTATAACAGACTTCTGTAGAGATTGGGGAAGTGGCCTGACTTTACAAATGTAAGATTGTACGCTCTATATATTTGTTTAAAGGTATATTGTTGATAATTTTAACATCTAATATATAAACAGCTAAAATCACTTGGGACATTGGCTGTGAGCTGCAAAAATGCAGCAGTTGCTCTCAACAGTCCGGCTGATGTATGTCCCCAATCTGCCAGCTGGTTTGGATGTGAAAGCTAATTGCAGTCTGGTATCATTCCCGACTCCCTTGCCGAGCTGCCTGCTGTCCCATGTGAATGGAAAGTGACAGGTGATGCAGCTGCTCAGTGCTCTGTCGTGTTTCTCAGCATCACTTACTGCAATGCACAGCTGAGTCAAGGAAGCTCCAAGCGAATATGGTGTCACCTTTGTGTCATTCTCCACCCAGCCTGGTGCTTGTGATGACAAGTCAATGTTGGTGTGACTTCTTCCAATAAATCCAGTAACTCATGAACATTAGCTTCAGGGTTAAAAATGAAAATTTAGGGGCTGGATAGATGGCTTAGTGTTTAAGGTGCTTGTCTGTAAAGCCTAAGTACCCATGTTTGATCTCTCTCCAGATCCCACATAAGCCAGACGCACAAAGGTGATGGAAGTGCATGGTCGCACATGCCCACTAGTTGGCACATGCATCTGGAATTCAATTACAATGGCTGAGGCTCTAGTACACCAATTATCTCACTATCTTGCTTTCTTGTTGTCTCTCACTCTCTCTCTCTAAAACTAATGAAAATTCAGAGTTGCAACAGAATCTTACCCACAGACACTGTGCAGCCTGGTACCCCACATGAGCACCCCTCTGTCTTAGAGAACAGAGATGCAATGTGAATTAACCTTGTCCCTCAATTTACCTGTCAGTCCCACTGGGCTGTGCATGGGACCCCATGAAGAGCCCTTGGTGGGAATGAGAGTGCTCGGAGCTACAGGGAAGCCAGTTTTAGAAGACACTTCAGTTAACATAATCTTTCATTTTCCAGTAAGCTGCATAAATGGGTCATCTTTATTCTAGAGTTTATTTATACTCAAAGACCATTTCAAACAAAATTGATAATTCCAAAAATTGCATTTAAAATATAATTGGAAATAACTGGATACAGCAGGGCCCTGAGTATTGTTTTCTTTTACACCGTGGAGCTTTGCAGCAGGAGTGATTGACACACACCTCTTAGATGCGGAG
Source organism: Dipus sagitta (assembly GCA_036346955.1). Taxonomy (NCBI): domain Eukaryota; kingdom Metazoa; phylum Chordata; class Mammalia; order Rodentia; family Dipodidae; genus Dipus; species Dipus sagitta. Next base: position 40,028,082 of record CM070783.1, read on the forward strand.
TGATTCCATGGTGAGAATAGGCACGATCATTGCTATGAGACTTTATCCGCCCCTTGTGTGCATAAACAACTTTTGTTACCATTATTGCGGCTTAAGAAAGCAAGTATAATGTAGGGTAGGTTTGGCAGTTAGCTAGGATAAGGGCCTTAACTTGCCTGATCTGACTTGGATGCTGGTTATGTTATCATCAAGCCATCCCATTGCACACGGAAACCTTGGGTTGTTATGTTGCATACACTGAATTGTGTGAGCTGGCTGTTAAAGCTGCCTGACCCAAGGTGACCGGCCCTCTAGTTAACTGTTAACAGTTCTTTTAGAGCCATATAATGGAAAACTCCTTCTGTGCAGGCTGCAGAGATTCTGTTTCAGAAAGCTTTCTCTCTTGGAACAATGACAGGATTACTCTATTGCAAACTGTCTTGTCCTCTATCATTAGAGTCAGGCCCCTCCATTATTGAGTTAAAATGCATCCACATTGCTCACACAAGTGTGTTCATTGCCACCTTGCTCTGCTTCTCTGAAACTGTGTATGGTCCTAGAAAGCCTTTAGCTCTCAAAAGGAAAATCAAATAGTACCCAACAGTGAAATATTTGTTACATCTGACTTCCTGCCTCAGAGCACAATCTTCTCCGCAGCTGGGTCCACTGATCAGGATGGCGGCTTGAGGCCTGGTAGAGGCCTGTCCATCAGTGCGATGGACCCTGCTTTGTGCAAAGCATCACGTGAACTTATTACCAATTAATTGAAATGCAAATTTCAAGTTACTACTGAACACAATTTACTCCACTTTCAAATTAGTTTATGTGTTAGTATTTGAGATACTTGAATTACCAATTCAATTCTCGTTATTATGAAAGGTATACTAAATAATTTCATTGGGGCCTTTGTTTTCTGCTTGAATTAAAAATCAAAAGTCCAATAATGATGAATATCTCTGAGTTATTTTCTATGAGGACAGTGTTTTAAATTTATAGACAAAAGAGGACTTATTTCAAGAACGATATTCTGCAATGAGATAAATTCTGATGGAGTAAAGAGTCATCAATGACAAACACATCCATATGGCCAAATACCATAGCTAGCTACCATGGCAGTTGATCTTAACCATCAACTTTATTGGATTAAGGGCTATCTAGGACCATTGAAACACGCCTGAGTGTCTATGGGGCTTTTCTGAAGAAGACTGATGGGAGAGTGGACAATCTACTCTGAAGGTGGTGGCACCTTCCAAGTCCATGGAGAAAGCAGCCTGTGTTTCTGCCTCCCCTCCTTTTTGGGTGAGTGTGTCCTTACTGCTTCTTCTCCATCCTCTGCTGAATTTGAATCAGGGAGCTGGCCTACAGTGGGGTGCTGGGGTGCTCCCTGAAACCCAAAACCCTGAGTTCATTAATTAAATTAAATTAACCAAAGAATTGGAAATTTCAGACTAAAGAAAATGATTTTTTCTGAGTAAGGGAAGTAAAGTGAGGAGAAGGGAAATATACCACGTGGTCCAGGAGCCCATGTAAACAGTCATGGACCTTAGATAAAGAAATATGAGAAGGGATTTTTAAAAAGTGAGCTTCCAAAGAGATTAAAAGTAAAAACAGGGCTGGAGAGATGGCTTGGGCTGGAGAGATGGCTTAGCGGTTAAGCGCTTGCCTGTGAAGCCTAAGAACCCCGGTTCGAGGCTCAACTCCCCACGTTAGCCAGATGCACAAGGGGGCACACGCATCTGGAATTCGTTTACAGAGGCTGGAAGCTCTGGCGTGCCCATTCTCTCTCTCTCTCTCCCTCCTTCTCTCTGTCACTCTCAAATAAATAAATAAACAAACAAAAAAAATTTTTAAAAAGTAAAAACAGTAATAAAAGTGGCCCTTCCCACCCTGAGAACCATGCCAAGGTAGAAGAGAAAGATAATCTTACTGACTCAGAGACCCAGATGTATTGCCATTACAGCTCCAGAGTGGATCTCTTTGTGGGCACAGAAAAGATATACTTTAGAGTTTGTACTTAGCATACTTGGGCACACCTGCACTAAGTATCTCAGCCAATCAGCCAGCACTCAGAGAAATCTACGCACACCTGAACAGGATAGCACTCAAGAGAGAATGGATTAGGTGAGACGCGCAAAAGTTGAGCCCTACAACTGAAGCAGGGAGGGCGAGCTGAGATAGGCGAGGCCTACTAGAATAGACACAGTGAGGTTGTGCATTAGATCTTCCTAAGATCCCTCCCTTAAAGGCCATCCCTTTCTGCCTAACCTACTATCTGCCTGATCTGGTCCCCAACAACATCACACTCCAGTGTCATAGGCCTTCCAAAGTGGTCTCAATACCAGCCACTCTCCAGGAAACTTCCAAGCCTTCAGCACTGGATTGGACCTGTGAGCTTCCTGGACTGGGAAACTGGTTCTCTGCTTCCCCAGTATGCAGATGGTCCTTGTTGGATTGCCTAGTCCCACTGACAAAGGCAATCCCATAGATCCCCTTCTAATATGTATTCTATTGATTCTGTTCCTCTAGAGAACCCTGCCTAAAGCAGATACACGCACATGTGCATGCATGTGTGTGTGTGTGTGTGTGTGTATGTGTGTCCATAATTGAGAAATAGAGGAGAAATATTTAAATATGTATGCATGGAAAGCCATAAGATACAAATTTGAATCATAAAATTAAAAACTTATTCATGACCAAAGAAAACAAAAAAAAAAAAAAACAGTGAACTAAAAGTACATTTTTACTTGCATAAAATATGATCAAAACCCCAGAAGGTGATTTGCAATGTTAGAATGCATGTTCATATCCTTTTGTGTATGCGTGTGCTCTGTGCATATGCCTGTAGGTACACATGTGTGTGCAGGTATACCTCTGGCCTGGGCATGAAGGCCAGAGGGTGACATTAGGTGTCTTCCTCAATCACTCAGTTAATGTTTTGAGACAGGGTCTCATATTAAAGCCAGAACTCCCCAGTTGGGTCAGACTAGCTAGCCAGAAACCCCCAAGGATCCTCCTGTCTGCTTCCCCAGCACTGGGATTATGCGTGCACATCATCATGCTTGATTTTTACATGGGTTCTGAGCATCCAAACTCAACTCCTCATAGTTACACAGCAAGCACTTTACTCACTGAGTCATTTCCTGACCCTATGATCATATTCTTTTTTTTTTTTTTTCTAGGTAGAAAAATTTCCAGGCTGACCTGGAATTCACTATGTACTCTCAGGGTGGCCTCAAACTCACAGTGATCCTCCTACCTCTGCCTCCCGAGTGCTGGGATTAAAGGCATGTGCCACCATGCCCGGCCCTATGATCATATTCTTAATGGGACTTATGAATAAATAAGGAAAATAGTTAAACATGGATAATTAAAACTTTCTGGCGAACACACTGTTTTGCACTGAAAATCTAAAATCTATTCTGAAAAGACTGAAATATTATAAATGAATTAGTGATGTGCTCTGTTTGATTGTGTGTCACTGTAAAAAAACTAGATTAGGGCTGGAAAGATGGCTTAGTGGTTAAGGTACTTGCCTGTAGGTACTTGCCTGTGAACCTAAAGACTCATCTTCAACTCTCCAGGTTCCACATAAGCAGATGCACAAAGTGATAACAGTGCGCAAGGTTGCACATGAGCAAAAGGGGGCATAAGTCTGCAGTTTGACTGCAGTGGCTGGAGGCCCTTGCATGCCAATTCTCTCTCTCTCTCTCTCTCTCTCTCTCTCTCTCTCTCTCACACACACACACATACACACACACACTTTCTCACATAAAAAGGGCCAGTCTGATGGGCTTGCCTAAAAAGGAAAGAAAGAAAGAAAGAAAGAAAGAAAGAAAGAAAGAAAGAAAGAAAGAAAGAAAGAGAGAGAGAGACAATCAGACTAGATTATCTGAGTGTCAGTCCTTAGGGTCTGTGGATACCTTACCTTGCCTGTTTGCCATTGGCTAGGTATAGTGGTCAAGTAACAGTAGGCGGTGGCTTCTCACCTTGCTGGGAGGAATTTAGATGCCCTTCCACCTGCTATAGGAAACTGTTTCAGGACACAGAACAGCACAATCATCCTATAAATGAAAATACTCTTCAGTGGCCTATGTTTAGCTGTAGCAAAGAACCATTGCTTTCTCAGAATCCATCTCTAAAGATGAAGTGCCAGTCCCTGCAGGCCTTGGACTGTCATACCTCTAAATTGACCAGCCTTGACCATTGCATTCCCTGTTGTGGATCCTCACTGCACATGTGGGGTCTCAAACCCCCTTCAGATCAGCCCGCTCTATCCCCCAACCCCACTGTGGACATCATAAGCCAACCATCCTCCCAGATTTGAATCTCGGACCAGCCATATACCCAGCAGCATCCAGTGCAGATTCCTCAAGAGCTGACACCTAGCAACCCAGGAGATTTTAGTCCTAGTTGTTCCCCAGCCTGATGGCTCCACACTCACAGTTTCTCTAGTACACTATTGTCTCTAGCACATCTTTCAACACCCAGCTTAACTTCTGTAGCAGACAGCTTCAGGTTTGCTGAGATGAACTTCCAGACCAGGCACAGTTATGGAAGAATGGATATTTATTGAAGCTTACATATCCAGGGAAGTTCTATATGGCAAAAGAAGCTGGCCTGCCTTCACAGGCTCAAGCAGAGAGAAAAAGAAAAAAAAAATCACAACCCAAAAGCCACATAGCCAGCACACTTCAGGAACTCCAGCTAGGTCCCCTTTGCATATCTTTAGATTGAAATCTGAAGCCCACCACCACACCTTAAGATCTGCCCAGTGACACCTCCTCCAGCCAGGTGGCTGAAAATGCAAACTACAAAGTAATGAAACACTGAATATATTGGGAGCCATTTATTCAAACTACCACATTCTGCCCCTGGCCCCCAATAGATTCATAACTATCACACAAAGGTCCCCATGGTCTTGACCAATTTAAGATAGTAAGTCCTATAAAATCAAACAAGTTAAATACTTCCAACATATAAAGGCACAAAGTAAACATTTTTCAACTGGTATAATGCATAGCATGGAGAGACTAGAACAATGCAAACTCAGCCACCATCAAGCAATCATCAAACTTCTGCAGTTCAAGTTCAATATAACCACACTCCCAGTCTCCAGATTTTCCAATTCCACCCCTCCAGCTGGGCAGAGTAGCCAGTGAACACTTCCATCCTATGCCATCAGTGCACTCTATGGTAGCCCTTGCATAGTCCTGGTATATTCAAAATGTCTTCAGGTCTTCATGCAAACCATGGTCCATCTTTCAAAGGCTCTTCAGCCTATCAGGGCACCAGGCCCTGCCTCATGCCACATCTCAGCAGTGGCTCCTGGAACCATGTGCAATTCACAACCACTCCTTGCACTTTTTCATGCTTCTGAAACCAATACCCGGTATGCAGGACACAGTTATATTCTTAATTCAGGAATGAAATAAATCATAAACTTGAAAAGCAGGTTCCTTCTCCAGTCAACTCTTTCCAAAAGAGCTTGCATTTCTATAATAGCCTTTCCTCAGGCATCCTTTCCATTGTTTTAATATGAAGCAATTGGACCATCTTCCTTAAGATTGCTAATGTGTTGGCAGTAGCAGCTTTAGTAACCTAAAACCAGTCTGTGCCAGTAAATTTAACTTGCTTGAAGTTTTCCAGCTTAAAAATCTTAAATCTCTCAGTCCAATATCTTTAGCCAAGAACATCAGTCCATAAAAAATTTAACCTTGATCAAACTCTCTGGGCCTCAGCAGCAGAATGCAACCAGCCCTTATGCCAGTATCCCAGGTCCAACAAAATCTTCTGTAGTCTTTCCTTCCCCTTAGAAAGCTCATAAGCCAAGCCTCAAAGTTCAATACTGTCTGCACCTAGCATTCTCAAACTCTCTTCAGAATAATCCACAAAACTTGGCTTACCACTCCAGAAGGCATCTTCAGTTGCAAGCACCAAGTCCATGCCTATTCCTCCAAAACAAATGTTCCAAAAGAGCAACATCAACATGGTCAGGTACATTTCAGCCCACTCCTTGGTACCAACATCTGTAGCAGATGGATTCAGGTTCCCTGAGATGAACTTCCAGACCAGGTACAGTTATGGAGGAAGATATTTATTTTTTTATTTTCATTTTTATTTTATTTTTTTTACAGTCAGTTTGGTGCCATTATTAGGCTCATCCATGACCTACCCCCTCCCCTTGGCCCCTCCTTGTTGAGGTATACGGGTCATGCATTGTGGAGTTAGCCCACAGTTATGGGTAAGCTAAATGTCTCTGCATATCATGACCCAACATGTGGCTGTGACATTCTTTCCGCCCCCTCTTCCGCAAAATTTCCCTGAGCCATGTTGGGTCTGCTTCAGTGATGAGGTGTTGGGGGGCGCTGAGGCTCTGGCTCTCTGATTTGGTAGGGGTTGATTTTTCTCTGTGCTGATCTCCTTCCCCCTTGTGCTGGTATCCAGTTCATCAGGAAAACAGCACCCTTGCTTGTTTCTCCAGTTTTTCTTAGTTTCAGCCGGGGCCCTTTTGAGGTATGATGGGGTGGCTCTCTCCTTAGGATCTACATCTATCTGAAAAAGAGAAGCAGATTCTCCAATGGAGAGTAAGTTAGCATCAGGACAAATGAGATAACCCTTTTTTTTTATAGAGAATTTAATAGGTGTAGGCCCTCTTATAGCCCACAATTGACGGTAGCTTGATATTGGAGAGTGGGTTTATGTTTGGATATGGTTCTGACTTGCTTCCCAGCTCCAGCTATGGGTCTCATACCAGTGAGGGGATCAGTTAGCTGAATTGAGAGCAGTTGGTTCCCCACCATGGCTGTGTGCCACCACTGCACTTGTGTGGGCATCCCAACAAGTTATTTTCTGCTAAGTAGGTTAGACCATGCGTTGCTTCAACAGATATTGGTCATTTTCCCCCAGTCGCCCATGAAGATATTTATTGAATCTTACAGATGCAGGGGAAGTTCTATATGGCAGAAGAAGCTGGCCTGCTTTCACAGGCCCAAGCAGAGAGACAGAGAGAGAAACACACAAGCCAAAAGCCACACTGCACAGCACACTTCAGGAACTCCAGCTAAGAATCCTTTGCATATCTTTAGATTGAAATCTTAAACCCACCACCACACCTTAAGATCCACCTAGTGAAACCACCTCCAGCCAGGTGACTGCAGATGCATAAAACACTGAATATATTGAGGGCCATCTATTCAAACTATGACAACTTCACTCCTGAAAGATTCTGGGAGCCCCCACCCCCGCAACACACTATATGGCCCCTGGGACACAAAGCTCACTCTTCTACCCACGGTCCACTTTCCCTGAGACTCCGCATGCCAGTAAAGGCCAGGGGCATCTCCTGTGTCAATACTGGGTCCTTACTGCTCAGTGTCAGTGAATTAATAAAACTAACATCTTGAGACGCACAGGTAAACCTCACAGATGAACTGCTAGTAAGGGTATCTGTGATGTAACCATCATTTAAACATGACGACAGCGAGGACTAGGGTGAAAGCTCAGTGAGTAAGTCCATGCCTTCCAAATACAAGAACCTGAGTTCTAAACCCAAAACTCATGTAAAAAGCACCAGGCATGGTGGGACCCACTTGTAATCCCAACACTGGAGGGTGGAGATAGGAAGAACTAGGGCTCACTGGACAGCCAGTCTAGTCTACTTGTAAGTTCCAGGACAATAAGACCCTGTCTCACAAAGAGGGCAACAGCGTTCCTGAGGATGACACCTGAGATTATCCTCTGGCCTCCACATACACGTACATACACAGGTTCCCACACGCATACACGCACACTCCACAAGAATGACTGCAATGATTATTAGTTCATGCAAGAAGGTGCAGAGCTGAACTACCCTCACCAACTTTTTGCATCCCTCCATATTAGTCAAGGGCCAGCTGCCTCCCCAAACATTACACACCTTAAACATGCAATGTTTCAATTAACAGGAAACCATATGCTCCCTGGAGGAGGTTTCCTCTCCCACAGTTTTCATGGCCATCTGTGGGCGGATGGCTTCCAGATTCATAATGTTTGTTGGAGGAGGCTGGGGTGGATTTTCAGTTCCAGGCCATGTGAAGCTGTTGCCAGCTCCATGTCTGTGTTTGCAGCTTCTGAGTCCAGCCTTTTGGGTGCCAGGTAGCTCATGATTGTCCCAAGCAGGGGCATGGCATCAGAATGGGAGGTGTCAGAGCACTTGGCTTTTGTCTCTCAGGTCCCTGCCATCAGAAAGCAATACCTTGGCATTCTTGTCAGTGACACAGTCTATCACAGGGGCTGTGCCTCTGGCTGTCTGGTCTGCATCTTCTTGATGTCACAGGCATCTACCTGCAAATCTCTGACCCTATTGTAATTGTTCTCTACATCCTTTGCTCTCTGCCTAACTTTAGTCCCTGCTTTGTTTTATATGAGTATTAATTCTAGTCTTATTCAGACTTTTTCAATGACATTTTGACATTCCTAAAGTTTAATTACAAAATTTTGCTTTAGCTTTTTGAGGTAGGGTCTCCTAGCCCAGACTGGTCTGGAATTCACTATGTCGTCTCAGGATGGCCTCAAACTCAACTCATAGGGATCCTCCTACGTAGGCCTCCTGAGTGCTGGGATTAAAGGCTTGCACAACGATGGCCCGGCCCAAAGTCCAATTTAAAAGGATCAAATGCATGCTGTGGGTGGGGTGCAGCTCAGTGGTAAAGCACTTCCTTAGCATGCATGAAGCTGTACATTTGATCCCCAGTTTCGTAATATAGAAAGCAAGAGAAAGAAAAAGAGAAGAAATGAAAGGGGATAAAGAGGCTCTAGGGAATTTAGAGAGCACATGGGCAGGGCCATGGCTGTGAATTACAGCTGTTACTGACTGCACTTAACCATTTTATGAAATACATGCTGAAAACCCGTAGTCCACCACACATGTGATCCTATTTTAACCAAATGAGCTGTGCAGCTATAGCCCAGGGTGCAGCTTTGGAAGTTAGTTTTATTTCTGGTGAGAAATCCCCCTAAGGTATGTTCTTGGGAAACCCAAGGCCCCAAGAGCCCTACCTCCCATTGTGGGCCCTCTGTAGTTCCTAGCCAGCTGTAGAGCACACCATCAGGCAGCTAATGAAATTAACTATTAAATTGTTTGAATTGTAAAAATAGTTATACTGATGGCAAAAGCCTAACACAAACATAATTATGTGAAGTAGAACGTGTCCCTGTCTCACATTTCCCTGGCTCAGGTATGTCTACTGCTAGGTATTTTCATATGCACATAAGGGTGTACACACAGGTACATATGGTAAAATGAAGACAAATTCACACTCTCTTTTTTCTCTCAACTATTTTATTGATCTTCTAATGCAATCATAACAAATTATCATAGACTCCACATCTTAAAGCAAGACAGACGTCCCATCAGAAAGGGCCATAGGTAATGTGAGCTTCGTGTGGATTGTGAGCCTAGCATGGGTCTCACTGGACTTAGTCCACAGCATTAACAAAGTTTGGTCCTTTGGGGGGATTCTGGGTTTCCTTCATGTGAAGCTATTACAGTGTAGGACAGGGATTCCCACGACCTTGCTGCTACTCAGAGTAAATTCCCATTCTCCAGAGGCACCCATAGGTACATACTGGTTGGTGCTTCCCTCCCGCCCCCCACAAGCTCCTATATTGTCACAGCCAGCTGGAAGCACTGGGTCCCTTTTGCTCTTCAAATCTCTCCTGTCTTGTCTCCACATTGCTTCTCTGCCTCCCTCTGCCCTCCTCTTCTGATTTCAGGGCTTCTGAGAGTACAGTGGGCCAGCCTGGGTGATGAGGCTCCAACTAGGTGACATGGTGTATTCCCCACCTCAGAGTCCACTGATTAACCCCTTAATTCCACTCACAACCTTCTTCCCTCTGGCCATGTTGCCTGACACTTTTGCATTGGGACCTGAGGTCATAAAACCTTGCATGCATAACTATCTCCAGCAACTTTCTCTAACAGCCATGTACATTTACATCACCTGAATCCGTTTTCAATGAGTAGACCTGTTATAATTTATGAGCTACCATTTTACTTCTGGGGAGCTGCCTCTAAGTTGGTGCATAGAGTGTTGCAAAGAAAATATTTTCCTGTGTATGTGCAGATGCTGACCTACTTCTTGCCTGTATGGCTCTTCTCTATGGCAGCTAACAGGGGAGTTCTCTCCCTGTGGGTATTTTATCATCAGTGATACAGGGGGCGGGAGAATCTGACTATCTGACTAGTGCAGAAGCAATTTCACATCCATTGTTGATCTTTGTGTCCCTGTGAAGTCCTGAGGGACAACAGCAAGGACTCCTGTGAGGCTGGCTGACATTTACCTCCCTCCACTCCTACTGAACACATTAACAGGATACTTTCCTAGAAATGCATATTCTGAAGATCACCATGAGAATCTCTTCATTTTTAGACAGTGCAGCTTTGGCCCAAGTATTGACCTTTTTACAGACATTCTTTGCCAATTCATCCATCTGTGGAAATAATTCAGTTTTAGGGATAATGTTCCAGGAATATTCTTAGGGCTTTACTTCTCAGGGATGGCCTTTGGCTATAATGGCCTGTCAACCTCAGAGGTTATCCTTAAGAAAATGATGATCTAGGGAGAGACCAGAAGCACTCATCCTAAGGACCACATTGCAGAACCAGCTGGGATTCACCTAACCAATTTTCTTACTGTTTCTTTTTTTTTTTTTATTGTGTTCTTTTTTTTATTTTCTCAATTTTTATTAATATTTTCCATGATTATAAAAAATATCCCATGGTAGTACCCTCCCCCCCCACTTTCCCCTTTGAAATTCCATTCTCCATCATATCCCCTCCCCATCTCAATCTTTCTACTAACATATATACAATACCAACCTAATAAATGCCCTCCTCCCTTTCTTTCTCTTTCCTTTCTATCTCCTTTTTAACTCACTGGCCTCTGCTACTGAGTTTTTTCCTTCTCGCACAGAAGCCCAATCATCTGTAGCTAAGATCCACATATGAGGGAGAACATGTGGCACTTTTCTTACTGTTTCTTAAATTTGTCCATTTCTGCTCCCATTTTGTTAATTTTTTTTCTTTTGCATTCCTTAGATATATTTTGTTGCTTCATTCTTTAACCAAATTCTTATTCAGTAATTACAAAGTTAGAGGCTATGAATGTTCCTAAGAATGTGCCCTTATCTGCATCTCAGGCATGGCATGCTTTTAACCACAATTTCCTAAATATTCTGCAAATTTGATTTTTATCTCCATTTTGTCTCAACAGTTGAATAAATGAAATGAAGGAGAAATAGAGTAGGTAGGGAAATATGGCCATTCTTAATCATTATTTCTTGTTTTAACTTACTTTTATAATCTTATGAGGTGTAAAAAAATTTAATATTAGCCACCTTTTTCTTTTTAGCTCTTATGTGATAAATTTGCTTGTAGACGTAAATACTATCAATTTCCATCTTTCCCAATTTCTAAATCTGTAGAGCTCTATATTTGAATATTTTAGTCATCAGTATAAAATGTACTTGTTGTCTCTTCAGTATGCCAGCAAGCCTTTGTGTGCACATTTGTGTACATGCATTACTATGCAGGAACCTGGGGTCAATGGATGTTTATCCAAAACACCTAACAGAGCTCAGATAATAATTCAGATTTTTCACATTCAAGCAGTGAGGAGTTTCCAAGTAATTAATGCTTAACCATGAATCACTGTTTCATCTCATATACTTCACAGTATCTGGCAGCAGTTCCATAGATTTATAGGCTCAATGCTTCTATAAAAGTCACACAAGGCCAGACATGGTGGTGCATGCCTTTAATACCAGCATTCGGGAGGCAGAGGTAGGAGAGTTTCTCTGAGTTGGAGGCTAGCCTGGAACTACAGATTGAGTTCCAGGTCAGCCCAGGCTAGACTGAGTCTCTACCTCAAAAAAAAAAAAAAAAAACATAAAGTCACACAAGGAGTTAGGGAGATTACTAAATGGGTAAAGTGCTTGCCACATAAGCATGAAGACCTCACTTCAGATCCCCAGAACCCATGAAACAGTGTCGAGTGTGATGATGCATGCCTGTTACCCCAGCACTGGGGAGGAAGTACAGGGATCTCTAGGGTTTGCTGGATAACTAGTCTAACTGAATAGTAGCCCTATTTCAATGATAAACCTTGACTCAAAAATATAAAGTGGACAAGCAGCTGAGGAAGACACCTGGCGTGTAACTCTGGCTTTCACATGCCCATTCACATACATACCCATGCATGCATATGCACAAACATATAAGCACATATACATGCATAACAGACACATACACACATACAATGCAAATGAAAAAACAAAATGTCACACAGGATTTCTGTAATAGTCACCTAATGGCTGAATGGCTGTTGAGAGCCTGATACTTAAGGTTTCAGAGGATGCCCAGAGCAAAAAGAGGCAAACCCATAAGATTTGGGAGCATAATCAAGTAAAATTAGGCCTAATGCTAGAAGTAGTAGTGACTCTCCTGGTAAGTCCTATCAGTTCTCTCAAATGTTAAAGACACTGCCATCTATTAAATTCACTGTCTTCTTTTTAAATTCATTTATTTGTTTGTTTGTTTGTTTGTTTGTTTGTTTATGAGAGAGAGAGAGAATGGGCATGCCAGAGCCTCTAGCCACTGAAAACAGATGCATGTGCCACCTGGTGCATGTGGCTTGCATGGGTACTGAGAGTCAAACCTGGGTTTTTAGGCTTTGCAGGCAAGTCCATTAACTGCTAAGCCATCTCTCCAGCCCTCATTATCTTCTTCATTTGTTAATTCATCTAAAAGTAGGAATGCATTAAAGACTGAATAACAATTTTAAGTGAATAATAAAGAAGTGTGAAGAGTGTGAGAATGTTGGCTGGACACTACACCAAGATACTCTTAATTTAAAAAAAAATCACAGTCATTTTTACACAATTTTAAAGAGTGAGTTTTAATGATTAAATTGCTTTTTGAAAAACTATTTTTTCGAGATAGAGTCTCACTCTAGTCCAGCGGGACCTGTAATTCACTCTGTAATCTCAGGGTAGCCTTGAACTCACAGTGATCCTCCTATCTCTGCCTTCCAAGTGCTGGGATTAAAGGCGTGCACCACCACACCCGGCAATTAAATTGCTTCATAAAGTAACCTTTATGACTTGTACAGAATATTTTAGAATCTCTTTCATTGAGAAGTTTGGAAACAAATGTTTAAAAATACACATATCAAGTCCTCTTTTTCAAAAATACTTTTATCTATTTATTTGAGACAGAGAGAAAGAGGCAGATAGATGTGAGTGAGTATGGGCACACCAGAGCTTCCTGCCCCTGTAAATAAACTCCAGATGCATGCAGCACTTGGTGCATCTGGCTTTATGTGGGTACAGGGGAATCAAACCCAGGCCATCAGGCATTGCAGGCAAGTACCTTAAACTTCTGAGCCATCTCTGCAACCCTCTCAATTCCTCTTTCATCCTAAGGAAATAGTAAATATTTATTTAATAAAATTCAAGCAAAGTAGGTAGTCCTAGCATGACTATTTGTAATGAAGAATTAGACATACTTATCCTCATTAATATGCAAAATGATATATTAGTTTATTTGTTGTAGATTTTCACAAGCTTCATAAGGATGTTCCATAAGTATAAAAATTTGTGACATTATTGTACTTAGAATATCATCTAAATATTCATGAGTTGAGCCATCTTGGAATATTTATGGCAGTACTGGAAAGGTCATATGGAAAAGACTCAGACGTGACCCTGAGGGCTCTTTCTTTTGTCCCTTTGAGTGCTGGTGGGAGCTGGCCACATGGTCAGAAATCATTTCTCAGTTAGGCTACATTATGGAGTAAAGGGTACTGTTCTGGGTATTGGAACCTTGTCATCAAGCCCACAGGTGGAGCTGGAGGGAAGAGGGGAGTCAGAGAATCAGTGCAGAAGGATGTGCCCTGCCCATGCAGGCTCCAAGATGGGAGTCTGGAACTGAAGCACAGGAAGGCTCAAAAGAATGCAACTTGCAGTTGCTGAGCCTGGGGTATTAGCTGCTCTTTGAATCCATCACGAATCTCCAAGGAAGAACTATTATTGAGAGCAGGTGAATGCATACTGGAGAGAGAAGTGTCAAGGAACTCATGCTTAAGAGAGCAGCACGCCTCAATCCACACGGCAGACATAGGCTGGACACCCAGGGAAGAGCTGATATTGCAGATTGAATGGGAAGAATCTAGGAGGCCACCAGGAAGCTGAATGCCCTTTTTCCTTAGGCACCTGAGTCTTTTTCTCTTAAAACCTTCAACTAATTTGATGAGGCTCACCCCTGTTTTAGAAAGTCATCTGCTTTAATGTAAGTAAGTTTACCAAGTTAAATACTGATATCTGGGGCTGGCAAGATGGCTCAGGGGATAAAGTGCTTGGGACACAAGTGCTGAGTATCTTAGCTCAGACATCCAGCACCAAAGTAAAAAGCCAAATGTTGTAGCACTAGTGCCTGCAATCCAAGTACACCTAGGACAGGAAATGCAATGGACAGGAGAATTGCCCAGGGTCTCACAGTGGTGAACAACGACACCTAGAGACCCTACTTCAATGTAGAAGGAAAGGACCAACACCTAAAATTGTCACCTGACCTCCATGTGCAGAGTGTGGCGTGTGTATACCTGCACTCGTATTGTGAACACTGAGCACACACATGCACACATACATACTTATCATTCACAAACAAAAAAAAAAAGAATAAAATGAGCAAACAAACAAATAATAAATTAGACATTTCTCTCATCTAAAGACCATCATAGCACCACCTACTGGACTTGGATTGCATGCCTTGGACTATGTATCCTAGCCAGATCGACCCAAAAGTATTACATGCGACACTAGAAAACCAACACAGGAAGGTACCAAAATTCTAACCAAGGTTGTCTTTGAGTGGTAGATTTGTTACTGAATTCTATTTCCTTTAAGTAAAACTTTCTACCAAAAGCACATGTTAATGTTAATATAAGGCACAGTGTTGAAAATTATTTTTACTATCTTCTGAGACCCCTAGTAACCTATAAATCTGTTTTCCAAACCATCACATTATTTTTTTTTTAAAAAAATCCTGTGTTATAAAGTTACCATCATAACAAATTTGGGGTCTGTAGCTTTGTTATACTTTTTAGCTATAAGTAAAGTTGTAATCTTAAGCATGTGTTTAAAAGCCACAGAAATGAGATTTATTTCCAGTGTTAGTGCCTCATTATTGTGTCTCCAAGGCCACCATGAATATAAGAGCGTGCTATGGAGAGATATGAGTCCCAGAGAGAAGTGTAGTAAGAGGGAAAGAGGAATCCTGAGGTATGGGTAATTTTTTAATGTTTATCGCTATTATTATTTATTGACAACATATTTTGTTTGGATACATCATGTGTTGGTACCCCTCTTTTCCCTCATCCCTGCCCCCATTTCATTGGGGTCGTTCCTTAGTGGGGTTGAAGGTATTCCTTATGGGGTTGTAGTTTATACATTGTGGGAGCATCAGTTAGTTATTGTGGAGAGGAGGAAATGCTCTGGGCATAATGTCTCAACCTGTGGCTCTTATAATCTTTCTGCCCCCTCTTCTGCAAAATTCCCTGAGCCAGGAAAGGTGATTATGGTACATTCACACGTGGTTTCTACTCAACAGCAAAACTCACCCTCCATGGGTATGGGTATTTTTACATCAGCACCCACATCAGTATCTCACACTTGGTAGCAGGCTGTGCTGGTCTTCTCAGGATAACACAGAAAAGTGCCCACACTGAGGGGTCATCACTGTTCTGGAGACCAGGATCCAAAGTGCAAAGTGTGATCATGCTGTGCTGCCTCCTCAGGCTCTGGGGCTGATCCCTTTCAGGTCCAGGGCTTGTGGCCACAGCACCCCAGTCTCTGTCTCTACCTCCCAAGACCTTCCTGGGGTCTACCTCTTCTCTCCTCCCATATAGGCACCATCACATGGACTACAGTGACTGGCAGCTGGACGTAAAAAAAAGGCACCATGTTTTCTTGGAACTTCCTGATATACAGTCCCCAACCTGAAGGGTTGCCCTCTCTGAAGGAAGGACTTCGTCACTCAGTTAATCCTTCCTGGAAATGCCCTCACAGACCCACACAAGAGGTGCATCTCTCACTTGATTCCTAAACTGATCAAGTTGACAATAGAACTTAGCCATCACACTGGTGGTGGGCACTCCTTAGTCCCCCTCTCATTAATCTTCTTGCCCTGTCCAATATCTACCTACCTGCCCGAGTCCAGCCATGGCAGAGGGAGTCTCTGCTGTAGTCGTTGTCCTTATTGATCATTCTGAAAGTCTCCAGACCCTTCCTAAGTAGTGTAAAAGGACCAAGCAAAATATAATTGTTCTACTCTGAGGATAATCAGGGGCTCAAACCAAGAGGACACAGATATGAAAATGCTTGTATGTCCTGTGCTTTGTGCCATGCCATTTCCCAGATGTCATGCTGAGAACAACAGCCTGTCTTAGGCTGGCCCCATAAGGTACAACACTTGAACCTGTCCTCAGAGACTTCAGTCTCTTCCTGTCCACAGCTTCCTCCTTGACCTTCTCTCACAAAGGCTAAATGCAGAGCTTGCAGGGAGGGGAGCTAGGCCAGCATTCTCCCTCACTCTCAATCCCCTGTATGCTTCCTGCATTGGCTCCTTCTCCACCCAGGATGACAGGGTGAAGAGAAAGAAGGTTGTCTCCTCACTGAGTCAGGTAGAAGTGCTCTAAGCCCATTGCTCCTGCCTGCTTCTAGCAATGGTCACATGAGTTCAGTGTCCAGACTGAGAAGATGATAGGGAGATTCCTATAAGAATCTTTACCCTGGCACAGTGTCACATGGCCAAGAGAGCCCCACCCCCATTCTCATCTCAGGAGAGAGAAGGCATGGTTATCCACTACCACCCCATCTTCTCCAAGATGGCTCCCCAGGGGTCTGGCTTCCATCTTAAAAGCCCTAGAGCTCTATGTGATATGCAGAGTCCAGCTGCCTGGGGAGGATGGAGACGGCTGGAACGGTAGACACATCCTACCTTCCCTGATCAGCACAGAGTCCACGGCAGGAGTCCCAACGCTCAGTTTCCCATGGAAGAGAAAGAGTTGATGAATTGTCTCAACAACTAAGCTTCTCTAAGGCTAGTATCTACCTTCCACATTTGGAGCTGTGATGGGTTTAGCAACTTCTAGCCAGCTGGGTCAGAGTTGGTGAGAAGGGCCATTTGATGTCATGACTCTCATCCCCTGTTCAGCAGAAAGCAAGCAGAGCCACAGCAGCCTACCTCTATTTGGGAAGAGCAGGTTGTTGGCAAAGGCCTTCTGAATCTCTGGCCAGGCCAACCAATGGAGGAGGTCTTCTCACGTGAGGCCAGTCTGCAAGAGTAGCCTTCTTTCTGTCATGCGCAGATTCCAACACATAAGGTCAAGGAAGGTGAAAGAGCCAAGGTTCCAAACACAGGAACTGGAAATTTCTCCAGAAACAAACTGCAACAAAATGGACTTACAAGATTTATTTGACAGAGGATCCAAAGTAATTGTCGTGAGAACACTTAACCACTATGGTCGAGGGAACAGTGAGTGAACAAAGTGAGAATTTGAACAGTGATAGAAAGTATTAAAAAAATACCAAACATAAATGACAAACACAACTGAGCTGAAAAAAATATATGGGTTCACCAACAAACTAGATCAAGCATAAAAAGAATCACTGAACCCAAAGACAAAGTCATTGCAAATAATTCAGCCATAGGAGCAAAAAAGGGTTTGGGAAAAATGAGAAAAGAGCAAGAAAACTTAAGGAACATACAGCAAAGCAGCCCATTCTACACATAGAAATTTTAAGAAGAGGAAAGGACCAAAATTCTTATTCAAAAATATAAATAGAAGCTGGGGAGATTGCTCAGTGATTAGGGCACTTGCTTGCAAAGCCTACTGGTCTGGGTTCAATTCCCCAGTCCCCGCTTAAAGCCAGATTGACAAAGTGACATATGCATCTGGAGTCTGTAGAGCAAGAGAATATGGCACACCCATGTTCTCTCCTTTCTCTCACTCTCAAATAAATAAATAAAATATTAGATAAATAGGTATATGATAGATAGATAAATTAAAAGCTAAAGGAAGAACTGAACGTCCAATTCAAAGAGGTCAGGATACCAAATAAGGGCCAAAGTATCACATACCTAATCACTATGATTAAATTGTCAAAAATCAACAGCAAGCCAGGCGTGGTGGTAAACGCGTTTAATCCCAGCACTCAGGAGGCAGAGGTAGGAGGATGGCCATGAGTTTGAGGCCACCCTGGGACTACATAGTGATTCCAGGTCAACCTAGGCTAGAGCAAGACAACAACAAAGACAATAAAGAGAACTCTGAAAGGAACAAGGGAAGGGCTTACTTCTCTTGACTCATTGTATACAAGGAAATCTCTTCTCCCATAAGACATTCAGTGAGTTTTATTATTTTTTTTTTGACAGAAATCTTGCAGCCTGGAAGAGAATAGAATGGTGTATTATAAGTGCCCAAAGAAAAGCATCAACAGAAAAATACTATACATTGCAAAGCTATCCTTTAAAAACAAGACAGAAAGATGTTCCCAGACACACAAAAGCTGAGGTGATTTATCCCTAGACCTGCCTTATAGGCACCACCAAAGGGAATTCTTCAAGCAGAAATGAAAAGACAGTAAATGGGAACAAGATAACAAGTAATTATGAAAAGGGTTGGGAAAAAAAGTACATGTATATAAATAAATACAGAATGCTATGATACTATTCTAGCACTGGGTAAAATACTTTAAATTCTATTACAAAAGGTTAAAGGCAAAAGTGTTAAACTTAACTATAACCAACAGGATATTTCAAACACATAGGGTTAGAGGTGTAGCTCTGTAGTACAATACTTGTATAACCTGCTCAAGCCTCAACATTATAATATAAATAAAATAAATAAAATATGTGATATAATTACATACAAATTGTGACAGGGGTAAGTGAGATGGGAAAGCAAAGTGCAATTTTCTATGTTGTTGAACTTAAATTATCAGATTAAAAATCGAACATTTTAGGACATTTTATACAAGTCCCCAGGTTACCACGCCACCAGAAAACCAATAGGAGTTATACCAAAGAAAGAGAAAAGCATTAAAACCTATCAGCCCAGAAAAATGTAAAGAGAAGAGAGGAAAAGACAGGCAAGAACTAGGAGACTAACAGAAAATGGCCAAGTGGCAATCCTAAGTCCTTCCCTAGCAATACTGACTTCAAAGGTAAATGGTTAAATCCTCCTAGCCAGCCATGCAGAGTACCTGAGGATAGAAAAAGTATCGAGGGAAACCCAACTATGGATGAGGTATAAGAAATTTCCTTCCAGTATAAGGCCATATAGTACACAGGCCAAGAATGCAAAACAATGCTGTATGCAAGTAAACACAGAAGAGAGCAAGGGCGGCTCATGCTACTTTATTAGGGAAATGTGTTTTTTGCTTGTTTGCTTCTTATCACTTTATGCTACTTTCTTGGATGTTGATGGTACTCCCTCCCAAGCCTTGTCAGTCATGTCTGTTGCTATGCCCTTATTCTTGAAACCAGGTGGGTCACACTGACGACCTAAGTAAGCACTCTTCTGTTAAGTGGATGGGAGTGAAGAAATGAATATTTTCTGATGGCTAACATTGTCCCTAACATATATTCGATGTTTGGTGCATTTTGTTGATATGATTAATGTAACACAGGAAGCAAAGTACTGTTCTCTTAGAAAGCATCAGATAATGTTGACATTTCTAGTTAATGGTATGCTGGGACTGATAGATGTCATTGAAATTAGATGTTTCTTTAAAATGATCCACTTCCACCTGGTCCTTTTATTGTTTTTGTGTGTGTGGTGGGGATGCTATGTAATGTGGTACATTTGTGTGGTGTGTGCACATGTATGTACCCATGTGGCGCCTAAGCACTCACCTGCAGCGAGGTGTGCTCAACTGAAGTGGCTGAAGCAGAGCATTGAGCCACAACGTACGGCTGACCCAGGAGCTTACTGCTTTTCTGTAAGCCCCAGAAATTCTCTGCTCTCTGCTGTCCTGCAGGACTGGGGTTATAGATATATGTGGTCATGCCCAGCTGTTGATGGGAGTCCTAGGGATCAAACTCCAGGAGTCTGTCAGGCCTCTCAGTGTCCTCATGCTTACACAAGAAGTGCTATTAACCACCAAGCCATCTCTCTAGTCCTCAAGCTATTCTTTTTTTTTATTTTTGGCTTTTCGAGGTAGGGTCTCATTCTAGCCCAGGCTGACCTGGAATTCACTATGTAGTCTCAGGGTGGCCCTGAGCTCATTTACTACATAGTCTCACAGTGGCAATCCTTATACCTCTCCTCCTGAGTGCTGGGATTAAAGGCGTAGCCCTTCAGCTATTCTATAGGAGTTGTATATTATCAAAAATCTTTAGTTCTGAAAGTCCCAAGCAAAGCAGAAAATATATGGATGCCTGCATCCTAATGTTGATGGCCAGATGCAGCTCGAAGTGTGGGCTCAATGAGATTCAAACAAAGCTTCCCGATCTAGACTCTTGGTTCTGCTCTTCTCTGTCTCTTTTATAAAGCCTGCCCTTCCGGATACGCTGGTGTGTGACCAACTGCTCCAGGTTTTCACTCTGAAACTCAAAATCTATCACACTTCTCCTCTGATAGAGTGTATTCATCCATTCCACAGCCACCTGTCCATCTCCTGTGTATCACTGTGTCCCAGGTGTTGGGAATAACTACTGTGTCACATACAGTATGGGATGCTCTCAACAATGTAATAAATAGAGAAGTCCCGTCCCTCAGGGTTCCTGCTTCTGACAGAGGGGGACAAGATAAAGCAATCAGCAGAGCTGGCTAGCAAAGCCACGAGGAATTCTCCTAGAGCAGTGGGGTCTGGCCAGCCTGGGTGGGCGAGTGTAGTAAGAGCCTAAAATCTGAGGTAGTGAGCTCATGGTGAGCCTCACTACAGAGGTGCCCTTGAGCACAGGAAGCTAAGCCTATGGATATGTGCAGGAAGAGTTTCTACTGCAGGGAGCAGAAGACTAGGCAGGAACAAGACTCATGATGCAGAAGACACAACAGTGACCTAGGAGGGGAGAGTAGTGAGGTTGGTTAGAGACATAGCAGAATAGAGGTGGGAGGGCAGATTGTGTTGGGCCTATGACCATATTATTATTACACCTGTGCTCCTCTTCCAGAGATACAGAGGAGCCATGGATTGGGATCAATATATGAAGTCATCTTGTCACTATTACAATAGGAACCCTAGCATTGGAGTGGAAATTATCTAGAAAAGCTACAAGATCAGAGACAAAAAAAAAAAAAAAAAAAAAAGGCAGTCGTGGGGTCCACAGTAAGGCAGAGGCTACTTGGGTGGGTATGATTCTCAGCCATGCAGAGGTAAGTGAGGTAGGTATTTGTGGGCCTTGGCCCATGCAGAGGTTATTGGAGTGGGTGTGGATCTTAGTCAGGCATAGATCATTGGGCTGGGGAGTTTGGGCTGAGTCTGTGGCTCAAATTTATGTTGTTTCCAGGTAACAACTTCCAAGGTCACTCACTGTAGATAGAATAAAGTTCAAAGGAATGAGGATATATAGGAAGGGTGGATGCTGTGAGCATTAGGCCTGATATAAAAATTGAGTGTAAGAAGTAACGTAAACATGCAGTGAGCTTGCTGTCATGTTCACTTGTAGTTCATAATCTGTAAGTTGGGCGCTGGTAAGCAGCGTATACTGTCTGTGATTGTTTATTCGTGTCTGTGGTTTGTAGAGATGCTGGAGGCTGCTACCTCTTGCCTTTCAGAGTCCTTTGAACCTCATTTCCTTGCATGTCTGGTTGGATTTGCTGCACCCTTAGACCTGGCCTATGAAGCGACAGAGATTGATGGCCTCCAGGTGATGAACTGACGTTAGTATGAGAACTTGTCAATCATCCATCATTACGTCCCCATACCAGCATGAACGCAGAGGCTGCCTGGCTCCCTGGGGTTCCTCACACAATTGGGCTGTGAGCCCAGTGCCTTAGTAGCTAAGCAATGCATATTTCCTGTCTCTGTGATATTTGTCTAAAACATGGGGAGGGAGCGGGATGCTACTGGACTCCCCAAGAGTCTCCTGGCAGGAAGCTGCTGTTAAATATTTGACCACTTAATATTTGATGAAAGTTATTAAACTCAAGTCACCTCAGCGTGAAGTGCCTTCAAAGCCCCATCTTACCCCATGATAACTGCGAAGTCTGGTCTCTCCCACCACATCAGGCATCTCAACACGTACCTTCCCTGCAAGTGTCTGAGACAGAGCTGGGCCAGAGCAAGTGGGTGCCAAGCCTTAGGACAAGAACACAGAAACAGTGGTTTTTCTTCATGTGGTAGAGGTTGTGGGCATTTTTCATACCACGCCAGATCTGTAACCCGCCTTTATCATCAGGGGAAACATGCATTGAGAATTATCATTTCCTGAAAATGCACATAAAAATCCATCTCCAGGGGCTGAGGAGATGGCTCAGTACATTAAAGCATTTGCCTGAAAATCCTGTCAGCCTGGGGTTCAATTCTCTAGCCACTCATCTCATGCAAAACCAGACAGGTGCTCATTTGTGGTGGCAAGAGACCCTGGTATGCCTACATATCCATGTGTAAATAAACAAATAAATCCACCTCCTGCTGGGTGTGGTAGCACACACTTGTAGCCCCAGGACTCAAGAGGTGGAGGCAGGAGGACCAGGAGTTCAAGGCCATCCTTAGCTCCATAGAAAGTTCAAATCCCACCTTGGCTACAAGAGACCTTATTTAAAAAAAAATCTACCTCTAAACATCAGAAAATATGTTTCACACATGTGTTTACTGTCTTCCATAGATAAGAGAGATTTTTAAAAAGGTCAAAATTGCTAAACAATCCCTCAGTGGCTCCCAAGTCCCCTGTTCAAGTATCTAAATAGACCATGTTCCTCAAATGTGATCTGATCTGTAGACTACCTACAATGCCTTTGGACCTGAAGAGATGGCTTAGTGCATAAAGTGATTGCCACTCAAGCCTGAGTACCCAAGTTCATATTCTTGGGCCCCACATAAAAGCCAGAAGCTGTGATCAGCTTCCAAAATCCCAACACACTGACAGTGAGATGGGAGGTGGAGATGGGAGAATCTCCTAGAAGCCCATGGTAAATACAGTAATGAACAATAAGAATGAGAGATCCTATCTCAAACAAGGTGGAAGGCAAGGACTGATACCCAAAAGTTGTCGTCTGACCTCCACGTGCATATCATGGCACATGGGTGCCCACACTCATACACATGAACATGCACATACATCATACACATACACACCAAAGAATAAAATCAAACAATAAAATAAATAACAACTTGGGGGCTGGCCCATTCTTCCACTTCCCTTCGCTGCAGACAAGACCATTGGCAAACAAGCAGTATCCATATGGCAGGTCTGGAGAGAGTGACAGCCATGGAGCCCAGTGCTGCTGAAGAAAGGTTTGATATCCCCCATGCTGGTGTGGTGGACTGGGAGGCTTGATTCCCTCACCCCTGTCCTCAGAAGCCACAGTCCCAAAGCCAGGCAGAGCCCATCACCTTACAGTGTGCATGTTTCATGCCCTTTCTTATTGAAAGGTGTCATTTTTACCTCAATCCACTGACTCTGGTCAGGAACTCTCAAGACTTGCCAAGATCCTCTGCCTCACTGGGGGCGTTTTGCTCATTTCTGAGGGGAATGTGATCAAAAGACTGTCCTGCGAACTCACTGGCCCTTCAGGGGATGTTCACTGATCCAAGAGAAGCAGGTAGTTTCTGTAGTCTCTGAAGATCTTTGCACCACATAGGCAGTAGGGAATCACAGAACCCTGAATGCGAGTTGGTCAGAGTTGGATGCTTTGCTGTAGGCACGTACCATGACCATGTTTGCCTGGGGCGCCCCTCAGGGTGAACTTTTCATTTAGCAACTGAAGAATTTTATGCCCCAGTCACTTCAGTAGCCACTCCATCTGCAAACCTACTACCCAGGACATGACCTTTCCATTTAAGGGGAAAATAGAGCATGCAGCCATAGAGAAAGGGGCAGCAGAGAGCTGAAGCCAGCAGTACTCAGCTCTGGGAACACCCTGCTTCCCCGTCTCAGTCCATCAAGTTATTAATTCGCCATGAACTTGTGATCGCCCTCTGCAAATGTGTAAAATCATGACTTGGAATCAGGCAGTCTTCATGCCACAGTCTCAGCCCCATCTGTTGCCTCTTGGTGAAGCTGTTTTCTCACAAGCTAGGTCAGGTACAGCTTTCTCAGAGGTCACACTGCACCCCACAGGAGTGAATGGAGGATCATGCACCATATGTAGATGGTCCATCCAGTGTTTCCTCTCCAATGCTGCAAGTGCCCATGAGAGACTGTGAGACTTCCAAGCCTATGGTGGATCATACGTTCCACTTCAGCTCAGAAACACCATGAGGGTGATCATAGAGCTACTATACTCGGATGTGGTTTGGCCCCTCTGAAGCTCATGTTGAGGAAGGTTATCCCTTGTAGGATATTGAGGTGGAGCTACATGGGACACGCAGAGATGATCCTGTGAATGGGCTCATCCATCCATGCAATTAATGGGTGAATAAATTGGTTTACCTCAGGTGAGTCTGCTATACAAACTAGTCTCAGGTCCAGCCATCACTGCTGACTCCATTGTGTCAGTATGCAGACCTGCCTGGCAAATGCTTGTTAGGTGAATGATTCGCTCTTCTGGATAAACATGTTATAGAAGAGCGTTGCAGTCAGGTTCACATTGCTGGTAGAAATCACCCAACCAAGAGCAGCTTGTGGGAAAAAGAGGTTTATTTTGGCTTACAGGCTCGAAGGGAAGCACCACAATGGCAGGGGGAAACGATGGCATGAGCAGAGGGTGGACATCACCCCCTGCCCAACATAAGGTGAATCATAGCAACAGGAGAGTGTGCCCAACACTGGCATGGGGAAACTGGCTACAACACCCATAAGCCTGCCCCCAACAATATACTTCCTTCAGGAGGCATTAATTCCCAAATTTCCATGAGCTGGGAACCTAGCATTCAGAACACATACATTTATGAGTAACACTTGAATCAAACCACCACAAAGAGTATTTCAGAAAAAGAAACAAAAATGTCCACTCTTCAGAGAAACTTTTGCTTTGGCCCTCCCTGACTGGGTCTCCATCATTCTGAATCCCTCCCTGTTATGTCGACTTTTCATATATAGTTTTCTAATAATGGTCTTGTCTGTCATGTGTCTTCCTGGAAGAATAAAATATAATGAAAGTTGTTCATAAGTTGAATTTTATTTATTTATTTGCAAACAGAGATATAGAGAGAAGGGAGACAGAGAGAGAGAGAAAGAGAGAATGGGCATGCTAGGGCCTCAAGCCACTGCAAACAGACACCAGGTGCATGCACTACTTCATGCATCTGGCTTTATGTGGGTTACTGAGGAGTCAAGCCCAGGTCATTAGGCTTTGCAGGCAAGCACCTTAACTGCTGAGCTACCTCTCCAGCCCAAGTTGAATTTTTAAAACATCTCCCAGAAATATTGACTGCCACCATATTAAATTGCTACCTTCTAGTCTAGTTAACCTCAGCAGACATTGACAGTGAGGCCAGCTTTTGTGATGTGACTTGAATGGTCTCAGAATCAGCAGTGTTTTCAGCAGAAATGGACCCACAGGAGCCTTTTAGCTGAGCCAACAGGCCTCAGGCAACACTGATGGTAAAGCAATGCTTGTCACCAGCTGTCTCCTTGAGTGTTTGTTGTCTAGGAAACCAGCCTGTCATCACTCATGGTCCTCTAGGACCATGCTCTAGGGCTATAGATGCAGGGGGGGTAGCCTGAGAATGGACCCAAGAGTCTCCACAAGGATGGGAAGCCCCGACAGAAGACACTGGGGTGGGGAAGTGAGTTGGCTTGGATGGTTTACTGAATATGGCTCTGTCAGTGCATGATTCAGGACCTCACAGTGAGTGCTTCCTTTATCACCAGTCAGACAGGGACACTGAAGTCAGAGCCTGTGTTACAGCCGCTGGCCAAGGGAGTGATTGTGTTTATGTGATGAGCTGTCACTTCAAAACTTGGTGGTAAGCACCTCCTACTAGGGAGAGCAAACAAGAGGGAGGGAAGAGGTGAGAGGGAGGGAGGGAAGGTAGGCCTATATTAAAACAAGTCATGAGATGGCTGACATGTTAGAATTAGCAAAAAGAATTTTTAATTTTTTAATTTAGGGAGAGAGGAAGAGAGAGGAAGAGAGAGAGAGAGAACTGGTGCACCAGAGCCTTAGCCACTACAATCTCACTCTAGACGCTTATACCACCTAGTGGGCATATGCGACCTTGTGCTTGCCTCACCCCCTTGTGTGTCTGGCTTACGTGAAATCTGGATGGTAGTGCATGGGTCCTTAGGCTTCACAGGCAAGCACCTTAATTGCTAAGCCATCTCTCCGGCCCCTAGCTAAAAAGAATTTTAAAGCAGTCATTAGAAAGTCTTATGCATTATATAAAAACAGTCATTATACCATTGATGCACTTGATGGATACAATATTGTATTTAATTAGTTAATGTTATTTTGCTTGACACGTGTCACTCTGTAGGTTTCCTCTCTAGATTATTTTTTTGCTGTGTACCATTTTAACTTGATGTAACTTCACCTGTCCAAATTTAATTTTTTTTGTGTGTGTGTGCTTTTGAAGTCATAACCAAACAGTCACTGTCTGCACCCATGTCCTAAGGATCTCCTCTGTTTCCAGAGAACTAGGTCTTACTTGATGTCTTGTCAAATACCTAATGTTGAGCTAACTTTTGTGGAGAGAGAGAGAGAGAGGTGAAGATTGTGATGGTTGATGTTGATTGTCAACAAGATTAGATTAAGAAACATGTAAGGCATTAATGAAACACACCATTAGATTGGACTTTGAGAGTATTTTCAGAAAGAACTAGCTGAGATGGGAAAGATCTACCCACAGGACTCATGTGAAGCTTGTGACTGATTTGTTAGAAGCAATGGCAGCCTGAGGGCAATGGAGTCACACCCTTAATAATGAAGGAAATAATCCCCACCCAGAATGCTTCTTGCAAGAACAATTAGGACAAAAATGAAGCTTTTTCAGATAAATGAAGACAAAGGAGTTTATTCTTCATTCAAAGGCACACATGTGCTGCTGCTCTCCCACCATGGACAGGGCAACTCTGAGCCAGCTCGGAAGTGCCAACAGCCAGCATAGATGTCATAAGGACAGGCTAAAATATCAAACCAACCCACAAGGAAGCAAAAAGGACTGGAAGAACAAAAGTAGGAATGAGATATACAAAATAAATGGCAAAATTCCAACTCCATCAAGTATAAAATAGGATAAATAAAAAAAATAAATATGGCACTTGAGAGATGGCTTAGTGGTTAAGGCACTTACCTATGAAGCCTAAAGATGCAGGTTTGATTCCCCAGCACCCATGTAAGCCAGATGCACAAGGTGTCATGCGTCTGAAGTTTGTTTGCAGTGGCTGGAGGCTCTGGTGCTCCCATTCTCTATCTACTAGTTTCTCTCTCTCTCAAATAAATAAATTAATTAAATACTTTTAAAAATGAATGAATAAAGCAAAAATTCTAGCGATGGAGGAAATCTAAATCCAAGTACATACTGTCTACCAGGGATAAACTTTAAATATAAAATCAGAGATGGGATAGAAGCAAGGGGGTAGAAAACACTCTATGACACAAGCCCAAAGAAAAGGGAAGCTGGTGCAACTGCGTTAGTTCCAAGCATAGCCCATGTTAGGACGAAGAAAAACAACCAGAGGAATAATGAGGGAGATTTCATAGTTACACAGCAGCAGACTTGTCAGAATATTCAAGAACTGCAAAGTGGCACATACCTACCATGTAGCTAGCGTTTCTATAAAACTTAGAGCAGATTTTAATACTGTCTCTCTAAACTCAGATGGAAAAGAGGGCATCAACTCTCACTGTTTCTCTTCAGCTATATAGGAGAGATCCTAGCCAAGTAATGTAGGTAAACAAGAGAAGAGAAGGCACCGAGTTTAAATATGAAGAATTGTTATCCTCAGACCTCATGATTGCTAATGTAGAAAACCTAAGGAAACTACAGAAGAACAAGTGCCAGAACGAGTAATGGCATTTATAAAGGCTAAAATGCAAGTGAAGTTCATGAAAATCAATTATATTTCTGTACACCAGCACTAAGCAATTGGAAAATGTCATTTTAAACATCTCAATAGCATTATAGAATCACTACCCTAGAAGCACGGATATTGCTTTCATAATTATAGAACTCCAAAATAGATGTGTTGTGATGGGTTAGAAGCTGAGGCAGCCCCATAGTGCCAGACATTGTCGCATATCCCTCAAAGTCACCGTTCCCCCAGGGCAAGACCCACTCAGACAGACAGAGCAGCGGAGTACTTGACCGCAGGTGTGACTTCTCACCAATCTCAGCTGAAATGAAAAGGGAGCCCAAGGTAGGAGAGGAACTTGGAGAGTTCACTGGACAGTGGGTTTCATTGTAGAGCATGTAAAGAACCCCACAAACTCAGTGGATGACAATAATATCCTATAAAAAGGGGGGTAAAGGTTAAGGTGGCTCTTCATATAAAGCACACATGTGGCCAGTCAGCTTTGCCAGCCATCTAGATGTGGAAATGAACAGGTTGACAAGACCATACTTGCTGAAGAACTGCTTAGGAGAGATGACTGACAGTCCCCAGTGCTAAGGGAGACACCAAAAGGGAGAGAAGGATGCCCTGCCAACTCCCTGAACCTACATTTGAGACCTGTACATGTCGTTGCTCTCTGATTCTCTCAAGTATTATTTTTCAATTTTATTATTTTATTTTTACACATAGAGACAGAGAGAATGGGCATGCCAGGGCCTCTAGGCACTACAGACTCCAGACACATGTGCCAGCTTGTATATCTGGCTTACCTGGATACTGGGGAATTGAACCTGGGTCCTTAGACTTTGCTCAATTATTATTTTTCTATCTCATGGATTTTTAAAGTAAAGAAATAATTTTCTGTTTGTTGATTTTGCCTACCTTTGATCTTTTCTAAAAAGGTATATAGTTGAACTGTTGTGTTCAGGTCAGATTTCACCAAAATAACAGAGTCCCATCAATATGATCAGCCTTGTCCCTTCAGCCCACTGGGGAGTCCTGAGACAGCAGTCAACCTATAAAATGATCAAAGTGGTCAATAACTAGCCCATGTTTGGTCCTAGTACAGCCTCTTCCCTGACCAATCAAACATGGTGTCCTGCCTACCATGAGTCTGACTTACTCTAGCCACTTACGCACTATTCATATCATGGGAACGTGCTACACTCCCTTCTTGTGAGGGACGCTCAGAGAGATGGCATGGACAGCCCAGCAGCACCCTGCTATGTGCACAGCACCCCTGTGCTCCAGCATCAGGCCCATGCCCTACACACACACTCCACGCCTCCTGTGAGTTTTCACCTCAGGAATGTGAGGCATATTCATTCCTTGACCAAGTGCATGTTGGCCCCAGGTATAGCATGACCTTTTAGGAAGGAAAAAGATCCTGTACCACCTGCTCTGACTATCTTCCAGTAGCCTCCTGTTATCATTTTCCAAAAGAGATACTCACATTGCATCATTCCCCAGAAAACTCATCCTTCTCAGTGAGCCCTTGCCTGTCTCCTCCCTGACAAAGTGAACAAATATTTTCCCACCTTACTGCCATCTGGTTTGAGCCTGAAGCCACTATGACCATTTCAAAGTGTCTAATGACAACATTGGTCCCCACAATAGCTTTCTTGGTTCCATTCCACTTGACTTATTCGATTGCCTGATACCTTTTCAACAACTCCAGTTCCTTGCAGCTGTACTTTTGAAGCCTCCATGGAAGGCTCCAGAAAGATTGGAGTATATCTAGCAAGGTTACAATAGCTATTGTGCCCTATCACTACCAGCTGATACTATTGATCAAATATATCTCCATAGAGACTTCCTTAGCACAGTGTCCTCTGCAGGAGCTGGACTGCCTTCTCCCTCCTTCACCAGGCCCAGGATAGCCAGGTAACAAAAGCTGGCATGGCACAGACAACCTGGGCCCCTGAGTGCTCCCTCTGGGGGAAAATGCACACATGTGTGCCATGTATTGCAGGCCTGTACCCCAAATTCACAAGCTGGACTCTCACCCTGGGGTGCAGCCCTGGTAACCAGAATCTTGGAGAAGAGCCATGGCTTTCATGGAGGAGGGTGCACTTTGAAGAAGGAGAATGGCACTCACAAGTCACCGAGCTTGTGGACTTGGGCACTGCCAACCACAGGAAGGTGGCACAACAGTGCAGTGGCTTTCCTGCACCCCATTATGGAAGTTCTCCCTGTGAGGGTGCCTAGAAGGTGTCACCCACAGTTAGAAGTGGAGTGGTGGGCAAGCTGCCCTCTCCTTGGCCCAAGCACAGGAGTCCTGTGCAAAGACACTATGGCCTGAGGCAGGGGGTTGATGGCAAATTCTATGAAACATGTATTGAAAGACAGAAGAACTTTCATTTTGGGCAGGAATACCACACCTACCCACCCATCTAAGGTCTTTTTAAAGTGTCCCATTTAAGGCACTGGAAGAAGCTTGGTTTTTATTTTGTTGTTTGTTTTTGTTTATTGTTAAGTGAATGCTATTCCTGTCCAATCCCCTCCATGGGTGTGAAAGTTGTCCCGTGTGTTTGGAGTGAATCCATTTAGCATGAAAAGTCTGCTTTCTTATTTTTCTCTTAGCACAACCTGTGTAGAATTCTTGCTTCTTTTTAAGGTAACAGATGAAAAGGATGTTTTATTTTGTCTATATTCCTAGTATATCTATATGGGTCCAAATAGTTCACTCAGAGCCTTGCTTGGGCATATATTTTGTTGTGTAAATTGGTTTTTATAGGAATCTAAAGTCCCAGGTGAGGTTTGTGAGCGTAGAACTCTGGACAATTTGCAGATAGAGAGAATACCGGGAAGCCCATTATTCTCTTTCGTATGATTACGTTTTCACTCTTAGAGCTTTCCAAAATTGACTTCCTGTCTTACTTATGTGTAGATGATTATCTAATGTGAGCAACATTCGAAAGGCAAAAACTAGAGCAAAAATATTTTTGTGTTTTTCTTGAAAACGGCTGCCGCTCAATTATATAAAGAAGTACCTTCCAGGTCTTATGAACTGGGAGGGCAAAGTATGACTTACCACTTTGTAGATGAGGCCAAGGGGAGGAAAGGCCACTCTAAAATGGCATGTTGTTTTCAAGAGTGACCCCTCAGGGACAAGGGTAAGTCCTGGGGGGAATGGCATGGGACTTGCCACCAGGGACACTCATTTGTATAAGCCTGACCCTCATTGCACCTTCCCACTCTTAGCTCAGTTCCTAGATGTGTGATTTTTGTCTTTGTTTGCTTATCTGTTTGCCTTTTTTTTTTTTTTTTTTGAGACAAGATGTTGCTATGAAGCCCAGGCTGGGCCCACATTCCCAGTTACCCTCCATCTTCAGCCTCCCAAGTGCTGAAACTACAAGCATGTGCCACCATGCCTGGCTCCTAGATCTATGGTGTATGAGGCTAGCTGGACACAATGTTATAAAAATGTTAAGCCATTTTAATAACTTTTAAATCTCAAGCCTAGTGAGGCTAAAAGGTTTTTCAGTATTTTTCTTTGGATTCCACATTCATACATTCAACCAACCACAGATGGGAAGTACTTAAAAAGAACATTGCAGAAAGCTTCAAAGGCAGAACTGGAATTTGCCATGCACTGAGCACTATGGTGAATTCATGAAAGTGAACAGTAGACATGCCCCGCTGTGGTGTCCTGACACTCCAGCATGCCCTATGAAGCCTGCCCCTGTTCTGATCCTACACACACTTCTGCCATTGTTTCCTAGAAAACATCGTGTGACGAGTCCATATCCTTTACACTATGTGATGGATGTGGAGATGCTATATGCAAATACCAGGCCACTTTATATAAGGAACTTGAGCATCTATCAATTTTGGTGTCCTGGAGTCCTGGAACCAATGCCCTGCAAACACCAAGGGATGACTAGATGTGGAAACAGGATGGAATCTTTTCAGGTTCTTATTCAGCAGCTGTGAATTAGCTGGGTCTGTGTTCTTAATGAAAAACATTAAGTATTAGTATTCCCAGTAGCAACATTTCTTTAGGTGCATACCCAACTTTGGGGAAATTTAGAATGCTTATTTGAAACACAGAATTACAACATAACCTGGATGCCTGTGGGGGTACAAGCCACCTGCCACCAGCAGGGTCCTGACTCTGGTGTGAGTTTATTTTTCCCTCATGGCACTAGCTAGAAGCAATGAGGCAAATTTAAGCCAAGAACATTGTGATGAATGGGGGTGTTAGTCAGGAGGAGTGTGGTGTTAGTCAGAAGGAGGAGCAATAAGAAAAATAGAGGACCACCTGGTAGATGTGCAACAGGGAAGGAGCATGAGGAAGGTAGACAATGAAACTGAAGTAGGTCATGTTCCTTCTTTAACAGTAAAAACTACTTTAAACAAAAATAATTACCTAAATCTGTAATTTAGTATACTTTGCTTACTTGGTTTCATAAGAAACTAATTTTTCTATAATGCTCCATTTTTAAAGAAGGAAGCAGGGCTGGAGAGATGGCTCAGCAGTTAAGGCTGCGTGCAAAGCCTAAGGACCCAGGTGGATTTGATTCCCAAGTACCCACTTAAAGCCAGATGCACAAGGTGGCAGCACATATGCCTTCAGTTTGTTTGCAGTGGCTAGAGGCCCTGCTACGCTCATTCTCCACCCCCCCCACCCCCGCTTCCTCTCCTTTCTCTCTCCATCTATTAAAAAAAGGGAAGCAACTTAGAAAAATAAATAAATAAATGAAGAGTTCACAGTCCATCCACTTTATTGCCCAGGAAAGAACTCACAATGGCACATCTAGTGTCTGCACTTATTTCAAAATATGGACTGATCCATGACAGCTAATGTTCTGTCACCCCCTCAAAAAAAACACCAAAAGAGAAATGACTGATGATTTCTTCCCACCCAAAGACAGTTTGCTTATAACAAAAAGATGAATTTTTATGGCATGGTGGAAAGATTGCCAAAATACTTGAAAGGAAAAGTATCCAATTTGCCAGAAACTTAAGCTAAATTGGGCCTTCTAGCTGGGAAGTGTCCTCAAGGTTTCTTCATGTTTTTAGTGTTTTACAAAATAGGAAGATAGAAAACTGGAGAATGTTGAGTTTTAAGAAAGTCTGGAAGAAAATGGTCATGGTGATAACACAAAGAACTGGACTCCCCACTCTTATCGTTTTGCCTATATTGCATAATCTGTTCACCTTAAAATTAAAGTACTGCTTTTATTTTTTCCAAGTATGTAAAGTTGCCAAGGAGCAGGCATGAATTTTATGAGGCTGTGGGAGGATCTGGCTTGAATCTGGGTTGAGTTCGCTCTTATGCTGTGTGAATTATAAAGGCTTCACCACTTGTTTTTATAATGGGGAAGGAGCCTCATCTCACTACCTGGCCATAAAAAGTCAGATTTCAAAACAATTTGCTAAATCACCTCCTCTGTTATTTTGGATGGAAGTCGTATTTGCAAATGCAAAACCCAGATTATTTGCATGAGGTAAAGCTATCCCCCAGAAGGCAGCTATTCAGCTGTAAATTTCACACCAGCCTCTGCGTGGGGTTGAGTTATGCAGATCTATCTCATCCCACCCTTCTTGGATGCTCACAGACCACCTTTCTCCTCTCTCTTGCTTTGTAGCCAGAGCTACCTGCAAGCTGCCAGTGAGGTGCCTGTCGGTCACAGCCTGGACCCGTCGGCCAACTACAACTCCCCGAAGTTTCGGTCCAGGAACCAGAGCTACATGCGGGCAGTGAGCACCCTGAGCCAGGCCAGCTGTGTGAGCCAGGTGACTCTTCTGTGCTTCTTCCGTATGGGGTGCAGTCTCCAGAGCTCTTCTGGAGCAGGGGGGGCTCCCATGGGGGTGGGGGATGGTGGCCAGGCATCCCTGCTTAGCATCTCTCCTATACAGAGTATGCAGGTCCTACTGACATGAGCTTTGAGAGCCCATGAGCGTGTACCAGATTCCTTTTTACATGCATATTTAGGCTTATATTGATTTCCTCTGCATAAGCACTGACTGATGGGTCATGCTCCTAGTCTCCCTTGATTTATTCTCTTTTTCCAACAAATGACTTTGGCGGCTTCTGCCACATTCTCCAAAGTAGACCCAGAAGGTCCTGTGATTGCTGTGGGCTGGAGGTGGGGCATAGTGATGAGTACATACCTGCCCCTCACAGGCAAAGCCCTGGTTCCATTCCCAGCACCACAAACAGGAGAGCTGGCAACACCAGCTGAGTGCCATCCGAAACTTGCTCACAGGGAACAGCTCATTTCTCACTAGGAACTGATCAAAGCCTGCATACTGAGCGTCTACTGTAGGTGCCACACACCTTGCAGTGTGCAGCAATTACTAACTGAAATTCTAAATGTTAAACACACTGTTTGCTAGTGATGTGCTGTTAAAGAGAGATTATACCTGGAGAGGTGGCGCATGCCTGTATCCCAGCATTCAGGAGACAGGCAAGAGAATCAGGAGTTCCATAGTAGCATGCGATATGTAACAAGACCCTTTCTCAAAAACAACAACAAAAAAAACCTCTCTTTTTTTTAAAGAAAAGAAAAACTAGAGCTTGCACACACTGTGACCATTGCACATGGTTTTCTTGCCAAGTTATGGAAGAGCATGGGCTCATAGCACCCTTCTGTGATAGGTAGTTGAGTCAGGAAGTCAGTGATAGTGGAGGTCAGATATTATTGGGGAGAGATCCTTGTATACAGTAAGCATGCATTAATGTTAACCTTTGATGTTGCTGTGATAACAATAATAAATGGTAGTATGTAACCCAGGGTACTAGATGCCCTCTTGTGACTGGCCAGGGTGAAATGAGTCTTCTGCTCCAGATGTTAGATTCTTTTTGAGATAGTCGTTCTGTCTTGCAGTTCCTTCTCTTCAGAAAGTTGTGCTTCAACCTTTTCCCTCTATTTTCTCTGGCTGGTTTCTAATGCTCACCTCAAGGGTTTGATTTCTTTGACTTACCTAAATGCTGTTTTTCTTTCCTTTGAAATGAGGTCATGTTTCCATCTGCATGGGGGACTTTTTGTTATTGACATGGGGGGGGGATCACTCCTACTTCTGCCAAGACTATGACTGTGAAAGTCCCAAGTGCCACATACTCTCAGCCCCAGGCAGACTGGATGAGTGCTCCCCTCATCCCCACCTCCCATACACATAATAATACAAACAGCAGCAAGCACAGATACTCTGCACCTAGTCCACTGTGATGGCTTGATTAACCAGGGAAATTTCCATCTGCACATAGAGGGCATCTAAGGTGACTTTAGAAGGAGCCCATAGGTGAAGAGAAAGTCAGCCTGAGGTGCATTTGAACAGCTTCCTCGCTGTCCAGGAGAAGAGTTGTTTAATGTGGACTTCTATCTTTTAAAGAAAACACTTCCATTTTAGTTCATGTAACTAGTTCACAACTTTTTTAAATCTGATGTGAAGGCAGGCATGGCAGCACAGGCTTATGATATCAGCCCTCTGGAGGATGAGGAAGAAGGATTGTGATTTTAGCCTGGGCTTACTGAGAACTAGCTTCAAATATCTCCAAATACCTTCAAATATTACACAAAGATGTGAACAGAATGCAGTTACCATAGGTGGATATCTTCCTTTCATTGGTCTTCAAGGTACAGGCTCCAGTTAGATCCACATCATGACTGCTCGGTGCCTGCATGTCCTCTCACCATTCTGAGATGAAATGAAAGGAGACCCCAGCCCTCCACATCAGAGTTCTGATGGAATCCAGATGGGATCTCCCCAAATAGCCAATAAACATAGCCTCTTCTCACACCTTTCTCTATTTGGACAGATACGTCATTGCCAATCAGAGAAGGCAGAGAAACCAGGTGCTTTGGGGGCTGGAATTTAAAACTCCAGGTCATTCATACTGCTAGAATCCATGACATGACTTTAACTCAACTTTAAAGCCCACAACATTTCTTATTGTGGTCCTGGAAGCATGCCAGTAGGCCACCCCCTCACATCCAAATCACATTCTTAATTCAGGTCAAACTCTGGCATGGTGACCTTGCGTTTCACAAAGAAAGAAGGCTGGTGAGGCCAGGAGACATACAGAGTCAGAGACACACTTTTCCCACAGTACCTGGTGAGGAGTGCTAGTAAGGAAAGTGTATTCTTCAACACTTAGCTTATTACTTGTACAGAAATGAAACAAAAATCCAGGTGAGGTTCAGTGAGACATGCTCTCCACTCCTTCTCAGTGTTGAACTCATTGGTTTTCTGCAGCTCAGGAAACCCTGAGAGCACAAGACGGTGTGCTCAGTGGACAGGTAATGTCAGAGCATGTGCCTACAAGAACACTGAGGAGTGGCGGGGGGGGGGGGGGGACTGTTGAATAGTTCACACAAGAGCAAAGTTCGCAAAGTTCTTAAGGATCAGCCAGGGGATCGACCTACTCTTGTTACCAGTGCTCTGTGAATCTTGCCAGGTTCTTGGAGACTCACTCAAACAATTAGAGAAAGGCACCTACAACTACTTATGCATCAAGAAACTTTGTTAGGAGCAAACTGATGGTAAAGGTCTGCATATGCTGCCAAAGGGTCAGCACACCATGTGAGTGGAGAGTACTCAAGAGCACCAGAAAATAGTCTGGGATTTGTCTTCATAGGAATTTTAGGGAAAGATGGACTGGATAGCAGGGGTATAGTTTGGATGATGCTTTGGGTTGATGGATAGATGTGGGTTATACATTTTCTTTACTGCATATGTTCAAACCCAGGTTGCATCTTACTTTAACCATGTATTTCCAGTCATGGGCATAAGATGGTAGACAGGGGTCTCTTCCTAAAAGTTCATTGAAAGGACACAGTTTGTCTTACTTTACATGCATCTCAAATCAGTCCAGGCTGGATGCCCCCCTACTTCAGAATCTGTCTAAGAACATATATGGATAGAAACTGACCACAAATAATGGTCACTAAGAGAGTAGAAGATTAGTTCATCGTTTAGAGCAGGGTGTATGTGCAGCTCAGTTTAGGGAAAGGTCCCAGGCTCTAATCCTGGATCTAAAAATCTATTTGAATAAGTACTAATGATGAATAGTGGTCATCAAGGGAAGGAGAAAACTAATTCCTTGTGTGAACCAGGGTGCATAAGTAGCTCTGGGCAGGTTGGGGTGGGGAAGGGCACATTTATAGGTTCCCAACAGGTGTATTGTTTAGGAGAAGGGCTTGTTTACTGCTCAA
The DNA here is from genome assembly GCA_036346955.1 of Dipus sagitta. Lineage (NCBI taxonomy): Eukaryota > Metazoa > Chordata > Mammalia > Rodentia > Dipodidae > Dipus > Dipus sagitta. The sequence goes on from CM070783.1 coordinate 40,065,426, forward strand.
TCCAAACAGTGTCCTGGTGGCTAAATTATTTCTCATGCTTGTCTGCCTCACTCATTTATTATAAAATAATTTAACTTCTAGAGTTATGTTATGGAACGTTCTAGAAATACATGTTAAAACTCAGCTGTTCTGGAGCCATGGGACAAGGATCCTGCAGTCCTGGCTGAGGAGATGGTAGTCATCTGCCAGCCCTTACATGTTGTATTTTTGGTGAATCCACTATGGGTGGGGTGTTGTCTGCTCTGCTATTTTTCAGAAAATTCTGAGGTTCACCTTCTTTCTCAAAACTTGGCTGTTATACACAGAACTATGGTCCCGGGGGATTCAGAGAACACAGCTTGATTTCCCTTTTGAGTTCTAGCTTCCTGCCTCACTTAGAGTTAGTGCTCTGTTTTTAAACATTACACTTCCTGTCCCTCAAAAGCACCTAGGATGATGGACTTGAGATCCTTTCATCCCTCATCTGATGAAATAATGACATGATGATTATAGTCACTGAGGCTGACAAGTCTAGAAGCACTGGGTGATCTATCAATTCCTGTCACCTTAAGCCCCAGCAGGTCTGACATCCTGTCATCTTTGCAGACATTTGCATCAGCCCTTCCCACTGCAGCTCCTTCTCAGGGCTCTGTTGAACTTGAAGTCAGTGGTGATGACAAAGCAAGCTTTAAAGTATCAAGGGAGCCATACCCATGTCTAGCAGACCCTAAAGTTAGCAAGAGGGACCTCTACCCCTGTCCAGTACACTGCCCTGCCCCTTAGACCCCAGCAACTTCTTTGATGACTTCTTATTCATTTTGAGAGAAGGGCTTGAATTCCATCCAAGGACTACAGAGCCCCGGATGCACCAGCATCCTCTCAGCTCTGATCCTCCCAGGCCTGCCAGCTAGGGAACAGCCTCACTGTTCTCTCAGATATAAGGAGAGTGGTGCGTCCAAAATATAGTTGGCTCTACCCTGAAGCCCTGTGTTAGCTCCTGCTGCCTGGGAAGTGGAAGCCCTAGAAGAGAAAGGACCACATTATGCCCACTGAAGAGGCGCACTAGGCCAGGGCAACTTGTGGGAAGAAGACAACACCTGGCCACTAAGGGAGGAGACTAGGCTATGGCCACTGAAGAAAAGGAACAGTCCATGGCTACTAAGATACACCTGTTCAACTGCACCTTCAACACTGTCCTCTGATGCCCATTAGGTTGTCTTCCTCATCTTGTGCCCTTGGTTGCAGTGTTCCTGTGGCTTAAGGCACTTCTAATGTTCAAAAAAGGTGTTTTGTTTTGTTGTTTGATCCTACCATACTGGGGTTCAGTAAAAGCCATACTAACTGGCATGATAGACTGCTGGGACTGACCACCAGGTGAAGCACAGATTTGTTCTGAGGCCAAGCACAGTGCATGGGGCTCCATTTTGACCCTCCATCCCACCATTCATGGCTTCATCCCTTTTCCTGTAGCTCAGTCCAGTCTGCCTCAATAAGTACATGGTCTCCACAGGCTCTCAGATACTCCCAGCAAGGGGAGAGCCAGCCTGTCCCAGAGTGCCAGCAAGAAAAAAAAAACTTGGACAGAATGTAAATCTTACTGGAACAAGGTGGGGGAAATTCTGGGAGCTTCGGAGCTAGCTGTGTTGAAAGCCAGCATGCTCAGCCTCCTCCATGGAGAAAGGACACTGCCTTTCTGACTCTTAGATGGGGCCTGTGCCTCCATATTACTTTCCTTCTTTAACAGACTGCTTTAACAAACTCTGCCATATGTACACAGTGTCTCCTCTCAGGGGAGTGCCACAGCCCAAGCAGGTTTGCAGAACAGCCTCTGCCAAAAACCTGTAGTGGTAGCCATATACCCTGTACCATCAGGCCATGGCAAATGTTGAACACAAATAGCAACGCCATTCAGGATTTTCTAATATTCCATACTAGTGAAAACTTCGATTGAAAGAAATTTGTAGTCCACAAAAAAAAAAAAAATCCTATTTTTTTAAGCCTGTGAGTTCTCTGGGCTTTGACTTGTAGGGCCTGTCACAGTGGCATGTTGCGGCTTGTTTCCAGAGGTGTTTGTCTTTAACTAGCACCACATACCCTCCACCATGCCTTGTAGGTGTACTCAACCATGCCGTGATCTCTTCTGTTCTTACAGCTACCTTCCTTCATCACCCCTGCACCTTACCCCACTTTGCCCTTCTCCATCTATCACAGCTGAGCTGCTCTGACTCAATTTCCTATCTACAAAAGAGATATTCTTCTGGCACCTAAGCAACCTCAGAGCAAAACTGGAGAAGCCCTTCAAAGGGTCTGAAAGTGGAGGCAGGCAGAGGGTCCTGTTTTGTTTTCCCTCTTGGTCAGAGAAGCTGATGCTCCACCCCAGTTTTCTTCTGCGAACTATTAGAGGAAAGGAACTAGTCTGGCATTTAGAACAGCATCTTACTTTAATTTATCTGCCAGCATGATCCAAGGTTCAGGAGCTGTTGGTGGTGTGGACTCTGCTGCAGCAGACCAGAAAAAAAACAAGAAGGGAAAGAATCACTTCTTAATTCTCAGCTATTTCCGTGTGTGAGGGGGAGATACTGAGAGACGTGGAAAAACAGAGTGGAGAAGGAAGATAGGATGGAATCTGGTTTCAAGGTGACACTGAACAGAGAGCTTTTGATTGACTCTATTTCCTGTGGCTCCCCAGGTAGTTTTATCATGCCATTGACCAGCATCCTATGTGTGCGTACATGCCAATATAACAGGGCACACTTGAGGGAGAGACCCGTAGTGTTTGTGTGCTTAGAGAGGAAAGGTCATTTGTCAAAGGTGAGTGAATCAAATGGAGAGCTCTCCTCACGTGGAGCAGCCAAATGCTAATACTAAACGTTCAGCCCCTGATCATAGTTCAGAATTACTAACCTTACTTAGGCTCCTCATGGTTAAAATTCCCGTGTTCTCCCACCTGCCCTTTTAATCTCATTTCAATCCTGTAACTTTCTTAATTGGATTTCCAGTTTAAGTCTCTAGATTTGGTTTGGGGACAGTATCCAAGCATCACTATTTTTCTTTTTTTGGTTTTTTTGAGGTAGGGTCTCACTCTAGCTCAGACTGACCTGGAATTCACTATGTAGTTTCAGGGTGGCCTCGAACTCATGGTGATCCTCCTACTTCTGCCTCCCAAGTGCTGGGATTAAAGTATGAGCCACCACACCCGGCCCATGCATCACTATTAGGACACCTCAGTAAAAACATATCCTTTTGGACTGTCCTTCCTAAGCAGAAGCCCTGTGACTAAGCGGCCAGGCCAGCCCATGTGCACCTGGCCTGAGACCCCCCACCAGGTCAGGCAGGCCCAGCACAGCACTTCTGGACTATAACAGGAAGCGTCAGGCTCCCAGGGCAAACCTATGCCCAGAACTTAAATCAAAGACTGGAAACTATTACTTTTATCTGCTCCACAGTCAAGTGTCAAACTAAGGAAAAACTAAGCCTATGGTTGGGGTCTCCATGCCATGTTTCAGGCACAGAAACTCCTGGCAGCCATATCTTCCTCACCCTGACTCGGCTTATGCTGCTATAGTGGTGAGAAGGGCAGGAGTGTCTCTGCCAAATTTGGGATGCGTTTCCATGACAATGAGCAGCAGCTGACTCTCACATCCTGAAAATGAACTAAAAGTAGCTACTGCACTTGAGCGTGTTCTTACTTCCACAGCCTCCATACCCCGAGTCGCCTAAGCGGTAGGTAGCTGGGGAGGGAGAAGGGGTCATGGGGAAAGAGGAAGGGATGACAGTGTGGGTGCTGGCTTTGCATCAGGTACTTCGAGAGGTTTTTGCCTATCCCTTTCTCCTAATCTTTGTGATGGCTGTCAGCCTGATGGGTCCCCCAACATCTGACGCTGGCTGCCTACCTTCATGTTTTGAAGAAATAATCCAAGAAGTTGTTCTGCAGGCTTTGCAGATTCTCCGTGCTGATTTTAAACTAGCTATGCTGAAAATGTTAATGTCCTAGCCGAGTTCCCATGGGGTGTGTCTTGTTCTTGGCTCTTGTGTAATGTAGTTGTGATAACCCTTCTGGACCCAAGTGTCACAATGTGCTGTTGATTATTCTAGATGAGTGAAGCAGAAATCAATGGGCAGTTTGAGTCGGTGTGTGAATCCGTCTTTAGTGAAGTTGAATCTCAGGCCATGGACGCCCTTGACCTTCCTGGATGTTTCCGAACAAGGAGTCATAGTTACCTTCGAGCCATCCAAGCTGGTTACTCTCAAGACGATGAATGTATCCCCACGATGACGCCCTCTAACATGACCTCTACCATCAGGTCCACAGCAGGTAATGGAATTCCCTTCTTGACTTTCCTAGCAGAAAACTTACAGGTGTGCTTAAGTCTTTATCCTAGAAGGAATAGTCACACACCTTCACCACAGGTAAAATTTACTCTCCAATGTTTAATAACTTTTCCAAATTGCACACATTACATAATGGCATTTACAACAGCAATTGAAGCATTTATTTTGTAGACAATCTTGCTTTCCTTCTCAGAATAAACTCTATAAATTATCAGTATTCTTTCAAGTAGCCAAGTATAACTTCTGTTAGGTTTTCTACAACAGAAAAGAATTAAAGTGCTGATATGTTGGGCAAGGATGGTGCTTGTGTTTTAAATATCAGTGTTTAATGGGTTGCAGTGAAATTTGGATGGATGTGCAATGACCCCAAGCCCATGCATTGCAGAGTCCAGCCTCAGTCACTGCGGTTTGGGTGCAGATCCATAAATGTGATTCATCACTGCAAAGCCAATCAACCATTAGTGTAAATTCCCTCATTGACTTGGGGCTTGGAGAATTCAATGTCACAGTTTCCTTCAGTTATTACAGAAAAGCATAGCCAATCCTTTGATGATTTACCACCTAAACTAAACATCACTGCCAAGTGTTTTACTGCACAAGTGTTATTTATATAACACAATGAATATACATGGTCCAGAGAAACCTATAAAACACAGCAAGCAAGAAAAGTTTGCCACACTACAGGTGAAGGCAGAGAAGAGCAGCTATAAAATATCCTAGTGTTGAAGGGTGGGGCGTCCTGAATACCCCAATGCTGTGGCCTTGTCAAAGGGATTTCCAAGAAGAAATAGGACAAACTTTGTTCACCATAAATAGTGTCAGGAGCCAGAAGATAGGTAGGGGGTATGGTGGCTAGAAACAGGCATTCAGAAGAGGAAGTTGAAATGCCCTTAACCAGCCTCAGTTTGGTGAGTGCTAAAGTAAAGCAACATCCCAGGGGACTGCACAGTACAGAATAGCAAACTGTAGAATTGACACCACGTCATACACTCTACACTGTTGTTACATTTTGAGAGGAAAATACTTCATGCTGGAGAGTATAGATAAATAAATTGGCCAGCGCCTCACTCCATCTCTTTACCTCAGTAAGATCTTGGGCTCATTCATTGCCCTGACTCTGTCATTGTGGTCTTTGGGGCTTATGGCCCCAGCAAAGGCTTTTGTGATACTCAGACTGGTAAGCATTGGATCTCAGCGAGACTCCCATTGGACTGTGGTGCTCTATCCTCAGCACAGCTTTGTGGAGTGCAGAGGGCATAGACCAGGTGGGGTGACATGAGGCCGCCTGGGCTGTGCATGTGAGCAGGGAGGCACAACTGTGGGGCACATGGGACCAGCAGTCCCAGTTATTGGCTGTTCAGATACCATGTTCCTCCTTTGCCTCAGGGATGTCATGGGTGCCCTGTCATACTTCATCCACATATGAAAAAGTGAAGTGAAAATAGAGCAAGTTGGAAACTTGAGACTCATAGTCATTGCATTAAAAAGTAACCCATGGAAGCACTAGGCCTAGTGGTACATGCCTGTAATCCCAGCACTTGGGAGAGTGAGCCAGGAGGACTAAGAGATAAGGGTGAGACTGGCTAAGCAGTAATGTCAACACCAGCCTGAGCTAGTTGGTAAGACCCTGTTAAAAATAGTCTATGCAAGCACTACTCACATTCAACCATGTTTGTTGGTGCCTCTTACAAGCAAATGAACAATTAAGCATTTTCATGGTCTTCAGAAACTCTTTGAAACAATAATTATCCAGTAGAAAATGGCTCTGCTGTTTTTAGAGCTATCATTATGGAGAAAATAGAAATAGAACAGACCTTACAGAGATAATGTAAAAATCGGTACCAGCTTGGACTGAAATGCTGATTTACATACACAGTATTTCATGCTCAAGGGCACTGCATATCCAAAAGTCCACACTCAAAATAAATGTTGCTATTCAAAGTTCTACTGGATCTTGGCCTAGTTACTGAGTCAAAATCCCCTCTATACTATGGTGAGGGAGATCAGCATCATGGAAGAATCTGTAAGTCAGATAAGCAAAGAAGTGGCAGCTGGGAAGAACTCTAGCTCTGGGGAGCATGGGGCGCCATTGTGAGGAAACTGAGGCTCAGACTCATAACCAGACTACCACTGTTACTCTGAGTATGGTATGACCCATCCAAATCTTAGAATCTTTCTTCACTAAATAGACCCATGAGGGCTGAAGAGAGGGATTAATGGTTAAGGTGCTTGCCAGCAAGCCTAAGGACCAGTGTTCAACTCCTCAGATCCCACATAAGCCAGACACACAAGGTGATGCATGTGCAAGGTCTCACATGCATGCAAGGCGGAACATGTGTCTGGAGTTCGATTACAGTGGCTGGAGGCTCTGGAGTGCCAATTCTCTCTCTCTCCCTCTCTCTCTCTCTCTCTCTCTCTCTCTCTCTCTCTCTCTCTTACCCTTATTGTCACTCTTTCTCATTAAAAATAAAATTAAAAAGGCCAGCATGTGGGGCTTGCCTCAGGAAAAAAAAATACACCTGTGATGTCATTGAGGCAAAAGTTCACATGACATAGGATATCTGAGAGAGTAGCTAAAGACTGGGCCTGCTAGTCCCATGTGTCCCACATTAAATAGATAGTAAATGATATGCAACATGGCCTAGTTAATAAGATTATAAACAATACAAATTTTTTTTTAATATGTGGAAACAAATATGGAGGAAAACTCCCCAAATCATGAGATGTAAGCACTTACTTAAGTAACTAGGGTGACTTGATTGTGATAGTTGATTTCTAACTTTGATCCAGAGCTTCTCCTCAGTGAAGCAATAACTTCAATTACTCATACTTACACACTTCTTACTTTGTAAGCCCTCACGCTAATGCTCAATATCTAGCTTTGTTGTTATAGGAAAGAATATTTTGGTGAGTTGATTTTCTTCTCTGGTTCTAGAGGACTAGATATGCAGTTTAGTAGGAGGGCAGTTGCCTGGAATGCAGGAGGCTCTGATATCCATCACCAGCACAAAAGTAAAAGGAAAGAAAGGAAAAGGTTTTCTTTTATGGTCCCAAAATTCTCTTTTCAAAAACATCCTAAAGTGATTCCTTTGAAGAACAATACACATTTAAATGTGTTTCTTTATGCAGACTTGAAAAATAAAAGTTGGTGTTATTATATTTTCTCATCTTATACACTTATAAATATATAATTTTATTGTTCATGTAATAAATCAAGTGTATGTGTGAGAGTATTACTATGAATTTTTATGTGTGTACTAGAATATCTATCTTAGACCCTGGCATGTGAATGCTACCAACCAGTGTGCCTGTCTGGGGCCAGGTCACCTCTCTTCCTAGCTGTTCTTTGTGCATTGAAGCATCAAGCCCAGTTCATCTGAGCTCCAGGAGCTCAGACAGGAGCAGGACAGGATGTTGAGCCAGAAGACCTGCCCCTGAGTGCTCCCCACCCCACCGTGCCTTTCATTATGAAAAGCAGCAGTGTTGATTACTGTCCCTTCCTTCAATAAAGTGGTTCTGAAAGCATCTAACTTCCATTTCACACTTGGTTTCGTTCTCATCTGTAAAATGATTTATCAGGTAGATTTACTTACCTAAATATTCATTTCACCCAATTTTTCTAGGGAAGGAATATCATTGACACTACGGAGGAAAATGCTATAAAAGTAGACTATAATGATTTTCTCTGGGTCAGGAATTTCCCTCACATATGTCACAACTGATTCTAGAAGCCATCAGAACCAAGGGAAAGTCACACAAAGATGATTGGGGAATGGCACAGACTGACTTCATCTTATTGGCCATATTTCTATAGTTTATTTTCTCTCTGGGCTACATAAATATTCTATGTCCAAGACAGATGTTTGCTAGCACATGGGAAGAAAACCATGCCTATATTGTGGTATCTTGGATATTAGTTACCGGGTAAACATTTCTCAATATTGTGATTTTGTTTTTGTCTTTAACATGTGCTCCTGTGAAAAATTCTTTGTGGTATGAGCAGTGGGGCTTTACAGGTATACCTGCCGTGATTCTGGCCTAGAAGTTGCTTGGAGTGTTATGATCTAAATCCCCAACGTCTGCCAAAACAAGCTGTGGGACACTGATACTACCAACTACTTCCCAACAAGGTGGAGAAAAGTCATAAGCTTAATAAACAAATGAACAAAGAATATTGACAAAAACATCAAATATAGTCACTATCCCTTTTAAGATACAAAAGAAAATGGAAATAGAATGAAGAAAAAAGTCTTACCAATGAAAGAAAAGGTCATATTATGCTTACTTACATTGTGTGCATTCATCAGGTGTATGGTGCATATGGGATCTTGCACTTCCTTGGCCTCAACTTTACACTTAAAGCTTTTGCGGCTGAAGAGCCAGTCAGTTGCATGCATGGATCTTGAGAAGGCATATACAGAAAGCTCTGCAAACCAGAGGGAGGCTTGAGGTATCATGATAGCATTCGGTACCTCCTGATGCAATCAGGCTGGGGCTGCAACCTCAGGACTAAGTAGGATGAACGAGGGAGGAAGGCAATCCTGGGGTCCTACAGGCCCATGATGTCTGAGGCCCAGAAGCACCGAGCAGGAGCAAGGTGAAGCCAGGGTGGTAGGAGCTATGGAGCATGTGTTCAGCACTGTGTGTCTGGATCACACAGCCCAGAGCTTTCTGAAGGACTCAGAGCAGAAGAGAATGTTATGGGCTGAGTGGTCCTCCAAAATCCATGTGATGAAGCACTCATCCCTGGATCCTCAGCTTTTGATGACATGGGCCTTTGTTGAGGCAAGTTAAAATGAGGTCACAGGGTGGCCCTCATCCTGTAGCACTGGTGTCATATAGGAAAAGGAAATGTGAACAGAAACAAAGAAGGGCAACCAGGTGGAGACATCATCTAAAAGCCAAGGAGAGAAGATGAAAGAAGAGCTAGACCCAACACCAAGGTCTTAGGCTGACAGCCTCCATGACTATGGAAAGGACCATGGAAAGGGACTAGAGAGGACCCTCATTCCATGGTGGACACAGAGGAGCCAGAAGATACTGCAAAGGAAACTCCTACATGGCTGTCTGGAATCTGGGGTACCCTATAGCTCTAGTCCCTGCCTCACCTTTACAAGATATGAAAGGCCAAGAGGGTCAAGGAGTTAGATAATATCACCAAGAAAGGAATTACTCAGCAATCAGAAGCAGATGCAAAAACCATGGCCCCCGCCAACCAGCCGCCAAGAAAAACAGAGGGGAGAAGAGGTGCCCAGAGCTCGGCCTTGTTGATCCACCACTACTCCTGAGGATGAAGGGACAGGACAGAAAATACCCTGCTGGAACCCAGAACACCTGGACCACAGCTGGGTGGAGCAGCTCTGCCCTAAGTGAAGCAGTTTTGTGGGGCATGGCAAAGATGCAAAAGCAGGCATGCTTGGCAGCTGAATGCATCTGGTACCCTCGCAGGCCAGAGCCAATGGTGGGAGCCCAGCATCAAGCAAGGGAGTATTGTAGATGATTGTACTAACCTTCGTGTTGCTAGGACAAAGCACTTAACCACAAATAGGTGAGGGGAGGAATGCTGTTTATTTTGGCTTACATTCTCCAGTGGGAAGCTTTATGATGGCAGGGGACAGCATGACATGAGCACAGGCTACACAACACCTCTGCCACAGCAAGTAGAAAATAGTAGCAGCAGAGTAAGCCCAGCCTTAGAAAAAGTAAGCGAGATATAACACTCTTAAGCCCACACCCAATAATATTCCTCCTCCAGCAAGGCTCCGCATCCCAAATTGCCATGAGCTGAAAACCAAGCATTCAGGAGCCCATGAGTTTAGGGGGGGGGGACACCTAATTCAAACCACCACATGGATCAACAAAATTGAAGGTGCCTCTGGCAGCATGTTGAGGTGAGTGATATCCCAAGCTACTGCTCAGGGACAAATGTGTCTCTAGGCTAGAGATGCAGCCAAGAAACAGAGAACAGATGAAGAGAGAGGACTGAACCCAGAGCCTGGAGCATCAGAAGCCAGAAAGAGCCTGTTGTAGGACATGCTCAGGAGAGAGGAACTCACCAGAGGAGGGGGATAGGGTACAGGAGAAATTTCTACTGGGTTTTGGCAATATAGACAGAATTCAATTTGAAAAGACTGCTAAAAGGCCCTGGACTCTGTAACTCTTCTGTAGGTTGTACAGGTCTCACTATTATTAATATATATATTTTATTTTTATTTATTTGAGAGAGAGAGGGAGCACGGGCATGCCAGGGCCTCCAGCCACTGCAAACGAACTCCAGACACATGCGCCCCCTTGTGCATCTGGCTAACGTGGGTCCTGGGGAATCGAGCTTCGAACCAGGGTCCGTAGGCTTCGCAGGCAGGCGCTTAACCGCTAAGTCATCTCTCCAGCCCCTCACTATTATTAAATTGGGTCAAGTCCAGACTTATCTGACTGTGTAGCCTCTGGGACAGCTACAGAACATCGGGGTGCCCTTTTCTTCCAGCAGAGAGGCTATAAGGAAGTCTCAACAAGTAGGTGTATTTGTTACATATTTACTGTCACAGCAAATGACCCCAGGCTCTGTGGTTTAGAGAAACACATCTGTCCTGTGAGCACCACACAGACACAGGTTTAATTTGAGTCTCAGGGCAATAACCAGACACTGATTCTTTTGGAGATATCAGGTGAAAATATGAGAATCTTTCCTCACTGTTCACCCTCTGGAGTCTTCTGCCTTCCTCGGCTCCAGCTGCATAGTCCCAGACTTGGTTTCTATTGTCACTCCTGCCTTCCTTCATTTAGGACCTACTGTCCCCTCAGATAAGAACCCTGGTAGTGACACTGACCCACCAAGTAAGCCAATATCATCTTCCATCTCGAGATTCTGTGTTTATTCATGTCTGTACCTCTCCCACTGTGACATAGTCCCAGGTTCCAGGGACTAGGAGGTGTCCATGGGAGAAAGTCTGTTTAACATAATGCATTTTCAAACTAAACACTAATCTCAACAGGTGAGTGTGTGCAGTTCCCTGAATTGGTCCAAATGTGAATGTTGATGACTTTCAGACTTTGAAATTTGGGGACCCATTTTACTTCTGAGAAAGCTTAGCTGGAACTAAACCTAAATCCTATATGAAGACAGAGCCCACACCATGAAGCTTGGGTCTTTTTTCCTTTCTCACAGGTGCAGACCTTCTGCTAAGGCCACACCTTCTGTGCTATGTCCCTGTGAGCATCCAGGGTGTCGTCAGTTGCTGTGGCCACTTTCCATTCTTTTCAGAAACTGATGGTTTCCAGAAACCCTGCAGACCTTCTGCTTTGCACTAAAATGAATCCCATGTCATATCTTTGAAATCCTGCCTCTGTTTGAAGTTTAGAGGAAACATTAGAAAAGGGTGCTGGCTTCCTACCTGCATCTGAACTCAAGTCTGAGGCAGACCCATCTGACGGAGCTGTTAGTTACATGTTGGCAGTAACAAAGCTGTCAGAAGTGAATAGAGCCAAAGGCACAAGATGAGTCATGATGAGCTGGGAAAGCCCATTCCATCACTGGCATTGTGAGAGGCTACAGCTCAGGAGAAGGGTAGTACCTGCTGAGGAAGGCCAATGCCTCCATGGTCACAGGGCTTCAGGCAGCTGCTCATCAAACAATGGCCATTGGAGCTGAGATGTTTCTGTGGTGAGAAACCATGCAACCAGGGACCAGCTTCCTTACCTGAAATGTCCCTCGCTGTGTTTCCAGTTCTCTGTTGCTATAGGAAAATCACCTTAAAGGGAGGGAAGGTTTATTTTAGCTAACTTTCAGGATCCAGTCCCTGGTCTGGGCCCATGACTTTGGGAATATGACGAAGCTCAACATCATGGCAGAGGGCAGGTGATGGAGCAAACTTTCTCACTTTGTGGTAGATGAGAGGTAGAGAGACAGAGAGAGGAAGGACGTGAAGACAAGGTGTACCTTTCAAAGTCATGCTAGCGTGACTTCCTTCAGCTAGACCCCACCTCCTATTAGCTCATTTGGGATGTACTCATGAAGGGTTGACCCATGAGGAGTCTCAACCCCTATAAACCAACTCAGCAGCACAGGGACCAAGCCTTCAACATGTGAGCCATTTGGGAGACTTCCAGACCATGAAACCAGTGACCTGCTTTCACAGCTCTAAGTGAGCAAAGGGCAGACATGCTGACAGCAGGCCACAGGCTTCCGAGTTGAACTCTAGTCCACAAATACCAGAGGGACCCATGGTCTTTATTAACCCAGGGGATGCAAACATACATGGGGTGAAATTGCATCTCACTCAACTTAAAGTCAATTACCACTAATTTGGGGGCACAGATAACAATGCACATGCCCATCAGCAGTGCCAGGTCCCCTGTTAGCTGTGAACCCCAAGGACCTATGTCCTCCTAAGGCTCACATGACTCAAAGTTGCAGTAGATGTGTTTCTCTCATGGGGCCTCTGTCATTGTCCCTTTAGGCTGTTGTAATGAAGCCTCTTCTCCTGTGCCTACTCACCTTGCCCTTCCTCCATCTGCACTTCCTTTCCCTGCCTCCTTCACTCTGGGCCTTTCACTCTGCGCTCCCTCCCTCTGGGCCTCCTCCCTCTATATTTTCACTTTCTAGTCCTATTTGCTTTGCTGTGCTTAAGCCTGAGGCCCTTCCTCCCTCTATTGCCTCCTCCTTCTGTGTTCCCACTCTCTGCCTCTCCTCCTGTGTACCTCTCCCATGCCCCCTCTTTCCTCCATGTGAGCCTAGTATGAGGACTCTTTCTCACCCTGTGTCTCTTCTCTGAGTCTTTCCAGTGTGCCTGTTCCTGCTACACTACCCAGAGATCTCTGACTGAGTTTTGCTCTCCTAGAAATCCAGGTTATCTTCACCAGCAAAGAGACTACCCAGACATTAAATTCCCTGGCAATAGAGTTCCAAGAAGTAGAACCCTTGAGCCCACATAGCATAGGAAAAGTTGTGAGAAAAATATGAACAACATCAAAGAGACTTAAACAGCATGTAGGTCAAAGGCAGAACCTTTCCCAAAATTGCTCTGACTCAGAGGTGAATTCTGATGCACTCCCCATAGTGGCTTGCTAGCTCAAAATCATTCACTGTGACTTTCAAATGTAACTTTGACTCTCTGGAATGAAAAGATATTAATTGTTTAGAAGTATTAACTAAATTGGAGTCAACTTCCTTTCTTTAAAGTTCAAGATGGGGGGCTGGAGAGATAGGCTTAGCGGTTAATCGCTTGCCTGTGAAGGACCCTGGTTTGAGGCTCTATTCCCCAGGACCCACATTAGCCAGATGCACAAGTGGGAGCATGTGTCTGGAGTTCATTTGCAGTGGCTGAAGGCCCTGGCATGCCCATTCTCTCTCTCTCTTTCTGCCTCTTTCTCTCTCTGTCTGTCACTCTAAAATAAATAAATAATAAAAACAAAAAAAATAAAGTTCAAGATGGGGCCTGGAGGATGGCTCAGAAGTTAAAGGTGCTTGCTTGCAAGCCTTCCTGTCCAAGTTCAATTCCCTAGTATCCATGTAAAGCCAGATTCACAAAATATACATGTATCTGGAGTTCATTTGTGCTGGCATGAAGTCCTGTGTGGTGGTTTGATTCAGATGTCCCCCATTAACTTAGGTGTTCTGAATGCTTGGCTCTCAGCTGACAGAAATTTGGGAATTAACACCTCCTGGAGGCAGTTTATTATTGAGAGCAGGCTTATGGGTGTTATAGCCAGTTTCCCCATGCCAGTGTTTGGCACACTGTCCTGTTCCTGTTGCCTACCTGATGTTGTCCAGGAGGCAATGTCCACCCTCTGCTCATGCCATCATTTTCCCCTGCCATTATGGAGCTTCCCCTCGAGTCTGTAAGCCAAAATAAACCCTTTTTTCCCAAAGCTGCTCTTGATCTGGTGATTTCTGCCAGCAATGTGAACCTGACTGTAATAGTAATGTTGGTACCAAGGAGTAGTGTCATTTGCTACTAGACACCTCACTCTGTGGCTTTGGCCTTTTGGAGGTGACTTTCAAGAGAATGTGGAAGGATTTGAAATCTTGGCCTAAGAGACGCCTTGCAGTGCTATAAGTAAAGCTTGATGGACTATTTTGGTCAGTTGAAAGACTTGAATGCTGTAAGAACTATGGACTGTGAGATTTGGCTTATGAGAGTGAGAAAGAGCTTTGCCTGGACAGGGCTAGAAGTAGTTTGTGTGACAGGCTTGCTGTTATGGCTGTGTCCTGAGAAGTTGTGCAGGACTGCATTGCAAAAAATGGACTGGTGTGAGCAGAGGGATATGGCACAGAAATTACATCTTTGGGCCAAAACTGTCCACCCTTTGAACTGCAATTGAGAGATTATAACCTTTGAGACTGGGCTAGCTGACCTGCACTGGAGCAACAGGAAGAATGTTAACTCTTTTCAAGGGGTCTGAGTGCTCAAGAAGTGTCCTGTTCTTCAAAGTCTGCTTTATTCCCCCATGGATTAACAAATTGGCACCTTACCTGGTATTGTGGAGTATAAGAAATGCAGGACAGAGAGGGTCATTGAGTTTGCAACATGGTCTTATGTTTTGGAAATGGCCATGAGTAGTGTGAAGCAGGTTTGCTGGTTTCCTGCATGGAGACCCGATGGAGCTGTGAGAATGAACCGTGGATTGCAGTGGAGACCCAGTGGAGATGCTGGGACCACGAGATGGCTGTTAAGGAAAGCTGCTGGCCCCAGATGAAGTTTTCCAGGACTGTGAGTAGCATAGCTGGAGGGGCAGAATTGGAACTCCAAAGACTTGTTGCTGGTTAGAATTATCGGACTTGGAGACTTGTCACTGACTAGAGTTGTACTCTTAGCTGCAGAGTTTGATGTTTTCCATGATTGTTTTAAGTCTTGTATTGGTTGAATATTTCTTTGCTATGCCCAATGCCATCTTTTGCAGTGTGAATGTTTATTCTGTGCCACTATGGGTTTTGGGGGTATTTTTTTTTTGTTTGGTATTATGTCTCAGCTAAAAGATCTTGGACTATGGGAATGTTTAAACATCATTAGGATTGATAAAAATTATGGAGACTTTTGAATTTGTACTCAATGCATTGCATTTTACATCATGGATGGTTGTCAGTTTATGGGGGCAAGGGGCAGAATGTGGTGGTTTGATTCAGTATCCCCCATTAACTTAGGTGTTCCGAATGCTAGCTAGATTCTCAGCTGATGGCAATTTGGTATTTAATGCCTCCTGGAGGCAGTGTATTGTTGGTGGTGGGCTTATGAGTGTTATAGCCAGTTTCCCAATGCCAGTGTTTAGCACACTCTTCTGTTCCTGTTGTTCACCTGATGTTGGCCAGGAGATCATGTCCACCCTCTACTCATGCCATCCTTTTCTCCTGCCATCGTGGATCTGCCCCTCGAGTCTGTAAGCCAGAATTAACCCTTTTTTCCCAAAGCTGGTCAGGAGATTTCTGCCAGCAATATGAACCTGACTACAACACCCTGGCACACCCATTCCTTCTTCTGTCCGTCTGTCTCTGTCTCTGTCTCTCTCTCTCTCTCTCTCTCATATATTTAAACAAATAAATAAAGTTCAAGGGCTAAAAGTTGAACGTGACTCAAAGCTATTTTTTAAGTGCTGGGGAGAGAGCTGAGTTAGTAAAGTGCTTGCCTCACAAATGTGACAGCTGCATTCAATCCTCAGAAATGTTGAGAGAGAGAGAGAGAGAGAGAGAGAGAGAGAGAGAGTGAGCGCCAGGCATGATAACACGTGCTTGTAATCCCAGGACTAGGGAGATAGGAACAGGTGAATGATTGGGGCTTGCTGGCCAGCCCTTCCAGCCTGCTTGACAAGCTTCAGACCAGTGAGAGACCTTGCCTCACCAAATGGGTTGATGGTTGGTGCCTAAAAAACAATTCTCAAAACTGTCCTCTGGCCTCCACACCCACACACACACGCAGTCCAGCACACCCACATACACTCACACACACATTCACAAAACTGTATTTTTAAGTGCAGCACAGTAGCACATGTCTGTAATCCCCACTCTTGGGAGGCTGAAACAAGGGCATTGTTAGTTCAAGGCCAGCCTAAGGCTACACAGGCAGTTGAGGACAGTGTGGACTATGTAGTCAGACCCTATCTCCAAAATAAAAAGAATTTTTAGGGTAAAGAACAATTCATCATAACCTTCTTTGCCTCTCAAAGCCACCAGAGCTGCTTAGACCTAACACTGCATGGGTGTTGGCATATCATTGATTGCTGTCAGGATATCCGGCTGAGGCAGAGTCTGTCTGACCCAATTTAATTTGAATGAAACTGATTCCTCTGAAAGTAGTTTTTCAACCCCTTTCAAACACCAAAAGTGTGGAATGTTGATCACGTATATGGGCATCTGGTGAATGGCTTTAGGGCCTCAGGTTGTAAC
This sequence comes from Dipus sagitta, assembly GCA_036346955.1. Lineage (NCBI taxonomy): Eukaryota > Metazoa > Chordata > Mammalia > Rodentia > Dipodidae > Dipus > Dipus sagitta. The sequence goes on from CM070783.1 coordinate 40,082,113, forward strand.
ATTTATAACACTCTTGATATGTTCAACTGAGACAGAAGTTTGCAATGACATGTAACAAGGAAATAACTATGGAGAAAGGAACATATACACAGACACACCTGAAACATTGCTTGTTCAAGTATGTAATGACATCAGATTTATTCCTTCCTAACCTAGTCATTAAGGCAGAGGACCATGCTGTGTCTTTTAAACACAAGTAATGGGGACACTAAAAATCCCAAGGGATTCATCATGAGGAAGATTTATACCTGTGTTTGTCCATCTAGTTGCTTATTTTGGGAGACTAGGAAGAAAGAGATAAGGAGGAATAAAATGCTCAAACACATAGTGTTACTGTAAGTAAGATAAAGGAAAAGAAAGCTTCATTAGCCAAGGCAGCTAGAGAATTCTGACGGATGTAGGTACCTGCCGGCCACTGAAGCCTGGAGGAAAACCCCACCCTGTGTATATGGGCAAGCTCACTATAAATTCTTCAAACTGTCAATCTATGCTTTCGTCTCCATCTCTAGCCAAGACTGACATTTTCTATTGCAGTCTGTTGACTTACTGCAGGTCATTATTCTACTGCCACTTTGATCAATCACATAGTCAATTGAAACAAATTTGCAAATATTTGTTTAGTGACTAATGTCTACATGAAAGATATGTTATAAAATGAAAGGAAACCGAGTCTGAAACAGATTTGGCAGCTCTACACATATACAATAGATGAATAACTAATCAAGTTCTGTATAAATACTTACTGTTGACATGGAATCCTTTCTTCTAATTTATATGAATTGTTGCAAACTATCTTTGACTCATGGAAGGGCTAAAATTCCTTTCTCTTGTGTATAATTTTAGGATGAGCTGAGATCTGGGATTTAAACTGTAAGAACACAGGTGTTATCTCCCAGGCCTTATGTTCAAAGACTTACATGATCTGCCAGCGAGGCTTAGCACACATGAGCTACACGGCATGTGGGTATGTTAGTTTCTTGCTTGTTGCTGCATCTAAATGCAATTTAAGGGAAAAAAAATGTTTTATTTTAGCTTACAGTTGTGAGGGGAAGTTTCATGATGGTAAAGGCATGGTGACAGCAGTATAAAACAGAACTGGTCACATTGCAGTCAGGAAACAGAGGATGAGCAGAAAGTGAGGCCAGGCTACAAAACCTCAAGGTCCACCCCAGTGACTCACTTCCTCTAGCAAGGTTCCACAGTCTTCCCAAACAGCATCACAGCTGGGGACCAAATTTTCAAACATATGAAATATGGAAGACATTTTATACTCAAACCACAACTGTGGGGACATCACTGGGTGCTTTTGCAAAGATATGTAGGACAGACATACTAGACAAAGTGACACAACTAGACCCATTGCTAGAGCTTCAGCTCATCCAGCACTGAGAAAGTCCCCACTCAGTATACTTTTTAGATTACATAGAGGACATTTTGAAGACATACCAGGACTGAGCTGTTAAGGACACAGCATGAGGCTGAACATGGAGAGTCATTAGGTTCTGCATATCCCTTTCCCAAATGACCCTAGCCAACAGAAGGGAGGTACTTGAACCCTTCAGATCACTCAGCCACCATCTGTTCCACAACAAGGTTTAATACTATCTCCCATCCCTCAGGTCAATACCCCATTCCTGAGGGATTTGATATGCCTAACACACACAACACAGGAAGCCACATTATGCTGCACCCCAATGGTGGAGACAGCAGAATTGGCCATGTGGCACCCAGGGAAGGCATCTTTTCTGGAAAATGGCCTGCCCATCCCTTCTTACCCCTGCTTGAAGCAGCTGTATGCTCACCCACATCTAAAGATTTGTCTCTGTCCTCCTTGTCTGATTACACATACACAGAGCTGTACCAGAAACATAGCCTCTCACATCAAATAGTACCAAAGATGCCTGCTTACAAGGCAGAGCCCAGCTGAAGAAAAGGTTCTATTCCAATTCTCTCTCTGAATTGGTACTCTTCAGAAGAAAACTTAGTAAGCAACATAGATGATTGCTGGATGGATAGGTTAGATAGATAGATAGATAGATAGATAGATAGATAGATAGATAGATAGATAGATAGATATGTATGTACGTACATAATAGATAGATAAATAGATACAGAGATACAGAGATATATACATAGATAGGAAGGAAGGAAGGATAAAAAGAAAGAAAGAAAGAAAGAAAGAAAGGAAGAAGAAGGAAGGAAGGAAAACCATCCCACATGTGACCACCCCAAGGAAAGTTAGTACTAAGTCTGACCACATGTTCACTATTCCTAAACTTCATTTGGGACAGAGGTATTCATAAAAACCAAGAAAGCACTAAGTAAGTCCACATGCCCACATGGGTCTTTCTTTAAAGACTCCTTTGCCCAGGAATTCTCTTTATCCCTTAGGAACTAAGATACCTCTTCCTAGTCACAACTTCACTAGCAGTAGCTATGGAACTGGGTGTGCAAAGTCAGACCTCAGCTTGGGCAGGAAAGCAGACATGATCCCACATGCCAGGCACCTTCTGAGGACTTCAAGAAGTATCATTTGCACTCTGTCATGAGTCCAATGTGTCCATCAATACATGAATAGTTTCTAAACTGACTTTACAGGCCGTCTGTCTCCCCAACTAGAATGTAAGCACTATGGGGCAGGAATGTTTCTCAGTGCAGAATTCACATAGCCTGGAATTATGTTTGGCAGAGAGTGGACATTTGATAAATCATTATAGGCTTCTTTAATGAAAATGATGAACATGTGAGTGAGTGAATAAATAAATAATATTTATCTGTCTCTGTGTAAACTCACATAAAGCAGTGGGTACTATAGCAGGTGTCTTTGTGAATGAGTTTTCTGAATGGAGAGGAAGGGAAGGGAGGAGAGAGGAAGAGGGGGCAGGAGAGGGCAGGAAAAGATGGGAAAGAAAGGAGAAAGGGGCAAAGGAAAGAAGAGGGGGAAGAGAATGGAGGGGGAAAAAGGGGAGGGAAGAGAAGGAGAGGGAGGGTAGAGAAAAGGAGAGTTGAGAGGAGGGTAAAGAAGGTGAGAAGAGAGCAGGGAACAGGTACAGAGAGGAGAGGAGGGAAAAGGAGGGGATGGGAAGACAGAGTAAAGCTCATGTCCTGTCCTATCAGCAGCTCCTAGCACGGAGCAGACTGTCCACGTGTACTGGGACTGATGAACTGAAGGACCACTCCTCTGTGTGGGCTTACATAGAATTTCCCTGTGATTCATTATAAATTCACATCATTCATTTCTCTAGCCTCTGGAGTTAGGACAGATCTCTTTTGTAAAAATAAAGAGCACTTGTGATGAAAGACATTCCCAGGAGTCAGCTGGCAATTGGTGCCCTGAGCCCCTCCAAGCTGTGTAGCAAATTACCACTTTAGCCTGCACACCATCCCTCCAGGCTTTGTCCCCAGGCAGAGCCAGTATGAGTCATCCTTCAGTCTCCTGGCCTCCCTCCTCTGACCAAGCACCCTTTGCCTGGGCCAGGGACTGGCTTTCCTGGAGACAGAGCCATGCAGTGAGCCTGTTCATCCTGTCAGAAGCTTTGGTTGATTTTAGGGTGCCAGTGAGAGTGGGGAATTTGAGGCATATCAGTTTCTGTTGCCAGGGCATAACAGGAAAACACATGGAGGAAACTCCAAGCTAACGTGGCAGTTTTCTTGGTGCTTAACATGGCTGCAGCAAGGAAGCCACAGCCTTTCCCGTTCCACAGTGAGGCTATGAGCCTGCAGCCACAGGGCTGGTGCCTGCAGTGCCCAAATCCAGCCACCCACTGACACCCTCACCTTGATTCTCTCCAGTGGCTGCCTCATGGACCGTTCTTGGCCATCTCACATTGATAGCATTTATTGATTCTCAAGGTTCTTAGAGGACTCTGATCCAAGGACACCGATTTGCTGTCACAGCTGACATCGGCTGTCTACCTATACAGTCTCAATGAAGCGGGGGCAGAATTCAGCATGCTAAAGTCGGGGATCAATGACTGCATCTTCCTTTACATGCTGGTCACCTTGGAATTATGATAATGTAGCCCGTAGTGTGAGCTTGGGGGCTTTCCCACTGTTTGATCATAACATGTAGAATCAGACAATATTTAGACTATATTAATTTTATTCTGAAGTGTCAGTCAGTGAGATGTATGTACTATATCTACCCTTGCAACAATATTTGCTTTGCTATTTTATTAATCTGTGCATGTACGGAATGTGTGATGTGTGTAATGGTATAAATGTGTGTACACAAATGAGTTCCCCTTGCACACAGGGGTAGAAGCAACAAGACAGCAGATACCCTCCTCTGTTATCCTTCCCCCTTATTTCCTGGAGACAGAAACTCTCACTGAAACTGAATACCCATTTTTTGGTTGGGCTGGCTGACCAGCAAGCACCAGCAGTCTTCCTGTTTCCATCTCCTTCGGCACTGAGGGTTATAGGCATGTGTGGCAGGATATAGTATAGTCGGGATTCTCTAGAGGAACAGAACTGATGGAATAAATTGGTATTACAACATGGTGGAGGGGTTGTTGGATTAGCTTATGGTAGTTCAGCAATAGCTACCTGCAGGCTTGAAAGTCAAGGAACCCAGTAGCTACCTGTCTGAATGCCCCAGCAGTCCCAATCGGGCACTGAAGGCCTAGAGGACTCCTGCAGAGCCACTGGTCTTCAGTCCATGTTGGAAAGGCTGAGGAAACTTGGTTTGAGTGTCAACAATGGATAGCTGAATAGGGCAGGTGCACATGCAAGTGAATAGCAGAGACAGCCAGGTAAAAGGCACTCACCAGAGAGTAACATAGGCAGCTGGGCAAAAAGGACTGTGTCCTCTCAGTTTCCTATATATAGCCCACCACCAAAAGGGCACCCACTCTGAGAAAGGACTCACTCTGGAGGAAAGACTTCCTCCTTCCATTAATCCTTCCTGAAAGCAACCACATAGACCTACCCAAAGAAATGTCTGTGGATTCCTAATTGATCAAGTTGGAAACTGAACTTAATCATCACAGTGACCATGCCCAGATTTTTACTCAGGTTTTGGGGATTAAACTCTGGCCCTCATGCTTGCCTAGCAAGTGCTCTTACCTGTTGAGTCATCTCCCCAGCCCCTGTTTTATTAATTTTTTGTGGAAGGTCATTTTCTCTGCTTAATAAAGGGACATCATTAACTAGCTATATTGACCTGGGTAGGTCTACAACTTTGCACTCCTTGTTGGCCAAAGACACCTGTGAAATCAATTCACTCATGCTCCAGCAAAGCACCACACATTAATTAGTGTCAAAATGTCTCCCTCCAAATCCTGGTGGTATCCATATGATTCCAGTACCACTTTAGTATGCACATCCTTTACAATTAACTGCCCAAGTGAAACTAATACCCATGAGTGTGTGTGGGTGTGGGTGTGTCTGTGTGGATGTGTATGTGTACACAGACATACAGCATGACAGGTGCTACACACTATACAACTCAAAACTTTTCTGTAGAAATTTTAATCACTGTCACTCAGTTGTCCCTCAGTGTATCAGTTACTGATCTATGGATTTTGACTGGAAAAATATCTTCATAATGTTTTCATCTAAGTTTAAGGCTTTGTGAGTTGGATGATTGGTTGGTTTTTGAATGCTAAGGATCAAACCCAAGCACTTCTGTATGTTCAACCATAGGCTACACACCCAGTCCTTGTTGTAGGCATGTGCATATGATGTATGTGCATGTATGGACACATACATGCCACAGCACATATATGGAAGTCAGACAACCTTGGGATGTCATGCCCACCTTGTTTGGGACAGGGTCTTTTTTGTGTTTGCTACTGTGAATGCCAGACAAGCTGACCCAGAAGCTTTTAAATTCTCCCATTGCTACCACCCATTGCCATAGGCACTTGAGATAACAGTCACATGTGTTACTTGCATTTAGCCTTACATAATTACTAGGGATCTGAAGATCAGGCTTATGCAGCAAGTGCCTTTAACCACTGAGCCATTGCCCCAGCCCAAGCCCATGTCCGTGCCCATGTTTTGTTGTCAGTGGTGTTGGTGGTCGTTCGGTTTGATTTGTTTATTTATTTGTTTGTTTATGAGGCAAGGTATTACTGTATAGCCAGGTTGGCTTCAAACTCATGATCCTCCTATTTTTGCCTCCTGAGTTCTGGGATGACAGCATGCGTAGGCAAGAGCTTTATATTCTTAATGAACTGGGCATTTTGTTTTGTGTTTTTCAAGGTAGGGTCTCATTCTAGCCCAGGCTGACCTGGAACTCATTCACTATGTAGTCTCTGAGTGGCCTCGAACTCACAGCGCTCCACCTACCTCTGTCTCCCCAGTGCTGGGATTAAAGTCGTGTGCCACCACACCTGGCTTTTATCCCACTGAATAGAGAATTTGGGAGGAATCAACATATGTAGCTCATTTATTTTGACTTTTGTCTTATTGATGAATCATCGCAGTTTCCCAGGTGCCGGCATTGCTGGTGATGTCCTTTCTGGGGTTACCTGGTCTTTTAGACTTGCAGAGTTCTGTACTTAGAAACTTACTTGACTCCTCACATCATTGAAAGGGTATTCAATTCTTAGTTTTTCCTTAGAAAAATATAAACTGTTTTTGAACAGTGTGATTTTTCAAACATTTTAAATGAAAGCAGGAAGTATCTCAAACAGTAAAACAGCTGTGAGCCCGTCATTTCACTGTCTAGGAGATGCTGTGTGCTGGTTAGACTATAATTTCTTGCTAATTAACACATTCCAAAGAGGCATCTTAGCTGCTAACCCTCAATGTGGCCTTAGAACTTGAATGGCCACATAATTTTTTGCAACTTTAGGGAGACCATTGTGTAAATTCCTGTGGCATGTGATTTCTGTGTCTCAGTTGATTTATGCTTATGTTTTGAGACTAACATTAATTAGAGTGTCAAAGTGTCTGTAATCTTTTATGTTGACTCTTTTCCCTTCAAAGTTTGGTTTCTCAGATTTTTTTTCTCATTTAGAGAGTCATGGGCTTGATTACAGTAATTCCTTTCATGTTGTTATCCTTGAAGTTCTAATTAAGAGAATACCATGAATTGAAGAGTACAACAAAACCCAGATAGAATGGTGATACTTGCCATTCAAAATATACTCTGTCTTGATTGCATACTTGTGCTTCATACCGTAGAACACCAGGTTTTTAACTCCTGTTGTTGGCTTACCAATGGCTGTCCAGGCTTGAATTCTGAAATAGCCTCCAGAATTCCAGGTGTGGGTTGATAAATGGGCATGCATAGAAAGCAAGGGTGTGTCACTTGAGGTTATTCAAGGATTCGAGGAAGTAAGGATTGGGGAATGTTTGTTACATTTCATTCAAATTAGATTTTTCTCTTCCCATATCTAATCAAACATGAAGCCATGCCTTAAGTGTGTCCTGCACAGAGCCGACATTGTGTGTGTGTGTGTGTGTGTGTGTCTCCTCTGGAACCTCACTGCATGTGTACATGTGTCTCATGTGGAGCCATGCTGTGTGTGTGCAGGTGTAGAATTTTCTTTCTCATAATGCACATGTGGCACATTGGTCTCAATATCTGAAAGAGCAAAGGCCTGAGGCCTTGTTCCTAGCTGCCATGGTGTTTATTCTTCCTCCTCCCTGAGGATGATGACTGTGAAATGCAGTAGGTAAGCACTACATAATGGCTACCCTTGTGAGCACTTGACAAGGACACACAGTAGCATAGAGGTGGAAGGGGATAATTTCCCTAAGGCCACACCATCACATCATCTTATGTCTGAAGTAGGGAGTATGAGGAATGTACAGCGTTCTTCGGTGATGCTTATATTTGGCCTGACAGTTGTGACTTACCATGATACTGATTCAGCCATTATAACTCAGCTGCAGTGAGTTTAAGATATTGACCGATGTGCATCACTACTCAAATCACTGAACAATTGAGACAATCTCTAAAGATACCAAATAGTAAGCTTACTAAATCATATTACAACCAGAACCCAAGCATTTATTTATTTATTTATTTATTTATTTATTTGAGAGAGAGAGGCAGATAGAGAGAACAGGCATGCCAGGGCCCCCAGCCCCTGCAAACAAACTCCAAACGCATGTGCTTTCTTGTGCATCTGACTTACATAGGTTGTGGGGAATTAGAACCTGAGTCCTTTGGCTTTGCAGCCAAGCACCTTAACTGCTAAATGATCTCTCCAACCCTAGAGTACATTTTTCTAGTTAGACTAGAGTTCAGTAGGATGCTCTTTGGATAGTCCTCCAGAAAAGAATCTACGGGAAATGCAGAGACACAAGAAGGAAAGATGTGGCCAGAGAGAATGGATCCCAGAGGCTAATGTGACCAGTCATCCAGTGCCTTGCTGAGTGCCTCTATCTTCTGGGGAAGTCCCATTGCGTTTCAGAGTATCTACACATCATCTAGCCTTCCATGGACCACTGCTAGACACTGATTCCAGGTCCAAGTTCTATCCAGGCTGTGCTCCCAGCATATACCACCTGCGACAGTGTGTATGATAAACAGTGTATCCCCTCCACACAGCCCACTCACTTTCCTATCTTCAGAACTCAGACAGTGCCGACCTCCCCTGGAGACACCCTTCCTTGAGTCACTCTCTACCTAGCTCTCCTTGACTCCAAGGCTCATGCTTTGGATCTAAGCCCATCTCTTCAAGTTCACTGGTGGGCACATTGAGAACAGGGCTGTGGGCTTTAGAAAACTGATCCCTGAATTGATAGCCAACAATGTGGTTGCAGCACATGATGTCTGAAGGCAGTTTACAGTGTCCCCCTACCATTTATTTGTGGTATTAAGATGTCCACAGGGGTGACAGCCATGATCCTGGCAAGTTGAAATGCATATCTCTGCAAAACATCCAGGATAGACTGTGAAACTTAGTGATTATATGATTTCACTGCAGGAAGCAGAAGAGTTTTCAGCAATCAATAAATGCATGCTTGTATTTAATTTCCAAAGGGAGAGTTCAGCAGCTGAAGAATGAGTGCAGTGTCTTTGACTTTGCTGCCATAGTAAAGAGTATTCATTCCTCTTTCTGGAACATTCTGATGGTAACTTTAACCAAATCCAATTGATGACAATGTCCTCTGCTACTAGCCCAATGGACTAGTCATTACCTCTCACAATCATTATCATGCCCTGGCTGTGTCAGAGAATTACAGCCTTACTGCACATAGACACAGACTTGAAACCAGCAAAGCCTCTTCCTCTTCTTGCCTAGGCAAAGCCATGGCTCATATCTCCCTGGCTGATACCCAAAGCCCTTCTCTGTATGTTACTAGTTATTTTGCTGCCTGTAGTATGTGACTCTGTTTCTACAAACACATAAGTCCTGTCTTCACCCTGAAGCAAATGATGAGAAGGCGTAGTGCTTGCCTTTTCTGGAACCTCTGACGTCTCTTGTATAATCATATGTTGATGTGTAAGATGAGCCATACAGGAAGAAGATTGGGATTGTTTTGTCAAATCTTCAGACTGTTTAAATTTATTAATTTATTCATATTTCATTTAGTTTTGTTTGGTGTGTATGTGTAGCAGTTACTTTCTTGTTCCTAGAACATGATGCCTGACCATACCCAACCAAAAGCAACTTATGGAAGGAAAGGGGTTTATTTTTGGCTTACAGTTTCAAGGGAGAAGTTTCATCATTGCAGGGAAAGCATGGCAGGCCTGTGTGGGGCACTAGTATCACCTCATCACACCAGCATGAAGGAAGCAAAGAGAACCAGCAGGGCTGGGCTGTCACACCTGAAGGTCTGCACCAGTGACACACTTCCTCCAGCAAAACTACACCTCCTAAAGGTTCCATAACTTTCCCAAACAGTGCCACCAACTGGGGATGAAGTACTCAAATAGTCTGTAAGAGACATTTTACACTCAAACCACTCCTGGATGTGTGTATTATGAGTGGTGTGTCATGTGTGTGTGTGTGGGGGGGGGTATGTGGGGGGGGGGGGTGTTAAATGAAAGTATTACGCAGTTGCACATGTCCCATGCATGGTGGGTGCAGAAGCCAGAGGAGAACATCAGATGTCCTCTTCTAGTGGCCTTCCACCTTATTTCTTTGAGTTGGAATCTACACTGAAACTGGAGCTGCTGTTTGTTTGTTTGTATTTTTGTCAGACTTGCTGACCAGTGAGCCCCAGCTATTCTCCTGTCTCTGATCCCTCATCATTGGGGCTACAGGTATTCAATGCAATAGCTGGATTTTTAAAAATTATTTTATTTTTATTTGAGAGAAACAGACAGAGAAAGAGGGACAGAGAGAGAGAGAGAGAATGGGCACGCCAGGGCCTCCAGCCACTGCAAAGGAACTCCAGATGTGTGTGCCCCTTGTGCATCTGGCTAATGTGGGTCCTGGGGAATCAAGCCTCGAACCCGGTTTCCTTAGGCTTCACAGGCAACCGCTTAACCACTAAGCCATCTTTCCAGCCCAATAGCTGGCTTTTTATGTGGGAGCTAGAGATCAAAAATCAAGCAGCAAGACTCTTAACCACTGAACCATCTCTTGAGTTCCAGACTCTTTCAATTTTTCTTAAATCCACTGGATGGGATATGAAACATGAACTTGAGGATAAGAAGCTTTTGAAAATAAGTAGAATTTGAGTATATTTGCTTAAATTTGCTGGGAAGGCCTATAATGGACATTTCCCTGTGGTGATTGCCTGGCTCGAGACTCCAGTGTTCTCAAGAAAGGTGAACACACTTGGGAAATCCTACTGATGTGGCATTTGTGTTGTTCCCTCCCTCCCCACCCCAGCAACATGACAATAAATGTGACACCTTAAGATGGGCACGATCTTTTAATCTGTTGCTTATTTTTGCTACTGCTAATGGGACATGAGATTACTCAAAATCAATAATTCTTCTTTGGAGACCCAGAGTACCATAGACTGTGTACGTCACTGACAGGGCTGTTCATGGTCATGCTTCAAAATAAACAGTTGGGGCTTTCTGCCAGTCAGTAGAGTGAGAGGGTTAAACTCTCCACTCTGAATATAAACCATACCTAAGTGATGGTATGAGAACAGCCACTTAGTTTCCAGTGTTGTCACGTGGACATCGTCAGCAAGTGCTGTTCACACATCAACTTATCTTTTCTCCTGTTGCTGTACACATGTAGTGCTTATACCATTTATAAAACCCCAAGAAATACTATAAGTGTTTAATGAGAGGCAGACTTCTGAAGGGCCATTGCTGTTGAGGACAGATGACTGACTGTAGCGCAGTACTCTTACATTTGACTAGGATGTTGCCAAAGCTGGGAGCCAGGAGGCAGGGTGATCTTCTTGCACTCCTGTGTCCCAAAACCTGACCTCAAACACAAAATTCACCCAGAAGAATAGATAAATTTGTTCACTGGGATACTGAGCTTCAGCACTGCTAACATTTTAGAGAAGCCATGGTGGGGTTGACCTGCATGTGTGGGATATTCTGGACCATTTCTCGGGATGCTAGAGAGCACCCCATCTCCAGCCCCAAGAGGTCACCAGATACCACCAAGGTAGGGTCCCCAAGGGAGAGGGGAGGACAGTATCTCTCTAGTTATACACAGCTGCTGTTACTGCAGACTTCTTACAGGGAAGAGTGGGAAATGCACTGATACAGTTTCACAGGGGCAGGTCCTTCCTTGCCCAGTGCCTGGTTGCCTGATGCCTAGCATAATACCACATGCCTTTGATGACCAGTGCTCAATGAGCTGGAACCAGGATGCAGCCCCATGTCCTATGCTGAAACCAAATCCAACTTGAGTTCACAGGTGAGACACAGAATCAGAGGCAGGAATTATGGTAGTTAATTTGTGTGTTTGCTACCTTTGTATACACATGAATCCATAGAGCCTGGATCAGCTTACTCTTATCTCTCTAGTTCCTGTCAGCTCTGAAAGTGGAGCCAGTCCCTTTAAGGCAGTAGGTATACTGCTGCCCTCTCCCACCCCAGCCAGATCCAATCAGAGCCCAGGCAGAGTATCCCAGCATCAGCCCATATTATGGAATCCTCTTCCTGGGAGACTCAGATCCAGGCTCAAGCCAACAGCATCAGTCAGAAAACCATTTCCATTGGAGGCATCTGCTTCAGCAGCTAAATGAGCCCAATCAGGTCCCAGCCAGCTTCTGCCTGAGTCTGCCTCCCACTTCTACCACATGCTGGATCCCCACTCCCAGAAGCCACTACTGGTGGGGCTTGAAGAGACAGAGGAAGTTGTAGACTCCACATGGATGAGCCCCACTCAACACAGGCTCTACTTATGTCTGATTGAGTTGGTCCATCCCCCTCTGCACTAATGCGTCTGTAGTATCTCTGGCTTTTGTCATTGTCCTCTATACACTTGTGACCTATCCCCCTTCCCTTCTATTCCTGGACCACCCGAGTTACCATGTGTGGACTCAGAAGGAGCCAAGGGCAGTATCACCAATGGGGGTGTTTCCAGCCACCTATAATGTTCAACTTGGGGCTTTTCGAGCTCATGGGTTTCCAAGTGGTTGATATCACGTCCAACCAGGCTTTGCCATATCAAGGAATCATACATCAGAAACTTTCAGCACTCCTTCCTTCTTCCCCCACACTTTTAAAATAAGCTTAAAACAGCTTTGATATTGCCCCTTACCTTCATTATTTGAGAAGCACACACCAATTTGTAGATTTTTTTTTCATGGCCCAAAAATAACATTTCAAAGTACATGGCTTTTCTTTGCCTGTATCCTGAGCAGCCCCATGATTGGGGTTGAGCCCCAGGATTCCTACACCATTCTGCTGAGTGACTTTGGCCGCACTGCAAGGTTATTGCATCCTCAGCAAACACAGTTCTGGTTATGTCCAACACACAGGGACTGGAAGGAACCAAGATCATATTGGTGTCTCCCATACTGAAAGATCCTAGACCTCAGATAATGGACATCCCAAAGAAGACACACAGGGCTACTGGCCTGTGGTGGAGACAGAAGAAAGACCTTGGTGAGAGGCAAAGTAGAGACCATGGAAAAAGCAGAGGAGAGCTTTGTGTCAATGTTTAATAGTTTTCCTTAAGAGATAAATTCACACTAGCAAAAAGCCTTTCAGGAGAAAAGAAGGGAAAAGATTTCAAATGTCTCTGTAGGACGCACAAAGCTCATACTCCAATTTGAAATACCCACCCCATCCTCCTCTGCCCGTTTTCATCTTGACTCTTCTCAGGGCATTCTTTGAAGAATGTCTTCACTTTCCAATTTTAATACACTGTCATGATCAGCTCACTTTATTTGTTTTCTCAACATTTGTGGGGGATAACATGGAAGGGTCTCCTTGTGGGACAAACCCATTCCTACATACCAAAAATCAATTGGAGTTGGGGTAAGGAATGTATGTTAAATCCACACAGAGCCTTGGACATGAGCCACATGTGACTGCCACCTTGCTGCTCCATCTGTCCTCAGACAGGCACTGAAGAATGCTTTGGAAGGCAGCCATGTCACATCTAATCATGAGACCCACCAAGCATCCATGGCTGCTGCTGACTCTGGGTGCTGGATTTGCCCTCTGGTGAAGTTGCCCGAATTTCTTCATCAGTCCTGCCTTTCAAGATAAGGAAAATAACCAGCTGTAATGGAAAACAACTCACATTGGATGGCACTCACATTCTTCCCTGCTGGATGGTCAGGCAGTGCCTAGGGCCCTGGCAAACACAGAAACATGGGCTTCCAGTTGCTAAAGAGAGATTGGCAGACTGTGCAGCCAGTGCTGTGCCTCCCTCGTGCAGTGCAGGTTTAGAAGTGACAGGTGACAACTCAAGGTGAGGCTGACTTCAGTCCAGGTTGGATTTTCAGACCGAGTGTGCTTTTCTAAGGATGCCCAGCACCCCTACCACTGAGCATGAACCTACAGGGAAATAAACTTTTCATCTGAAATCGTATGTTGTGAAAATAATGACTATTCATTGTAAAGATTTTTATAAAATAAATAAACAATGTGAAGAATGTCACTGAATGATAACCTTGACTCTGGCATCTTTGTACTGTGTCTCATTTCTCACATCCGACTCTCGGCATCCAGGATCCCGCCTGCTTCCTTACCTAGCGTGGTAAGAGGGCATTACTCACAATGCTGTGGCCACCATGAAGCCAGAGGCATGGAAGCATTTTGTCTTGCATGCATGTTCATGCACACATACACACCTGTTACTCAGGTGTGTCTTTGTTGCTGGATTCTTAGGTGTTTTTATAATGTTTCAGTGTTACAAATATACCATTGTATTAGTTACTTCCTTGTTGCTGTGACCAAATACCTGACCAGAGCAACTTAAGGAAGAAAAGGGTTTATTTTGGCTTACAGTTACCAAGGGGATACTTTTTCCATCAGGAGAGGAACAGCATGGCAGCAGGAGTAGGAGGACCAGTCTGTAAAACCTTAAGAACTCACCCTCAGTGACCCTCTTCCTCCAGCATGGCTCACCTCACAAACATCCCACAACATTCCCAAACAGCCCTGCCAACTAGGGACCAAGTAGTCAAACACATGAATAACACTTCCCATTCAAACCACATCCATGTGCGCATCTTTGAAGACACAGTGTTTTTTCATGGTATTCTCAGGCAACACAGCTAGGAACAGACTCATTGGGTAGATCGTGGGTATGACCGTGTTAGAACCATCAGACCAGGCTGATGAGGGAGTATGCCACTGACCGGGCCTTCTTCTTTTACAGCTGTTTCTTACCCAAATTACAAGAAGACACCCCCACCGGTGCCTCCACGGACCACCTCCAAACCTCTGATCTCAGTGACAGCCCAGAGCAGCACCGAGTCCACGCAGGATGCCTACCAGGACAGTCGTGCCCAGAGGATGTCCCCATGGCCCCAGGATGGCCGTGGCCTCTACAACTCCACGGACAGTCTGGACAGCAACAAGGCCATGAATCTGGCTCTAGAAACAGCTGCTGCCCAACGCCATGCTGCAGACAGCCAGAGTGGCCCCACACGGACCAGCGACAAGGCAATCCTGGTGTCCAAGGCTGAGGAGCTCCTTAAGAGCCGCTGTTCCTCCATTGGGGTCCAGGTAGAATTCTCTCATTGGCCCACATTGGCATCTGCTTAGCATGAGTCAACACTGGAGCCACAGCCCTGGGTCCTTAGGACAGCCATAACCAAAACCAGACACTGAAAGCTGACAGCGAGGCCATGTGTGCCTGCTGCAGGGCAAGAGGGACCCCAGTGCAAGGTCCGAGAGACCAGGCTCAGGTCCCACTCCATCCCAGGACCCAGAACCAGGTGGACAATGTGGATAGAAGGTTATTCAGATTCCTAAGTCCCCCTGGCAAAATGACTTTTCAAAATATTGTCAGATCCCAAAAGTGTGCTGGGAATAGAGAGGTAGACAGACCTGCAAGTCCTCCTGGTGTGAGCTGAGGATGTGCACAGCTAGTGCAACATACAGCTGGGCCCTTCCCTAGACTTCCAGCTTCCCGAGAGGCTCTGATACACAAGGGCAGTGCCCCATTGTTTCAAACCTCACAGAGGTATACCACCATCTCATTAGGCCCCAGGCATCTCTCCCAGTGGTGTGTATGGCCCTGCACCCCTGTTGTAGACAGAGAGCCTGACTGCCTCTGCCTCTCTTCACCGTACTCAGTGAGCCTAGCTCAGATGCCACAAATTGCTCTTAATCTTGAGGGGGATGGGCATGTCTTATAGTTTGTCTCAAGTGATCTCCTCCAAGCACGGATGGACATAGTTGCATAGGGCTGGGGGCCAAGCCTTTTACTAGCTGTGTTCACCCCTTGCTTCCTTTTGCCTCTCTGCCCAGCCTTTGTCCAGTGGGTTTTTTAACCACGATGGCTAATTCCCCCTGGACTTCCCCCCACAGTCCCATAGAGAGGAGGTGCACAGAGCTGGAGGTGAGAGCCTGCATACAGCACTGTCATCCAAGGCATGGTGGGGACAGGCAGAGAGCCAGGGGGGTATTGGCCCACTGGCCTTCGTCCTTGAGCCAGGTCTCCACACTGTGGCTTCGTTGTTTTGTTTAGGATTCTGAATTCCCAGAGCATCAGCCCTACCCAAGGTCAGATGTAAGTACCAAACATCCAAGTACGCATGAAGTTTATCTTTCTCCCTTCTTTGGATTCTTCATACAACTGCTCTTGTCACCTTTCTGTCTGGCTCTATGTGCCAGGCACTCTGCTGGGCAACCCACTCTATTGCACAGACTCTTTGCAGTTCCTGAGGATGTGAATCAGCTCCCTGAGGTGAAGCAGGCAGGACTCATTTGGTGAGCAATTGCAGCCCAGGCCAGAGGAGTCACAGCACTGGAAACTGGAAAAGCAAGGAGCATTATTAACCAACTCTCTGGCTGCAGTCACATCTGGGCTAAGGCCCTGGTTTCTCCCAATACACTACACCACAACCACTCCAATGTGCTCATCCCCCACCCCTGGTATTCTCACCCACAGTCATGAGCCAGGCAAACCACCTCAAGGCTCGACAAGGGAAGAGGTCACTTCTGAGCATTTGGAGTGACACCTTCAACTTGAGAGAAGTGGGTATCATTTCAGAAACTTGTGAAGTTGTAGGACCCAGCTAAAATGGAAGAAAATGCTCCCTGCCTCCACCTCCTTCTCCTCACAACAGGATCTCACATTTGCACTCATCCTCATTGCCTCCCCCCTACAACACGTTCCTGCCCTCACCCCCACTGTCTCTTCACACCATACACCTGAACTCACCCACATTGTCTCCTAACAACACAAACCTACCCTCACCCACACTGTCTTCTTGCTGCACATGCTTTAACTCACCCACACTGGCCCCTCCTCACAACACACGTCTACCCTCACCCACACGTCACAACACACACCTGTACTCAGCCTCACGGTGTCCTTCTCACGGCACATACCTGCACTCAGCAGTACTGTGTCTTCATGACACACACCTGGACTCACCCACATTGTCTTCTCCTAAGAGCACGAACCTAAACTTATCCTCACTGTCTTCTCCTCACTACACACACCTGCACGTACACACTTGAACTCACCCTGAGTGCCTCCTCATAGCACATGCCTGAAGTCCCCACAACTGTCCCCTCCTTAGTGCACACCCTTCCCTCACCCACACTGTCTCCTCCTCGCAATGCACGCTTGCTCTCAGCCACACTGTCACCTCAGTCCTGTGCTCCCGTCCTGCTCCCTTTGCTGGAACGTGCAGTGTCTTTACACTCCTGGCCTTGCCTTTCAGTACTCCAGCCGTGCCTGAGCCTCTGAGAGCTTTTTCAGACACTGTCCTCCCATGCTGTGTGTTCTGAAGAGGTCTGGTCCGTACCTCCTACGTCTTAGCACCCCAGCACCTAGCACAGTGCCTGGCACATAGCAAATGCTCCGTTAATGTTGGATAAGTGAGTGGATGGTTGCATTGGTGAGTGAGTGCTTAGTGAACATACATGTAGATGCTATGATGTTGTTGAATAAACTCATTTAATTGCTTTTTACCATGGTAAAAATATACACTATTACATGAGCCCATAATTTCTTTGTTGTCTAAATTAAATCAGCTGAAAAAAAAAAAAACTCAAAATAACCTGTAGTAAAAGAAACTTTGTGTAAGGATTAAAAAAAAGAGATGAAGCTAAAACCCAACTACAAGAGAAGGAAGATCCAGAGAAAATGGGCCTCCAAGCATGCGAACACCTGTTCATAGATTCCTAGGCAAGGTGGGACTAAAGACAATATCAGTGCTGAGACACAAACCAGACATAAGAAGTAAACTCATGGATGTTATACAGTTCCCAGGTCTCTGCCATGTCACCACTCAATCCTCACAGTGACCCAATGAACCAGGTATCATTATGCCCCATCTATGGATGGAGAAACAACCAACCAGGGATGGTAAATGACTTGCCTAAGGGTGCATGGCCATGAGTACCACAGCCATGACTGAAGCTAAGGAGGTAGTTTCTTGAGAGCCCTTACATGGCTTTGTTGCTCAGTGAATCAAACCTAAATTTTAGACCAATTCTGCAGCAGGAGCCAGTCCTGGTAATCCCCACATTCCCTCCAATGATGGTGGCATTCTTCCTGGCTCTGGAAAAGAAGACAGTATTGTTCTCTCCTCAGCTTGCAGAGAAGGAACATTAGCATAATACCCAGCACCCAAGGGCATGGTTTCCTGACCTGAACCCCACCGAGTTTCTCAGAACCATCCCTCCCTTAGGAAACTTGGGCAGACCCCTATGAGTCAGACAGTGTTCAAATGATGACCTCACTGCTGGCTCATGGAGTAACAGCCCCCACTTCACAAGTATCAAGTGGTCCTTTGCAGTTATAACTGAGATCCAGGAGCTGAATGGAGCCTGCTTGGTTCTGTCCAGTGTGGGCCCTATAATGTTCACATGTGGTCACACCAGTCATCTGTCCTCCCTCATTGTCTAGCTTAAAGTAGGCCCAGGCTCACATCCCCTGTTCCTCAGAAGCCTGGACCCTGCATAATGAGTCCAGTTTAGAGGATCCATCAATAGTCCATCAGAGCTCTGGACTTGCTGTCAGAGCCTGGAACTCACAGCACAGATCTGGCATAGATAGATAGATAGATTAGATAGATAGATAGATAGATAGATAGATAGATAGATAGATAGATAGATAGATAGATAGAAGAAAGAAAGGGGGAGGAAGGTAAGGAGGGAGGAGAAGGGAAGGGAAGGGAAGGAAGGGAAGGAGGAAGGGAAGGGAAGGGAAGGGAGGGAGAGAGGAAGGAAGGAAGGAAGGAGGGAGGGAAGGAAGGAAAGGAAGGAGGAAGGAAGAAAGGGAAGGGAGGGAGGGAAGGAGGAAGGAAGGAAGGAAGGATCTTCACCTGAACTCCTACAGACCCTGGAACTGTCATCTCTCTCCCTCACTCTTCTTCACCAACATTCTCTTCCTTTACATTTATCCTGTTTGTTTTGTCTAGTTTTATCAGTTTGTAATGTGTCTGTTGTATAAAGGTCTTCATTTTTGTGTGAATGTGTATATTTGTGAAACACCCCAGACACTGTTGGTGGAAAGCAGCCCCAGTCAGCAGGCAGAAAGTCTTTAGTCTGATGGGTACAACTTGCTGTAGGGACAGCCACCATACAGTCCATTTCAATCTGCGAGAACGATTCAGTAACAGTGCACCTTGGCCACTGATCCCCACCCTCCCAGCAGTCCTCTGCACATATCCCTTCTCCACTACAATCACTGCTATCCTGCTAGAACCCCACGTCCTCAGGCTGAGGGCTAGCAAATCCTGCTGAACTCTTGGACTTAAGAATAGGACCGTGAAGGAAAGAGGAAACAGTAAGTCTGCATCAGAAGCAGCACATTTGCATTGCTCTGTGGAGGACTGGGTGGAAGCAAAGGAGTTTGTTTGGAGAGCAGATATTTCATGAGGGTGCTCAGGTTAAAGTATGCTGATGAGAAGCCCTCAACACCCCAGTTTTCCACTTGAGATCCAGCAGAAAGTGAGGCACAGACTGAGGCTGCCTGACTACGGCTTGGCTGCATACCTGGTCTGCTAGAAGATGGGATCAGGGTACAGGAGGGTCCTCCTTACCTCCAGCTTGTTCCCCATCATCATCTCCCACATGCACACATTCACACTGCACACGCTGTCACATACACAGAGACATACATACTCACACCACCCACACCAATTCCCTTGTCTCTCAAACAGATTATATGCACAAGTGTCCATCCTGTCCCATACTCATGGCTGCATCTCAGCCAGTTCCCTCAGGACATGACCCAGAATTGGCCAATCCCATTAATGTGAAGGTCAACTCAAAATTGTTTGTTGGTCTTTCTTCCTCATTGATGGGGGACCCCCTCTTCTGCCTCTTAGATAGTCTCCTAAATTGTGTCTTTTCTGATTCATCTTTTCCTGAAAGAATTCTCCCTATACAATGGTTCTTGTAGACATGAGTTATACATGTATATTCTTCACAGGTTTTTTTGTTTGTTTGGTTGGTATTTTTGTTTTGTTTTGTTTTGTTTTGTTTTGTTTTTCAAGGTAGGATCTCATTCTGGCCCATACTTGACCTGGAATTAACTCTGTAGTCTCAGGGTGGCCTCAAACTCACAGCAATCCTCTTACCTCTGCCTCCCAAGTGCTGGGATTAAAGGCATGCACCACTACACCTGGCCCTTCACTTTTTTTTTATTTAATTGTTCACATTAGCCAAATTTCCTCAGGAGACCCCTTAGAGCTCCCTTCCACTGTGTGAGTGACACCTTTCCTCAGTCCTGTGTCTACTTGCTTCTCAGCCTCAGATAAAGCTGCCCTCTCCCTGGGATTTCTGAAGTTGACAAACCTTGAGCTCTTTCTGGGTGCATGAGATGTTAGCACAGCCCCTCCGGCCTTTACCTTCCATCACAGACAGCTTCATTTTTCTTAGAACTGCTTCATAGGACAACTGCTGTATAATCAGCAAAATTCCTCAAATGTACATTCCTTTAATATGCATATGCTTCTCCTGAAGCTCCTAAAATTCAAGATGAAAGGACAAGGATGACGTTTGCTGCAGACAAAGATCCCTGACTTGGCTCCATCCTGGGAGCTTTGCATCAGTCACCAGAGAGGTTTTATATTTTTAGTCAAGGAAGTAAAGATTCAACATAATTCCAGAGAGTTTATAATGATTGCATCAATAGCATACAGTAGAATCTTGTGGGGTCCAAAAGCAGTACATTCTAATTCACCATACAAATAACAAAATTGTATTTGAAAAGATTTAGCCGGGCGTGGTGGCGCACGCCTTTAATCCCAGCACTCGGGAGGCAGAGGTAGGAGGATCGCCGTGAGTTCGAGGCCACCCTGAGACTCCATAGTGGATTCCAGGTCAGCCTGGGCTAGAGTGAGACCCTACCTCGAAAAACCAAAAAAAAAAAAAAAAAAAAAAAAAAAAAAAAAAAAAGAGGAAAACAGTATTTAAAAAAAAAAAAACCGGGCGTGGTGGCGCACGCCTTTAATCCCAGCACTCGGGAGGCAGATGTAGGAGGATCGCCGTGAGTTCGAGGCCACCCTGAGACTCCATAGTGAATTATTCCAGGTCAGCCTTTGCTAGAGTGAGACCCTACCTCGAAAAACCAAAAAAAAAAAAAAAAAAAAGAAAAGATTTGAGGACTAACAATGGTAGGAAAAAAATCTTTTCTGGACTGGAGAGATGGTCTAGCTGTTAAGGCACTTGTCTGAGAGCTTAAGGACCCTTGTTCAACTCTCCAGGTCCCATGTAAACCAGACACACAAGGTGACATAAGCATGCAAGGTCACACATGTGCACGGTGCACACTTCTGGAGTTCTGCAATGGCTGGAGGGCCTGGAGTGCCAATTTTCTCTCTCATAAAAGTTACAAAAAAAATCTATTCTGTTTTAGTCACCTATGTAGGATATGTCATGTGTGTGTGTGCTGTGTAATACTGTGACTCATGGTGCCTACTCATCAACACACAATACAACAACAGGATTCTCATGTGTTAAACTTTCATTTATATATCTTGCAAGGTATTGCTCATCATGGGTAAATCTATTTACTTTAGGGTCCTTTCCCTGCCACCTTTTCCCCATAGTTCCCCTTATAACACAATGATGAAGACTTCCTATATGCCAGAACACTATTTCTACAGGCTGTATTTCTAGGAGTGGAGTCAGCTAGGCAAATATTCTCAGCATTTTATGACAAAATTGTGTATTATTTTCACTACAAATCTTCTTTTAAAAGGATATCAACTACTGTCACATCACATATCAATCAAATTTGACAATCTCAATCTGGACATGAAGGTGCTTGCCTATAATCCCAGAATTTAGGAGACTGAGACAACAATCGTGAGTTTGAGGCTAGACTGAGAAACATAGCAAGTGTGATGATATCAACTAAAACTGTAAGATGCAGTCTCCTTTGACCCAGTATGTTCACAACATCTATTTATAACAACCTTACATAATGGCAGAAAACTACAAACACCTGTCATCCCTCCATTGAAGACTGATTAAACAAATCAGGTTATATTCAAAAAGTACAATACTGTGTAGTTAAAACACAAGACAAGGCTGGTGTAGAGCTCAGTAGTAGAGTGTTTGCTTCACTTGTGTCAAACTCTGGGTTTGACTCCAAGCAAAATAAATAAATAAATAAATAAATAAATAAATAAATAAATAAATAAACAAGCAACCAAACAACCAAACAACAGTTACATAGATCCTGTCATGGAATCTTAAATGTATTAACTGAATGTTATTGTGATGCTGTGTGAGGTATTAACAATATCCATGTCCAGCAAGGTACAACTAAATAGGGAAAACCATAATCACTTAAAACTAAGAGAAGGAATGGTGACCCCTAATATGAAGGTTAGGGCTTTTAGCACTCAATCCTTTTCTAGCTGTCAGAACTGACAGAGCTAACCAAGTCCAACTTCTATGCCTGTCTTTCTAGTTCTCAGGGATGGGAAGTCTCTGAGCCTCTGAATTTCCTGTGGCCATGAGGGGCATAAGGGTCATAGAGCAGGGCTCCAAGGTACAGACATCTGGGTGAGACATCTGGCACTGCTACAATAAGCTTGATACCCTTGGGCAAGTTACTCACCTTCTCTGCTTCCCAGACATTGATATGGCTTGGAACACGAGTACAGTCTTTGTGTGGATGATTGGGGAACAACACTGAGAACACTAAGCCAGTGTCTGGTACCCAGTCATGTAAAGCAAGAACAGCTATGACCACTAGGGCTTCTCTGGCCACAGGAGCCTTGCATGGCAGCCACAGATCACAGTGGAACCTGAGCCAGCAGCTGTCCTCCCAAACTCTCACGGGATGGTATCAATGGTATTAAGTGCTTTGTACCACCTTCTTCTTGTAGAGACTAGCAAATTTTTAAGATAATAAAAATGTGTTTTAAAACTAGGGCATTTCAGGTTGATTCAAAAGTCTTTCAGGTACCATAGGTGAGATTTTTATGAGGAAAGGGCAGGATGGTTTGGTGCCTGGAAGGATCACTGGCCTTGGGTTCCTAGAACTTCCTGCTAAGACTCACTTGTGTGACAACTTTCTGTGGCTGGTGGTTGCTAAAACATCCCATGGGTCTGTGGGTCTGGGCCACAGTGAGGCTTCTCTGTGTGATGCCTGTCTCTGTTGTGACCCTGAGTAGGCTTGCTGGTCATTCCAACAACTGTCTCCTCACAGCAGCTGTGAGAGACTGACAGACAGCTAGCTGCTTTGGTGTCCCTGAAGGGCGCTTACATCTCTTCCTGTGTCGTTCTATGTGTGGCTGCAGCCCTGAGTTCAGTCTTCCTTAAATTGCTTATTTGTCATTGTTAGCTATGTTTGGCTCACACTGTCCTTACTTTCTTCATTGTAGGATGTGATAAGAGCTTTTAAATCTTGTAACAGTGCAGTCCAACAACCCCCCTCCTTTTTTTTGCCTGAGCTGAACTGAGCAATTTTATCTGAATATGTTTAAAAGACTGAAGTGCAGCCTTGAGTTCAAGTAGTTATGTAAAACTTGATGAGGCACACTAGCAACATAATTACACTGAAATAAATGCATTTCCCTCTCTTTGAGATTCTACTGGATCAAGTGCATTCCTGCATTAATTAAACAAATGCATAATTAATTATAGCAAATGAACAAAAAAGAAATAGTCCTTGGCCCTGATTCCATGTTTTCATTCTAAAGTGAGGTGTTCTGTGTTGAACTAGGTGGAGACAGCCACAGATTCTGACACGGAGAGCCGGGGCCTACGGGAGTACCACTCTGTTGGTGTGCAAGTAGAAGACGGAAAGCGGTAACTCCCCCACCCCAAAGTATCCGAGTGAACCTGTTCCCCAAGCCAGCTACTTGCTAAACACCAGTTGCAAGCTTCCAGAGTGAGCTGTGCTGGCCATCAGTAATTCATGCCATTTGTGGAGACAGACCATAGATTTATACTTTTCCATTTATGTCACTCAAGTATGAATTAACATGGCCATGTCTTGTTTTTGTAAGAGGAAAGGGAATAATTCTTTCTAGAGTAATTTATTACCTGTGAAAACAACATAGTTCATAGCCCTGAAGTCAAAGACCTTTATCCCAAATCCTTTATTAACAAGAGAGTAGGCTGGGGGTAGGGCAAAAGCAATTTTTTTTTCACCTTATGATGTGAAAAGTGAAAAAAGTGAGAGAAGAGAGGGAAGGAATGCACAGATGTCAGCAATGTTCTCGAACTTTCTCAAAGCACTACCTAAAACTGTAAACTACAGGTAGACATCTATGACCACAGTACTAGTTTCAACCAGGGGAAGCAATAGTCTCCTTGGAACCTAAAGAGTATGTATTGCTGACTGCATACGAGCAGAATGCACTGAACTCTGCGTTAAAAGCTGCAGGCTTCTCTGGAGGACACATGCTAGAGGTTCTCAGGACTCAATCTTTAAAGATTTCAGTTACACAGAAATTTAGATCACAAGGCTAGGGAGACAGTTTGATTGGTAGAGTGCTTGCTTTGCACACATGAAAACCTGAATTTGATCCCCACAACCCTTGTAAAAAAGTTCAGGTGTGGTAGAGTGCATCTGTAATCCCAGCACCGAGGAGACAGAGAGAGGTGAATCCTTGGGACTCACTGAATAGCCAGTCTAGCCCACTTGAATTCCAGGCCAGTGACAACCCTGTCTTGAAAAGAAAGATGATGCCTAAGGAAAAACACCCAAGGTTATCCTCTGACCTCCCACACATGTCTACACACACACACACAGAAATTCAGACCACAAGCTAGCAGCTAGCCTCAAGGAGCCCAGACATGATCTTCACATGGGTATTTCACCATCACTATGCCATGAGCAAGGGACTCAAGCACCATTTTGTTCATCAGCTGCACGCACTGCCTGTATTTTTAGGTCCAATGTTGCAGGGCCAACCATACAGATGTGGTGGCGTGTGTGGGGCTACACATACTCAAAGTCATACATGCTACACACACATATACATAAGATACACACAAATACAGTCACTGCCCATACTACCTATATACCTGACAGACCCACACATAGCACTCATGTACCATGCATGTAGACATATACTTTGACACTCCCCATGCATAAGCATACAAGTCCCATATGCAGAGACACACATGCAAACCCAGTGCACATACTCAGAGGATCTTCATGCAGTGATACAGTCAGTCTCCTCTTATGGTTCCTACTTGCCATTTCCACAATGGCCCTGTGGGAATGGGTGACACTGTGGGATGGGTGACACTTTAATACATACAATGAAAATGCTCTTGACATACCTGCCAGAGTCAAAGCTGAGATTTGTCATTTTGCATATGAGAGCCAATGAGGGTGATGTGGTGTTATCCAGATAAGGAACTCAGTTGTTCAGGCCCTGGAAAGGGATATGGACATATGACACTGAATTGTACATACAAAAGCCACACAGGAAAATTTTTTCCACACACGCCACAGAGTAGAAGCATGCAAACATTGCATATTTCTAGAGAGAGGGCAGCCATTGAATACATGACTCTCCTTCACTCAACATACTTAAATCATACGTGGGCATGAGTTAGACATTGAGAGTTAGGTATATGTGAAAACCCATCCATTTTCCACACTGAACATTGCCCAATTCCTCTCAGAGAGACCAACACAGTGAGTGGGTAAGAGCACTTATCTTGTCCGCTCCACGTTGGTACTGAAGCTCAGGAGTATCGCTTCTAAACTCTCTGCAGGAAAGGTCTCATTCTGCTTCTTCCCTCCTTTTGCAGGCATGGGCGTTTCAAACGCTCGAACAGTGTCACAGCCGCCGTGCAGGCTGACCTGGAGCTGGAGGGCTTCCCAGGGCACATTACCATGGAGGACAAGGGCCTGCAGTTTGGATCCTCCTTCCAGCGGCACTCAGAGCCCAGTACTCCAACCCAATATGGGGCACTGAGGACTGTGAGGACACAGGGCCTCTTCAGTTATAGGGAGGACTACAGGACGCAGGTGGACACCTCCACCCTGCCCCCACCTGACCCCTGGCTGGAGCCATCCCTGGACACAGTGGAAACTGGGAGGATGTCTCCATGCCGCAGGGATGGCTCATGGTTTCTGAAATTGCTGCACACAGAGACAAAGAGGATGGAAGGCTGGTGCAAAGAGATGGAGAGAGAAGCCGAGGAGAATGATCTTTTGGAAGAAAGTAAGAACTTGACGTTCCCCGTGGTGGGTTACAGGTTGCTAACTTCTCAGAGAGGCAATTAAGCAAATGGGAGTATGAGTGAGAAAATTCATTATTTTCACATTTCAGTGAGTGAAAACAAATATTATTTCTGTCTCCAACTCAACTCCAGAAGGGAGTATAAAACATGAAAAGAAAAGCAGACATGGCAGGCATCCTTTTCGTTTAGGTTTGTTTCATACATGGTTGAATTTGTGATGAGTTATGCTAACACTTTTCTCCATGGCATAGTTCTGTCATATTCTACTTACTAATTCTCTTGAGTCTTAGTATAATTTAATTTGGAAGATTGTTGTTTATTGTTTGTCCTGTGTTTATAAAAAAAATAATATGCCCTGGAATTATGCCAAAGGAAAAGTTGAAGATAAGCCAGAGTTGTCTAGTCAACTCTAAGATGAGTGCCAAGCCCCCACCAATGGAACATCCTCAACTTAGTGTCCATAGTACAGACCTGCCCAAGAAGCCTCACCAGGCCTCTGCTTCCCCCCATAGAGAGGCAACACCTCACTCCCCACCTGCTGCTTATGCACTTGAAGAAACCAACCATCAAGAGATGACAGGTGGTGGGATATAGTGATGTGAGAAGCTAGGAAGGAAGAGAAGAGGAGAAAAGAGAGAAAGGGAGGAAGGGAGTCAGAAAGAAACAATATTTATCTGTCTTTTATTATTCTGATATTATTATAGGAGGCCACTTGGGTTCATAAATGCCTCTTAAATTAGGAAGCAAGTTGATAAAGGAAATTCATTTATTTATTTTCACTAATCTGAGGAGAGAAAGACTCCTAGCTTATCCCTGCCTGTAGCAGGGCTGTAGTTGTATAGAAAAGACAAAGCAATCACTAAGAAATCTGCATGTATTGATTTCAGTCATCAGAAATGTATAAAGTCTGTCTTGGAGGCGAGTTCCTTCCAGGCTGGCACCAGGGCTTTAGCCTTTCCTGAGTCCCCAGCATTCCTGGATTCTTGGAGAAATTCTAATTCTGTGGGGTCTATTGTTTTAGTAGTCTGATAGCCAAAGTCGGGGTGGAGCAACAGGTGGGAGCACAAGTGTCTCTCTCTAGAATATCTTCTCTCTTGCCACCATGGTTATAGCATTTGAGCATCAGCCGATCTGGTACATTCTAAAAGTTCTGATCTCCCTTTGAATTGCAAATGAGGAGGCAGTCCTTGCTATGTTTATATGGTAGCTCTTGCTATGTTTATATGGTAGCTCAGAAATACGACCTTATGTTATTTTCCATCCTCAAGGGTTATAGACTTGTTAAATACTGCATTTACTGACCATTTATTGGCTGTCAGATCTACGCTAAGTACTTCACATATGTCCCTCAGTACTCTCCATTGTGAACTATATAGACGTCATTGGTGGCAAAGCACTGGAGGTGTTGGGGGTTTAATATCATGCCAAGCGCACAAAGAGCAGCAGTGGAGCAGAACTCAGCCTGGAGCGTCTCATTGAGCTGAACTTCTGTGTTGCATGGCTGAAATCTCTGCACCGATGTGCTCCATTTCAGGAGATGAATGTCCTTCCTTCCTCTCTCTGGATGTACTTTCTTCTTCTCTCTCAGAAAATGTGGATGTCCTGTCCCCAATCATTAACTTCTTTTTGGTCCATTATAGCTGTGACCCCATTTGTGGTCCACAGAGAATGCTGGGCTGACAGCATACACACTTGGGTCATGGGGACATGGCCATGGGAATTCTGAGGTGAAATTCAGGAGGCCACCTCTTTCTCAAACTGATGAAAGATCTAACCACTAAAGGCTTAGGGGTTGAAGTGTTGTCACAAATCACAAAGTTCTTCTCTTTGGAAGAATCCAAGAAAATTCTACAAATTGTGTCATACACATGGCTAAAGAGACATCTTTGGTGTGAAATGTGGAAGCTCCACTGGCCTAGTGACCAGAGGGGCATGGGGAAACATGATTGTCTCAGTTAGCTACAGGGAAGAGTAGACTGCTGTGCCCAATATTTTTTCTTAAATGTCATTAGCCTTCTCAAACCTTGAGTATTGCACTGTGTGCATGCTCAGCAGATATATATTGGATACTTGTATGGGCCAGCCAATCTGCAATAGGCAAAAGTGACACAATAAGCATAGAGCCTAAGAATGGGAGAGACAGGACCAGCAAAAGCTATTGACAGGCAGCACAAACTCTCAGAGTAATAAAAGAACACGGAAAAAATGCTTTATGTCCCAGAGGTGCTTTCCATGGGAGAATTCCTAGCTGGTGTCATGGGGTAAGCAGCTTTGCACTAAACTCTGATGGCCCAGAGGGTAGACTGGAGTGAAGGAAAAGAATACTCAGGGCACAAGGGAGGCACAGAGGCTGGGGATCAGGAGTTGGTGGTCTGGCTCCCACTGAGAAGACCAGCATACACATTGCCCTTTACACCTGCCTGGATGAGAAGTTCTGTCAATGTCCATTCCCCCATGGGCTCCCAAGGGCAGCCTTTCTTTTGGCACTGGAGACATCACTTCTTGAAGTCAGTGATCACAATCAGTGTGCATTCATGGTTCTTCATATAGTGGGGCTCAGAATCTCTGCAAATGGGAATTGGGTGGAAGAAACAGAAGGCGGGAAGATAGGTAATACTAATGGATAGTGACATTCACACTCCTTCCCACTGCTTGTTAACCCAGCATACTGATTGCTGGATGTCCTTGAGAATGCCTGGGAGCACTTCACCATCCTCACTCACTTCACAACAGCAGCTGAGTGGACTTGACTTGTGTGTTCTTGATCCATGGCATGTCACTGCACAGCCGTAAGCCTTGAGCATAGAGTACAGGGAGTAGAGGCACTTGATGCTTCTGTGGCTTCCTTAATGTCCAAGTCTCCTGGACACCATCATCTTCCTGTGAGCACAGATGACAGGGGAATCACTGCATCACACATCTGCATGCTTAACACATAACAGTAGCACAAAATCAATCAATTTCACGTATCTCCCTAATAATGTATAAAAGGTAAGATAACCTCCAAGTCTAATTCTAATTTTGGCATCAGTCAGTGGTCTCAGAACTTTGAAAATTGATATTAAATTAAGTGGCTTTTGAAGCCAAGACTCTGAGCTCTTAAAATTGAAATTTCCATTACATGAAATAATTTCTGCTCAAACTATAATTTCATAATCACAGCTCATTGAGCTGATTGAATGGATCTAGATTTACGCAATCTCCATGATTAATAGAAACTAGTTTGAGACAAATACAGGCTAGATCAGGTTAAGTCAGACTGGACAGTTAAACTATCAGCACAAAAACAAATATTTAGGAGCTACTGGAAACTTTTACAAATTGGGGTAGGTTGTATTACTTGTGTTGAACCTAATGGGTAATAGCATGAAGTAAAATCAAAACTTAATATCTTCTAAAGCAAACAATGTTGCAGAGCTAGTGAGAGATCTTGTTCAGTGAATTCATCAAGCCATGACTCTCTTGAGACCTCCACATGGGACCACATGGGAGGATAGGTCTTTAGAACAGTGTTGGGGGCTCCTCACCTGCACAATTCCTCAAGGATCTGATGATCTGAATGGTCTCCAGTCAGATGTGAGAGCCTCATACATGCTGAGAAATTTTTGGAGATAGAAGCATCCCAGGCCTCCTTTGACACACAGAATTAATGAGTGACTATCAAGTCATGCAATGCCAGAGTGGGATCATAGACATGGCATGGGGGTCTCCTGGGCCATCTTCTATCATGAAGTGCAGTTGTCTCTAAATAGGAGGCATTCACTCAGGACTGAGCAGGCACCAGGGGCTAGGATGAGGGAGGAATAGAACACACAGCCAGCACTGGAGAGGAACACAAGGCTAAAGAGAACTTGTGCCTGCCTCCAGTCAGCTGAGATGTCTCAGGGCAATGGAGAAGAAAATGTACTACAGGGTCAGAGTGATGATGAATTGTATGAGCAAAACTGATTGCTGTGTGTACATGGTAGCATTAGGCCCAGGATGGACGTGTACATGTTGTACACATGTAATGTGACAAAGGTCCACTGCTTACAGACCTCTGGCAGAGGCCAGGCCAGAAAGTGGATCTAGTATAGAGGCTAGGCTGGTGAGTCACCAGCTGAACAAAGTCTTGCTAAAAGTATGAAGAGACCTCAGAAGAGCCTCCCAACAACCAGTTGACCAGGAATAGCTATATGTTTACAACCTGAATGAGGCATGAGGCCTGAAGCAGTGCTCCTGCAACATTAGCTCTGCAGAGTTAGCCGCTGAGGAATCTGAAGATAGCTTACAGACAGCCAAACAACCTTTCCCTACTCTACAAATTCTATAAAATTCAAAGTGTATAGTAGTTATGGATTTTCATAGTAAATCTACATGGTATTGAAAATGATAGGAGGCACAGGAAAAAAAATGAAAGGAGCCAAATCAGCTAATCACATTATGTGTACACCAAAGGCCAGGGTTATGTCTTTATAAATTTGCATTCTGATGAGCACCAGTCCTTATCTGGAGCTCTTCAGAAGAAACTGTAAACTGTCACAAAATTAAGGAAGTGGAGTGGGAAAGGATAGATTGAATTTTCACTCCAAATTCCCTGCAATTACAGGAAGCTATTTACATTATAGGTCTCAGATAGGATCACGCAGTTCACTGAGCAGTGGAGTTCACCTGCCATTGGCAGGCAGTCATTAATGGTGCTCTGACGTGCTTTATCTCGCCATGGCACTATTCAATTTATACCCGTGACAATAACTCTCCACTACATTCAATCAATACCAAGAATTGCCATCCATTCATGCTGTGTTAACGATTATAAATTGAAGTCCTTTATGTGAATACTCCAGCAGAACTCCATTTTAAGAAGAATATGAAAATTAGAGATTAAAACTTCAAATTTTTATAAAATGGATTGACTTTTCCTTACAATTTAAGTAATCAAAATCGGTGAAACAAGTGCATTTATCCATCACTCCTATATTTTTGCAACAAAAATGAATTGAAATGAGCCCTTTTAAGTATTATCATCAATCACTCGGGTTACAGGATACAGATGAAGCAGAAATTCACCCTGTCAGAAACAAAGTAGTCCCTTCTCTGGGCCTCATGAGATCAAGACTAGCAAGTATGTTCCTTCTGGACATCAGTGGGTCAATGATGGATGACATATTTTCTGTCTCCCTTGACATGAAGCCCAAAGTCCCACCCACCTTCACCTCTCTGGCCCTGGCTGCCAACTTTCTCCTTTGCTACACACTGAGCCAGATCCTGTACCAACACTATGTCCTGTATGTAGGTTGAACAAATCTGAATATCTCAAATCCAAAATGCTCCAAAATTCAAAACTTTAAGGAGTAACATAATGCCACAGTGTAAAATGCTGCACTTGACCTCATGTGACAGGCCACAGTCAAAACACAGAAGCAAAAGGAGGAGATGTTGTGTGAAAGTTCTGCAGACTGTTACATAAAAGGCATCCTTAGACTATAAGTGTTTCATGTTTAGACTTTAGCCTCAATCCCAAGGCATCTCATTAGGTATAAGCAAATATCCAAAAGTCTAAAATAATCTGAAATCCACAACCCTCCTGTCCCAAACATTTCAGAAAAGGGATGCTCAGCCTGGACCATGGCTAGATGCCTCCTGTTTCCTTCCAGCTCTCCCCCAACCTCCCCACTCCAAGTCTGGTAGGCAAATCCGATCAGTAATGAGCAGGTCAAGGAGCAGCAATCCCTCAAGAGTGGCATTTGTAAGAGGCCTCAGGCCCAGGAATCAAGACCCGTATCTATTTTCTCAGGATTGAGAATGTGTTGTGGTTCAAGATGAGGCTTCAAGAAGCATGGGCTACAATGTGCTTTCACATATCTCTGGACACATACTCAGGTGGCCAGAACCTTTTTAATCATCTACATGTGTGGAATTTTCCATAATAAATTTTTATAGAACCAAAGTCTATAGAAAAATAAGGAAACACACAAATAAGAAGTTTAGTTCTTGCTTTACCCATGAGAAAGTCACTTTCGAGAATGTGATACTCAATGGCTGAAACTCATTTCTGAGCAGATGAATGAGGCACCACACACACTGAACAAATGAATGAGGCATCACACACACTGAACAAATGAATATGGCACAATACTCACTGAACAAATGGAGGAAACACCACACATATTAAACAAATGAATGAGATACTACTACACATGGCTCTCTTATTGACTTCTGTGTCACCATGTTTTAAACTTCCTCTCATATAAGTCCATTATTTCTGGAACATCAGCTTCAGTAGCCTTGTAGTATTCTATTATATGAATATCAAGGCTCTTTCAGACCACTCTCTTTCTTTTTGGAATATGGCAGCAGCTCCAGATTGGCTATCAGATCATAACTTTTAATGCTAGGTTCCAGAACATGCTGAATGTCTCACAGATAATTGGCTTTGACTATGGTACTTTTTTTAATTCCTTGGGATCAAATTCATTACTGCACTGATGCTAAGCAGGTACTTTTCCAATAAGCAACATTCTCAGCCCTCAAATAATTGGTTTTGAGGCTAGCTGTTCCAGTCACTGGAGTCTGGGGAAGAAAGTCATTGAGGAAGAAAGCTATAGGAACAAGTTCATGTTTCTCTTCCTCTGGGAATGGTTATTGGGCTGTGATGGTCAAGGGTGCCCATAGACCACTGTAGGCATACCTGGAGGAATTAGAGATACAGTCCTGCTTGTCAGTCATTTGGTCCTGTGCATATCTGGAAGGCCTCATATCCTGCAACCATCTGAATTTACTAGATAAAACCTCAAGAGCATGAATACCCTATTGAAGTACATATATCTCTAAGGTATAGTGATGGATCTCTTACCTCTACTATCCTATGGGACATCCAGGACACATGTGCCCCTCACCCTTGACCACTTTCCCTAGACACAGCACATAAGTACTAGTCACAGCTCTCTCTAAGCAAAGCCTGGAAGAATGGGCCCAACCAGCAAACTAGCAAGAATTTGTGTTTCAAGGACGTAGTACAAGGTGCTCTGTGCAGATGCTTGAGAGAGAAACTGAGCAGGCGAGAGGAATCGGCTGGCTATAAGTCAGACAACACTTCATGGACAAGCTCCGGGAAGGAGGGCACAATCCAGCCCGAGCTGATGGGTCCCCAGCATGATGGCCCACTGACACCCAAGCAACTAAGCCTGATAAGCCAATCATGACATGGGACAGAAGAGCCAGAAACTGCACTGTGCAAGCTCTGAGGTGACTTCTGAAACAAAACCTGGCAAGGGAAACAACAAAGATAAGGGGGCCTAGTGGGAAGAAAGTGTTCTGTATTGCAGAAAAGGGGGCAGAAAGAATGTAAGGGCCAGAGAATGGGGAGGAGTGCTATGGAATACTGTCTTCCAGACATGATATGACCATTGCATCCATGACCTCACAGCAACTATTGCTACCTGCAAAAGACTCACACAATAGTGGGCAATCTACATTCTGTCATGGATGATGGAGGAGGACATAAGGCCCCCACCCCTCCCTGAGGGATCAGATAAGGATTGTTGGGGAAGTAGGAAATATTTTCTGCAGTGGTGGAGCCACTGGTAAGTGTCACACGCTCTGATAAGTAATCCCCCACTCTTGCTTATGCAGGCAACTGTAGTTAAATTCAGTGGGTCTCACAGATATGAGGAGAAAAACAACATCAAAATAAAAGAGAAGTGGTTCATTAGTAAGGCAATAGAGAGGAGGATGAGAGATGGTAATTGGAGGATATTATGATTAAAATAGATTACATACGTGTACAAAAAATTGCCAATAAAAATCCATTTCCAGAGCCGGGCGTGGTGGCGCACGCCTTTAATCCCAGCACTCGGGAGGCAGAGATAGGAGGATCGCCAAGAGTTCGAGGCCACCCTGAGACTACATAGTTAATTCCAGGTCAGCCTGGACCAGAGTGAGACCCTACCTCGAAAAAACAAAACAAACCAAAACAAAACAAATTAAAATCCATTTTCACAGAAGTGGACATGAAAGTAGAAGGAGAATTAGGAAGAAGGAGTTTAGTAAGAGGGGATAAGAGAGAGTAGTGGGTGAACAGGATCAAAATACATTATATACATATATGAAATTATCAATAAGATGAGACTTTTTAAATTAAAAAAGGAGTTCCAATGGCTGAGAAGATAGCTAAGTGGTTAAAGGCACTTGCTTATAAAGCCTGCCAGCCCAAGTTCAATTCCCAAGCCACCCAATAGGCCAGATGCAAAATGTTGCATAAGCATCTGGTGTTCATTTGCAGTGGCAAGAGGCAATACACACACATCCACACATGCTAATAACTGTTTTTTTAAAAAATTAAGAAAAGAGTCCTAGTTGACTCCCTAGTGGTTCTGAGGGCCATGTGAGCTGGAATCTGCAAAGCTCTTATTTCCAGGATTGGCTGTGCTCACACCAGATGAGGAATGCAGTAGAACAGGGAAGAACTATGAGGAAGGTCAAGGGTATGGAGGGACAGAGGCTGGTTTTTCTCTCTGCATTCTTTGACAACTATCTGCCCAGCCGAAATCTAGAAGCAGTCACAATTTGTTAAATCCTTTGAATGGATAAAACCATATTATTTTAGCCATTTGAAATTTTCTACCAAATAAACCACACGTATGTTAGAATGTCTTTGTGGGTTGGAGCTCACACCAATGCCTCAGAAGAGCATCCTCACAGCCAGCATACGCTGGTCGTTGCATGTCCTCATGAGCTGGGAATGAAGCAAGTGAGTGGAAACTTTAGCCCACGGGTGTGTCCACATGGTCCACACAAAGCTTAGTCCCCAACAGAGGGGCACAAAGGTGGTGCTGGCCACAGCTCAGTAGAGGCACCAGTGTTCCTGATTTTGCTTTAACTGACCAGGCCCTGATTTGTCCTGTGTCCCACAGTTCTTGGCAAGATCAGGAGTGCTGTAGGGAGTGCCCAGCTGCTCATGTCCCAGAAGTTCCAGCAGTTTTATTGGCTCTGCCAGCAGAACATGGTAAGTGGACCTGTTTCCATCCACCAAGTCATCTGAAGCGGGTCCAGCTCACACCCTCACAGTGTTCTCATTGGCAGAAGTACCTATCCACAGGGAGACACAAGTGAGTCCATACAGAGTGATGCCTATCCCAGTTCTGAAAACCCAAACTTACACCCCTAGATAACTACACTTCAGTTCATGGTTTCCACATGCCCAGCCCTAGCCACTCACACCCCACCTCTGGGGTTCCACCCTTCTGGCCATAGGGATCCACACCCAAGCCCCAGGGACTCACCCCACATGACCTGGTTTAATTCTATAGCTGAGGCCAAGGCTGTGAGAGGTATGAAGAGAGGGTGGAGCTGGGAGTGTGGCTGTGCTTCTGCTACTGGACTTGTTCCCAGAAAACTTCAGATGAGGAGCTGAGAAGAAAATTGCTATGATAACCAAGGGCACATGTAAAAAAAATGATATGAGGGATGCTGAATAAAGATACTAAACAATACCATGCAAAGGGATCAAAAAAAGATGAAGTTATTTCACCTTTTCATATTTTTACTATCAGGATGGAAATGAATGTACCCTGAACTAGATTTGTGAATACAATTGGTATTGATCCTGGGCCTTCCTGGCTAAGAAAAAGAAAACCCATGCATATGTATATACATACATACCTGTATGTTGGCATGTAATGATGTTCATGTCCATAATTACATGCTGATTTACAGATATCAGTATGCTATATACCCATTTACATACACATGCACACACAAAAAATGCTTCTTTGTGTGACTAAGAAAGTGTGCACATCATTCCATGAGAAACAGCTGAACTATATCCATGGTTCTTTATAGGCAATTTTACAATCCAGGAACTGATTTTTTCCCCATATTTTTGGTGAAGAGGGTAAGCTCTGGGCCTGTCGCAGCAAGGACAGCAGGTGTTCTGACTGTTTTGTGTTACTTGTCACCTTATAAGGAGACACTGAACGTCCAGGAAGTCCATCTGCAGGTGCAGGTGCAGGCACCCTGGAGCCACAGATCCGTGTGTAATTAGAGGTCATTAATAAGGTTTTCTCTAATGTTTTCCAACTAGCCCATTAAAGTTCATCATGAGATGGAGAGGCACATGCCACCTGCGGCATGAAGCCTCATGGATGTTTGAAAGGGGAGCAGGAAAGTTGTGCATCCCTGGAAGAAAGGTGAAGCTGGACGAGTGTTTGCCTGCCACGTGGACGATCAGTGTTGTTGCCTTTCCTTCAGCATTATCTTTGCACTGTGTTTGAGGGGACTGGTTTGACCACTACAGAACTCTGTGTGCTTTGCAGTTGAAGTCAGGTTAGGCCAGCAGCTCCCGGTGACTATCAGTCCAGACCATTCTGCACAGGGGCAAAATTCATGAGCCTGTAAAGTGCTCGCTTTGCCTCTGCCAGCAGTGGCTAATTTGATCCTGAAATGATCCATCCTGATATCTTTGGTGCCATTTGAACATCTGGCTTGGCTATGTCCTTTTCTTTGTGTTTCTCTTTAGGATTAGTACCAGTGTGCTCTGAAACCCTTGTTGGGGAAAGATGATAGGAAATACTTGCTGTAAATAGAGCAGATGCTTTGCCCCTCAAGCTGGTGGTTGGTAGGCCCACTGCTAACTGAGGGAGGGAAGTTTTAGACAAGTTAAGTTTTAAGAATGACTCTTGATTATGGCAGACCTTGGCAGTTGTCTTCAAAGGGAATGCATTTGTATGTGCACAGTGTGCTCTCTAGTGGTGGAAAGAAAGAATGGGCTCAAACAGAGCTGAGTGTTGCTCAGGATCCCTCTTTGGGTGAGGAAATAGGGGGCACATAATGCCAGCTCATCCTAGCCCTTTGACCCTCTGGCTTTTGCTGGTGGCACGTGAGGCCATTTGGGCACACGTGAAAAGTGAATGGTGCCTAGTGGAGGTTGTTTTGATTGGATATTAATCCAGGTTAAGGTAACTTTAACCCAACCTTGACTTCATGTCCTCCTACTTAATGTGAACTACTGATGAGTCAGCAGAAAGTTGCGCATTTTAAGCAAATTCTGAAAATCATTGCATAAGGCTACAATCTGATCCATCCTTGCCTAGAACCAAGGGAACCACACACACAATTGTCATTCTGCTATCAGGATGGGGCCTAATGGGACCAGGCACTGTGTAGCGATAGAGTGCATTTTGTTGTCATAGCCAGCTCATGAGTAGGCTGGGTACCACCCCTCAGACAGATAAGCTGGGGACCTATCTGTGAGATCTTTCTGTTCCCTCAGGAGATAGAGGGCTGGGGAGACAGCTCAATGGATAAAGGTGTTTTCTATGCAAGTGTGAGAAGGATCTGAGTTCAGTCCCCAGAGCCATGTAAAAAGCTGGTTGTAGCCATGCATACCTGTAACCCCAGTGTTAGGGAGGTAGGACAGGAGGATCACTAGGGCTCACTTTTCAGCCAGTCCAGCTGAAAAGTGAGGAACTCCAAGTTCAGCAAAAGATCTTCTCAAGAAATAGGATAATAGGGTAGAAAAGTTACAGAGAAGGACATCCAATGTTCTTGTCTGGTTTCTGCATGCAGGTGCATGGGCCATGTGTATCTGCACACACGTGTGCATACAACACACACACACACACACACACACCACTCATACTATAAACACACCAAAAAAGAGATAGAGAGATTGACTTGCCTCCACAGGGAAGATACTAACTCCACCTTACTTTGTAAGGCATACTTAACCCTCAGAACTGGAGCTAAGAGTCATCAAAACAAACAGAAACACCAACACAGCAGACATATATGCAGCCCTGTCCCTTCTGAATTAGCCTCGGGACCCTACTGCTTCTGTGCGCTACCAAGCATTTAAAGGAAGGAACCCAGGGCCTTGTGAATGTTGGGCAAGTGCTGTGCCATGAGCTGCCCTTAGCATTCCCTGATCCTTAGCATTCTCAACACAAAACAATGAAAGGGTCTGTTAAGTCTTGAAACTGTTGGCACATTTGTACCAGTGTTTGAATGGGCTGGGCTTCTCCTATTTTGATTCCTTGAAAGACACATAGGGGGCAAAAAAAAAAAGAGCCACTGTAATCTCCCCCATGTGTCCACAGGATCCCAGCGCCATGCCAAGGCCAACATCACAAGATCTAGCTGGCTACTGGGACATGCTGCAGCTGTCGGTTGAAGATGTCAGCATGAAGTTCGATGAACTACACCAACTGAAGCTCAATGACTGGAAGATAATAGAGTCACCTGAAAGAAAGGTAGTGAAGCCATGTGGCACAGCAGCCCTACACACCCTAGTCAAGTGCTAGCCCATACTTAGCAATGCAGGATCAAATTTTATCTCTCTGTGTATCTGTGTTGCACGCACATGTGCAAACAGGCAAGATTGGAGTCCTGTGCTTGTGAATAGCAGTAGTGTTTCTTTCTATCTCTGGCACACAGACACCTCAGAGATATCAGAGAGGATCACTACATCTGTATTCTCACCCAGGGATAAATCCTGTGGATGTTTGCATTCAACCTTTGTTTGGATTATATTAAGATGATCTCCCACAGAGAAGGGTTTAGGCTGGCTACCATGACAGGCTTCTATTCAAATATGCCTTGCAGGTGCATACTGGGAGTTAGAGACAAGACAGCATTTAAACTGTACTGAGCAGTCTAAGGATGAGATATTCCTGCATCTTCAGCCACAGCCCTTAAGCAGGTTGAAAGTTTGCATTAAATCAGAACCTGGCTGTCCACGTCATGGTGGCATCATCTCAGTAACCAACAACCTGAGTCAGTAATATATACACTGACTTTAAGCACCCCCTAGAGATGTAATCATAGCCTGATTTTTCCAGGCAAATATTATCAATTAAAGTTACAGCTGGGTGTGGTGGAGCTTACCTATGATTCTAGAAATTAGGAAGCTTAGGCAGGAGGGTTGTGAGTCTGAGGCCAGCATAGACTCCATAGTGTGACTCTGTCTGTTGTAGTTGCCTTCTCATGGCTGAAACAAAACACCCGACCAAAGGTAACATATGGAAAGAAAGGGTTTATTTCCATTTACAAACGCAAGGGAAAGTTTCATCATGCCATGGCAGAGCAGAGACTGGGCATCACATTTTGCCACAGAAACTGTGAAATAGCAGCAAGAGTGGGCTGGCTCTTGCAAGGGAATCTTGTGCTATGATACCCCAAGGCCTGCCCCACGCAACATACCTTCTCCAGCAAAGTTCCACCTCCCAAACTGTCACTACCTGGTGACTGGGTATGAAATTTAATCGCAAACACATGAGGCTATGGGGGACATTTAACATTCAAACAACCACAGTGTCTTAAAAATAAAAAATAAACTTATAAGAGAAATGGATACTTTGGGGAGGTGGTGTTAACATATGAGTGCAGATAAATAGAACAATGCCCATCATCAGTACTTACCAAGAAATCACCACTGGTGCCTAGTGCATGGGCCAGTGGCCAGCAGCACAGATGCCCCTGAGAACAGTGGACAAACTCCTCCTACCAGATACCAGGAGGGGTGTATGATAGCACAAGAGAGCACACATGGGAGAAAACAATGAGCCCACATCACCTAGGACTTGGCTTCAATGTAAAGGAGGATGGTGTCATTGTAAGGAAAACAAAAAGCAGAACTCCCTAAATGAGCCCAGATGCCAAGCCAGCAGCCAACCTCTTCTCATTTGCATTTCTCCATAACCAAAGTCAAACACAAGCCCTTTTTCCAGTCTATACATTAAAAAAAAAAATCTCAAGTAAAAAATGTGCTTTTCTGGAGATACCACACACCCTAGTACAGACAGGGAGACCTACCCCTACTGAGAGCTTCTAGAATAAGGGTTCTAAGCTCTGTGAGGCCCCTGTCTCCCCTCCTCTGCCACAGCCTGATTAAATCCCTTGCTAATATGATCCAATATGAGCTTACTAATATCTGCATTTATCACAGGTGCATATTCAGATGCTGCTGGGAGAGAAAGGAAGATACTTGGAAATATATAGTCAATGCAGGGACTGCATCTTTAAATAGTCAAAGCAGGAAGTCAGGAGGTCAAGGGCAGGTTATGGCTCCCGGGCTTTGTAAACTAGGCCAGAGGAATAAATTCAGATACCAAGATAGCTTCTCACCAGATATTCCTAGTGTTGGGAGCCACTGTGGCCACTGGGCTCAAACCACTTCCATTCTCCCCATGACCAGGTACTGCCTAAGGGAGAAGACACTGGTGAGGTCTGTGTGTTCCCCAATAGCTGGCTATCTGCTGAGGAAGTAAGAGCTCTCCAGATGTCAGGGGTAGGTCCAACTTCATGTTTCAGGAACACTGCATAGCATAGCAGGCAAACGCTTCATCAAACAGTTTTTCAAGCCTTCTGTATCATATCTATTGCAAATCTGTGAAATTTGTTTTTGTGGAAAGAGCAAATATGTATTTACATGTGACTTATTTGAGATTGTGTTAAGGACCAAAAATACCATATGCACATACTATTAATGTCAATGTGGTTTTAGGCCAGTGCTGTAGCTTACCATACAGACAGTATGTGACAGCTTCCATGCTCCTTCAGGCACTTGCCAGCATGCAGATGGAACATGTACCTTGGAAAGTGTAGTAAGTAATATGGGTGAAAGCCCCTAGAAACAGTGTCACAGTAAGACAGAGACTAGGGGAGTGTCACAGTGCACAATTCATTTTCTTATGTGTAAGCACTGTCCCAAACTCCTGGGTCTCATTTGAAGAAGCAGTGGTTCAGAAAGTCACATTCTGTGCAAAAAGTAAAGCTATCACCATGGCATCAATGGCTACAGCAGCTGACAGAAGGGTGTGCACAGGCCAGGGTTTGGGCTAAACACTGTAGGTTCTCCCTTCTGACCAATCCCCCCCACCACCACCTTTGAACCTTCCTTTTATTTCCCATCTGGTCTCCCCACCCCCACCCAACATGTCCCCCTATCTCTACCCTCCCCCACCCACTACCTCCACCTCCCTGCTGACCTCCCCTTGACAACTCTGTGACTTCTCCTGACCTTCCTCTGACTTGTGATACTTTGCAGGAAGAGAGGAAGGTCCCCCCTCCGATACCAAAGAAGCCCCCCAAAGGGAAATTCCCCATCACAAGGGAAAAATCCCTGGACCTGCCCGACCGACAGCGCCAAGAAGCCAGGCGTAGGCTCCTGGCTGCCAAACGAGCTGCCTCCTTCCGCCAGAACTCTGCCACGGAGCGGGCGGACAGCATTGAGATCTACATCCCCGAGGCACAGACGCGGCTCTGAGGGCAGGAGGCCTTTGGCGCCTGGTTTTGTTCTTTTTCACAAAATGCTTGTACAGTTTATTGCCTACCTGGTAGCTTCTGTCTCTCCCCTCCACCAGAATTGCCCTGCTGTGTGTTCTCTGCACCGAGGACAGCGGATGCTCTGATGCCTCCACTGGCTGAGCTCATGGCAAGAAGGACTTTTCGCAGATGTAGGCTCTCATGGACAGGTGTGGTGAGCCCTGACTTACCTCCTTGTTCTCAGAGGACCACTGAGCCGCCTCCTGAGATGGAACCCAGCTTACACTTTGTTATTTATATTTTTATAAATTGTGTGATAACTAGAGGTCAGTATAAAAATGACTACAAATGGGTGCATCTCACCACTCTCTTGAGAGGCATCAGACACCCCAAGTGGAAGGTGCTACAACTCGAAGGGCAGCAAAGACAGGCAGACCCATTCCCCTAACCTTTGGTTTCTTCTCCCCAGCCCAGCTGCCCACCACCCCTGTTGTCCTTGCCCTCCCCGTCACCATGGAAATTAGATTCCTGTGCTAGCTCATGGTGATGGAGGGGAGGGTCTCTCCATACTCCCCCACTATGTCATTGGTTTCCAAAAAGAAAAAAAAGAGGAGATGCAAGGCTGAACTCCCCCCCACCACCACACACACAAACAAACAAATAAACAAAAATCCAGCATAGCATCTTCTCATTCAAAAGAAAGATAAATGTCCCCACGAGGGAAAGAGATGGACGGGAGCCTCAAAAGGCTGAGAGTCTAAAGAGAAAATTGTCATGAAACAATCATTGTATTTTTATCCCTTTGTGATTTAAAACATTACACATAACATTTTCTTTAAATTTCACTGCTTAAGATATATGTGATTTTTTTATGTGTTATATACATTCTCAAACTGCTATCAGTTGACTTGCCAGGGTATCCTTAAAAAAAAAAGTTTGCTTGTTTAAAAATGATAGTTGTGATGCTATAAAAAGTATAAGAAATATGAATGTGAGTGGTAAGTATATCTCAGTTAAAATGGTAAAGAAGAAAAAGTAGTTTGCACTTGTATTTTTCCAGAATTCTCTTGTCCTATGCAGTATTGCTGAAGTTAAGACTGTAGTTCTTGCCTGTGTTAGACATAAAAGGGAAAAAAAGGTCACACACGGTGATTTCCAGCTGTGGGATTTATGAAAAGTAATTAGTGTTCATGACTCTGAAGGGCACAGAGAAAGGAAAGATCAGCTCCGATTAAGAGGCTTTGGTGTAAATTACATTTACACGCAGTGATCACTGTTCCAAACTGACTTCTGTGTGGCTGCCCAGACACCTGCACGGAGCTGTAAGGTTGCCCGTGGGTCCTGACCTCAGAGTTTTGTATTCCTCAAGTACAGGCAGGGTTCCAGCCCATGCCGGGTCTTCCTTCTTGCTGCTTTAAGGAGCACCGTGTGCTTAGCCATAGGCAGAAAGCTTCCTACAGCCCTGTAGCACTTTGTCCTCTCCCTGTGATTCGCACTTTAAACTGTCCCTGGCCCTCTGCAGCCTGATGGTGTCTCTACATGGGTGCCCCAGCGAGGGCAGCCACACAGCTGGGGCATTGTTAGGACTACAGTGGCCTTTTCCTCATGGTCCACACATTCCACTACGCATGGGGGGCGCGGGGCACGGTTGATATCACAGCATGTCAAGCTTCAAAGTTTTACTTTTTTAAAGCCGAGTAGTTAAGAATTCCCTGTAAGAAAAAAACCCTGTAAATTGAGCCTCATATATGGTATATATTTTACCAAACAGCCTTAAAATATATTTGGAAGCAAAAATCATACGAATGTATATCCTTGAAAAATGCAAAAAAAAATCCCTGAAATATTCTTCTATAACTTAAACCTATTTCCCCAGAGTGTTCAAAGCATTTTTTCTACCTAAATAAATATGTAAAGCCTGACTAGTGTACAATAATGATGCTTCCTCCTGTACTCCACTGTGTTAAAAAGCAAGTGTATTTGTAAGCATTTGAGACTTTGATGTATCATTTAAGAGGAATGAGTATTTAAAAGTAACCACAGACAAACAGAATTGGCATACAACCCTAGATAAAGGAAATAGAGAATACATATGTCCCTGCAGCCTGCTCATACATAGACATCTCCTGGCAGCTGACGCATTGTATTTCATTTCCTCCAACTTACACAAAATACATGAAGCAAACTGTAATATTAGACAATAATTATCTGTCTTAGATCCCAGATTCTATGAACCCAACTTGAACAAAGTATTAGCTGGATTTGGGTTAATTGTTTATATTTTGTGTACTCATTTTTCATCTGACAGTCCTCAAAAAATCTTGGCATAACTGAGCAAATTAGCCTGTCCTGAGTTGCACAGTGGCCCTGATCTAAAGTGAAGAATGTGCCCCTGTCTGTTTCCCTAGTTCCAAAGATTAGTCAATGGCAAACCAAACTCCTGCTCTGTCTGATGGAGAGTTACCTGTTTTGTGTTCCCTCATAAGTGCAATACCTTCAGTTCTCCTGCAGGTGGCATCCTGTTGAAGAATGAGAAGATAAGCCATGTTTACACATCATCCATGCAAAGAAAAACGACATTGTTCATGGCATGTGTGTCACTCCCTCAAGCCTGTTCAGTTCCTTTCAGAAGGTTCATGTTGTGGAACTCTATTGTGGTTCTCTCATCGCATCTAAAATATAATTTTAATGAAAGACTGAGGAGATCTTAGAGCATGGTTGAAAATAAATGTGCACAGCTCAGAGAACATTGTCGTGAAAGTCAGTGGTCTGTGTAACTGCACACCTGTGCTCCTAAAGATGCTGCCAGCAACCAGAGAGAGGGGAGCTGCCACCATTCAGAATTCCTCCCTCACACCATCAAGCTGGTGTGGATATTGTTGTGCTGAGCTTTGGTTGACACCTGGAACAGAAAGAAGCCCAACATGCAAGACAAGGAAGGGAGAGGTAGCTGAACAGAGTGTTTTCCCTCAGCATCGCCCCATGTTGCTGTAATGTGTGATGGGAAGCCAGATGTGACTAGAATGATTGCCACCATATTTATTTTATCATCGTCCCAGAATGATAAAGAGAGTATGCAACTATTGTATACCAAAAAACTATACTTTTGTTTAAAAGGACATGTGTACATTTTCACCTCCAAAACACTCCTGAAGGCTTTGAGCATTTAATGTAAAGTATATTGTCAGGAAAAAAAATACATATTACAACTAAGGTTGCCTCTTTAAAACATACACACAATCAGTACCCTGTAAAATAGAGGGACTATCTCCCAACTGGCTCTTCTGGAACTAGTCATATTATGATTAGAAAGCCGGGTGTGGTGGCGCATGCCTTTAATCCCAGCACTCGGGAGGCAGAGGTAGGAGG
Organism: Dipus sagitta; assembly: GCA_036346955.1. NCBI lineage: Eukaryota > Metazoa > Chordata > Mammalia > Rodentia > Dipodidae > Dipus > Dipus sagitta. The sequence goes on from CM070783.1 coordinate 40,126,865, forward strand.
ATTGCCAAGAGTTCAAGGCCACTCTGATACTACAGAGTGAATTCCAGGTCAGCCTGGGCTAGAGTGAGACCCTACCTCAAAAAACCAAATATATATGTATATATGTGTATATATATGTACATATATATATACATACACACACATATATATGATTAGAAGATGACCCTGGAGCCCACAAATGCATGGCTTTGATTGTCTCTCAGGTGCCTCTGTTTTCCCTGCCTTCATTTTTGCCTTTTATTAGTATATTGAGCAGCAAGCACTGTCTCCATCACTTTAATTAAGCCTGCTGCCTCTATGCGTTCACTCCAGCTTGCCGCTCCTCTAGATCCGCACACCCTACCCTGAGATGTAATTCTCTGGAAAGTACCATGGTATTGCGGACACATGGTCCAAGTGCCTGTGGCAGTTATAGAACTCATAGCCTTAGGAACAACTGTCCAGATTGGGCCAAGCTATTCATTCATTCGTTCATTCATTCATTGAAACAAGTTCTCACTATGTAGTACAGGCTGGCTTTGAATTTTCAATCCTCCTTCCTCAGCTTTCTGAGTGCTGGAATGACAGGCATGTGCCATCACACTTAGCTTTGGGACAAACATTATGGCAAGTGGTGGGAAAGTAGGAGAGAGGTCTTCTGTCCTGCTCCATGGATCTTGCAAATTGGTAGTAACGCAATCAGATTCAAGCCAGAACTTCTGTGGACTGGAGAACCCAGAAGCAGTAGCCCTTTCAGCAGGACACAGGCCAGTGTCCAGTGCTTTCTACCATCTGTGTCTGTCAGCCTTGTTCAGAGTTCTGGCATGAGCCTCTGGATGTCCAAAGGTACCAAAGCTACTGAGTCAGATGGGCTCAGTCTGGCGGGCCAGCAGAAATGTAACATTGGTGACAGAGGAATCCCCTTGAACCTTGGAGAGACAGCAGGAATCACTTGAGAACACGTCCCTAGCAGAGATGAAACTCACTGTCAGTTGGGGGAGAGCGTCTACACACTGCACTTGTCTGCAGTCCTGAAATCTGCTGCACAGACACACCTCCTCCAACTTCTAGGAATGCCGACATTTTATGCGCATTCATCTCAGCCATGGTCTTCTCCACCCTTGCTCTTTTCACTTTTCTTGCTGCAAATTTAACATATTGCTACCTTCTTAGTTAGTCTGTCAGTTTTTTTTGTGTGTGTGTGTGTGATTTTTAAATGATCCTCCTTGGAAGTTCTGAGGGTTTTACTTTTAATTTCTATCTACTCATCTGCTTATACTTATTAGTAAGTTTGGGTCAAATAGGAGGTTCCAAAACTTGAAGTAGAAAAACTACAAGCTTAAAAGATCAAGAATGTGATAATTTCTAATTAGCAATATCTTACTCTGCTCCATCTCACCCTATTACACCACATGTCACAAACACACCATGTCAACCCCAAGACTATCCCTGTGCCCTCATGGCAAGAGGTTCACGTGCCACCTGTAGTGAGTGGGGAGGTGTGGCAGGCTTGGGGAGTGAGCATAGCACTCTGGGAAAGGCGCCATTTGTTTCATGCTAGATGCCCTCAGCACAGGGCATTTGGGATGGGAATGAGACTTGCCAGGAACCTCAAGGTGCTTAGTTAAGCCTTACTCATGCAAGAATAGCAACTTGTTTTCACTCAAGTCTCTATTTCTCCATTGGCAATGTGGCTTTAGTGTTCTTGCCCTCCCAGCCCCCACTACACACAGGTAGACCTAGGCTCCTGCCTCTTTGAGCTCAGAGATGTATGGTGACAGTGTACCATTGAGGATTATATGTCCTTACCCTTCCCTGAGTTCCATGACCCTGCTCTGTGCAGAATGCCAGCAGAGCTGGGCAAGGCATGGGCATCTTTAAGACCATCATGTTTGCCAGAGGGAGAGGCAGAGAGATTTGCTTTGGGGTCTTGTCTTGGCAAGGCAGGAAGTTGAGACGAATGTGCAATGGGTGTGAAAACAGAGAATGGTAGCCTGAGGCATCCTCCTTTCTTGTTGACTTTGACTTCAATGTGTAGAAGATTCAAGAACAGTAACAACACCAAAAATAATCAGATGATGTTTCACCATCATATAAGCTCAGCTGCCTCTGAGACAAAATGAGCAAGAAGGTTAACTCAACATTAAAGCGATAAAAGAACAGTGAAGGATGTGTGTGGGGAGAGCACCAGAATGAAGTCAGACATGCAGCTGGAGTCACTGCAGGGGTGGGGTCTCAACCGAGCCCCAGTGTGCATCGTCATCCTCCTGCACTCTGCACGTGAGGACAGGTGTTCTGAGCAAGAGCCTTTCCATTCTCCCCACACTGAACAAGGCCATAGTTTTGTGAATTGCCATCCTAACCCTGGCATTTTTATCCACTGTTAACAGAAGTTATTTCAAGTTTCAGTCTAAACACTTGACAGATGACTTCTTTGTTGAGGAAATGTTAGTTACCTACTATAAAACTACTACTTTTTAAAAGTTTTTTTTAAAAATATATACACACAAACCAAGGTAACAGAGGTTTACCTCCCACTTTCTTAGATTTTAGGAGAATCTTCATCACTGGTGCTTATTCTGAACCTGAAAACGTGAGCTCCACGCTTCTGTGTGCACAATGCAGAGGTAGGATTTGTGTGCATGTTTATCTTAAAGCAGCCCGTGTTCTCCACAGGAGGCTGGTTCAGTGCATGTCTGCAAATGTGAGGAAGGAAGCCAGAGTCAGTTTGGGAACCTTACAGAAGCCCCTCGCCCATCCAATTTACCCCTAACTTAACCATGACCCAGCCCTAGCCATCTAGATAGTTCGGTTATTCACTCTCAAAGGGCTCCGCATGAATGTCTCCCTTACTCTACTTTCAAATCAGTTGGTTTGCTGCTGCATTCAGGAAGGTTTCCCTTAACAAGCAGAGAGAACTGAGCTACTTGTGATCTTGTTTCCAAGCGATAAGCCACTTCCCTCTGGCCAGGTTCTCCTTCACAGAGTCACAACCCTCCACCTACCCCACCCCCATACTATGTGCCAAAATACCCAGGTGTGGCCTAAGGACTAAGTTAAATGCCTCCTACAGGAATTCAAGGAATACTAGAGCAGGAGACTAACATTTAGTTAAAGTTTAAAAGTATATAAATATATATAAATATATATACATATGAAATCATATCAACGAAGATGGACAGCGTGCCAAATATCCAACACCTGTACAGAACTAAACTATTTTATGTAATTCTCTTTCTCATGCTTTTATGGTTCTTTTGATAAATTAAATTTACTAGCATGCGGGACCCTAAGCTGAATGTACAGTATGCTCCTCACACAACTGTTTCTTGCTTCTTGTTAATAACTTCCTGTCAGAATGTTGGTCATTATTTTAAGGCATTTTTAAACAGTTGCTTTTTTTGGAGTTTTCTTTCTTCCATGACTTTTTTTTTTTCACTTTTAGAAGACTATAAGAAAAATATGCTCACCATTTTTCCCAAGCTATTCAGCGACAATGCCTCTTCTATTTGATTTCTGTACTACTGGTGTTCACCTTCTGTAAATAATTCTGCAATTAAATTTTTTGAGAAAAGTAATGTTTATTTTTATTGGAGTGTATTATTTATGTTAAACTCATCAAAACATAGAACAAAGACTTTTATTCGAGAAAAAAATTAAACTCTTTCTCCGTTATAGATATCATTGTTAAAATATCCTTGGATTCTTCATGAAGAAGAAATGACATTCCTTAAGACTATAGATTTAATATGTACACAAAAAAATGGCATAGATTAACATGAGCTTGAGGCTATTGCTGAAGTAGTTAATTAATGTGGGGGGGGCTTTGAACTCTAGTGAAAACAGACACAGGTCAGATGGCTACATGGTTATGTACACACTGTCTGAACTAGGTACTGGTGGTATAATGTCCAGGCCTTGATGAAGAGTGAGAGAGGAGCTCCTGCTATGCCCACATTGGAATTCCCCAGCAAAGACCTAAGTCCTATGCTGGGAGACAGTCTGGAATTTGTTTCTCCTAACAATCACTGGCTCAGTCCTTTCTAGATGCTTGGTCCCTGTGTGGCCCCTCTATATCTCAACTACTGCAGTTGCCAGCTGGTCTCTGCACTCCATGAAATCTCACTACCTTCTTGTGGTCTTCTCTACCCATTCTTCATCTTGTGGGATGACACTGGAAGTGACTATGTCCTTGAGTGTAGCTCTACAGTCTTTGAGGAAGTCATGGCTCATCAGTAGAGGAAAGCCACACGCTCTCCAAAGTCATCCCCTATGCACTTCCTACTGCTACCCTTACCTAGTTACTCTGCTGCCAACTGGTTTGAAGGTGAGATGATGGTGGAGGCAAGCTGAAGAAACAATAGCAGTTATTGGAGCATGTGGGGACATTTCCTAATCCTCTAGTGAGACTTGTACAATTGACTGAGAATGTCTACGAAGAATTAGCTGAAGTGTGTGACTTCTAAGACTTACAAAAGAATTAACCCATTACGCCTCCTTTATGTTTATCTCACTCAGTTACAATAATAAAATACGAAAGCTTTCAGTTAAGAAATTGAGTTGGAGGCTGGGGAGATAGCTCAGTGGGTAAGAGTGCTTGCTATGCAAGGTTGAGGAGCTGAATTTGATTTCAAGCACTCATGAAAAGCTGGGCATAGTCATGCATGCCTCTAACCTCAACACTGAGTGGATCAGAGACAGAAGGATCACTAGGATTTCTTGGTTAGACAGTCTAACTGACAAAAGAAAGAGCTTCATGTTCAGTTAGAGATTCTGTCTCAGAAAAATAAGCAAGAATGATAGAAGAAACCTGATGCCTTCCTTAGGCCTCCACATGAGTATGACTCATGTGCATACACCTGCCACACACATTCAAGATGTATGGTGTTCTGAGGAAAAACAATCAAAATTTCCCACTGGCATCCACACACAACCACACACATGTACTTATTCATATATGCATATAAAAAACAGAAATTGGTTGAGAAGCTGTGTGTAGTGGTGCATACCTATAATCTAAGCTCTCAGGAGACAGGAGGATCAAGAGATTAAGTTCATCTTCAGCTACACAGCAAGTTTGACACCAGCTTGAATTATATGAGACCCTATCTCAAAAAGAAAATAAAAAGAAGGAGAAAGCAAAAAGAAAGGGAGAAAGAATTGTATTGTTTAACTGAGAACACATATCTCACAAATTAGAGTAAACACATAATAGCTCTCTTATATGGAATTCCTTAATATAACATACATTTGGGGCTGGAGAGATGGCTTGGTGGTTTAGGCGTTTGCCTGCAAAGCCTAAGGACTGATGTTCAACTCTCCATATCCCACATAAGCCAAACACACAAAGGTGAGGCAAGCACAAGGTCGCACATGACCACAAGGTGGCACAACCATCTGGAGTTCGATTGCAGTGGCTGAGGCCCTGGTGTGCTCATTCTCTCTCTCTCTCTCTCTCTCTCTCTCTCTCTCTCTCTCTCTCTCTCTCTCTTTCTCTCTCTAATATATACATATATATGGCACACATCTAACTAGGAAAAGAAAAAATGTGTTTTCCTTTTCATTTCTCATAATCCTTCAATAAAGATTTCGATTTCCTTGGCATTTCATTTGGACCTGTGTCCTTCAGTCTGTAGGTGGCTTAACAATACTTGCCAAAAGTCAGTACAATTGCAAAGAAAGCAATGTGGTGCTCATTCCAAGTCACCATAAAGTAACTTTGGATTTATAATATTCTCTGAAAACCACAAAACAGGCCTGTGAGAGATCCCAGGCTCTTCTCAGTGTGTCTCAGCAAGAAGAAAGCCACACCCACTGAAAACAACAAGGCTCCAAGGGCTTGGGAGAATGAGGTCAGAGGACAAAGTGCTGTCCCCAAGCTGGAAGATGAGCAAGCGGATGCAGAAACTGCAGTGTAGGGGAGGAAGCGCCCAGGAGCAGAGAACCGGGTAGGATGCAGTGCTAAGTAGGGAGAACACGGAAATGCACAGTGGACAATGTGAGTGGTTAAATCCCCAGGGGACCCCATCCCAGAAGGTCCCTACACTTCTGAGAGTGGCCTCGAGGCTCAGCAGGTTCTCAGATATGAGACAAAGAAAGCTTCCCCTAGGGGTGGGCCGTAGCTGTTGTCAGATACACATGGCCTGCTCACCAAAAGGAAAAGCATCTTATCAGAGCTTGACAGGCTTGAGGTTTCCTCAAGGAAACACAGCTGAGGAAGGACAACCCAGACGCTGTGGCCTTCTTGTCTCATAGGGGAAGCGTGGGGAGGAGCATAAAGGCCACACAGGGCACAGGCTCCCTAAAGGGCTTGGAGGTCATTGAAAAAGTATAGAAATTTGCCTTCCTCCACATCTTCCCACCTCTCCCATAGTGCATCTGCTGATAGCAGCAGAAACTTAAAGCACTAAACATCTTTGTCCTTATGGAAGAAGTCAGAGGAAAACCCAGAAGATGCCACATAGGCTGCAGCCCCTGGCCTCTCAGCTAGAGCAGCTCCAGCTGGAGAACATGGGTCAGCTTGCCTCAGGTCCTTCGTGCAGGGCATGATGGCTGGCTATCAACAAGAAATGACATGACACACTAAAAGACAAAAGCACAGCTTGAAGAGACACAGTAAACAATGAAAATGAACCTACAGATTCAGAGATGTTGAAACCATCATGCCAGGAATTTAAGATGACTGCAATGAATATGCTGGAGATCCAATGCCAATAAGTGCTCAGGACTGCTTTTTTAAAAAAAGTGAGAGCTGGGGAGATGGTTCAGTGAATAAAGTACGTGATGCACAAGTGTGAGTACCTAAATTTGGGTCCCCAGTATCCACATAAAAGCCAACACTATGGCAGACATCTGCAATTTCCGTGTGCCTACTGTGAGAAGAGAGATGGAGACAGAACAATTCCTGGAAATGTGTAGGTCAGCCAGCTGGTATTCACAGCAATGAACAGCTTGAGAGACTGTCTCAACCAAAGTGAACTTTGAGAACCAACGTGAGACATCATCTCCTGACCACTCTACAGGTACTTTGACATTCACACACCCACACACATGAATGTCAGAAGGAAAGAGAAAAAAAAAGGAAGGAAGGAAGGAAGGAAGGAAGGAAGAGAAAGAGAGCTGCAGAGCCCTATGGGTGTGGGTCCCTGGATCTCTGGGGTTGGCAACCGTGAAGGGCAAGGTTGTGTGCAAGACCGACGAAAGAATCACTTTCAGGAGACAGTCTCTGTGAGCAGCTCAGTTTAATCAATGGGGAACTAAGCAGTTGAGGGTGGGAAGAGGGTCCTAAGGGGACTGGATGTACAAGGTTGCTTGCTGACGCCTAATCAATATATGAGGACATACATTCTAGCACGTAAGCAATGGTAGGGAACAGGGGAATGGGCTATGCAAATGTTGCTGGCTGATACCAGGTAAGAAGTTTCCTAGGCAACTGGCCAAAGGTCACAGAGCAAAGCCTAAGTTCAGGTGTGCAGGGCTTGAAGAAGTAGTGGTCTCCTGTAGCCCAGGGGTCCTTAGACTTGCCTGGAAGCTCAGGACCATCTACTGAAGGCTCCAGCCTGTGCCCGGCAATGCCCGACATATGGGTACTATGGCATTCACACACCCACACATAATACCAAAAGAAAGAAGGAAAAAGGAAGGAAGGAAGGAAGGAAGGAAGGAAGGAAGGAAGGAAGGAAGGAAGGAAGAGAGAGCTGCAGAGCCATACAAAGACACAGAAGAAACATAAGCACCTATCTGTCATTAACTGGAAGGGTGCACTCTGTGATTCCAACCATATGACATTCTGAGAAAGGCAACACTATGGAGGCAGTGAAGAAATCACGGATTGCGAGAGTTCTGGCCAGGAGAGACCAATGAGCAGGGAACTCACAGAAGGGCGAAGGTGCTCTGCATGAAGCTGCAATGGTGGAGGCACAGTCATTGGCATTCATCAAAACCCATAAAATGTACATCACAAAAAGTGATGATCCAGGCTGTGCAGACACCACCGTCCTTGGCTGCAGGTTCTTGTCAGTCATGGTCAACCCCACTGAGTTCTTCAACTTCGCTGTCGATGGCAAGCCCTTGGGCCATATCTCCTTCGAGTTGTTTTCAGACAAAGTTCCAAAGACAGCAGAAAATTTTCATGCTCTGAGCACTGGAAAGAAAGGATTTGGTTATAAGGGGTCATGCTTTCACAGAATTATTCCAAGATTCATGTGCCAGGGTGGTGACTTCACACGCCATAATGGCACTGGTGGCAAGTCCATCGATGGGGAGACATTTGAGGATGAGAACTTCATCCTGAAGCATACAGGTCCTGGGATCTTGTTTATGGCAAATGCTGGCCCAAACGCAAATGGTTCCCAGTTTTGAACTGCCAAGACTGAATGGTTGGATGGTAAGCATGTGATATTTGGGAAAGTGAAAGAAGGCATGCACATTGTTGAAGAAATGGAACATCTTGGGCCCAGGAACAGCAAGACTAGCAAGAAGGTCATCATGGACAACTCTAATACAGTTGATTTGTTCCATCTTAACCACCAGACCTTTCCTTCTGTAGCTCAGGAGAGCACCCTGCACTCCCCATCTGCTCACCATATCCTGTAATCTGTGCTCTCACTGCAGTTCTTTGGGGTTCCATATTTTCCTTATTCTCCTCCAAGTCTAGCTGGATTACAGAGTTAAGTTTATGGTTATGAATAAAACCTAAATACCAAAAAAAGTGATGATCCAAACTGTATAGACTTTGGTCAATGATAATGTATCCATATCAACTTATCAATTGTTAGTGTTCCATACCAACACAGGACATTACTAACATGGGAAGCTTGATGAGCGAGAGGGACCTTGAGAACCCCTGACCTTTCTGCCCAATATTTTGTAGACTTAAACTACTCAAGCAAAAGATAATCTATTACCTTTTTTATCTGGAGACACATCTCACCATAGCCCATATTGGCCACAAACTTTCTGTGTAACTGAGGATAACCTTGAACTTTTGATCCTTCTGCCTCCACCTTCTGAGTACCTGGATCACAAGTGTGAGCTATCACACCTGGCAATAATCCATTACTTGAAAGAAGCAACAAAGCTAGAGGCAAATATCCTGGAAAATGCCATATGCAACAAAGTGAAAGTTCTCACTCTTTTTCATCATTTGAAATTTTAAATGACTATGGTTTAAACAAACAACTCTGAGAGGCTCTCTGCCCTTTTTTATCTTGCGAGTTCTCAAGTTAACATCACTTAATACACACTGAGAATCATTACTTGCTTCTTAATTATGGTGAAGAGCTCTTCACCACTGTGCTTCAGGAAAGAAAAAGCATCTTGGAGCACACTCATTGCCTTGAGCTTTGTAGCCCAGCCACAGTGTCAGTGTAAGTTCTGGGGTGTGCTCCTCACTCCCTTTAAGGGGGTTTAAAAATTGACTGCATAGATTATGGCCTGAATAATTAGAGTCCACGCAGGGCACAGAAACTCCATTTCCAAACATCTCCTGATGTCACTATGGTCTTAACAATTTAGAGTGTGAAAAATCCAATTTTATGCCAACACCTTTAGCATGGACAAGATTCAGGAAAGCTGCAGACCATGTTCCTTTGCATGGACCCCATGCTGTGGGTCTCTTCATCCCAGTCCTTCTCTGGCTGGGTATTGTTCTCAGTTTCCCTGGCCTGAAGGAGCTGCTACAATTCTCCCAGCTTCCTCCTCCAGGGCCTCTGCAGATCCCAAGTCCAGCCCCTGCCACCAGCCCCTACCTTCCTCCTCTCTACATTAGTGTGTTGTGGGGAGAAGGCATGTCAAGCCTTTAGGGACCGAGACTCTTCCCCAGGGGGAAGAGACCTGTGGGAGAGACAACTGGCATCGCCTCCCCTCACCTAGCATCCTGATCACAGGCACTCCTCTTCTGTCTTCTGTTCCATGCACATTCACAAAACACAGTTTTGCTGTTGACACTAGGTTTATCCCATCATCTCTCCGTTCGCATTTCAGAGGCCCTCCTCCAGTTCGGTTCAGTTCACAGATCTGAGCATGCCTCCCTCTCCTCCTTTGCCTACATCCCCTGTGATGAGCCCCTGGAGCACTGTGCCCTTCAGACCCTGCCTTAGCACTGAGGGAAACATCCTCATTCCACCTTTTCTGCCTACCCTGTAGCTCCCTCAGCCTGCTCCTCCATGTCCCCACTCTTCCCAAGTTGAGACCCTCGCTTCCTTCCTTTCCCAAGTGACACTCAACCTGGTAACAAGCATGATACTAAGTCATACTAAGCAGAAAACTTGCTAACTGCTTGGTGATTCACTGTGAGTCTCCTAAGCATAAGGAATCATGGAACCCCTCTTTATGTCTCACTCCCAATGAGACCTGAGACAGTGTAGCCATTGTCACAGTGTTCTCCAAACCTCAAGAGGACCCAACTGGATGGGTGCACCGACTGCATGGATGCACAGATGATCCAACTCCACTGGGTATGTCGCTGAGTCAATAAACATTTTGGGAAAACTGTAACTCTGAGCACCATGCTTGAAATACTATAGTTTAAAAAACAGCCATCAACAACAAATTATGAGGCTGGGCATGTTGGCGTATACCTTCAATCCCAGCACTCTCAGGATGGTGAGGTAGAAGAATCACTGTGAGTTCAAGGCCAGCCTAGGGCTACAGTGAGTTCCAGGTGAGTCTGGGCTAGAGTGAGACCTTGCTTCAAATAAAATACAACAAATAAAACAACAATAACAATAAAAGTGAGGGGCTAAGGAGATTGGTCAGTGGGTAAAGTGTTTGTGTACTAGCATGAGAACCTGAGTTTGATTCGTGTAAAATCTATGCATAATGGTGTGTACCTGTAATCTCAGCCTGAAGCAGGGATACTGGAGAACCCATGGGGTTCAGTGGCTAGCTAGTCCAGCTCAATCAGTAAGCTGTCTCACAACAAAAATAATAAGTTGGAGAGTGCTTGAGGAAGACACCTGATGTCAACCTGTGACCTTCACACACACGCACTCACAAGTGCATGAACACCTGCACCCACAAGGGCACCCACACACACAAACATGCATACATACACACACACAAATAAATAACTCATGATCCTGCATACACATTCTCCATCTGGGCCAATCTATGCTGAAGTAGCTGGTCTGTTAAGGTGTTACTGTGTTCTTTCTTTATTACAATCCAGGGAGTCAACTACCACTGCAGTGAAGCCCATGTGCACCTGCAGATGAAGAATGGTGTCATGGCTGCCCAAGAAACAGTACCACCTTGTGCTTACAAATGACATTTATCCTGGGATTCTGTCAAATAAATAGTGTTTCAGAGATGTTTCAAAGGTTGTTTTAACTGTGAGAGGTGATTTTCAAATTTATGTTTGTATTGGGGTTTTACATTTTTTCCTTGAGGCTATTTTATAATGTATAAGTTTTTTTACAAAGTAATTACATAGGATATTCCAAAGATATCAAAATTCTAGGGGGGGGGGAGTGAAGATATGGCTTAGAAGGTAAGAGTGCTTGCCGTGCAAGCATGGGGAGAGTGGGAGCTGAGGAGGTCTGATTCTCCCCGAGTTTTATTCCCTAGTTCCGACATAAACAGCTAAGCATGGCCATACATACTTGTAACCACAGTACTGTGGAGATTAGAGACCCAAGAGTGTCCGGGGTTCACTGTCATTGACAGACTCAATTTCAAGGAAACCCAGATGAATGAAAAGAGAGCACCTGGCATTCTCCTCTGGTGTCTGCACACATGGACACAGGGCATGCACATCTGCAGACATATATGTATACACGACACACATACACACACCACATACTACTACATATGCATGCACACAAAAAAATAGGTCTAGAGGTTTTTAAATCCCTGATCCATGCTAGCAACTGCCCTATGAAATAGCCTCATGTCATCTCTATTTGAGTTATGGCAATGGAAGCACACAGAGATAAGAGAGGGAATTAGCTTTGAAGCTTAATTCACTGCACAAATCCAATTCTAAAGTACAGGGCTGCTCTCACCATCATCAACCATGAAGAAGTTGTACAAAGATTCCTCATTTGATTAAGTAATTCACACCAGCAAGTCTATTCACAGATGTGCATGTAAGAGCTGTGAGTGGCTAACAGACTCAGCAGACTTCAGAAACAAGTTCAATGTAGAGTTTAAAATATTTTATCATAATCGTCCAAAAAAATAGTTTTTGGGCCGGGCGTGGTGGCGCACGCCTTTCATCCCAGCACTCGGGAGGCAGAGGTAGGAGGATCGCCGTGAGTTTGAGGCCACCCTGAGACTCTATAGTGAATTCCAGGTCAGCCTGGGTCAGAGTGAGACCCTACCTTGAAAAAACAAAAACAAAACAACAACAAAAAGTAGTTTTTGGCTTTAGGTCAATGAAATTAGTTAGACCAAGCAGATTCCATGCCTCTTCAAAAGTTTTGCAATGTTTAATACTTCTCACAAGAGGGCGCTATGTTGACATTTGAAGCAGTAGGTTTTCCAGTAGTAATTTGTGAAGTTAACTGATATAACTCAGCACTAGTTTGTAATCTCCATATAAGCCAATTTTATTTTTAGTTTCGGTTTTGTCCAAGTATATTGAATAAAAAGAAATAAAACAGTATTTCTAAATACAAGCAGTTGTGATACAAGTGTCCCATCGCAGCTGCCTGCCGGATATAACATACTTATTAATTCCTATTACTAGCAATTCTTGTCTGAAGTAATGGGCTTTGACTTAGAAAGAAAGACTAATATTAGATTAATAATAAAACAAGTATGCTACATAGTGTAAGAAGATTCTGGAATCTCCTCATTTTAATTATTATTCAAAACTAACCAGGGGCTGGAGAGATGGCTTAGTGGTTAAGGTGCTTGCCTACGAACCCTAGGGACTGAGGTTCGATTCCCCAGTAGCCATATAAGCCAGATACACAAAGTGGCACATGCATCTGGAGTTCATTTGCAGTGGCTGGAGGCCTTGGTGCACCTATTCACTCTGTGTGCCTCTTTCTCTCTCTGTCTCTCTCGAATAAATAAATAAAATATTAAAACAAACACTAACCAATAAAGTGCATGTAATGGGGTATGCCTGTCATCCCAGCACTTGGGAGAATGGATGCAGGAGGTCAGATGTTCAAAGTTAACCTTGATCTTGCCTTGTCTCCATGACAGTGGGGAAGTCAGCATGCACCACAGGGCCACTCTCTTTTTCCAACCTATTATTTCAGTTTCTTCTCTTTGCCACTTCAAGCCAAGTAATTACCCTAAGTACTATAAACACACATGACCACATGCTCCAGGCAGTTACAGTGACAGGAAACAATGCAGGTCCCTCATGAAGGAGGGTGGAGAAGGGACTGGCTCCTCAAGAAGCAAGTGTGTAAGACTGAGGACAGCCCTGCAGGATAGCCTATGTGCTTGACAAGACTCCCCAGCAGGAGTCTGCAGGGAGACCTATGGCTGTCAGTGCTTAAGGCAAAAAAAAAAAAAAAAAAAAAAGTACAATGATCTTAAGGCATGGTGTGAATGTCAAAGATGGGATGAGGGTCCCAGACAGGTTGGAGGTGAAACAGTGGTGGAGACAAAACACAAGATGAGGGTCAAACACATGGTAAACGTTAACAGTGAGGTCTGCAAATAGTATGTGACATCTGCCTCCTTGGAGCAGATGAGGGACAGGTGGGAATTTGCTGGATCTTAAGGGTGGAGACATGAAGATTTACTACTATTGGATGATATGCCTAGTGATGACTCGCTCTCCTCAACATTAACATATGGCACATGCTCCTGAAGGGGGGGTGGAAATGACTCAGTGTTGGTGCTAGCTCTTGAATCCACTGCAGACATGTAGCCCTGAGGAGAGGCTGGGGAGGACAGCATTTTGACGGGTGCTTCTCCTCCTGGCCTCATTGTTGTTATCTTTCTTTTCTGGAAGGTGTGTTAGGGCAGAGAAAAGACCATATGTGTAGGCTGTGACTGACTGTTCTTGTCTTGTGGTGGTGTATTTTGATGGCCAAAAATGATTAAATCTTACATCTTTGATATTATATATGTTTTAATAAAGGAATATTATCAAAAAAATCTTCCAGGGGCCAGGGGCTGTATAGTGTCTGTGTGCTGAGCATATACAAGGCTCCATGTTTGATCCCCAACACCAAAAATAAAAAAATCCCCCTACCTAATTCTTTCTTCAAACCAAGAACAAGAACAAAGTCTGCCATGCCTGTCTCTGTTGCTGCAAACAGTTCCTAGGGTAACTGCAGCCATGTTGGTAGCCATGGCTGTCCTTAGGGTCCTTAATCATCTTCTACCCAAGCATGATGCTCTCCATACCTGATGCCTTGTTGTCAGAAGTGGAGTTCCTGAGAGAAGCATTCTGTCTGTCCACTGAACTCGTCACCATTGTGAGAGTTCAGGTGTCTCCACAGGCTGTGAGAATCAGGATGCCCTATCGAGTTTCCAAGCATGGCTTAGACCCTTATACTCAGCCTCCTACAGCACTTCTGACATTGTGACACAGGTGAGGCAAGCAGCTTGCTCTGGGTGCTGCCTCCAAGCATCTCACTGGATGGCATGCCCATAGGACAAACTGCCTGCTCTGCTCGCTGACATCTGCCCACAATCCTTCTCTTCCGTTTCCCACCCACCGTAAACTGTGCGCTCTTTTTCAACCCCAGATGGAGAATAAAGTCAGAAATAAGGCCACCAAAGCAAATGTGGAATAAGGGAAGCAATCTTAGGGTTCCAACAGTGGTGTTCTCTGAAGCCGAAATAACACCAGTTATGTACCTGGCTCCCAGTGTGATTGATCAAGAATAGCTTTTGACCCTATCTTGCAGGAACAGCTGTCTCACCACTGGTTCTCCCACCCATAAACCCAGTGACTCAGTGAGGCAGCCAGCTATCAGGGCCCTGAGGCTGGCAGTACACACTGGCTCTCCTGGCTCTGTGCCACAGACTGTGACCCCATGAGACACTTGCTGCAGATTGTGAGTGACTGTGAAGCTTCATGAGCAGCTACAAGTGTGGAAAGCACATGGAGAGCTCTGATATGCACAGTGTACACCAAGAACACTGTTAATCTAGGTCCTGACGAACACACACAAATATCAGTGTATACAAATGTGTGTGTGTGTACACACTTATCACCCATGGTATACTCCTATGGCTCTAGCTTCTTCTCTGCCACAGGGTGAATGGGAAGAATCACATGAGTCCAGAGATTCAAATCCAGATTGTACAACATGGACTTTGTCTCCAAAAAATAAAATAATATATATTACATATATATCCACTATATATTATATGTGATTGTAGATATAGATACAGATGACTCATAAAGCTATAGATATAATTGTATACAGATGATGGCTATACATTTAATTATGGATATATATGATATGTATTCAAACATACTATAGGTATATTAGTGGTGTGCCCATAACACAGATAAAGACATTTTCTCCTCCTAGACTAGGATCTTTGAAGCCATGAAGATGCCATACCCTTTCCTATTTCCAGCCTGGCTCAGAGAATAGTGTGTCCAGTGAACACCTATCATATGTGCTCAGAGATCCCAGAGCTTCAGTCAGTCTGACCCCACACTCACTGCTCTGACCATATGAAAGAGACTTTTCCCTGCTTACCTCACCAGCCCCGTGATAATGAGTACCTGATGGCAGTCAATTTCAGGGCATGCCCCTCATGGCCCTCAGATCATCTCATCTACAGAATTTACACTTCCATTTTTAAATCAGAGGTTGCCCCTGTGATGGAGGTCAAACTGACAAGCCCACCTTGAGAGTTTTACCTGACCTGTCCATGCCCTCTTTTCATCTCATTCTCCACAGCCCTCGTGGTGCTAGCCTGCGCACATTACTCATGTCACCTGCCCCCTTCCAGTCCTGCCCCCAATCTCAACCACAAATCTTTCACATATTTTCCACATTTCATGCCCACTATGACTTAATGGTTCTTTCCAAATCATCACCAAAGAGAAACCTGAACTTGGAATTAACAGTGACAGCTTCCAGGCTTCCCCTCTCCCATAGTTAATATATTTACCTAAGTCCCCTGCACACAGGACTTAATTTACAAGAGCTTTCTAGCTAGGCTGTCTTAAATCTACAAGTAACATTTCAGAGTGCAACAGAAAGACACAAAGCTCTTGAAGACCTTGTCTATTTTTCAATTATGTTTTAATTAAGTACTTCAGTTAAGAACTTAATTACTTTCACATTAACCTTGTGTCTATCCTTTTGACAGAAAACACACAGAGATTGAGTATCCGGTCTTCTGTAATGAGAAGGACTGACAACAGCAGACATTCTGCCAGGGCAGTGATGCTTTCAGCACTGCTCTGTGGAATTCCCACAAGTTATGAGGCTCAAAGTCCTATTCATAAACCCATCTAGCACATCTTGGGTTGCTGATTCCTGGGAGGTTCTGAGAAATCAGCTCCTTACCAACTGGTTTGGAAGCATTCAAAAATGCAACCAGAAGCCGGGGGCTAGTTCTGTGCCCTGAACCCCAGTCCTAAGGCAGGTGCAGTCATCAGACCCATTTTAAAGAAAATAGGTGTTCACCTATATTCTGTTGTCAATGGCACAAACTGGGTATGCTTTCATGAAAAGAAGATCATTTTGGGTCATGGAGGTCCAAGGTCAGATCTTGAGGTTGTATTTAGTGATGGCTGGCTTCCAGCTGGCAGAATCCCTGACCACCTGAGAGGCAGGGAGCTTTGGACCCTCTTCTGTGCTGTATTAAGTCAACAGGACTCAATCCTGAACTCCACAATTACAGTCACATTTGATCCTAATGGCCTCCTAAACACCTCACCTTGGGTTTTTATCATCTTAACACCTCCCCACAGGGACTAACTAGGGTTAAGCACAGGACTCCTTGAGGAGGCTCAAGCCACATTCAAACTGCAGCAAAAGGAAGTGAAACAGAAACATCCGTGTTTCTCAAGTTCACATACAGGGTGCTAACAGGATGGAGCCACCTGGACTGGCTGCCACAGCAGAGCCTGTGACCTTACACAACCACCAAATCACACACCTTCACACACTCACATTCACCACCCTCACACACACCTTCACATGTACACATCCTTACACACACACATACACACCCTTAAATGCTCACTCTTACACTCGCACACCCTCACGTGCACACATACATACTCACATACACATCCTCATATGCAGTACCCTCATAAACATTCTCACACCGTTACACCTGGTCTTACTAACCTTCATACAAAATCTCACACATATACCATAGTAATACATGCTGACTCTCACAGTTACACACACACATTCCCACTCATACCCTCACATAGTAGCACACATACATTCTCTCTCTCTCCAAACACACACACACACACACACAGTTGAAATTTAGATCTGGCCCACATTTGTTTTGGTCTTAAGTCTCAATAATTACAGTTAGTCCTCTTCCCCGTCTTCTTTTCATAATATAGAATTATCAAAAAGACAGAAGTCCAAATATTCCAAGTTCATGTTTTCCCATGGTGTCATAGTATTTATTTGTTTTATTTTTGCAGTGCTTGGAGTGAAGCCCAGAGCACTGTGCATGCTAGGTGAATGCTCTACCACTGAGCACACCCCTAACCTCAACCCATTTCCCATAAGGTTAGAAAAGTTGAATGAGCCTCAAATAAGTTCTGGAGTACTGATGAGAGGGTCCTGCACATCCTGCTGGGTATCTCAGGTTCTTGTTGTCCCACTCCTCATGGTACAAAGGCAACTGGGCTTGGTGTGACAGCCATGTCCTTTTGATGTAAACAAGCCAGTAAATGGGGAAGGGGCCAGGGACACTGCACTGCTGGGCCCCTGCAGGTCTTACTGTCCTGTCCCTGTGGTTCTGACAGTCCTTGTTGATACTCATCTATGCTTATCACTTCATTAGGAACCACAGGGTAGATTTTTAAACTTTATGCTTCCCTTTTGTGTGTGTCATCCCATGGTCTCCTGGAGATTTCCTCAGCTGGCCCTCCTGGTTTTCTCTGAAGCTCACCTGATCCACTTTTCAGAGGGTTGCACACCCAAGCTGGTGTGTTCAGGACATGGGGCCCTTCGAGGGAAGCTCACAGTCTTCTATTCCAAAGCTCTTAGAATCTGTCTTGCTGCTGAATGCACATTTTCCATCCTCACTCTGATGAGAGAACTCCTTCACAGTGACTTAATGCCTCACAGGTACAAGGCAAGTCATCCTGCAGGCAGCACTGCAGTGGCTGTCCTTTGGTCTTATCATAAGTTCCCACTGGGTCTGCCTGGTCCATGGGTCTTTCCTGTTTCTGTCTCTTGAGACCCCATGATTATGTAAGTTACATTACCTCTCATGGGAATAGAAGGTACCGTTACCACTTCACTGCTCTGCTGGTTGGCGTAGTCATGGACAGAACACTCCTCAACTCTATGTCCAAGTCTTATAAAGCGAAGTTACAGATGTGAGAGTGGGGCTGTGACTGTACCCTCCCCTCTTTTGTGGGAGTGTTGTGCCTGCCCCCAACTCCTCCAGGCTTCTCACTCCTTTCATCCTTCCTTTCTGCCCTGGTCCCACCCCCTGGGCTGGCCATGTGACCAGTCCTACAATTCTTCCTGTTCCCAGGTGAATGACCTTAGGGTTATCAGACATAAGCAGTGGCAGGAGGATCTGTGAGGGTGGGAAGACTCCCACAATGGTCCATTTTCAGAGACTAATTCTGCATGGGTGCCAGGTCTGTGTGCTGATGGTTTGTTGAGGACTTCTGGAATTCAGGATTGAGCCCAGGGGTCCAGGTATCCTGTACTGTTTTGGTCTAGTTAGCTGTGGGAGAAAAGAGGCCTGGGGTCAGGGTTACCACAAACCTGCTACAATTGGCTACACAGCATAGCAAACAGCCCACCCATTCTAAACCAGAAGTCCTAGCTTGCTCAGGATTCTGCCTATGTGATGGGATCAGCTGGCTGGCTGTTCTGCTGAACTTCTTGGGGTCCCATATGGTTGTTGTCCCTAGGGAGGGCTTTATTCATGAACCTGGTGCCTGCTCTAGGACAGCAAGAGAAGCAAGGGTGCAAGCCCCTTTCCCCACAGGATGTCTGGACTTCCCACTGTGTGGCTATTGATTCTGGGAGGAGTAACCTGAGAGAGCAAGTGTGTAGGCTCTACAGACTCCCTGTTGCATCACTCTTGTTGAGGGCTCATTTGCCAAAGCCAGACACACAGGACTAAGGTTGGAGTCAGGGGTTGAGGGAGAGACATCAGGGGATGCCAAGGCACAGTTACCCCACAGACCAAGTGCATATTTAGTGTTAGGAGTCCAGAATACAATCCCAATGTCTGTGTCCCTCAAAACTCATGTTGAAGTCCTCACCCCCAATATAAGTTGCTAGGAGAAGGGTCTTGTGGGAGGTGACTAGGTCAGAAGGGTGAAGCATCATGATGGGATTAGATGGTATGTAGAGGCCCCAGAGCAGTCCTGGTGCTTATAGCCTAGCGTGTCTGCAGAGCTTTTGTTATAGCAGCCTGAAAAAGACACTCTAGTGAGTTAATCCAGTTTCAGTGGCACTTTCAGGTTTATAACTGGGCGTGGGCCCTTTTCTTTCACTTACTAGGAACATGGCAGACTTGTGGCTCTGCAAGGGCCAAGAGGGGAGGAAAGATAAGGCTTAAGGCTTTCCTCTGACTTGCTACAACCTCTCTTTTATTAAAAAAAAATTTTATTATTTTATTTGAGAGAAAGCAAGAAAGAAGGGGGGGAGAGAGAGAGAGAGAATGGACACACCAGAGCCTTTAGCCACTGCAAATGAGCTCCAGACACATGCGCCACCTTGTGCATCTTGCTGACGTGGGCCCTGGGGAATCAAATCTGGGTCCTTTGGCTTTGTAGACAAGCACCTTAACTGCTAAGCCATCCCTCCAGCCCAACACCCTCTCTTATCTTCACTGGCTGTCCAGGTGCTCCTGACAGTGCATCTGTGCCCACTGCCCACTCCAGCTTTTGGGATGTTGAGAGGCTCCTTCACCCTCCTTGTGCAGAAGTGCAGTTGGTGGAGTCACCACAATCTTTACAGGCAAGTTCATCAGGTCCCTCATGTCTGGGGTCACAGGCTGCTTCTGAAGGCTACCTATTAAAGGATGTTGAATGAAAGCAGATATGGGATGGTGTATTCAGCGACCCTGTGTCTTATGGTCTCAGACACCCTCTTGCTAAAGGAGGATAGGAGAAAACTAGCTTTTTTATACAGTCTCAATTAGGGATTGAGGCTCAAGGAGAATCAGGAGATGCCAGCTCGCTCGCTCTGGAACCTGAAGCTCTTGGCAAAAATGTCTGATTGAGACTTATTCACAGCACTCCCTACTGCCCACAGTCTACTGCACTACCTGGGTAGACTGACCCAACTGGGCTGAACCTCGTTCATCCTCCAAGTTTACCAGTCAATCAGGTCGTCCACTTACATACCCGAATCTGATGTTATAAAGGCTGCAGCCTTCCAGACCCTCTCTTCCCCCTGGACACAACCCTCAGGGGGTCTAAGCTCTCTTCCCTTGGCTCAGGCCACAGG
This sequence comes from Dipus sagitta, assembly GCA_036346955.1. Classification (NCBI taxonomy): domain Eukaryota; kingdom Metazoa; phylum Chordata; class Mammalia; order Rodentia; family Dipodidae; genus Dipus; species Dipus sagitta. The sequence continues at coordinate 40,147,402 of CM070783.1, forward strand.
GACACACGTGAGTCTAGCTTCCTCCCTCACCCAGCCTGGCTGGTGGGAGGGAAGCATAACATTGTGTCTTGGTTTGGATGGCTTTTCTCCTTGCCTCTGCTTTATGGTTTGAAGTAACTTCTCACTTTAATTACATGCATGATCTTTCTCTGATGTCCACATTTACCACGTGAGTGCCTTTGCTGGCTCTGGACTTGCTGCCTTGTACTTGCTCTGAACTTGGGGTAACAATGAGTGTAACCCTCTTTATCACCTATTTCTCCTCGGAATTTCTTCTCTGTGTGGACACTTTCCTTCTTTAGGGAAGAACATGGTGGGTGCTATGTGTCTTCTTTCTGAATCTCTCTACATATTCAGTTTTTCCACAAAACCCTCAATTTCTCTCCTGCTTTGATACTTTCCCTCTTTAGGAAAGCCCATGGCGGATACCACGAGTGTTCTTTCTGAGTGTCACTACCCTTTCCTTCTTTAGGAAAGCGCATGACAGATGCCATGAGTGTGCTTCCTGAACCTCTCTACATATACATCTAAGTGCTACTTTCTGTATGCTTACAACCCTGTGCCAGTCTTTTTCTAAAGACCTCAACTTCTCTTAAATGAAACTTATAAACTACACAGCATTTCCACATGAGAGGGTACTTCCTACTCTCCATGTGTTCAGCCTCCCTTCCTAGACTCCAGTATCCCTTAAATAAACCCCACAGTTTGTGATTTCCCTCTTAATAAACTTAATAATTCATAATTTATCCTTCTTGAGCCCATTTTTATTAATTCTCTATTAAAGGTAGGACAGAACCCAAAACTTCGGGTTCATAAATTCTTGGGGACTCCCCCTGAACCCTAAAATCCTACATCAATGCCACCACCCTGGACTACAGGTTCTTATCTCTGTGACTCCCTAGCTTATAGCTTCCTTACGATGGTAAATTTCTGGTTATCAACTTGACAGGATTTAAAATTACCATGGAAACAAATCTCCTGGCATGTCTGCTAGAGACTTTACGGATCTGACTAATTGGAGAGGGAAGACCTATCCTAGCTGTGATGGATGGGGGATCTGGGCTGTGTGAAAGAAAAGGAGAAAGCTAGCTGAGCACCTGCATCCAAAGCTTCCACTTCCTCCCGCTGATGTGATGAAGAGACACCAGCTTTTCCTTCCCCTCGAAATGTAAGCTGAAAATAAACCCTCTTCTTACATAAGCTGCTTCTAGTTGAGTATTTTATCTCAGCAATGAGAAAGTAACTGACAGACCCACCTCACAGTGGGGCAGACAAGTTCTTAGGAATAATGGCCCATGAACCATGGCCAAGCGCTGCCTCTCCCTGTGAATCTTCAGCATGTAAGGGGGACCCTCAGGACTGGCTCTGGCTGGTATGGGGAGAGCCAGCTGTCCTGCTGCTACTTAGCACACCCTTTGGAGAGTATCTGATCTCTGGTTATATTCAGTTTAGAATGTGAGGTACCTGAAATGTCATGTCTTCAACTACGAGTCTTGACACTGTTCTCCAGTATCAGATGTGTCATTTTGACATCTTATTACATAAAATGGTACCAACACTTTGTAAATGCAAAGGTCTCTGTTGTTGATGGTGGTAATCTTATTTTGTTTGGGGGATTATTTATAATCTTTGCTTTATTTTTCATTAATTTTAAGTGTTGAAGAAACTATCTTTTCTCCTGAAAATGTCAGTGTCAACTCCAGCAGGTCATTTTATTTTTATTATTATTATTATTTTTTTTTGATTTTTTGAGGTAGGGTCTCACTGTAGCCCAGGCTGACCTGGAATTCACTATGGAGTCTCAGGGTGGCCTCGAACTCACGGCAATCCTCCTACCTCTGCCTCCTGAGTGCTGGGATTAAAGGCGTGCGCCACCACGCCCGGCTCCAGCAGGTCATTTTAAAATGTATGTGGGATTTACTTTTTGCAGTTGTGGCAAGACACAGGCATAGAAGACTTGTGAGGTGGGGAAAGTCTATACTCAAAAACCCCCAGAAACAAGATGAGAGGCATACCACTCCACAGGTCAGAGAGAGCACCCAGGCCAGCCTAGGAGCAGGAGCATATGGACAGTGAAAAACTTCTTCTGACTTCTGTATAAAGAAGTAAGCAGAGAACCCTTCTGGCCTGTGCCTGGGGATGGAGGAAAGGGATGGAGAGTGTGGTGCATGGGGTGGAGCTAGGGCCTCCCAGGCAGATGGGCTAGATGGACAGGGCATGCTAGCTCTGGGTTGGTTTCTTGCAATGGGAAGTCCTTGCTATCGCACCACATCTATGAATGTGGGAAGGTAGTCAGGCCCCAGGGATGTCTAAAGCCATATAAAACAGAGCAAGTAAAAACCATAATCACTACACAAACATGACATAAACATATGCCTTAAACCAAGAGTGTTTTTCTCAGTGGGGAATACTTTCTAGACTTATATGCATGCAGATTATTTTCTACAAAGTAGAAACTGTGTTCACATTAATATCTGTTTCTTGCTTTGTGTGTGAACATGTATTCACGTGTGCATGTGCGTGTGTGTGTACATTCATGCAGAAGCCAGAGGGAAATCTTGGGTGTTATCCTCAGGAACCCCATCTACCTTTTTAAAAAATATTTATTTATTTATTTGACAAAGAAAGGGGGGAGAGAGAGAGAGAGAGAGAGAGGGAGGGAGAGAATGGGTGTGCCAGGGCCTCCAGCCACTGCAAACAAACTCCAGATGCATGCGCTCCCTTGTGCATCTGGCTAATGTGGGTTCTGGGGAATTAAACCTGGGTCCTTTGGCTTAGTAGGCAAATACCTTAACTACTAAGACATCCCTCCAGCCCCATTTACTTTTTTTTTTTTTTTTTTTTTTTATACAGGGTCTCTCGCTGACCTGGAGCTCACCAATTAGGATAAACTGGCTGACCAACAAACCCCAGGAATCCTCCTGTCTCCACCTCCCTGGCACAGGGGTTATAGGACTGCCACCAGGCCTAGTATTTTTACCTGAGTACTAGGGATTCAATTTAGGTCCTTATGCTTGTGAGACAAGGACTTTACTCACTGAGCTATAACTAACCCCATTCCTTGACGTTTGTCTTCTTAATACAAATCATTTTATCAATTTGTAGGGGAGGGAAACTAAATGAAATAAAATGGGGCTGGAGAGATGGCTCAGTGGATAAAGCATTTGCTGCCCAAGAATTACCTGAGTTCAGATCCCCAGAACCCATGCAAAGACAGACTGTAGGGCCTGCAATCCTAGCATACCTACAGGGAGATAAGAGGCAAAGATAGGAGGAGTTCTCCAAAACTTGAGGGCTAGCTACCCTGCCAAACAGAGCAATGAACAATGAGAGACCCTGTGTCAAACGAGGTGGAAGGCAAGGACTGACATCCAAGGCTGTCCTCTGACCTCTACATGCATGTCATAGCTTGCCCATTTCCCACCCACCACACACAAATAAAATAAAAATATTTAAAAATAAGGTGTACATTGGGCTGAAGAGATGGCTTAGAGATTAAGGCATTTGCCTGAAAAGCCTAAGAACTCATATTCAACTCTACAGGTCCATGTAAGCCAGCCGCACAGCGACGCAAGGGTGTAAGGTCGCACATGTGCACAGAGTGGTGCATGCATCCAGAGTTCAATTGCAGTGCCTGGAGGCCCTGACATTCCAATTCTCAATTTCTCTCTCTCTCTCTCTGTCTCTCTCTTTCTTTGTCTGTCTGTCTGTCTCTCTCTCTCTCTCTTATAAAAGGCCAGCCTGTTGGACTTTCCTCAAAAAAAATAAAAATAAGGTGTATACTGACAAGAATTTTCCCCTCTATGCTTAGAGGTCAGTAGCTAAGCACACTCTTGTTAGGGACTGTGGCATTCACTCTACACTGGCACTGCCCAACTTACCAACTGAGTCCTGTTCACCTTTGGAGGCTGCTGGCCCATGCAAGTTCAACTGGATGCTGGATCACCTTGTTTTCTCTACCCTGACTAAATTACGCAGTAACAGGTCTGACTGGGTACTGGCAGGAGAGTCAGGAACAGGTGGAGCATAATGATAGCATGCCTTGGCATGGGACCTGCTTCTTGCAGACATCCTGTGACACCCTTTTCATGTCGAGTGACTCACGCTTCATTCCTGATAAACTCCTGCCTGCTAAGTCATTATTAAGGCTAGCTTCCTGAGAAGACATGCAACACTCTGGTACCTTGTGGATGGGAGGACATTTAGAGCCTCGTCTCTTCATAGCTATTCGGATTGGTTAGAATTTTGTGTCCCAGTTATGGTGCGTGGCTTCTGCTCAGCTGTTCCAGAGCTTCACATCCTTGTCTACAAGTCTAGCTGTGATGAAGGTGCCTGGGAAGAAAACATGGAATGAAAATGCTTAGGTGAGTTTCCAGTTTAATAATTAGCAGAGAAAATCAGTGTGTACTGATACACCTGAGATTCCTGATGCTCAACACTCTACCGAAAACCTGATAAATAGGCTTTATTCAAGTCCAGTCTTGAGGAAAATGAAGTACTTTTCTATCTCAAACCTCCATATTAAACAATGGGCAAGATTTCTAGGGCTTATATGAGTCAATGAGTGGGAAATATTGCTCTTATCCACCTCATCCTTAGGGTCTTGTCTCCCCCATTTTTCTTGGAAACTAATATTGAGTGGAGCTTGTGTTGCTTTTCTTAATTTTTTTTTTGAAATTTTCTTAATTTTAATTGGAAAGTCAACTTGACCAGACCTCCTGGGTCAGTAGCTCTGTTTTATGTTTTTAGACACATTATCTTTTTGCAAGTCAATATTTGATAGCTTTAGGAAGGATGTTAGAAATGACTGTATTTAGAATTTAGAATACCATGTGGAATAGGATGGGGCTTAAAGGACTGGGAAGGATGAGAGAAGATAGATCTGAGTAACACCCTCCAGCCACCCTGGATCTAAAGGGTCGCTGAGACCACCACCCCTGCCACCCACACACAGCACTTTTATTTGTTTGGTAGCTTTTAAAAGTAGGTAAATGTCCTGAGTTCATTATTTTAATCTGCTTTGTTCTAGTATTTTCTATAGGAATCGTAAGTTTTAAGATCTCTGTTACATTACTCCTGGGATTAACCTACTTTATAACATTCTAGCTAACATTTTTGAAACCATAAAATACATTTATAATTCACTAAATGTCCTTATATGTCCTGTATGTTTGATTCATGTCACATTACTCTTTGTCTTGGTCAGTAAGGGAGGCTAGCATTGAGTCTGTTATGTTGTTTCTAAAATAGAAACTGGGTTGAAAAGTAAATTAAAGTGGTATGCATCTATGGACATGAACAAGAGCCCTAAACCTGAAATAATGGCCAGCACCATAAGTCTCAGCTACACAGAAAGCTGAGGCAGGAGGGACTGTTTGAGCCCAGTAGTTTGAAGCTAGCTTAGGCAACATAGTAAGATCCTACATTTTAAAAAAATTACTATGGTTGGGGGTATGGCTCAGTGGCAGAGTGCTTCCTTAACATAAAGATGCCCTTGGTATGAATCTCAGCAGAGCAAAGGGAAGAGGAAGAAAGAGAGAGAAACTAAATCTTCCTATAAGAGTGCCAGTCCTGGTTTGTGTCCTCCCAAGACAGGTAACAAACGGAAGACCTATGTGGCTCAGTGGAAAACCTACTTGGCGCCTAGTTACCTTCCCTTGTAGTTCACAGCTAGAACACAGTGTTCCCCACTAATGGCTCCCACTGGACAATAGGTTTCCCTGCTGATGGTTCCTAGTGGCACAGAGTTCCGCCCCCCCCCCCCACCTCCACACACACCAAATGCTGTCGTGTTTGGATAGAGGCATTTCTTCTTCCTTGATGTAGGCTTTTTACCATCAGCATTGCTGACATTCCATGCTGGTAATTCTTGTGGGCTGACTTTGCCCTGCAGGACTTTGGTAACTTTGGTAGCTTCCCCTTGTAGAGGCCATGACTAAATACCCTCTCCTCTTCCCAAGTTGTGTAAACCAAAGGAGTCCCCAGATATGGGCAAATGTCCTCACAGACACAAGAGGCCATGATGAGAATATGCTCTGGTGGTATCACCATAAGCTTGTCAGGCTTTTGTAAAACTAGTTTTTAGGGCAATGCCTTTGACCAACAGAGATTTGAGGGCTCTTTTTGTACCAAAGCAGTTACAGACATTAGCAGTTACAGACATTAGCTTTATGGGCATTCTTTATTATTTAAATATTATCTTTTAAATGGCTATACTCTTTTTAATATTTATTTACTTATTTATTTATTTGAGAGAGAGACAGGCAGACAGAGAGAAGGAGAATGGGCATGCCAGGGCCCCCAGCCACTGCAAACAAACTCCAGAAGCATGCGCCACCTTGTGCATCTGGCTTACATGAATACTGGGGAATCACAATCTGGGTCATTATGCTTCACAGGCAAGCACCTTAACTGCTAAGCCATTTCTCAGCTGCAAAAGGTTATACTCTTATATCCCCTCTCCCATGCCCCCATTCTACTAAGGTCCTCCTCAGTGGGGTTCTTGGTATTCACTGTGGGGTGCTAAAGGCCTGAGTCTCTGTAGGCAGGCTAATCCTACCCACCCTGTGGCTATAATAATCTTTCCACCACTTTTTTTGCAATGCTCTCTAAACCTTGGTGGGACTGTTAGAAATATGATTTAGTGTTGAATTCTCTGTAACCTCTGGACTTCTGTTTTGATGAGATTTGACTACATTAACTTCTTGAGCCATGTCCATGCCATATGCCTGACACTTAGAGGGCAGAGGATTTGGTGTCACAGAGCTCTTCTTCTCTCACTGTAGGCCAACCTTGTCCTCACAGCTTGTGGCTCAGGAAGGCCAAACAGTGCTATAAGGTCACACTGCCAGTGAGTCCCAGGTAAAAGGTTCATTCCAAATCTATGCTGTAGGTGCTGTGTTTTGTGGCTCAGAACTTTCAGAAATATATGTTTTAGATTTAAAAAAATGGTAACAGTATGTGATCACAACATCATAGGGGAAGGTACATTTTCCTGTAACAATTTTTCTTCATAGAAAGCTTTAATTTTGAGACAGTCAACCAAATTTGTAATCAAGGATCCTGCTGAATTTAGGGAAGAGATTATTTAATGCCATCATTTTGCTCTAATAACAGAGCAGAAACCCCTTTACCATTCCTTAGCACAGGACATTGTTTTCTTGAAAAAAAAATATATAATATACATATATATATATCTTAAATTGTTGTGGAGTTATGTCCTGATAAAATCAGCATATGTTGAAAATATCATGATCACTTAGCAGCCCTACTTTAACTCAGTGGTAAATAAGATGGGGACTAATGGGGATGAAGAAAGGTATTATTAATAGGAGGGAGAAGAAAGGGTAACTGGGGGAAATATGATCAAAATATATTATATACATATATAAAAATGCCAAAAATGGAAAAAATAAACATTGAAAAGAGAAAAAGGAGCTTTAATTTTTCTGTAGTTAAAACAATTACAATACATTTTAAGAAGAGTCAGACTTTACTCAGGCACTAATTTTGGTGTGACACTGCAGTGAGTTTCTGCATAAGGGACAAGAGTGGGCTCAACACAAAAGTAAGGAGAGTGGGAGCAGTATGGGGGCCTGTGATGGGAAAGAAACATCCAGGCTAAGGGTATTGATCTTGCTACCTGGGCTCAACAGGCTTTTCTCAGGAAGCAGGCCAAACTGTGATAAGGAAGCTTTGTGGAGGAATTTAATCTGATACCAAAGGATGGGATTTTTACTAAACCCAACCAGCAGGATTCTTGCTAAAACTAGCCTGTGGTCAGGACTTAAAAGAATCCTGCCAGGAATTAAATCAGAGGATCTACCACTGGTAACACCCCAATCCAAAGAATCTCTAGTCATTAGATCACAAACCTGGTCTCCAGTGGTATGCAGTGCTGTAAGCACAGAGGTTCGTCTGTTATAAGGAGCCTAGGGAGCTTGTCCCGGTGATTCCAAAAGTGAAACTAGACTGAGGACAAGTGCTCAGGCAAGTTTTAACATGATACAAAACACGAGGGAAAGGGTTTCAGGAAACCCTAGGCTGCCTGCCAGCAAAGGAAAGAGCACACATTACCTGGTTTATTCAGGGGCCAGGGGTTTGTTAGTCATGAGGATGCTACTGTTTCAAACTTTCATCTTCATGGTTTTCTCAGTGGCAAGAGTAGGAGGCACAGCTCCGCGGCTGCCTGCAGAGACCTCTACTCAGGTGAAGCTGGGATTCTTGATTGTGCTACAGAAAATAATTTCAGGACTAGCTCCACATATATATATATATATTCCAAATGTTAAGGGAAAGAATATTATACCTGCCCTTTGCCACCACCTTCATTACAGTCATCTAACTTATCTTTCCCAAATGACCTGTGGCATGGTGTCTCAGGGCAGCTGTGTGGAGAAGGTGCATGTAACCTTGACCTCAATGGCACTGGATTTCTTCCTATGGAATGTGGATCATGGTGCCAGAGACAAGCAACTGTGACATCTGGATAGGGTGTACAGTGTAGCCCCTGACACACCAGAACCTTCCAAGGAATTCTCTTGATATTGCATCTGTGGGGAGAGACACCTGGGCCAGCTGGGCAGGCAGGAGTGGGCAGGTTCTACACATCACTATGATGACAGCAGGAGTCAAGCTGGATTTGTTTTTTTTTTTTTTTTTTTTTTTTGAGACAGGGTTTCATGTATCCCAGACAGGCCTTGAACTCACTAGGTAGTTGAACATGACCTGCGACTCCTAATCCTCTTACTTCTAACTCCTAAAGTGCTGAAATTCTTGTCGTGCACTACCATGCTTGGCTTCTAGACTGGATTCGTCCTCCTCCAAATCCCACAGCAGGTTATCCTCAGTTTAACCAGTGGTTGCTTAAAAAGCAAAGCAGGAAGATACAACCTGAGAACCACACATGGACATAATGAGCAGGCTAATGTTCCATCTTCCTCTGTGCTGTGTGTCCCAGGATGGACACAAGGAACCCTAGGCCTATAACCAAGGCTCGAGCCTGTGCAAACACTCAACACCTACTTACTCATGGGTTTATACAACCCAAAGGATTCAGGGTTGCCAACAACCTACATGGAACATTAGGAAACTATGAAAATAGAATGTAGATGTAAACCCTTTCCACAGTGTGCTGAAGAGATATAATTCTATGTCACTGACTTTCAAAGGACATTCATAATTTAAATGTCTGAATGCCCAAGGCAGTTCTGAGATAGAGCTAAAGCAGCTTTCTTTGCCATGCTAAAGAAACGAGGAAAAATGGGTCTTAGGGTCTATCATTTTTAATTCAATTTCATAGGCATTTTTTGGTCATGTATCCAGTGCAGAGTGTGAAAGCAGGTGGATACAGAAAGATTTGTTAGAGGCCAACGTTTTTATTATATCATTTCTTTTCTTTCAACAAACATTTTACTTATCATCAATTAAGTGTGAGACAGTATTTTATTTAATTATTTTATTATTATTATTATTTGTTTTTTTTGAGGTAGGGTCTCACTGTAGCTCAGGCTAACCTGGAATTTACTATGTAATCTAAGGGTGGCCGTGAACTGACGGCGATCCTCCTACCCCTGCCTCCCAAGTGCTGGGATTAAAAATGTGCGCCACCATGCCCCGCTTGAGGTAGTATTTTAGGCATGGGAACAGAAAAGTGAAGCAAATTAGGTCCCTATTCTTATGTGGACAACATTGTAGCCAGAAGAGAGAAAATAATAAGTAAAATAGTCACATAAACTTAATTTTAAAATTAAGGCATAAAACTGCAACATCAGATCGTCACTGCAGCAGGAACTGTAACTTAGGCTTGCCAGTGGCACAGCCTGAGGCGCTCCCACAGCATCTGGGCCTCTCCAGTGTAGATTGGACCTTGGCGTCCACCACAGTAGTTTCAAGAGTAAGAGTGAAGCAGATAGCCAGTTTACCAATGAAGCAGGAACATTTGCGTGGGCATTAAGAAATGAACACCCTTAGGTTCCTCAGCTGGGGTATGGGGACTTTGAAGCCTCTTACTCTGCAGTGAAGTTTACATTAGTTATAGGAAGAATGTGCTGGCGTTCTCTGTTTTCTTAATCACAGAATTCTGTCCTTGAAGAGCAGATTGTTCTGGGCATACTTGTGCAAGGCTGCAGGTGAGGAGAATGCTAGTAGGGATAAAAATCAAAGGGATCCTTATTCATACATAGGTCACACGTATAGTGAGTGGGTGAAGGATTGGATTTAAGGCAGTTCATTTGCCATTTTTAACCATTTCAGAAAGAGTACATTCTTTTGCAGGTCGCCTGGTTAATTATATTGAAATACAGAAATCAGACATGCTATGTCTCTTCTATTTCCTAACTAGCTCTCCTGCCTCAGGGTGGTGATAAATGCCATAAAGGATTCTAGGGGAGGGTTCTGCTCTGTGGTCACCAGCTACAGTCCAGGGGCCAGGTGGGCAGCTGCCCTACCCTGATAAGAGATTGGAATCTTAAAGCACCTGACAACACAGTGTTGGGTCCAGATTGCACAAGGAGCTCTGAGGCTCAGCTGAGCTACGGTTTTCCTGCTAGGCTACGTGGCTGTGGGTTTCCCAAGTCCTGGTCATCTATACTGAGAGCCAAGAGGCTGATTCTGATTCTGCGCCCGCCGCTGCCATCCTTCGTGAGCCGAGACTTCGGGTAGGTGCGTGACAGGGGTGAAGTGAGTCAGTAGGACTCTTCCTTTTCTGGACTGCCCCACTGTGCAGATTTTGGGACAACTCGCCGGTGCTCTTGGTGGGAAAGCCAGCCTTATTTGCAGGCAACACAGCTGCACCATATTCGCCTGTCAGTCGCCTTCTTACCAGGCCCATGGGTCCCCGGTCCTCCTCCCAGGCTGTCTTTAACACCCGGCAGAACTCGGGGGTGGGCTCCATCGAGTCCCCACACCGCAGAAACTCGGGCCCAGAGGCGCCACCGAGGGATGCGCTCCCTCAGCTTGCGCCTTGCGAGCCAGCCCAAGCCCGCCGCAGGTTCTGGGCTCCCCGGGACAGGATGCACGCTGACCACCCCCAGGACGGAGACGCCCTAACGCACGCACGCCTCTGCCCTACGCCGGCCAGCGCCGCGCCAGAGGAGGCGGAGTGGGGGAGATGTCGGGGTCTTGTGGAAGGGTCTGGTGGGGGGGGGGAGAGCTCCAAGTGGAAGGGTCGAAATGCAAAGGAGGGGGTCTTTGGGCGGCAGTCTCCATGGGAATGGGTGAAGGATTCTCAGTGAGGGTTCCCCACGGAGACTCCTCCACGGACACCTTCCTAGCCCTGCTCAGAACTCTAGCTACCAGCTTGGATCACAACTGGAGAGGCCAGAGTCGGGTTGCAAGGCAGGCCGCTTAGTACGACCCGTGACCCCCGCGCCCGCAGTGGTAGCGCCGGGCGTGGGCGGGGCCTGAGGTGCGCGTGCGCAGTGGGCCGTGTTTGCGGCCAGCCGGTTCCTCAGCTCGCGACAGTGCCGTCCGTGATGTCGGCCCCCTGTGGGAGGGCAGGTCCCAGAGCCGCGAGTCAGCTGACGGCCGGACCCAGGTGGGCGCAACGTGACCGGGGCTCAGCCGTCCTGGTCCCGCCCACGTCGCGGGGTGTGTCCCCGGCCCGTGTGAGTCTGCCGTTGCTGACGGACTGATGGGCGGCGGCTTCTGTCTGTCTGGTCCAGGCCGATGTCGGCTCACCTGAGTGCAGGTGAGGCGTGAAGGGGCCTGAACGCGCACACGAATGTCCCTGCTGTCGGAGGTCACGGGGTCAGCGCGGGAGGAAGGGGCGCCGCGAGGGTCAGCCCGCGGTGGGCGCTAGCTGGTTACGGGCTGGGGGGGGGGGGCGCTGGTTCAAGGAAGCGTGAAGTGGGGGATTGCTCAGGGTTGGGGTACGTAGGCCCTTGTGGATCACTGTCAGAACCTAAGTGACCGGTGAGGTGTGTACGAAGACCTGTTTGAATTTTTACCTACCAACTTTGTGCTTATTTTTCTTGTAAATGAAATCTGTTAACTATCAACTTGCGGCTTGTTTTAATGTGTGTGTGTGTGTGTGTGTGTGTACACACACACACACACACACACACACACACCTAAACTAGTCAGAAGATCGTGAGAAAGAAAAAGCCATGATTAGAAAAACATCAGGCGTCTAGGGAATATCAGATGCCATGCCCTACTGAGCCTTCCTGAACACCGTAGATGAGAGCCCTGGCTTGCAAGTCCCAGGTTGTTAAGGAAACAGCCCTAATAGACTGTTTCTCCTCTCGAAACCCTTTGAAAGTTGTCCCCAACATCTCTTTTCCCTGAAAAGAGCTAAAACAGCAGCTTCCCTTGATGACCTCGTGTATCTTTCAGTACAGAACATTTTATGCTAATGAGAATCTGGAAAATCTGGTTAGGACCCTGAGCCTACATCTGGATGGTGGGTCTCTACAGCTAACCAACATCCTTGTGGAAGAAGAATGACAGGGACTTTTTTTGGCATGTTGTTGAAAGTAAAGAAACACGCAGTTTGTATGGTTTTCTCCCTTTTTATGAAGGAAAAGAAAGTGTTTATCTCTAGAAAAAGGTTGGTCCAGCAGGCACCAGAAACTAGTGATATTGCTTGGAGGTGGGTGGGAAGATAACAAGGTTTAGTTTCTGTGTTTCCACATTTAAAATTTTCAGCTTTGCTAATTGAGTGTTTCTTTTAATTTTGGGGAAAATGTGTGATCCTCAAAGTGTTGGGAACATAATTCTCATACCTACAGAACATGCCGTGTTCTGTTCAGCATGTTAAAGAAGGATCCAGTAGAGTAACAGCCACTGTGCAAAACACAAAAGTAGGTTTACCAAAGTAAATAAGTTAAAGGAATGCTGAAGCAAGATTTCTGGGTTAAAATAGAGAACTTGTGAGTATTGAAGCATGAAGTGAAACCACAGCTTTTGGGGTTAAGGTTCCTGCTCTTGGAAAGGAACCTCACAGATCCTTATGGGTCACCTCTGATTTGTCAGATAGTGAAGCCACTGGCCCAGTCAGTGGTAAATGCTGTGTTTTATGATCCTTCTTGGGAAGTGGGCAGAGAGAGAGAGCTTGTGGCCTTTTTGGAAGCAGTAGTCTGAAAGAAAATGTGTGGCTAGTCTTTCCTTTTGACTTCACTTCCAAGATTGGAAGCTGTTATCTTAACCAGACAGGAAAATGTTGGTATCTATAGTGAGCAAGAGGAGCTTTCAGATGCCTACAGAGCTCAAGAGGCCTGCTGGATGCTTAGTCCCAGCTTCTGGTAACATGGCCCCTGTCACACTGTAGCTCTAGACTAACACTCTTCTTCATTTGTTTGCATTTAGTCTTTAAAAAATATTATTTGAGAGAGAGAAAATGAGCAGGCCAAGGCCTCTTTCTTCTGCAAAGGAACTCCATACACATGTGCTGCTTTGTGTGTCTTGCTCTATGTGGGTACTGGGTAATTGAATCTGGGCCAGCAGACATTGCAAGCAAGTGCTGTTCACTGCTGAGAGCCAGCCCATACATTCAGTTTTTTGTAAAGGCACAGTGCAGTGCAGTAGAACAGATGAGACCAATCAATGTTATAGGAAAACAAATAAGACTAGCTTTGGAGATATATTTTTCCCAAGGAAAATGAAGTCCTGCTAAGTCTGGAGATGGGATCTATGCAGGGCTACCTTGCAGGCCCCTTCTCTCATGGCTTCATTTCCTCCACAGGAATCGCAGGGATGACTGGTTTCCAGTGTTACCATTGGACGAGACAGGGCCAGCCCCCTGTGCAGTATACTTTAGGCCAGTTCTGTCCAACTTGTGGCTCTGGGCTGCCAGTGTCCCAGGATAGCTGTGAATGCAACCCACCTTTGTAGACGACAATGTTCTGTCATAATGTCAAAAGGTTGGACATTCCTACTTTATGCAGTGTGTCAGGTGGGGAAGTCTTCAAGTTGGGTTTGGTTTGAAGCAGGCATGCAGTAGGGGAATGGTGGTGACACCATGTCCCTTTGCAAGTTTCTAAGGTGGAAGAGGTGTGGTTGGGTTGAGGAGCAGAAATAGATGCAAAAGGAGAACTGCATCTCACTCCACACTCCTCTGAGCTGCCCAGCAGTCCCAGCTGTGCCTCTGTGGTACCTGCATGGTGACTCAGGATGAGCTGCAGCTGTGACTACAGAGGGGCCAGCCAGCCAGACTCTACAGGACCTCAGGGAAGAATGGACATCTGGATCCAGTTTCTTGGAGCCATAGCCTGGCCTTTGACCGCCATAGGTCAGGAAACTGAATGTTCCTTGCTTCTGCCTCCCCAGATGGTATTATTACATGGAGAGCACAGGCTTGCCCAAAGCTATGCACACTGCTGTGTGGGAACACATAGCAGGAGGTTTGAGAAAGAGCCAGAATGGGGGAAGTAGTGATAAAGTTTGGTGAGGGTTCTGGTTTTAAAACCTGTTGTTTATTTTATTGGCACCTGCTCTGAGACTCCTAGGAGGACCTGCCGGGTCTCTTCTGGCTCACTCACATCTGTGTGAGTAATTGACCAATGTGTCTACAGTATTTCCCTTAGAGGTCCTGTCTTTAGAAGGTGGCCTGAAGACCTGGAAGCTTTTCTCTCTCTAATGAAGATTAAACAAACCAGGCACATGTTCCTGACACATTCCAGGTACTTGACATCCTGCTAGTACTCTATATCACTGTGCACTTACAGGGCCAGGCACCTGAGCCCAAAATGGTTAGGGAAGAAACTTATTTTCCTCTCAACAGTGAAACTTATGAGAACCCACTCAGCTAGACTGTTTGTGATCATCTGTCTCTGAGACCCTGGTCTTCCTCTTAACCCTGACTAGATAGAGCCTTCTTGAATTGACACTTGTTCTCCTTGTTCCAGAAGGTGGGCTTAGTACAGATTTTCATAGTTTGGGGCCTGACCATGTCAATTTAGAGGCCCCACAAAAGCTAGATGTCTTGACCCAAGAGCACATTGGTGCGCTAATGGCAAATGGGAACTATAACCCTGGGTCTTATGACTGACTTGTGGAAAAGTGCATGCTGGGATTTTGGGGAACCTGTGTTTCAACCGTTTGCAGTTCTGTGTAGCGTAACCCTGTAGTTGCCGTTCAGTGCTTATGAGGGAGGGTTGTCTCCAGTCCACAAGGTCTGCCCTCCTCTCCTCGGCCTATACTTTGTGGTAAAATGCCTGGCTTAGAATGCTGGGTGGGCAGATTATGTGTTTATGGTGTGACCTTGTCTCCAAAAAGAAACAAATAAACAAAAAACTGCAGAGCCAGGGCTAATTGGGCTTACCCTGGAAGACAGTGTTATATTTGGCCTGAGTACAGAGTTAACTTAGTATCCTTGGAGATGTGTGAGTAAATTAGAGTATCAATATGAGCAGATCATGAGCTATGAGGACAGAGTAGCCTCAAGGTTGTCATCTCTAGAGAGCACTTCAAGTGCTCTGAAAATATACACGCCAGGGGAGAATGACACAGAGCTGCCAGAATTTGGGGAGACCAATGAATATGGTAATTGAGTCCACTCCGTCTGTGTGAAGCTAGAGGAAAAACAGCAAAACCACCCTCAAATCCAGGAGTTTCGAAGTTCCAAGGTGTTTCCTCTGTCCTTGGGGTTAGCCCCAGCCTGTGCTCTAACACCAGCCCACACGAGCTAGTGCTTTGGGGGCCCATGGAGTCTATAAGATTTAGTGTAGACAGCAAGTGTAATGTTTATGATAGCTCTACTCTGCTGCCTCATGGTTCAGCCAGAGCTGGGATCCTCCCACAGTGAGGGTGCAGCCATTTCCTGCTAACCCCTCCCTGGTGTGTAGGCATGGAGAAGTCCCTCATTCTTGGAGAAGTGCAGTCAGGGTGTGCCTTGGCTTGCTGTGAGACCAGGAGGGCTGGCTTCTGAGGCTGCCTTTCTGTGACTGCTGATTCTGTAACAGAAAGGCCCAATAGGCTGCTTCACAGTCTTGGGAACTTGGGACTTTGGCTTTGCAGTTTTACAAATAAAGCAGGTCTAACCTGAGATACTTGGGTCACTTGAGCCCAATTTAGAATCTTTGTACATATTCAGTAAATATTTCACAAGTGCCTATTGTTTGCCATGCAGTGGAGATATGAGGCTGGACAGACAGGCGCTGAGGTGGAAGCTGGAACTAAATGAGCAGCTAGAGTCAGTTCCAGTCCTGCCGGGGATGCTGGGGCGTCTGGAGCTTACTGCAGGGATGCTTGCTCCAGCATGAGCTGCTTTCACTAATAGCTGGTAGGCCTGGGAGGCAGGGTCCTCTGCAGATGACCTGAGGTAAGAAGAACTTAGAACTCAAAGGCTGGAACATGAAGCAAGGTGTGGGGCAAGTTGAGGGTGGAACCCAGGAAGGTAGGTGGTCCCAGGCTAAAGACTCATAGGTCCTGGGCAGGAGTTCAGAAGGAGTAGAGGCCTTGCCAGAGTCTTGACTAAGGAACCAAAGGGAAGAGTACAAACACACAACAGGCTGTTGTCTATAAAACAAATAAATACCATCTCAGAAAGTCTTAGATCTTAGAATGTTCCAGATTAGGGTCGCTCAACCTGTACCATGTACTAGGCCTTGCTTCAGCCCAACAGCATCCACCCCCCTCCAGTGCTCATGGTCTGTTCTCCTCATGAAACTGAGTCCCACAGAAGTCCAAAGAACCTATAGCCAGTACATGGAGACCCTGTGTCCTTGTACACAGGGCAGTGATTGAAGCATGGTACAGTTGGAGTATCAAGTGAATGTTCATACTTCAGGTTCTAGAGGTAAAATACCTCAACAAAATATGTTCCAGTATAATTACTTAGAAGCATTTTATCCTGTGGCCTCTGTGAATTTCATAGCTCACCACCAGTCTGCCATGGAAGCTAGAGCCTAGACTGTGGAATTCTGTGGGAAGAGCATCGGCCCATATACCATACTAGGACATTCCTACTTACTGTATTGGCTGTGCCTCTCCACCTAAATTTATGTTATTTCTCTTGTATACCAATAGATGTTGTCTTGCTGTGTTTATCTTTTTGTAAGTGCGTTAAGAACAGGGTATGGAATGGAAAGAAATGCTTTCTGTGCCTTTGCCTTGTTGGGGCAGTGATGTATCAGATGAATCTCTCTCTTCTTCAGGTTGAGGATGGAGACCTGAAGATCGCCGAGACAGCTGCACTGACTGTTGGGACACAGTGTCAGGCCCAGCAGCCCAGAGTTGGTATAGGACTCCCTGGTGTGCAGTTCAGGACCATGACTCCTGTGAGCAATGGTGGGATGTCAGAGAGCATTTTCGACCTGGACTATGTTTCCTGGAAGATTCGCTCCACACTGGTAGTAGCTGGCTTCGTCTTCTACCTGGGCGTCTTTGTGGTCTGTCACCAGTTGTCATCCTCCCTAAATGCCACTTACCGCTCTCTGGTGGCCAAAGAGAAGGTCTTCTGGAACCTGGCAGCCACTCGTGCCATCTTTGGAATTCAGAGTATGGCTGCAGGCCTGTGGGCTCTGCTGGGGGACCCTGTGCTCCAAGCTGACAAAGCCCTTGGCCAGCAAAACTGGTGCTGGTTTCATATTACCACAGCCACTGGCTTCTTCTTCTTTGAAAATGTGGCTGTTCACCTGTTCAACCTGTTCTTCCGGACTTTTGATGTGTTTTTGGTTGTCCACCACCTCTTTGCCTTTCTTGGTTTTTTTGGCTCAGCAGTCAACCTCAGAGCTGGCCACTATCTAGCCATGATCACATTGCTCATGGAGATGAGCACCCCCTTTACCTGCATCTCCTGGATGCTCCTGAAGGTAGGTGCTTTTGAAGGGTGGGGTTGTCCTGAGGTTAAATGTGGAGCAAGGTGCCTTGCACAATTGTTTGCTAGGTGGAATGTCATCAGGGCCCTGCAGCTGAATGCAGCCATATGGCAAGCTCAGCTGGCCAAATGCTGTTTCTTAAAGTCTCAGAGTAAAAGAAAGTTCAGTGGTTCCTAGGATTCATTGGGAAGTGTTGTGTGCCTTAGAAAACTTTCTTTTTACTATTTTATTTTTGAGAGATAGACACAGAGAGAAAGGGGGGGTGGAGAGAGAGAGAGAGAGATTGAGAATGAGCGTGCCAGGGCCTTTCAGCTGCTGTGAACGACCTCCAGGTTTGTGCACCCCTATGTGGTGCATGTGTGATGTTAGACGCTTGCATCACTGTGCACCTGCCTACGTGGGACTTGGAGATTCGAACTTGTGTTCTTAGGCTTCACAGGCAAGTGCACTAACTGCTAAGCCATCTCTCCAGCCCCAGAAAACATTTTTAAAACTTCAGTACATACAAAAAATGTTGAAGTGATATATATGTGTTTGCACATACTGTTTTTGCTTTTTGGTTTTGATCAGGGCTGGTGGGAACCTGCCCACTTATCTCATTTACTTGCCCCAGATGGATCTCATGCTGTTCTTCCTGAGCCCTGTGGGTTCCATATGACTGTTTCATTGGTGACCAAAAGTGCTGGCACCTAACACTGTGATTTGTCCCTTTTATTTTTGAAAATGTGTGTGTGTGTGTGTGTGTGTGTGTGTGTGTGTGTGTATTTAACTCAAGTGTGTTGGTATATACCTGTAATCGCAGTACTCAGAAGGCCAAAGCAGGAAGATTGTAAGTTACTGGATGGCTTGGGCTACAGAGTGAGTTTGAGAACAGCCTGTGCTACATAGTAAAACCCTATCTCAAATTTTTAAAAGTTTTTAAATATGTGTCTTTTATAAATAATCATGATTCTCATTTTTATGTCAAAATGTCCATGTTAATCTTTTCTGTGTATGCATGTGTCTGCACATGCATGTGTGCCTATGAAGGCTAGAGGGCAACCTGAGGTGTTGTTCCTGTCAGGCACAGTCTACTTTTTTGAGACAGTCTCTCTCATTGACCTGGAGCTCACCAATTGGCTACACTGGCCAGTGAGCTCCTCCTGTCTCTACCTCCTCAGCACTGGGATTACAAGCATGTGCCACCAAACATGGCATTTCTATGTGAGTTCTGGGGTTCTTCATGCTTATGAGGCAGGCACTTTACTGAGTCATCTCTCCACTCCCCTGCCCCATGTGAAACTTTTTTTTTTTTTTTTGTTTTTCAAGGTATGGTTTCATTCTAGCCCAGGCTGACCTAGAATTCACTATGTAGTCTCAGGGTGGCCTCAGACTCATGACAGTCCTCCTACTTCTGCCTCTCAAGTGCTGGGATTAAAGGTGTGTGCCACCATGCCTAGCATCTTTTCTAAAATTATTTTTTTTTTTTTAGCTCAGATTCTTGCTGTCTTGTAGGACACAGTACCTGTCATTGGATTTTTTATTTGAAATGTGAAATACTGCTAATGTCTACCAAGTCATATAAGCAGGTCATGATAGAGAGCTCTTCTCTTGCACAGAAGAGTGCTGTAGGGTCTCTGGAAATGGAAATGAATATGAAAAGTCATTCCTGCTTTTGGGTTCTTGATGGATGGTGTCAGTACATCACACATACAAACATTTGTGCTTCATAGCTTAGTGTCAGCACTTTGTTGGGATCTCGGACCCAAGGCTGGCCCAAGTAGTTAAGAAGGTGTCGTAGTATACTAATGCCAACACGTGAGCCAATGGGAGACATTGCATATTCAAAGTAGGACACCGGAAAGAAGGTGGGAGTCATGAATAGATTGAAAGTCACTGACATGAGTGGGGTTATGGCAGTGCACACCTCTAATCCCAGCAGCCAATGACAGGTTTGAGAGTTCAAGTTCAGCCTGGGCTACAGAGTGAGACCTTTTTACAAAAGTAATTTTAATAAATGAAAAAGAAAGTCATTGACATGACCCAGCCACTGCTGAGTTCCATGCTAGGAAAATGAGTGGAAATGAAGCATCTGGTTGAGTGAGTCCCTAGGACCTAGGGGCTGCAAGCATCTTTTCCCTCATCATGTAGCTAGTCACTTTTCTCTGTGTGGAATCTGAGGCAGAGACTTCCCTGCTCCTCTGGCTTGAGCAAGGGTGTTGCATGGAGCAAAATAGAGCGTGTTGGAGAGGATCTTTGGTCCAGCACTCCACACACTAGTACCTCTCACCCTGGAAACATGGGCTTTAGAAGTAACTCACCATGCAGAGCATGGGGCTCTTAAAGGTTCTGCAGTGTTGCTGTGAAAACTGTCAGTCACCAAAAGCAAAACCCACAAGGTATTGTGTGAGAGGCTTTACCTGTGGGGTTTTGTGTGCTCTTGAAAGCTGTTAGGATGCTTTTTGTGCAGGATGGAGAAAAAGCTATCTAGTTAGTTACTTCTCATCCCACTCAGGTTAACTGTACCAAAGCCAGCAGACCTCTACATTCTGAATCAACATAGCTTAGTTTCAGTGTGTCTAGATAGCTCTTTGTTGTGCTAGTTCAAGTACTGTCAAGTGTTAGAACTACCCGCTGTGTCTGAAATATGGGAAATCATTTAAGCTTTTGATAAAGCTGATAGATTGTTGCATAAGGGGCATTACGATCTTAGAATCTTCCTGTCATCAAGATATGACTTGGTCATATTTGAAGCATATTAATCAAGATGAAAGATGGGTTTATAAGTAAGCACAGCAGCCTTTTTTTTTTTTTTTTTTTTAATGAAACAAAGTCTTGCTATGAAACCCTGGCCTGCCACGTACTCATAACAATCCTGCTGCATTAGCCTCCTGAGTTCTGGGACTGCAGGTGTATTCCACTATGTCTAATTGTGTTTATCCTCTAAGGTGCTCATTGCTTCTTCCATCACATTCTAGGTCGTCATGGGATAGAGCTCTTGATAGGAATGGGTGAGAGTGTACCTGGGGCTGACATGGTCCTGTTCTGTCTGCTGTGTACTGACCTTGTCAGGTTTCTTATCCTGTCTGGTCTATGTCATCCTGTAGACATCTTGGTGTTGTGGGCGCTGGTCAAGGACACAAGGCTTAGCACAGTGCCTGCTGTCAACCAGGGAAAGCTGCTGCTGCTGTGTGTGATTTTCCTTGTGTGTAGATGCTGACACCTTCACTGTGTTAGAAAAGAGCATGCATGTCTTGTGTAATGTAGGTACATGAGCCAAATGGGTTTTGAAGTTGCTTTTGGGAAAAAGATCACAACATTTGAGCATCTGCTCCAAGAGATAAATTCTCATTTTCTTAGTCTATTTTCCTATATAATCTCTAGGCCTTCCCTTAAGTTACTGACTCAACCGGTGGGATTTTTTGTCAGAACACCCGGACACATGTTTTTTTTTTCCTTTTTTTTTATACTGTGCTTTTTCTTTTTTATTTTTCCATATTCCCAACTCCCATCATCCCCCCCTTCTTTTCTTGATTTAATGAATTCAGAAATTTTTTCTGGGTCCTCTTGGAGGTGAAGTGATGTAGCTTGTCTGAGATGCAAGGATCCCTGCAGAGCAGGATCCCACACCCTCCTGTCCTGCTATCCAGACCCGCCCCCACCCTTGCTAAGCTTCCTTCTGTGCAAGCAGGACAGTGTCTGCAGCTAGGGTTGGTTGGTATTCAGAGTTGCTGGTGAGGCTGGTGCTGGGAAGCACCTGGTCTATGTGGAACATGTCCAAGGCACTAAGTACCTGCTCAGCTTCAGTGACAACTGCTAAAACTAATTTCAGTGCAAATTTAGCATAATATGACAGCAGTTACCTTTCAGTCTTCATCCAAGGTCCAATAGAGCAGATCCAATAGGTGAGCTGCCAGCAGGCTCAGGCTTTTGATCAGAAATTAAAGCAAATGTGCTGGAGAAATTGCATAGTGGTTAAGACACTTGCCTGCAAAGCCAAAGGACCCAGGTTCAACTCCCCAGGACCCACGTAAGCCAGATGCACAGGTGGCACATGTATCTGGAGTTCATTTTCAGTGGCTGGAGGCCCTGGCACACCCATTCTGTATTTGCCTCTTTCTCCCTTACCCTCTTTCAAACAAATAAAGCGCAGGCCTTTAATCCCAGCACTTGGGAGGCAGAGGTAGGAGGATCAGTGTGAGTTCGAGGCCAGCCTGAGACTACATAGTGAAATTCCAGGTCAGCCTGGGCTAGAGTAAGACCCTACCTTGCAAAACCTATATATACATATGTATGTATGTATGTATGTATGTGTGTGTGTGTGTGTGTGTGTGTGTAGAGAGAGAGAGAGAGAGAGAATGAGTAATTAAAACAAGGGGCAAGCTCTGGCAAAAATGAGTGCTTTATAGGGCACAAATGCCTTTCTGAAATGTGTGGAAGGAGTCAACTTTGCAATGACATCTGTGCTTCCTGTCCCACAGGCTGGCTGGTCAGACTCGCTCTTCTGGAAGGTCAACCAGTGGGTGATGATCCACATGTTTCACTGCCGCATGGTACTCACCTACCACATGTGGTGGGTGTGCTTCTGGCACTGGGACAGCCTGGTCAGCAGCCTGTACCTGCCTCATTTCATGCTGTTCCTGTTTGGACTGGTCCTGCTTACACTCATCCTGAACCCCTATTGGACCCACAAGAAGACACAGCAGCTTCTCAATCCTGTGGATTGGAACTTCGCACAGCCTGAAGCCAAGGGTAGCAGGCCAGAAAGGACCAACGGTCAGGTGCTGCAGAAGAAGAGGACCTAGCACTCTGTGGCCAGGTGGACCGTGATGCCAGTGCACGAGGGTACTTGGGTTCTGCAAAGCTCCATGAATGGTGACTTACAAATAAGGTAGTAATGTGCGTAGTCTAGGTAGAGTGCTAACCTCGTGCGTTTGTTAGTATTAATCTTGAAGTAGCCACAAAGTATTACTGGGACCCTGGTTTGCCTTCAGGAGAAGGTCTTTGCCATCTCAGTCTCCTTGACTGTTATGATGTGTTCTGTCAGCATCGGGGAAGGAGTCATGGTACCAGGCATACAAGCTGCTGAAGAGGAGGCTGTGTACTGAATACTTGAAGGGACTTCAGAAGGAAGTGCCCCTGCAGATGTGAACAAGATAGCACACTCACAGTGCACATGGCTTCTCTGGAAGTCATGTTCTTTTTAGATTCAAAGAAGTGGCCCAAGAAAACAATGTGATTTGCTTGCCCTTGTTGAAATTTCTCATTATGTGTAATTTTAAGCCTGTGGTGCAGTAGCACCATCTAGTGGCAATTGGTGTAAAGACACCATTCAGATTCTTGTAAGGCTGAGCGACCCTGTTCACCCACCCTAGCGTGGTGTAGGGTGTGAAATCTTGTACTTTTTTTGTTTGGTTGTTTAAATCAAGGAACCGATTTTAAAATGAAAATTTTTATTGTCATAATAATTCTCAGCTGAAAGAATAAAGTCAGTATCGAGATTTAGAGCCATTTTTAATTGACAAAGTTTTCTGTCAGGGGCCAGCCTCCTCCCCATTCTTCTTTTTTTTTTTTCTTGTTGTTTTTTTATCAGAGAGAGAGAATTGGTACACCAGGGCCTCCAGTCACTGTAATTGAACTCCAGAGGTGTGTGCCATGTTGTGCACATGTGCGAACTTGTGTGCTTGCATCACATTGTGCATCTGGCTTACGTGGGCCTGGAGAGTCAAACATGAGACCTTAGGCTTTGCAGGCAAGTGCCTTAACTGCTAAGTGATCTCTCCAGCTCCTCATCCCCAAATCTGAGGATCATGCTGCTCTGGCAAATTCAAGACAAGCAAGTGATTTTCCCCTGTGGGCTGTCAGTTGGTCCTGGACTCACTCAGTGTGGGCTCTGGAGTACAGAACAGACCATCAGCTAGTCGCTTGATGTGACCACTAACAAGTTGCTGATCTGCTTTGCCTGGTAAGGAAGACTTCAGATACCAACTTAGCAGTGTCACTGACAGATACACAAAAACTTATTCAACTTGAGAGTGCAATTAAAGGACAAAGTTTATTTTCATCAAAACTACTTTTGAAAATGTGTTTACAGAAAACACACTAGGTGGTTGTGAGAAGCATGTGTGACCTGTACCTGTTACCATGGAACCCTGGGCCTATTCTGATGACTAGTGCTTTAACTTTATCGATTGTATTTAGATCAAGATATATGATGCTATTTATCTCATTCCAAGGCATTATTTACACTGCATCCCTAAGACACTCAAACTGAAAAGCCTGTAGCTCTTGTGGCTGCTTTGATGAATCCGTTCGTGAGGAACCAGCAGTAGCTGGAGGTTTCCAACTGGGCAGAATTTGAATAAAGTGACTGCTGTTTACAGAACTCAAGCACCTGCAGTTCTTGTCTCCTAAAGCAAGCCTCTCTTGCTGTTTGAAAATGTTGGATGTTGGAGATAGACAATGAGATGGCAAATTGTCATGTGTTCACAGCCTGGGATTTAGCCGACTTGTATCTCATCTTCACTAGGACTGTGACCTCCCCGGGGGCTCACACTTTATGTCCTTTGTCTTCACACATGTAGTCCGGGTGCTATTCAGTAGCTCAGCGCCTTTGTTGGGTTTCCCATAAGACTCCTCTGTGAGGTCCTTAGAGACAAGAGTGTCAGGTGAGGAGGCTCTGGTGACCCTGTGATCCAGTAATCCCTACCTTTATTGTCTGGGTACTAGACTTATCTTCCAGTCTGTCACCCCACACCATCCATGTGCTGGACATGTCTAGGAGTCAGGCACAGTGCAAGTGATATTCAGGAGCCAAAGATTTCTGGTGCTGAGACATTCATGAACTTGGCCTGAGAGCAGTCCATGCTGGCTTCTATTCACCATGTTCTCCACCTCACTCCTGCATCGTCTGTTAGGAATTATTGCAGGGCTGGGGTACAGCTCAGTGGTAGAGTGCTTGCCTAGTGTTGCAGTCAGGTTCACATTCATTGCTAGCAGAAAACACCCAACCAAGAGCAACTTGTGGGGGGAAAAAACAAAGGTTTATTTTGGCTTAGAGACTCAAGGGGAAGCTCCATGATGGCAGGGAAAAACGATGGCATGAGCAGAGGATGGACATCACCTCCTGGCCAACATCAGATGGACAACAACAGCAGGAGAGTGTGCCCAACACTGGCAAGAGGAAGCTGGCTATAACATCCATAAGCCCGCCCCCAACAATACACTGCCTCCAGGAGGATTCAATTCCCAAATTGCCATCAGCTGGAGACCTAAGCATTCAGAACACAAATTTATGGGGGACACCTGAATCAAACCGCCATACCTAGCACACACATACTCATATACACTCTTTTTATACCCCCACCTTCCTCCCTCTCTCCGTCTCTCTACTGCTTAACTGGTGTGGGCCTGTGAAACTGTGTTTCTCTTTCAGTAGAGAAATATATCTGCACCCATGTTCCTTGTTCCAAACTGGAGAAGGGAATGTGCCAAGGAAACAAAGGGACAGTGCCTTTCCTTTCTCCATGAGCAGGATGACTGGTCCTGCCCCTATCCACTGTCTTGCCTCTGCCCCTTTTACCACCAGACTGCTTATTTCTCCCTGTATGCCACAGGCTTCCCAAAGGAGTGCTGAAATTAGTACAGCACAGCTAGTGACTATAGTCTTCTGCAAGGCATGGTACCAAAGGACACAATCTTATGCCTTCTGTGCATTGAACTCTGCAGTAGTCACTTGTTTTCACTGTATGACGGGAAGCCGAGGCCCTGAGACCTGGTCACTGCTTATGTTGATACAGCTAGTAAGAGGCCACGCCTGCACCTGGTCTCTGAAGCAGGTTTTACGCTTCCTGTGGTAACCTTCCTAATAGGGCCTAAGTCCTCTGAGCAGGGACAACACCTGAAACTGGGTCCCAGATGAAGATTTGAGACTGACTGCTCCTTGTTATGGAGGACATAAGGCTAGGGCCAAGGTGCCAGCAGATTCATTGTCAGGAACGAGCCCAGCCTCTGCTTCCAGGAAGCACAATTCTGCATCCTGAGAGGGAGGGAGAGAGGGAGGCTGTGTCTTCAGTAGTGCTAGAAGGACAGAAGCCTAAACTAATAGCCTACAGGCTTTTGTAGGATACTGAGTCACTGTGGCTGGGCACAAAGTGCTGTGAGAGTTCCCCCAGACAAGGCTGTTGCTACTCCCAGCAGCTGATTACAGCTGGGAGGAGTCCCGCTCAGCACCCCACTCTGGCAGTAATGGTCAACATGACTTTGGAAGGACACACTCAAACTTAACACCCTATATCAGTAGGAATTCTTGAGCTCCACATACACGGTTGGTGTCTGTTTCATTCCTTGACTTATTCCAGGTCCAGTCATGACTAACAAGGTTGCTGCTTAACACCCAGCAAATCAGTGAAGTGAACTAATTGACAAGTGATGGTCCCATATCCGCCCAACACCTGACAGAGTACATGCCAACCCAAAGGGATGACATTTGCCAAGGGGATATTCAACCAGGTAAGGCAGTGTAGAAAATCAGGAAGCCAGCTCCATCCCATACAACCAGAGGAGGCCTGAGGAGAGAACTCAGCAGGCCTGAGACCTCTAGTGGGACCAGCCTTTCCTTTCACACTGAAGGTGTGGACAAAAGTGTGTGTCTAACCCAAGAATAGATGGCTATGAAACATTGCCTCTATTAAATAGATAAGGTGTTTTACAAAGTAAAAAGCCTTATGTTGATTCTGCTGTGTCTATCTTGCCATGCAGATAAGTGAGATGGTTGGGCAGGATTCCTTGAGACTGGCTGTGTGGTGCAAAGCTGCCCCTAGGGTCAAAATACAAGGAAGCTCCAGGCTGCCAACTCTGTCCTTGGACTCCCTGAGAACCTATTTCATGCTGTGGGCCCTGCTCTGGTCCTTTAGAAGGCCATTTTTACCTCTCCTGAGACATAAGCCTCCTGAGAGCCTGGTCTAGAGACCAGGAATGTAGGCGGCTTGAACCCCCAGCCCCCCACCACCTGAGCTCTACTCAGAGGCCCTCATGAGGTGTGATCTCAACTCACCTAAAAGTCAATAGCACAAATGAGACCCCATTGTCATTAATACTTGATGCTTTGAGTTCAACTCCATCTCTAAATACCTTTGTTTCGCTGTTTTGTGAGAGATTACTAATTCAATATTACTCTTGTTGAAAAGCAAGCTAACACTCCCCCCCCTTTTCAGTTACTGATGTGTACTTTGTGTACTCTTATTTCTATAACAAAATATACTTGCCTAGTTGTATATGAAATACATTGATTTAAAAAGTAAATATTAAAAGTTTGTTTTCCTTTCTCTGATAATTCAACTCCAAATGTGTGGAGTTGACTGTCACATCCAGAGACCAGTAGCCTTTCTTTTTTTTTTTAATTTTTTTGTTTATTTTTATTTATTTATTTGAGAGTGATAGAGAGAAAGAGGCAGATAGAGAGAGAGAGAGAGAATGGGCGCGCCAGGGCCTCCAGCCACTGCAAACGAACTCCAGATGCATACGCCCCCTTGTCATCTGGCTAACGTGGGTCCTGGGGAATCGAGCCTTGAACCGGGGTCCTTACGCTTCACAGGCAAGTGCTTAACCACTAAGCCATCTCTCCAGCCCCAGTGGCCTTTCTTGCAGTGTAGCTTGAGCCCTGGGTTGAGAGGGAATAACCTTGGACCCTCCTGGAGAGAGCCCAGGGGTTCCATGAAACCCCAGAGACATGGATAGAGGGCTCCAGCTTCTGATTTGGAGCCCATGTTGTGAATTCATTTCTTCTCCAACTGCAGTATTCAAGGAGCCTTCTACCACTGTACATTATACACTGCAGTCTGTCTGAGACTTCTTCCTGTTACTCTACTATTTTAAGCCAGTGACCCCATAGAAGTCAGAAGATTCGAAAAAACAACCCAAAGTTGAAATGCTCAGTTATTACTGAAAGTCTGTCAGTCTGAAAAGCCCTTGCCAAAAGTTACATGGGTAACTTTACAGTCCTTATAACTTTCACAATATTGTGTTGTTTTCAAAACTGCTGTGTGACAGGCATGATCCCAGTAGGAACTCAGGCCATCTCAGGCACAGTTGTCTTCTGTCACGAAGAACCCAGCACACTCATTCCACCCAGAGACTGTTTCTACGCAAAACAAACACAGAGGAGGGACCTGGGCCACAGGGACTTCTAAGAAAGCTTGCCAGAGCTCTGGCTGATGGAGACTGCCCCACCTAGGCTCCTCCCAGTGTACATTGTCTACTGACTCATGACTTACTTACTTAAAGAGCACTAGCCATGAAAAAAAAAAGTGAAGTTCAGGAAGAAACTCATTCACTAAAATGGCTTTTTATATACTCCTGGGTGTTCTGTTTGGCCCAGCCACTGTGAACATCTAGCCAGTTGACCCTTTACCCTTGTGGTTTCTTGTTCACATGTCAGTGTGGAGGAGCTTCTGGGTGGTACATTTTCCATCACAGAAGACAATCCTGGAGTGCAGAGCTCCTCCCCATTTCCTTCCTCCTTTGCCTAGTTCAGTTACAGGGATGGCAGGAACAGAGGGTGAAGGCCAGGACACTGTACCTGAGAAGAGTAGCTGGAGGCTCCATTAGGCAGGCCACTCGCAGATGCTCCCTCTCCCCAGTGGGGGGAGACTGAGACACTCATGAATGAGCAGTGCTAACCATTGCAGTGTGAATGAGCTCTCCTTAGAAAACGATGGGATGGGTCATAGAAGCCAAGGGTCTGAGTTTAAAGTGCTTAAGTTACTCTGTTGCATTTCATTTTTATTTTTAATCTTTTATTTTGAACTAATTTCAAACTTACAAGCTGGGAAAATACAAAAGTCACAAAATCTCCTATATATTCTTTGTCCAAATTTACTGATTCCTACATCTGTCACATGGAGTAAAATCAGTTTCTCCTAACCCTCCCCCATTTTCTTTTTTGAGGTAGGGACTCACTCTAGCTCAGGATGACCTGGAATTCACTGTGTTGTCTCAGGCTGGCCTTGAACTCACAGCAATCCTGCCTCAGCCTCTAGTGTACTGAGATTAAAGGCTTGTGCACCACCATGCCCAGTTTCCTCCCCCATTTTTTCCTTCTTCCCTTCTTTTTCTTTCTTCTCTGCCTAATTTTTTTTTTTTATCTCCCTTTCCCTTTTTTCTAGATAGGTTTCCCTAGAAGAGTTGGAGACTGCCTACACTGGTCTAGATTGGGCTCAAACGAGCCTCCTTGTCTCATGCTGCCAACTGCAGGGAGTACATGCACTTGGCTTTATATCCCTTTACCTCTTAATACTTAGTGATTTCCTAAGAATAAAAGCAATCTCTTGGGCAGAGAGATGGTTTAGCAGTTAAGGCGCTTGCTTGCGAAGCCTAAAGACCCATGTTCTACTCTCCAGGTCCCATTTAATCCAGACACAAGAGACAAGCGTGCAAGGTTACACATGTGCACAGGGTAGCACACGTGTTTGCCATTTGACTGCAGTGCTGGAGGCCCTGACGTGCCAATCCCCCCTCCATAAAAAACAGAAGGGGAAAGTAGGGGGAGGGAATTATCATGGTTCATCGTCTAAATTATGGAAGGTTTCAATTAAAAAGACTAAAAAAATTAATTAAAAAACAATCTCTTATTTAACCTTATCAGTTACACTGAACATAGAGTCAATACTGTTTATGTAATGTATATTCTGGCTGACAGTTTCCTTCATGCCACTTCCTCCTGGTCCAGGACTGAGTTCAGGGACTTTCTTTAAAAGTGTGCTATCCAGCAAATAGGAGCATGCATCCAGGTGCTAACAGATCATCCCCTGGGTACTTTCGTTCATGTGAAAAAGCCGTTGGAGATGGGAAGGCATCTCTGTCCTCTAAGTCAGAGTTACCAGTTCAGCACATGACAAAGTTTGAAAGCCAGAGGCCTAGCATTGGATCCCAGGTTTGGACTCACAGCAGTGTGATATCACCATGATGATGTCCTTGTGTGCCTGTGCTCCCCAGGGTGGTGATCCCCAGGTCCCTGAGGTGGACGAATCTGGCTGCAAGTCACTGCCCATTCACTGCATCTACTCCACCTCACAGCCTGCATCCCATCTTCTAGATCCATCTCCAGCTTCTTCAACTTGGGGTGGCACATCTGCCTGTTCTCCAGCTTGTAGAAGAGGACCTGGATGACTGCAGATCCTGTGCCCTATCCGTTAGCCCTCCTGTCCTCAGTCCCAGCCAGGCTCTTTCAGAGGTGCCCAAGCCACCTCGTTGTGGCCCTCCACCTTTGGCTCTCTTGTTGCTTGAGGTTCTTATCTCTTTCTCACTCTTTCCCTTCTTCCTCCTCCTTTAAAAATATTCTGACAAAGTGACATAAACCAGTGCCCAATGTGATAGTCCTTTATTACTTTTGCTAGGGCTTCTGATTCTTTTTTCTTTTTCATAAAAGTGACAACTTGAACATTTTATGTTCTTTTCCTGGATACTCACTATGATTATTAAGTGGATAAATGATGTAACTTCAATCTTTAATGAAACAATTTCTCAGTAACCAGAAAAGCAGCCCTATGAGGAGCCGTGTGCTGGCAAGAGCTGGGATCATGACTGGAGATCTGAGATAGCAAGTAGTTTGGGCAAAGCTGTAAAGAATCCCTAAATCTGCAGTGGAAAAGGCATGTCTTTTCTCACTTTAGGACATTCTCAGAAAGTGAGTTGAGTTCTTGGGTTGGCCGACTTCCACAAGGGACAGCTGGAGTTACGATGTCCATGGGCTCTGGCATTGACATTGTGTAAAGACATCCCTGGAAATTCCAATGCTGGGGTGAGGTAAGCCACTCATAGGAGCACTGGCTCCACTGGGGGCAATATTATCCCCATACACGCTTTCCCCTGGATTTTCAAAACTAAAATTATAACATTGCTATGCACAAGGTAAAGAGGGATTGAGAACTCTCTCCTGTTCTGGCCCAAGCTGTAAATAAACACATTTCCTTCCACCACTTCCTGTCTCCTGGTTTTAACCTAGCGCAGTGAGCAAGGAAACTTAGATTCCGGTGTGACTTGCTTGCATGCTGTGGCTTTATAGGATTTGTGTTTATGAATGTTTCTGTGTCTCGTTTTACAATAAAATGAAAAGCGGTTTAAACATTATGTAAAGTTAAAAACAATAACCACTTCCTCTGTTTTATTTTTTTAGACCAGTCTGACCATTTTATTTTATTTTTTTGCCTCAGCCTCCCAGTGCTGAGATTATAGGCATGTGCTTCCACAGCCAGCTAATAAATCTGTAGTAAGCCAGTGAAAATCCTTGTTTTAAATTTTGGCCATGTGTATTAAAAACACGGATGTTGAATCATGTGAGGAATGAAAGTGCCACCATACCTACCCCTGCTAGGATGAGAACATAGACTGAGGCGGTCCTAGAGTAGAGCAGGGACACCCATTGGAGAAGGAACAGGAAGACCTGTAAGATGCTAGTGAATATGGAGGAGCACCAGCAATCAGTGACTTGTCTTTTGAAAGTTGCAGTGGGCTTCTGAGGGAAATGATAAGACCTGCGTGTGAGTGCAGATGTGCATGTGTGTTGTAGTGACATAGTGGTGCAGTTTGAGGCTGAACTCAATACAGCACAGAAGGGTGCTGAGTCAGGCTGGACATGTCATTTGCTCCCTAGGGCCAGAGCTCATGAAGACCTGCTGTCTTATGTGTACTAAGACAGGCCCACATCTCAGTTTCCGTCTTCCAACGTGAAGTGTGGGGCTGTCTTTTGTGTTAAGTTCCCTCTATACCTCTTCCTCACCTTAATCTCCTCTAGAACTCAGTGACTAGTGCTTCCTGAATTCCCAGAGCCCTTCCCTGAGTATCCTCACATCCTCCATCTTTTCTTCCTTCTCCTCCTGGAAGCCCACCTTTCCTTGGGCCTCTTAAAAGGTCCTGAATGACTAGTGTGAATCTAGTAACTGCTGAATCATTGGGGGCGTTAGCTGTGTCTGCGTAGAGCAAAACACAGCTCTTTCTCAAGGGGTTAGAGGTCACAAGATTCACAAGACCCTCCCCAAAGTTATATAAGCAGTGAACAGTTGCTGGGGAAAGGGGACTGTCAGGTGGAGCTGCCAGCAAAATGGGCAGGGAACTCCAGGGATGCCATGCTAGGGTGGGTTTCTCTGTGATGCAACTGCCTCCAAATCACCTAGGTGCTACTGCCAATAACCTCTCACCCATGCTGTGTAATAACCCCAGTAAACTCATTGGCTCATCAGGCTAGACACGGATGTGATTATTTCTTTGGATTTTGCCCCATCTGGGGTGAATAGACATTTGTTTACATCTCCTCAGGAAAAGTCATACAATACAACCATTTTACCTAATAGCCAAAGATGTTAAGTCAGAGACAGAGGTTGGTAGTAAGTGGCTGTTAAGGGGACTAAAGATGGCCCACAATAATTTTTGTCAGGTCATGGTGCTGCTAGCTATGCTTGCCAGCAATGTGTCCAGCAGGCTCCCTGCCACTGCTGTGAGACCACTAAAAGTAGGCCCAACCCTTCCCCTGCTGTCTGGGGTCCAAGACTGGGCAGGAAAGCAAGGGGCCTCAAGACTCTATTTCCAGGAATTTCAAGGTCACTTGAGTTATGGCCTTAGGTCCCATCTAGTGCCTTACTGACTACCCCAACCCCTGTCCAGTGCCTCCATGGCTCCTAGTATGGAGGCTGGATCATAGGCTATGGAACTTTCCCCTACCCTTAAAATCTATAAAAGGGCACCTCACTTTGTACCTAGAACCAAAGCACCCTATCCCTGTCTCTGTCTTTCTCTCTCTGGCTTTGGGACCCCCACCATGCCCTTCCATGGCCTAATAACCTTTTCCTCTTTTTGTCCTTAAAGAAATCCGCTCCAGTGTCTCTATCAAACTTAGGTCATAATTTTGCTTTTAATAACCTTACAATCCTGGCTCCTGGTCTCCAACATTGCATCTCTCCATAGTCA
The DNA here is from genome assembly GCA_036346955.1 of Dipus sagitta. Taxonomy (NCBI): domain Eukaryota; kingdom Metazoa; phylum Chordata; class Mammalia; order Rodentia; family Dipodidae; genus Dipus; species Dipus sagitta. Next base: position 40,180,101 of record CM070783.1, read on the forward strand.
AGAAGTTCTGGTCACTCTCCCACTACTGGATCTTATTTATTTTGAGAAAGAGGAAGAGAGAGAATGGGTATGCCAGGGCCTCTAGCCATTGCAGATGAACTCCAGACACATATGCCATTTTGTGTATCTGCCTTACGTGGTTACTGGGGAATGGTACCTGGGTCCTTAGGCTTCCCAGGCAAGCACCTTAACTGCTAATCCATCTCTCCAGCCCGTCTACTGTATCTTTCATACAGACACTGCTTCAGAGGACATCACCAGAAAAAATTCCTGCAGTAGAAGTGGGATGAATCGCCTCACTATGGGTCACAGAGAACTTCAGGGCAATGGGGCAGGAAAATCAGCCATCTCTCCATGCTCATGTTGGATGAAGGTCCTCCATCTGTGTGCCTTGAGTCACAAGCCACCTATGTTCTCTGTGCTAGCTCTGATGGTGTGTGCCACCGAGGACTTGACTTGCCATGCTCTGGCAGGGACATCATGGAGTCTCTCCCTTTCTTCATTGGCATTCCTGTTTCCTCCAGCTGCCCAGTTCTTGAACTGTGCTACCACAGGCTAGCTGAACAGAAAGGGCCATAGGGCACCACAAAGGTGTGGAGGGCTGAGGCATTTGTGACGTTCGTGTGAAGAGGGTGCAGCCCCCCAGCCTCGCTGGTCCATAGGTTGCCGTGTCTGGATTGGTGTGTTTTGTAGAACCCTCCTCCTCAGCAGGTGAACTTCTGTTTATCCGGAGAGCAGTTTTCTACTCTTAGACTTCTCCTCTCCCTTTCCCAGGAGTTGGAGCAAGCAAAGCAAGAAAACAGGCATAGTTGTCACAGAAGCTCTGGGAACAAAAAGTCACTGTTCCCTGAGAGAACAATGAGGCCTTCTCCTCTGCATTGTGAGCCCTTGAAAGAGCCTTAGTGAAAGCCAGCCTTATCTTTGCAGAGTCCCAAAGCCTCCTCTCTGTTTCATATTTTTTAATCTCCCTCCCTTTTCCCTTTGGCCTGCAACCATCCAAGAGGGACTTGGTACAGGCAGGGAATGAATCCGAGATCTCTGGAGCTAGAAATCCCAAGGGCAGGGCCTGCAGAACTGAAGTCTGTGCCTAGGACCTGGACAATATCTAATTCTGAAGCTCACCAATGTGCTTGCATTCATCAGCAGATCAGATCTTGGGCTGGGTACACCCAGAGACAATTCCAGTGAAAGGAAGGCAAACACACTGTGCCAAATCTCAAATCTAGCCTCACTGTGCAAGGGTGCAGGCCCCGTGCTTTGTGGAAGAATGGACTGGATGCTATGTTTGGACCCAGTTCCCTGGCCTGGACAACCCCATCAGAGTAGCCAGGCTGATTGTATACTGTGATCAGCTGTGGTCCATCCTGTGTCAGTTACTCCTTAACCAATCTGTTAAACTACAGACATGAAGATGGTGAGCAGCCCTGACCAGAGTATGTCTTTTTGTATGAAACCTTTGGTGGTGAATCACCCTCAGCTAAGACAGAGGTAACTTCTATGAGCTAGATGGAGGGGGATAGGGCTTGGAGGTTATCAGCACAGGCATCTGGTAGGTGGCAGCCAAGGACACTTGGGTCCTATGGTCCAGGTATTCCTAGCCTCATCCAGGACAGCCAGCCGCTGCACACTTCCTTAACAGCTCGTGAGCCCCTCCTGGATGCACTGCTGATCATCACCATCTGGCCCTAGGACCTTACTCCAACCCCACCTGAGAACATCAGCTCTGTTTCCCATGAGTAGGACAACCATGCAATTCAAGTGATGTGGTGTTATGTCCTGCTCAGTCTTAGCCAAAGGTGATTCACCAAAGGTTTCAGAAAAAAAAGGACATGCTCTTGGTTCAGGGCTGCTCACCATATTCATGTCTATAGTTTAACAGCCTTGTAGTGCAATTGACACAGGATGGGCCACGGCTCATCACAGTGTGCATTGTAGTCAGTTTAAAGGTCTATGTAAAGCCTACATCACAACCAGGAGAGCAAAATCTGCCTTTCCCCTGGGTAATACTGCTCCTGTGATATCCCATTTAGAATCAGAACTTAATCCTCCTTAGTAAACTCACCTTCATCTCCCAACCCCCGTAGGACTGTCTGCTTACCTAGATGTTTGGTAAAACCTCATACCACAGAATGAGCTATGTGGTCTGCAGAGCTGTGGTCTCCCATATTACCTTCAGCTCTGCTCTCAGGTAGTGGATTATGTCTTCTCTGGTGGTCTGTCAGCTCCATCTGCAGCCCCATCCTGTTGATCATGCTGTCCCATAGGTGTGGGGACAGACGCTGAAATGCCCACTGTAAGAACCCTGTCCGTATGCACAGGCACAGGCTCACAGTTGAGAGACACTACATCCGTAGGGCTCTGGGAAAGTGCTCCTGGGTCAGCCGTGCAAAGAAAGAGGCCAATCTGGGCCTCAGGGCCAATGAATAGGTCAGAGGCAAGGACGAGATTTGCAATGGCAAGGATGGGGCTTCTTCTGGCCTTCACCCAGTGTATCCCACCAACCCAGCTCTGGGGCACAGAGAGATCTAGATAGCTGAGGCCCAGGCTGATTCCAGTGGTGCCATGCTGAGTCCATGCCCCACAGTCACACAGGGGCTCCAAGGCCAATTCAGAGTAGCAGAATGAGCTTGTCCTTTGGGTGTGCACAAGGCCACATCCCATGTAAACCAGGGCATTGTCCGATGGTGAGGATTACCTGTGGTGGAAAGTTTGTCCACTCCAAGCTTTACCATTCTTGCATAGCTGCCACACACACGTCCACGTGGCCCTAGATCTAACACACGTACCATGGTGCCGTGCTATAGGCAAAGCCCCAGGCACACCTCTTTTTCACAGCACGCTTCTGAGTCAGCCCTGCTTTACATGGGAGATGCCCAGGGTAGACAATGTAGTGACTGCCAAGCAACTGATTGCAAAGCCGGTTTTTCTTCCCCAACCCCATTTATACCCACTGACATATGTTGACTTTACTATGAGATGACTTCAGTGATAAAGTTATGGGGCCACGTCTATCCTCCAGGGCACAGAAACCCAGGAGACATGTGAAGAATGTCATAGCCATGACAGTCTCCTTGGGATGGCACAGGGACTGGTGGTAGAGCCCTCTGGGGAAGCTGGAATGTGGGGTCCTGGCAGAATCTGACTGCCATCCCCAGGATCTACTCCCGCAGGAAGCCTTGCTCCACCCACTGTCTAGAATTATCTCCCTCATTTACAGTCACCTGATAATGAGCCATTAACCACACCTGCACCCTACAACAAGTCTGGTTGAGGGATGAGAGGCCAGTCATGGTCACATACAGACCTACCTCTGTCCATTTCTTTACTGAGGAAGCTGTCCATGCAGCTCATGAGGGAGGGTTGGGATTGAGGAAGTGGCTCAGACTTCATTGCTGGCTCTGCTTTCTGATTTTGCCTCTGAGACTCCTTTGAATGCCTCAAAGGTCAAGTGTGAAGCTCTTCATCTTCAGGCTATGAGCCGGGCACCATTACTCTGTTGGCAGCAAGGAAAAAAGCCCAGGGGAGAAAATATGAGCCCGAGTTCACTGGCTAGTGAATGAAGAGGTCATCACCAGAGTCTATTTTGACAAGAGGCAAATCCTCAGCCCCACCCCTGCTCTCCTTAGTCTCCACAGTGGCCACAGGGCTCTGCCCAGAGCAGGGGGATGACCACACAGGAGAGGGAGCCAGCAAGGCTGGGCTGCACTTGTTTCTAGAATGTCCTAACCAGAGTAAAAATTACCTCCTATCCTTTGCACAGGTCTTAAACTTTACAATGAATAAAGGGATATTTTATATATGATTGATGAAGAGAATCAGTGTTTTTCTTTTAATGTAATACCTGCCCTCAAGACTTTTTTTTTTTTTTAATGGCTAGGCATGGTAACACAGACCTGTAATCTCAGTACTTGGCAGGTGGATCAAGAGTTCAAGATTATTCTTGGTTATATATAGAGTTTGAGGTCAGCCTGGGATAAATGAGATCTTGCCTCAGAAACAAAAATATAACAACCCCCCCAACCCTTCTTATACTGACATCATCTTTCTGAGCCTATTGCTGCTTCTATAATAAATACCTCATGTTGAGCAGTGTTAACAACAGACATTTCTTTCTCATAATTCTTTTTTCGTTGTTGTTTTTTTTTTGTTTTCCGAGGTAGTGTCTCACTCTAGCTCAGGCTGACCTGGAATTCACTAGTCTCAGGGTGGTCTCGAACTCTCAGCCATCCTCCTACCTCTGCCTTCCAAGTGCTAGGATTAAAGGTGTGTGCCACCATGCCCAGCTTCTTCCTCACAATTCTTGAAGCTCAAGGTGAAGGCACCAGGAGGGTCATGTGGGTTGAGGACCCATGTCTGCCTCTAAGATGTCACATTGAAAGGAAGGATCCAAAGGGTAGAGAAATGCTAATTCCATTAATGCAAGGCAAAGTGGGCTCATCCTAAAGACCCCCAATTATCACACTAGTGATTAAGTTTGAATGGACAAAGATTGGGAAACACATGGCTATATTTTGTGCCAGGCATGGTGGTATACATCTTTAATCCTAGCACTTGGGAGGCAGATGTAGGAGAATTGCTATGAGTTCGAGGCCAGACTGGGACTAGAGTGAGTGCTAGGTTAGGCTAGGCTAAAGTGAGAACTTTCTTCAAAAATTCCAATATATGTTTGTGGTGTGTGTGTATATGTGTGTGTGTATACATATGTGGGTATGTATATATATATGTATATATATATATATGTATATATATATATATATATATGTATGTATATATACACATAAATGTTTTATATATTAGGCCATAGCAATAAAATATTTTTCATCAGACATCTTTTCCTTGTGCTCAGCTTGAATAATTCACAAACTGAACACTACTGTATGTCTGCATCTCAAATCAGTTCCATCATCCCCTTAAGCCTTCATAAGTTAATACCAATCTTATTCTTGATTCCTGTCACCAGAGATGACTAGCTCATTGTTGCATTTCATCATGTGTTCTTTGGGCTGACTTACTCATGCAGCGCCATAATATTCTAAAGTACATTAATCAAGTCCATCACTGTGCTCTTTCTTCACGGGCCACTGTTATATTGCATGGATATACCACACTTGGTTTATGCCTCCCTCTGAATGTGGAACAGAGTGGTTTCCAGTTTTGAATTACTTCAACTATTTTGAGGATTTCAAACTGTTAGGAATAAGAACTTCTTATAAAACCCCTCAGTGGTTTATGCTTTTTTTTGATTTATTGTTTGTTTTGCTACAAGATCATGGTATGTAGCTCTGGCTGGCTTTGAACTCACTATATATATCCCAGGCTTGCCTGGAACTCTAAATCCTCCAAGTGCTGAGATAACAGGTGTGCACTTCCAAGTCTGCTTACGTTTTCACTAGTCTTGGGTAAATTCCTGATTGCAAGGTTGTGGACTAACTGCCACACATACTGTTCTGAGTGGCTACACCATGGCCCACCCCATCACACTGCACAGAGTACTAGGTCTCCATGTCCTTGCCATTGCTAACTACTTCAATCTCCCATTTTGCCATTCTCCTTTGCCAGTACTGTGGGTTTAATTTGGGTTTTCTTGGGGAAAAAAAAAAAAACTTACAGCAAGAGTTCCTGTTTGTATTGACCAAATCTTTTGTGAAGAATTTGTTTATGCCTTTTGCTCATTTTTATGTGGATTGTCTTTTTAAAAGAAAATATTTGTGTGCATATGCATGTGCACACACATCATGGAGTATACGTGGAGGTCACAGGTCAAACTTAAATGTGTGTGTACTCTTCTTCCACCTTCTTTGAGACAGTCTCTTGCTGCTGCAATAAAATGCCAGTCTAGCTGGTCAGGGAGTTTCAGCCCTTCTTGGCTCCACCTCCATTGTTGTAGGTCAGTTGGGATCACAGATGTTTAGGCACTTTGTGTCCAGATTTGAGTGGGTGCATAGGAAGTTGACAGGCTTTGCAAGCAAGTTCCTTTAATGGCTGAGTCATCTCCCCATCTTGATTTGCAAGAGGTCTTTTTTTTTTTTTTTTTTTTTTTTTTTTTGGTAAGGTCTCTCATTTGAATGTGTACCTGGAAATTCTGCGTTGGAGTTGGAGACTTGATCCTTAATGTAGTGTTGTTGGGAGATAGGGGCCAGTGCAGGTCATGGAGTCCAAATTATAACAATGTGTGAATCATATCTCCTCCCACACATATAAATCTTTTGCAAAAGATTTAGTGATGGTTGGCTGGGAGATGCCTTCGTGGGTAAGAGCACTTTCCATGCAAGTATTGAGGACTTGAGGTCAGCCCCTCCACCCCCAGGACCCCATGTAAACAGCCAGAAATGGCCATACATGCTGAGCCTTAGCATTGAGGGGCAGAAACAGGAGGATCCTTGGGACTCGTTAGTCAGCCAGTATAACTGAAAGATGCTGAGCTCTAGGTTCAGAGAAAGCCTCTATTTCAGGGAAATAAGGTGGATGACAGTGGAAGATATCTGATGTCCTCCTCTGGCCTACTTCTGCCTCCTGAGTGCTGAGATTAAAGGTGTGTGCCACCATACCTGGATATTTAATCATTTTAATGCATGCTATTAAATCATGATTAGTATAGCCAGTGCAGTCTTGCCCTATGTTTAAGAAAATTTATAGATTGTTGTATTTAAGCTATGATCCATTTCAAATTCCTAAATTTAATTTTTTGAAATTCCTAAATTTCATATTTGTTGAATGTTTTCTTTTTCTTTTTTGCCATACATTCACAAACATGTTGTCTTTGAATACCCAGCATCCCTTTCCAATTCTTAATTGTTTTTAGTTTTCTTAGTTTGTGACACTGGTTCTATGTTTAGTGCAGTATTGAATGGGTAGGGATAATTGAGGGCTGTGACAGACCTTTCTTAGTATCTGATAGGAAGAGCAGATGAAACAATCATTAATGGCCATGAGCTAATTGATATGGACAGAACATTGCCTGAGTGAGTGCAGAATGCAGTGTTTTCACTGCATAACAGATGCAGGGCAGTGCTACTGGAACATTTACCAAAAGAGTGTCTCTACAAGTCTGAAAACATTGAAGTCATTTAGCTTATCTATTTCTAGGGCACTGGAATTAGGCTTTACTTATTTAAAAACAACAACAACAAAAAGTCCCTAAATACTTGACAATTAAGCCTGACTTCCTAAGGGTCCCATGGGTGGCAGAGGGAAGAACAATGGAAAATCCCAATTTCCCATCCCAGGCTTACAAATGTGGCCATGTGTCTGACACTACAACAGACCAAACAACACCAATGCAACTCCCTTCTGCCCAGCCTCAACAGAGGCCTTGTCTGGTGGTCTTTCTGGGTGGCATCTCTAGCCTCAAGCCCCTGGGCTTGCTCAGAGCCAGGACGGAAGGTTATTTGCTTCATACACAGTGCTGTTTTCCTCTGCTCCCTGGTTTACTTGGTCAGAAAACATCAGGTCAGGAACAAACATGGATTCTGCTGACTGGGACTGCAAATGTCTGTGTGGAAGAACTTTGGATGAAATACTCAGAAAACTCTGATGGAATCCTGAAGTAAGTTTTCTAATAAAGTCTCTGAGAGGAAATGCCTTCCTTATTTGGTTTATGCCACAGCTTCATGTGCTAGAGACAGATCCAAGACAGCATTTGGAAATCACCCTGTACATTCCTATAAGTTTAGCAAGTGCTCCTAATAAACATGGCTGAAATGTCACCTTACTACTATTATTTCATTCCCAGCTATTATAGTCACTTATTACAGAGCACACTGAGCTTTAAGGTCACTTAATGTTTAATGGGACTTTTGGCATGGCAAACAACTCTTTGAACTTATTCTATACTTGACTCTGGAAGTCTCTCAGAAGTCTGGTCCTTCCAAAACTGACTTTGCTCCTAGGGTGTGCTTCTGGGAGAAGTCATAGCAGTAGACTAGCATGGAAAACATGTTTGCTATATGTGCTGACTGGGTAGGTGACATTCTTCTGTGGTCCTTTGATTTAGTTAGTAGTGGTACTTATAATAATTTTCTCTCCATGTACAATTACAAAACTAAAAAAATGTTCATGGTGAGCAATTCCAACCGTTCCAGAAGGGCCTTTCTGGCAATCCCAGTACTTGTCTGTGCTGACAGGCATCTATAGTCATTTTCACATGGTCAGGACCCCATTGCGGTGGTGTGCCTGGGCCTTTACAGTGACACTCCTCCAGGGACAGCTAGGGGAGGAGGCCAGGTACTCGTCCAGCTTTATATTCTGCTTTCAGAAGCTGTGTAAGTCTGGAATTCCGGTCCAGAAAACAGAGCTTCCTGATGACAGGCAAGCTGTAAAACTGCCTGGAGAGGGGGTGAGGTCACACTCTGGATTTCCGTAGTCTTCACTTGGCGGCGGGATGCTAGAGCTGATGCAGACCAGCCAGGACAGTCCCCGCGGGCAGGTCTCGTGTTGTGTCAACCCCGTATGACATCTGCCCACCACCTTAGCTAAGAGGGGATGAATGTGCTGGGAGAAGAAGCATGGATGCTGGGGTCAGAGATGGTCCGCCCTGTGTCCCTGCTCACAGAAGCTCAGACCTTGGGTGTGCAGGGGTAAACAGATGATGTCAGTAATGTGTGTTGGGGGGGGGTGTGTGTTCGTACCGCTCACAGGAACCCAGACTTGGGTTTGCAGGGAGAATCAGATGGACGCTGGGGCAGGCGTTGGGTGGGGTGTCCATCCTGCGTCCATTGCCCACAGGAACCCAGACCCAGAATGTACAGACAGCAGCGGGTTTCGAGAATCAGCAATGGGTCCACCCCGCGCCCCCTGCTCACGGGAGCCCAGACCCAGTCGTAATAGGAAAACGAGTGGTTGTTGGGGGTCAGAGAAGGGGTGATGGTCCGTCCCAGGATCCCTCAGATGTCTGCCGGGAGCGGCGGGTGCTGAGAACGACGGGCGGGGTGTCTGTCCCTCATACCCTGCGGGCTTCAGCGCGGCACTAGGCGTCCGCGCCGGGGGCGGATGCTCGGGGCGGAGCAGCACACTGGCTCGGCGCCACCTGCCCGTCACCAAACGTCCACTGGGACGGACGACAAGCTCGGTTACGGCGGATTGAGGTGTCCTCCCCATCCAAGCGGGACTCGGGGCGGGCAGAGTTCCCTCCCACGCGCGCGGCCGGGCGGGGCGTTGGACAGGCGGGGACGCGGGTAGCCACGTGGCCTCGCAGGAATGCGCGGGCGCGAAGGCGGGGTGCGGCCGAGAAACGGGCAGGCGGGCAGGCCAGTGGACACCAGGCACGGCTCGCGCTAGCCAATCACAGCGAGGTGGGCGGGGTATCCATCCAGGGGGCGGGGCTGGCGCGCATCCCGGGCGGGGGGCGCGGGACGGCCGGCGGACGCGGACGGCGGATGGCGCTCGGCCCCTCGGTGAGTGAGCGCGGCGCTCCCCAGGCCCCTGGAGGCTCATGAGGGTTTCTTTTCTTTGAAAGTTGCACTTCTGCCCAGCTCCGAAGTAGCTAAATCCCACCCTCGGTTTGCAGGACCCGCGGGAGGAGTTGCACAGACCCCAGTGAACAGCTCCCCAAATTCAATGGTGTCCCCCGCCAAGGGCTCAGACAGCAGAGAACAGTTCCCTGACTTCAGCGGATATCCCCAGCATGGGACAGCGAGGAGTCCCCAACTTTGGCCACCCCTAAATTCGGCGGGGTTCCCTCTGTAGGCTCAGCAGAAAGCAGATGCTCGACTTCAGCGGATGTCCTCCCAGGCACAGATAACAGCCCCTCAACATCAGCCCGTGTCCCCAGGCACAGGTAGGGAGTGGGCATTTCTGTAGGTATCCCTGGAAAGAACAGTAGATAGCTCTCAAACTCAGCCGGTGTCCAATTAAAAGGCACAGATAGCAGCTTGTATTTCTCAGATTCATCCGTACCCCATTCTGAGTATCCAAGGGACCAAGAACCCAGGACACCCTAAGGAATGTGCAGCTCTGGGCCTGGGCCTGGAGACTTGGGGTGAACCCATGCCCTTACATAAAGACAGAGTCGGGTGTTTGTGTGGAGGTGCTGAGGAGCCTCCGCCACCATGATGAGGTTAACTGCTGGTTTTGGCAGCCCACCATTACTCAAGGACACAGGCAGGTCTTGAGCTGGCCTGCAGGTGTCTTGCTTGTCCCTCCAACTTCTGTGGAACCCCAGGTTTTGAATGAAGAAGTCTGAGTAAATGTCTGGGTTTTTAGAGCATCGCATTCCCAGAGGGTGGTAGATATGCCTGGGCCACTCCAATGCAGAATGGTAGTTTTTGCTGGAGGTGAAGCCTCATTAACTCAAATGGCAGCTGGCTCTCAGTCTTGGGCTGGGCTTCACAGTGAGCTGTGTTGTAGTTGTCTCTTTAGATTCTAGGCAAGAGTTTCTTGGTCTCCCTACAAGTAGAACATGTTAGGGGACAACATTTTCATTGTTCACTGACTTTTCTTTCTTCATTTTTGTAGTGCTGGGATCAAATCTAGGGCCTTGTGCTGGGCCAGTGCTCTACCACTGAGCTATATCCCCAGCCTCCCTTACTGTTAAAAATATGTCTTGGGGCCAGAGAAATGGCTCAGCAGATTAGAGTGCTTGCCATGCAAGCTTGAAGGCCCAAGAGAGCCTGATTAGCCTTGAGTTCCATCCCTAGTACCCATGTAAAAAGCTAGGTGTGGCCCATGCCAGCTTGTAACCCTGGTTCTTTGGGTAAGGGAGACCAGAGAATTGCTGGTTGGTCAGCCATTTTGGCTGAAAACAGCAGCTTTCTGTTTAGTGAGAGACTCCATCTCATGAAAACATGTAGATGACCAAAATAGAGAGGACCTAATATTCCTCTGTCCTCCACACTGTACGCATGGGGCATTCATATTAGAGAACATTTGTGCATATACCATACACACACCACACATACTACACACACGTGCAAAATAAGCATATCTTTAAAAGTATATATCTTGGCAGTTGGGAACCTGAAGCAGGAGTATCTTTCTTGAGTTTGAGGCCGGTTTGACAACCTGTCTACAAATAAGCAAGCAAATAGGGCTGTGGTGTAGCTTAGTTGTAGACTGCTTCCCTGGCACAAAGGAGGTAGTGTGCTTGATCTCTAATAGCAGAAATAAATCTTAGTTTCATATGCTTGTAAATTGAGCCATAAGAAACACATATTATGACTTGAACACCTATTTTATCAAAAATATTTTTTCTTAGAAAATGTTATTAAGGCTTAAGCTTAGTATTTTTAATTTTTTATTATTTATTTGCAAGAAGAGAGAGAGGTTGGGCACACTAGAACCTCTTGCCCCTGCAAACTCCAGATGCATGCTCCACTTGGGCTTTATGTGGGTACTGGGGAATTGAACCCAGGTCATCAGGCTTTGCAAGCAAGTGCCATTAACCATTGAGCCATTTCTCCAGCCCAAACTTAGTAATTTTAAGAATATGCCAGGGATGAGGTCAAATTCAGTTATTCAAAATAGCTTTTGTTTGAGGGCTGGAGTTACTGGGAATATAACTGTGAACTCAGGCTAGAATGTGCTTACCATTGAGCTATATTCCTAGCCTTTTATTTTTTTAATCTTTGAAAAGCTGGTCGTTGGTTTGCTAGACTTACAGATATATCCTCTTCATATTTGGACTTGCGGCCTCTTCTGTGAGCTCTTTGGGGTGGCCATACCAGATGGAGATGTTCCTGGTGGGAAGGGTCATGGTACCCAGGTGCTGGTTGTCTTATGGAGTTGTCTGCCAGCCTGTTGGTGGACCACTCCAGGCCTGTGATCTCTCACATGTGAAGTTGTTTGGAGTCAGTGTGCACGAAAATGTTTTTTAACCTAAAAATGGTCTACATTTCCCAGAGCAAACTGCAAATGAAGCAGCCATGACTGTAGAAGTCTGTAAATAATAGCACGGAACTATTTTCACATTGAAAAGCAAGAAACTCCTGCTGTGTGATACAGCAGCCTTTAATTGCACAACTCTTGGTAGAAAGGATGCAAGGAAGGTTCGGTCTGGAAATAGAGCACGTTAATGATCATTGCTAAGTACAGTTTGTCTGGATGGAGAGGTAAGCAGGACCATGTTAGAGAGAGGGAGACATAGCTGCTAATTACTGTTGAGACACTATACCTTTCATTAGCCACACCTTGTGGGGAGGTGATTTGGGAACAGTGCAGTAAGAAGGGTTTCTGGGGTGGTCAGCTTGGCAGGGGCCTGGGATGAATCTAGAGTAGAAGGCAAGTGACCCACAAGTGCCTATGTGATTAAGCAGGCAGTATTGATGGGAAGAAGTAGGAGAGTGTCTTTCCACCAGCCCTCACCCTGAATATACCCTCCTCAGGTTCTCCTGCCCCACCTTGGCTCAACTTTCCACAGTTGCTGGGCCTAGGTGCTTGCTTTTGACTCTTTTTTTGTATGTGTGCTAAATTTAAAATCTTTACTATAAAATGAAGTGCTTATTTTTCATACTAGATTTGTTCTTTTCACCTTTGGTATTCTTGCTCTTCCTTTCGGTGTTAACGTATACCTACTAGTACAAAGTTTTGTCTGTGAATTGTTATACTTTTGTTAAATAATGGGGAAAATGTATCATTTAAATATAAATATACAACATATGTATTCAAATGTTATTAAATAATTAGTATATCTATTAAAATTCTTAGATTTAATGTTTTTGTCTTCCATATGTCACCTTCTGATATGGGAAATGATTTGGGGCTGTAAAATATGTCAGCAAAAGCTGTGACCAAAGCCAGGCATAATGGCAGACATCAGTAATCCAATCACTGGGTGGACTGAGGCAAGAGGATAGTGAGTTTGAAGCTAGCCTGGGCTACATTGTGAGTCCCTGTCTCAAATCAAACAAGAGCTGTGACAGTCATGTGGGGCCCTTGTGAGGGAGACTTGGTCAAATATGCTGACTATGTTTTCAAGTACAGGTCTAGTGTGGACATAGGCCTAGCTGCAGCCGTGCCCCACAAAGGGGGTAAGTGCTGCTCACCTGTGGTAGGCTCCAGTCCTGAGGAGTAGTGGGGGTGCTGGGACTGTCCCCCTCCCCTGCTCCTGCTTCAGAGAGGGCACTCAAGACTAGAGCCTACTGCCATCCAGTTCTTTGTTCTGAGTGTGGCCAGGGAATGCTGTCAAGCTGTTGGAAAATAGCCCTTACTCTTGGATGTAATTTTTGGCTTGTTTTCTCTTTTTGTGGTGGGAGGATTGACTTTGCTCACACTAGGTAAGCACTCTTGCCACTGAGCTACAGCCTCAGCCCACATGTCATTTGTTTTTAAAGAAAATATGGACATTTACTTTGAAGTATATAGCACCAAGGAGAAAGCTTTAGAGACATGTGTACAGCTGATTTTTGAGCCTATGTTACTACATAGGAAGTTGGGCATGGTTTCTCACACCTGTAATTCTTTTTTTTTTTTAAACCAAGCCCAACAGACTGACCTTTCTTTTTATGAGAGAAAGACAGAGAGAGAGAGAGAGAGAGAGAGGAGAGAGAGAGAGACGAGCAGAGAGAATTGGCATGCCAGGGCCATGCACCCCCTTGTGAGCATGTGCAACCTTGTGTGCTTGCATCACTGTGTATCTGGCTTAACATGGGTCCTAAAGAATCAAACATGAGTCCCCAGGCTTCACAGGCAGTGCCTTAACTGCTAAGCCATCTCTCTAGCCCCATGCCTATAATTCTAACACTGCATTCAGGAGGATGAGACTGTAGGTTTGAGTCTGAGCTCTATAATGAATTCTATGCCAACCTGGGCTAAAGGGTGAGGCCCCGTCAAAGAATATACAACATATACAACACAAAAAAACAAACACAACCAAATAAAAACAAAAAGACTACACAGAGGGCTGGAGAGATGGCTTAGCAGTTAAGCGCTTGCATGTGAAACCTAAGGACCCCAGTTCGAGGCTCGATTTCCCCAGGACCCTACGTTAGCCAGATTCATAAGGTGGCGCGTGTGTCTGGAGTTTATTTTCAGTGGCCTGAAGCCCTGGCGCACCCATTCTCTCTCTTTCTCTCTACCTCTTTCTCTCTCTGTCTGTCGCTGTCAAATAAATAAATAAAAAATAAACAAAAATAAAAAATAAAAAAAGACTACACATAGAGACTAAGGAAATAAATGTATTGATTTTTTTGATGCTGAGGCTCATACCCAAGGACTTCTGTCAGTCACCCAACTGGTCTACCACTGACTGGCACCCTCACTTACTATCTCATTTGTTTTCTGGTATTGTGTGTGTGCACAGTAGGTGAGGTGTGTGTGTGTGTGTGGTGTATGCATGTGTATCTGCTAATGTGGCACCCTGTGTGCTTGCCTACACATCTGGAAAAATGAAAAAAACCAGGTGCTCCCTGTTAGATTTTGGGATTCACAATGGAGAACCAAAACTGACAGCTTCTTGGATCTAAGAACTTATTGCAATAGGGGAGGGAGAGAAGGAGGGACAGAGAGAGATGAGAGAGAAAGAAGAGAAGGGAGAGAAAGGGGGTGCGTGCACCAGAGAGAAAGAAAGGAGAGAAGGGAAGAAAAGGAGGATCACACACCTGTGAAAGCAGCAGATCTGGAAAGAGAGTGAAGGTGGGTCAGGCATGGGTTTCATAGGAAGACTTGAGAAACTGCTCTGTGAGGGAGGAACATCAGTGGTATTCAGAGGTAGTGGCTGGGGAAAGGGTACCTTCCCTTCTCTTAGACCAGAGTTATACTCACTTACAGCAGGAGGCAGTGCCGGAGGAATCCAGGGTTAACATGGCCAGGATGGTAGGCGAGGCTGAGGGGGGGATGAGTAGAGAGCTCTTAAGACTCTAATAACCCCCTTCACCACTCACCTATCTGTTTTTACTTGGGATGGATTATCCTACTGATTCTAGATCTTACTGCTCTCTTATTGATCAGTCTTTTACTGGTCACTTGCTTGTGCTGTCTGTTCTCTTCTCTCCCCAGAATTAGAGTGACAGATGTGTGTGGCCATACCCTGCTGTTTATGTGGGTTCTGGAGCTTGGAACATGGGACAGTCTCATGCTTTCACATCCCACCACTGAGCCATCTCTCCAACCTTTTTTTTTTTTTCCTTTAAAGAACATGAAAGTGAATAGAAGGTGCAGTAGATATATGTAATGTGGTCTGCAGTGCTCATATGAACAGTTCAAAGCTTGGGGTTGAAGGCCTAATCTTTGGAGAAGATGAGTCGTCAGGTGTCAGCATGGTGTGGCATTGGCTTTCTCTGAGTTATGTCAAGGTGGCAGACTCCAAAGGAGCCTGAACATGTCAGATAGCCACTGGGTGGTCCTGATGGGATGGGAAAGGACCGGTATATGTGCCACCAAGAGGGTTCCAGAGCTGAAGTGACTGCATTTCAGAAGGCCTGAGTTTGTGTGTGAGACCCTGTCAGAGTGTGTCTTCATGGTGTGGGCAGGCCAATGCCTTGTGGGCTCACACAGGCGCAGTGTTGCCGAGGCCCTGTTGATGGTCATCCCTGTAGAGCCTCCTACTCTATGAGGGCTGGCCAGCTTGCTTCCTTTTCACTGCAGGGCCTAGCCCTGGCCCTGGCCTGCCCTCTTGCTGCAGGAGTGTTAAGACCATTGATTCATGCTCTGCTCTCAAGCACTTGACTCAGCAGGTGGGTGGGAGGCATCCACAGCAAGCAGGGTCACTGCTGCCCTGACCTCTGTTCCACACCCACTGGCTTTGCCAGAGCTAGATTGTGGATGGTGTGAGCATGGGTTTGGGATTCAGTTGCAAACATACACCGTGGAGGAAGTCTTCTCTGAAGCCGCTGACCTGTGTTGTGTCGAGCAGGCTGCTTTTCGGTCGTAGCGGATATCGGAATTCCTGTGATTTGTTCTGAGAATGGCAGAGACGTGACTCTCCACTTAAGGTCCAGAACCCAGAGACTGAGTGGAAGAGTGCAGCAAAGCTTGGTGCACCTTCTGGGACCAAGCAAGCCCTTTCCTGGAAGTGTCTAGACATGCTGGGCTCTGGATGATTTAACTGGAAGGAATGAAAGGTATCACATTTTGCCAGGCAACGAAAGTAAGTGGGAAACCAATCATAAGTGGTTGTGGAGAGGCGAGATTTAGCTTTTCCAGGCTGTGCAGCCTCCAAAGTGATTGTAGCAGTGAGAGAACTGGGATTGGCTCACAGCTGTCACTGTAAAGAGCTGTTTCCGCCCTCCAGCCCTCCATTGTGTCTAGATGCAGGGTGGACTCCTGGTGACCTCCTAGACCCCAGGAAAGGGAAGGAAACTGCCTGTACTTCCCTGTCACTTCTGGAGATTGCATTTCACATATGGCTGTCTTCCTGGGCAGCTTGGGTGGCCTTCTTTGGTGGGTTCGCTTTCTCAACATGGCTGTGTGGAGCCATGTGGGGTGGTGGAAATGCATACGAGCCTTGCTTTGTTCACTTGAGACCTGACTTTCTCCCATGTTGAAATTGATATATTGTCATCTTGTTCTCAGGTGTCTTTATGGTACTGTAATATCAAGGAAAAGCCTTTCCACACGTAGGAGGTTTATCTGTGGTCACAGGGCCAGCAGTGACAGCCATCTTGACAATCTGGACCCTGTAATTGGAGAGGTGTTTCCTGAACACCCACCAAGTGCAAGTGCACTTATATCCCAAGGTGAGACAGGAATGACATGGTCAATGACCTATTGCCCCCCAGGGGCTGAGGTGCTTCTGTTGATAAATGATGATAAAATTCAGGGTACCTTTAAAGATGAGAAGTACCAGGAAGAGAAGTAGACACATGGAAAGACGGCAGCCAGAGAAGACACTTAAAGTGTTAAGTAAGGGGTCAGGATGAGCTACACCACGGCATAGGTGTGAGGAGCTAAAGGATGGCAGGCAGCTAAGGCCTCAAGATGATGTCTGTCATAATGGCCAAGGAACAGCAGGAAGCAGGGTGCAGAGTGTAACTAAGGAAGGGCTGTCTAGACTTCATCCCAGCCCAGCAGTAGAGGATGACAGAGGTCCAGAGAGGTGCAGGAGGACAGAGGTGTGGAACATCTGAGTGACGTGTGCAGGGTCAGAATGACACAGAACCATGGGGATTAAGAGTGACAGCTGTTAAGGGTCAGTTACAGAGGGCTGGAGAGATGGATTAGCAGTTAAGGCACGTGCCTGCAAAGGTAAAGGACCCAGGTTCAATTCTCCAGGACCCATGGAAGCCAGATGTACAAGGGGGCACATGCAACTGGCATTGGTTTGCAGTAGCTGGAGGCCCTGGCATGCCCATTTTTCTCTCTCTCTCTCTCCCTCCCTATCTTATCTATCTGGTTCTCTCTCTCTGTCAAGTAAATAAAGTAGTTTTTTTAAGAAGGGTCAGTTACAGAAAGGCCTAAAGTTTCAGGATGACAGAACCAGGGTGGGCCCTGAGCAGGTTTGCCCATGCTTTCACAGGATAGCATTGACCTGGCAAAGGTGAAGGTGGAGGCAGGGAGGGGTCAGTGTCAATCTGGGCAGGTGAGGGTGGTGATCATGGTACAGCCACCATTGGCTAGCCTTGGGAAGTTGAGCCTCCATCAGCTTTGCTGATGAATTGATTCTGCCCAGGGCCTAAGAGAAAGAGAATTGCAGATGAGCCCCAGGGCCCATTTTGTTTTATTTGCAGCTAAAGGAAGAAGGAAACTAGTCAGGGGGCCAGCTGCTCAGTCTGAGCCTCCAGGTGTTTGTTGGACATAGCTGTATTCAGAAGCATGGCACCAAGTGGTCATGGGTTTACAGCTGGCATTGAAGCTGCTGGCCGGTGGGGTCATCAAGCAGAGAAGGAACCTGGTCAGGACTGCTCTGGGCTTACAGGATGGTGAAGGAGGGTCCAAAGAGTGTGGCATCCAAGGCCCCCACAGAGAGGAACAGGCAGGAAGGGCACATAGGCCTGCTCATAAGGCCTGCACCTTGTAGTTGTGGACTTCTATGTGAGAGTCCATGTGAACTGCTCCTCCGGTGTGGGCAGAAGTAGCAGAAGAGGGATGTCCTGGAGATCCTCGCCCAGTATAACAAGGTCAGAGGCACAAACCCTACCAGAGTCCCGCTAGTGGAGACACATACACCAAGGGTGAGGAGATGGGTATCTTACTCAAGTCTCTGTAATGTGGGGCTTCCTTATGACTGTTGAGGAAGAAAAGTGGTGGTCAACCAGGATGGACTTAATCCACGTGTGGGGGTTCCCTTCGGCCCTTGCTGGGTGGTCACCAGAGGGGCAGTGTTCCAAAGTATTTACAGAATCGAGTCTGCGATATGATGGAGGGTAGGCACCACTGCAAGCCATGCCAAGGGAAACCTGTGCCCTTACAAAGCCCAGCCCAAGGACCACAGGCACAGCATAGCCCCTCTCACCTATTGCTTCTGTCCTGTCATCAGCCGCAGAAACCTTCTGGGGACACTATTGTCCTCTGACTTCCCCTCATCCCCAATCCTACACCATGCATGGACCTCCTTTGCTCTAAAAGGCCCACCCATGTTCTGGGCAGGCCCTTCCCAAGTCTCAGCAGCCAGCACCCTGCTTTCTCTCCAGTTCTTCTGAACCTGGGGTGTCCCACAGAGCTAGGCACCTTACTCTCTTACAGGAAGCTTTCCTAGCTTCTCATCATGAGCAGCACAAGGTCCACCCATCCCTACCCTCTGTTCTCCCCCTCTGTTGGAAGGGAGTCTTAGCAAGACTCTGTGTGCCTCAGCTTGTCATGCATTCAGGAGTGAGGTCTCCCAAGTATTTGACAAGTGTGAACCCCTTCCCTCTCACATAAAGTTCAGGAACAGATCATAGCCCCAAGCATTTCTTCACCATTTAAATTCCCAGAGGCTTGATGTCCTGTCAGCGATTTTTGGACGTTTGAACTTCATGGGTGTGACAAGCATTCAGGGCCAGAGTCGGCAGGAATGGGGCCATCTTTCTTGTCTTCTCTACCCTGCTCCTCACTCTGTCATTCTCTCCGCCCTTTTGGGGTGGTTTGATTTCCAGATACTTCTCTAGTTAAATATATTCCTGTCGACTTCTCACTCCTGGCTGCACGATGCCTTTCCTGCCATGATGAACTGTAAGCTGAAATAAACTTTTCCTCCCTTAAGCTGATTTTTGTCTGGTATTTTGTCCCTGCAACAAGAAATTGAATAACCAGCTGTTTTCCTCAATTGCCTCAGCCCTCGGTGTGAGTCTGAGAAATTCTTGGTTTGTGTTGATTGTGGCCAGGGCTTGGGGTGTGTGTCTGGGCAGAGGCCCCAAGTTGAGCTCCAGCTATTTTGGTGGTATTTTGGATGCTATTTTGGTGGTATTTTGGATACTATTTTGGTGGTATTTTGGATGCTATTTTGGTGGTATTTTGGATGCTATTTTGGTGGTATTTTGGATGCTATTTTGGTGATATTTTGGATGCTATTTTGGTGGTATAGTGCTGTCCTAGGATGTTGATCTTGAAGTGGCAGTGGGACTTTTCCTCCCTCCACTTGCTTCCTTCCACCTCAGTGACTTCCGGGGCCTGTGTGTAAAATGTTCACTGTTGGGTTCAGTGAAGCTAATACAGACCAGTCAGCAAGCACAGCACAGGTGTGGGGCCTGGCATGGGTTGGGCTGTGTCTGCAGCTGAACTGGCTTCTCCCTTCCTGTCTTCCCTCCAGTTGGAATTTGCGATGGCATGTAGGTTCCAGGTGCATTTCTGGGCTTTTGTTCCTTGCATAGGCCACCTCTGTGGGCATGTCCATTGTGGCTGGGGCATCACCAGATCCCTTGCATTAAGGTGTGGCCTGAAACATTTTAGGGAGTATTGTGCCTTAGGTGAGTGCTCACTGCCTGGACAGCATGTGCTCCTGAGGAGGGGACACCAAGGAGGGAGACCTGTTTGTTATCATTCTCTGCCCTCATGGAGTTCTTGTGGAAGCTGCAAGGAGCAGGCAGACAAACAACAGCTCGTCTTGGATGGCCTGAGCCATTTAAAGAGCACATGTAAGTGATTCATACAGCTAGCTGAGCTCTGAAGGATGCTCAGAGTCCAATCCTGGAAGCTAGGGAAGGGCATCCTGGAAGTACAACGGGTGCAGTGGTGTGGGGTGGCTTTGGGTCCTCTGTAAGCTGCAGTAGGGAAGACTGAGGCTGGTGGGGGAGTCTTCCTGGCACATCCTGGTCCGTGGCTTCCCTCTGGGGCTGAGGCTGTTTCCTCAAACTTACACCATGTTAGAATCCTCACCAGCTATGCTCCTCTGGTCCCACACCAGCTTGTGCTGGCCAGAGCCACCTGCATCCACACCTGCCAGCCTTGTCCCTCCTCCCTGGTGGCCTCTGCAGCGTGTGCTTCACCTGGAAGGTGTCCAGGGATTTGTCTCATCAGCCCATGAATGTGGCCTTGTTCTCGGGAATTACCTAACAGCAGATTTCATGTCCATAGCCCAGGTAAGTTCCTTCTTGAGAATGTGCAGCCACCATCCCTGGGCTTGGGGAAGGACAGAAAGAAAGGAGAGAAAGACAATGAAAGCATGCCTGGGAGTTCATTCTGCAGTGTGATAAGGTTCTGGAAAGGATTATGCAGGAGCACACATGGTTGTGCAGATGTACAGCAGGGGCGGTGCCAGATAGCTGGGGTAGTGGGAAGGTCTACGGGCTACTTGTCACCACATGAGCAGTACAGGTGACTGGATCCAGCCCACTGCTGGCTTTTGGCATATGAGCTGGCTGACAGCTGGGGACTGGCTATTCCCAGCAGTGCTGTGAGCTGCTGATCCACTAGGTTTTTCCTTCGAGTACTAAGTCATAGGTGTCACTATATGACCTGAGCAGAGCATCACGACGACACTCACATGCAGTTCCATCTCAGAAGCTGCTCTAGCACTCCAAGTGTTCTCTTGATAGCCTGGACCCTATTGTGCCCGTGGTGTCAAGTACAGATAGTTAGGAAGCAAGCCCCAAGGTGTCTGCTCTCCATCATCACAGAGAAGGTGCTTGTCTGTAGGCAACTTGTTTGCTTGTGAACTGAGGGAAGTTCAGGAGGAGGGGCCCAAAACTCTCCTTTTACAGGGATGCAGGCTGTGTATTTTGTATCCTACTCTTGCCCTTGAGACACTGTGTTGTTTAGAGCCTTGTGACTGTAAATTTCCTGAGCACCTGTTGCAGTCTGATGCATACCTAGGAATTCTTGAGGCAGTACAGTGCAGGCTCCACTTGGCGCCTGCTCCTGCCAGATCTGTGGTGTAGAGCAAGGATGGGCCCCAGCTGCCCCAACTCTGCAGGACATAGAGGCTAAAGAGGGGCGGGCATCACGAAACTTCCACAAGGGCCACACACCAAGGGTTCCTATGCTTCACACAAATGCATCCGAGCAAAACATGGAGCAGAGAGGAATGCCTCTCCTGCCCAGAGGTTCCTGTGAACCACATCCACCACCCTGGAGCAGACAGTGTTGTAGGGCCTGTCGTCATTGTCATCTTTATAGTGACAGTAAGAGACATGGAGACAAGACAGAGTAGAACTTCATCCAACATGGGGTGGCAGACAGAGGGGGTTCTGGGCAGACAGGCTCTGAGTCCAAGACTCCAGCCTCTTGTTCTTTACGCTTCTTAGCATGAAGAATCTTTGCACGAAGCTCTGTCTCCCTCATTCAGGAGTCAGGGAGCCCATGAGACTCTGAAAAACATGCTGTGGAAAGGTGCCATGTTTTCCTCTAGGAACTTCCTTCCCTTATCTGCTCTGAGCTCTCCTAGCAAATCTAGTCATATGGTGAAAGATGCCAACAAACATCTCCACAGTGAAGCTTTGGGAGTGTTTCCTTAGAAAGAGTGGCCGTGGGAGTTGGGTGGCAATGCTGTGCCTGGTAGCTAGTACAAGATATGGGTGCAGTGCAGCATCCACGCACATGCCTGAAGCAGCCTTCAGTACCGTCTCTGGACTCCCTTGACCGAATGTGTCCTCTTTTGTTTAAAACCACAATCCAGTGTACAATGAAATCTTTCATTAAGAGGCTTAAATTGCAGGATGACAGCAGCAATAAAAACAGAGTGTTCAGGCCAAGATGACTTCATGCTGTGGATCAGTGGCAGTGATTTCTGAAGGTGGACTCTTGGCCTTGCCCCAATTAGTGTCCACTGCAGTTGTGGAGAGACCTGGTGCCCCAGCCTCTGCTGCAAGACCTGGGTCTGCAGAATCCACACTGTCAGGAAGGGTGCTGTCTGAAGGCTCAGTGGTGCAGGAATGTCTAGTCCCTGCCCTTGGCCCTTAACACCTCCATAGTGGAAGGGTGAGGCAGGAGTGTATTTGCTTCCTCTGTGGGATGAAATACACATGTTGTGTATCAGCCCTAGAAAGTTCCCTGCTAGGGATTGCTGTCTCCCAGGGGCATTTATACTAGGAGGAGAAATTCCAGAGTGCTTTCTTACTGGCCTGAGGCATTCTAGTTGGCAATGTACCAATCAGAAAAAGATCCTACTGTCATTTTTCAACTGTGGAGCCACAGGCATGAGGGCCCTACCTGGGTCTCAGCTCCTGGTCCTGAAAGGAGGAATAGTGAGGATCTCTCTCCTTAAATTACTGTATGAGTTTCGGTGGGTTTTAGTCCTAGGCCAGTACAGGTGATACATGCTGTGTGATTGCGCCAGTGTGATCTCAGGGCAGGCATTGCTGGAGAACTTAAACAGCCCCTTCTTTTATTTATTGTGGGTCTCGTCAACAGGAAGACAGTTTGACTCCGTTTACTTTAAGCGTTTTGAGGTCCATGGGGCATGTTAGAAAATGTCTGCAGTAAGTAAACATCTCTGCTCTCAGAACACAGAAAGAAACAAAGCTGTAACTATATGAGAGATGTGCCTACAGGTGTGTGCCTATTCTCCACCAAATTCCCTGCAGAAATGTGACGATGTTGCCTGTTTTTAGTAAGGGTGCTGTCCGTCTGCCATCGCTCATCTCACAGGCCAGCAGAATTGAAGACACACCAAGTAAGTATAGAATAGTTCTGCTCTATTTTGGAGCCTGCAGATATCATTGGCCATGCTGGCCTCTACTCTGGCTTCTGTTCCTTACTGGCACCAGCAAGGGATTACATCATCCCTGGTTTACCTCATGGTGCTGCTGGTCAGAGGTGTCCAGCTGCTGAAGGATGGCAGAGTTCAAGAACTTTAGTGATTGTCCTCATCTTTCTCCAAGGTGGTGTACCTTCTGACAAACTGATGAGGGTCTAGGACTGCTGAGGAGCCACAGAGGCTGGTCCATGTTGTTTTCTCTCATGGTACCACTGAGCCCTCAGCAACCTGAGTCTCCAGTCAGCATGGCTCCAGACGGGGCTGGCAAGGCAGTAGCCATGTGCACTTGGGAGATGGCATGGAAGCAGATAGCGAGTGTTAGAGGTTGGAGCCTCCTCACAGTCCTGTCCTTTCCTTTATGTGGTCTCCCTCAACCCACTATTAAAAAGCCTTCCTTTGGAAATGGTCACTTCTTCTGAGTACTTGTCTCTCTTCCCGAGGAATGGACAGCCAGTGAAGCCTTGACAAAGAAGAACTTATTTACAGGGGAATACAGATACATGAGTGAAAACTGCATACTTGGTGGCAGCGGGTTGTTGACTAAGAGGATGCAACAGCTCTAACTCTTGGCAGGCCAGAGGAGACCCATCCAAGGGGTCTTGTCAAAGCAGGAGCCAGAGTCAGGGACAGTGGGTCTCACAGGCAGGGTCTGGTAGCCAGTCTGCCCCCAAGCCTAGAGCAGGAATTCATCTTCCCAGTGATCTCCAATGTCTCTGTTTTTTTCTCTTGGGAGTCCAGGGAATCTCAGTCCTCTGAGGAGCAAGCATAGGTTTTACATATCTTCATGTGGGCTCTACTGCTTGTGCAAATTATGTGAAAATCACAGGGACTAGTCAGTATAGACTGTTAGCTTGCCACAAGTCCAAACGTTCATGAGTGCTCCCTCCTCTTGTCACCATGACAACCACCAAGCTGTGCTCAGCTTTAAAAAATGGTGGAGGGCTGGGGAGAAGGCTTAGCAGTTAAAGCATTTGCCTGCACAGCCAAAGGACCCAGGTTTGATTCCTCTGGACCCACATAAGCCAGATGTACAGGTGGTACATGTGTCTGGAGTTGGTTTGTAGTGGCTGGAGACCCTGGCATGCCCATTCTCTCTCTCTCTCAAATAAATAAAATTTATATGTATATATAATCATAATAAATGGTAGAGCATGAAGCGGCAGAGTTTGGTGTGCCAGTGGGAGTTCCCTGCTGGCATGTAATGGCAATCAGGAGGAAAGCTGAGCTGGCAGCAGCAAAGCGGTTGGTGCCCCAGGGCTTCTGCCTGTTACTAGTTCCGATCTGCCTGCTGCTGACTACCAAAAGTAGAAGGCAAAAGTGGTTTGTGCCACAGGGAGATTTCTGAGCCCTACCTGCTGGCTTCAGTCACCACCAGGAACCCTCTCCCGCTCCCCACCTTCATATTTCCTTGACAGAGACTCCAGGCTCCTTCAGTGTGCTATGTTTTCATTTGAGTGCGTGTGCACGTGTGTGCATGCCTTCACTGTACAGAGGACATCACATTCTGCCCTAGGCCCTGCCCTCTGTACCGCAAATTTGCACACTCATTTGCTGTCTGAACAGTAAACACTCCTCTGTTTTGTCATCTTCTCTTCCCGTTGAGTCGGGCTGTTGGAGACAATCGGGTCTGTGGTTTCTCTCCAAGTGCTCCTTCTGATTGTGTTGCTCCCTAAGGGGATCAATCAAAACCTCAATTTTCTGCTCTTAGGAGGAACTCATTTTCTCTTTCTGTTGTTGTCTTTGCATGTCCCCCAGGTAAACTGCAGGCAAGGCAGAGGATGTGGTGCAGAGCAGTGGGAACAGAGCTGCAGTCATAGCTACTGCCCAGCAAACAGCAGAGTTGGCTGGTGTGTGGGCACACTGCCCAGGAGCTTTGCACTGCACTGTGTACTCTGTGCTTGTTCTTGACACCTGCACAAGATGGCTCACCTGCAACAGCTTTCAGATGGATACTGTCACCACCCATGGGCAAGCGACTGCTACACAGAGATCCTGGTGCTTGCCCAGGTCTTGCTGGCAGGTGGAAGGGCAGAGACTTTAGCCCATGATTTGGGCTCTAGTCCACTCCAGACCCCTGCATGGACACTAAAAGTCCTCAAGCCTTACATTTTTTTTTAACGATTCTGGAATTTCTTCATTTTTATTTTTGTTTTTTATTAGAGAGAGAGAAAGAGAAGGAAAGAGGCAGGTAGAGAGAATAGGCATGCCAGGGCATCCAGCCACTGCAAACGAACTCCAGACACATGCGCCACCTTGTGCATCAGGCTTATGTGGGTCCTGGCGAATCGAACCTGGGTTCTTTAGCTTTGTAGGCAAGTGCCTTAATCACTAAGCCATCTCTCCAGCCCAAGCCTTACTTTGTTCATCTAACACAATAACAGGACCCTTCTTGGAGCTGTGATGAGTTGGATTATCACGTAGTGAAGCAGTCACAGCCTGCCCCGTCGCTTGTTACACTTGTGGGACAGAGCCAGCACCAGTAGATCTGTGTTGGTGAAGTGGCATGAACTCAGGATATGATGCCACGAGGTGCCCAGTGAGGAAGCCCAGCTGCTCAGGGTGGAGGTTGGAGCATCTCCCAGTGCCCATCAGGATGAGATGTAGCCCCATGACCATACAAGTTGGGCAAAGGTTGCATGGGCACGTTGTGGAAGGCTCACATCAGAGGGTACACATGAGATTGGCAGACTGGAACTCTGGATACCAGCATATAATGGGGCTGGCACACATGGCAGGCTCATCTTAATGAGAACAGTTTGGCTTCCTGAAAGTGCCAAAACCAGCATCAATTCTGTTAATTGGGGCAAAAGAATGCACTGGGCAGGGCTGGCATGTTAGGTGTGTTGTGAAGTTCAAAAGTTGGCCTCCGTCTTCTCACTGGGCAGCACGTGATGATCCTGTGTGGGGAGCAGGTGGTGGAGGAGGTGTGTGGGGATGCTATTCATGGGTGGCATCACATCTACATGTCCCTGATACTGGAAAAGAAGCAGCTGGAAAAGTTCCTTGAGCAATTGGCTTTTCTTCCCATTGTTTTGGTAAAATTTGGGCTGGGTGTTGGGTGGTCCCAGGCAGGATCCTTGGTGTTGTTGATGGTCTTAGCCTGAGTTAGACAAGAGAAAAATTAGTTATCCAAAATGCCTTCTTTTTTAAAATATTTTTTCAAATATTTTATTTTTATTTATTAGAGAGAGAGAGAGAGAGGAAGAGAGAGAAAGAGAAAGAGAATGGGCACACCAGGACCTCCAGCTGCTGCATATGTACTCCAGATGCATGTGCCACCTTGTGCATCTGGCTTATGTGGGTCCTGGTCTTTTGGATTTGCAGGCAAGCGCCTTAACCTCTATGCCATCTCTCGAGCCCCCAGATGGCCTTGAGAGCTAGAAACTACCTTTCTCATGAATTCCTTTTTCTCAAGCTGTTTTTCTGGTACATGTAGACAATAAAGGGTACAAAGGGAAAGAAAAGAAAAAAAACACGCACACACAAGCAAACAGAAAACCAGAAATGTGGAGATGTCCCTGCTGAGTTTTCTTGCTGCTTCCAAGTGAGCTAAGAAAATGGTCAACATTGTTCATGATCTGGAACAATTCTTTATCCAAACGGTTAAAAGTCTAATAACGGGAAAGGGGAAGCAAGCCACTTTCCTGGTTTATGTGTTGACTTCTCCCAGTAGAATATGGTGTGAAGTTAGCAAAGCCTTGCTGGGGTGTTGGACTGAGAGGGCTCTGGCCGAGGACTCAAACTCCAAAATAAACTCCTGGCTGTGATTCAAGGTGAAGCCCAGCCCACGCTGAGAACTCTTAGTTGTGTTTTGCCCCTGAATGTCTTTGCAAGGGAGAACGAACGGCAAGTGTGTGCAACGAATAGGGTGAGTTCTTCCACTGTAGCCAGGAGTGACAGTGACCTTTTTCTTTCTTGCAGGCTTTCTCTTGAGAGCCCTGACTGGTGTCCCGTGGAAAGGTGCCCCCTGCAAACTTAACGAACCATGGCCCTGTTAGCAGGGGCTCCTGTGCCTTAACTGAGTGAGGAGAGAGGCTGCAAGGCTGAGTATGGACCAGCAAGGGGTGCCACCACCCGCTCCTGCAGGTAGGGTTCTGCCTCCTTAGAGGTGTCCTGGGATTCTGAGTATGCCTTGATGCATGTAAAACTTCCTGAGTCCCATGTCCGACTTAACCTCAGTATCTTGGATTCCATGAGGTTTCTTTTTCCTGGTGTAGTGAGCCTCATACAGGAGGGAGTATGGGACTCATATCCGGGTATAAGCCCTGCCCACCAATGCTATGTTCCCTCAGGAACCCACAGCCTCTTGAGTACCGGGAGTGGACTGGAACAGTGTCTTTCTTGCTTCCTTCCCCTGTGGGCAGCTCAGGGTCAAGCTGGGCTTCTTTATCAGTCTCTGCACAGATAGAGAGGCACGAAGGGAGCAGCTACTGGCTAGTTTCCTATTGTCACCTCCCTAGTGTTAGGTCACTTGCCAAAAGACTGTGTCAGGGAGGATGGCTCCTATACCACAGGTAAAGAAAGACGTGGATGTTAAGGTCTCCACAACAGAGGGCTATGGTGCAGGGTGGGCAGCAGTTGTGTGGGCAGCTGACTTCCATGGGGCTGGTATGTGATGGAAGGGGCTAAACCTTTGTGACCCTTGGCTTGGGTCTTCCTGGACCACAAAGCAGCAGCTACAGTTTAGCCATTTTAAAAGTAAATCAGGGACCTAGAGACACCATTAATGGCTTGGGCATGCTGAGCAAGGCATATTGAAGACTCCAGTGAGGGCAGGAGGTCAACCACAGAGTTACTGCCACTGTAAGGGGACTCCTGTATCACTGAGGACTTACTGATAGAACTCACTGGGTAGGAAGCCCAACCTCTGTGGTTTTCTAGACCTGGGAAACATGGGATATGAGGGCCAGAAGCTAAGCCATGGTTCTTTTGTGGATTTTGCTGCTGCATAGTGGCTTGGGGCAGCCCCCTCACCTGTGTCTTTTCAGCCACGATACATATTCTGGTTGTAGGTTAAACATAACATGAGAAAAGTAATTACAGAGCTTTCGAGTGCCGAGGAGAGAGATTTGGTGCTGGGGAGAACAGGACGGTCAAAGGCCCAGGCACACTTTCTGCAGGAAGAGTGTAGATACAGGCAACAATGCTCAATTTCAAGCCGGTGGCAGGTGAGCACTGCTTCTTCCCATTTGGGAGTGAACCTCTCCCGTGAACACAGTCCTCTCTGGGGAACTGGGCATCACTCATTGCCTCTCATATGTTCAGTTCTCTCAGTAATGTCTGCCACTCCCCTATGGTCTTTTAGTTCCTGATACTCATGGGGACCTCAGCCAGAGATAACCAAGTGTCCCTGATGGTTCGCATGAGCTGGTTATGCAGCCTTTGTCTCAGAGAGCTCCGGAGGGGTAGTTATAGTCCTCAGTTTCCACGCTTCCACAGCACTCACAGTAGTTACAGCCACCCACACGTGCCACAGCCTCACAAGCAAGGCTGTGAGGGGCTTGTTTAAATCTTTCTTAAGTCGCGTGGTTCCAGTGCTAAGTATTCCTTGTTTATCACAGTTTCTTATTTGGGGTCATTACTCAGACCCCCCATCTGCATGCTGAGTCAGATTTACTCCTCTTTTGTATTAAGGATCAGAACTTTGATGACTTCTGCCTCACTCTTTCCTCTCGTCACTGTCTGATTCTTTCTTACATTTCCTGCCTTTGGGTCTCAGGAAGGGCTCTTTACTACAGTCCTAACTTGGAATCCCTTTCCTTTGAATCCTGCCAGCTGTAAGACATGGTAATCCATGGGCTGGGGAGAAGGCTGAACGGTTAAGAGTGCTTGCCATGCATGTATGAGGGTCTAAGAGGGCTTGAGACCACCTGAGTTACATTTCCCATATAAAAAGCTAGGTGTGGCCATGCATACACATCTGTAGCTCCAGTCATTAGGGAAGCAGAGACTGGTGGAATTGATGGAGCTCACTGACCAAAAATGACAGCTCTGGGTTGAGGGAGAGACTGTCTGAAGGAAATACACAGATGAGTGACAGAAGACACCCACTCCACCCCTGGCCTCTGCACACAAATACACTGGCATGCACATTTGCACACATATCATAGTCTTTTTTTTCACACTGTAATTCCTCCCTTATATAGGCAACTTCTTTTGGGGCAGACTCAGTTACTTGTTTCATTGTCCACTGCAAAAGCCACACAACAGCCATACTAGTGTGCCGATGCTCTTTTGCCATGCATACTACTTTGAATAATTGCAATATATTCTCTAGTTCTTCAGCTGGCTTGGTGGAGGGCATTCCCATCTACAACATTCATCAAGGGGGTATGCCACCTCATAGCTTGTAGAGTAAGATGGTCATCCTGGAATTTCTTCTGAGGATTTCCCAGTGTCAGATGGTCTAGACTTGATGGAATGTCCTTTAAACCATCGCAGGGAGGGCTGGAGAGATGGCTTAGTGGTTAAAGCGTTTGCCTGCAAAGCCTAAGGACCCAGGTTCTACTCTCCAGGTCCCATGTAAGCCAGATGCACATGGTGGCACATGCATCTGGAGTTCGTTTGCAGTGGCTAGAGGCCCTGACGTGCCCATTCTCCCTCTTTCCCCCCTCTCTGTGTCTAATAAATAAATAAATCTTTAAAAAAATATCACAGGGAGCATGTAACCACCAGTACAGCCAAGAGGCATGGAACACATCCCACACTACATGGAGAGAGGTAGCTATATTAGGATTGCCCCTTCAGACACTCCACCTCACCCGGATCAGCATCAGCTGCATGTCTCAGCATCCATGGCTGAGGCCTCGCAACCATTCCTCCTTAATTCACCCTTGGTTCTGCCTGTCCTCATTTAGGTGCCGATTGTTTTGTGTGACTTTTCCTGAAGAGATATGAACAAATGTCTTTTTATTCCTGACAACAGACCAAAGAAATGATTCCACCCAAACCTAGCTTAGTGAATTAGTGGAGTTATTTACAGGAGTATGTCTGACAAAAGCAACTGCATCTCTGAAAAACTCACCCCAGCATGAGTGACAGCTCCTAAGGGCTGCATCCCTGGAGCCCCCTGTACATTGCGAAGGTAGCTCAGCTGGTGGGTCATAGAGTCTCTTCCCCCTACCCCCAGCAACCGTTACTGCTTCTATAACCTTGGAGAGGGACCTTGTGCATACTCTACATTTCAGGAGCTTACTAGCTCTTGGAAGTGGCTTATTTCTTGAGCTTCATGAGCCTCTCTCTAGAAGGAAATGTTTTAGTTCAAAGGAAATAGCTATAGAACATTATATTAATGTAAAGTCATGAAAATCCATGTCCAGATGCCTCATGACTCTGTGGTGTGTTCCACACTCTCCCAGAGCACAGTAGGCAGGCCCAGAGTGGGAAGACCTGGGCAGAGGGAGAGCTCTGGCTTGTGTTGAGTGACTAGATAGAAACACCCATCTCAGAGATCACAGATGGCCAGGAGTCCAAAGATAAAGGGGAAAGGGAGGAAGAGAGATTGAGAAAGAATTTTGAAAGAAACCTAGATCCCATGGTTGGAAGCCTTTCGCCTCAGTCCGATATGGGAGTTTTGTTCAACCTCTTGTACCACTGGGCTCACCCCACTTCAACACTTGTAAGGGCCCCCCAGTGCCTCCCCATTCTCACCCAATCATTCTCATGCCACTTACTCAAAGGCTTCTGGGCACAGAGTGAGCTCCACTCCTGTGAGCCCCACCTTCTCTGTGTCTCTCCCTCTCTCTCCACCTTCCACTCTGCACCTCTCCTAGAAATAGGTGTCTGGCCGTTCTTGGGTTGGAGCATGCACAAGAATGGATCCCAGATTCCCAGCTTCCCTGAGCATGAGGTCCTGGGGAGTAATCTAGATGCCCAAGTCTCACATATTGACTGGCTCGGTCTTGTGCACGACTGCTGTGAATTCGTAAGTGTAACGGCCATGTCACATCCAGAAGACAGCATTTTCCATCCCTCCTTCCCATTCTCTTGCTCTTACATTCTTTCCATCCCCTCTTCCATGAGGTTCCCTGAGCCTTGGAGGGGTGGTTTAGATGTGCTGTTTGAGGCTGAGCAGACAGCAGTCACTTATTCTGAGCAATTTTACCAGCTCTGCGTCTCTGCATTACCCCCGTTGGTTGTTTTATCTTCCTTCCTTTTCTTCCCTTTGTTCTCTTTTCAGCCTGAGTGTTGAAGTCTTGCTCTAGGAAATCAAAGCTCTAACCCAACCCAGCCTTCTGCCTTTGTGTGTCTCAGAGCGGAGGCTGCATGCCAGTCTGCCAGGGGTTCGGCCTCTCTTCCTTTCCCAGTGTTTCTCTTGGGTTTGTCTTGCACCAGGAAGAACAAATGTATGATTTGTACTATTTTAAACTTTTAGAAAATGAAGTGAAATATGATACCAATAACAACGAGGAGGAGGAGGAGGAGGGAGAGCCATTTGACTTTGATAGTGGAGATGAGGTTCCGGAAGCAGATCGGCAAGCCCCATCTGCTGCCATGGAGAGAGGCACTGAAGCAGGTGACGGTGACATAGGTGAAGCCACTTTGCCTGCAGGTGAGTCCCACTGGCCACAGTCCTCAGGTGTCTTGCAGGAGACTCCCTGACCTCTACCCTGTGACTGGTTTGTTACTGACCAGAGGGAGGGAAGGCTCACACTCAGAGGCTCCAGTGCAGGGTCGTCAGTCTCTTTTCTGGGCCTGGGATGAGGAAGAGGACCTTATTTTGGCAAAACAAAGTTGCTTACCTCTTGGCAGTCAAAAAGCAGAGCAAGAGAGGAAAAGGAAAGGTGTGAAGGGAAAGCAGACAGCCACATCAAAAGCACACCCTCATAGCTGGGCGGGTGTGGTGGCGCATGCCTTTAATCCCAGCAATCAGGAGGCAGAGGTAGGATCACTATGCATTTGATGCCACCTGAGATGACATAATTCCAGGTCAACCTGGGTTAGAGTGAGACCCTACCTTGAAAAACCAAAAAAAAAAAAAAAAAGAAAGAAAGAAAGAAAGCCCACCCTCAATAATCTTTCTTCCAACCAGGCCCCACCCCATTCAGTTTTGAGCTCATCCATGAGTTAATTCATGCCTGAGGTTAGTGCCGCAGGATCCACACTCACCTCATATAGCGCCACCTGCTGAAGACCAAACCTTCAACACATGAGCTCTGTTTGGGAAAACTTCATACAGAGTCCTTTCTTCTTTGTGCTGTACCAACTGTATTGGGTTGACTTTGGCTGAGTTTCTTTTGTTATTTTGCACATTTTCCCACAAATTTCTGTCTTGTCACCCTACCTCTTGTTTATATTTTAGAGACAAAAGGTGTTGCCATTTTCT
Organism: Dipus sagitta; assembly: GCA_036346955.1. Taxonomy (NCBI): domain Eukaryota; kingdom Metazoa; phylum Chordata; class Mammalia; order Rodentia; family Dipodidae; genus Dipus; species Dipus sagitta. The sequence continues at coordinate 40,212,407 of CM070783.1, forward strand.
AGTAGAAATTGCTATGTTATTTTATCACCATACCACATGAATATTTATAGTTTAATTCCCTTTGGGATAAGGTAAAAGCATAGGTTTATATTTTTAACCTTTTATGGGGATCTGGGGCTTCTACTCAGTAGCCAGGTAGCCTGCTTAGAATCGACTGTGGTCTGTCTGGGTCACTGTGATCAAGGCCCAGCCACCCCCTTCTTTGTCCCTCATCAATCCTCTCCTTTCCTGTGAGCCTGGGCTACAAGGCCCTTTCTAGTGATCTGGGAATGCTTCTGCAGCCAAGGGACACCTTGTGACCTTGATGCCGTATTGCTGACAAATGTCCTCTGTCCTCCAGGAGGTGGAAATGGAATGGGAACAGAAACCACTGCAGAAACCACTGCAGTGGCTGAACCTGCCAAGCTGTTAGTCCCAACAAAAGTGAACCCGTATTCTGTCATCGACATCACACCATTTCAAGAGGACCAACCGCCTTCCCCAGACACAAACATGGAAGAAGAAGGAGTGAGCCTGCGTGTGCCCAGCGGGTACTCGGTGCCCGTGCCTTGTGGCTACGCTGTCCCCTCCAACTTGCCCCTGCTGCTGCCTGCCTACTCCAGCCCTGTTATCATCCGTGCCGAGTCAGTGGAGGAGGAAGGTACACACTGGGGGATGGTGCAGTGACAGCACACTGGTCAGGAAATCTGTGTCTTGTCTTTCCTTTCCCCATTGTGGGGTGTCAGTCTGCAGAATTAGAAAATGAGCCTCAAGTTAACTCCTGCATTCATTGTCACTTAGGTCCTAGAGTGTGGATGTGCATGCATGTGTGGTGGCACATGTCTTTACCCAGCACTCAGGAGGCAGAGGTAGGAGGATCGCCATGAGTTCACGGCCACCCTAAGACTACACAGTGAATTCCAGGTCAGCCTGGGCTAGAGCAAGACCCTACCATGAACAGCAGAAAACAACAGAAGGCACACTTGTTCCTCTATTCCAGGACTTGGAACACTGTTTATCATGACAGTGTTTATTATTGGCTCTCAGTTGACAATTAAAAAAGCACATTGTTTTAAATCACATTGAATTATTTTTGAAATAAAGTACTTTAAATGTTATTTATTTTAAATGAGCAGTGATGTAGAGAAGCAAATTGTTTTAAAATGAGTAGACTTTTCTTTTCACTCAGTCCTGGGGAGTGAACCTGTGACTTTGTGCATGCTAGACAAATGCCCTACCAGTGAGCTGCACCCAAGCCCTGCTGTAAGATTTTGTTTTGAGACAGGGTCTTGCTAAGTTGTTGGCCTTGAACTTGCTTTATAGTATAAGCAAACTTGACATCATGGTCCTCCTGCCTCAGTTTCTCTAGTAGCTTGGATTATAGGCTTGTTGCCACTATGCCTAAAGTATTGGTACATTTTCCTTGAATGCAAGATCTTTGGGACGTACAGGTCCTCATTTCTAGGTAGCCTCTGTTCTGTGTTTGCAGAATAAGATCGTTGTGTGGGCCATGGTGAAGTCTCAAGGTTATGGCCAATTTCTGCAGGAAAATGAGTGAGAAAACTCCTATCCTCAGAACCCTTTCTAGTTTATGGCTTCTAATCTTTAAAGCTCGCTCTTTCAGTTGTTATTAAATGGAAAGGAAAGAATCCTTTACTGGAATTTTCACCTAGGTGTAAAGCCAGAGTCTGCTTCTAAGCCTTCTTGCCTGCTGCTCTTCCAGAGTAAGATTGTCTTCTTCTGGGGAATTTCTATAGTGTGCCGTGGACATATGACTGAGAAACTGGTGAAACAGACAAGGAGCTCTCAGCCAAGATGTCCTTGTGAGAACTTGGGTTCAAAGCTGTTGGTGTGTCAGCACTTGCTGCCCATGTCCTCCTTTGCAGGAGAGGCCACTGTGCTCCACAGACATCCTCACAGCCCAGCCCCCCACCATCATTCTGGCAGCCTGATCACATAAGGCTAGGGTTAGAGGAGAGCCATGCTCTGCTATTTATCTTCAGTCTAGAATGTTCCTATAAAGCAGCTCTAGTGTGTTCCTGGCTAGAGAACTCAGGTGCTCCAACTTCCTAATATGCTCACCTGCTTCCTCCTCCACCTCAGAGGTATTGGTTTGGAGAATAGCAAGATTGCACATCACTTCCTGAAAGCAGGAATCTGAACTGAGAGCATATTGCTGATGGTGGGTTTGTAGTCAGGTCAGGAGCATGCCTGGAACCTTCTCTGAGCTCCTAGAGCACACCCAGGAGCTTGCTGGACTTTTTTTTTTTTAAGCACATGTAAGCCCCAACAGGAGATGGTAAGAAAATTCCAATCAGACCTGAGAATGCCTGAGACTGATTGTGCATGTGCATGTCTGAGAGTATATGTGCGTGTGTGAGGGGATATGTGCGTGTGTGAGGGGATATGTGCGTGTGTGAGGGGATATGTGTCAGTGTTTGGTTGTCACACATCATTTTGTCTCCCTTCACTATCATTTGGGTTTATCTGCAAGTAAGTTAGATAATAAATTCCAGTACAAACATAAAAATGGGGGCTGGAGAGATGGCTTAGTGGTTAAGCGCTTGCTTGTGAAGCCTAAGGACCCCCGTTCTCAATTCCCCAGTACCCATGTAAGCCAGATGCACAAGGTGATGAATGCATTTGGAGTTTGTTTGCAGTGGCTGGAGACCCTGGTGTGCCCAATCTCTCTCTGTGTCTCTCTCTCTCACTGTCTCTGTCTCTCTCTCTCTCTCTCTTTGCCTCTTTCTCTGTCTGTCATTCTCAAATAAATAAATAAAACTAGAAACACAAAAATGGAAAATGCCATGTTAGCTTTCTGTTGCTGTGATAAAATACCTGACATGGAATTTTTAAAAGGAAGTATTTATTGTGGCTCTTGGTTTGACAGGGTTCAGCCCATGGTCACGGGCACCATTGCTGCAGGCCTGTGATTGGCAGAACGTCAGATCTTGGTAAAGGACATGTGGCAGAGCAGAGATTCTAGGTTCATGGCAGCCAGGAAGCAGAGGTGGAGAGAGAGAGAGAGAGAGAGTGAAGAAGGGAGAGGTGGAGTGAGAAGAGGAAGAGGAGGAGAGGAGGGATGTGGAGGGGAGACATACAGACAGATGGAGAGACAGAGAGGGACAAGACATAGCTCCCAAGGACATGCCCTCAGTGGTCTACTTACTCCAAGTAGATCCTACCTCCCAGTCTCTTTTACCTTCCACTGATGCCTTCAATTATGAATCCATCAACAGATTAACCCACTGATGGGGTCAGAGCCCTTGTAGCCCAGTCACCTCTCAATGACTGGATCCACCAAGCTGGGTCCATGCCTTCAGCATGTGAGCCTTCAGGGGACTCGTCATATCAAGCCATAGCAGGCGCCACGCTGCTTTCTATCTCTGGTTGGTGCATCTGCATCTCTGTGTGTTTTGTTGTCTTTCTTAAGACCTAAAAACTTCACTTTCTGTCATCATCCTGCTCTGAATACCCTGTGCTCAAAGGCTGAACATTTCTAATCTGTCAACTTATCTTTATGGTAGCATCAGCTGGTGAGAAAGTGATAGGACATCATTTAAGGATAAAAAGTTGAACACATAATTTGTCAGTGGTAAGACAATGTCAGTTCTTTTCTCTTGTCAGAAACACCAGAAGTTGTGGAAGATGGCCCACTTAATTCTTTAAGCTCCGAGGACCCTCCACCCAGGTATCTCTGCTAACTCTACAAGTATCTGTCTTCTAAGTGTCTTTTTCCTTTGGTGCTGAATTCACCCCAATGTGCTCTCACACCTGCCCCAGGTGTCTGCCCTTCCTTTGGCCCTCTCAGTGCTGCTGTCCCGGGCTCCAATTGTTCAAATCCCTCCCATGGCTTTTCTTTTTCCGGCTGGGTCATCAGGTGTCCCCTCTGCACGGGTGTCAGTGCCAGCTGGGGAAGGGTGATGGGAGCTGGGTCCTCTTTCCGTTGTGTATCAGGCTGTGTCTCCTGAGCATGGCTATGTCTGGCTCTTCACACTCATTTGTTTCTTCTCTTTAGTATAAAGCATCTCAGACTTGAAACCTCCAGAAAAATCAGTGGGATTTCTGAAAGAAGTCCTCACTTGAGACATGCTCCCTACTAAAAAGAATAACAGCACAGAACAGATCCACTAAGATCTATTATAGAAGCTGCAGTTCGGTGCATAATTAAGAGTTAGTGTTAGCCAGATGTAGAAGTGCTGTAACCTCACTCAGAAGGCTGAGACAAGAGGATCATGAGTTCTAGAGGAGTCTCAGTGATACAGTGACCTTGTTTCAAAAACCAAAATTTAAAAAATGAAATAAAAATAGGTGCTGGAATGTTACCACTGTCACTAAAATTGTGAGAAATATGTCCATGGAAGGGATGGGCTTTTTGAAGAAAATGAAATACAGTGTGCTTGTAGTCTCAGTGGTTGTTGGACTAAACATACAGGAACATCCAGAAATAATTTAAAATACTCTTCATCTTTCTTCCAGGTATTCACTTACTTTTAAATTTTATTTGTTTGAGAGAGAAGGATGCAGGGCAAGAGAGAGAGAGAGAGAGAGAGAGAGAGAGAGAGAGAATATGGGCTTCTGCCACTACAAATGAACTCCAGACGCATGCGTACTGGGGAATTGAACCTGGGCCAGTGTTGCAACCACGTGCCTTTGTCGGCTGAGCCATCTCTCCAGCCCCATTTATTTATTTATTTTTAAATAGAGTTTCATGTAGACCAGCCTGGCCTAGAACTCACTCTGTAGGTGAGGGTGACTTTGAACTTCTGGTCCTCCTGCCTCCACCGTCTCAGTTCTGGGATTAGAGGTATTGTACCACTGTACTTAGTCTATGTGATGCTGGGGATTGAACTCATGACTTTGTTCATGCTAGGCAACTACACTGCTTACTGAGCTATATCTGCAGCTTTTTTCTTTTTTTAAATGTAGTTATTCAGATATACAATATAATATCAATTTAAGAAGTAGGAGAGTCCTCCCTTCTCTATGTGACCATCCATCAACTGAACATAGCACCTGTACCTGTGTGGCATACTGTTGGATGTCTGCTGCAGTACCTCCTCACGTGATCTTCCTTTCTGCTGTCTTAGTTCCCCACAGTTAACCCTGGTTCAAAAATATTAAATGGAGCATCCTAAATTTATCTATTTGCAAGTGTAAATTGTGTATTCTTCTGAGTAGGGTGAGCTGCTATGTCCTGCAGAGACATGAATATGAATTCATGTAGCTCTACCTACTACCCACTGATCACTTGGTAGGAAACAGTGATTCACAGTGGATTGATGCTGTCCATGGTGTGAGGCATCCATGGCTCTTGGAGCATGTTCTCTCAGAGAAGGAGTGACAGTCTGTAAGGAAAACCTTCACACTTTTCCCCTCATCTTCCATAGCCTATTAGAATTGTCAGCATATGAGTGCCAAAATACACAGTAGTGGCCTTGTCCTACAAGGTTGTTTTGTTTCACCAGTGACTGGGAACAAACTGTGCTTTCCACATATAGGCTTCTTAGAGCATCTGTAAATTTTTTTTTTTTTTTTTTTTTTGGTTTTTTTTGGTTTTTTTGAGGTAGGGTCTCACTCTGGCTCAGGCTGACCTGGAATTCACTATGTAGTCTCAGGGTGGCCTCGAACTCTCGGCGATCCTCCTACCTCTGCCTCCCGAGTGCTGGGATTAAAGGCGTGCGCCACCACGCCCGGCAACATCTGTAAATTTGTAGTTGCTCATCCTCTCATTCTTCTACTTCTTCCTCTCATTCTTCTGTGTTGCTCTACAGTTTGCTTTAAAAATGCCCCACTGGGGCTGGAGAGATGGCTTAGCAGTTAAGACACTTGCCTGCAAAGCCTAAGGACTCATGTTCGACATTCAGATCCCACATAAGCCAGATGCACAAGGTGACACAAGCGTAAGGTCGCACATGTGCACAAGGTGGCATATGTGTCTGGAGTTCGATAACAGTGGCTGGAGGCCCTGGCCCACCAATTCTCTCTTTCTTTCCCTCTTGCTCTTTTGCATAAAAAAAGGCCAGTCTGGGCTGGAGGGATGGCTTTAACAGTTAAGGTGTTTGCCTGCAAAGCCAAGGGACCCAGGTTCAATTTCCCAGGACCCATGTAAGCCATATGCACAAGGTCTAGAGTTTGTTTGCAGCATTTGGAGGCCCTGGCATGCTCATTCTCTCTCTCTCTCTCTCTCTCTCTGTGTGTGTCCCTCTTTCTCTCTATTAAAAAAGAAGTCATTTCTCTGTAAGCTAAGTGACAATTCATATTGGTTTATATCCTGATCTTGAATGTTCTACTCTCTAGAATTATGACAAAAACGAAAAGCCAGTCTAGTTGGACTTGCCTCAAAAAAAAAAAAAAAAAAAAAGCCGGGCGTGGTGGCGCATGCCTTTAATCCCAGCACTCGGGAGGCAGAGGTAGGAGGATTGCCCTGAGTTCGAGGCCACCCTGAGACTCCATAGTGAATTCTAGGTCAGCCTGGGCTACAGTGAGACCCTACCTCGAAAAAAAAAAAAAAAACCCTGCTAGAGGCAGGCATCCCCAGTCCATCACCCAGTGTCTTTTTTTTGTCAACCTGCTGAGACCTCAGAGTTGTTGCACAAGTTGTCCAGTGAATCCTTTCTTATATTTCTTTTGAAGAAAGTCACAATAGAGTCCTGTTGTTAGGCAGACTCCAAGTCCCTGTTTGGCTGTGACTTTCCCTGTGGGCATATATGGCCTTGTGTGTGTTCCTCCACCAGCCTGTTCTAGAGGAAGAAAGGACTAAGCAAGGCCTCGATTGGTCAGCCCAGCATCCTCTGCAACTCCCAGGGGAACCAGGAGACAATACAGATACAGCCTTTGACTCGGACGCCACTTGAACCATGCTGTGTAGGCAGTGGCAGTCTAAAGCACTTGCTGATACAGTTACGAGTGAAAATTGAACTTGAGATTCTGAAATTGCACCTCGGAAGATAGGCAGCACATGCACACACTGTGGAACACCTGCCTCTTCCCCAGAGGTTGGCGTGTACTCCATGTTCCCATTTCACGGTGTGTTTCCTTTCAGTGGTGATCAAAGCAGCCGAGAAGGCAGTGCCCTGGCCAGATGGGCAGCCGACCCTGCTAACACAGCATGGATGGAAAGTAAGTACCGATGGGAGGGGCGCGCTGGATCCCCTCGAGCAAGTACCGACAGGCCTTGCCAGAAGGTGGCATTGTGCTTTCTTTTCTGTCCTAGACCAATGGAAGCTTTAAAATGCGTTCATTTACTTAAGTATTAACAAGAGATGATTAGAAGTTTCCCTAGAACTCTGCTAGGTGGTTGCAACCCTGTACCTGAGCACATGATCCCTCCTGTTTCTTCCCAATACAGATTGGTTTCACTGTAGGTTATAAACTGGGGGACTAATAGTTGACCTGTGGCCTATAGACACCAACAAAGCATTTTTTTTTTAAAAAAAGTATTTGTTTGTTTATTTATTTGAGAGAGAAATAGAGAATGAGCATGCCAGGCCCTGTAGCTACTGTAAACAAACTCCAGACACATGCACCACCATGTACATCTATCTTCGGTGGGGAGTTGAGCCTGGGTTCTTAGGTTTTGCAGGCAAGTGCCTTAACCACTTAGCCATCTCTCCAGCTCTAGACACCTACAAAGCTTTTTGTTCCTGATGCCCAGTGACCATAGATGACTGGAGGGTGGGTGGGTCAGCCAGCCTACTGCTGCACTGTCAGATCTTGGATTCTACACGTGGCCTAAGAGGTTGAAGTGTTGGGTTGAAGAAATGGCTTACTGGTTAAGGTGCTTGCCTGCAAAGCCAAAGGACCCAGGTTTGATTCCCCAGGACCCACGTAAGCCAGTTGCATAAGGGGGCACATGCATCTAGAGTTCGTTTGCAGCTGCTGGAGGCCCTGGTGCACCCATTTTTTCTCTCTCTCTCTACCTGCCTATTTCTCTCTCTCAAATAAATAAAGAAAAATAATTAAAAAAAAAAGAAAAAGAGAAAAGAGGCTGGGATGTTTTCAACTAGATAGATTTGGTTTTCAATTTATTTATTTATTTTTTGTTTTTTTATAATTAACAACTTCCATGATTGTAAACAATATCCCATGGTAATTCCCTCCCTTCCCCCACTTTCCCTTTTGAAACTCCACTCTCCATCATATCCCCTCCCCCTTTCAGTCAGCCTCTCTTTTATTTTGATGTCATCATCTTTTCCTCCTATTTTGATGGTCTTGTGTAGGTAGTGTCAGGCGCTATGAGGTCATGGGTATCCAGGCCATTTTGTGTCTGGGGGGAGTACGTTGCAAGGAGTTCTACCCTTCCTTTGGCTCTTACATTCTATCTGCCACCTCTTCCGCAAGGGACCCTGAACCTTGGAAGGTGTGATAGAGATATTGTAGTGCCGAGCACTCTTCTGTCACTTCTCCTCAGCACCGTGATGCCTTCTGAGTCATCCCAAGGTCATAGCCATCTGAAAAGAGAAAGTTCTCTAATGAAAAAGTGAGAGCAGCATTAATATATGGGTATGATCATTAAGAGAAGTGCTTACTGGGCAGTTTGATGAGCATAGTATATACATTTAGACAGACAGCAACAGATGTTACACCCCTAGGGCTCATTACTACCCGTTATAGTTTTTTAGTATCAGGGATGTATTCCCTCCCATGGAGCGGGCCTCCAGTCAAAATTAGAGAGCAGTTGGTTTCCCCCAAACAGATGTGCCACTATTGCACCCATTGGCTCATTTGGCTTGTTTGGCCAAATATAAGGCTTGCAGTGTCCACTGTGGAGTATCTTCACTGTTGATTTCTCTCTCTCCCATTGAGCTGCATGAAGTGTGGCTTTTACCAGCTTTCTGTCAGCTGGTCTACATGGAAGAGGTTTTCAGCTCAGTTCCAGCAGGATTTCTCAGTGATCTTGCAGTGCAAGTATGTGGAGTCTTCAGCAATAGGGTCTTACCATCTCTTCCTGGTGGGAAATCAAGGGCCTTGGCAATGGCCTGTAATGTTTTGGGGGCATCAGGGACCTCCCTGGCCAACAACTCACTGGAAGGTATCTCATCCCTGGCACTGAAAATTTTCTAGTAACAATCTATGACTCCTGTGTATTCCATTATTCCAAAAAGTAGTTTTCCTTATGATTTATTTATATCCTCTTAGGTTTTGATTAAACTCCCTCCGTCTTTCCTTTACTTAGTCTCCCCTGACCTCACTTAGGCCTTTTCATCCTGATTAATCTATTCTTCTACTTACATCTACACATCCTATTAAGTCCCCCTCTCCCTTCCTTTCTATTCCCTTTATATCTCCTTTCTAGCTTACTAGCCTCTGCTACTGAGTTTAGTTTTCAATTTTTAAGGAAGTAAGATTACCTTCTAATTATGCCTTTTATTACCCACTAGCTCAGTAATTTCTGTGTGATTGTTTCAATGATTGGCCTAAAGATAGAACCAGTTTAGGTGCTTCTAATTGTTGAGTATCTCCTGGAAGATTTCCTTCTGATTTTAACTGTAACTTTGACACAGGTCTGAGTGTAATTAGATGGCTCTGCCAGGGGCTGTTGAATCAGGACAACTAAGAATAAATTATCTCATTTGTGAACAGTTTTATTTCCAATGGAAAATTTGTTTCAATTTCTCCCATTATGCATTTTTATAATCCAGTTAATTATAATAACTGTGCTTGGAAGCAAACCTTCCCATTTTCATAGTCCCCAGCCCTGTCTCTGGAGGAGGAGGACATCTTCATAGTGACCACAGTTGCTCAGAAGCAAGTGGCTCACAGCCACTGCCTTGGAGGTGGGATTTCCTGGACATACTATCCCTGGAGATAGGGTGACAATGCTGTGGGGGAGACACTCAACTCTGTTTTCTCATTTTCTCTGTTATGTAGCATGGTGTGCTGGCTTGGTATACAATCAGTGTCCTTGTGATTTTCAGTATTGTAACTTGTTGTAGTTTGGGTATTCTCTCTCAGAGAAGGTGATACCAATAAACTAGTGTTTTGATACTGATGATTTCTGTATTTTATTGGAATTACAACTGTTAGCAGACAAATGGATGATAATGCATTCCTGTAGTAGTCCTCATTCAATAGTCCCCAGCAGAGCCATCTAATTGTGCTAGGTCCTGTGTCAAAATCATGGCTAAAATAGGAAGGAAATCTTCCGGGAGATATTCAACAATTAAAGGCAGGGAAGCTGGTTCTCAGAAACATTTCTAGGTACATCAGACCACAGTTATCATACCCAGGTCAGTTCAGGCTCATTGCTGCTTGCCTGTGGTCGTCTTATACTGTCTATGTACCATTTTGCTACTGCCCTCCTCCATCACATACTTTTGAAGAAAACTTAAACTTTCATAGAGCACTCGTGTTTCTCATAACATAGGGTGAGAACGCATAGCAGATTATGGAAGAGAAGTTTCATTTCAGTTTACAGTTCTTCCAGATGGTAGAGTCCACCGTGGCAGGAAAAGCAAGGCAGGAGCAGACAGCCACCATCCCATTCTCACATCAGCAGGGTGGAAGCAGTGGAAGCGAAAGGCAAGTGCAGCTGGATTATGGCACTCAAGGCTTGCCCCAGTGACATACTTCTTCCAGCAAGGCTCCACTTCCTGATTGCTCCACAGTCTTCACAAACAGTACCACCTGGGGCTGGGAATTAAATATTCAAACACAAAAGCTTATGGGGGAAATTTTACATTCAAACTGCCACAGAACATTGACATTCTTATTCTGGTCAAGGCTACTTCTTACCTTCAGGGTGCAAACATAAGAGGCATCAGTTTATTTTAGTACCAGTGGGTGCTTCCTCTGTTTACAAAGCTTTCCACGTCACCTTTGCATTTTTTGCATACATCAGAACATAAAAACCTCATAAACTTAAAAGTGCTTATGAGAGAGCCACGTAGAGATGTGTGGTTGAACGCAAAGCCATGCAATGAATTGGCCTGGGAACAATGAACTCCCTGTTGATGACATCACAGAGCTTGTCCATGTAGAGTGACAGCTCTCATTCCAGATGAGATGATTCTCTGTTTAGTGAGATGCCATTAGCCACCCATCCGTGCTCACCTTTGGGATATTTATAGCCCCACGGCCTTGTGATATTTTAATTGCACTTGTAGGCTCTGGTCAGGTTTTAACAATTTCTCCTTTGCATTGCAGATCCAGAGGAAGCAATCTATGATGATGTTCCAAGGGAAAATTCGGACTCTGAACCAGGTTTGATATTGTCTGGAGTGGAGTTCTAGGAGATGTGGTGTGAATGTGATCATTGAGTGTTCAGCATACCTGCTTTCTGTCTTGATGTTTTTCACTCTCGCTGTTGTGGTGTGGTTGAAGATTGCCATGTTTGTTTACAACTTAAAGCAGAAATGGTGAAATATACTGGAAATTGGAACAATGAAGTAGAAAACATCAAGTACCAGTACTGTGCCTAAGAAACACCATAAATAGAATGGTACTAAGAACTGGGATAAGGTTATATCCAAATAAAGCACTTCTAGTTCTAAAAGAAGACATAAATTCTCAGAAATATAGCCCAAACAGGATTCATCGAGCATCGATCTAACACTTGGACGGCACAAGTAAAACTGCAGAGTGCCAGAAGCCAGTGAAAATCTTATGGCAGCAAGAGAGGGGATAGATGAGCTACTGAAGGCTGTGGTAGAAAGACGGCTATTTAGGAGATGGTGGGTAACATTTATGAGGAGGAGCCAGGGAGATCCCCTAGCCTCAAGTTTCATATCCGTCCAAGTGTGGTCTTTTAAAGAGCAGAAGACTGACAGAGTCCTCACAGATTCTGGAGAAATACTTAATGTTTTACTCCAAGGAAACAGTACAGAACCAGAAGGAAGTAATGGGCAGCAGGACAGAGCAGTGGGCAAGCCAACTGGCAGACTTGTGAGTAGTAAACTATGCAGGCATAAACCATGGCTGCAGGAACTTTGTTGGTTGGTCTGAACGCAGACTGAACCTGAGGGCTGTGGTCACTGTGATGGGCACCCAGGCTTCTCTACGCAGAGGCTGATTCAGGAGGAAGATGGGACATTCAGGTTCCTCTGCGCAGGCAGAGTCTGTGATTCAGGAGGATAGGATGTCCAGGCTCCTCCCAGCTATCTTGAAGTCTGAGGCAGGAGGATCACAGATTCAAGGCCTGCATGAACTATAGAGTGAGCTTAAAGTAGTCTGCAGAACGTAAGGAGACCCATACATTTAAAAATAGAAAAAAAAAAAGCTAGTGATAAAGCTTGCTTAACACATATGAAGCCCTGTTTTAACCACCCTCCCACCCCAGCAGTAATAAAAAGCACAGATACAGATATTTTGGAATTAGTGCTCATGGTCAGAATGAAACAGACTGGGAATCAAAATATTTTGACTTGAATATTCTTTAAAACTTATGTGATAGATTTATAATAAAGTTACAAACATGATGGCATATGTTTAAAAAAGATTGAAAAATAAAGATCATATTCAACTCAGTTTCATAAGAGGACAGCAGAGGAAGGTGGCAGGAAGAAGGTAAAGTGGTAACACAGAAAACAAAATGATAGGCCAGGCGTGGTAGCACATGCCTTTAATCCCAGCACTTGGGAGGCAGAGGTAGGAGGATCGCTGTGAGTTTGAGGCCACCCTGAGACTACATAGTGAATTCCAGGGCTGGAATGAGACCCTACCTTGGAAAACCAAAAAAAAAAAAAAAAAAAAAAAAGATAGAGTCAGGAAAGCCCAAAGGCAAGGTCTTTGATAAGCATTGGAATTAGACTCCTCCTGAGACACTCAAAAGAGGAAGAGGCCTGAGAAGAGGGTGCAGAGGTAGGGAAAGGGGCTGGGGAAGTAACTGCAGAGTGTATAGATACCCAAACTGTAAGAATCAACTACACCTGAAATGGAAAATATCAAAATGTCTGTAATCATCCAAGCGGCTTCACTAACACACTGAGTGACCCCACTCTGAAGCCTGCAGGATTATTCAGCCTCCAAGGGCAGCTATTCTCCACTGCACAGTGTTCTGAGGAGATGTGAGCTTCACCTCTGTTAGTACTTCAGCATCTCTCTCCCCTACGAGCCATTTAGAGAGCCGTTCATCATCCCTAGATCCATTCACCCATTAGCTGTTGCCTGCATCCCTCTACCTGCCCACCTATTATTGATTAATCGGTTCCCCATCTGTATCTGTCTACAGCTCTGTTATTGTCTATCTAATCTACATGTTTGGAAACATTTTTCTGAGTAGGATGTTCACTATTGATAATATATTATTTGGTGTAATTGTGACAAATTAGTTTATAGAAAAGCGGTCTTTATGAGAGGGGTGGGGCTGGGTGGTGTGTCCCAATTACATGAAGAGTCTTTTGAGTCACTGCCCACAGCTGAAATGCCTCGACCCTGACTGTAGATAAAGGGGTAAAACAGCACCCTAGCAAAGTCTGCAATTTAATTTCACCTTGGCATTTGTGCACTCAGATGAAATGATTTATGATGATGTGGAGAATGGAGATGAAGGTGGAAACAGCTCATTGGAATACGGATGGAGTTCCAGTGAGTTTGAAAGCTATGAGGAGCAAAGCGACTCAGAGTGCAAGAATGGAATCCCCAGGTCCTTCCTGCGTGGCAGCCACAAAAAACAAGTATGTGCTTGGTCTCTGTGAGGGATGAGTGTTCATCGTTCAGCTGGGAACAGGACTATGAAATGTGATTTGATTCACTTAACACTTAGATGGTTATTTCTCAGATGTCGGTTTCTAGTTTAGGGAGTGTCACATAAAGGAATACTTGTCTCTTAGAGTATGACCATAGGAGGATTAGGCTGTGAAACTCTCACAGAGTCACATAGGTGGCACCAAGCAGGCTTACCGTCTGGCCCCTGAGAAAGCAATGAAAGCCAGTCAAGGAGGAACATACTTATCATCCCAGCCCTCAGGAGACAAAGGATGGCTGCTGGTTTAAGGCCAGTCAGGGCTACAGAGCAATCATTGCAGACTCTATGCAGTTCCTGTGCACTGCACATACAGCAGATATATGTAGCCTGTCTAGGACCAGTGTAGTCCTGTCTCCGTCATGTGCTGTCCTACCCTTGAGCACCTGCAGGTAAGCTGGATGTTGTAAACACAGGAAGGGTTGAGAACTGATTCCAGGGAGCACTGTTACAACCACCCAGGATTATCTGTCCCTACAGAGAACTTCTGTGTCTTGGTGGAAAAACTTCTGAAGTGAGGGAGGGAGATACACGGGATATACATGGAAGCCTTGAAGAGTAGATTTTAGATCGACTGTTGTGCGATGGGCCTGGTCCTAGCATGGACTCACTGAGGCACATACTGTGATGGGGTTCTGTCAGTGAGGCTGGCTGGGCTTTTTGTTCTTGTTGGTGGGGTTCCATCTGAACCCACATGTCCAGTCCCAGAAGTGTCAGGACACTTCCTTCGTGACAGCCCACATTCAGTCCTGTGAGGAAGCCTGTCTGAGACCTGGTGCCTCCCATTGCGACTGTTTGCCACATCCAGCTTTCCCTGCTGTCCTTGGTAACTCTGCAAGCCATAGGCGGTGCTTCTGACCTGGTTTCCATGTCCCTGTGGTCAGCAACTTCTCACTAGTTGCTTAGAATTGTCATGTTGTCTGAACTTGCTTCATCTTACACTGGTCAGCTTGACTACTCAGTGTTAACAGCGTCTCTGTAGAAACATAGATTTTTTTTTCCCCCTGTGGCCAGGAGCTGCACTTGCAGCTAGCAGAGTTTATGTTGATATTTTGCTCCATAAGGTGCCAGACACTCCTGACTTAAAGCAAGAATGTTAAAGAGTAGTTTGGGAGAGTGTATTCAGGGTATACAGGAACATGTATCACAATACTCCTCAGGTCCATCCTCTTAATTGATCTGGGCAGACGGGGCCAAGTGAGGTGATGACTATTGGTCCTACCCTCTTTGCCTCAGAGTGAGTTCTTACTCCCATTAGGCCCTCAGAACTACAAATGTTGGTTAGCCATTTTCTGCTAGGAGAAGCACTAGAGAGACCAGTGTGACTTGGCCTGTGAACATGTGTCTGTTGGGAGGACAGGAGCTATTGGCAGGGCCGCTCATGGGCTAGGCCTAATCAACAGAGAAGCGGAGAAGCACCACAAAAAGTACAAGTTTTCTACTTAAAGACGCCATGTTCTAGAAACTACAAAAATGACTTGTTGAAGAGTCATCTCAAAAGTAACATTGAATTTTTATAAATGCTGTTTAAAGTTTCCACATCCTGGTTGGCATGACAGATAGCTGTCTGCATTTGCAAAGATGGTGGCTGTAGAAACAATGGTCCAGGAGATCCCAGCCAGCCCTTCTGTTAGGGAATCTTGCCTGCTTGGAGACTGCCATCACCCGAGCAGCCAGTGTCTTCCTCCAGGTGCCCATGCAGAACAATGTTAAGTGTATTTTGCATATGTGATAATTCTGGTCCCACTGAGATGTAACCAGTTGATTTTACATGGATCTTTCTGGGTGCTTATTGGCCCTGCTTTGTTCTATAGCACCTGCGGCCTGCTGACTGAAGCTGGGCCTGGCCTTTCACTTGCAGATGAGATGACCTCGGGTCTGTGAGGCTGGCCATAGTGCCCCACCAGGAGGGACCACATCCTTCATGCAGGATTGCCTCAGGGCACCCGAAAAGCCCATTCTGAAAAGCTTGTCTCTTTGTGCCACAGCTGTCTCATGACCTAACCCGCTTAAAGGCGCACTGTGAGGAAAAGATGAGAGGCCTGGTGGCCAGCACGGTGGGAGCCGTGGAGGTGCAGCAGGCAAAGCACAGGCAGGAGCGGAAGGTAGTGTGGAGCCTCCCTGACCACTGCAGTGCTCAGCAGCCCAAAATAGACAGCAGTTCTCAAAGTGGGGCTCAGGGGCTCTGGGGGTCATTTAGGCATTTCCAGGGCTCTCTTAATTCTGATCCATTGCTTCGGCACACTTGTTCTCATACAAGTGAATGGAGGAAGTTTCTAGATGCTTGTGATGTGTGATGTCACAGTTGATGGATTGAAGAATCCAGCTCTGTCTGAAGGGTTTCTAAACTTGTAAAATACCAGCATGGATTTTGTTTGGTGAAACATAGTAATTTTTCATAATTATTTTATTTAACATAAAATGCAATAGGTTTATTGCTTTAAATGGGTATTAATAAAAACATTCAAAATTATCAACTTAACAGTCAGTCTTGATTAATAAAATACAGATGAACTGAAAGTCTTGGGGTGTCCAGTGGCTTTGATGGGCTGGGAGAGGTAATGCATGTGCCTGGAACGTTGAGGCCCTGGTTGCCATCCCCTGCATCGCTACAAAAGACTAGTAAAAATGATTTTGAAGAATGTAAGGGGCTCCTGGGCAAAATTTGAGAACTATTGGTTTTGGATATCATGATGGGCAGTTCTTTGAGATGTGTTTTAAAAGGACACTGTCAAGTATTTTCTCTTCAATCTGATCTCTATCCCTCCGGTATTGTGTGACGTTAGTCATATGTGTTGGGTGGATTGTCACCGAAGCTCGACGTATACATGGAGCTGGCTGTGCTCTGGAGTCTGAAGAGGCACCACCCTTCCCAGGTCATGTTACTATTCATTCAGCATCTGATTGGTTCCCTGCAGGACAGTGAGGGGATGAGGGGAGATCCATGAGGCAGCTAGCTGCCCGAGCCATGGGTTCTCTGTGAGTGTGGCAGTGTGCTGTAGAAGGTCTGCTCAGTCCAGCTGAGAAGTATGTGGGCAGCAGCCAAAAGTGTGGACCAAGAGATGCAGGAAGGTGCCAGGAGCTTGAGCAGTAAGAGCTTTGCAGTCAGGACAAGTCACTAGGGTGAGTCACTTGGTCCTCTGGAACTTGAGGTCATCATCTGCCTCATGTGGGGATGAGCTTTGGGGCCTAAGGACCCCTCCTGTCGTAGTCTGCAGTCTTCTGATTGTCCTGACAGGGTCCAATGGGGCAGAGATGCAGCTGCTCCTGCTGGGATGAGGAGGAACGGGACCTGGAAGGGTTTGAGGCAGGGAACTGGATGCCCTCAGTGAGCTGATGGTGAGGCGCAAATGATGAAGTGTGAGAAACTACCAGTGACTCCAAGACCAGAGTCATATGACGGGCTGAGAAGCATAGGGGTAGGGGCAGGGGACAAGAGTAGCTTTGCCATTTTTAATGTTGCAGGAGAGAATCTTCATGAAAGAAAAAAATGGAAATCAGATGGGAATTCTAGGAAGGGGGCTGTGGGGCAGGGTTTAAATTCAGTTACGTGAAGGGGCTATGCTTAGGCAGTGTGTACACGTTGGGAAATAAGAGACTTTATCATGGAGGCTCCCAAAGCCCATCACTCAGGATTCCTGTCCCGCAGAGGCTGTGGGCTGCAGAGTCAGCTGCAAAGTCAGGCTATGAGTCTGAGTGCATACACTGAGAGGTCAGTGTGAAGGAGTGCTGGCTTGTCTCTTTACCAGCCATTTTTAGTTTTCTCTGCAAGAGGACACTTTAGTGTCCACTGCCCCCATACCTCAGATGTTAGTTGTTAGAAGAATAAGATGCTGGCATGTGCTGAGATTCCTGACTATAAGAAACCAGGACCAGTAAACTCAACCCACATGGGACGCTGTCTTTCCAACATGAAACTCTGGAGAGGGGTGGCTGCCTGGTTCCCACATGTGCTCATCCCTACCCATTCTCCAAGCCTGACTCCCATCTTGCTGCTCTCCTTCTACGGTCTGGACTAGATCTGGTGACCATTAGTAGAAGAGGGCCTTGTAAAGAGTTAGTCATATCCATACCAGGGGCATGCCTGGAAGAGCCCCTGCAGAGAACGTTCAGAGGCTTAGGACAGCTAACTGTTCTGCATTTACTTCTGGCCAAGCTGTTGGAAGTCTGAGCACCTGACTGCTGGTTACCTCTACAAAGCTTCCTGTGCTTGGAAGTGATTACAATAAAAAATAAAGACTTAACTACATGTCAAGGAACCACTGTATTTTTAAAGTCCATTGCTTTTAAACAAATGAAAACAAAGCCCTAGGTAATCCCAAGCTACAGATATATAAATATACGCATACTCTTCCAAATTGAAAAACTATTTTCAGGTAATGCTTCAAGCCCACACTACTTGACAGTATTCTTTTAAAAGCAAGTAGCATTGTGCCAAACCACTGCACTTCTCATGTGCTTGCCTGTGTTTTGCAGATGCAGAAGCTCATGAAGGCAGCCAAGGAGGGCACCAAAGATGGGCTTGAAAAGACCAAAGCTGCTGTGAAGAGGGGCCGCTCATTCATCAGGACCAAGTCCTTTATTTCTCAAGGTTGGGGGTACATGTTTGCATATGGCATCTGGTCCATGCTTCCTTTCCATGGTGATGCGTGCCTGTGGTGGGGAGTCATTGTGGAAAGTCACTTCACCTCCTGGTGGAGAGGCTTTGGCTACACCCAGCTGACCCAGGCTTACCTTTCCTAAATGGAGGAGGGAGTCACAGTGTTTTATGCCCTGAAGTAGCTATGGAGTGCTGAGACTCATGGTCAAAGTTATAAAAAGGCACACGTAATAAAAACAGAAAATGAAGGGAGTCCAATTTGGGCAGCTTACTCTCCCACTGTGACCTCTTAGCTGAGTGCTGTTAGTGCCCCAAATTTGTACCCCTTCCTTACAGCTCTCAGGTGCAGGGACCCTGCCAATAGCTACTTCACTCATCCAAAGCCAGACTAGTGTATTATTGTGACCATGCATTGTCTGTCCCTATCTGTGTTAGCCTGAGGTAGCCATCACCACAGGGAGCTTAGACACCTCAGTGATGAGGGAAGGCCTGCTGTGGCATCAGGGTGTTGAGGCTTGCCTGGATCTCATGAAGGGGTATAACCTGTGCAGCTCATATGTAAAGAGGAGATCTAGTCTGGGGACATTGCATGTTCTCAACAAGCCTTGGACACAGGGTCATTTCACATCAGGGAAGTGCCTGGCCTGCCATGTTTGGACATGCTAAAGTCTAGCTCTGGGAATGGGCCACAAATGCCCATCTGAGCCCCTTCCTAGGCTCCAGCTGGGATCTGTGGGCTGGTGAAGTCCTCAGGAACCATGTACCTGGACAGACCCCTCCACCTGGAGGAGCCTGGGGGGTTGGTGGGTTTGCACAGCCCCAAGCTCCTATTTGTACAGCTCCCCTGCTGTCCCGCCTTCCAGCCGTGGGCTGGATTCTAGTGGAGGTAGTTGTATCAGGTCTCTATAAGTCAACTGAGTTTTAGTTTAAACCCTTTTATTTTCTTTATTTTATTTTCAAGACTTGGGGTGGAACCCAGAGCCTTATACATGTTAGGCAAGCGTTCTACCACTGAACTACATTCCCATCCCTGGTTTGAATTTCTTGATGTTTGGAAAGCTTTTCAGATTACCAATGAGAAAGAGAGGGTCTGAAAATTAGTAAATACACTGAGTCCCTGATTATTAAGTATTAGTGTTTAGCTATTCCCCGGTGCTATCTTTGTTTCTGAGTATGGTGTTATGTAGGATAAAAAAAATAGTGAAATGTCTATTATCATTTTACCATGTGGCTATCAAATGATATCCCTGACTTTGAAGTTAAACTTGAAAATTTAAAATGCTGACACTATATTATATTACCCTTGTGGGAAGGATATTTTACTAGAGCTGTTAAACTTTCAGTTTAAGAATAGCTTAGTGGTCAAAAAAAGAAGTCTTTGTCAGGCGTGGGTGGCACATGCCTGTAATCGCAGCACTTGGCAGGCTAAGGTAGGAGAACTTCTGTGAGTTCCAGACCAGCCTGAGGCTAATTCCAGGCCGGCCTGGGACTAGAGTGAGACTTACCTTGAAAAGCTAAAAAAAAAAAAAAAAAAAAAAAAAAGCCCAATGGAAAGTAGGTATGTGAAATTGAAATGCTTATGCAAAAGATGTATTTGACAATTTGCTTTACTATGCTATAATGTCATTTCAAGATGAAACTCATTTTTTTTTTTTTTTTTTACTTTTTAAAAGACCATAGGTCTTGTTTTGAAGAAGAGCAGAATGTGTTCATAGATGTGGACTGCAAGCACCCAGAAGCCGTCCTAACACCAATGCCGGAAGGCTTGTCTCAGCAACAGGTGGGTGAACAGTGGGGCACCCAGGTTTTTGGTGGCAGTGCTCGCACTTGGGGGCCTGCTGCTGCATGTGAACACTGTTACCTCTAACTCCCCATGGTCCACTTGAGCCGCCACGGTCTGCTTCTAGTTCAACAGTTAATACGGTTAATAGTAGGCACAACAATAGGCTTTGGGTGTTGGTCTTTCCTCAGGCTGTCCTGATCCTTAAAATGTTTGAAATATCATCCCCAATGTAACTGTGAGAAGCATGTGGAACTTAGTTTCTTTGTGATAGTTGCTTATACTAGTTTGTGTTGATATGATGCTTTTAATTTTTTTTGTTTATTTTTTATTTATTTATTTGAGAGTGACAGACAGAGAGAGAAAGAGGCACATAGAGAGAGACAGAGAATGGGCACACCAGGGCCTCCAGCCGCTACAAACGAACTCCAGATGTGTGCGCCCCCTTGTGCATCTGGCTAACGTGGGTCCTGGGGAATTCGAGCCTTGAACTGGGGTTCTTAGGTTTCACAGGCAAGTGCTTAACCACTAAGCCATCTCTCCAGCCCGATATGATGCGTTTTATAAAGATACAGTGTGACTGGGCATGGTGGTGCATCCCTCTAATACTAGCACTAGAGAACCTAAAGCAGGAGGATTGCCATTAATTTAAGGCCAGCCGGAGCAATATGGAAAGACTCTGTCTTTAAAAACAAAACAAAACAAAACAAAAACCCAGAAACCAAGGCCTGGAGAGATGGCTTAGAAGTTAAGGCATATGCCTGTAAAGCCAAAGAACCCAGGTTCAATTCCCCAGGACCTATGTAAGACAGATAAACAAAGTGGCACATGTGTTTGGAGTTTGTTTGCAGCGGCTGGAGGCCCTGGTGCACCCATTCTCTCCCCCCTTCTCTCCCTCACTCCTTCCCTCCCTCCTCCTTTCCCTCCCTCTTTCTCTCAAATAAGTAAAAATGAAACAATTTAAAACAAAACAAAAAACTCAGAGAAAGTATGTAGGTATATGTAAAGTATGAATACATAATTGCCTAAAATTGAGAAAAATTATATTTTCAATAACTACCGAAGTTATCTGAATACAAGGCATTTATTAAAATATAACAGGAGGGCAAACCCCAGTGGTTTCCATTTGACTATCGTTTTTTGGTAGAAGGAGGATAAAATAAAAGCAATACTAATGGTTCCCCATAGAGTTTGTAGGACTTTAAGGAAGTTGGATTTGATTGGGACTTGAGTCCTTTTCATACCATGTGAATAGTGTGGTGCAAATCATGGTGAATGACATAGATGGGTGGACATAGATGGACATTGATAGATGATAGATAGATAGATAGATAGATAGATGAGAGAAATAAAGATCAATGGTGAATGGGGGACACATCAGTAGATAGGTAGACAGACTGATGTTAGACACAGATCTATAGATGATAGATAGACTATAGACATATAAAAGGAAAACACATAAAATGCTCAGATTTTAGAAAAAAATTGAAGGGGATCTCTTAAAAAATGTTAATGATTGGTCACCTGGCCTCAGAATGAAAGAGGGGACCAGGGAGTTGAGGTTCCAGAGTCAACAGGTGGAGATAAGTAAGTCATTTGATACATTATCGGCATTATACACATGTGGTGTTGTGATGCAGACAGCCTGAGGGTGTGTCTAACAACTACATTACCCGCACATAGTCAGCTGCCCCATGCTGATCCCTTGATGTACCTCATCTCTTAGAGTCCTCAAAAAGCCCTGCTGTCAATGCGCGTTTTACAAATGAACAAGCTGGACACTCAGAGGAGGTTAATTTGAACAGTCGCACAGCCACACGTGGAAGTCTGATTTTGTATCTCAGTCTCTGGTCACATGCCAGTCTAACCCTTCTTGTGCCCAACTAGGCAAATGTGACCTGAGCTGTTGGCCAGAGAAGGATTGTTGACAGATTGTCACAGGAACAAAGAATCTAGCACTTCCTTTCTGTGTTACTGTCTGGCTCACCAACCTCATTTTAGCCACATGAGTTATAAAAAGGGAAACTACTCTTATGCTTATATTTACAAGGCTCTGTGGAGGAATAATACATTGACCCACTCCTTTGCATTTTTTACACTTAGCCATGTATAAAATCTCTGCAAGATACTGAGAACAAAAGATATGAAAGAGATGCGGATTCTCTTTTCTGTTAGTTTTCCTATGCAAGGCAAGAAGCGCAGAGGAAATGCTGTCCATGGTAGGAGGAAGGGAAGCTTCACAGAGTAGGTGGGACTAGGCATGGATTCTTGAAAGTGGGTGAGTGGAGTGAACATGACCTCACAGCAAAACAAAACAAAACAAACAACAACAACAACAAAAAACAACCAACTAAGTAAATAGGCTAGACTAGGTCCATTGATGAGAGGAGAGAGTGAGTTGTCAGGAGTTATCAGGGGCAGGGTATGTGGCGACAGTAACAAAGATGTGAGGGGTTGTTGCAACACTGGGTAGGGAAGTAGGATATGTCAGACTAAGGGGTGTATTCAAGGAGATAGTGAGCAAATTTGTGGGGTGTGAGTATGTAGGAGACAGTGAGCAGTTAGTTAGTTGTATGAGTGGTGTGAGGAGCCAGTGAGTAGGAATATGGAATATGAGAGGAGACAGTGACCAGGGGTGTGAGCTGTGTGAGGACACAGTGAGTAGAATGTGGGATGTCATGACAGTAGGTGTGTGTGGAGACAGGAGGGGTGTTGGGTGTTTAAGGAAATAGAAGCTAAAGGTGTAGTGTATGTGAGGAGATATTAGAGCCCGAAGAGGGATAGATAAACTGTAGATTATGTTGGTGTTTATTAGAGACAGTCTCTGACAGGATTTTGAAGAGAAGGTAATAACAGCTTTATGATCCCTGCTGCCCTTGGGGAATACATTTTGGCTGAGTAGGACAGGAAGTAGAGATGGTGGCCCTTGGGTGAGGTGCGAACAGCTCTTCAGAAAGGATGCCCATAGACCTGTAGCTTGGTCCTATTGGTCAAGTTAACTACATGGTATAATTAGCTCCCATTTTCCCCTCTGTTGACATAGCTTAGGAGGTCTCATTTCCACATACCACTGACAATTTAGAAATAATACATACTGGGCTGGGAGATGGCTCAGTGGTAAAAGGCACTTTCTTGCAAAGCTTGCCGGGCCCAGATTCTATTCCCTAGTACCCATGTAAAGCCAGATGCACAAAGTGGTGCATATGTCTGGGGGTAAGAGACCCTGATATGCCCATAGACACAAGCATGTATGCTCGCTCTCTCTTTCTCTCTCACTTAAATAAATTTGAAAAAAAAAATTGAGGCAAGCTCAGCAGACTGGTCTTTTTATGAGAGACAGAGAGAGAGAGAATTGGCATACCAGGACCTCCAGCCACTGTAATCAAACTCCAGATGTGTGTGCCACCTTGTGCACATGTGCTACCTTACACATGCATCACCTTGTGAGTCTGGCTTACATGGGTTCTGGTGAGTCAAACATGGATCCTTAGGCTTTGCAGGCAAGTGCCTTAACCACTAAGCTATCTCTCTAATGTAGTAAATTTTTTTTTAAGAAACAATACATATGAAGGGATTTGAGTGATTTTTCTCACAGAGAGCTGGAGTCCTAACTTCAAACACATTTAGAATTTCTGTATTTTTCCACTCAGCTTGTCTTCATACAGTCATGATTCATATCTGTTATTTTTCTTCCCAGCTGTTCTCCTTGGGAGTCCTATCTTTAAAGGTTAAACTGGGGGTGTTGATGCTTTTGAATTATTTTTTTCCTTCTAAAATGGTAAGAAAGTAAAATGAGCAACCAGAAAGATTGTGCTGAATATTCTTTTCATGTCCTATTTTGAGAAAGAGTAGGACAACCTGCTTATTTTTGAGATTGTCATTTGCTTGAAAAGCACTTGATTCCTGAAGACACAGAATCTTGCCTGTCAGTGCACTGGACCCCATGCATTGGCTGTCAAATAGGAATGGCCATGGAACAGTCTGGAACCTTTGCTGTATCAGGCCTCAGTGAAAACTGGTCCTCCTCTTATGTTGTCTGTCTCTCCTCATCTCTTTCTGGGCTTTCGCAGAAAAAGCACCATCAGTGTTGAATGCCCTTCAATGACCTTGCTCTGTGACACTTTGGATTTGTAATTCATGGGACAATTTTAACATCACTGGACTCTCTCCCTCTCTGGGTAGGCCATTTGATAGCCAATTTTCCCTGCCTAAAGGGGCTGTATCACATGCAGGAGCCGTAACATCTAGATGGTTGGTTTTGGTTTTGTGTTCTCTCTCATACCACTTCTGGTCCCCTTGACCTGCTTTGTGTCATCTCAAGGCTTTATGATAGATTTTTCTGAGTTTTCAGGTTGATCCTTGAATAATGTTATCCAGGAATGCCGGGATACTGACTGGGAATCTAGATGTGCCATGGTCTTCCTCTGCACTAGTCCTAAGCATTTGTTTTGTTTCTAACCCTAGCCATATCTGATTTTTTTTTTTTTTGAGGCTTTAATATTTAGCCCAGTCACCCTTCCTTCGCTGGAATTACAGGTTTGAGCCACCATGCTGAGCATCCACATCTACATTTTTTTTAAACTGCCTCCTTCCTCTAGGCATCCTAGAAGGGCTTATTGTTGTCTGTTTTGTGAATTGACTATATAGTTAAGAGAATGATAGTCTTGTTTCCCAAGTATTTTTTAAACTTTTCATGAATACTCTTCATACATATGCACAATGTGCCCTTCCTAATCCCCTCCCACTATCCCTCTTTATCCCTTATGTCTTATCCTCCCTCCACTGAATCCCTTCTTTTTTCCAACTAGTCCCTTTTCTACTTGGATGTCATTCTTTTTTCCCCCTCATATTACGCAGGCCTCATGTAGATAGTGACAGCTACTGTGATGTCATGAGTGCAATGACCATTTTGTGCCAGGAAGACAGCATTTGAAAGCATTCCTCACCATGCTTTGGCTTTTACGTTGTTTCTACCATCTCTTTCACAGTGTTTCCTGATCCTTGGAGGGTGTGATAGAGATGTCTCAGTGCTAAACACTCCACTGCCACCTTTTAGCACTTTGATGAATTTTGAGTCTTCCCAGTAGTCACAGACATCTAAATAGAGAATATTCTCTAACAAAAAGTGAGAGTAACATTAATATATGGGCATAAACGTAAGCCATAAATATTTAGAGTGCAGTTTGGTGGTTTTCTAAGTCTTGGTTGCTCTGAAATCTCAGCTACATGAATTTGTGTGGAAAATAGTCTTTCTGTTTGCCCACTAGGTGGCATTACAGTATTTTCAGATAATATCACTAGGTGATTTGTCTTAGAAGTATTCTGGTGTGTGCATGTTAACTTTGTTGGAAACTTTAATATACGAACATATTGCAAATTGGTCGCATTCCCATTGTGTTACCCTGTTATGTACCCTCTGCCCCATCCACGTTCCCCTGAGGGGCCTCCTCAGTGGAGAATCAGTAGTCAGTGAGGTCACGAATGCACCAGTCAGTTCTGTGGGGGAGTGTGGGGGGGGCAATGCCTCATAGTACATCTTCCCACCCTGTGACTCATACATTCGTTGTGCCTCCTCTTTCCCAGTGTTCACTGAGCCTTGGAAGGTGTGTTAAAAGTCTTATTTAGTGTTGATGATGCATGTGGTGTTTTGTATGCCTGTGTATGTATGTGTGGGTATGGGCATGTGCATGTGTGTGTGTGTATGTATGTGTATCCACATGTGTCTATGTGTGTGTGATGGCTTAAGGATAACTTTACTATGACCGTATGCCTCATTTTCCAGTTAATGGCAGATGACACTTGCTGGAATTTTACTCAGAGTAATGAAAATGCAAAATGTCATTGTTGGCCTGCCAAAGGCACTTATAGCCACTTGTTAATTCATCACATTCTTCATTGAAGGAACAAAATTAGAAGGCAATGTTTTTTTTTTTGTTTGTTTGTTTTTGAGGCAAGCCCAACAGACTGCCCTTTTTTATCATGTGAGTGTGAAAGTGTGAGAGAGAGAATTGGCACACCAGGGCCTCTAGCCACTGCAACTGAACTCCAGATGTGTGTGCCCCTTGAGCCCATGTGCAACCTTGTGTGCTTGTGTCACTGTGCATCTAGTTTATGTGGGACCTGGAGAGTCAAACATGAGTATTTAGGCTTCACAGGCAAGCACTTACCTGCTAAGCCATCTCTTCAGCCCCAAGGCACTGTGTTTTTAAGTGCAACCATCTCATATATAGAAGTTTTTGCTAAATGACATGGGAGACTTAATACCCTGCTTTGTAAGCCTCATAGGTGGATCTTTGCATGGTCACAAGATCTTTGCTAAGAGATAAAGTCTATTCCTTCACCTTCCACAAGGTCTCTGGTTTTCTATTTACTTTAGAATAGTGATTTTAGATCACTGTTGCTAGTAACATTTTTGATCAAGACTAAAACTTTTTAGACTTACACGTGAAATATCATCTAATATGTAACGTTAAGTGCATAAAATAGTACTGATTTAATTCAGTATTGTTCAGGAGTGATTAAATTTGTTTTAAACTATACAATTTGAGGTTTAGAAGATCATATAATTATATTAACAGGGAAGTACATTTTGCACCTGTTATATTATTTATGTTATTTAAATATTTCCATACACAGTTCCTTTATATGCTACTTTTTAAAATCCTTTATCAGCAAGCTTCAATATAGAAGTAGGATTTATCTGTATGTATTTTGAAGCAATTTTCTACCATCTTATTTTCAATTTTCCAATAGGTTGTAAGAAGATACATTCTGGGTTCCATTGTTGAAAGTGAAAAGAACTATGTAGATGCTCTTAAAAGGATTTTGGAGGTACCTTGAACATCATGCTACCTATTGTAAACTTTTTGTTCTTACGTATTTTCCCATATGTTTTATGTGTATATGTATTTATGACCTAAAATATGCAAATTTGAAAAAATTCTTGAGAATCTAAGTGTTATGCCTGTAGATTGACATTGAAACTCACATGATTTGTCGATAGACTCCCTTGCTTTCTTTGAGGGCTGAACCCTGTGCACTTGTTTCTGCTGCAGCAGTACGAGAAGCCTCTGTCTGAGATGGAGCCCCGGCTTCTGAGTGAGAGGAAGCTCCGGATGGTCTTCTACCGCATCAAAGAGATCCTGCAGTGTCACTCCCTGTTCCAGATTGCGCTGGCCAGCCGCGTGTCTGAGTGGGACACCGTGGAAACAATTGGTGATGTCTTTGTGGCTTCGGTAACTCAGCCGACCTCCCTCCCCACCCCCTGAGCTCTGTGGCCTCTTACTGCATGCATCCTTGTACCCCTTTCACACAGATGTTTTGTTGTGCATAGGTGTGGTCTCCACATAGGATCAGGTCCATTTCCCAGAGCACCAACAACCCCACTAGCATTCCGCATTCTGAAGAGACAGTCCACTGGCCAGTGTGCACCCTTGGGGAAGGATTGGAGGATATTTTCCAGGGGTACTAAGGGAAACATGTAGAGGCTCAGGGCAAAAGGCATATCCAGAAAGTTTTAAAGATGAGCTTCATCAAATTTTGGCTGCACCATCATATGAATGTTTTTGCTGCTAATGAGAGCTCTGCTTGCTTAATGATACCACTAAATTTCCATTCAGTCCCTCTAATCCTGACATAGGTCTCACTCTCTGTATGCAGAATTCTTTTTGCCTGGGAACAATGGAAAACCTAAGGCGGAAACATGTCGGGATGTTTTCCTTGATTTACTCTTTGATCTGGAGCTCTTGTGTGGATCCAGACTTCAGTCCTGCATATTGACACAGGAATATGATGTTGGGACAGCTTGCCCTAGTGTTTCCTGGCAGCAGAAACAGCTTTCTAGAAGCCACAGGCACTACTCTTGCGTGTCATCCATTTGGAGTCATTTCATTTTTGCTGCATGAATAGATTAAACACATTGGGCATTGATTAACTTTCTGTCTATGTGAAGCATGCTATGGACAAAGCAGGTTGGTTTGTAATTACTTAGGATAATTTAGAGGTGTACAAATGAAAATTTGCTAAAAAGTACTCATGTGCTTAAATGACTGTTACATTAATGACATAGAAAATATTGTTTTTGTGATGAGCTCTTGCCATGTATCCCAGGCTGCCTCAAACTCAAGATATCCTGCCTCATCCTCCTGAGTACAAGTGCTAGGATTAAAGTGTATGCTCCTGTACCCATACCTGGATGAGCCCTTTTCCCTACATGGTTTGAAGGAGTACTTAATGAAGTATGCTTCAAAGCTAGTGTAGACACAGAGTGTTCACACAGTATTTACATAACATGATCCATAGATCCCTATGAGAAGCAGAGAAAAAATATTGCATATTTGTTCTATTTTACATTAATTCCTATGATGCACTTTAGCTTCAAGTTACTTACCTTGGGAACATGCTTTAAAATGAAAAAAAAAAAAACTTTTTTAAAAGAACCTAAGGTCTAGCTGAAAGTATGGCCCATCAGTGGCAGTCATACCCACCCCATTGTGCATATGGCTGGCTGGCCTTGAGGACCCATTTTTGTGTCTGAAAATTGAGACCAGGGTCAGGTCTCCCCTCTAGATACCTTTGTGTTTGAAGGAAATATAAACAATGAACACAGGGTATTGGCACTGCACCTGAGAAGGGTCAAACCTCTCTCTGAGACCCTGGGGAAGGCTAAGCCTGGGGCTCCACCACGTGGACCACCACATAATGATTCTTGTTCTCCTAGAGCCTGTGCCCCCCCCCTAGAGGCTTGTGGGAATTTCCAGAAGGATGTCTGTGTTGGTCTTCTTTACTGTTTGTAGCCAGGAGTGTTTGCATGCAAATCCCAAAGAAGTGCAGTTTCAAGCAGTGACTCCTGCAGGTGCATAGGGGTTGGTCGGCCCAGCCATGCAGCAAGTTCCGTACTAAAGTATGCAGGAAGAAAGGCCTCACATAGTCACAGTAACTTACCCTGTGAAACACCACCGTGAAGGACACATGAAGGCCTCAAACCTTCTGTTTCAGGTTAGAAAAGTAAGTGGATGCTTCATGCCAGTTTGTTCCCAACCCCTGTGTTTCAGTTTTCCAAGTCCATGGTGCTGGATGCTTACAGCGAGTATGTGAATAATTTCAGCACAGCTGTTGCAGTCCTCAAGAAAACGTGCGCCACAAAGCCAGCTTTCCTTGACTTTTTAAAGGTAAGCATTTTCCCTTTGGATTTTTTTTTAACTGGAAAGATTATTTATTAAATGAATGGACAGATAGCAGAGAATTACAACGAATATTTACCCATGTTGCTATTGCTTTTGAGCTTTAAAATACAATGTAAAAAGATTTTAAATTTTAACACTCTTTTGGATTTTAATACCCTCTCATAAGGAGTTCCTCATTATGAAACTTGACCAAACCCTACCTCAAAATGCACGATGCTACTTTCTATAAAATTCAGTTCCAGCAGAGCCCTTGGTTTCAGTACAGACTAGTGAGGGATTATAGGACTTTAGGCCCTAAGGTAGCTTTTTGACGAACTTTTATTTGTCTGTCCTTAAAAGGATATGCTTAGATGGATAGACAAAAGAAAAGAGTGACCAGACGCCAAAGTTGCCTTGGCCTGCTAACCACAGATTGGTGTTAGGAATAACTTGCATCTAGTTTTGAGCCTGGAAAATGACACCCCACCACCTACTCACTCAAAGGACAGAACAGTAGCCAAGCCTGGAAAGGCAGACTTCTAAGGAAGCACCCATGTTGAGATGTGGGCTTCTTCTCCTGATGCCAGGTGGACCGAGCCCCAAGCCTTTACTGCCCTCTGAAGCTGCAGAGATAGCTGTTCACTGGGTGGAGGCTCAGGCTGGGATATGAACACACTGGAGGGGTTGCTGCAGGCTCAACCAGATGAAAGTCTCCTTCCAGACCTAGGGCATCCCCGCCCAGTCTCATTTACATGATAAAACCTTGGAACACCATGTGTTCTGGTTACTTGGACTGTGTTCTTAGACAGTGCTGCTACCTGGGGTGAGCAAACATAGGACAAGTGTTCTTGCCAAGTGCAGTGCTTGATTTCAGGCTGCATACTTTCCCTCCTCCCATCTTTTGAACACAGCGAGCCTTCTCCACTGCTCCTTAGCCATGGAGGCGACCAGAGAGTTAACTTTCTATCTCTGTGTCTGTCCTGTGCTGTCAATGTGTCTTTCTTTCTTTCTGTTGAGGGAAAGAAAATATGACCGAGTTATAAATTAACTTCCTCTGAGGATTTTGTTAAGAACTTGCTAATGACGTAAGCTAGTGTGCTAGTGACCACAGCCCCTGCTGGTCTGTCCCCAGGGGCCAGGCGGCCTTGGATCTAGGCCTGGATCAGCCTTGCTGTTGTGCTGTGTGCTGCTCCCTTCCTGGCTGTGTCAAAAGATGTCACAGGTGCAACCCCAGGGTCAGGGCCATCCCACGGCCTCAGGCAGTCAGGGGCCCAGTAGGGACATCTCCCAGGAGGCTCAGAAAGGTAGGCCAAGATGACCCATGAGTCTGTTAGGGCAGACTGTCCAGCACAGACCCATGGGGACACAGCTGGCCTGAGGCAGTGACTCAAAGCTCCTCCCCAGGGAAAGTGGGTTCTCCTAGACTGGGGGGTAGAAAGTACTTTCCACAAATTCTACCAAGCTTTCTTCTTGGTGGAGCTAAAGATGAGATGACATACAGATCCAGAGTGCCCAGGCTGTTGCCCTCTCCCTCCATGTAGCAAGGACTCAGCCAGGCTGGGCCACCACACACAGTGAGTGTGCCATTTTTTCCCTGCAGCAGAGCCAGGAGTCCAGTCCAGACCGAGTCACGCTCCACAGCCTGATGATGAGGCCCATCCAGAGGTTCCCGCAGTTCATCCTCCTACTTCAGGTACTGCATGGCCTTTTCCTTTGGGCCCTCTCGGCCACCGGTCACTGCACGGTGTGTCTGCTTGCTCCCCTGGTGAAAGGCCAGAGACCAGGGGTGCAGCAGGCCCTACAGTGTCTTCTCCTTCACTGGCTCACAGGTGGATGGGCTGCATGTGGAGGTGGTCATATGTCCAGTGCTCTCATGGGATGGCAGGATACAGTTGCTAGCAGTTACATAGGTAGTGAGCCCTTTCTTCTTGCACTAGTGTCTAGTCCAGAACCATAGGGAAATCATTTATTCTCCTGTGCCCAGAGGAGATGGATGGGCCTGTAAAGGAGACTTAAACAAGTTCTGTCAGTGTGTTTTATTCAAGCCACCTGAGGCATAGGAGATGCCATGATGATAAAGATATTTTGGGCTGGACCCTGTGTTCTTCTTAAACCAACACTTCTTCACCACTCACTACTACTACTACAGTGCAGAGAGGATGCAATAAGTTAGGTATGCTGTCAGCTCATTTATCCTGCCTCCCAGAAGCCAGGTTGATCCCTAAACTGCACCATCTTAGCACTCACCTTGTGCTGTTAAAGCTATTTGATGGCCAGACATGTGGTATTGTGATAGGGTGTTTGCATGTATAAAACCCTGGGTTCAAGTCTCCAACACTTCTGGCAAAATGGTCGTTTGAGGGCAGTCCACATTGGCCTCCACTGGGTCTGATTTCTAAGCCTGTCTTTTCCTTCCTTCCTTCCTTCTTCCCTTCCTCCTCCTTCCTCTCTTCCCTCCTCTCTCTCTTTTTCTTATTTTTTGTTTTTTTTTTTGAGGTAAGGTCTCACTCTAGCCTAAACTGACCTTCAACTCACTCTGTAGCCCAGGCTGGCCTCAGACTCACAGTGATCCTGACCCTCCTACCTCAGCCCTCCCCAGTGCTGGGATTAATAGGTTTAAGTCATGACACCGGCTTCCCATCCTGCCCTTTCTCATGAGCCTCGATGACTGACAGGTGGTCACTGGTCATCAGAGTCCTCAGCAAGTATTAGCTGTTGTAAAGACACAAATATGTAGTATCCTCTGAGACTGAGAAGATTACAGAAGTGCCTAGGAGCATGTTGTGGGAGAAGCTGTGAGAACATTTGTTCAGACAGAAACCCTGATCTGTTGTGATTTTCTTTACCTTGAATTTGTGAATGAGGGATATAGTAAAAAAAAAAATTAAATCTAGGTTTTAAATGATGAATTCTTTTAGTGCATCTTTAAAATCAATAATTAATATTCTGGTTTAGTAAATGCTTAACAATATGCTGTTTCTGAATATACAGATTTTTCTCACACAGTGGTTGATAATCAGTAATCCACACTGGAGCTGGGGTGTGGCTCATAGGCAGGTCACAATTGAGCTGTGCTGTTGCTAAGACCCCATAAGCCATGGCAGCAAGATGCAGAGTGATGCCAGCTCTGGGGGAGAGTTTCACCAGCATGCCTGCCCATCAGGAGATGTCACAGCACCTGTCTGAGAGCAGGTGGAAAAGCACAAGGCCCCACATGAAGTACAGGGTGTTCAGTGCTGTACCCTAAATTATGTTTGATGGCATTTTATCCATGGGGAAAACCCTTCCAAAATTGAAGTCAGTGCTCCCAAACTCTGCCCCTGCCTTATCACCTATGTGCCTGCCATATTCTAGATCCCTTGTTCTCATTTCAACACTGCTCGCAGGTCCTCAGGGAGATTCCGTCTCAGGAAACGGCTTCCTCTGCTCATTTACAAGAGGAAACTCCTGTTCTGTGAAGGTTTTTTTCATTATGAGTAGAGGAAGTCAGTCTCCACTTCTGATCCTAGCTCTCTTGCTGTCTCCACCTCATCCACAGTGACTTCCTCCACTTTGGGAAGACGAGGCCCGTTGCCATTCAGTAGTAATATTTTGATCTCTCTGAGTAGTTGGTCTCTGACTCCACTTCTCGTTTGTACTTGAAAGTGGGAGATGTGTGACTCCTCCTTTTTCTTGAACTCTCAGAGCACACTGTAGGATTATTGATTAATCTATCCCAGTGCTGTTGTGTCATGGCATAAGGAAACCCCAGGAGAAAGATCATAGAGTAGTAGCCTGGTGGTAGAGAAGTCAGAATACACATATTTGTGGATTAAGTTCATGGCCTTTCATGGATACAGTCCATAGTATCCCAGGGCAATTACAGTACTGGTATTGAAGGTCCCTGATCACAGGTCCTCATAAAAGTATAATAATGAAAAAGTTTGAAATATTGTGAGAATTACTGAAAAGAAATAATAAAGACTCCAGGGAATCTGCATGATGGGAGAAACTCCCTGTGGACATGGTGGACAGGGTACAACAGCCTCAGTCCGTAGGAGACACAGGGTCTGCTCAACAGGTGGAGCACTAAGCTTGTCATGTAGTGCCATGCAGAGCGGGTCTGCTCTGTCTAGCATATGTGCCTTTTTGGAAGTCTGGCACACGTAGACTGTGCTGTGTGAGTTAACAGTAGATACCACCACTGCAAATCTAACCCTGCTCAGACATTGGCACTTTCAATAGATGGACTCTTCTATGTGCGGGTGGGTTTTTGTGACTCAGATAGAGAAAAGCAGTCTAATAGCTTCATTGTGGTCAGAGCAGACCTCCTAACTGGTCATGTGTTCCTCTGTCAGGGGCCTTCACTATATGTTTTTCTCATTATCAGTACCATGTGATGAACCAGCCAAACCTTGGTCTTCTGAGCTCACCCTTCTCCCAAGTCCTGACTCTTCCCTCAGAGGTGGCTGGCATCCAGACATCACTCTCGCTGCCAGACCAAGTTGTCTGTTCACTGCTGGGGGTGGAAGCATGCATGCTGATTGTCCCCACTCTGCCTCCTGCTCACAGGACATGCTGAAGAACACCACCAGAGGACATCCTGACAGACTGCCTCTTCAGATGGCACTGACAGAGCTCGAGACCTTGGCAGAGAAACTAAATGAAAGAAAAAGAGATGCTGACCAACGATGTGAAATCAAACAGATAGCCAAAGCCATAAATGAGCGATACCTGAACAAGGTTGAAGGGTGTCTGTTCCAACCCCTGTGCTGAACGCTTTTGCTTCATGCTGATAAGCCAGTGCTAACTGATTGTACCCATGTTACTAATCATTAGGGTGCCGGGGTGGGGAGAGCACTTTGGGTAGGAGCAGGGAGGCCAGGACTTCTTTGCCAAACCTTGGTGTTCTGTCTGCCCTTGTGTGTTCTTAGGAGAGGCATTCGTACATTCTCACATGGTTCCAAGGAGCCCCCCACCCCCCAACAGGTTAAGAGCATCTCTTAGCTTTACTTTCAGAATCTCCCATGGTGCTGTAGATACGGTTTGTCTGTGCCCACCTGTGCTGTCTGCTTGTGCGTCATGAGAAAGTGCCACAGTAGGCAGAGCGCCTCCTCTGCCAGACTTCCAGTGCAGGGTTTCCTGCAGTACCCTGCTGATTTGCATGCAGGCTTTCATTTCCTGCAGTCATTAAAGGGGGAGTTCATCTATAGGTCCAAGCTAATGTCACATTTTCTTCTCAGGAGAGTTAACTTCCTCCTTCATAAGGACACATGAGAACTTTATGGCCATACATTTTCATTACTGGTTCTCCCAGTGACTGTGGAATTGTTTATTTATGAGTTGAGAATTGCTGTCAGTTATGCTTTTGATGTAGTTAGTGGCATGTGAGGTCACGCTTTCCATTGCTCTTGGCATTAGAGCACATAGGTGTAGAGTAAGGCCAGGCCTGTAAGAGAAGGTATGCTGAGCCTGGGGGCACTCTCCTGTGCACAAGCTAGGAAAGGCCCAGCTGTGAGGCTGGATCTTGCTCATGGCCAACACCCTGGCAAGTCATGTAGCTTTAGGGTTAGCAGGTAGCAACAACAATCAGGGCCAAGGGCTCTGCATTTTCTGTTTACAGGCATGAAGTCACATACTATGCCACTGATCATGCCATTTCAGAGTACTGAGGGTTTTCTGTTAGGCTTAGTGAAATAGAGTGGCTGACCACGGGAAGCCCACATGCTCTTACACACTGATGTTCACATTGGGAAGGAAAATCACTGAGGGATCACTTGTGTTTCTCCATTCTTCCTGGCTGCTAAGGTGCTATGATTGAGGGATAGCTACCGTTTCCAAGCGAGACCCTGTGAACTCATATTTTGCGAGAGTGCCCCATCCTTCCTGCTCTGGGTGAACTCCATTGTGGTGACCATGCCTATGTCATTTCAATTCAGCTACTCAGCAGTGGAAACCGGTACCTCATCCGATCTGATGATGTGATTGAAACAGTTTACAATGACAAAGGAGAAATCATCAAGACCAAAGAACGCCGGCTGTTCATGCTGAACGACGTGCTGATGTGTGCCACGGCCAGCCCCCGGTAAGGCATGCTTGCTTCACACACCAGCCTCACAGTGACATGCTGTTCACATCAACCTCATTCAGTTTCTCATCGAAAAGGAACTGGGCTGCATGCTAAACTTAACTTACGGACTTCTAGAGCAAGCTCATGCTAGGCAAGCGCTACCACTGAGTTCCAGCCCCAGTCCTGCGAGCGTATTTTTAAAGGACTCTGCTGGCGAAAATCAGGTACATACAGGTGAACTTGGTGAACTCATTCACGTAGGGTGGTGTTAGAACTTGACTCGGAATGAGTACTCTGTCCTCTCTTCTTGTCATGCTGCAGCCCTGCTGTTCAAACTCTTTTTAGCTGCTTCTGTAAATAATTTTTTAAATATTTTTTATTTTTATTTTACTTATTTCTTTGAGAGAGAAAAAGAGAGAGAGGTACAGAAATAGAGAATGGTCATGCTAGAGACTTCAGCCAACGCAAACAAACTCTAGACACATGTGCCAACTTGGACATCTAGCTTATGTGAGTCCTAGGGGATAGAACCTGAATCCTTTGACTTTGCAGGCAAGTAACTTAACCACTAAGTCATCTCTCCAGCCCTGTTAATACATTTGTGAGAAGCATTTTCCTTACATCTTTAAATTGAGTAATTCA
Organism: Dipus sagitta; assembly: GCA_036346955.1. NCBI lineage: Eukaryota > Metazoa > Chordata > Mammalia > Rodentia > Dipodidae > Dipus > Dipus sagitta. The sequence continues at coordinate 40,248,305 of CM070783.1, forward strand.
AATGATATAAACTGAATGAACCATCAATACCCCTTTGGTTCTTTCACTTAAAATAGTTTGAAAACAGAATTTTCCCCAAGCATAAAGCTGTTGTGATAAATTAAGGGTATCTGTGAAGGTTGGGGGTCTTCAAACATAAGTAGAGCCTAAGGGAATTGTTTTAAAACTGAATTCAGTGCTTATGGTACCGTGTAAAATAGCACAGGTTAGCATGGGGCCAGCTAGGAATGGTTTGTGAGAGTTGACCACTGATGCATCAGGAAGTTCAGGAGCCATTTGCTAAAACTTTGGTAGCTTGCAGTGGTCCAGCAGGAGTGTTTTCACACTGGAAGGCGGGTGATGTGATGGCCAGGTTCCTCTTTCTAGCTAATGGGCATGGAAGCGTATAGCAGCACACCTCTATCACTAGACACTTCTCATGCCTGGAGATGTGCTGGAAGTGTGGAGGACACTTGACCTCACACTCCCAGGGACAATGATTATGAAGTTCAGGATAGTGACATGCTGGCTGTCTGGGAGGTGTTGGGTTGAGCATTCTCTGCCTCCACAGACCAGTGCCACGTATTGCCATCAGCTCTGCTATTGCTCCCCAGCGTTCTCAGCCACAAAGTAAGTCTGCAAAGAGTGCCAGTCTAATGATCTGTCCCCTTTGTGGTGAAGACTCCTGCTTTGATTCATACCCAGTGTTTAGGCATTATCACATACCCCTAGGGACAGTCATGTACTTCTGTCACTGTAGAAGTAAGCAGGTGGTGTCCTGCTTTGGGGATGTGTTTTGTGTGTTTCTCCATATTCATGTTTCATGTTACGATAAAAGAAGAAAATAGGGCTGGAGAGATGGCTCAGTGGGTAAAATACTTTCCATACAAACACAAGGACCTGAGTTTTGGTTTCCAGCACCAATGTAAAAGGCCAGATGTGATGCTAATCTCCTGTAATCACACTGAGGAGAGACAGAATCCTGGGTTTCACTGACCAGCTAGTATGACTACATTGGTACACTCTAGGCTCAACAAAAGTCCCTGTCACAGAAAATAAGGAGAGCGATTGAGGAAGACATCCACAGTTGACACTTGGACTCCAGATATGAGTACATGTGTGCACTCACACATATTTATATGCCCCCACACACATGAATAGAATACACATACACGCACAGCATACACATACTCAAAAAATAAAACTGTTATGTTCTTCATTTCATTTCTGTATACTGAATGGGTACTTCAGTCATGGGGTATGATGATATGACTTGAATCTACTGCTGTGGTTATAACACAACCACACAGGAGAAATAAAGCGGAATGTTAGTGTTGGAGATTGACAGGGCTCTGGGTTAAAGCAAACCTAAACTGTCTGACACAAAGGCCCCAGGCTATGGAGAGGTAGCAGTAGCCTGAACTGCCGGTCATATCTTGGGAACCAGACTGGCAGGGGAGCTTCTCCCCTCATCCTTGGGGGTTTCAGTGAGCCAGGATCCTCCCCCAGTTCTTGGGGGTCGCAGTGAGCCTGGACCAACCGGACAAAATCTTGGACCCTGAGATTGGCAGGAAGTAAGGCCACTCCCTCTCCAAGCATGGGATACCTGGACTTTCAGATAAGACTTAGGCTTTGCCCATAACCCTGTGGCCTTGGTCAGTTGCCTAGGAAACTCCTTATCAGCCAGTACCTTCACACAGCCCATCCCCATGAGACCCTAGATCACCTGACCCACCATTGCCCACGTGCTGGAACGAATGTCCCCATAGACTAGCAGTCTTTAAATCCACCAGTTCCTTTAGGGTCTTTTCCCTACCCTCAGATTCTTATGAATCCATTTCTCTGACCATAAACAAAGAACTGTTCACCAAAATTGACTCCCAGGAGTGAGTGATTCTTTCTCTCGTCATGTGCACAACCTTGGTCTACACGGTTACCTGGGACACCTTCTGGGGAAGCACGGCTGCCCCGGAGCAAGAACCCAGGAATCCACGTGTTAGGGTTAGCCAGGACAAAGCAAGAAGAGTATCTGTGTATGCATGGAATGAATGCTTTTCCTCAGTTGTTTTTCTCAACAATGTCCAGACTCTCCAGCCAGAGTCATCAATTGAGTGTTGCTCCTTCCCTTTGACTTTCTGTGAGGAAGCAGCTTCCAGAGATGTGGTCACTGGGAGTTTTCCTGGGCTCCAGATGAGAACATGGATAGGGCTTCCCTTGCACATCTGGAAGGCCCCGGTAGCCAATGTTTGCAGGAGGGCCAGGATCCCTGTGACTCCTGCAGCCTGAATGCACCTCGGGGACGTGAAGGGTGGAGGTTTGTAACTGGTTCCCACAGTCATTGATAAAGTAACAGCCTTGCTTGTTTCAGCACCTCGCATGAAAGCCACATGGTGACAAGCCAGAGGTACTTGCTCAAGTGGAGCGTCCCTCTAGGACACGTGGACGTGATTGAGTATGGCAGCAGTCCAGGTGCAGGGGAGCATGGCAGGCACCCCACCACACACTCACCGGAGAGCTTGGCAGTGGTGGCTAACGTGAAGCCATGTAAGTGTAACTCTCATCAACTTTCCTACGAGCTGTGGGGACAGCATGGGCTGTGATAGTCCGGCCTCTCATTCTGTAGCTTAAAGGTAAGGCGGCCCATCTGTTGGGACAGCTCAGTCAGTAGCCCCGATCTGTGCCGCCTGTGTCTGAAACTATGCCATCTACTGTAGGCCTTCCTCCCTCCCTGGATCTCTGAAGTTCCTTTAACCTTGGCTCCCAGCTCTTCACTGCATTGCCTACTGCATGGGATGGTACTTGGCCATACTTCAGAAGCGGTATCTGCATCCAGCATGGGTGGGCTCAGCTCTGAGGCTGGCTGGCTGTACCCTGACAGGCATTTTAACTCTTCACTTTCCTGTAGTTAGCTCTGGTCTGTGACCTCCACAGTGAAAGAGACGGATGGCAGGGTACTTTGAAAATGATTCCAAATTGCACAGTAGGATTATTGTAAGCTGTCATGGTTCAGCCTGCAGATTTTGATTTGAGTGCAGTAACCATTGCCTTTTCCTTCTGTAGGAGCAGGTTTGCCATTAGCAGGGTGGTTCTCAGTATCTACATTCCATACTGCTATGCTGGCTTGCTTTACTTTTGAGCTATGGAAAGAAGGATGCGGGGTATAGCAGTTACCTTCTCATTGCTGGGACTAAATAAACATTTGACCAGAAGCAGTTTATGGAATAAAAGGGTTTATTTTGGCTTACAGTTTCAAGAGGAGGTTTCATCATGATGGGGAAAGCATGGCAAAAACAGATAGCATCTAAGAGATACCATCTAAGAGAAAAGAGCAAGAGTGAACTGTCTAGCATTGTCAGAGGAGGCTGAACTACATAATACCAAGGCCTAACCTCAGTGACACACCTCCTCCAGCAAGGTTCCGTCTCCCAAAGGCTCCACCAGCTGGGGATTAAGTATGAAGCTTAATCACAAACACATGAGGCTATGGGGGATATTTTACATTCGAACCACCACATCCAGTAAGTGGCCTTGTAGGGTAAAAAGTATTTCAAAATCAATTATTTTGCATTTTGTTGGTTGGCTTAATTAAATTTTGCTAATTATTGGAGACGGAAGTAATGTCAGAGTTCTGAGGCTTGCTCCAGGCTTTGGCAGTGAGGGTGCTGTGTCTCGTTTAGAGGTGCTGCAGTGCTATGATAACAGCATGATTGCTGGTACAGGATCCATCTTGGTCTGTCCAAGTGCACTGCACTGGCCGGCAGCCTGCCCTTAGGGCCTGAAGATGAGCTGGTCTCTACCCCTCATCCACAGTATGGCTCACACCAGCACCAGGCTGAGCCAGGGCAGTCAGCTCCCTTGTGATGCAGACACACCTTAAGTCTCACTCTCACTCCTGCTGAGCCACCAAGTGTCCTTCAAAACTCCCCGCCACCCTCACAGCATCAAACTCACCCTTGGTGCTGTTTCCTGTTACTTAGGATTTGTCATCCTGGAATCATTTTGAGAAGCCAGGTAGAAGATCTTGTTACTGCTGCATGGTCATATGACTTCTCTGCTGTTGGAATGACTCTAACATTCAGGCTTAGAAGCTTGGTCTGTTGTTTGGTGTTTGAGGCAGAGCGTGGGCAACATTGCTAAGCAACCACTGCAGGGGAAGGATGAGGCTCTGCCCCTGCACAGCTCCATGGCCAGGAAGCAGGCTCTGGGGTGTGCAAGCCACAAGTGTTGGTTTTAGTTACCACATTAAACTTTGCTCCTCAAGAGAGGCTTGAGAACTGGTGACAGAGGCTCTTCAAGAGACACACAGTTTGGGTTGAGAAAAGAAAAGTGTGTACTTTTTTTGTGGGTGACTCACTGACTTCTCAAATTGGGCCTGATGGTTGGGAAGAGAAAAATAATGTACCACCTATTAGGATACTGAATTGTAAAAACTGCCTGCCTCTCCATGGGCTGGTGACAATGTCTACAGAAGCAGGTTGTCATCATCTGTATCTGCTGATGACTTTGTTTTTGGCTTATCTCAAATTAGAATTTCGTTTTTGAATAGTCCACAGGTAGCCTGAGGAACTCACATGGCTTCCTGTGTACCTCTGACCATGCTCCGCTTCTTCATTGTCTCATCTCTGGCCCTCCTCATCTGAACTCCAGCATGTCCCCTGGTGTTGGTCATGATTATTAACTGTTACTATATTTTGACACACTTATACCAAATAATAGGACGATTTGATAGCTGTATACAAAATGTAATGATTGGGCTGGAGAGATGGCTTAGCACTTCAGGCACTTGCCTGCAAAGCCTAAAGACCCAGAATCAATTCTCCAGAACCCAGTACGCCAGATGTATATGGTGGCACATGCATCTGGAGTTTGTTTGCAGTGGCTATAGGCCCTGGTGCACCCATTCTCTCTCTCTTTCGAATATATAAATAAAAATAAAATATTTTAAAAATATAATGATCAAACAGTAGCTGGCATTTCCACTGTCTTTAACATTGTCCTTCACTTCTTTTTGCTTGTGTGTGTGCTCTATGCACATTTATGTGCCTATGCCCCATGTGCTTGTCTCCCCTGCAGTGGAGCCTCTTATCTCAGAGCTTGCCTTTTTTTTTTTTTTGGTGTATGTGTGTGTGCACGTGCCACAGTGACTCTTTTGTCTCTTCTGCCCTTGGGACTGGGGTTCCAGATACATGTGGCCATGCTCAGCTGTTTGTATGAATCCTGGGAATTGAACCTGAGTGGTCTCTCAGGCCTGTTCATGCTCTCATGCCTGCACAAGAAGTAATGTTAACCAATGAGCCATCTCTCCAGCCCTTGGCCTTCAACTTTTGAATAGCATGTGATAATTCCACAAATTTGAGGGTTACAGTGGGATTTCAATACTTATAGCCAGTATATACTGGTTAATTGGTTACCATCTCCTTATTGCTTTCTGTCTGGAGCCTCTAAGTTCCTCTCTTTTAGTTATTTATAAATATACAGTAGGTTGTTGAAAACTATAGTCATGCTAATGTGCCTTAGAGCTCACTACTTCTGTTTTGATACCTGTTATTCAGAGCCCTCTGTGCTCCCTTTCCTCTTCCTATCCTCTGGTAACCACTATTCGGTATCTAGATTCACTTTTCACCATCCACATACAGTGCTTGTCTCTCTCTCTGCTTGGCTTATTTCATTTAACAGAGGGTCTTCAAGTTTTATCCATGTTCTTGAACCATTCATCTGTTGATGAACATCTATCTTGGCTATTGGGAATAGTGTTGACTATACATGGATGTACAGGTATCTCTGAATCACTGACAGATATACACCCAGGGTAGGATAGCTAGGTGATATGGTTGTTCTACTTCAGGTTTTCGGAAGAGCCTCCATAATTGCTGTACTTACTTATATCCCCATCAACAGTGAGGAGAGTCCTGTCTCCACATCCTCACCAGCATGTGTTAGTGGTTTTGATCACCGTCTTGTTGCTGGTGTCAGGTGATCGGTGGTTTTGATTTGCATCACTGTGATGACTGGGGGGTTGGGACTCAGTATTTCCTCCATGTATTTGTTGGCCGCTTGGATATTATTTTCAGAAACGTCTATTCAGATCATTTGCTCAATTTTTACTGGATTAATTGGCCTACTTGTTACTGAGTCTCTTGTGTTCCTTGTATGTTCTGGATATTCATCCCCCATCACATGAAGAATTGGCAAGAATGTTCATGTCTTCTATGATTTGTCTGTTCTAGTTGATGGTTCCCTTTGCCTCTCCATTTGATATTGTCCCATTCTTTTAGTTTGGCTTTTGCTGCCTGTGCTTTTGAGGTCTTGTCCAAAAATTCCTCTGTAAATGATGTTGAGAAAACTAGATATTCACATGCAAGTCATTGGACCTGACCCCCATCTCACCCTGAACAAAAACTTATTCACAACAGTCCCCTGGTTTTTGATCACAGTCAGCAGCTAGGAGTCAGTTATCCTGCCCTGTTAACTGAAGGACAGAACAAGTTCCAACAGAACACCTTGGGAAGCTGGCCTCCTGCATTGCAATTCAGCTGCATGAGTTTTGAATCTCACTTGCTCTAGTTGCACTGTGTAGAGAAGCTCCCACAGGCCTCACAGCACCTGGAGTCTTCCTTTCCCTTGGATACTTGGGTACCTGCCTCCTGTGTGTTCCTCCTGCGCTTGTAATAATTACACTATGTACTGATGACCTTTGGATTTTGCATACTCAGACCTTGTTTCCAGTCTGAAGGAGGATGTAAGTTTTGGTCTCTCTCATTCCCAGAGGGTGGTTTCAGGCTGTCGTCACTTCCTCTGTAAGTATCAGCCTTTCTCCCTGAGGAAGTCTCAACCTGCAGGAGAGTGCAGGGACAGGAGCCATGTGGAGACATAAGAGCTGGACAAGGGATAGAGGGTAGAAAAACAGATAGGAGCTGGATGCTATGCCAGAGGAGGGTGACAGACCTGTTGGAAGCCCAGCCCAGCTCTCAGGAGACCACTGGAAAGCTCAGCTGGAGTTCTGGAAGCATCATTTTCCTGGAAGTGGAGATGGATGGGCAACTGTAGGGGACAAGGCATAGGAGTCTGAATCCTCCCACTTCATACCTGTACCATCCATACCCCCGATTTACACCTGTTCCTGGTCTCCCAGCCTCCTTTCAACGAACTGAGGGATCATACATTTCTGCTTCAGAGACCTCGTTCTCACCCTCCTCCTGGTTCTGGGAAACCATCTGCCCCTGACCTTTGTCAGCCAGCAGAAGAGACACTTTAGCTTTAAGATTTGCTGAGGGTCATGCTGGAGCCCAAATTCCCACCAGGGGGTTGAAGGTGTCATTGATGTTGACATAGCTACACAGCCCGTTCCTTGTTTGTCACATAGATTCCATTCAGCTGACACCCTGAAGTTTCTAGCCAGTTCCAGGGATTTCCATGGAGACGGGGCAGAGTCTGTGAGAAAGCCAAGGAACGCTGTGGAACAATGGTGTGCCCGCCCAGCAACAGAGCACTCGACCCACAGAATCTAAAGTACTGGAAACTTGCCGTGAGGTGCCAGAAATTGGCTCAAAGATGTCCATTACATATGCTCTGGTGATAAATAAGTTTTTTACAGAACATAAAAATAAATATTTGATAAAACAAAGTAGCTTTTGAAAATGAATCACCGCTCTATGATCCATGCTTCTTACTCTTCACTTCACAACAAGAACTGGGCAGAAATGTGACTCTGCCTGTGTGTTGGGTGGTTTCTTGTTCTTCCATGTCCCCAGTGTCCGGCTCAAGCTCTAGTGGCACTTGCTTCAGTTCCTAGTGCTAGGGGGAGGTCGAGACAGTCTTTCGGGTCTCAATATAGATGCACCTTCAATACCCTAGGAAGAAAGCATCCAGGTATCCTCCCTTCCTGTCTTAGGTACACATCAATGATCGTATGATACACACACACACACACACACACACACACTTTTAATTTGACAGCTAATCACTGGCATGGAGCATGGTGTTTTGAAATGTGCTGGGGAAAGGCTGAGTGGAGTACATTAGTGCATACCTCCTGTGTGTCTGTAGTGGGAACATGGAGTTTCTTCTGTGATTTTCGAATATTCAGTATACTGTTCCTCACCAGTTGCCACAGTGTGCACTAGGCCTCTTGAAATGTCTATACCTTTAATCCTTGATGAACTGTAGAGTCAGACTGAGGCATCATCACATGCATAGCCTTAAGGTATAGCCACATTTCAGGCCTAGCATCTATCCCCTGACTCATAAAAGTAGCGGGACACAGATATCTGGAGGTTGTGTCCCCAGTCACTCCCTTCTGAGGAAAGTCTGGTACATGTGGAGTCTCTGGGCATCTATGGCCCCTAGCAGCCTTCGCTGGATCCCTCCCATGTCTTGTCATTCTCACTCCTCCTCTTGGGGTGGTCTCCCCATACCGGACCTTCTGTGCCCACCCACCACTTGTTTTTCTTAAAAGGGAAGAGGAGGTAAGGATGAACCGTGGACCAGACCAGTAGTGGTCACGGTGCTTTAGGGCTCCAAACTATGACAGGCAGTAGGGCAGTCACTCTTACATTTATGAGGTATGTGTGTGCTAAGAGAAATCACATTTTCAGTGATGTGCCTAATATATGTGTAGTTTACAAAATGTTTCAAAGTTCAGTTTCCTTTGACTATTAAAGCTGCTCTGTGGGGTAGTCAGGCAAGATGGTATTGTCTCTGCTTTGCAGGTTTGGAAACCAAGGTAGACAATGTCCTGTTTCTTAGTGTGTTCTCTGGTTAGCGTGGCTGGTCACATAAGGGAGAAATCTGGTGGCCGAATACAGCATCACCATTGAATAATGTTCTGAGCTTATCATCCCAACACAGGGTCTGCCTCCCAGAAAACACTGGCTTAAGTTGGACAGTATTTTCTGGTTAAATATGCAGTTTATTCAAAGGGAAGTTTAATGAGATGAAGAAAGTCTTGCTTTCCAAATTCAAGTACAAACGATATATTCTTGACATACTCGATTTAGAAACAGTCACCAAAAGGCCAGAATCTCTTCTCTCCTGTTCATCTTCCATATCAGAGATGGGGAATGAAGGGTTTGGAGCAGTCTCTCAGCAGGCAGGGCCCTGCCTTTGTACAGATATCTGCTGTGTGACACTTGTCACAGCATTGCTGCCCAACATGAAATTATTACCACCAATGACACTAATCCCCCAAATCAAGTAAGTGTGCTATTTATAGCTTAAAAGTAGATGTAGGATTTTCTAAGACAGCATAATGATGCAGAACAGGCTGGTGGTACCAGAGCCAAGGTGGGGGTTATTGTGACTCTGAAGAGAGAGTGAACGGGGTTTTCACAGATAATAGAGTTGTGGGCTCTGGAGCTGGTCTGTGGCCTAATTGGAGAGTGTGCTTCAGAAATCTACACATGTCCTGGAATTCCTAGAGCTGCATATCAGAACCAAAGGGTCAGTTTTACTGAATAATAATTGTAAAGGTAATGTAAAATAGATGAGAGATTAATAAAGTTACTAGTCATAGTTTATTCTCACAAGTTTATAAATGAAAGCAGAAGGTATGTGTTATCAGGTAAAAAAAATATTTTGATTTAAAAGCACATTGTAAGGAAAAAGTTGTGTGTGTGTGTGCGCGCGCACACGTGTCCTCGTCCACCTAGCACATATGCACAACCCCTTTGTGGTGGAATTTCAAGAGGCTTCAGAGGCATCTACCTCAAGCGTTTTCCTGGGTAGGTGATAAAAATGAGGTCTGCCCTCTGTATGAATACCCATACAACTATGTCTTTTGTACAGACTATCTGCATTGCAGTATGCAGCTATCCTTGTCTCTAGCAAAGCAGTACACACTTTATGTTTATGAAGCATTTATTATGGCATTCTGTAGCCAGCTCTCAGTTTTGACATATGACCTGTGCATATAGGTTCACGAAAGGATGGGAAAAGCTATGTAATTTGCAGGGCCTTGTAAAAATGACCATGCAAGTCTCCTGCTCAGGGTCATGTAAAATCTGGAGTTGTTGGCCACTGAGCCTCAAACCCAGCTTGTCCCTGCTCAGCTGTGGACTCACTGTGTCCTCCTCTTAGCCAGGAAGCCGCCCTTCACAGACCCAGACACCAATGCTCTCTTCCATCCAAATGAATGTCTTCTACCTGGCTCTTTCTCTCTCGCTGGCTGTGTGATGATTTATTTATATGTGGAATAGAAAGAGGACAGAATGAACACATGCTAGTTTACAGCTTGGGCTTTGAATGTAGTTCCAAGTTCAAATTCTTCCTGTCTGTGTGATGGTGGGCTGTTTTCCTCATCAGCCTGGTGTTGAGGTACATCCATCTGTGGGATTCAAAGAGGCAGTGCTTGCAATCTCCTCCTGTAGCCCCTTGAAGCCCTCTGTAAATGGTGGGGCTGGCCTGGTTATTGGGAGGTAGCTGGTAAGAAGCGTTGCTTGTTGGGCACATAGATAGTGGGACACACATCACACACTGACTGGATTAAGTACAGACAACTATTTCTGTACCTTTTAAAAATGTTTTAACTTTAGGAAAGCTTACTGAGGATCTCTGGTGTTGGGTGCCTCTAGGTGCTGGAAATTTGATACAGATGAAATATTATTTCTAGGTGCTTCTTACTAATTAATGATTATATTAACAAATATTTTTAGGGACCTGGGGATGTAGCTCAGTTAGTGAGTGTTTGCCTAGCTTAGGGGCCTGGGTTCCATCCTAAGTACCACATGAATGAGGTGTAGTGGTACACACCTCTAATTTTAGCATCTATAATACAAGTGGAGGCAGGAAGGTTAAAAGTTCAAGGTCATCCTCAGCCACATAGTAAATTCAAAGTCAGCATGAGATACCTAAGTCCATATACATACATATATCCAGAACTGACAAAATAGTCAAACTCAACAGTTGAGCAGTGTCCTTATTAAGATCAAAGTCATCAAAGAAGACTGTAAGGCTCTGTCCCAGATTGGGGTCAGGTGAGGGGCAAGATGACCAGTGGTATGCAGGGGCCTTGGACTACACCTAGGGTGAGAACAATTCCATTTCCTGTAGAAACTTGTGGCATTTAGATGAGGCTGACTGGTGTGTGCTATGTCATTCTGAGGACCATGCTGACATTCTTTGGTATACTGACTCCTGGAAGCTGGGTAGAGCATGTCATTCTGTACAACTACAATTACTTCAAAGTAACAGGAACAGAATAACTAGTAAATGCTTAAAATGATTTTTTAAAATTCTGTCGTTTCCTTAACTTCAAAAAAAATTAAAAACTAGGATTTATTTATTTATTTCCCCTTGCCCAAACATTGGAGTAAGTGATAATCTTTCTCTCCTTATTTTCAGACAAAGTTTACATGGGGCCAGGACAGCTATACCAGGATCTGCAGAACCTGCTGCATGACCTGAATGTGGTCGGTCAGATCGCTCAGCTGATAGGAAACCTCCGAGGGAACTATCAGGTAGCATAAGCTCCCTGATGTGACGTGCTGTGAGCCTCCACGTTCTGCTGAAGTGAGAACTGAGTGTGCCTTTCTCTTGTTTGGGGTGACTCAAACCCATCCCAGCATAGCTTCCCTTCAGTCTGTGAAGGCCCTTGAGTGTCACTTCTGTCTTAGAAATATTTCAGCTATGCATAGTGTGATCCACTCCAAGGGACTGGTTTTCATAATTAGATATGAGTATGATTGGGTCTCCTTGACTTTTTCATGTTATAAACTTTGCTTTTTCTCCTCCTTTACTATCTTTAAATTTTAACAATGCATGTTAAACTAGGCATAATGGAATCATACCGTAGTACTTAGCAGGCTGAGGCAGGAGGATTGCCATGATTTTATAAGGCCAGTCTGGGGAATATAGTGAAGTCTAGGTCAGCCTGAGCTACAGAGTGAGACCCTGTTTCCTAAAGAAAACTACGTAGCAAATAGAAACTTAACAAATATGTCCATGCATTTCCTTTGTAGAACTTAAACCAGTCAGTAGCCCATGAATGGACATCAGGCCTACAACGACTGATTTTGAAGAAAGAAGAAGAAATCAGAGCCGCTGACCGCTGCAGGATTCAGTTGCAGCTCCCAGGGAAGCAGGACAAGTTAGTAACTATAAAATGAGACCTTCTTGGCCAGTGCTGGAAAAACACAGAGGTTCTTTGGCATGCTTCTATTTTCTTGGCACGATAATTGTGTCGGGTGGGCTAAACACCTGGTGGAGCTGCCTGTTCTATGAGATGAGTGAAATGAGCGCTTCTCTTCTCTCTGGCAGGTCAGGGCGGCCCACCTTCTTTACAGCGGTGTTCAATACATTTACGCCTGCCATCAAGGAGTCTTGGGTCAGCAGCCTGCAGATGGCCAAGCTGGCCCTTGGTAAGATGCAAGGTTCAAGCTAATTGAGGCAGGGTTCTCTAAGAGATGCATGTTTCAGAGTTTTCAGTGAGCTTGTATGATGAAGCCCACACCTGGGAGGATCAAGCCGGGGTTGAAAAGAAACTCGACAAGGGATCTGTCCACTAGCCTTGCTCACCACAGTCTCACTCTGCTCTCTGAATGTGCCACAGAGGAGGAGAACCACCTGGGCTGGTTCTGTGTGGATGATGATGGCAACCAAGCCAAGAAGGAAACGCATCCTCTTCTGGTGGGACACATGCCTGTGATGGTAGCCAGGCAACCAGAGTTCAAGGTGAGGGCACAAGAGCCTCTGGAGGGTTAACTCATGGACAGATGGGGCAGGTGGCCCCAGCTACTGCTTCTTGAGAGGAAATTTGTTAGAAACATTGAAGATTTCTGCTTATTGGCCCCTAACCCTGAGGCTCCACCAGGGTGTGTACTGCCCACTGCCGGGTGTAATCATTACTGGCCGAAGCATCCCTGTGCCGCAGCACTGCTGGCTCAGCCTGGGGCACAGTTCACAGCTGCTGCGTTGCGTGCCCCGCCTCAGCTGACGGCCATATCTGCAGAGTCAGGTGTTCAGAGCCTGTGTCTCTTGGATGTAGCACGGTGCCTCTCGCTAAAGTCCAGGAGCGTCTTGTGGACATGTGCAACATCCTCACGTCAGGCCCCAGCCCTGCCTTCTGTGACACCATTGACATGGCACATGTCTTTCTCTAAGAAATACACTGATGCTTTATGTCTCAGTCCTGGTCTCTGCCCACTGCACAAGGACTGGCTTTCCCTGGCTCGTGGGAGCATACCTTTGGAAACCTCAGAGCCCCGGCCTGCATCAAAGACCAAATCTGCTCACAGTTCACTTGTGGAAAGTGAATTTGTAAGAGTCACACAGTTGGCCCCACATATGTTCAGGTTCCCTGCCCATGGGTTCAGCCAGTCAAGGATAGGAAGCATTCAGAAACCAATGTTGTGTCTATTTTAGATCGAATGTGCAGCTTATAACCCTGAGCCTTACCTAAGTAATGAGAGTCAGCCAGATTCACTTTCCACTGCCCGCGGCTTCCTGTGGGTAAGTTTCTTTGTGCTTAAAACAGGATCATAAAGAATTGACGTGCACAGGTGGGTGACTGAAGCCACTGGGGGGTGTGGTAGTCATCATTGGAGAATGACAGGTTAGCCTTCTGAGAAATTAGAATGTTGACTTATATTCCCTTTTGCCTAAAATATTTACAGCTTGAATTCAGCTTCACGTTAACTAATCTAACTGCTGTGAGGATAATTTCAGCATGTTTTCTGCCTTGGTTGTTAATTCTCATGGGCTTTTTTCCTCCCTTCCAAGACATTGTTGGCTTTTTAACACTGGAAAGTTGGTAGTTAGAGTTAATTTGTTTCAAATGAAATACTGGCTGTGGGTTATTCTCAGTGGCAGTAAAGAGGAAATTCCTCAGGCCTAGGTCTTGGGTATGCTGGCTCATATCAGATCCACACTCAGTCTGACACTCCCCCTGGGTACACTTTGCTCCAAGTTAAGTCTCCTTGTCGAAGACCAAGCTTCGGCTCAGGCAGTGTTCCTCGTGTCCAGCATAGAGCAGCATGCTGAGCTGATGTTGCAGTTGTGCGTTGTGCCCACCTAGACATCGGGGTGTGCGGGGATGAAAGGCTCAACCCCACGGGGGTTCCAGTTTCCTTCCAAGAGTACCTGTGGCTGTTGGTGTTTGGTTCTCTCCTGGCTACATCCATCCCCAAAGCGATCAAGAGCCTGGCAATTCAGCATCCTTCCTGACAGGAGTGTGTTTATTTGTAACATTTGGAACAAATTCAGGAGGAACAGGGACAGGGATAGTACCACATGCTCCAGGTCGGAGGGGAAGAAAGAGGTTCACTGAGCACAGGGAGCCATTCTGCTTTCTGCAGGCACCGATCAGGGCTCAGGCCCTTCCTAACTGTTAGCTGTGTTCGTCAGCATAGATCAGAGGTCAGGGATCACGCTCATACCAAGTGTTTGGTGTGTTTGTCAATGTGCATCATGGCTCAGGCTCCCTCCTGGCTGTTAACTGACAGCAAGGATAAGGCCCTGGCTCACATAAATACAAATGAATCTCATTTGCACTGGGGAAGCTGACACTACCAAGTATTCTCAGGGTAATCTCAGGTGCATAGGAAGTTCACAGGCACTGCTGCAGAAATACTGGGTTTAGCCATGCTCAGCAGCTCACCATATGCTAAATGCAATGACCCACTTTGCACCACTTTTTCAGTTTTGCTATTTGAAAGGCTAATATCTACTGAATATTAGTGCCAGCTTACTTAACAGTGATTAATTTGCTCTTCAGTGAGGGAATGGCCTTTGCCATTGTGTAGTGATGGTACCTTGTTTTATTGCGTATAATTGTCATTTTAAAAGTAAAGTTATATCCATGATAATAATTTAAATTAAAATGCAGAGTAGAGAAAGGGGCTCTGTTAACAGATGATTTCACACTCTTTGGTTTTTCTGAGTATGTTGATTCTCACATGAAAAAGTCTTCATCCAGGAGCATCCCCTCATTCATTTTCTCATCCCCTCTCAACCTCCCTCCATTCAGATCGGAAGTTGTAGCAGTCAGATGGGTCAGATCGCTATTGTCTCCTTCCAAAGTTCCAACCCCAAAGTCATCGAGTGCTTCAATGTGGAGTCCCGCATCCTGTGCATGGCGTACATTCCCGCAGAGGAACAGCAGCCCCGAGAACCCAGCGGGGCCACAGATGCTGAGGCCACGGCTGCAAGAGCTTCCCATGTGCCCACGATCTGTCTGGGCACAGAAGAAGGAAGGTAGAGCATACTTACTCTGTCGTAGGGATTGTCCTTGACTGGGACAAGCACCTTGCCACTGCTGTGGGGCATTTCCAGGTCATTGCAGTTTGATACATGGCTGTGAAACAAGCCCGTGGGAATTATTCTAGGAAACTCCCCCACAGTTGTGGTAGTTTTTTCCAGAGGGTTAAAGTTTCATTCGCTATGTGCTCCTTGCCTCCAAAATGAGTTTGTTAAGCTTCTTAAAATACATCACTCCTGGGACTAGGGAGTTAGTTCAGTGGACAAAGCACTTGGCACTCAAGCCTGAGTACTTGACTTTAATCCCCAAACCCTACATAAAAATTCATAAGCTGTGGCAGACTCCTGTAATCTCAGTATACTGAAGGTAAGATGGGAGATGGAGACATAGAACGTCTCTTAAGCTCTCAGTAGTGACTGCGGAAGAAGAAAACAATGGCAGAGTGAGATCCAGAGAGAAACCCTGTCTCAATCGAGGTGAAAAGGCCAGGGCTAACCTAAAAGTTGCCTTCTGACCTCCACATACATGCTGTGACACACATGAAACCGTACACGTCATCATCATACACATAGAGACACATAAATACACACAAATAAATCTTAAAACATGGTGTTCCAAGATATATAGGAAGAAATAATTCTTTATAACCCATAATTTCTGTTTAAAAGAAAAAGCAGTGTGGCTGAACATTTTTAAAATATAGCCAAGCATGCCAGAGCAGGAAAAGGAAGGGAGAGAGGGAGGGATGAAGAGGAGCTGCATGTGTGCTGATGTAGACTGATGCCCGCAGCTTTTCACAGGAAGGGAAGGGCCTGTTAACTTTTCTCAGGGAGTGAACAGACTTGTTCATCTGTAATTTTTCTTTGCAGCATTTCCATTTACAAAAGCAGTCAGGGCTCCAAGAAAGTGAGACTTCAGCACTTTTTCACTCCGGACAAGTCCACGGTCATGAGCTTGGCCTGCTCGCCACAGGGCCTATACGCTGGCCTGGTCAACGGTTCAGTAGCCAGCTACACCAAAGCTCCAGGTAAACTGCTGTCGGACTCTGACCCTTCCTGAGGAGGGGGTAAAGCTCACCTCTCAGTAGTACTTGTCACCCCTGGTCCCAGGTCTGTGTATTGCTCGTTCCTGGAAGGCATTGATACACATGCAAATTTGGCTTCTGAGGTACTCCTTACTCCATAACAACTCAAATTGGTGCAAACCTGTGTATCAGGTTCACTCTGGTGCTCTGTTCTACTCTCCTGAACCCTTCACTCAAGCCCACTTTGCACTGGGAGCCTGGCCAGGACTGTGACTTTTCCATGTGGCACTGCAGTGACCAGCCTCACCCACCCAGGCAATATCCCAGATGCTGAGCCCTGACCCTTTCTGCTTCGGATGCCCTTGGTCCTCTTGTGCAGCCCCTCAACCTCCAGCCTTTTCTGTGGCATGTGTGCATTGAACTGGCCATATTGATGGCCCGTATTGTAGATAGGAAGAAGGCCATCCACACCGTGAGCTCCTCTGCCTACCTATAGACACACTGTGGCTCCCATGTGGACCCCACTCCCAGCCAGGCTCGCTGTCCCTTCTTTGCTTCTCCCAGCAGATGAAAGCGTGCAGACTGTTGTCTGGCTGGCCCTCACTGTCCATCACACTTTCAGAAACCATAGCCTTGCAGGAGTGACGCCACTGCTTTAATGAGTTCTTCCTTCCTGAGTTTCATGGCTGGACCTTTGTGGTAGAGTGTGAGGCAGTCTGAATATCCACACAGCATGCCCTTCTATTTTCAGTGGAGGAAGACATGGATGGTCAGAGGCCACTGCCTTCCCAGAGCCAGTAGGCATCTGTTTTGGACACTATCTGACTGGCCTGGGGTTTCTTAATGCACACAGGAGCATTGCCTTTTGTGGAAGCATTGGGTTGTTAAGTCTTGGTTCTAAATTTCATTAGCTTTGTACGTGGTATCTGGCTGTGGTGCCAGTGCCCTGCCCAGGAGCTTTGGCCTGAAGCATGAGCCCAGGGAGTAGTCTTCAAGAGAGGCAGCCTAGTCCTGTTGACCCAGATTCACACACGTTCAATAGTGACTTTGCACATCGCCCTACTGGGGATATAAGAGCACAGTGTCTGGATAAAAGGTAGCTTCCATGCTCAGAAAACAGAGGCTGATTGTTGGAAGTTGACCCTTAACCTAAGAAAAAGGTCCAAAGTGGGTTAATTCCAGTGTTGATCTTTGAGTGTCTGTTTCAAAGGAACCGTGCTGTCAGTCAGGGAGTGCCGTGCCATCCTGGCAGCCTGCGGGTAGAGAGAAAATGCTTCTACTAGGAACCCACGTGCAGGCTATGGCATCTTAAAGGCCTGTGAACCAGGTGGGAATGTTGTGCATATTAATGAGAGGGCATGTTAGAGTGTGGCTATGGGTGTGTGGCTATGCATATGCATGAAACTGTGTGTATTTAAGGGTGTACGTGTATGCACATATGTGTGTTTACCTGCATATCTGTGTGTATACATTCATGCATGTGTGTTTAACCATACATAGTCCCATGTAGGCAGGCCAGTGTCCTTGAGTGCTCAGAAGAGTCCTTCAGGGTGATTGCAATGTAGCATCCTCAGCACATCTGCTTTGTGATAAGAAGCATGCCAAAGCCAGAGCTTTCCAAGTTGCCTCTGGGAAAGGCCCAGCTTAGCTCCATTTGCTTACAGGTTCTGTGTTCAGAGGTTTGGGGCTTCCTGTTCTTTATTTATTTATTTACTTGGTTTTTCCAGGTAAGGTCTCACTGTAGCATAGGCTGACCTGGAATTCACTATATAGTCTCAGGGTGGCCTTGAATGCATGACAATCCTCCTGCCTCTGCCTCCAGGTGCTGGGATTAAAAGTGTGCACCACCACACCCAGCTTGAAGGATTCATTTAATTAGAGGATGATCATAACCGGCATTATTAACACTTGTATTCAATATTGACTTAAATCCTCATGGTTTCTAGGTTATTGACTCACACTTCATATAAAGCATGATGGATTCCATCACAGATCTCTGAAATGATTTTCAAACTAAAGCTAGCTGTCACTCCTAGGCTTCAGGGAAGGGAGCCAGGAAGCCATCAGGAAAGCGGGGTCCATGTTACTTTGTTTCCATCTTTATTTTTCGCATTCAGTGAAGACACAAACTTTCCTCATGGGATTGTTCATTATCAAAGGATGCTTTCAAAGTATAAGCAGATCATGGAATTGAAACATTTACCTAGTAATTTGGATACAGTTCCTTCTAATGACCAAACCATTTCATGTATTGTCATTGTCCATAGTGGTATTTATTGAACACATGTATGGAAGGTCCTGCAATGAGCTCTGTACACACATACCTCACTTTTTAGTTCTTAGAACAAGCTTTGAGGCTTGCCTGTACTGCCTCCATCCTGCCTGCTGTCCCCAGTGCTATCATCACGATAGATGTTCTGTGATTGGGGCCTGATTCCAGGGACCCTGGGCACATCAGTCATGCACAAGTGTGTCAGAATCACAGTTGGGATTTTGGTTGGCTGTTGTTTACAGTGAACTATGATCCCATTTTCCTATCCCTGTGACAGTTCCCTCAACTAGAGTAGAACTAAACAAAGTGTTTTCTTTTAAGATGGATCCTGGAACTCAGAACCTCAGCAAGTGATCAAGTTGGGTGTCCTGCCTGTCAGAAGCCTATTGCTGGTGGAAGGCTCACTGTGGGCAGCCTCTGGAGGGCAAGTGTTTGTGGCCAGCCTGGAGACCCACACTATAGAGGTGAGTCATGTTCATGGTCAGTGTGGAGACCCAGGTTATACAGCTGAGTTGTTCATGGGCAGCGTGAAGATGCAGGCTGTAGCGCTGAGTCATGCTGCTGTAGACACAGGCTGTAGTGCTAAGTCATGATGCTGTAAACAGTGCCTTTCTACAGCAACTCAGGCTGCCAGTGATGAGGGCATCAGGCAGAGGCTGGTACTTTCCTGGGTCTGTGTGTGAAAAAATATCCTTTAGGATTTTGCTTAGACAGACAAGATCACCTAGAAAGTTCAACTGTTTTCTCACTGTGTATCCAGGAAATTATTGCTCATGGTTCATCTGCTAAGTAGTGGAAACACTGCTTTAAAAACTCATTTGGTGTTTACCATCCTCAGGGACGTGTGGAAAATTAGCTCTTGACTGACATGTCACTTCACATGAGTGAGCCAGGGGATCGTGCTGGGGTCAGGAGAGGACTAGCCATCCATACACAAGACCAGCCCACCTTCACCTTCTAAACACAAGAGAAACCAGAGACCCATAAGACAAAAAGCAGGGTTGTTAGGATGTTTTATGACTTTTCAGTGCAGGGAGCCTCTTTGGGATGCCAGACACACAGAAGTTGCCTTAATAAAGAAAAAAACAATGTGAAGAAAAGTCACAGTAAAGAAAGAAAATGTAATGTCCTTTTTATATCCAGTTGTATCAAAATTTACTTACTTACCTATTTACTCACTTTGGTGTGTGAATGTTCATGCGTTTGAGTGAGAGCACACGTGTGCCACAGCACATGTGGGGAGGTCAGAGGACAGTGACCAGTGTCAGTTCTCACCTTTAACCTTGTTGAGGCAGAGTCTCTCACTGTTTGCCACTGTGTTTGCCCGGCTAGCTTATCCAGGAGTTCCCAGGGGATTCTTCTGAGTCAGCTCTGCATCTCCCTGTAGGTGTACTGGGATTACAGGTGCATGCACGACAGCATCAAGCTTTCAGTGGGTTTTGGCAATACAAACTCAGGTACCAGTGTTCTTACGGCAAGCATTTTAATCCATCCACCGAGTCCTTTAAAATGTTTTGTAATTAATCTGCCAAGAGTTCTTATTAAACTTCAAGGAAGAAACAAGCAACCTAACAGGAAGTGTTCAGAAGACCAGGAAAGACAGTTTACAGGAACAGAAATACAAATAAGCAGTGTGCTCGCACCCACACTGACACACACCTTTACCCTCATTGACGACTGCATGGTCTATTGGTACATACTCTCACACTCACACATACCCTTAGCCTCACTGATGATGCATGGTTTATTAATAACTTAATTTTTAGAGCAGTTCACAGTAGAATTGGGCAGAAGACTCAGAGATTGACAATATCCTCCCATCACCCCATGTACAGCCCTTCCCCACAGTCAACACCCCCACAGCAGGTGTGTTTGCTTTCATCATTGGACTTACATTGACATTCTATCCTCATTCAGTATATAGTGCACACCAGCTTTTACTTGTGCTGTGGTACAATTCATAGGTGGTAATGACACGTTTCTTTCACAGCATCATACATAATGGGCTCATCTCCTTGAAAACCCTCCCTCCTCTACTGCCTCATCTCTCTTTTCATAACCCTGGGTGGTGACTAGGGTCTTCAAAGTATTGTTTTTCAGATTGGCAGAAGGAAGACCATTGGAAGAATAGGGGGAGCTGTTTAAACATAGGCGTGCTGTGTGCTATGCACTATGGGAAGGGAGTGAGTACAGCAGTCATTATTAGACCAGATTTTTCTGTAATAAATACAAGATACATTTTGTTAATTTTATTTCTTTTCCACCGAGAAGTAATAATATTTCTTTAAGACACTCCCTGAAAATACATATGTTTATCATAAATTAATTCCAAGAGCACTGTGGGGGGTGTTCTCTACAGCCATCTCCAAAAATTTCCAGGATAACATTGAGCTCCCTATCATGGCTTTATGATGTCATGTTCCAGAGAGTCCGTAGTTGGGAATCTGAGGTCAGAGTAAGTACATTCAGATCCAAGTAAAAGTCTCCTTTCTAATTTTTTTTTTAGCACCAAAATAACTGAATACATTTATAGAAAGAAACAAGTGCTTGTCTCCTGGGAAAATAAAATTCATTCAGTTCCTGTTTTGTGGGAGGCCACAGATGAGGTGTGGGTGCAGCCCAGGACCCAGTGAGTGCTCACAGCTGGGGCGGAGGCGCAGCTGCTAGAGGAGCCAGCTTCTTGCACAATGTGGAGCAGATCCATGGAGGCTGTGAGCACATGCCTGGGCCTGGTTGAGCATAGAGTGTCAGGGACTTTGGAAGGAGAGCTCTCAGGCTTCGAAGCCCTGGTGTTCTCAAAGTACTACTATGGGGCTGACTAGGATCATTCATAGGCCAGAGCATCCTGTGTCCTAGGACAGCACTGGGCAGACTGCCTGCCAGGTGGTATCCCTGCCTTCTGCCAAGCATGAAAGACAGGTAGGAAAGTTGATTGGTACATAATGAAGAAACATTTCTTCTCACCATTCAGAGGTGAGCTCATCGTCTTTTCCCTTTCCCACCTCATATGGCTTTCTGCCTTGCCTTTAATTCCCTTTTCTTTTTAAGTTTTCAAGTCTTGATGTGAATCTAAAGTAACTAACATTTAGGAAAAGGCCAGTAGTTCTGGATTTTGGGCAAGTGTTGATAACGGGTTCGTTTCTTAGAGGCATGAACCTTGGTTATGGCTTTATCACTGTAACTACTTAACTATAAAACTTGCTATTCCTTGCCCTTGATTTTCAACAATATGCAGTGTGTTTGGGTAAAGACAAATAGATGGAAGAAAAGATAAGAAAAATAACACAAAAGGGAAAGAATGAATGTCTAGGATGTGAACACAGCTCAGCAACAGCACAGTGATTGCCAGGGCCTGTGTCCTCTCCCCCCGCCTTCTCCGAGAATTAAACTCTTTCCCAGTATAGAAGAATCACACACATTAGCCACCACAGCCCTGCCCCTCAATACACCAGGGTCCCACACGCCGTCCATCCATTAGCTTGTCACCACAGACTTCCAGGGCAGTTAGTGCTTGGCTCTATACTCACTGGAATGACTGTTGTGGCATTGCCTACAGACAGTTCCACACCCAGGCATGAGTGGAGGCCAGTGAGAAGGAAGAAGGTGAGCTACACAGAAGGCAGCACCTTTGCACTTAGAGAAACAAGGCTGTGGGAGGGAAAACATCCTGCATTTTGCTGTGGTTCAGGGCCTGGCAGAGAGGCTACTCTGTGAGAAGTCAGTACTGGTTTCTGGGCAGCCTAGCAGGAGGTATAACATTCACTGCCCCATAAGAACCGTAGCCCAGAGCTATCTGACCCTCCCTCTAACACCGTGGTCTCCTGGACCTCCTTGTGCAATCTCATGAAGTGGGGGCAATGATGTTCAGAGCTGCTGCCTCCCAGAGCCCCTGATGCTGGCTCCTGCCCAAGGCATCCCCAGCTGTCTCAAGTGCTGAATCGCTGTTGGATCCTAGACTTGTGATATTCATTCCTCAGGTCCTGAAGGGTCCTGTAGTTTGTGGTCTGAATTGGATCAAAGTGGCCTGTAGTGACACCCCCGTGGTGTGTCAGTAATGACGATGCATAGCATTCTCTATGTGGGGACTTCCTTGGTTCCCTCAGGCTCTTCGTTCTCCTGCTAAGGTGGTGTGGGAGTGGGAGTGGGGGCAGGCTGTGCTCACCACGAGCCTGTAGAGGAGGCTGAGGATGAGGTCAGCACTGTCATGGGGCATGGAGAGAAAGATGAGTGTCCATGTAGCAGCATGAGTAAGAACATGAGTGCACAGTCTCCACCACTCCTGGCCCACACAGAGCATGATGTTCTCCCAGGACACCTGGGGGAGCACAGAGCAGGGTGCAGGTTGTCTAATGAGAGATGGTCTTGAGTAGGATCCCTAAGAAGTTCAGGATAACGCTGCCATAATTATTAAAACATTCAGCAAGGTCACAGAAAGCAAGATCGATAAACCAAATCAATTGTAACTTCTATGTGTCGGCAGCAGCAACCCAGAAATGAGGCCAATGGGACAGCCTTAGGGCGTCGTCTGGAAACAGCTCCTGACCTGGGCTCTGCCCTCCACATGCAGACCCAGCCACTCTCCAGGGAAATCTTCTATTGAAATAAGAGCCTGGGTGGAGCTTTGCCCAGCCATCTCTTCTGGGGTCGTCCATGAGGGCTGTGGGGTTGTGCGACCTTGGCAAGCACAGTGTCTTCACAGTGGGTGTGTGGTGGTGGGGGAGAGGTTTGCTCTGCCTCCTCGCTCTCTTAGGACACAGATAGACTTGTTTTGTCGTTGTTGTTTTACCCTGAAGTCTTTTATATTATTTCAATCTAGAGAACCACACAGGGTTGAAGTTGACTCTGAGATACCTGAACTTCTGGGGTGCTACTATGCTAACTCAGCCTTGCCCTCCTGGTCTTCTCTAGGTCTGGACAGCTGAGTAGTTTTTTGTTGACAGCTGACAGTTAAGAGCCAAGCAGTAACTGTCTTGGAAGCCCTATTTGGTGTGGTGGTGTGAGGGTGCTGTAGGCACTGGGGTCTCCAGGACAGTTGCTGCAGGACTGTGTCGTTTGCAGAAGGCAGATGGTCTATACCTGGAGTGAAGGGGAAGGGTGAGCATCCTGCCTCAGTGTCCTACCCCCGTTCTCCCAGTGGGCTGTGGCTTCTCCTTTGTGGTTCCTTAGGGAGCAGCTCAGTGGCAGTGCCTCAGTGGCCCCTACCCCACCCCACCCCACCCCACCCCATCCTTGGCCACGTTGTTTGAATTTACAGGTTTTTCAGTTCTTGAAGATTCCATGATGAGAAAATAGTGCTGAGTTCTGTGAAGCATTTTGATCAGGGGAATCACTTGACAGTGGCTGTCATTCCACATTCTGAAGCAGAGGCCTGCGTCCTGTACAGTCACAGAGTTGGGTTACGACTAGGAACTGGTGGGCCTCATGCGCTCAGCCAGGCCCTGCTGTGTGGTCTCAGCAGACTTTGTATATGGCGTTGTCAACTCTACCAGCACCTCTGATACTCCTTTGCAACCTTCTGACACCCCAGAATCAGCTGGAGGCCCACCAAGATGAAGGGATGGTCATCTCCCACATGGCCGTGGCTGGTGTTGGCATTTGGATCGCGTTCACCTCAGGGTCCACCCTTCGCCTCTTCCACACAGAAACCCTGAAGCACCTGCAGGATGTCAACATTGCTGCCCCAGTGCATGGCATGCTGCCAGGTACGGGGCGGGAAGGGAAGATCTCAGCCCGACTGCCCCTGGGCACAGTGTGCTGTCTGCCAGGTATGGGAGGGAAGGGGCGGTCTCAGTCCGACTTCCCCTGTGCACAGTGTGCTGTCTGCCAAGTATGGGAGGGAAGGGAAGATCTCAGCCCGACTGCCCCTGTGCACAGTGTGCTGTCTGTCAGGTATGGGAGGGAAGGGAAGATCTCAGCCCGACTGCCCCTGTGCACAGTGTGCTGTCTGTCAGATATGGGGAGGGAAGGGGAGATCTCAACCTGACTGCCCCTGTGCACGGTGTGCTGTCTGTCAGATATGGGGAGGGAAGGGGAGATCTCAACCTGACTGCCCCTGTGCACGGTGTGCTCTCTGTCAGGTATGGGAGGGAAGGGGAGATCTCAGCCAGACTGCCCCTGTGCACAGTGTGCTGTCTGCCAGGTATGGGAGGGAAGGTCCCAGAATTACAACCCCTAAGCAGTGTTCTGCCAGGTATGGGGGAAGGGCTGCCACAAAGGTTGGAGGAACAGCACACATAGCCAGTGAAGCCTATGGCCTGACTGTGCACCTCTGCCTTATTTATGTAGGTGTGCAGCTACTGTGGATGAATGTGCAGATAGTTGGCTGATGAATGTGTAGGCTCCATGCGTGAGCATGTACCCTAAATGTGCAACCTGCCTATGAACAAGAAGCCTGTATGCTGAGCATGACAGAGCAGATGGAGATACCAGAGCCAAGGTGCCTGTGGTGATGCCTGACTATAGCTGTGTTGCCCACAGGAGTCACAGAAGACTGTGAACAGAGAGGGGCCAATAGCTTGAAGTAGATTTGGGGAGGAAGATACTGCAGGGAGGGGGCTGGGTAGGGTGTGCCCGTGTCCCCATGGCCCTGTCCTTGGAAGTGGAAGGAGAATGTGAGAGAGGTGGGAGTGGAGAGCTCAGGAAGGCGCCACTGGAAAGAGAGTGAGGAAAGAAAGTAAATGGTCTTGGAAAGTGAGTGAGGCTGAGTGGAATGAGAGGGTCAAGAGCCAGTTGGCGTCCTCTGCTGGACGCTCTTCATATCATGTGATCAGCAGTTTGGAGAGGGCATCCAAGAAGTCCATGTGGCTCCATGTTCAAGCTGTGAGTTAAATAGCATTATTTGGCCGGGCGTGGTGGCGCACGCCTTTAATCCCAGCACTCGGGAGGCAGAGGTAGGAGGATCGCCATGAGTTTGAGGCCACTCTGAGACAACATAGTGAATTCCAGGTCAGCCTGAGCTAGAGTGAAACCCTACCTCGAAAAAATAAATAAACAAATACATAAATAGCATTATTTGTACATCAACTCAGGACAGGTGTCTGTCAGCGTGCACACTGGTGGCCACATGGTCCTTCAGAGATATCTTGATGCCACAGTGGGGTTGGTGGAGGTGTCTCAGGGGAAGGGAAAGTGCTAAGGGAAGCTGCTGCTGGAATCTGTTCCAGCTGATGCAGTGAACTTGGCTGTGGCAGGAGGCTTCTGACAGCACGAGCTGATTACCCCATTTTGGAGGCTACAAGATAAAGATTTCTTGTTGGGCTCCTGGGAGGAACCACTTCCTTGTTCATGGACAATCATGGAACCACACCCATGCCTACTCTGTCCTTACCTAACTCGTCTCCTGCCTCAAGCCCCATATCCTAATCCATCCCTACACTATGATAGTGAGAGTTTGTGGGGATACTAACATATCAAACCATTGCAGTTATCATTTTAGATGCATCAGAAAAACAGTAATTTAGGGGTCATCGTGCATAAAAGGCATGAGCCTAACCTTTGATATGTAGAGGACTGAGGAGGCTGAGGCAGAAAGATGACACACTGAGACCCTGGGGATGCAGGCATCTGGGGCCTAGGATGGGTTTGTTCTATGAGGCTAGTTGCAAGTCATTGCATATTGTAGGGTATTTTTATTTACTTAGAAAACAAAAAGTTCTCTCTCTCTCTCTCTCTCTGTGTGTGTGTGTGTGTGTGTGTGTGTGTGTAGAAAACCAAAATTGTTTATATCTGCCCTCCACAGCATGCTGAAAGCTTTTCTCTCTAGTACTGACCACCAGGACAGATGATTGCTGTTGGAATTTTTCTCGTCCTTGGGTAGAAACCAAGTCAAACTTATGGATTGCTAACACTTGCGTGCATCTGGCCAGAGTGCTCTGCACTGCAGCCTTTTTCCATGTGTGAAGGACTAGTATCTGGATGTTGCTTTGATAAAACTCTCTGGTCTCCAATCTGGACCCTGTGCCCTGCAGTCTCTAGGGAGGTAGATGTGGTTACCATGGATCTGGAATGCTGAGACCAGCCACAAGAATGCATCTGGCCATAGCAGGAATTATGGCTGGGGTCCTAGTCTGCCTCATATTTATCACCCTGCGGTCACAGACTGGAGAAGGGAGGTCCTGGCAAGTGTGTGTGGAGTTTGGGTTTCAGATTTTTTTATGAAAAATAATCTTTGTGCATGGTAAATTGAAACCAAACAATGCACACCTCCCCCCATGCTGAGGAATACCAGGTCGCCCGGAGCTCCCTAGCCTGTCAACTCTCATGGCCATCCACTGTTCACCCCTGTGGCCTCCAAGTCTACCCAGCACTTAAAGGCATTCTGTGTGCTACTTTTGGTCTATGCTGTCAGCTGCTGTCCTTACTTCCTCCTGAAGCAGAGAAGGGTGGAATGGTACCTAGTCTCTGAACAGAGCAATAAGCAGCACTCACACCCTCCACCATGTCCATCCCCTGCACCAAGCCACAGAATGCACAGTGCTCAGCCCTTTCTCTCTCCCTCTCTACTTCCTCCCCTGACCTCTCCTCTAGTTGCCTTTCCTCCACTATGCCATTCCACCATCATATCTGCCTTTCTGCAGGCCTAAAAGTAATGGAGTCATCTTACTATGGACTTAAACCTCTGAAATTTACCAAAGTAAATCATCCTTTTAAGTTAGTAAGGTCAAGGAAGCAGTTACCATCTCTTTACTAGGGAAAAAAAATACCCAACCAAAAGCAGCTGATAGGGAAGGGTTAATTTTTGTCTTACTTACAGTCTCAAGGGGAAGTTTCACCATGGCAGGGAAAGCAGAGCAGAACAGAGGATGGGTATCACATCTTGTCACATCTTCTGGAAAATAATAGCAAGAATGAGTGTACTCTGGCAAGAGTGATCTGGGCTAGAACACCCCAAAACCTTCCAAGCAATGACTTCCTCCAGCAAGGCTCCATCTCCCAAAGACTCCACAACTCTCCCAAATTACCACTAGCTGGGGACCAAGTATTCAAAACACATGAGCCTGTAAGAGACACTTCATTCAGTTTATCACAGTCAATTTGTCATAGCCACAGACGACTAATGCAGGCTATCCTGGGCATGGCCTCAAGTTCCTCTGTGTGGCTCTTGATCTTGTCCTATGCATGTCTTCAGTCCTTCTTAGACCTACTGGATAGACAGGCATGCCAGGCCACAGTGGACTGGAACACCTGTAGCACAGCATGCCACATTTTAAACACCTTCCCCACCAATAACTTGGAGAAGATATGTCATGCTTCCATCCATATCTGGTGTTTTTGTAGCATTGATGATGTGCCACCCCATGGCCTGGTCACTGGGGAAGCCTGCTGTAGCAGTTATGTTCTCATTGCTGGGAGAGAACACCAGACCAGAAGGAGCTTATGAAAGAAAGGTGTTTGTATTCAGCTTACAGTATTTTTTTTTTTTTTTTGAGGTAGGGTCTCTCTCTAGTCCAGGTTGACCTGGAATTCACTATGTAGTCTCGGGATGGCTTTGAACTCATGGTGATCCTCCTACCTCTGCCTGGGATTAAAGGCCTGCACCACCTTGCCCAGTCAGTTTACAGTTTTAAGGGAAAGTTTGATCCTGGCAAGGAAAATGTAGCAGGACCAGACAGCTAGGCATCACATCTTCACATCAATGGGGGGGAGTAGAGAATGAGATAAGTGCGGCAAGCAGAGCTGGCCTTGGAGACAGTGACACAGCTCTTTTCTCAAGATTCCACCTCCCAAAGACACCACCCACTGGGAATTAAGTTTGGGGCTTAATCACAAACACAAGAAGCTATAAGGGACATTTCACCTTCAAACCACCACACTGAGTAACTTACGAGTTCAGCTGCACCAGAAACCGGGTTCTGTTTGTTATATTCTGGCAGTACTCCTGAGATCCCAGGATGGTGCAGTGTGGGATCACATGCTATACCTTAGAGAGTATAAAAAGTGGTCATTCCGTCTTCTATATTTGTCTACTCTTATGTCTCAGGCCAGTGTTTAAATGCAGCAAGCATTACTGCCTTAAGTTTTAATGTAAATGCTCTGTAAGTGTTTATACTGTATCAGGTGTACACACACATGTATGGCTATAACACATGGAGGTGTCTTTTTGTGCTGTTAAACATCAGTAGGTCCTACAGATAAAGACACACTGGGCCAAATGAATAGAATTTGAAAAGGAAATGATAATGCAGTCACAGCTTTTATAAAAGTCAGGAGGATGTGATTAAACCATCCTTCTCCCCAGAGGTCCTCGAGTCTCCCTGTGGAATGTGTGTATCAGTTTCTGGGGAGCAGGACTTTTTCCTCCACTTGGAATTCAGTTCTGAGACCATTTACACAGACTCCCTCCCATAAACTACACCCAGCACTATGGCCCAGTAGCAAACATCAAAGTGAGGGCCTTTGTAGAACAGGGTGCATTTATTAGAGAAGGGACTTGACTCTGGAAACAGGAGTGAGCTCACAGCTGCAGAGTGGGAATGCCCCTCAACTTCCCCAGACCCTGAGAAGCATCAGTGTCCCCACACAGATGTTTCCTGTCTTACTCCAAGTGCCCCAAACAGGAGATACAGGGTTAAAAGGTTGTGGGTCACATTTAGCCCTTCTGTGATGTGGCCAAATAAGATGGCCAGAATTTCAATTAAAAAAAGTCCCAGTGTGACCCTCGTAAGAACCAGGAACCTTGTCATAAGGGGCTGGACTCCTGGTTACATGTAGATGAGGGAACATGGTATGCAGTCACTTGGCCTAGTACTTGGGCCTCACCGCCTCTCTCAGCTGCTGGGGAGTGAGGCTGAGACAGAACCTGACACCAGAGCTGGTTTTTATTTCATGTATGAATGTTTCCAAAGCAGAGAAAACAGTAGCATCTGGATTTCACCTGTTTCCATCCTTTCTGTTACTAATTTTTTTATTATTCTTTAAAAAGTAATTTACTGTCTTAGCCTCCATTGCTCATCTTCAGGTCAGCATTTTTGGGCTCACAGGATGCCCCTGAGAGACCCTGCAGGCCTCACCTAAGCAGCTGCAGTTCTCAGCACCCACCTTGCCATCTGTGCTTCCCGCATGCTGACCACCCCTCCTCTTGGCACAGGCATCCCTGACCCTGAGCTTCATGTTCTGTGCGTTCTTCTGGAAAGATCCGCTTCTGAAGGGAGGGAGTCTTTGCAAAGGCAATGGAATGTTATCCAGATTCTTACTGCATTTAAGATAACGTAGGTGTGAAAGTGAAATTTTCCTGAATGTACTTGTCTGCATGTGGAGGGAGGATGGAGCTTCAGAAGGAGAATGGAAGAACTAACATGAATGTCAGAATGAAAACAAGAGGTGACTAACCTTCCCTCTTGTTCTGCATAGAGGCTCTGGAATCTTCTTTCATAGGCAACATCTCTCACTTCAAATGTGCTACCCAGAGCCACTTTCCCCAGAAGCCTTTCCTTGCCAATAGGTGGTCACTTTTCATGTGTAAAGGACGGCTTTCTGTGTATGTGTGTGTATCCCCGCATATAGGCTTGTGCATATGTGGTTATGTGGGGGTATGGCTGCACTATGTAGAACTAGATGGGTTACGTAAACACTTTGGGGGTTGATTCCCCTCTGCCAAGGCCAACAACAGATCTGTCATGTGTGCTGTTAAGCTGGGACACCCCAGAGCTTCACCTTCCTTGTCTGGTGGAGGGAGGCTCAAAAGAGCAGGTATGAGCACCTCTGGGCCTCATCCTGTTAGGAGGTTCAGTGTTGGTGTGAAGCTGGCCTTGATGTCCAGTGCATTTTCAAACAGCACACTGAGCTCTGCTGCCCACCCAGCACTGCTGCCTGAGCTAGCTGCAGGGCACAAGCCCACTTCCCTCTCTCACCCAGGGCACCAGCGTCTGTCTGTGACCAGCCTGCTCGTCTGCCATGGATTGCTAATGGTGGGTACCAGCCTGGGTGTTGTTGTAGCCCTGCCAGTTCCTCGTCTGCAAGGGATCCCCAAAGTGACTGGTGAGTGGATGCTGCCACATACCTGCCCCATCGCGGGATGGCTAAGCATCTTAAAGCACTATTTTCTCTTGTTTTTCATGGATGTGGAGAAGGAGGTTTGGTATGAGCCTGCTCGGTTGTGCTTTACATCTGGGTTGTTGGAAGTTCACACTGAGATGGCTCTTCTGGGGAGCAGCTCAGGATCATAGATCTGAGGAGGTCAAAATTGGGATTTCCACCCAGGAGGCATCTCAGGAAAGAGCCCCATTCAGAAGCAGTGTGATGGAAGGATGGCATGAAGCAGGAGACAAGCCAGATGTTCAGCTGAGGGGTAGGAAGATGTTTAGAAAATTATTGCTTGTGAAGAGAATGCAGCCTGGAGATGAGTTGCAGTGAAAAGCTGTTGCAGACGTTGAGTAGTGAAAAAAGAGCCTAAGTTTGTTACACTGACCAACTGGGCTTTGAAAGATTAGCAGGGAGGGACAGGAAGTAAGTCAGCACACAGAACTTCTCATTGATTTTTTTCATTGGTCAAACTCTCTGGTATTCTTTACCAAGCTGTACCTCAAAAAGCTTTTAATTTCCTGATTTTGTACTTATCTACAATGGGGCTGTCATGTGCATCTTCCTCAGCAACATTGTTCTCTCAGCCCTGTTTCTGCTCCTTTCTGCCATTTTCTAAACATATGTTATCCCCCTGCCCCATGAGCTTCCAAATTATGGAAGGCAGCACACTGGGGAGGTCTGAGGCCAGGAGCACTCCAGGAGTCTCTGTCATCTATGATGAGTAAATTGCACCACTTGGATGACCTGATTGTTTTATATGTGCCATGCGTATATGTGTGTGCATGTTTGCATATGTGTGGGAACACATGTATGTCCGTGCATGTGGAGGCCAAACCTAACTTGACTTTCTTCAGGAACACAATCCATCTTTTTTTTTGAGACAAGGCCTCTCATTGGCCTGGAGCTCACCAATTAGGCTAGATTAGTTGGCAGAGCCCCAGAGTCCCACCTCTGTCCATCTCCCACACAGCACTGTGATTAAGAGCATTCCACTGTGCCTGCCTTTTGTATGTATGGGTTCTGGGAATTGAACTCAGGCCCTCATGCTTGCAGGACAAGCACTTTACCAACTGTGCTATCTCTTCAGCCTCTGAAAGTTCCAATTTTAATAGAAACTATAGAATTCATTTTTTTCAAGCCCCAGAAACTTTTTTTCAATGAGAACTGACAGAAGCTGCTGGTAGCTAGACATTTTGCTGTTCAGACAGATACATTTTAGCCTTTGCTTTCTTTATTAAGACTTGGGAAAACTAGACATATTTATTTCCTTAGAATAATCGAGGCAGTATTTCATGCAGAAAGCTGTAAAATGACTGTTTTATTATTTCAAAAGTGCAGTATGTGCTAGACCTGCATTCTGAGAAGGACAGACTGATGAAAGTCCACAGGAAGGTGATCCAGAGGTGTTTTGGTGTTGACCATCATCCAGTGGTAGAGCAGCTTGCAGAGCAGCTGCCCAGGTGGGGTGTGGTGCTAGACCCTGCACTTCCTGTTTCCTTGCAGCAGGATCTGTTCTTACAGATGTTTATTTGTCCCCTCAGGAAGAGGCATGGTCTCATACCATGCACACAATGGGCCGGTAAGGTTCATTGTCATGGCCACAGCCTTGCAGAAGAGTGACAAGGACAGAGCTAGGGAGAGCCCACCTCCCGGCCCTGAGCCCCAGGATGAAGACCCCAAAGACGCACTCTCTGGTGAAGGGGTCACATCCTGTCCAAGTCAGGGTGACTCCAACACAGCCATCTGGTTGGGGGACTCACTGGGACTGACAGCTCAGAAGAGTGACCTGTCTTCATCATCAGGGTCACTGAGCATGTCCCATGGCTCCAGCTCGCTAGAGCACAGGTCCGTGGACAGCAGCCTCTGTGACCTCCTGAAGGACCCCAGCGCCTCCTCAAGGAGCAGAGCTCAGCGCTGCAGGATGGCTAAGGCCAGCTCGGCACTGGTGGTGTGCGGGGGCCAGGGCCACCGGCGTGTGCATAGGAAGGCGAGGCAGCCACCCCAGGAGGACCTGGTGTCCTCTGTGATGGTGTGGCAGATCCCACTGCTGAGCTCATAGCCAGAGGCCTCCCCCAATGTTGGGATGGCAGGCAGGCGTCATGCTCAGCAGGGTGGGCTGAGTGGCCGGGGCTGTGTTCACATTGTTGGGACTAACTGGAAATAGAGTTTGGGGATGAAAGGCATAGTAGTCTGCCCAGCTTTCATGTCGGTCTGTCCCTGCCCAGCCACAGCCAGAGATGCTAAAGAAGCAGAGGAATGTTACAGCTCTCGAGTCATGGAGCGAAGTCCAGTGATGATGCCACTCTGTCCTGTCGCCGCCACCCCCAGAATGCAAAGCATGCTGCCTCATCAGCTCCATACCATGTCTTCCTAGAGAATCGATGGGGAAATGTAGCATCTAGTAGGGCAGGAGGTTATTAACAGTTCTTAAAATCATTTTACTTGACTCAGATTCACTGCTGTTAATTTATATCCTGTATTTTTTAATTCCAGAGTAAGATTCGTAACAGCTTAGGAAGCCAGGTCGCACATCCCATTCAGGGTGGTTTGTTTGGAAGTGAGCCAGGCTTTCCAAAGTGGTCTGATGTATGTACTGTACACGTAACAAATAACATTTTTATATTGCATTTTTTAATTAAAATTAATGGCTAAAATCAATATTTTAGTGAATGCTATCTATAGCCTTTCACAGGTAACCTTTGCTTTGGACCAAAATGCTCAAAACCTATCAACATTTGGACTTCAGCATCAATGCCAAATTGTGCCTGCCTTCTCATGTGTGTCATATTAATGTTGGTATGAGAAGTACACAGGTGTAGTCTTGCAGAGAACGTGGGGAAAGCGTGTCCTGTATGATTCTGTGCACCTGCTGACAGGATGCTGTCCACATTTGGATTTTCCTTCTGAGTGGCTGTGGTGCTGTTGGCGTGGTGGCCCATCCCCACGCCTGCCCTGCAGAAGGCAAGGAGTATACTTGTTGAGCCAGCTCCACGTGCTCAGGGGCATGAGTAACTGAACTGTTCACCCCACCTGTATTTCTACATCATTGCTTAACTTACTGGATGGATGACAAGGAGAAAAGACTCTTAACACAAGTATTCACCAGAAACAAACTTCTCAGCACTTTACAGATTAAAACCTCTAATTTTGACTTAGCCAAATATTTTCTGAATTGCATATATATTCCCAAGCTTCCTTAAACTGTTAGCTGCTATCTTATTTGATAAAATAAATACTTTTATTTTAAAATGCAGTGTTACATGTTGCCTTTTTCCCTAATAAAGTATAAAAGGTGGTTCTGTTCAGGAGGGAGGGGCTGGTCTGCCTGTCTTCCCTGGGCACAACAGTGGCCAGCTGCAGAGACCAGGTGTTGTGTGTGGAAGACAAGACACTGGTGGCCCGGAACCCTCCAGGGACTTGTGCACTGGCCAGTTCTCCTGGTGTATGACCCACAGTTTTCATATAACACCTCCATCCTATTGATATTCTGCAAGATCAGGGCAAACCCCTATAAGAGAGACGAAAGAGATGTATGAAAGGAGCTCACTGGGCCCAGAAGGTGGATGCCAGAAGCGTTCTGTGCCAGAGTGCAGGATGTACACAGAATCATCCCTGTCACAGATTGCTACCTTTTCTGGCTTTGGCTGACACCGAGGAAGCAAGCTGGGAGATGAGCACCCAGCAGGGCAGAGATTGGAGCCAGAAGGACAGTGAGCCCTGTTGTCATCTGTGCCTCATGCGTCCTGGCTTTGAAAGAAGCAGGTGTGTCAGCACCTACTGAACAGTGCTGCATATTAAGGCCAGCCGGTACCCAGCTTCTCCAGCCCTTCATGTGGGGTAAGTCGTGTCAAGCTCTGTTAGGCCTGGGGATGGCACAGCAGTGAACAAAAGTCAGCACTTTTGTAGTGATTGTTGTCTCTTCTGCGGAGTCTTGAACTCTTCCTGCCCAGGGATTCACCTCAGTGAGCCCAGGAAAGATGGGAACCCATGGCTGAACGTCTGTGTCTGTTTCTGGTCCATGTCCCCATCTGTCCCAAGAAGCTGGACAATAAGGAGGTAAGGGCCTGAGTAGAACTGAACTGGGGCCTCAAGGCCAAGTGTTCACAGTCCTACAGAAGGCCCTGTGAGTACCATGCAAGGACATCTTCCCCACCCACTCTTGGATTAGGATTAGGAGCAAGCTGTTCTAGGTATGTGCTGTCACCCACCAGACTGTCCACCCTTTGTCACTGGGGAACAGAATGGCCAGAGGGAGTCAGCCACGGTGCTAGGCAGATGGCCATAGCATTGGGGATGCATGCAGTCCTCAGGATACCTCAAAGCTCTTGCCACTAATCTCTGTTAAGACATGGATGAGACTCCTGCTGGCCTGTGGTGGTATCATTTCTAGGAGATGAGCCAGATGCTCCACAGCTTGTTCACCTCGGGCCCTTTTCTGTTGGAGTCTAGGTGTTAGCATTCTCAATGCAAGCATGGATGTGGGGCACCTTCCCTCCACCATTCAACCAAGGCCTGTCTCTCAATAAGGTTTGCACTCAACACTGCCTTAAGACATGGGGCCACCTCATGGCAGAGGAGACAGGTGCCTGATAACCACAGGGTTTATTGGTTCCCCACAAACAGGTGACCCAGTAGAGCCAATAGAGTCCAGGAACATGTCCACCAGACCTACCCTTAGTGCATTGCCAGAGGCCAGTGTAAGGTCTGGCAAACTCAGTCCTGAGTACACACTTTGGGGGTTGAAGGTAAAAGCAGGCATGACCCCTGCCAGTTCAGGGCTTCTCAGCTCTGCAACCTCAGGCTCTTCTGGCTTCTGGCCCACTTAGCAAAACAGTCTCTACAAGCGACAAAAATCCCCCAAAAGGAAAAATGCTGATTCCAGTCCAGGGCTCCAGACAGTTCTTACCCTTTCAGAGCCCAGGTCCCCATTCTAAGTCCACTCCACCCTTCCACATACATACTCACATGAACATGCACACACAACACAGACACTTGCTCTTCACTAGTAACTACTGCTTCCCTATGAGGGGCTGTTTGGACAATGTTTATTGGAGTGGAAATAGTGGAGACAGCTGGCGTCCATCCTGGGCTTGGGGCCAGTGACTGCCCATGACGCCAAAACGAATTAACCCTTCTTTGACAAGCAGGGTCCAAAAGCCTGGTTATCTGAGGGCTTCTGTCAGGATGTGTTACATATATGTTCCCATAGATGTGTGTGTTATCTTGCCTGTAAAACCAGGGTGGGGCATCCTACTCACCCCTCGAAGTGACTGCTTTTAAAGGGCAGTGTGGTTCTAACATGAGACTGCATGCCACAGGAATGACAAAGCTGTTACATTTTCCCTGCAGGTGGGAACCCGTGGTTAAGCAGGTTTGGGAGTGTGGCCAATGGTGACCATCCAGGAAGCATGGAAGTGACTCCCCAGCTCTGGCTTCTGTTTCCCCCTGGGTTTACAGGCCTGTAGCCACTGCCTAACAAGGTTGTCATCAGGAGCCTGGGAAGTCCTGGAGATGGCCAGCAAAGGGAAAGGGGTGGATATCCTTTTACCAACTCTTACCTGGTCAGGACACAGGGTAGGAATCATGAGAAAGAGTTAAGACATTAACACAATAGGACACAGAGCTTGACACCATGTTCCAGTGGCTCTTGGCATCTGGCCAGGGCACAGAGAAGCTAACAAAAGGGCTAACACTGCAGGAGCAGTCTCCCACAGCTAGGGACTCCATGCCCCCCAGGAGTGTCACATGTTTGTCCATGGTAGTGAGGGTTCAGCTTCCTGGCTGGAAAATAATCTTTCCAAGTTGCCCTATGTAAAATTTGGGGGGGGGGGGTGGTCTGAAGGCCCAGGTTCAAATAGAGCACCCCGAGTGGAACCTAAACAGTGGAGCCCACCCACTGCCCTTTATAGAGCTCAAGAAGGTCATGGTGCTGGCGAGAAGCATCGGCAGCTAGATGGAAGAACCTGGGGACCTGGGTGTCACTTACTGGCTTGGTTCCATCCTGGCTGGCTCTCACAAGCCTCCTGGGCACAGGTCTAGACCTAATACTGAGGGAGGAGAGGCAGCCCAGATATATAGATCCAGCTTTTCCATCGGCACCAGGCTAAGAAGAATATGGGTTCCTGACACACACTCAGGGAGACAGGCAGAAGTTAGTGGAGGAATGGAGGGTGTTTGTTTTCTTCTCTTGAAACAATAATTGCTTTCTTGGTGATAACACATGGCATTCTTGTTCTATGCTCCTGACCCAAGTGCCAGGGAGCAGCCAATGATATGGGAGGTATGTTGGCTGTCACCACTTAGGGGAGAGGGTGGTGTAGGGAGGCACCCTGGATCTGTGGGGGTCCACAGAGTATGCAGATGCCCTAGGTGCACGGGTGGCCATGATGCCTGTAATTCTGAGACAAGAAACCAGGTCCTGTTAGTTCAGTGATAGGGGTGGGGACAAGGTGAAGCAGGGGAAGCTTAAATTTTCATGTCCATCTCTAGTAAATGAAAATACATCGCTCAATGTTGAGCATAGGGGATCCTGCCCAGTTCTCAAATTTTCCCCAGTCCTCATCGTGTCTCCTAGCATTGCAGCTCAAATGTAGATCTAAAACATCTTATGTCTGTCACAAAGGAGAATTTTCACACAGGCTCATCCTGCACCTACCCACCCACGGTGTACTCTGTTTATTTACCCATGGCCAGCTGGGATGGCAGACTCGGAGCAAAGGGATTTGGGTTCCTACCCTGCCAAGGAAGAACAGTTTCTGGTGGCTGCTGGGAGATTTTACTATACCTTATTTTAAGCAAATTGAACATATGTACAGCCAGACTTATAGCAATGGCAAATTTGGGCTGTTTTTCATGTACTTGGTTTCACAGCAGGCTTCACTTTTGGTTCCTGGAAGGACAAGGTTTCGTTAGAGAACATGTCTTGGTTCCATTTCCATCGTTGTCGCTAAGTTCTAGACTGGGTAATGTGTGAGGAAGAGCATTTTTACCTGGTCTTTAACTTTGGAGGTAGGAAGTTCAACATTTCCTGTGGGGTCCTCTGCAGAGTCCCAGGACAGGGCAGGGTGTCTGTGATGAGACATGTGCCCCCTAACATTCCCATTATAAAGTCACAGTGCCTTTGAATTAGGGACACTCATGTGGCTTCATTTAAACATGACCACCACTGGAAGGTCTCATTTTCAAATGCCATGTTTGGGTTCACAGGGTGCCTTAAACTTCAACTTGGGTCTAGATGGGGGCCTTCAAAGAGTAGCACAGACATCCTTCCCCTAGCCTGCGTGGGTCCCTGTGGCACAGGGTGACTCTTAAGGGCCTTGATCTCCCAAGTAAGAAGGTGGTGCCCTGTGAGGATAGCTATATGTTCCCCTGAAGAAAGGGATCCCTGTTTGTCCTGTTAGAGTTGGTGAAGAGACCACCCGCACTTATGTCACTGAACGCAAAGTCATTGCATTCCACAACTCTTTATTGTTCCAGAAACAAAACTAAAGAGCTCTGGGAGGGTGAAGGTCAGGAGAGGCTCCCCCAAGGTACAGTGGAGGTAGGGTGGAGGCAGAAGACCCCAAAAGGTAGGAAGGAATGAAATGTTGATCATGTGTAGGATATGGGGTGAGAGGAGCATCCACTGACTCACTCATATCCAGGGCCAGGGGAAGGCAGCTGTGCTGAGGCAGGGACCAGTGTCCTTCAGCCAGCTGAGATTCCCAAGCATAGCAGGGGAGCAACAAGGAGGGCTGGGACAGTCACTGTCCAGGGAGTAGCAGAGGTCCCGGTAAGTGGCATCCCCTGGACTACACACGGGATGGCAAAGCCTGGCAGAAGTGTGCCCAGGCATAAACCATATAGAAAAGGGTGCACTGTGACTGCCTGCTACCCAGTGACAGGCCAGGGGGGGTCTCAGGGCAGGTGGGGATGGCTCCACTTATTCCCTGGCCTCCACCCCACCCCTGTTGCCCTTCTCACTTCCTGGTCCTCCTACTGGAGAACAAACAGCCCCTCGATGCTGGGGGAGGAGCGGCAGAAGAGGAAGTACTCGCCTGGCACAGCAAACAGGGCAGCTGGCTGACCAGGCTGACCCACTTCCCAGGACACTGTGAGCCAGAGAGGATGCAAAGGACCAATCAGGGCTCAGCACATCTACAGGCTTATAGCCAAGGGCTTCCCCATATCCCGAGAGGCAGGGTTTTCAAGAGAGGCCAGCTCAGTGCTTTCTTGGCCCCTGCAGTTCATCACCCTTTGAATTCTGGACAGCAGCAAGAAGGAGACTGTCAATCTCTCCCAAGTGCTTGGGTTGATTGACCACAGTCAGATTTCCTCTTACATTTATGGAAATGGTTGAGGTGTATTATGAAACACTGGTGCCCATCTACCCCAGCTGATTGCTGTATCAAGACAGTGCTTGCGAGGACAGTGTGGGGAAAATTCCAGCTTCCCACCACATCTGCAAGCTGAGGCCTTTACAAGGACATAATGAAGCTTGTAGGGTCATCTCAAGGGCCTCTCCTGGCGGTGATACCACAGTCCCTGTGTGAATCACCCTCACCAGCACTAATGAGCATAAGTCTTAAAACCTAAGAGTGGTGCAGGTTCATGTTCCAGGCTGGTTGATACTTCTTGCGTGCTTAACCTAGCCCTGAGGCAACAGTTTTGCATTTCATCTGCTTATTTCTATTTTTGTTTATTATTTGCTGTGCTGGGGCTGGAGCCCTATACTCTACCACTGAGCTATACCTCTCACCAACATATGTTCTTTTAAAATTTTGCTGTGAATTGAGCCTATGTAGGATTAGAAGTAAAAACCATAAGGCCTGCAAAGTCTAAGGGCCTAGGTTTGATTCCCCAGTACCCATGTAAACCAGTTGCACAAGATGGCACATATGTCTGGAGTTTATTTGCAGTAGCTAGAGATCCTGGCATGGCCATCCTCTCCCTCCCCCTCAAATAAATAAATTATATATATATATATTATTTGGTTTTTTGAGGTAGGGTCTCACCCTAGCCCAGGCTGACCTGGAATTAGCTATGGAGTCTCAGGGTGGCCTCGAACTCACGGCGATCCTCCTACCTCTGCCTCCCCCCGAGCGCTGGGATTAAAGGCGTGTGCCACCACGCCCGGCTCAAATAAAATATTTTTAAAAAATATATTAGATGTAAAAACCATAAGATAAGGTAAGATAAACTCATCCCGAAGACAGTTTGAAAACTTAATTTTCATAAAGCAAAGACATGAAACTACTGCCTTCATC
Source organism: Dipus sagitta (assembly GCA_036346955.1). Taxonomy (NCBI): domain Eukaryota; kingdom Metazoa; phylum Chordata; class Mammalia; order Rodentia; family Dipodidae; genus Dipus; species Dipus sagitta. The sequence continues at coordinate 40,288,036 of CM070783.1, forward strand.
TCCAGTGCTACAGTAATGCAATACCTTAGCTGGGAGGCTATAAACCAGGGAAACACCACCCCCCACAGCTGTGGAGACAGAAGCTGCAGTCAAGTGTCTGCAGGCCCTGTTCCCTGTGAGGACCCTCAGGGAGGACATCTATCCCTGCAGCTTTCAGTCTTCATGCTGTGGACACTCATCACTCCTAGGATGCCTCTCTCCATCCATCTTTTCCCTTTGTACCCATGTCGTCTCAGAGTAGGGTGTGTATTGTCTGAGTTTCCTCTTTCTTTGGGACATTGGTCATGCTGGCCTGGGGCCCATCCTAATGACCTCTTTCTAGCCTGTGACCCGAGTGTGTGTGTCCCTCTCTCAAATAAATAAAGTAAAATCACTCAAAGAAATTTAAAATAAAATAAAATTTGACAGTTTCAGGCTATAAAAGTTAAAATTTACTTGAAAATTAACATTTTGCAGCTACTTTAGAATCAGTCTGAAGGCTATTTTCATTTGGAGTTTTGTTTTGTTGAAACTTATATAGCATCAAACGTTCTTTTGTGATGATGGTCATGTGTTTTAGATCAGATTTGTATGGCAAGATGCTGGCATGGGCTGAAGCCTGAATATTCTAGCTCCTGGAGCTGTGTCATCTGTAGTGCTGGACTCTCCCTGCTGCTCCAGGTTGGCCATCTGGCCACTAACAGCATATGTGAAGTTCCTGCCATCTCAAGTGAGTAAAACCACTTTGTGGCATATCTCGTGGGTGCATTTTTAAGCTCTAGTTAATTCTGGACTTACAGAAGGTGGTTATACTTGTAATCTCTGCACTTAGAAGTTTGGGGTAAGAGGATTGCCATACAGTAAGACCCTTTCTCAGAAAATGTGTGGTTGTGGTGTGTATGCATGTGTATATATGTATTGATCTGTGGGGGGTGCAGGTATACATGCACATGTGTGTGTATGTGTGTGTTCATGTGGGTAGAGATCAGAGGTTGGCACTGTGCTTTTTTTCTTCAATTGCTCTCCTCCTTATTTTTAAGATACAGTCTCTTGCTAGATGAGCTAGTAGTGAGCCTCAGGTATCCACCTGTCTCTAGTTCCCCAGCACACATATAGGCATATGCCACCACATTTAACATGAATGTTGGGAATCTAAACTCAAGTCCTCATACTTGTATGGCAAACACTTTACCCATTGAGCCAACTCCCAAGCCCTTAAAAATATTTTTAAATATGTTATTTACTTATTTGCAAGCAGACAGAGACAGTGGGTATTGGGCACACCAGGGCCTCCTGCCCTGCAAATGAATTCCAGATGCATGTGCAGCTCTGTGCATCTGGCTTACATGGGTACTGGGAAACTGAACTCATGTTGTTAGGTTTGGCAGGCAAGTGCCTTAACTGCTGAGCCATCTCTCCAGCCCTAAAATATTTTTTAACCTATAAAAAATATTGTCAAGATTGAGAGGAATTTGTGATGAAGAAATGAAGCCACAAGGTATGTGGACACACATTTCAGTTGACAGTAGACTGATTTCTGTACATAATGCTTATATTCTGTGCTCACAGTCTCACTCTGCATTCTGTAGCATGGATAGCTTCATTCTATTTGGAAAGGCAGTATAAGCAAGACTTTGGGTTAGACAGAATAAGAATTCTGCCCTACCTGTGTAATATGTATGACGCTGAACAAATTAAATTCCCTAGAAAATGAGTCTCTTTCACTGTAACATGAAATAGAATTTCCTGTTATTTTGCAGAACTGTAGATCCCAGCGTCTTAAACTATAGTTCATGACTCCATATAGGGTCACATAACTGAATGTGGGGTTTGTAAGAAACATGTGGCAGTAGTAAAATGTTTCCAAATGTAAAACAACCAAGCATTTATCAGATGTGCAAAGAATTAAGGGCATTTCTGCCAGTGCTTACCTATGTTGAGCAGTATGACTTCACTACAGTCCTGGTTGTGAACATACAACACACAGCATTTTGCATGTCTTGCATTGTCAGGCTTGACACTATTGTCTGCAATGACTTGCAGTGTTTTTACTGTATATACTGATTTTACTTTTATAGAAACATGATGCTTTAATTAGTGAAAACATACTTTTAAAAAATATTTTTATTTATTTATTTGTAAATAGAGAAGAGAGAGAGAATGGGTATGCCAGGGCCTCTTGCTACTATAAACCAACTGCCGATGCATGCACCACTTTGTGCATCTGGCTTTCTGTGGTAACTGGGGAATTAAACCTGGGCCACCATGCTTTGCAAAAAAGAAAGTGCCTTTAACCACTAACCATCTCTCCAGTCCAAAAGCAAAGACTTTTAATATTTGCTACTGTCATTCCTTGGCAGATCAGTATCAAATGAGTGTATCTTTGGATTGTACCATGTTAGAATGCTTGCTTTTAAAAATTGGTGCTAGCTGGGTGTGGTGGCACATGCCTTTAATCCCAGCACCTGGGAGACAGAGGTAGGAGGGTTGCTGTGAGTTCGAGGCCACCCTGAGACTACATAGTCACTTCCAGTTTAGCCTGGGCTAAAGTGAGGCCCTACCTTGAAAAACCAAATAACAAAATGGTGTTTGAGTTGCTGACTTCAGTTTCATAAAAAATGGTTGTGAAGAGCTGGAGAGATGGCTTCGGTGTTAACATGCTTGTCTGCAAAGCCTAAGGACCCATGTTCAACTCCAGATCCCATGTAAGCCAGATGCACAAAGGTGAGGCAAGCACAAGGTTGCACATGCCCACTAGGTGGCTCAAGTGTCTGGAGTGCGATTGCAGTGGCTGAGGCCCTGGCACACTAATTTTCTCTATATAAAAAATTAATTAATTAATAAAAAATGGTTGTGAAGCCAGATGCACAAGGTGGTGCATGTGTCTGGAGAATTTTTCCAGTGGCTGGAGGACCTAGTGTACCCATTCTCATTCTCTCTCTCTCCTTGCCTCTCTCTCAAATAAACAAACAAATAAATAAATAACTTTTTTAATGGTTGTGAATTTTGGCCTGGGATTAGGACAGAACTTCCAACAATTTCTGAAATCGTCCTAATTGTGCTTCTGCCATTTTGCACTACATATTTATGTAAAGCAGTGCTCTCATCCAAGACTATAAAATCAAAACACATATCAACCAACCAAAAAAAAAAAAAAAAAACACTGAAGATGCTCTGTCTTGCCAACATTTAATTCTTTGTGCAAAAACAAGCAAACACATCTATCTCATTAAATTTGCTTTCATCTTTAACAAATGGCAAAATTCTATGTATACTAAAACAGTTTGAAAATATAATTCTTTATGAATTGTTAACAGCACATGTTTGATTTGTCTGTTTATATACCTGTATACCAAGGTTTGTGTAAAATTTTCTTAAGTGGAAAGGGCTAGCTAGTGGAAAAAGTTTAAGAAGTCCTGTTGCAGACAGGATGTGATACACCTACAGACTTAAGTGAAATCCCATTCAACCTTAGATAACTTGCTGTACTATTATTAACATATTCCTTGAGAATATTTTGAAATAACAATTAAAGGGGTTGGGAGGATGGCTCAGCAGGAGAGAGCACTTGCTACTCAGGCATAGGGACCTGAGTTCAATCTCTAGCACCCACATAAAAAGCCATGCACAGCCACACATCCTCCTTGGGTATGTGCACGGACCTGTGAGTTAATACACACACACACACACACACACACACACACACACACACATGACATACACATAAGCAATTAAATTTTTTCTTTTAAATTTTTTTTAAAAAATATGTTTTCAAGGATTAACACTAGTAGCTTACTGGTTTATTAACTCAATGATCTCAGCACTCAGTCACTTGATAAGGATTTGTTGTCTCCCAGGAGCTTACAGTCTGCTGAAAAGGAGGCTAGCACAAACCCCTCATCCACAGAGTACAAAATCAAAGACAAGCCGCAGTAGGCACTTGGTTTAAATGAACATCCCTCATTACTCACAGGGAGAGAACCCATCTTCAGATCCACAGCATAAGGGATCATCTCAAACCAGTGATTTAAAACGCCTGGAAGCACATGACAGGGCCAGCCCCAGACATGTGCCATCAGAATTCTGTAGTATCTATCACATTATATTGTCTTGGAACATCAGGTTTTCAGCCACTAGCCTGCAGTGCACACAGAAGAAGGACCCAGATAGTGTAGTCACAATATTTAAGAAGCAGCTTCTGGAAGAGTTCAAGTGCAGACTCATCAGCTCTGCAGGGAGTGGCCAATCAGGAAAGCCTGACTTCGGGAGTGCCTGGGGGAGGGGAGACCACTTCCCTTTTATATATCAGGAGGATTTTGAATGCACCAGTGACTACTCTTTGAATCCAGCACACATCTTCTAATTATTTTTTGTGTGGGTGCCAAGAAGGTGGAAGTACTTAGAGTGACTGGCTCCATTCCTGACAGTTATTAGAATTTAATTGAGAGGGTGGGGACAGTGCATGAAGTCTCACAGGCTGTTAAAAGCTGTGGGGGTGGGTATCTGCAGTCTGGCATCAGAACATGTAAGAAAACAACACCCCCCATCTCAACAGGACCCAACCAATGTACCTGAGAGTAGGGAGGGAGCTCAGACCGCCATTGTGATAACCAACCTCTTATGTGTCCCCAGTGCTGTGTGTGGGAGAGATCAGGGAACACAGAGAAACAAGAGCTGCAAACTGCTGAGAGTTTCCCAGGGGACAATGGTAGTTTTCCCTGGACTAAGATGGCTCCAGGGTCCTACACATAGCAGGTGCTGTGTTCTTTAGTCCTGTGCTAGATACTGTCACATGCTGCTCTATAGATGAAGAAAATGAAGCAGAGGGTGACAGAATCTTGCCAAGGCAGGGATGGGGAACATGCAACTGTACTTGAGGTCCCATCTGGGAAACTCTAAAGCTGCTGTCTGCAGTCTCCCGGCAGAATTCTCTGGGCTGGAGTCCCCAGTCAGTGGGAACCAGCACCCAGATTTGTAAACCAGTTTAGCCTGAGTCACCTGTATCTTTGGGACGGTGTCCCATGGTGATATATCTGCATGGTTTCTCCTGATCTTGGGCTTTTCCTGGGGCATAAGGCTTTAATAGTGGCAATACAACTCTTCCAGTCTCTATCCTTTCCCAGGTCACCTTCAGGCCTCTGGTGTGTTCAAAGAACTTCAAACTAATTACAGGAGGCATGCCTCTGAAATTTTCACTAGCTCTACTGGGATCACAGCCCATAAACACTTAAGCAAGAAACGCTTGGGGGCACCCATACTATTTTTATTTTTTAGTTAATTCATTTACTTTTTCATTCTTTCAACAATAATCTATGGACAAAGTCGGGTAAAGAATTAGCAAAATCCCATGGTGCGATGGTAGAGTATACATGGTCCTGGTATCTGTCTGGACCTACAGAAGGCAGAGACTGAGCTAGCCTTCTTCTACACCCAGCGCTGGGATAAAGATGACATGGGAGTCTGGGGGCTCCCATCAACATAGAGGGGAAGGTGTGAAGCATTCATGCTTTCTCTGGAAGCGGGTGAAGTGAACTGCCTTCTCAAACAGGACCCGCCTGAGGTGCTTGACAGTAGGAAGGGAGCTCAGCCAAGAAGCCCCAAAGCCCCAAAGCTGCCTGTCCTGCTACAAGTTAACAATTAAAAATTCAAGCCTAGGGCTGGCTTAGCGGTTAAGGTCCTTGCCTGCTAAGAATCGATCCCCAGTACCCACGTAAGCCAGATGCACAAGGTGGCTCTGGAGTTCCTTTACAGTGGCTAGAGGCCCTAAGGCGCCCATTCTCTCCCTCCCTGTCCTCTCCCCCCCTTTCTCTCTCCCTCTCAAACAAATAAGTAATAAAAATTCAAGCCTAGCAGTTTTTAGGTTTCTGCTTTCATTAGGTCCTGAGATGAGGTGCTTTGGTTGGTAATTGAAGGAGAAAGGCAATAAATTAAAAAAAAAAAAAAAAGATGCTCTGGAGCTGTCAGCTTTGGTGCTGAATTCAGAACAGCTCACGATATCAATTTAACTGGCAGACTGTCAAAGTCGCAGAGATAAAAAAAAGAAAGCAAATGCCCAGGTCTTCTGAGTTCATGGAAATCTAGCTATAGGTAATTGGTTTGAAGCCATTAAACAGAAGGGCATTTATCGGGGCCAATCTCTTTGGGCAGTGCTCCTCCCCCTGCTAGGCAGCAGGTTGCGACGTCAGCTTGGCTCTCACTACCGGGATGGGGGTCGGGGGTCGGGGGAGGAGTGGAAAGGGCGAAGAGTGAAAGTCCTGTCTAGATACCAGGGAAAGTTCCACCTGTTGATCTGCTTAGGTATCCCGAACTTACTTGTGGTTCTGGACGATATACGGATGTGGTTAACAGAATTTAATGACGAACTGTGTCAACAGACATTGTCTTTTAGGAGCAAACTCCACTATCTCCATCGAGGTTGTAGAGCTAGGATGGGTAGGCAGAGGACCAGCAGCAAACGCTCTTAAGGCGGGGCCCAGCGTACCCTGGGCACCGGTTCCTAGAGCTTCTAGGGCACCTTTTGCAGGGTGCGGTCCGGGTCATGTTGCAGGAGGAAACCCTGCCCGCGGTGGCACGGCATGCCCAGGACCCCCCAGCTGCCTGTGACCGCGCAGAAGAGAGCTTGGAGGCTCGATGCACTGGGCCTGGAAAGGGTTAATCGGCGAAGGCTCTGCGGCGGGCGGGAGGACGCGGCCCTCGGCGCGCGCTCGGCCCAGGAGCTCGGCTCGCAGCTATAGCGCGGTCTGTAAACCAGGCCCGGAGGCTGCGCGTTCGGCTCGGAGGTGCACGCGCTCCCGGGCCCGTGGGCGTCCCCTTCCCAGCTCCCTTGCCATCGGAGCGCTCGGCGGCCTCAGTGCACGCGGGAGCGAGCGGCCGCTGCCAGCCGGGCAGCCGGCCCGGGGGTACCGAGGTGCCAGGGCGTGCTCCTGGTGGCGGGAAGTCCCCGAGGACCTCGGCGCTCACACAGGTGCGCAGAGGGTTAGCTCCCTATCCCCAGAGGCTCGCACCGGTGAGCGGGTAGTGGTCCGTGCGCATGCGTGCCGGAGACCCCTGACCCAGGCTACGGGGTCCCGGGCTCGGGTGGGCGCAAGGATGGAGGGTAGAGCGGTGAGGTAGGCGCGGAGATTCCGCAGGTGGCGAAAGATAGATGGGGTCTGGGGTTGAGAGACTAGAGCGCCGATCCGGCTGGGTGGCCGCGGCAGGGAGGGGCGGGGGGTCGCGGCCGCCGACAGATGCGGGCCGGAGGCGGGCTGCTCGAGGGCGGTGGGAGTGATCGCGGGATTCGTGGGCTTGGGTACCTCCACGGCGCGCGCCTGCGGGGCGTGGGAGGGCGGCGGGCCGCCGGGGACAAGGAGCTGGCAGTGTGAGCCCCTCCCGAGTAGGAGTGGGTGTGGGTCCCTCCGAACCCGCCTAGCCACTACCAGAGACCCGCCCGGCTGGACCTTGTGAGTCCCAGCGGCCTCCAGACTTGGCCAAGAGGCGCAGCTCAGTGTCCAGATTTGGGGACTGATTGGCTCGCCTCTGCCCGCCCCCACCCTTCTCGGTCCCTGGCCGCTGCACATGATCTGCGGGGCGCGTAGGCCACACGGCACAACCACGGCTTTCGTTCCTGGACACTCACTCGGCCTGGCTCGGAATCCAGACAGCCGGGTCGAGGATGCTCTGGCGGCCAGTGCGGGTACGTGCTGGACATCACGGTGGGTGGGGAGGGGATGGAAGGAAGGATGAAAGCGCGCTGCATTTAAATGAGGGCTGAGTGCGGAGGCGCGGCCTGCCCCCTGGTGAAAACCTGGAATGGCTTGTGCAGCATCCCTGCCAGCCTCCCTCGGACTAGGACATCCCTCCTGCAAGGTCCTGGAGCCTGTCCCACACAGTTCCTCTTCTTTGGCCCCAGGTACACCTGTAGCCTTAGCCCAGAGATGTTTAATTCTACCACGTCTTCGCTTCCCAACAAACCGTTCTCTGCCCTGCTCATGTGTGCTCAAGGGACTGAGAAAGCACGTCACCGCGGTAAGCAGCCTTATTTCCACCCAGCCAACTCTAGATCATATTTTGAAGTCATCTGCCCCTCAGCATGGAGTTAAGTCTTTTCCCTCCCTGCTCTTTCCAGCCCCCCACTCCGTACTTTCCACTGAATAGCAGTTACTTGGTCTCTAATTAGCAGCCCAGTGGCTGTCAGTGGCGCCCTTCAGCCTTTCATCCTGAGCTGTTCCTATTATTAGAAGCCTCCTCCCCACGCCCTGCCAGGCAGAAGGAAGCCTTCCCTGGTGCCAGAGTTGGTGGGAGAAACGGGTGTCCCTGCACACTGTGCCACTTGGCATTCCAATGCTCCTTTCTGGTGTAACTAAGTAAAAGTTCTTATGAGAGAAAATGTATTTGGAACTTTTCATGCCTAGTGCAGGACATAGTTCATTATGTCATTAGAAAATACATATGGAAAACAGTTCATATTTTTTTTTGGCATATAATATTAAAAGCTGCTCAGGTGGTGGAAGAGAAGGAGGAAGAGTTGCTAAATGTGGATCTTAAACCAAACTGCCACATCCTAGCAAAACGGGGCTACTTTGTCCTGGGAGGAAGGAAAAATGGATGTGTTGGCTTCATTCACACATCATATAGTTCCTGACAGCTGCTTGTCTCTAATGAGGATTCATATGTTTTTGCACAAGTCACATTGGCCATGGGACCCCAAGGCCTCTCTCTCCTTACAGGATGCTTTCCCAGCCTTTGCCCCTCTCTGGAACAAAGAGGCTTTCCGTTTGCTGCTGTTCCATCTGGGGTTCACGTTTAAGTTGTTTCCTAAACAACAGCATAGATTGCTGCAAATCTGGACTCACTTAGGCAGCTACAATGCCTTGGGCTGCCCTGCATTTAGGCTGTGGTCAGGCAGACCCTGTCAGTGTGGGGCAGCAGACAGCTGGTCTCCAATGGAAACCAGCCCAACCTCCTGCATATCCCTGTCACAAAGAGGGATGTCTACCCTGCTCTGGAGGCCCCTGGTTATTGTCTCACTGGTGGCTTTTCTCTTGAAATGGCTGTAATCATGCTAACATGCTAGTGTGAGTATAAGCACACGCTTGCAGAATCGTTAGCAATGAACAACTTTTAGAATAAAATTCAAACTCCGAAGAGTGTAAACTTTGGTCAGCTACCAGCCTCCTACTAGGCATGGTATAATTAAATAGTGCCTTGGATATTAATGCCACTGCATGTCCCCTGCATACTTTGAAGGGTTAAGGACTCATTTTCTTATTTCATGGGTATTTGTTGATGCCTGTGGTGAGTCAGGCATAGTCCTAGGTACTAGGGACACCATGCTGAGTAACATAGACCTGGTCCTCCCACACCATGTGTCTTTGATTAATTTAGAGAAAAGAACTAAACATTGGAGTATGTAATAGGGACACAGGTACCCTGGGAAGGAATATGTTCCCATATGAGCATGGAATAAAGGTTCCCTGTTTGGATCTTAAGGATGGGAAGATGTGACAAGGGAAAGGTATGGGGCTTTCATAGGCACATTGTGTGTGTGCAAAAGCCCTGAACTATGAAACAGGGCACACTATAGAAAGTCAGTAAGGAGCCTGTCATGGGTCCATTTGTTGAAATCAATGGATCTTCCCATTAAAGGGCTGGATATAGTAGCACGTGGTTATGAGTTAAAATGAAATCAGTAAGTAGGGTGATGTAGGTGGAATGTTTCATAAATGAAAGCCGTGTGCTGATGTTCCCTGTTATTGTTACTGTTCATTTAAGAAGTCTTGTAGCCACAGGTTTTTGGTGTATGCTTTTACTGTATCTGCGACCTGTGAGCCACCTCTGTCCCCTGCCTTTGCTGGTGTGGTGGTATCCACACAGAACTGTGAATATCTACTTTTGGGTTGGTACGGTGGACAGTGCTTTCATTTAAAACACACCTTCTGATGTTGGATCTTCAGCCACTTCCTACCACCCTAGGACACCATCCTGATTCTCAATTTCAGCAGCAAAATACTATGCAATCATGGCTTTGTTTAAGGAAGTTAGTGGCTTAAGCGATGAGATTCATTCAATAAAAATATTTTTATTTATTTGAGAGAGAACCAGATGGACAAATACAGAGAAAGACACATGGCCTCTTATCACTGCAAGCAAACTCAAACTCATGTTCCATGTTGTGCATCAGGCTTTTATGTGGGCACTGGGGACTCAAACAAGGGATGACAGTCTTTTCAAGAAAGCACTTGTACACTCTGAGCCAGTGGCCTGGCACCATATATTCATTTTGATTGCTTGCAGTCTTGAGAAGGCTAGTCTTGGACACTTAGCCCAATGTGGTAGTTCAAAGGTCAGGGTTTGAATTGTGCAAGGCTACCATTCACTTCTGGCCTGGCAGGGCAGGGACTATTCTGATGTGGTGAAGGAGTGGCTGGAGCCCTTGGACATCTCTGTCCACTCACTCTCTTGAGCTCAGCAGCATCCATGAGATTGGCTTTCTCTCCCCGGTGAATCATGGTCACCAAGGTCTGTGTCTTGGGAAAGCAGAGTTAGGTGGACCCTGGATCACTTTTTCATAAGCGCCTTGGAAGTCACATAGTGTCACAGGCACAGCTTGCTGGAGTGAAAGAAGGGAGACACCCCAGATTTCAGGGGAGGAGCCTGAGATCTATGTTCCAGGGAGAATGCTGCACAAGACACATTCAAGGGGCTGCCATTGGGAAGTCTCTTCTGCCTCCCAACTGCTAAGTTCACATCTTCTCTTCATGGGCAAAGGTCGGAATCCCAAAGCCTCATCCTTCTGTGGTGTCTGGCTTGACCTCCAGGTTTAAGCCATGCATTCCAGTGAAGGAGGCCCCTTGGGTCCTAGTCTTTAATACAACCCATTCCTTTCCATTTGAAGAGGTAAAATGTCTCTTCATATTCCCCATGTACCACTACAGACCCTGAAACTAGTCAGAGCTCCTGGAGAAAAGGATATGAGAGGCATATATATGCATTTATGTACGTGAGAGACTGATGCCTGGGTTTGTTACTTTCTTTGTTTTTATGACAAACATACTTGGCAAGAAAGAAAGATTTACTTTGGCTCACATATTGAGGGTACAGTCTGTCATGGCAGGGAAGGCCTGGCAGCAGGAATGTGAAGCAGCTGGTCACATTGTCAGTCAGGAAGCAGAGAGCAATGAATGCTTGCTGCTCAGGTCACTGTCTCCTTTTTATGTAGTCCAGGACCCTCAGCCCATGGAATGATACCACCTACAATTAGGGTAGATCCTCCCACATCAATTAGCCCAATCTAGAAAATCCCTAACACATATGTGGAGAGATTTGTTTCCATGGAGATTTTAAACCCTGTCAAGTTGACAACCAGAGATTAACTGACATAGTATGGAAGAGGAAATGGGAAGCTGATGGGTCCCTGGCCCATGGCAATCCTGGGATGAGCTAGGTACACACTGGCACAACTTAATCCTGGTGTCTGAAGATGATTCTCTGAGTCATGCCTCCTTCTCCATGGGAATGCCTGTTGTTTGTAGCTAAGGCCTTTCTCTGCCTTGAGAGCCCAGTGGGTGATTTCATCTTGTCCTGTATCTAGATCCTTCAGCCCAAGCTGCAGCATCTTGCCCTGTGCAATGGCCTTTGTAAAGTTTTCCAGGGGTCTGTGGTGACATGTCATTAGACAAAAGCTCCATTACATATCTCATTCACATGAGTGCTTTGTCTACTTGTTCCTCCGCTATGAATACATGTTCCTACCATTCCTAAAGGCCTTCCTGTTTGCTGAAGAAGAACCTCAGAGCCTTGAGAGGATCTTTCCTGAAAGCTGTCTGAGGACTACCTCAGAGAGGTAGGCATCATGATAGTTATAGAGCAAAAACCTCCAGAAGATATACCAAAGATGAAGAGTCAGGAGTCTAAACATACCAGGAGAACATTTAATCACCAAGGACAGCGAGTAAAGGGAAAACCACAAAGACTACAAAGCAAGCAACTCCTACCAGGAGTTACTTTGTACATAACCCCAATGAATTCCTCAAAAGACATGGAGGAGCTGTGTAGATTTGCAAAATAAGACCCAACTAATGAAAGACAAACTTGACTTTTAAGGACACCCAGAGTGAAGTAAGGGGACAGAGGCAAGCCATGTGAATGGAACCCATAGTGTGGCTGGGCTTGTGTCAGATGAAACAGGTTAAGCCAGAACCTGCAAAGCCAGGCAAAGGTGTGTAATGCAGCAAGAACATAATGATGATAATTAATTATGATACCAAGTTCATTTAATAAGAAGTGTAGTCTTATGCCAGTTGCTGAGTTCACTTGATTTTGCAGCTAGGTAAGACTTGGGTGGTCCTGTGGCATGCAGATGGTGGGTGACCAAAGGTAACAGGGCCCTGCTAGAGATAACTGCTTGCTTTAATCAGTTTCTGTCACCCTTCAAAGCAGAGGCATAACTCTGCATTCTTGAGACCCAGCCTGATCCCTCCCATACTGCATGCATGTCTTGCTCCTCTTTTGCTGGTGTTTGATGTAATATGGCACTCTCATGCTTTGAACAGCTTCTAAAATACGTTCTTGGGACCATAAAAGCCCCCATGTAAAATCACAAGTCCCTGTCTAAGACTTCTGTTGCTAAAGGCCAGTCCAAATGGCAGGTCCACCTGTCCAAACCCTCCAAAGAGAAGGTGTGCCCAGTAACCAAAGTCAGCCTGCATGGTGGGAGCTGCAAGAGCAGCAGACATACCTTCCATATGGCCTTTGTCCCTCAGGGGAGGGGTCCTCACACCAGAGGACCTCTGGGATTCCATGCAGAGCCAGCACCAGAGCCACAGCTCCTGACCTCACCAGCTTACCCTACCCATGTACTTGGGGTGTTTCCACCTCCTGACTGGAAAGACTTTTTATACTGGAAAGACTATGAGAACATTACAGGGATCTCCTCAACCTCACAAATCCCACCAGATGCGACATCCTCACCACTCTGGGTGCCTAAGACATCTTTCTGAGCATGTGCTAAAATGGGAGACCTCAGAGACTCTGCTGCCACTGTCTTCAAACCTGCATGTCAGGGGAAGATGAAATCAAGATCAGTCAGTGTGTTGGTATCTATATTAGTTACCTTCTTGTTGTTGGGACAAAATCCCTGACAAAAGTCAATTTAGGGCTGGGGAGAGGGCTTATTGGTTAAAGGTACTTTCTTGCAAAGCCCAACTGCTAGGTTTCAGTTTCCCAGTACCCATGTAAAGCCAGATGCACAAAGTGGCACATGCATCTGGAGTTTCTTTGCAGTGACAAGAAGCTCTGGTTTACCCATTCTCATATTCATTCTCTCTCTCCAAATAAAATTTAAAACTCAGTTTAATGGAGAAAGGGTTTATTTAAGCCTACAGTTACAGGTTCAGTCCATCATGGCAGGAAAGGCATGTTGACAAGATTGAGGCAACTGGTCACACACTTAGTTCACAGTGAGGAAGCAGAGAGGGATGAATGCTGGTGCTCAACCAGCTCTCTCCTTTATTTATTTGAGAGCGACAGACAAACACAGAAAGGCAGATAGATAGAGATAGATAGGCAGCCACTGCAAATGAACTCCAGATGCATGCACCACCTTGTGTATCTGCTTATGTGGGTCCTGGGGAATCAAGGCTCGAATTGGGGTCCTTAGGCTTCATAGGGAAGCGCTTAACCACTAAGCCATCTCTCCAGCCCAGCTCTCTACTTTTATGCACTCTAAGACCCTGGCCCATGGAAGAATGGTGCTGCCCATAGTTAAGGTGGGTCTTCCCACCTCAGTCTAATCTCTCACAGTTTGATTCCAGTTCTCATCAAGTTGACAATTGATATAAACATCACAGCACCCGTCATCTGTCAATAATATTGAAAACATTGTGGAAACAGCAAGTGATAAGATAGATTGCTCCAATCCAGTCTCAGGGCCTAATTGTAGACTCACATTTTGCCTACTCATGTCACCTCCTGCCTCAGGACCACAGGGCAGAAAAATGTGTTTCTGACCAGCCAGACCACAGGTTTTACCTTCCCTGTCAACATTGCTGTTAAAATATCATTATCAGGGGCTGGAGAGATGGCTTAGCGGTTAAGCGCTTGCCTGTGAAGCCTAAGGACCCCAGTTCGAGGCTCGATTCTCCAGGACCCACGTTAGCCAGATGCACAAGGGGGCGCACGCATCTGGAGTTTGTTTGCAGTGGCTGGAAGCCCTGGCGCGCCCATTCTCTCTCTCTGTCTCTATCTGCCTCTTTCTCTCTCTGTCACTCTCAAATAAATAAATAAAAATGAACAAAAAAATTAAAAAAAAAGAGTACTGATCTTTTTTAAAAAATATATCATTATCAATGAAAAGAACCCTGCTCATCTCGGCTCTCCTACCTCGAAGGTGGAGAGTGAGCACATTTGGGTGTCTACACCCCCCAGTCTCTCCCACTTTCTTTATCCTTTCATCTCTGCAGGACTCTTCTCCCTGACATCAAAACAGGAAGTGTAGCTCTACACGCTATAATACAGACGAAAGGAATCAGGCTTTCTCCCTAGACCCTAAGCAGTTAACACCCATTGTTTGGTAATTGCCCAATCAGAACAGGAAGTTCCAGTTCAGTAACATCCTACCTTTGAGAACTGAACTGACAGCGTGTGTGATGCAGGTATTGTGAATGAAGAACTCTGGAAACTTAACCAAGGCAGTGAGGAGGGTGGAGGCTGGACAGGGGTTCCTACCCTCTTTTGTGTTTGTACCCACTATGCACATAAACCAGTGTTCCTGCTAGATGTGCTATTTGGGACCCACTCGTGTCTCTGCTGCTGCTGTGTGATCTTGCACAAGTCTTGTTTTTGTAAAACCAATAGTTTAGAAATTATAGTGAGGTTTTTTTCAATTTCCTGTATTTCAGTTGGCCCAGAACTGTTAGTAACCCTGTAAGCCAATTAGCTACTCTGCATGAAAAGTGAGCTGAGTCCCAGTATCTAGAAACAATGCTACCTATTTTGTCTGGGGTTGTACATCTTGCATCCGTGTTTAGTGTAGACCAGCACACTTCATTGATCAGTCACAGTAGCTATGTAAATATGGAGTAACACCTTAAACTATAAACTGAAATATTCCAAACATACAGGCAGTGTCTTAAAGGGAAGGACTCCTGTACCCCTGAAATTGAACTTGTTATTGTTGAGCCTTCGATATTTCGTTTTTTGAGAAACACAATATTATAGAGCCTGAGGAGGCACCCTGGCCTCTCCTTTTCAGAGGTACTAGCTGTACCAGAATCCTTCTCAGCCTTCCTTCCTGTCTTTCACCTCTGTAAAAAAAACACTTCATTTTAATGTTTAAAAAGCATGTAAATGTCATTACATGGCAACTTTCAGCAAACCTTCAGAAATTCAAAACAACATTTTAAAAAAATAAATTAAATTTAATTTATTTATATAGGGGAGTAAGAGAGAATGGGCCTGCCAGGGCCTCCAGCCACTGCAAATGAAATCCAGACACCTTGCATCTGGCTTTACGTGTGTACTAGGGAATCAAATCTGAGTCCTTTGGCTTGCAGACAAGTGTATTAACTGCTAAGCCATCACTCAGATAGACACAGACAGATGTAACTCATTTATTTTGAAGTAATTTTATCAGGATGCAAAGTCAGACTGAAAGTTAGTTACCTTTGTTCATGTGTAAAAGGACTGAGCCACCCTTCTAAACCCAATATTGGTCCATCGAATCTCTGCTGCTCATTGTGGTTGATGCCCACTGATTCCCCGACAGGGCTCCATGGCTGCCCCTGGTCCTGCTGCCCCACTGGTTCCCTAGAACCCCATCAGTTATTCTCAGTTGAGAGCTGGTCAAACTCACTTCCATGGGACACTCTTGCTCTCAGCTTCAGTATTTTGTCTTATTCTCAGAGCAGTCTTATCTGCCCTAGAGCAGAAGTCAGGCCCTTCTGTCATGGCCTATAAGGACTTGTTTGGGTTGCATGGATAGCACTGATCATGGTGTGTGGTTCTGTTAGAAAGTTTACAGTGGCTCAGTTTGCTGGTTTCTTGGCTCATTCCAAGACCTAGACCCATGTCTGGCATGTGCTGTGTTTACATCTACTGGTGACTACTATTGATTATTTACTAGTGTTGGAGTTTCAGTGGGAATCTAAGTGGACAGCTGGAAAGCTGATGGCTCATCAGCCCAGCTGGTCTCTCATTTCTGACTCCAGCACCCATCATCAACCCTCTAGGTTGATGGATTTAAGACATTTAAGAATCACACTGATCCAGATGTTTCTTGGAATTGTAACCCGTAGCTAGAATTGTCAGAACAGTTGTGCAATTTCTATGCCACTTTCCAGGGTCATAGTGATTCTGGGTATTCATACTTCTTATCTGGCTGATACTACACTTCTTCAGCCTGAGTCACTGGGAAGGCAAATGCTTTGATTTCAGGAATTTTTTTTTGTACTTTAGCACACTTATAGAAAACTAGAACATCATGCATCTGATCTCAGGATGCTTTTGGATGAACACAGTTAGTTGTAAACATTTTCTGTCAATATGTCCAAGTCTGATTCCAGAGAGTTTGACCCTGTTGTAATCAGAGATGAGGTTGGAGGAATTGCTCTGTGGGCTATGTCTGACTCCTGTTCTGGGGAGCTGTCAAGGGTGGATCTTCAAGTTCAACAGTAAAGAGATGTTTTGTGAGATGTGAGGCTCAGAGCTGTGTGCATCTCAGAACAGTTACATTTTAAAGTATTCACAATTGGATGAAGAAAGCTGATTGTTAAGTCTGTTATTTCATGACCTGGATGTCCAACTAGATTAGTGTACATTTCATCTCTCTCTTCGATGCTTCAGGTCCCTTTGTGTAGCTCTTGTCTGGCAATGGTCAAGAGCCCAACATGTAAAGATTATCAACCTGGCCCTCTATCATGTAATAACTTTGACCATAGAGTCAAATCCCAGGGGCTGGAGTTCATGGCTTGGACCAGACCTCTAATTTCTTGACAAATGTAATGAACCCTGTTAGTTCACATGGGCCTGATAACCAAAATCTAGTGATGTCTGTGGTCTCAAGTATCCTTTATAAGGCCACCTGTGAGCTGTGCTGGAGGCAAAGAGGGACCACTGCAGGGCTTTGGGGTATTGAGAACAGAACTTACTATTTCTGAGCATTTTCTTGGTTCTGGAATCAAGACAATGATAACTGCCCTACTTGTGTCTTTTATGGTTGTTGAGGAGGGGATGGGGTCACCGCCATGGGAACATGGGGAACATGTGCATATGAGTAATTTTGGGGGTACAGCTTATACACCTCAGAAGCACTCAAGCAGTTACAGGTGGTTTGTGGCCTGACCCAATGTAGAGGTCTGTCTCATTTTCCCATTTCTTATGTATTTACCTGTGTGTTGAGTTTCATATTTTTCTACTGAGGGCAAGCTTCCCTCAACGCCAGCTTGCAGGCCACTGAAGCCATGTGCTTTCTTCCTTGTCACTCTGAACTTGACCTCAGGTCCCTTCTGTACTCAAGGTGGCTGGGCTGAGGGGTAGCTATTCATGTGGCCATGGATATGCTCTGTAGCAGGCAGTCCCAGTAGGCCACAAGAAGTCTTCCCTAGGGACAATGCTATTCCCCAAGGGAATGGTGAGAGAAGGCACCCACTAGGAGTCACTACTTTCATTTTAGAACTGAGATAACTAGTGGGAATGCCAATTGCCTTGGGTCTCAGAGCTGGTGACAGATGTACAGCATATGTGATATAACATATATGATACATTGGAGGTGTGTGGGACACCAACTGGAGTGCTTTGGACACAGGATTGAGGTGCCCTGGTGTAGTGTGTTTAATCTTGTAAAGCACCAGGAGGCACATTTCAGATGAGACAGCCAGAGGTGTTGGGTAATTTATCTAGGGTGAACTTAGCTTAGGGACATGTGACTTTATAACTCATTCTCCCTTCTGGAAGGTACTATGGGCATCCTATTTTCCTAGAGAATGCTGGTGTCCTTGGAGTTCAGCTGCATCTGCTCAGGTGAGCTGACCAGGATTCCTGCCCAGGCTCAAGCCTCCCTGAAGTAGGAAGGTGCACCGGCCTTCTCACCTGTAAGGGAGAGGGTGACACTTGCCTTGGGGTTGAGTTCTTTGGAGAGTGGAGGAGAGGCTAAGGCACAATTCCTATATACAGTTGAAATAAGTGCAGCTGCTCCTCACTGCTTATAGCTTCCCTTGGGTACATGCAGGCTAGATGAAAGGGTCAGAGGGAGCAGGAGGTCTGTGAGAGGCCCTGAAACCTTCCAGAGTGGGGTGGGGTAGGCAGCAGGGGATGAGACTAATGAGAGACACTTGGGCTTCAAGGATCTGTGCCCCAGGTATTGGACTTACTCACATCTGCTCAAGATAGGAAACAAAACTGCACAAAGGAATTGTCCTAATCTCTGCCTTATTTTTACACATTTAAGACTTTTGAAAGGTTGCTGTATTTAAAATCTATAACTTTTTATGTTTACAAAGGCATGCTATACTCAGACTACTTGAACTAGCTAATTCACTCTGCCATCCATGCCAAGAGGAGCATGGGGGCAGCAAAGAAATTCTGTGGGACACAAAAGCCATCCCTCTCCTGGGCATATACATCAAAGGGTATTATTGAATCCTGTGTGTTGGGAGTGAGAGGAGTACAGTTAAGATAAAAAAGAAAAGGGATGGACTGGAGAGATGACTTAGCAGTTAAGACACTTGCTTTCAAAGCCTAAGGACCCAGTTTTGATTTCCTAGGACCCACATAAGCACAAGGTGGTGCATGCATGTGGAGTTCATTTGCAGTGGTTGAAGGCCCTGGTATACCCGTTCTTTCTGTCCCCCCCCCAATAAATAAATAAGTAAATAATTTTTAAAGTAAAGGGTCCCTCTATTTCTGCCTCACTTGTTCAGCTGGTATGTAATGCCCTGTGTCTTCTGCTAGGTTTTGAGGAGACATGGAATATTTATGTAAAAAATATGGAAGCATTTTGGCTTTGATGGTGCACACCTGTAATTAAATTCCTTTAAAGGCAAAGGCAAGAGGATCTTGAGTGTGAGGCCAGTAAGGACTACAAAGCACATGCAAGGCTAGCCTGGGCTACATAGTTCTCACAAGAAAAAAAATTTTATATATATATATACACATATATATATATATATGTAAGAAGATTAGCACTACAACATGGGACCATTCTCAGTACTCCCAGGCTGCAGTGCCTGACTTTAGTGATGATCAGAGAAGATGGCATGGAGTGTGACCTTAAAGCATGAAGAGAGTTCTGACTCTCAGAAGGATGGAGGGGGTAGATAGATTTTCCTGGTCAAAATCCCTGACATATAAACATCACACACCGCTGCATGGGCTTGAAGAGGGGATAGGTCATACCATGAGCTCTGGAAGGTGGAGAGAGAGCAGCGGTGAGTTAGGAACACATGGCTTTTGTGCCTCATCTGCAGGCCTAAGGAGCCAGATTGGAATATTACTGGCTCTTACATAAGAATTGTATTGACGAGCCCAGTGGGTGGGGTAAGGCGCCACTTCCAGGGGTCTGTGACCTTCGAGGCATGATGGGACACTGAGGAGGTGTTTCTTATGAGCAGCTTGTATCACAGCTCCTATCAGCTTCCCGAGTATATTAAAAAAAAAAAAAAAAGCTCAACAGATTAACCTGCTGGTAATAATCTGATTATAAAGATTCTTTATAACCTGTGGTATTGCAGTGAAACATGACATTTGATTTTTAATAAACATATCCACAGTAAATATATAGCGTAGTGTCCACACTGGGAAAACACACAATCTTATGTTTTTAATTGATATAAATAGAATACACATAAAAACAATTATTCAGGCACTTATAAGGTCCAGAGGTTCATATTTTTCAAGGGGGGGGGGAGTACTACATGTTACATTTTAACTAAAACATGCTCTTAGTTCATGATTTTCTGATGATGTTAAGGAAGGCTGTTTACTACCCATACTCTTCCTCTGGCCTTGCATACCAGCTCTAGGCTGAGACTCTGTTCAGCACCTGGTTGTGACATGAGGTTGACTGTTTAGGAAAAAGTTAAGTGAACCTCACGGAGAATCTTTCCAGCTGCCGCAGTCGTGGCTCAGGGGCGGGGAGGGGAGAACCTCAGCTATTGTGTAGTAATGGCCGTGGCGCCCTGCAGGAGCCTCCAAGGAATCCTGGTTCCAGAGCCAACCACAAAATAAGGAAAACTAAATCTTTTTATAAATAAAACTCCATGTCCAAAAATCCACAGAAATTTGGCATGGTTTTAGTAGAGCAGCTGATGTCTTACAGGACTAATTTATTTTTTGGCATGTGTGTGGTGCGTGTATGTGTTTATTCATTTTCTGGTTTGCATGTGTGTGGGTGCACGTGTGTGTGTGTGCACGTGCATGTGCATGTGCATGCAGAGGCCAGAGGTTGACACTGGTACCTTCCTCAACTGTTCTCCACCTTATTGATTGAGGCACGGTCTCTCACTTGAACTGGTAGCTCACCAGTTCAGCTAGTCTAGTTAGCCAGCTTGCCCTGGGAATCCCTTGCTCTGCCGGTGCCTGCTTCCTGAACACTAGGACTACCACCTAGCGTTTATGTGGTACTTGGGGGACCTGAGCTCAGGTCTTCTTCACATGTGCACAGCAAGTGCTTCATCCACAGCACCATCTCAGCCCAGGACTGTTTTTTTTTTTTTTTTTGACACAAAGTATCATTCCCCTATTCTGTCTATTAAAATCTCATGATAACTTCTTTTCAAAAGAATTTTTATTTATTTATTTGTGAGCAGAGAGAAATAGAGAGGAGAGAGATGAGGATTGAGAGAGAGCAAGTGTGTGTGCACAAGCCAGGGCCTACAGCAGTGGCAAAGAAACTCTGGATGCATGTGCCACTGCATCTGGTTTTATGGGGTACTGAGGAATCAAACCTTGGGGGTTAGACTTTTGTAGGCAAATGCCTTAACATCTAAGCGATCTCTCCAGCCCTCATAATAACTTCTTAAAGCTAACAAGATTGGCTATTTCAAGTGCTAAGTTGAAAAATCTCAACAGTCATAGGACTGAAACTTGCTTCCTTGAGCAAGGCTATATACACAAGGACACAGGAAAGTGGTGTTCACATCAGAGTCAGAAAGACCCATGGTTTTTCCCATGGATGAGCACTCTAGGAAGCCCTGTTGTTTTGGAGCTGCTGAGTGAAAATGGGCTGACTGTGCCACCCAGTTTAGGTTAAAAATTGCAGTAATGGGAGAGCCTATAAAGGAACTGAGTTTCTTTTAATATGTCTTTAAACAAAGGGATGGGGACACTCTGCCTCAATCATTAGGCCTGTAGATACAATGCCTCACTTCTTTTTGTTTTGTTTATTATTTATTTATTTATTTGAGAGCAACAGGCAGAGAGAGAGAGAGAGAGAGACAGAGAGAGAAAGAAAGAGAGAGAGAGAGAGAGAGAGAGAGAGAGAGAGAGAGAGAGAGAGAATGGGTGCTCCAGGGCCTCCAGCCAGTGTAAATGAACTCCAGATGCATGCACCACCTTGTGCATCTGGCTTACATGGATCCTGGGGAATTGAGCCTTGAACCAGGGTCCTTAGACTTCACAGGCAAGCGCTTAACCACTAAGCCATCTCTCCAGCCCTGCCTCACTTCTTTTTAAAAGGTGCTGGGGAGATCTGGAGGCCACTGGTCTCCTCACTGTGAAAGATTTCTGAGGTGCAGCCCTGGCTCCAGTGAGGCACAGTCACGGTCAGCATGGTTGTCAGATGCCTCATAACCTGTTCAGCATCAACTCTGCCGTGCTGGGTGGGGGGTCATGCTGCTTGCTGTCCTGTAACAAAATGATGTGACATCTGGCTGGGGGTGGAGACAGTGAGATGACAGCTGTGTCATACTTAGACCACCCAAGCCATCCAACTCATTCTGCCATCTATGCCAAGGGGAACAGGGGACAATGAGGAAATTCAGTGGGACACAAAAGCCACATCTCTGCTGGTGTACCTCCAAAGGGCATGACTGAATCCTGTGTGTTTGGAGCAGGAGCAGAACAGCTATTAAGAACATAGCAGTTGGATTGGAGAGATGGTATGGTGGTTTACAAGCACTTCCTGTGCAGGCATGAGGGCCTGTGAATCCTGAGAGACTACTTGAATTTGATCCCCAGGACCCACAACATAACTGTGCATGGCCATGTATGACTGGAACCTCAATCCTGTAAGGGATCAGAGTCCTCAGAGTCATCAGAGCTTGGAAAAAAAAAAAAAAAAAAAAAAACAGAGTTGGAGAGATGGCTTAGCAGACCCATGTTTGATTCCCCTGTACCCATGTAAGCCAGGTTGCACAAGGTGGCACATGCATCCTGAGTTCATTAGAGGCCCTGGTACACCCATTCTCTCTAGATATATCTGCCTCCTTCTCTCTCTCATAAATAAATAAATAGTAATAAAAAAAAGGCGAGCTCTGGGATCAGAAAGAGATTCCTATTCAAACAAGAATGGGTGGAAAGCAATGGAGTGGGGCACCACATGGGCAAGTACACGTGCATACACCACACATGCCACCTCTCTCTCTCTCTCTCTCTCTCTCTCTCACACACACACACACACACACAAGAAAGAAAAGAAAAAAGGAACAGAGTAGCCTTGCCTTTGGAGATAACCAAGATCACCTTTACTAAGGGAGCAGAGCCAAGAGCCACTTGCATTCCATGGGGTTGGGCCAGGCCACCCACTGCCCTAGCAGTGCTTCAGCACCAGCAGGATCTTGTGAGTTGCAGTCACAGTAAAACAGTCTTTAAACTCTTTCTGTGGGATCATCAAAGGGCTGGATTCCAAGTTTCTGCCTTTAGAGTGTTCTGTTGTCTGGCTTCTCTCTCAGCCTGCAGTGATGTCACAGGCCACCCCTGCTCTTTCCAGTGACAGTTCAGCCATGGGACGAGGCATGTCTGAGCCCCATTCCAGGCCAGAAGGAGAGGATTACTGGGTTAGTTTCCTAGTGTTGAAGGCCTATTGTACTTCCCAGAAGCAGTGTTAAGAATAGGCCAACCAGGGAAGCCAGCCGTGCTTTGCTTTTATTTTACGTATTAAGGTCTCCAGATATGTCTGTGAGACTCACACACACAGTACATCCCACTTCTGACCTCACTTTCCCTTGATGACTCAGAAGACAGGGAAAATCCTACAGCCCTGGGGAACTGTCTGCCTAGGTTCGAGCCAATCAGTCCTTCCATTCCTTGGAAGTATGGCTGGATGGCTGGGGGAGGGAGGAGGCTTCCTCAGGATGGTCATAGCTGAGTCTCATGCCCTGCTCAGGAGCCTTTGTGACCCACATGCCCAGGGAGCGGGGCTTCAGGTTACATCCAACCTTGCCTAACATCCCGTTTCTTAGGAATTCTATGGCAGGGCCCAGCACACAGTGAGAGCACCAAGTTGTTGTGAAAGATATCTAGCAGGGAACATCTCCAAATTCTCCTTCTGAGAACCATAGACCTTGTCAGTGGCAAAGTAGCAGAAAGAGTAGGATGCACGACTGGGTATGCTGCATGCCTCATCACTGTGACAAAATACCTGACAGAGGCAACTTGAAAGAGGAGAGGCTTATTTCGGCTTGCTGTTTTAAGGGGCTGCGGTCCATCACGGTGGGGAAGGCATGGCTGCTAGCACTCCAGCTATGGTCACAATGGCTTGTCCAAGTTTTGGTACATCTACGCAGATTAGGAAGCACAGAGCTGGGTGGGAAAGGGCTTGCCTGTAACCCTCAAGTCCCACCCCAGGCCACCTACTTCCATCAGCTAAACAGGATCTCCTAAAAGTTTCACAACCTTTCCCCAAACAACATCCTCAGCTGGAAACCAAATGTTGAAGCACAGAATCCTGTGGAGATGTTTCACATCTAAACCATAACAGAATTGGTAGGGACCCACTGAGGAGCTGGCTCTTAGGCACTATGGAAGGTACCCGAATGCCACTTGCTTATCACCTTGGAGAGGCAAGTACATTCTAGACATTAATGTTTGCCCTGAGTCATCTTTGCTTTACTCAACCACATTCTTCAGAAAGCTAGAGCCCAGCTGGGCCTGACCCTCTCTGAAAGTCCCCTGCAAGAAGGCAGGAGTCCCACATAAGCTCCTGCCCTCCGCTCTACTCTGCAGGTCACCGGCAGGGCTCTGCCATCCTTCCCACACTTCGGCTGCTTTGATTTGGTTTTCCTTCAAGCTGTTTGCTAATGACTTTTCAGATGTGACTCCAGGCATGACCACACGTGTAGGTGGCGGGATCCTGGGGTTCTTGTGGGAGGATGATTTTAGAGTAGCATCCTAGCATCTTTTGACAAACGGTCGTACCTGAATTTGATATAGTTGTTCAGAAATGTCAAAGAGGACTATTACTGATTAGATTAATAAAGATGTGTAGCCTTGCTGTACTTTCTCACAATAAGTTTTTAAAAGTATTTTTATTTATTTATTTGAGAGGGAGAGAGAGTGTGTCTGTGAATGGATATGGGCATGCTAGGACCTCCTGTTGCTGCAAATGAACTCCAGGTGCATGTGCCACTTTGCACCTGCCTTTACATGGGTACTGGGGAATCCAATCCTGGGTTGTCAGGCTTTACAAGCAGGCATTTTAAACCATCGAGCCATCTCTCCAGCCCTCCATAAAAGTGTTTGATTCTACACATACATTCTATGATGTTGAAAATGTAAAGGGGTTGATATCTGACTACTTTTGACCTGTACAGAATTAGCCGTTTCATTGGGTTCAGTTTCAAGTAGTTAAGGCTACATTTACTAGCACCAATTACTTAAACGGAGCCCTTAGTCCTCAAAGTTAGGAGAGAAGCATATATCATTCATCACTCTCCAGTGGTGGAAGTCAACATGTCCTTGACTGGGAACTGAATGTTATCTGCAACTAAGGGAGGGGCTGTGGCTGGGCTCACTGGCACAAAAACCACATCACTCAGCAATGAATATGAACTCTTCCCTTTTTCTCTCCAAGGAACAGGAACAAGAGGATGGAGAATGATACAGAGGCACTTGACATCGGCAAAAGGAAGCAATAGAGGCAGGCTCCAAGACAAATGAGGAAGGCCTCAGATGTGCAGAAACTGACACCCACCCTGTAAGTGGAGTGGGTCTCCAGGTCGACAGGGTGGAGGCACCCCTACAAAAAAGGACACAGCCACATGCCCCCCCCAGCTTACTTGTGGCTGCACAGTGGTTGTCAAAGGGAGGAAGGGTCAGTAAAATGGAATTGTAAAGGTTGTAAAGATGGCCATAGCCCCTGTGATATTTGTTGGCCCTGGGGCAACAAGGATGTGATGCAATGAGACAGAGGGGGTACACACAGGCTCAGATGAAGGTCATGCACCTGACTCCAGTTACACAGAGGAGTGACAAGGCAGCAGGGCAGCTCAGGCTGTTCAGTGCTCAGACTACAAGCAGTACAGAGCGCTGGCACCAAGCTCCATCCATGCGGGCAGATGTAGCCTGCGCTGACGTTTCTGCATTCAAAAGTTCATTTTGAGCTGGGCGTGCCCTCCTCGCGGGAGAGAAGAGTGAAAAGGGGCAAGAAGTGAAAGGCGTGTGCAAGAGGAAAAAAAAAAGTGTGGATAAATGTGAAATCTGATCCTGAGCCAGGAAAAGAGTGTGCAGCCAAGAGACCCCAGGGTAGAGCTCGGTCTCCACCAGTCATGTGCAGCTGAGCGGGCAGAGGGCCTGCGGGACAGGATACAAGCCCGCCCATGGAGAACTCGGTGGTGCCCTGCGTCCTCTACCCAGGGGACGACTGCGTCCGCGGGACCGAGCCTGGGGCTCCGGGCGAGGACAGCCCGCCACTGCGGGCCGCGGAGGAGGAGGGCGTTGTATCGCCCGCGGCGCAGACACCCTGCAGTCTGAGCGCGTCCCTGTGCTTCAGCTCCGGGGATGACTCTCCGCCGCAGTCTCTCGCCTCGGCAGCTGAGGGCGACGCGGCCTCTCCTCCCTCCAGCCGCAGCGAGCAGCGCGTGGTGGAGACGCAGTGGGAAGTGAGCTGCGCGGGCGCCGCGTCGTCCCCCGAGGAGCGCGCGCGCCCGGAAGAGCCCGCGTCCCCGGAAGAGCCCGAGTCCCGCCACGAACGCGCGCGCCCCGTGGAGTCCGAGTGCGTGGAAGAGCTCGGGGAGCCCTTGCCCTGGTCGCTCGGGGTCGGATCCGCTCACGGGGAGCCCGACTTGGTCATCGAAGTGTCCGGTCACCGGCTGCGGGCGCACAAGGCGGTGCTGGCGGCGCGCAGCGACTACTTCCGTGCGCGCGCGTCGCGGGACGTGCTGAGGGTGCAGGGCGTGAGCTTCGCGGCGCTGCGGCTGCTGCTGGCCGACGCGTACAGCGGGCGCATGGCGGGCGTGCGGCCCGACAACGTGGCCGAGGTGGTGGCCGGAGCGCGCCGCCTGCAGCTGCCCGGGGCCGCGCAGCGCGCCACCGACGCCGTGGCGCCGCAGCTGAGCCTGGCTAACTGCTACGAGGTGCTGAGCACCGCCAAGCGGCAGCGGCTCAACGAGCTGCGCGACGCCGCCTACCGCTTCATGAGCGACCACTATCTGGAGGTGCTGCGCGAGCCCGCCGTCTTCGGCCGCCTGTCCGGTGCCGAGCGCGATCTGCTGCTGCGCCGCCGTCTGTGCGCCGGTCGCGCCTGCCTGCTGGCCGCGGCGCTCGGGTCGGCCGGGGAGCGCTCGGGTAGTCGTCCGCAGAGCCCGTCGGGGGACGCGGAGGCGCGCGGGGACGCAGCCATCTACTGCTATCACTCGGCGGCTGGAGAGTGGCGCGAGTTGACGCGCCTGCCCGAGGGCGCACCGGCGCGCGGCTGCGGCCTCTGCGTCCTCTTCAACTACCTCTTCGTGGCCGGGGGCGTGGCGCCTACGGGCCCCGACGGCCGAGCGCGACCTTCCGACCAGGTCTTCTGCTACAACCCAGCCACCGACAGCTGGAGCACTGTGAGGCCGCTGCGCCAGGCACGCTCGCAGGTGCAGCTGCTGGCGCTGGACGGTCACCTGTACGCCGTGGGTGGTGAGTGTCTGCTCAGCGTGGAGCGCTATGACCCGCGCGCAGACCGCTGGAGTGCCGTGGCCCCACTACCACGGGGCGCCTTCGCCGTGGCACACGAGGCCGCCACCTGCAACGGCGAGATCTACGTGTCTGGGGGTTCCCTCTTCTACCGCCTGCTCAAGTACGATCCCCGGAGGGATGAGTGGCAGGAGTGTCCGTGCAACAGCAGCCGAGAGCGCTCCGCTGACATGGTGGCCCTGGACGGCTTCCTCTATCGCTTCGACCTCAGTGGGAGCCGGGGAGACGTGCAGGCCGCTGTGGGGCCTGCTGGAGGGGTCAGCGTCTTCCGCTACCACTGCCTGGCTAAGCAGTGGAGCCAGTGCGCCGCTCACCTGCGGCCACCAGGGTCGCCCGCAGGTCTGCAGCCCTTCCGCTGCGCCGCCCTGGATGGCACCATCTATTGTGTGAACCGTATGGGCACTTGGCGCTTTGTGCCTTCGCAGGACACCGAGTCTGGCAGCAGCGATGTGGGATCCGGTGGCAGTTTTGAGCCCGAGCCCCTCGGAGCCCCCTTGGATGTCAGGGGGGTACTTTTCCCCTTTGTGCTCAATCTGCCAGAGAAGCCAGACCGCGGGGAGCAAGATGGGTCTTAGGGTGAGGTCAACTTGGCATCTCCTCCTTTAGGCAGCTGTGGAGCCAAAGAAGCAGTCTCCATCAGCTGGGGTCTCAATGGGAAAGGGAGGACGATGGGGGGGGGGCGCGCAGGAAAGGAGGGAGAGGGTAGGATGGGCTGCTGGCCACGCTACATCATGCAAACGCTTTGAAAGTAGGAGCTTTGCTGGCCCTGAAGACATTTTTACTGTAATGTTTTAAGCACCGCTTCCCCGCTCTGGATTCCTTTTTGCTTCACCTTTAGTGGGGTCTATGGCATAAGGTGTAGGACTGGTGCATATAAGAGAGCAAGATGAATGAGGGAGAAGTGGAGGCTACAGATGAAGTCAAGGTCAGGGTGGCCTCAGGTGTCAGGTTGGATACAGGTGTAGTAGGGTGAGGAGGGATTTCTTCCCCCCTCCAAATCTGTGCCTACACAGTTCTCTTCTCACCAGTGACAAGGCCCCTGACCAAAGTGGTCCATAAAGTAGGCTGGATTGTAGTTTAAAATTATAACTGAGACATTAAAATCTTGGTGACTTACCTAAAATTGGTTCCACCGTGTGCTCAAGTTTTGGTAGGCTCCACTGCAAAAACAAAAAAAAAAAAAAAGTAATTTTCCAGGCATAGAAGGTAAAATCTCTGATGACCAATAAGGCTTCTAGCCCCCAAAGTACTGGAAGTATTGCCTGTGCCAAAAGCCAAACTAGACATATAGCTGGGCCATGTGGCCTTGAGCTGGGACGTCTACTGTCTGGGTCAAGCTCTGTTCTCTAGGGAAAGGGCCTTACTTAGTAAAGAGAGTGGTGATTTACTGTCATCTGGATTTTAAGTCTTGGATGAGAAAAATGTTAGCAGGCAGCACACAGGCAAGGCAAAGGTATGTTATGCTTTGAAAGGACCCTGTGGCAGCTGCTGGGCATATTCATCCACTTGCCTGTTTTAGGATGAATGAACTAAAAGGGAATTCTGTTCCTAAAATGAGAACATTAAAACTTGAAACATAAAAGTGCCAGTCGTAGAAGCAAATGGTGCAGGAGTACTTTCAAGCCTCTCCTTGGTCATATCTTCCCTCATTCTGATGAGGGAGATTAACTTTTATGGTCTTCAGTCTAACATGAGGGAGCTTGTTGAGAAATGTGACATATATATATATAAAGTAAGTGACATTTATCTAATTGTAAGCTCAAAAAAATCCCATATATAATGGGCAGGAGACTCACTACTTTGACAAGGTCAAAAATCATTTTTCCCTCTCATGTTAGGATGATTGACTTTTCAAATATGAACATGCAGAGCTTCCTGTTTATTTAAAGCATTTAACGACCAAATCCATCCTCATAAACCGATTTGGATTCCAGAACCAACCC
The DNA here is from genome assembly GCA_036346955.1 of Dipus sagitta. Classification (NCBI taxonomy): domain Eukaryota; kingdom Metazoa; phylum Chordata; class Mammalia; order Rodentia; family Dipodidae; genus Dipus; species Dipus sagitta. The sequence goes on from CM070783.1 coordinate 40,317,042, forward strand.
ATTTCTTTATTAACAATACTAGGATATGTGGAATGTTACTGGAACAGAGTTAGATAAAGTTGTACGTTCGTCCCTAACACCATCTGCTTGCTAACCCAGGGATGTAGAGTGGGTAATGGAAATAGGTTAAGCTGTTTAGAGTTTGTGGTTCTGACAGGTCCAGTGAAGTGTGCTTAGAAATGATTGAACTTTATGCATGACCCAGGGGAATGGAATTTATGGTTATTGCTCACATGCATTCTGGTGGCTGTATGTCCATGATTACTCATAACCCAAGATGTCTTGGTGACTTGGTTAATCATAAGAAAGAAAAACAGATTTCATATAGCCTGGCTTTTTTTTTTTTTTTTGGCCTTTTATAGGTGTGTACTGGAGAAACAGTAGTAGAAGAAATGCTATAGCAGAGGAAATGGATAATGTACATTTTATATTGTGGTACATTTTTCTCTAGAATATTATTACTAGTGCTAAAATTTTTATATGAAACGGGTCCATATTTTCACTTAAGTATCAGATTCATAAACGCTGTCACTGTGATTTTTGCCTGAGAAGTTATTCTTGTGATGCTTACTATTGAAATTGGGCCTCTGGAGTGACATTTCCCCCCAGGAGAATAGAGTGCTGGTTATCAGGGGTGGGCAGCCATGCGGCCCCATGCCCAGCTGTGTATTAGTTCATCATTTCCCATAATGAAGGAGGTCCTGCACCAGACCAGATGGGGGCACCTTCCTGTGGGGATTGGCACATTCTCTTATCACACAGTATGCACAGGAAACTCAAAGAACAACTCAAAGGATGAATACATTAATTCCAGAGTCATTAATGGATGTATGGCCATTTGTTTGGAAAACATAGAATCGTATTTGTTCTATTTCTAAATAGGAATGTTATCTGAAAACAGATGCCAGAGGGCCTGATATGTCATTATATGAATGGTGAGTTTTGCTCTTGGGGTTTGGTTTCTAGGGGTGTAAGCCAAGGGTACCACGAATCCAACAAACGGGTATTGATTGGGGGAATAGTGTTAGATTTGCCTTCATTGTATGATCTTGAGATAGAGCCTTTCATATTCCACATAGTATCCTAAGTCAGGAATATCTCCATTTAGGAAATACAGTCTTGACCATCAGTTACAAGAGTCAAATGAGGCTAATGTGCTTGGGACATCATCTGCAGTTCTCAGAAAATTAACCCTTGCACACTGGCATTGCCAAGTATTTGAAAGAGCAGTTAGTGCCATTTTAAGGGGAAAATGTGACACATATAAAAACCCGGCCCTTTGGTGACATGCAATGACAGTCATATTGTCAAAGTTCATTTGGAACCTAAGGCAACAAACTAAATATTTCTTTTCATTCTGTTCTGCACTTTGGCATGAGACAAGCCCCGCCTTTGGCACTGACTCCTAGCAGCCTCATGTTCTTGGAACCTCATGATTCAATTTCGGAGGAAATTATTAATGGCAAATGTTTTTTCAAAAAGTGAATGCTGTGGAAATTTTATTTACTACTAAGTTAAAATTCTTACCTATATCAGTTTTGCTACACATATACAGGGAAGAAATTATCTGCTCCATTTCTGTTAGTTTCTGGCTTCCCTTTAGTAACTTTGGTGGCAGCTGTGTAATGTTGGTCACCAAGGAACCTTGCTACCTGGTGATTTTGAAATTGAATGTCTTTGAGGGTCTGCTGCTTTCTGCCCAAATCAAGGTGCACTCTGGACATGGTCTTACAGGTGGATGTAAGCCAGAGTGATAGTCTATGTTGTGTTTGATTTCAGATGCTTCCTTAGTTTTCAGAAAATTTTATTTTGAGAGTATTTTTTTAACTAACCCCCTTTTGTGGTATACTGGCCTGAGCTAAAAGTTGGAAGTGTGCACGTATTCTAGTTGCATCTGAATTTATTTCAGCATCCACATTTATGCTCATATTCCCCGTATCCATAAAGAGGTCTGGACCATGTGAGGCTGAAGGACCACTCAGGAGACAGCTCCTGGAAGCAGCTTTGCATGGCTCTGTTGACCAGTTTGAAGTCACAGTCTAGATGTGTCCTAATGTGAGGTTGAAACTTCCCCAATGCTTGGTAAAGCTCTTACTAGTAACCACTAACTAGTACTCACATGCTGCCATCTACTAAAGAAGACTTATACCTGTCTAAGGCAGAGTCAGGCCAACTGTTACCCATTACGCAGCTCTGTTACTAATGTTGAGTTTTAAAATCCTAGGCATAAATACTGTATGTAAAGGCTGTGTGTTTGTCACCTATGCCAAGATGAAATAAACCATGTGGAAACTACCAGTGCTCCTGAAATCACGCCTTGCTTTCTTCTCCCTCTGAGCAGCAGGGCATCAGATGGTGTGTGTCCCTGCAGGAACTTGAGTCTAATGTGGCCTGCAAGACCCAAGGCTTGTGTCACCCTGCCTGGCTCAATGGCTGCAGAGAATCCCTCTAGCTCAGAGTCTCTCTCTCTGGGTGTGTCTGGACACTTGCTGCAACCTCGGGATGCCCCTTCCCTCTCTTAATCTATCCCCTTGGTCAGCCAGACAACTTTGGTGCTCCCCTGCTCCTGGGAGAGGCTAATGTTGGGGAGGGGTACACAGGGTATGTGCAGAATGGTGAAGTAAACTTGGCTTTGAGGAAGGCTGGAGGGAGAAGCTTATTACCCCACAGGTCCCAGGAGGGGTCATGTCCACAGGGCTATGGTGGTGGTGGTGGTGGTGGCCAGGGAAGAACAAAAATGGCCAGGCCTTTGTGGGTCTTCTGTGGGGAACAAGACAAGGCAGAGCAGGAAGTTCAGGCTGGACAGATTTGACAGACTATGGGCTCTGGGTCTAGGGCTGGTTTCTTAATTGCCTGGCCTGGGTGTGGGGTGATGTGGGAAGAGAAAGCATGGGTTAACATATGAGAATCAGAGAAAAGTGGGTGGATCCTCACCCAGAGTGGGTTGCTCTGTTGGAGGGACAATGTGTTGGCTGAACCTGTGGGGAAGGGAGAGGTGTCTCTTCCCAACAGTCAGTTCTAGCATGATTAAACATCTTAAAACAAGATACATACAGGCACATCAATCAGCCACACTCCCTTGAAAAGGGCTCTGAAGAAACTGGGAGCACCTCAGAGCTCCCTGGTACCCCTTTCATGAGCATGACACATTGCCACTGGGATTCCACAGTGCACTGGAGCAAGTGAGGGGCCATCTATAACACATGGTTGCCTGCCACCCTCCGGAAGCTGACAACAAAAAGGACAAGCTCTGCAGCTGAGCAGAGTGGACCCAGAGGCACGTGTGTTGGTGTCGATGATGGATGGTTAGTATAGCGTTGGCTCATGCCCGGTGCCTTGAGAATGCACTGGGATCACATTCACCAGTCTGGGCAGAAGCTGCTGGGAAGGGAGCCCAAAAACCCCAGAGGACCACAAGGCTGCTCTCACAGAGGCAGACCCAAGGAGAGCCCAACATGGGTGGAGGGCTGCCACAGTCCCTTCGTGGAAGGAAAGCGAGGGCAGGGAGGGGCTGGAGTAGGACAACACCCCTTCTGCCTCCTACAGACAGGTGCATGCTTGGTTCCCTAGGAAGACATGCTTGTCTGTAGAAGAGAGACATTTGCTGTGTATGACAGGAGGGAACTTCAGCGGTCCAGAGCTTGCTGGAGCCCTGAGGTTACCAGCACACTGGTTTGGGGTATGGAGGGTGAGTTAGGTTAAATGTTAAATGTCACTTCTCTAATGAGGCTCCAGGTTTTCTAGGCTCACTAGTCTTGACTCTGACCCCAGTCACCATTGTCTCCATTGGAAAAAGGACAGGATGGCAGCAGTCTTGGACCACCAGGGCACATGGACTGGTTAGCTCTATGCCTGAGATGAATTCCTGGGGACAGGTGGCTCAGTGATGGAGACCTGGAGCCATTGCCTGGAGCCGATGATGCTGCTGGTTCTGTGTGTTGGGGTCAGGAGCGCTCATTACTGCCACCAGAGACAGTAAGTATGTCTGTCACCTTCTCACCATGTTCAGAAAGTCACCACCCAGCTCCTTTCCAAGCCCAGGTCCATGCTGTCTTCTGTCTTCAGAAGCTCCCCAAGGCCTGTCTCATCAGACACCAAGCTTGCTGCATACTGGAAGTCATTTTTCTCTAAGAGTTTCTGATCTGGGGATTAATCTTTAACAATTAAACAATAAAATAATCTATATTTGTTCACATACTACATTAACTCTAATCTCTTAATTCTTATAGAAGGAAATCATGTATTTTGTATAGGAAGCTTCTAAGTGGACTCTTAATATACACAGGTGTATAAAATTATATATTCCAGTCAGTGACCCAAACAAGGAGACCAGGTTGAGCTGCAGACACTAGTCAAGTGTTGCAGGGAGCCAACAGCTCAGAGCAAGGATGTGTGTGTGTGTGTGTGTGTGCATGTGCACACATGTGTGCATATGTGTGTGCATGTGTAGGGGATGCCATGCCAAAACTAGACCAAGCAGAAGGAGTGAGTGGCACACTCGGAATAACAGACATGCATTGGAACAAAGCATGCTTCCTAACACTTATGTATAACCTTAGGAAAACAAAACACAGGGACATGGAAGTTGGCTTAGCCTGTAAAGCCAGAAACAAGAGAATGCCTGGGACTTGTTGGCTAGTTAGCCACGTCGGATTGGTGAGCTCTGGATTCAACGAGAGACCTTGTTTCAAAAAATAAGATGGAAAGCAGTTGAGGAAAATTTTAACACTTTCTAACATTAACCTCTGGCCTCTACATGCACACACACACACACACACGCACACGCACATCCACACACATATAAGAAAACAGAACCCAAAACAGCTCTCATGAAAGGAATCGAATCTGGACACTAAGCAGAGCTATCAATACCTAAGTGAGCCAGGTATGGTGGTGCACACCTTTAATCCCAGCGCCTGGGAGGCAGAGGTAGGAGGATTGCTGTGAGTTCAACGCCAGCCTGAGGAATTCACTATGTGAATGTCAGCCTGGGCTAGAGTGAGACCCTACCTAGAAGGAAAACAACAACAACAACAACAACAAAACCCGCCTTAGTAATAATGATCAGGGGCTGTGGGCTCTGGTTCTGCTGCAGACATGCAAGCCTTGGTGTCAGCTGTTCGCACAGAGTAACAGTGCCAGAGCACCCCATAGCATCCCCCATGGGCACATGGATCCCAGTGCTGCTTCTTTCAAGCTACAACATGGACATCACTACATCCCCAAGCATGAAAAGTAAACTCAGTGTCATCCTCAGAATGGATCATTCTAGTAAAACTTCAATGAAGCGTAAGCCATTATGGAGATGGGAGATTTCACATTTTATACACGTAAAGAAACTGATGGCTGGGGTTGGATAGATTGCTTAGTGGTTAAGGCACTTGCCTGTGAAGCCTAAGTACCCAGGTTTAATGTCCCAGAACCCACATAAGCCAGATGCACAAGGTGGTTCATTCAGCTGGAGTTTGTTTGCAGTGGCTAGAGGACTTGGCGTGCCCATTTCTCTCTCTCTTTCTCTCTCTCTCTCTCCCTGCTTCTCTGTGAAAAATCTGATGGCTGATCACACTTATGGAACATGTCCTTGTCATGGAGATTTCCAGACCTAGCATATTATTTGCCCAAAACAAGTTCTCACCCTCCCATGTTTATTTCCTTAAACTCCTGTGTTCTTGTAAAGCCTCTTGCCCTGCAGGCCAAGGTTGATGAGTGTAAGAAACCTTAGTTTTGGAGCAGAGGAAGTAGTTCAGCAGGGAGTGGGGATGGGAAACAGAGACCGATCAACACTTAAATCTGTTTTCCTACAAATGTCAGGTTAACCACATCAGTGTAGTCTTACAGAGCATTTTATGTTTTCATAACATAATTTGGAGATTCTTTGAAACCTAGAGCAGTAGTGATAAAACTTTTCTGACATATACAATCTAAGGACAAATTAATGTGCCACATATATGCATCTTGTTCATCAGTACGTTTCAGTATCACATCATCACTTAAATACACTGCCATGTAGAATGTTGTCCTGCATCTTCATCAGAGCATCTGCGACTACTCACAAGAGACCCTTGAGATCCAGCCTGTTCAAAGAGGGTCATTAGAGTCTCATCTGAGATCTGGGCCTCTCCATCCTGTACCTCCCTGCTAGCTGTATGTAATTGTATACCAGCTGCACGTGGTCTTGGGAGATACTGGAATATATAGAGAGTGGAAGGTCACCTAATTCATCCATGCAGCCATGTGGAAGTTGCTTTCCATAGTGGGGGAGACTTCAGTGGTACATCTACTTTGGCTCACTCATGCTACTTTAGATAACCCCTCAGCAACACTCTTATAAGTAAGCACAATAAGCTCATCGGTCTCAAAGCTAGACGTTGAGCGGAATTACCACACCAGTCTTGTCTTTGGTGCCCTATGTGCAGTGAGCATATGCTTGTTTATGTCTCTCCAAGAACAGTTCCTGCAACATCTGCATATGGGCTAACAGACTCTTATATTTCCTCTTGGGTTTCAGACAACAGACCTCACTGGAAAAAAAAATAGATAGGTAACTTGGTAGAAAGTCCTTGAATTCATAAATATTCTTTCTTTCACGGGATTAACTGGGAACTCTTAGGTCAAGAGTTAAATGGTCACCGTGTCACAGTTGCTCTTCAGATATGTTTACTCTTGAGATATTATGTGACTTTGTGACTGAAGTTTGGAGACTTTGTCCTTTTACATAGGAAGCTCCTTCGATTGCCCCAGTCAGCTTCCTTTGGTGTGAAATGGACCATGGGACATTAGGGACATGTGTTTTACAACTGTCTCTCAGTGCTTTGAAGCCTCAGTATAGGAATCTATAGCATGCATGGCAATGTTATGGTTTTTGAGAATGATGGAGACTTTTTTTTTTTTTTAGCTCTGGACTGGCTTAGCTCAGCTGTTATAGAGCACAGGACACTCAAATACTCCCCAAGAGAGTTGCTCTCAAGTTGTGACAAGTGCAGACATGGCAAAGGGTCAAGTTAAGTAAGATTCTACTTTTAGAAAGTAAAGCAAAAAACCCCAAGGTGGAAGGGATCCCAAGCTGTTAACTGTTTGGTGATTTGCATCAGGGATCCTTATTACTCTTAGAGATGAGAATTAGACATAAAGTCAGGGTGGATTAGGATGGTTCTTTAATTATATATTGGGGCTTTTGACACATTGATGAGTTATGCAAGTGTATGGGTTCTTCCAAAATGTTCCAAGAAGGAGAAAGAACCAGAGTTACAAGAAAGTAAAAGACCCCTCCCCCACCCCAGAAAAAGGCTGGTAGTCATCTAACATCTTGGCAAGTCAAGGATTTTGGAATTTCAGTCACTAGGCTCTGTTCTCTGGACTTATTGTTAGTAATATTCAATTTATTATAAAATCTCCATGTTCATCAGCTCTGTCAGGAGATGTAGACATCTGTTTATTTCTTTAGGGCCTGTAACCCTGACTAGATTCCTAAAAATGAGGGCTACCTTACTCCTACTTCCTATCAGTAACAACAGTGAGGCAGGCCTGCCCAGGTCTCCACAGGCTACAGAGCCCTTCAGGGTCACTTCCAATACCCAGGACAGCCAGGACAGGACTCCTAGGAAATAAAAGCACTTCAGAGTTTGCAAGCATCTGCCTTGCAGTTTCCTGTTTTCTCTCTGTATTTTTCCTGTCCCTCCCCCACTCCCTAGCTCCTTGTCCTTCCAGGGACTTTTATCATGACATCACTGAGCCCTGAGCCACTCTCAGTACACAAGACACTTTCTTCCACAGGTCCTGCCCTTCACAGTTTACCCTCTGTCCAACATAGAGCAGAAAAACAGACAGAGAAGCACCCATTGTCCCTTCTTTGTTGGGAGGGCAGTAAGGCTTCTGGACAGACAGATACTCTTTCTCTGGCTGGCCTTCCAATTGAATTTTCTTCTGGCTGTCTGCTGTAGTCTGATGACATTGGGAACAAATTAGCTAGGCCCTAGTGACCTCTCCACTGCTTGTAGAGGCAGGCCACAATAGTGAATGAAGAGACTTTGGTCTTTTGGCTCCTTGCACTGTTGTTAACAATTAAAGGGCTTCCTGAAACCTGCTGACCATATTCTTGTCAGTAGATCAAGCTGGAGAAATGAGTCCATAACCAGCATCTTAGGCTCCTTTTTGAGCCCGACTTGCACTGAGGAACAGGTGGTCCTGTGTGCTCTCTGTCTGTCTATCTCTGGTGGCCCCTTGCCACTGTCTTTAACTCTCAGTATCTGTCCATGTTACTGGTCATTCATTTAGCAAAATTCAAATACATTTCTATTTGTGTTTAAAGGGTCAGAGGTCTGGATTCAGGGAAGCGATGGATAACAGAAAAGCATTAGAAGGCATCAGTTGTTGAGTTCTGTCTGTGAGAGTGGAAGAGATGCATGAGATGCTCTTTGAGGTGTCCAACATGGATCCCCACCCAGATGGCAGCAAAACTAGCACCTTCATAAATAGCAGGGGCCAGACTGCTCTACTCAGATGGAAATGAGGAACAGGCCAGAGGAACCTGTTCTGTGTTGACAAACCTGAGCTCCTGAGTGCTAGAGGCTCAGAGACCAGGCTTTCACACCTCAGCAGTTATAACTGTATTCCTGAGAACTAGAGACTTAAAGGTCTGGACGCTCAGATCAGAGCAAGCTTTGATGCCTTTCAAGCTAGCTAGTATAGCTAGCTTTCCTGGTGCTTGCATCCTCGGATCTTAGCTGCTAGTTGTGTAGACCCAAGGCATCTAGGTATGAGGGAAGGATCTTTCAGCTGTCATTAAGAGGCAGACTGGCCTTCCCTAGACAATTTACCTCATTCACTGGAAAAACAAAAACATTCCAGACCCCTCCCCACAAAAACATCAAAGGGTGCTTATAGTAAAGACCTAGAAATTAACCTCTTCAATAACATTTAGTGTTTTGCCCCTAACCATGTGTTCTTCAGGAGAGTTGGGCCTCTCTGGTATGTGGTGAGATTAGGGGATAGCCCTGGAGGCCACAACAGGCTGTACCCAGGTATTTCAGGCAGAGACAACTCATGGCAAGTTTGGAGGCTGGGAGCACAGCTAACATGGCTTCACTGTGGTCTGCTGTAAACCAAGAGAAGCTAAGGAGACAGAGATGAAACCAGGCCATGGCTATAGGCTCACAGGGGGAGCAGATGCTGGGCAGCAACAGCCTCTAGGAAGACCATGGGCAGCTGTAGGAGGTCTTGCAGGAGGGAACCAGTGCCAGGAGCTAATACCCCGAATATGAAGGAACTGTGAAAATTAGAATGAGGATAAGCCCAAGTGATGCTGCACAATCTTGGAATGGTATGATTTCCACATAAAAACACAATTTGGCAGGGTGTGGTGGCACACACCTTTAATCCCAGAACTTGGGAGGCAGAGGTAGGAGGATCACTGAGAGTTTGAGGCCACCCTAAGACTACATAGTGAATTCCAGGTCAGCCTGGGCTAGTGTGAGACTCTACCTTGAAAAACCAAAAACAACAACAAAAAAACCCCACAACTGTCAGCCTGGAAAGATGTCTTAGTGGTTAAGGTGCTTGCCTCAAAGTCAAAAGATCCAGGCTTGATTCCCCAGGACCCACATAAGCCATATGCACAAGGTGGAACATGTGTCTGGAGTTTGTTTGCAGTAGCTACAGGCCCTGCCAGGCTCATTTTCTCTCTCCCTCTTTCTCTACCTGCCCCCCTCTCTCTCTTTCTCAAATAAATAAAAATAAAAATTAAAAAAATGATTTAAAAAACACAACTCTAACCTCAAAGGGAATAAAAGAGTTTATTGCAAAGCCAAATGAGTGACTATGATCTGAAAACACATATACAGGATATAGCAAGCACCATATTACAACAGGGGAACAGTCTCCCGAAGCTTGTACAGATATAGGATAAAAGAAAGTCATAAATCAAAGTGCTTTAAAATACATTGGTGGAAACATCAGATAGGTGGGTTGCAACAAAGCAGGGAAATTTGCTACAGGTAACAGAAGCTATCTTATGACATTCTTAGCTTTTTAGTTGATGGGAGCTAAGGGTTGGTTGGTATAGTCCAAAGGATTTACCTGATAGTAACAATGATATTAGGTCAGACATAGAGGTGGGCAAAGAATAGCTATTTCTAAGGCTAAAGATAACCCAAGATAATTTGGCTCTGGGTCTGCAACATTCCAACTTTCTATAGTCACACAGGTTCCAATCAGTCAAGCAGCCTTATAGAATGTTTAATGTAGGTGTGGCTTCTCCCTGGGAACTGCAGTTCATAGGTGTGGGTCAGACTAAGCAGGTTCTCACTTGTTTGACCTTATTTGGTTGAACTCTTTTTTTTTTTTTCTTTTTTTTGTGGTTTTTCGAGGTAGGGTCTCACTCTAGCTCAGGCTGACCTGGAATTCACTACGTAGTCTCAGGGTGGCCTCGAACTCATGGTGATCCTCCTACCTCTGCCTCCTGAGTGCTGGGATTAAAGGCATGTACCACCACACGCCAGCTTGGTTGAATTCTTTTGTTAAGGCAGCTTCCCAGAGTCCCTGCTTCATAGCTCAGAGAGTTTGGTTTTGTTGTTTAAAATGAGACTAAGGACTCACTGAGTTGAATTCGGGTAGAAAAAAAAAAAAGCAAAAAAAAAAAAGCATGAAAGTAGGAAGGAAGTGGTTGGTGAAAATGAGAGTTAGTGAAGGGAGGGGGATAAGAGAAGGTAATGATATGATAAGATCAAAATACATTATATACAGGTATAAAATTGTCAAAATAAGAATGAAAAACTTGAAATAGTAAATTCTAAAGTTATGTAAATATTCTGAACTTCAGATGTCAGTAGGCACTTTGAGCATTGATATGAGAAATGATGCCGTATGTCAGCAATGCCTAATTCAAGTACAATGTGTCAAGAGAGTAAAAGCAAATTTAGAATATGGAGTGTTCTTCCCACCAAAGCCACAACCCAGTGATGGGAGCATCTAGAAACAGAGACCTGCTGCATAGCTGTCTAGCAGGTCAGAGAGTTCTACCTTTTTTTATTTACTTTTTTGTGTGCGTGTGTGCATGTGTGCATGTGTGTGCATGTGTGTGTATGGTGTGGATATGGTGCATGAATGTATATGGGTCAGTGTGGCAGGGTGTGCTTACCTGCAGGGCTGGAGTAGAGCGTTGGGTTTCACACACTGTTCTTCTGCTATTCCTTGTTATTTGAGCTGGAAATTCGTAGTGATCCTAGAACTTACAATTTTCTGTAAACTTAGGTCTCTACTCCCTTACTGGATTGGGGTTACACATGGCCATACCCAGGTATTTATGTGAATCCTGGGGATCGAACTTGAGCAGTCTCTCAGGTCTCCTCTGGTTCTCAAGCTTGCGCAAGAAGTGATCTTAACTGCTGAGTCATCTCTCCAGTTCAAGTTCCATCTTCTGCAGGTGACCTAGTAGTGAGTCAGGACAATCAGCGGGGGCACAGCCACACACAACGGTGGAAATAGGGTTGAAAAATCAGCACCAGAGCTTATCATAGGAAGCTGGGTAAGTAATTGTCACCCCCACATTGTGACCCGGGTTGAATTGCATGGCTTTCTTCTTGTGACTTGTCCAAACAAAGCTGAGAGCCATTGGTGCAAATATGGCAGGGCACTGACAGATGTGGGGATATCTCTCTCCTACAGCTTCTACTTTTCTTGTGTTGTCTCGGGATGCTGTGCCATTACAGACCCAGAATTCTCTTCACATATTCCCAGTCACACAGATAGAAGCGAATGTGATATGGTCAGGGCACCTACCCTGAGGAGCTGAGTGAACCCCTCCAGAAAAACCTGGATGGGTGATGCCCACACAGAGACTACCTGGCCTCGCTGGCACTATATTTAAAATGTAATTCATCTCACCTGTTAAATGTATTTTGCCACATGAAATCTTAATATCCTGTGTACATCCCTAGTAACCCACCCCAGCCAGCATAAGAAGTTATCACAATGGAGCGCCAGCCACAGGCTGCCTTAGTGCCAGGTACGGGCTATGCAGCCACATCCATCACCACCCTAAGCCTCCCTGCACCTTCATCCAACCTCACCACTCCCCGGCCTCACTGCTGACACCAGCACCTGGATTAGGCCCCTTGGGTTTAGGTTGAGGGACATAGATACATACTACTTGACCTGGGGCACTTGCATACTTTCTGGTGGTGCAAGAGATTTGTTTTATTTAGTCTGGGACGTTCCTAATCTCTGCCATTGGTTTCTTACTGTGAAGCAAATAGGTAGCATCAAATGCTCAAGAGAGGCTTTGCTAGTTCTGCCGTTTCTCCCAAGATTTCCCAAAGATACTGAAATTTCCCACCCAAGGCTTATATAAGAGGAGCAGTTCCATATGCAACACCACACCCTACTGGTATGTGGAAAGCATTGCAACCTTTGGACCAAATGTGAAGAGAACGTTCAGGGGATATTGAATTAGAGAGATAAAAATATTTTAAATCACAGTAAAGCTACAAAAACCAAGTTGAAACAGTGATCCATTTCAGAAATATTCTAAGTCCACTTTATGTTACTTAAATCAGGAGTGTCCAAGCTTTTGACATCATGATATGACGTTGACATGGACAAATAAATGTATCTATCCTGGAATGAATGTGACCTGTAGACTGCAGGTTGGGTGTACCTGATTTAAATGGGATGCTTGCAATAAATTCTTGCTAATTAAAGACTTGAACTGTATGTTTTTTTTTTTTCAAGGTAGGGTCTTACTTTTAGCTCGGGCTGACCCGGGATTCTCTACGTAGTCTCAAGGTGACCTCAAACTCACGGTGATCCTCCTTTCTCTGCCTCCCGAGTGCTGGGATTAAAGGTGTGCACCACCACGCCTGGCTTGAACTGTATTTTTATTTTTGGTGTAGTGTATGCTGTAGGGGAGAAGAGCATCCCATAGTGACATGCAGGTGTTGATAAGACAGCAAGAGATGTCCCTGGTGTGTGCTTATTTCTATGTAAGCTCCAATGAGGGACCTAGCAGATCCTCTAATCAATAGGGTCTGTTTGCCCTTCAGAAAAGCCCAAATACCACTCCAGAGTTATCCAGACAGGCCAAAAATTTGTGTCTGCCATCGGGCATGGTGGCGCACGCCTTTAATCCCAGCACTCGGGAGGCAGAGGTAGGAGGATTGCCGTGAGTTCGAGGCCACTCTGAGACTCCATAGTGAATTCCAGGTCAGCCTGGGCTAGAGTGAAGCCCTACCTCGAAAAACCAAAAAAAAAAAAAAAAAAAAAATTAGCAGCCTGAGCTGGAGAGATGGCTTAGCAGTTAAGGTGCTTGCCTGTGATGCCTAAGGGCCCATGTTCGACTCTCCAGATCCCACGAAAGCCAGACACACAAAGGTGAGGCAAGTGCAAGGTCACACATGCCTACTAGGTGGCACAAGGGTCTGAGTTCGATTACAATTACTGAGGCCCTGGCATGCCAATTCTTTTTTTTCTTCCAAATTTTTATTAACAACTTCCATGATTATAAAAAATACCCCATGGTAATACCCTCCCTCCCCCCATTTTCCCCTTTGAAACTCCATTCTCCATCATACCCCCTCCCCATCTCAATCAGTCTCTCTTTTAATTTTGATGTCATGATCTTTTCCTCCTCTTATGATGGTCTTGTGCAGGTAGTGTCAGGCACTGTGAGGCCATGGATATCCAGGCCATTTTGTGTCTGAAGGGAGCATGTTGTATGGAGTCCTACCCTTCCTTTGGCTCTTACTCCTTTCTGCCATCTCTTCCACATTAGACCCTGAGCCTTGGAAGGTATGATAGAGATATTGCAATACTGAGCACTGTGGTCATTTCTTTCCATCACCATGGTGCCTTCTGAGTCCTCCCAAAGTCACTGCCATCTGAAAAGAGAAGATTCTCTGCCAAAAGTGAGAGTAGCATTAATATAAGGGTATGAACATTAACAGAAGTGCTTACTGGGCAGTTTGATAAGCATAGTATATACATTTAGCCAGACAACAGCAGACATTATACCCCTAGGGCTCATGACTACCCATTTTAAGTTTTCAGTATCAGGGATGTATTCCAGCCTCCAGTCCAATTAGAGGGCAGTTGGTTTCCCCCATAACAGACATGCCACTACTGCACTGATGGCTCATTTGGCCTGTCTGGCCAAATTTAAGGCTTGTTGAGTATCTTCACTGGTGATTTCTCTTTCTCCCATTGAACTGCATGCATAATGGCTTCTTCCAGCTTTCTGTTTGCTGGTCTACATGGAGGAGGTTATCAGCTCAGTTCCAGCAGGATTTCTCAGTGGCCTTGCAGCCCAAGTGTATGGAGTCTTCAGCAATAGGGTTTTACCATCTATTCCTGGTGGGAAATCAAGGGCCTCGTCAATGGCATATAATGTTTTGGGGGTATCAGGGACCTTCCTGGCCAACAACTCACTGGAAGGTATCCCATCCCTGGCACTGAAAATTTTCTAGCAACAATGTATGGCTCCTGAGTGTTTCATTGTCCAAAAAAGTAGGATTCCATATGATTTATTTATATCCTCTTAGATTTTGATTCGCCATCCCTCCACCTTTCCTTTACTCAATCTCTTCCCCTGGCCTCATTTTGGGCCTTTTCAACCCCATTAATCTATTCTTCTACTTACATATATACAATACCATCCTATTAAGTACCCCCCTCCCTTTCTTTCTCTTCCCTTTATATCTCTTTTCTAGCTTACTGGCCTCTGCTACTGAGTTTTTTCCTTCTCACACAAAAGTCCAATCATCTGTAGCTAGGATCCACATATGAGAGAGAACATGCAATGCTTGGCTTTCTGGGCCTGGGTTACCTCACTTAGTATAATCCTTTCCAGATCCATCCATTTTCCTGCAAATTTCATAACTTCATTTTTCTTTACCACTGAGTAGAACTCCATTGTATAAATGTGCCATATCTTCATTATCCATTCATCTTAAATGAAAAAGAAAATAGCAGCCTAAGTGACAAGAAGTATCAGCATTATTCAGTGTTGAAGGGAATTCCGCCTTTTCTAATTCCAGCCAGGATGCTGTTGTTTTTGCTTCTATGCCAGCTCCCTTTTACTGCCAAGCCCGGTCCCCATCACACCATGTAGTCCAGACCTCAGTATGACTGATAAGAGGCAGGGTTTGACCATTTTGGACATAGCATCACTTTTGTGTCATGTGCAGCACTTCACACTGGGATGTGGGAAGTCTGGCAAGCATTGGCTGCTAAAGACCTAGTTAGAACCAGGACCTCTGTGATTCTCCTCCCTTCTGAGCTTTTCTTTCATAGCTACCTCTGGTGGAGAATATTTTATTGGAAGGGATCACTTGACTTCAATTATTTTTACCAAGACAACACCTTTCTCTTAAATGTGTAAAGGTCATTCGGTGTTAAAATACCTGACTAGCTGGGGAGCTGGCTCAGAAGTTAATAGCATTAATCACTTAAGTATGAGGATCTCTCAGGCCAGAGATAGCCAAGTTCAACTCCCCAGAACACAAGCAAAATCTGGTGACTAAGCCAACTGTCTTCTTATTTGGAGAGAATAAATAAACACTAAGAGCTGTGTCCTCCAACAGAAGATTGTGGAACTCTCAAATAAACAAGCTAAGTTATGTGCAGGTTGCAGGTTACTATAATTGTATGCTGTAACAAACTGTGTTCCCCTTGTATGCACTTGCTCATGAAGTTCTTGAAGATCAGATGGCTCACCGCAGTCAGTGACAAATAGTGTACTGAACTGAACTTGAATATTCCAGATCCCCTCTTCCTAGTACCTGGCATTTGTTTGCATTAGCAGAGTTAGTGCTGCATTCTTATTTTTTTAGTTTTAATTTTTTGGTTCATTTTTTATTTATTTATTTGAGAGCAACAGACACAGAGAGAAAGGCAGATAGATAGATAGATAGATAGATAGATAGATAGAGAGAGAGAGAGAGAGAATGGGCACGTCGTCATGGCCTCCAGACACTGCAAATGAACTCCAGATGCCTGTGCCCCCTTGTGCATCTGGCTAACGTGGGTCCTGGGGAATTGAGCCTCTAATCACGGTCCTTAGGTGTCACAGGCAAGGGCTTAACTGCTAAGCCATTTCTCCAGCCCAAGTGCTGCATTCTTTCATCACATTTTCTCATGTTTCAGAAACATTTGTCTCTAAAACATTCTCATTAGTCATTTCCAAGTGTAAGTTCACATATACCAATGCCATACAAACCTCATAGTCTTTAAGGATGATTTGGAAATAAATCTCAGTTCTCTTAGGTGGACTTGCACAATTCACAAGAGAGACAGAAAGCAACAGTTTTTTTTTTTTAATTTTAGAGAGAAAGAGAGAAAGAGACACACACAGAGAAAGAGAGAGGGAGACAGAGAGAGAGAGACAGAGAGAGAGAGAGAGAGAGAGGGAGGGAGAGAGAGAGAATTGGCATGCTAGGACCTCAGCCACTAAAATTGCACTCCAGATGCTTGCACCTCCTAGTGGGCATGTGTGACCTTGCACTTGCCTCACCTTTGTGCATCTGGTTTATGTGGAACCTGGAGAGAGATTGAACATGGGTCCTTAGGCTTCGGAGACAAGCGCCTTAACCACTAAGCCATCTCTCAAGGTCAGTTTTTAATTCTTTTTGCCTATGTATATGGTGTACATGTATATGTGTACATATGTTCCTATGGACATGTGTGTGTGGTGTGCAGGCACGTATGTGTGAAGGCCACAGGTTGATGTTGGGTGTCTTCCTCTATTGCCGTCTACCAAATTTCTTGAGAGAAGGTCTCTTGATAAACCCAGAGCACATCAAACTGGCTGAACAAACTGACCAGTGAGCCCCAAGGACTCCCAGCCCCCAGCCTCCCCCCCCCATGCTGGGGTTACAGGTGCATGACATCATATATGGCATTTTACATAGATGTTGAGGATCTAAACTCTGGTGCTCATGCTTGTGTGGCAAGCACTTTACCCACTGAGCCATATCCCCAGCCAGGAGCAGCATTGTTACTGACCATTTATGTGGTGACTCTGAAATCCTTAGCTTTGCTAAGTCAAAATGAACTTGAGTCAGATGCAGGGTGATGAAGGGCTTTGATGTGTGTGGAAAGTCTGTTGACAAGTTTCAGACTCTGTTTATCAGACAGGGTGAGAGCATCTCAGACTGCAGTGATTTTGGAGTCCATTTGGGAACTCATTTTGTGTGTGACAAAGCCAGGCTTGGCCATTTGCAGATGAACCCCTACCACACTCCCTCCCCTCATTCATTCTTTGGTCATTCATTACTTGGGGACAGAAGCTTCTTATTTAATTAAGAATCTCTGTGCCACCGACAACTGGAGCCCCTTCTTGTTGATTTTACTGAGGTGGACTCTCTCACTGGAACCCAGAGCTACATATTCAGTGGGTCTAGATAGCCAGCTTATTTTGCACTGTCTGTATCCTGTGCACTGGGACTACAGGGGGTAGTGAGGCCCACCCAGTGTTTACGTTTTATGTTACGTGGGTTTTGGGGATAGGGGATCTGCTCTCGAGTCTTCATGCTAGTATGGCAAGCATTTTTCCAGACGGAACCATCTCTCTAGATCCTTGACTTTATCTTTTGTGACAGGGTCTCTCATTGACCCTGGATTTTCACTAGTTAGGCTAGACTAACCAGCCTGAAAGCCCCAAGAATCCTCCTATCTGCCTCTGCAGTGGTGTGGCAGTACAAGTGTGTGCCACCACTCATGGCTTTACTTGGGGGCTGGGGTTTGAACCCAGGTTCTCATGTTTGTGTGGCAAACATTTTATGCAGTGAGCTATCTTGCCAGCCCTCCATATTATTTTCCTTTTGAAGGGGCCAGTTGGTAAGTGTTTTAAGTTTATGCCATTTTGATTCTTGGTTTGGTTTTTATAGCCCCTTAAAATCACAGGGGTGTTTTGGACCGAGGCTGAGGTATAGCAAGAGAATGGACTGAAGTGATGGCTGCTGTCCTCAGACTCTGCTCTAAGGATATGAATCCAGAGTGCAGCCCGGAGACAGGCTCCCTTCCTTTGGAAATCAGTCTGTAATTGAGTTGCCATCAATTGGGATTTATGAATACTTCATTATGCTGTCATGAGAGTCATAAACAGTCATCCTACATTTAAACTGCTTTCCATAAAGTTCAAAAATATCCCTTTATAGAGCTGGCATCTAACCATCTTCAGTAGTTGCTCTTAGCTCATCTCACAGGAAACACGATGTGTTTTATGGAACATCTCCATGATTTTAGAGCAGATAAACATTTTGGATCAAAAGACAAAACCCTCATCAGTGACTTGGTTGTGCATGTGAAACTACCTGGACCTTGGTCCCCACCACTCCTTAGGGGGAGTGTCTACACATATGCTCAGCTGAAACGCAGTACAAGCGACAGTGATAAGGTGAGTGTTCTTCATGAACTGGGGCCTCGAAGAACTTTAAGTAGGTGATTAAATACAACCCTGCTGGGGACTCGGTTTTCCTCTCTGTGATGAAACACCTGTGCACAACGACTTAAGGGTAGAAGGACTTAGTTTGCTCATGGTTTTAAAGGTTTCAGTCCACCTTGGCGGGGAGGGTGTGGCAGAGAGCACACATCAAGGCAGCCTGGAAGCAGAAAGAGAACATCTGTGTTGTGAGCTTTTTTTTTTGTTATCTCCTTTTATTCCCTGCAGGCTCCCAGCCCATGTTCAGGGTGGATCTTCTCCCCCTCAGTTAGTCCTCCCTGGAAACGCCCCCACAGAAACCCACAGAGGTATGTTATACTAATCTCCTACACTTCTGGAGCCAATCAAGTTGACATCATGATGAATCATCACCGATTCAGAAAAGAACTTCATCAGGCCATTGAACACTTGCTGAATCCATGTGCACCAATAGCAGATACTGACGTCAGAGGTGAAGAAACACTAGGCTTACTGTCTGCTCAGCAGGGGTCTACATGTGGATGGGAGAAACCCTTGCCTGAAATGGACAGAGTGGGAGGCCTGAGACTCAAACAAGCTTTGTTATGCTGATGCACAGGGAGCTGCAGCTGCTCTAACAAAACACTGCAGTCTGGGTGCTTATTTCTCACCTTTCTGAAGGCTGCAAGTCCAACATGGAGGCACCAGAATGTCCGGTTCCTGGTGGGGCCCTTTCCTGGCTTGCAGAGCTTACTTCCTCACTGTGTCCTCTCATGGAGCAGTGAGAGTGCTGGATGCTCCCTCTTAGAAGGGCACTTTCCTACCAATCAGGGCCCACCCCACAACATTTCTTAACCCCAATTTCCTTCTGTACCCTCTGACATCAAATAAGGTACCACTGGGGTTAGGGCAGCCATGTAAGGATGGGGTGGGTGTGCACAACTCAGCCAGGGCGGGTGCATAACTAGAAGGTTATAAGGGCTTACACTGCGAGGCAGTCCCATTTCAGACTTTCGGCTTTCTTACTTTCCATGGCTGTACCCAAAGATTTAAGTATCCCATGAGAGCCTTCATTTCCTCACATATACAAAGAAATGACTGTAACAGAACTTCTTTTCAGAGTGGTGGGAATGAAATGAAATACCGCAACCTCAGAGTGAAAACATCCAGGCCAATTAGTAAAGGCTCAAATAAATGTGGACAGTAAATCAACAGGCCAAAGTGGTACTTAGAGTCCTTGAGGTAGCTAACGGTTAGGACTAAAATATGAGTGAAAAACAAACCCGTGGAACATTCTAGAAATGTTTGAAAGATATAAGTAGAGTCTGAGAGTCTAGTGCAGGGAAAACAAAGAGGAGCAACATGGCTGTGGGGGTGGGGCAGGGCCTGTGTTTTCTGCCATCACCATGAGAAATTTTGTAAGGACATATAACTCCTAATTTAAAGTTTGGCTGCCAAGTGGGGCCACCTATGCAAGGGACAGGGAAAGGACCTGTGGGTGCCCTGAAGGTCTTCATTAAGTTCAGTAAAATTTACTATACCATGTCCTGGAGCCGGTCATTCCCAATCAATATAAATGAAGAATGCTGCATTATTTCAGTAGATAGTTTGAATTTTATGCATACTCAGTTTTGCTGAGTTCATGCAGTTGTAATCTTAGTATTTTTTTTTGGTTTGTTTTCTCTCCCTTTGTTTTCAGGGGCTTTCATTGGGGAATATCCCAGGTCTCTTTTGGTCTGTCTTTCTTCCTTCCTTCCTTCCTTCCTTCCTTTCTTTCTTTCTTTCTTTCTTTCTTTCTTTCTTTCTTTCTTTCTTTCTTTCTTTCTTTCCTTTTTTTTTTTAGACAGGGTATCATTATGTTTAGCCCAAAATGAACTCAAACTAACAATCCTCCTGCCTTAGCCTTATGAGTGCTGAGATTACAGGTATGTACCACTACACACAGTTCAACTTTTAAATAGTTTTTTAAAATGTTTTTATTTATTTATTTAATAGAGATAGAGAGAAAGAATGGGTACACCAAGGCTTCTAGCCACTGCCAATGAACTCCAGACACATGCACCACCTTGTGCGTCTGGATTTACATGGGTACTGGGGAGTTGAACCTGGGTCCTTGGGCTTCCTAGGCAAACACCTAACTGCTAAGCTATCTCTCCAGTCCCTTAAATAGTTCTTATTTGAGTGTGCATGTGTGTCATGTGCATATATGTGTGTATACATGTTATTCTGTTTATAGAGAGCAGAGGTTGACATCAAGTGTCTCCTTCAATCACTCTCTACCTTATTGGTTTTATTTTTTGCAACAAAATCTCTCACTGAATCTGGAGCTCATTAATTCAGCTAGACTAGCTAGTTATCAAGCCCCAAGTATGCTCCTGTCTCCACTGCCTCAGTGCTGGGATTACAGTATGCATCTGGCTGTTCTATGAGTTCTGGGAATCCAAACCCAGGTCCTCACGCTTGCGAGGCAAGCACTTTCCTGACTGAGTCATCTGCCCAAGTCTTTTCAATCATTTGCATCACTTCATTCATTTTTATTTCTGAAGATTGTTTTTTGGTCTTGCCTTTGATTTCTCTTAAGGCAATTTCTTTTACTATATTATGATTTACTATATTGTAATGTAAATTCATTATGGTTTAGTGATTTACATTTTTCCATGTATTGTTGACTTATTTCTTAGGTTTTTCTTTTATGTAGTTAATATTGTTCTTTTGTGTATTGCGTATCTCCCATAGTGTCTTTTCATCTGTTTTGAATCGAGCATATCTATCTTTGAGTGTGTCCTTCTGGAGTGATATTATCATATTGTAGCAGACAGCTTCAGGTTCTCTGAGATGAACTTCCAGACCAGACACAGTTATGGAGGAAGGGATTTATTGAAGCTTACAGATCCAGGGGAAGTTCCATAATGGCAGAAGAAGCTGGCCTGCTTTCACAGGACCAAGCAGAGAGAGAGAAGTACAAGCCAAAAAAAGTCAAAAGCCACAGCACACTTCAGGAACTCCAGCTAGGCATACTTTGCATATCTTAGATTGAAATCTGAAACCCACCACCACACCTTAAGATCCACCCAGTGACATTGCCTCCAGCCAGGGGCTAAAGATGCAAACTACAAATAAACAACTGAATATATTGGGGACCATCTATTCTATTCAAACCACCATATTCTGCCCCTGGCCCCCAATAGATTTATAACCATCACACATTGTAAATTGTACTCAGTTCAATTTCAAAGGTCCCCACAGTCTTGACCAATTTAAGATATTAGGACCTGTAAAATCAAACAAGTTAAACATTTGTAACATATAAAGGCACAGAGTAAACATTTTCAACTGGTATAAGGCATAGCAAGGAGAGACTAAAACAATGCAAAGTCAACCACCATCAAACAGACATGGAATTTCTGCAGTTCAAGTCCAATACAATCAAAGGCTGACAGTCTCCAGATTTTCCAGTCCGCCCCTCCAGCTGGGCAGAGTAGCAGGGAACACTTCCATCCCAGGCCAACAGTGAGCTCCATGGTAGCCCTTGCATTGTCCTGGTATATACAAAACATCTTTAGGTCTGCATGCAAACCACGGTCCATCTTCCAAAGGCTCTTTCAGCCTATCAGGGCATCATGCCCTACCTCAAGCCGCATCTCAGTGGCAGCTCCTGGAACCGTATGCAATTCATGACCACTCCTCACATTTTCCAAAGGCTCTTTCAGCCTATCAGGGCATCAAGCCCTACCTCATGCCACATCTCAGCGGCAGCTCCTGGAAGCATGTGCAATTCACGAGCACTCCTCGCATTTTTCATGCTTCTGAAACCAATACCAGGTGTACAGGACACAGCCATATTCTTAATTCAGGGACAAAATAAATCCTAACCTTGAAAAACAGGTTCCTTCTCCAGTCAACTCTTTCCAAACGTGTTTGCATTTCTATGATAGTCTTTCCTCAGGCATCCTTTCCATGGTAAAGCAATTGGACCATCTTCCTTTAAGATTGCTGATGTGTTTGACAATAGCAGCTTTAGTAATCTAAAGCCAGTCTCTGTGCCAGTAAATTTAACTTGCTTAAAGTTTTCCAGCTTAAACTCTTAAACCTCTCAGTCCAGTATCTCTAGCCAAGCACATCAGTCCATTACAAATTTAACCTTGATCAAACTCTCTGGGCCTGAGCAGCAGGACGCAGCCAGCCCTTATGCCAAGTAGCCCAGTTCCAACAAAGTCCTCTGCAGTCTTTCCTTCCCCTTAGAAAGCTCATAAGCCAAGCCTCGAAGTTCAATGCTGTATGCATTTAGCATTCTCAGACTCTCATCAGAATAGTCCATAAAACTCGGCTTACCACTCCAGAACACATCTTCAGTTGCAAGCACCAAGTCCATGCCTATTCCTCCAAAACAAAGATTCCAAAAGATCAACATCCACATAGTCAGGTTCATCTCAGCCTACTCCTCGGTACCAAATTCTGTATCAGACAGCTTCAGGTTCTCTGAGATGAACTTCCAGACCAGACACAGATATGGAGGAAGGGATTTATTGAAGCTTACAGATCCAGGGGAAGTTCCATAATGGCAGAAGAAGCCGGTCTGGGGAGAGTCTGCGACCGGACACCTGTAGGTGACACAGAAGCCAAACAGGAGGAGGAAGTGTAGAGACTAAGCTTCTAAAATACTTCAGCCATGACTAAAAGAGAAGCAGAAGAGCTGATAGAAATTGAGATTGGTGGAACTGAGAAGCCAGAGTGCACAGAGGAGAGTATTGTGGAACAGACCTACACCCCAGCTGAATGTGTAAGTCAGGCCATAGACATCAATGAGCCCATAGGCAAATTAAAGAAATTGCTAGAACCAAGACTTCAGTGTTCTTTGGATGCTCATGAAATTTGTCTGCAAGATATCCAGCTGGATCCAGAATGAAGTTTGTTTGACCAGGGAGTAAAAACAGATGGGACCATACAGCTTAGTGTGCAGGTCATTTCTTACCAAGGAATTGAGCCAAAGCTAAACATTCTTGAAATTGTGAAAACTGCAGAAACTGTTGAAGTGGTAATTGATCCCGATGCCCACCATGCAGAAGCAGAAGCACATCTCGTTGAAGAAGCCCAAGTGATAACTCTTGATGGCACAAAACATATTACAACCATTTCAGATGAAACCTCAGAGCAAGTGACAAGATGGGCTGCTGCTCTGGAAGGGTCTAGGAAAGAACAGGAGGCCTTGGGATACCCTATGATCCTATACAGTGGTCCACAGACCAAGTCCTGCACTCCTGCATTGGGTGGTTTGGGTAATGAAGGAGTTCAGCATGACTGATATAGACCTCACCACACTCAACATTTCAGGAAGAGAATTATGTAGTCTCAACCAAGAATATTTTTTTCAGCGGGTCCCTCAGGGAGAAATTCTCTGGAGTCATCTGGAGCTTCTTCGAAAATATGTCTTGGCAAGCCAAGAGCAGCAGATGAATGAGATAGTTACAATTGATCAACCTGTGCAGATTATTCCAGCCTCAGTGCAGTATGCTACCCCAACCACCACTAAGGTTATAAACAGTAGTGCAAAGGCAGCTAAGGTACAGAGAGTGCCAAGGATTTCAGGAGAAGATTGAAGTTCACCAGGGAACAGAACAGGAAACAATGGTCAAATCCAGCTGTGGCAATTTTTGCTGGAACTTCTCACTGACAAGGATGCTCGAGACTGTATTTCTTGGGTTGGTGATGAAGGAGAGTTTAAGCTAAACCAGCCTGAACTGGTTGCACAAAAATGGGGTCAACGTAAAAACAAGCCTACAATGAACTATGAGAAACTCAGTCATGCATTACGGTATTATTATGATGGGGACATGATTTGTAAAGTTCAAGGCAAGAGATTTGTGTACAAGTTTGTTTGTGACTTGAAGACTCTTATTGGGTACAGTGCAGCAGAACTGAACCGTCTGGTCACAGAATGTGAACAAAAGAAACTTGCAAAGATGCAACTCCATGGAATTGCCCAGCCAGTCACAGCTGTAGCCCTGGCTGCCGCTTCTCTACAAACAGAAAAGGATAACTGAGGCCCAAACCCTATGGGAGCTGAAGGCTTTTCTTAAATGTTTAGAGCAAGTATTGCTCGTATCTTTATTACTGAATTTGATTCTTATTTCTAGACTGTACAATCAGATGCATGATTTTTTATAAGTATTTCATATTCTTGCAAATTTGGATCTTTTTACTTTGAGCATATATTTTAGAAAATGTGTACGTTAAAGGATCACCACAATGCCTGCAGTGTGAGAGCAGGTTCATTGTGGAATAGTTCGTTAACAGTCAGGAAAGCTAAACTGGTCAGTATTACTATCTAGCCCTACCAAAACTAGCTAGTAGCATCTGAAGCTGAAGTGTCAGTGCAGCATCTCCAGGAAGCAGTCTGCTTAACTTTCTGAACATGTGGCTGCTTCCTCTCTTTGCTTTCAATGCTGCTCTCCATAGAACCAGAAAACGCGAGTTCTCGGCTAAGCAGTATGTGCCTGTTTCATCTAATCAAGCAGAGTTAAAATGTTCTTATAAAATCGTAATAATAAGGGACTAAAGTATCAGGTTATTTATATGTTTGCAAGTAGAGGACATAATAAGTTAGCTGGCAAGGAGCAGTGCTGAAGAAGGAGATCCAGGTTTCAATCTGGCTTAACTCAAGCCATTATTAATGGTTTTCTGTATAGATTATTCATTTTGTCAGGCCAAAAATTTAGATTATTTTGAGAGGCATTTAATTGTTGTAAACCAGCTATTACAAAATTCCAATATTATCTGGTTTTTCTGTCAGTGATATAAAAAACTGAAAAAGTATACCTCAACAAAGAAGAAAAGTTTGGTTTAGTTTGATGTGACTTCCTTTGTTTTAGAAAAAGAAAAAGAAAAAAAAAAGTTGGTAGTTCTGATTTATTATGCAAGACTATGTTTCTGGTGAAACAAAGACTTTAGGTTAGATAACAGTACTTAATCTATGAAGGTGTTAGTTAATGACTTGCAAATAATTATAAAAGGAAAGTTTGACCTCCTTATAGGCAGTCTTCTTTAAAACAAAGCTTCCCACTTATTTTTCTTTCTGAATGTCATATATGTGTATGTCTGCAAATATCTATACACATGACCACCTGACCACCTTAGACATATACATATACCCAAGCATAAAGATACTCAAAAGGGAGATTATCAAATTGTTTTCAAGACCTTTGAAACTAAATAACTATGTGCAATGCCTTACTGCATGCTAACACTAAACAGAAATGGCTAGGAAAGTCTTTTTTATTTTGTTTTCTCTAAAGTATTATGCATGGATCATGATGAGAAACTGGCAGATAGCTGTCATATGTCATAGGAGAAGGTTGTTCCTCAAATACTACTTTATACACAGGCCTCATCCTTTATTTTATATACAAAAGTGGCTTTAGAAGACCTCACCTGGTGTTAGAAGAGGGCCATGGCAGTCATGGCCTGGTGGTGCTACCACACTGCACAGTGGTTTGGACTGAAACATAGGGGCAGGAATGGGGACCAGAAGAAGGGTATCAAACATCTGTGCTCTGCTATAGGACTTGAACATGTATTGTTGGTTCATTTATATTAAATCCTTCAAGATTCTGCAGTATAGACCTAAAAAGGGTAAATTTGTGCTCTTCATTTTTGCTTATTTATAAACCTAAATAGTAGACTGGCAAATTTATTAGTACAATTTGGGTGCTACAATTATAGGATTATTTGAGTAGAAAACAATACAAAATAATAGAGGCCCCGTCTTTTAAGAAGAAATAGGAAGCTACAAAAAAGATCTGCCATCATCCTCTTCTTAGGCGTAAAGCTGGAGCCAAGAGAACAGACCTCACGTCTCATTTGTATGATAAGTTTTTAAGGAAGAGAGGTCCCAGATTTCCTTTAAAACCCTAAAAATCAAACTTTTCTCCTTTAAGCATTCCCCAGATGTCCCCATCCCCAAACTACTTTCTGTCCAGTTTCTCCTGGTGGCAGTTTTTTCCTCATCATAAGTGGGCGGAAGGAGTTCCTTGTTCTCCGCCGAGCACCGCCCGTGACGCACAGCAGCAGTCACTGTTGTTTCACGAGCGCTTTGGTTTGTCCGCACTTGCATGTCTGTTGTCCTGACCGGAGCCAGTGTTTTCCAGTTGTCTCTTAAAAATAGCGTGTGTTGAGAGAAAATATAAGTCATGCTGTTAATACTCAGTTTTCTCATGAAGTTTTATTGTGGAATTTTATTTTCAAAGGAAGACATTGGCTTTTGTACAAGTACAGGAATAATGAAGTGTTCACTTTTGTTTTCAAACTTTTTGTCCATGTGGTTCACACAGAGATAATTTTTATACATGTCTCACTAGCCTGAGCCTGAAGTCTAATGACATGTGTTGGCCTTGTAAGAATCCAGCCAGTTAGCAGAACTGCTGTATCCAGTTGATCTTCACATGAATCAACTGATCACATTCATTTTGATATCAACCCATATAAATAAATAAGGAAGAATTATTTAGTTTTCTTCCCAGACTAAGAGTGATGTTCAAGTATGATGTTTCTTTTAAAGGGTTGCACCTTCAAAACATTTTGGTGAGGTCATTTTCTGCATTTATTATTTTATGCTACTGCCTTTTATAAAGAACTAGTCTGTCTTTGGAATAGCACAAATATGCAAAATTCATAATTGTGAAAGCTATGACTAACTCAATGTCTTCAGATCTAACAGACTTAAAAATATTGATACTTCAATATTTCACTTATTCCCAGGAAAAAAAATCTTTTGTAAAAGGGAGGAGGATTTTTGCATACATTTTTACTCTTTAAATAAAGACACTTATACTATCATTTCACAGGACCAAGCAGAGAGAGAGAAGTACAAGCCAAAAAAAGTCAAAAGCCACAGCACACTTCAGGAACACCAGCTAGGCATACTTTGCATATCTTAGATTGAAATCTGAAACCCACCACCACACCTTAAGATCCACCCAGTGACATTGCCTCCAGCCAGGGGCTAAAGATGCAAACTACAAATAAACAACTGAATATATTGGGGACCATCTATTCTATTCAAACCACCACACGTATCTAGGATGGTTCCTTTATTTCCCATTCTCCTTATGTAGGAATTTTGTGGACTTTAACCCTGGTAAGTTTCTGCTAAGGCCTGGTGGTAGGGTCGAGTCACCAAGCCATTGTAATTCCACAGGCTGTTCCCCTTTGTTGCCAGAAAAAGTGTGTAGGTGGTGAGTGCTTGCTCCTGGAGGCTTCGTAGTCCCCTCCCCCTGGATCTGTGGGCTCTGTTCATTCTCTTGCTCAGTTTGAATCCCTCAGAAGGTGCGTCAGTCAAGGTTCTGTTGACTTGCTGGAGGGGGGAGGGTGAGGTGTTAGCATACCACCCACCAGGCTGGGCAATTTATGATTCTCATACTGGCCATGTGGCCAATCAGTACCAAACTGTGGGACAAGTGTGATGGTCACACCAGTTATGAGATGTGGTGTGACCAAAAGGTAACATTTCACTGATGATTTTATGTGTTTTTGTATATTATATAGTTCAGATGGTCATATTTTATATGGATTAGATTGAATAAAGTAAAGCATCAAATATTGAGCTGACATGAAACATCCCCTAAGATGTGCTGTTTTCCAGAATGTTCTTGCTCCTTCCTCTTCTGCTATCAGCCTGGGGTCTCCAGTGAAGTCCCTCCCATGGGAGGACTTTCAGATTCCCTAGTGGGCTGCACTCTGCCCTGGGTATGCCTGAAAATCATTAGGCAAATGCCTTGCCTTCCAGCCACAGTTGTGGGTTTTATTCTTTTTCCTGAAGTCAGGCTGTTTTTACAATGGACAGAAGCCGCCAAGGCAAGGTGTGCTCCAATATTCCCTTTGTTGAGCACTTTTTTATATTTTATTTTTATTTATTTATTTCCGGTCTTCTATACAATACTTTTGAGTTCCTTGAAATAACTGATAGTCACAGAAGCTAGTTCTGGGGGAAGCAGAGACTTCTGGGGGCTTGGTGCTCCCTCTTGTGGACAACAGCAGAACACTTTGGTGAGATCCTGCAGAAAAGGAGCAAGGAGACCTCTGCTTTTCTGGGTGGCAGAAAAAGAAAGCTCATTCATGCTTTGGGTAATAATTCGTTCAGCTGTCTGAAGTTTCCCCCAAACTTAATTAGAAATATAATCATTTAATTTATGAATGGATGCTTTCAGGCTTGAGGTTTGATGGTCTGCAATTTTATACTTGATTGAGTGAAGTTACAATTGTATTTAAATAACCTTTGCATTAGCTTAGGACATCTTAACTATTAGTCATTTGTCCTCTCTCCACTGGCCCTCTTCTCAGGCCACTGGGTACACTGTTTTCTGCCTACCTTGCCCAAGTCAGGCCATCCTGCTAGCTGAATGGACACGAATGCTTGCCATCACTTTTTTTTTTTTATTATTATTGCAGTCACTGTTCTCATAAACACGTGTCGATACACTGCTGGTAATCTGTGAGCCTCTGAGCATATCCAGTAAGGAATCCTCATTGGCATAGTTTTCTCATGCCCTGATTCCTGTTTCCTGAAGCTGATTTGAGGGCCAGGCAGCTGGTCGCTCTGTTTTGTGGGGCAAGCTCCTCCTCCAAGCATCACCATTCAGGGCTGAGCCTGTAGCCCTCTTGGGGTTTAAGTCAGGAGCTTTTAATCTGACTCGCTGTTTGCTAGGAGGAAGCCAAAACCCAGGGCAGCTAAAGGGATTCTCAATAGGCACACAGCTCCAGCAACAGATTAACAAACAGAACCCGTGTCCTTGGCCACCAGCTCGTGGCTCTCCAGGCAGATCCAGCCTTCTCTCATCTCAGGGTGATTACTGAATCCACCTTGGAGATAAATTCCCCAATACCCAAGGGCTAAATACAGCTGTATCTACAGACGGATGTTGTTAATTGAACCCATAGGATAAAAGCAATACCTTCACATTTAATAGAAGATGTACCTACTGAATAGCAGGTTAGGTGGTGATTCAGCCAAAGAGAAGATGCAGGTCTATAGCTGCATCATTTTTAGGTGCCCTTGGCAACCTGATGCAGACAGGTTAGAAGAAAGGATGCTAGGGCTTGGGAGATAGCTCAGTGGTAGAGCACTAGTCTAGCATGCCCTGGGTTTAATACACAATACTACCAAAAAAAGTAAGAAGAAACCATGCTATCCTACTGCTAAAGCCCAGCCAACTGGGCCACTCTCACAGGTTAAAACACTGCAGAAATGTTGCATGGTCACTTCCCAACTCTAGTTCTGTCTAGACACATAAATGTGGGGTTGCCTAGAGAATTATACACACTCTAAGCCTCTTATATTCCTTTCTAGCACGCAGCAGGCCTCATGTCCTCTGTGGTTTCCTGTCTGCTAAGAACACTTTTATCCTAGGTCTGCTTTGGAGAGACCTTGCCAGTCTGAGGAAAAGTCCCCTGCCGTTCTGTGTTCTTGGCTTCCTGCCACCGTGACCAGGGCACATAGCTCAGACTGAACACGGTTGAGCTGGGACCAGCAGATCTCACACGTGATACATGCAAGGTAAACAGCTGAGGTCTGTTGACTGGTCTCCTAGGATATATGGAAAACCTTTGGGTTCCATGACAGAGCTGCTAAGCTAGGACTCAGTCCTGAGGTTTGGACTTAGATTTTGGGGCCTTCCCTGTATCTGATCTTGACTTGTCAAATCCTGATTCCTTGTTAGGTGCTGACTCCAGTTTCTATCTCCTTGACCCAGTGCTATTGCTGAAAACACAGCTGCTTGCCTGAGAGAGAGAGAGAGAGAGATCTGGCAGAGGAGTTGGACAGTGTTCTCCAGGGTCTCACACCTAATCCCTGGTTGCTGCAGTGGCTCTCTCCTTCTCCATCTCCCTGTCATCTATACATCATTTATACTGATCCTCTGTCTCTTCTATCAGCCTACCTGTGTATTAATTCCACTCCCTCTCACCATGAATATTTTATTCTAGATTTTTAGCTGCTCTAGGTAAGTGTTGTCATCCTAGGAGGAATTTAGTCACTGATAAAACTGGAAGCATATTCAGGCATATTGCATCTGTCACCCACTCCACAAAGTTAGTAACATAGAACATCAAATACTCTAAGTGAATGCCCAATAAACATATATTTATGTATGTATAATGATTACATTTGGATATTTATTTATTTGCACATGTGTGTGAGTGTATTGTGTGGATGCTTCAGGGTCTCATGCCTCTGCAAGCAAGCTCCAGATGCATGTACCTCTTTTTTCTGTTTGGCTTTACCAAGGTACTGCGGCATCAAACCTGGATTGGCAGGTTTATCAAGCAATTGCCTTTGTCTGGCTGAGCTATTTTACGAGCCTAATTTTAATATTTTAATGTGTTTTTTATGCAGAGTATTTTTTCTTGTTTTTTTGAGGTAGGGTTTCACTCTAGCCCATACTGACCTTGAATTTGCTATGTAGTCTCAGGGTGGCCTCAAATTTATGGTGATCCTCCTACCACTGCCTCCCAAGTGCTGGGATTAAATGCATGCTCCACCATGCCCAGCTTTATACAGAGTTTTATGTTGAAGTAAAGAATTACTGAATATAGTTTGTTTTTGTTTAGATTCTGTGTATTTCTCCTTAGTTCTGAACCAGCCAAAATGAACTTCTATATTTAATAGCACTTCTCTCTCTCTCATCACTCATTTGCTACCTATTTCAGAATACCTTTATTGAGAAGTGGACTGTACTATGATTTGAGAAGAGGCCACTAATTTATGGTATATTGCTGAGCATGTTGGAGGTAATACGGTATAGTTAAGACAACCTGACTCAGCACTGGAAGTGTAGTATTCCATTGGTCTCAAAAGATGGAGGGAAGAGGGGAGAGGGCTTAAGGAAGGGTATAGTAGACATGTAAGCAAAGGTGCAGAATACTGGGTGGGGGGGAAATAGTCTAAGCGGAATTCATAAAGGAGAGGAGAGAATGGGAGGAGGGTTAATCAAAATTTAAGATTTATGAATAATCCAAAAGGAAATTTATGTTTTCTCATGTTAATATATGGATGTTAAAAAGAGTTTGGGCAGAAGTATCCTGTGGAGGTGGATAATGCTGTGCCCAGAAACCAAATATTGCTATTGGAAAAATTTCAGTGCCAGAGGTGAGATACCTTCCAGTGAGTTGTTGGTTAGGGAGACCCCAAATAACCCCAAAACATTATAGGCTGTTACCAAGGCTCTTGGTTTCCCACCAGAACTAAATGGTAAGACCCTACTTCTGAAGACTCTGCTTTCTTGGGCTACAGGTCACTGAGTAATCAAGCTGGAAGCCTTCTCCCTGTTGACTAGCTATCAGGTATGCTAGAAATAACTATATAGCCTTTGGGGGGAGAAAAGTAATCAACAGGGTTAACCAGCAATGGACTCTGCAGAGTTTACAGCTGGCCAGCCAGACCAAATGTAGCAACTTGTTGAATGGTGGCATGTCTGTTAGGGGGGAAACCAATTGCTCTCTAATTGGGCTTGAGGCTCATTCTATGAGAGAGAATTCTTACCTGGTATGAAAAACCTAATTAAGCCTGTGATGGCATACACCTTTAATCCCAGCGCTCAGGAAGCAGAGGTAGGAGGATCATCATGAGTTCAAGGCTACCCTGAGACTACATAGTGAATGCCAGGTCAGCCTGAGCTAGAGCAAGACCTTACCTCAAAAACCAAAATCAATGGGCTGGAGAGATGGCTTAGCGGTTAAAGCTGTGAAGCCAAAGGACCCAGGTTTGACTTCCCAGGACCCATGTAAGCCAGATGCACAAGGGAGCGCATGCATCTGGAGTTTGTTTGCAGTGGCTGGAGGCCCTGGAGTGCCTATTCTCTCTCTCTCTGTCTTTCTTCTCTCTATCTCTGTGCTTGCAACTAAATAAATAAAATAAAAATAGAATAATAATAAAGTGCTAGGATTAAAGGTGTGTGCTACCACACCTGGCTTTAAAAATTATTAAAAAAAAAAACCCCAAACCATAACCCAAAAATCAAAAAGCAAAAACCTAATTAAAAGCCAATGGCTGGGGAGGTCATAAGCCCTAGGAGGGGAAGCAACTGTTGTTGTCTGGCTAAATGAATATATTATGCCTACCAAACTGCCCTCTAAATACTTATGTTTATGCCCATCTATTAATCCTACTCTCACTTTTGGTTAGAGAATTTTCTCTTTTCAGATGGCAGTGACCCCTGGAGTGACTCCAAACTCACCAAAATGATGAGAATAGGGGATAATGGAGTGTTCAGCACTAAGTGAGATATCTCCTTCACACCCTCTGTGGTAGTTTGAAACTTGGGTTTTTTGATTTCTTATGTTTAGTTTTCTGAGTTCTTTGTATATTCTAGATATTAATCCTCTGTCAGATGTGTAGCTGGCAAAGATTTTCTCCCATTCTGTAGGCTGCCTTTTTGCTCCATTCACATTGTCCTTTGTTGTACAAAATCTTTTTAATTTCATGAGGTCCCAGTAGTTGATTAGCAGTTTTATTTCCTGGGCAGCTGGGCTTATATTCAGAAAGTTGTTGCAAGTGCCAATATGTTGAAGGGTTTCCTATAGTTTTTCCTCTAGCAATTTCAGTTTCAGGTCTGATATTTAAGTCTTTGGAGTATGTGGACTTGATTCTTGTACATGGAGAGAGATAAGGATATAATTTTATCCTTCTACAGATAGATATCCGGTTTCACAAGAACCCTTTGTTAAAAAGGCTGTCTTTTCTTCAGTGGATATCTTTGGCATGTTTGTTGAAAATCAGATGGCTGCATCTGTCTGGATTTACATCTGGGTACGACATTCTGTTCCATTGCTCCTCATGTCTGTCTTTGTGCCAGTACCATGCTATTTTTGTTACTATGGTTTTATAATATAACTTAAAATTGGGTATGGTGATACCACAAGCCTTTTCTTTGTTGTTGTTGCTCAAAATTGTTTTTTGGGCTGGAGAGATGGCTTAGTGGTTGAGCGCTTGTCTGTGAAGCCTAAGGACCCCAGTTCGAGGCTCGATTCCCCAGGACCCACATTAGCCAGATGTACAAGGGGGTGCACGCGCCTGGAGTTCGTTTGCAGTGGTTGGAGGCCCTGGCGCACCCATTCTCTCACTTTCTTTTTTTTTTTTTTAATTTTTTTTTTTTGTTTATTTATTTGAGAGCGACAGAGAGAAGGAGGCAGAGAGAGAGAGAGAGAGAGAGAGAGAATGGGCGCGCCAGAGCTTCCAGCCTCTGTAAACGAACTCCAGATGCGTGCGCCCCCTTGTGCATCTGGCTAACGTGGGTCCTGGGGAATCGAGCCTCGAACCGGGGTCCTTAGGCTTCACAGGCAAGCGCTTAACCGCTAAGCCATCTCTCCAGCCCATTTTTTTTTTAATTTTTTTTTCTCTCACTTTCTCTCTCTCTCTCTCTCTCTCTCTCTCTCTCTCTCTCTCTGCCTTTCTCTCTGTGTCTGTTGCTCACAAATAAATAAATAAACAAAATAATTTAAAAAATAAAAATAATTTAAAAAATTGTTTTGGCTATTTGAGGTTTTTTGTGCTTCCAAATGAATTTTAGGAATTTTTTTTCTATTTATGTGAAGAATGCCATTGGAAGTTTGATGGGGATTACAGTAAATGTGTAGATTGCTTCTGGCAAGATTGACATTTTCACAATATTGGTTCTTACAATCCAAGAACATGGGATGTCTTTCCATTCCCTAGTGTCTTCCAGCCTAGATGTCCCTAAAATAATGAATAGATAATGAAGATATGGTACATTTATACAATGGAGTTCTATTCAGTGGTAAAGAAAAATGAAATTATAAAA
Organism: Dipus sagitta; assembly: GCA_036346955.1. NCBI lineage: Eukaryota > Metazoa > Chordata > Mammalia > Rodentia > Dipodidae > Dipus > Dipus sagitta. The sequence goes on from CM070783.1 coordinate 40,351,239, forward strand.
TTTGCTGGGAAGTGGATGGATCTGGAAAGGACTACACTAAGTGAGGTAACCCAGGCCCAGAAAGCCAAATGTTGCATATTCTCTCTCATATGTGGATCATAGCTACAAATGTTTAGACTTGTATGTGAGTTGGAGTAAAAATCAGTAGCAGAGACCAGTAAGCTAGAAAAGGGCTATAAGGAAGGAGGAGAGGGGAGAACTTAAGGGGATGGTATTGTGTATATTGAAGTAAAGGAACAGATTACTGGGGGTGCAATGGCCTAAGTGAGGTCATGGGAAGAGACTGAGTAAAAGAAATGTGGGGGTAAGGCTAATGAAAATTCAAGATGTTGTAAGTAAGCCATATGGACACCTACCTTTTTGGATAATGGTACACCCAGAAGCCACAAACTGTTACTAGAAAAATTTCAGTGACAGGGATGAGATACCTTCCAGTGAGTTGTTAGCCAAGGAGGTCTGTGATGCCCCCAAAACATTATAGAGTATTCACAAGGCTCTTGGTTTCCCACCAGAAATAGATGGTAAGACCCTATTGCTGAAGACGCCACATATCTGGGCTACAACATCAATGAGAAATCAAGCTGGAGGTGAGCTGAAAACATCCTCCTTGTACAGTGAAAACAGTGGACACTGCAAGCCTTAAATTTGGCCAACCAGGCCAAATGACTGAACAGGTGCAATAGTGGCATATCTGTCATGGGGGAAAGCAACTGCTATCTCATTGGACTGGAGACCTGCTCCATGATTGAGAATACATGCCTTATACTGAAAATCTATCAAATGCCTATGGCGGGCATGGTCATGAACCCTAGGAGTATAATATTTGCTTTTGTCTGGCCTAAATGCATATATTATGCTCACCAAACTTTCCAGAAGCACTTTTCTTATCATTCATACCCATATATTAATGCTACTCTCACTTTTGGTTAGAGAAGCTTCTCTTTTCAGATGGCAGTAACCACTGGGATGACCCAAAAGGCACCATAGTGATTAGAGGAAGTAACAGGAATATTCCACACTGAAATAGCTCTATCATATCTTCCAAGGCTCAGGGTCAGTTGCAGAAGAGGTGGCAGAAAGAATGTAAGAGCCAAAGGAAGGGTAGGACTGATTACGATGCAATTGTTCAGACAGAAATTGGCCTCAGTATCCATGACCTGACAGTGCCTAGCACTGCCTTCACAAGGCCCCATAATAGGAGGCAAAGATGATGACATCAAAATAAAAAGGAGACTAATGGAGAGAGGGAGGGGATATAATGGAGAGTGGATTTGTGAGGGGGAAGTGGGGAAGGGAATTATCATGGTTTATTGTCTATAATTATGGAAGTTGTCAATTAGAAAAGTTAAAAAAATTGAAGTTCTGACTTTAGCCCCTATCAGGTGTGACATGGGGGCAGATCTTTGAGCTGAGCCATAAGTGTCTGGGGGTAGATCTGACTTCTAGTCCAAAGGTGTATGCCGAGCAGTTGGAGCTCTGGTGGTTTTGTGGTGCAGGCTCTTGGTGGTGTCTCTCTCTGCTTGGATCTATGAAAGGGAGCAAGCTTCTTCTACCATTGATGATATTCCCCTAGACTCTGTGAGCCTGAAATAAGTCCCTTCCATCCATAAGCTGTGTCTGGTTGGATGTTTGTTCCAGCAATGGTAAATGGACTACAATGCCCTCCAAGGTTCAGGAACCACTGCAGAAGAGGTGGCAGAAAGAATGTAAGAGCCAGAGGAAAGGGAAGAGTTTTTATAATGCTGTCTTCCAGATACAAAATGGCCTTGATATTCATGACCTTGTACTGGCTGATGTTACCTACACAAGATCTGCATAATAGGGGGCAAAAAGAAGCTGATGACATCCAAATAGGAAATAGACTACTTGGAAGGAAGAAAGAATTCCATGGAGGAACTATTTGGGGAGGGAAGCAGGGAGAGTGGTGGGAAGGGATTGTGATTATGATATGTTGTTTATATTTATGGAAATTGTTAATAATTTTTTTATAAAGAGAGACTGAATGGTCTTGCTAGGAGGACAAACTAAGGTAAAAATTATGCAAAAGGACTAGTTAAGGGAGAAGAGTTTTTCTCTAGTTGACCCTGATAATATTTCAGGAATAATGCAATCATCATAATTACATATTAATTTCAGTTATGAGAGACTGAGCAGTGGTTTTCTATGGACTGTGCTTGGCTGACTTAGAGCAGCTGTGAAAGGTGAAGCTCTCTGGAAGTAGATCACATTTTATCACCACTACCAGGGAAACATCTGAAGACCCTGGGGCTTACCTTGTCTCCTCAACATAAAGATCCTGGGGTTTTACAGGACTGAAACATTTCTTACCCTACTTCTTGGGTTTTGGTCCCCCATTTATGTCACAGGACATTTCTTTTATCCTTTTCATTTACTCATTAATTATTAAATATTTATTTATGTATTTATAACTTTTTATTATTGACAACATCCATAATTATAGACAATAAACCTTGATGATTTCCTCTCCCTTCACCTTCCCCTTCACAACTCCATGCTCTGTCATATCACCACCCAATTTCAATCAGTCTCTGTTATTTTGATGTCAACATCCTTTCCTCCTCGTGTACTGGTCTTTTGTAGGTAGTGTCAGGTACTGTGAGGTCATGGATATCCAGGCCATTTTATGTCTGGAAGAGTGCATTGTAAGGAGTCCTACCCTTCCTTTGGCTCTTACATTCTTCCCACTGCCTCTTCTGCAATGGACCCTGAGCCTTGGAAGGTGTGACAGAGATGTTTCAGTGCTGAGCACTCCTCTGTCACTTCTCAGCATGATGGTGCATTTTGAGTCCCCCCAGAGGTCACCACTATCTAAAAAGAGAAGCTTTGCTAACCAAAAGTGAGAGTAGCATTAATATAAGGGTATGAACATTAAGAAAAGTGCTTACTGGGCAGTTTAGTGAGCATAATATATGCATTTAGCCAACACCAGCAGGTGTTACAACACTAGGGCTCACGACTTCTTCCATCATAGGTTTTCAGTATCTGGCATGTTTTCCCTCCAATGGAGCAGGCCTCCAGTCCAATTAGAGAGCAGCTGGTTTCCCCCATAACAGACATACCACTATTGCACCCATTGGTTCATTTGGCCTGGTTGGCCCAACTTAAGGCTTGTAGTCTCCACTGTTGTTTATCTCCACTGATGAATCTCTCTCTCCCATAGAGCTGCTTGCTATATGGCTTTTTTTTTTTTTGCTGGATTTCTGTCTGCTGGTATACATGGAGCAGGCTTTCAGCTCAGCTCAAGCAAGGTTTTTCAGTGACCTTGCAGCCCAAGCTTGTGGAGTGTTCAGCAATAGGGTCTTACCATCTATTCCTGGTGGGAAACCAAGAGCCTTGACAATGGCCTATAATGTTTTGGGGGCATCAGGGACCTCCCTTGGAAACAAATCATTGGAAGGTATCCCATCCCTGGCACTAAAAATTATGTGAGTGAATGTGTATGTGCACATTCATGTATGTGCAAGTACATGTGTGTATGTGTGTATGGACACCAGAGGACAACCTTGTGTGTCATGCTCAGGTATGCTGCCCATCTTTTTTTGGATATGTCTCTCACTGCCCTGGACCTAGCCAATTAGGCTCAAATGGTTTGCCACTGAGCCCCAGGGATATTTCTATCTCTACTTTCTCAGCATTGGTATAACAGTGCTACTATGCTTGGCATTTTTATGTGTGTCTGGGGAGCAAATCATGTCCTCACACTTGCAAGACAAACCCTTTATGAACTGAGCTGCTTCCATAGCTCCTCATGGGAAATTATGGGACATTTCTTATTGACCTTTTAATAAACTTAAATTACAGTGGTGGATTGATACATAAAGCACTCATAACACATGTATTTACTACTTCCTTGTGGTTTGAATGTTTGTGTCCCCCCTGACCTCAGGGAGAATTCTTGCCCCAAAGGTGATAGTGATGAAATGTGGGTTTTGTCAAAGTAGAACCCTAGTAAGTAGGATATACAGGCAATTTTTCTAGAGGTACTCTAGAGAGCACTCTGCTCTTTTCACCATGTGAAGACACAGCCAATGAACATGGATGCTGCCCTCTCTAGATGCTGGCTCTGCTGGGATTGTGACCTTGGACTTACAGCTTCCAGAACTGTGATAAATAAACCTCTGCTCGTAGTAACTCCGAAGCTGTGGTCTTCAGACTTAGCAGCCCAAATAGTAGGAAATCACTATTAGACAAACCCAGTCCTAGTGTGTAAGAACCAGCTCATGGTGCCCTGAGACTGAAGAAGGATGCAGACAGATCCAGGCTATCTGAGTGTGATATATAGAGGACTTGTTGACAAAAATCTGGCTCTGAGTGCCTGCAACTGGGTCAGAAGGGGGACTAAAGTGACTTCAGTCCCTTCTCATGTGAAGATAGAACAGGGAGTGAGGAAGTGAGGAAGTCGTAGTTCCCAAGTCTAGTGCCAAGATCTGCACACCACCCTAATGATTTCTTCTAGGTTCAATTTTCTGGAAACTTTGCAGCTTTCCAGGGTCACCATGGTGCCATCCATCATGACAGTTATGACTCAAGATGATTGCTATCATATCAAACTGGAGTACTAATGGGGAATAAGACACATGATAAAAATGTGTATTAAGTATTTAAGGAGCCCTTGGATGAGGGAAGCAAGTGGCTTTTATTCTGGTTTATGACACTTGGTTTAGTCATTCCTCAAGTTGCTTTAAAGGTTCTTGGCCATGCTTTTGATAAACTGGATGTGGGAACACAGATTATTTTTCAATGACTCCCTGTTTTAATCAGCTTCATGTTGCTGAGATGAGCTTCCAAACCAGGAACTGTTTATTGGAGGAAGGGATTTATTGAAGCTTATAGATCAAGGAGAAGTTCCATAATGTTGGAAGAAGCTGACCCCTTTTACCAATTCCATGCAGAGAGAAAAGGCCACCACCAGTACCACCAAAAGCAAGCATACTCTGGGAACTCCAGCCAAAGCTAAAGCACTCTGCATACCAGGGGACCCAGTTTATTCAATGTCACCTTTCAAGGTGGAAATTCTTGGCTGGAAGTCCAAGTTGCAGCTTTAATTAAACATTTAAGTCTATTAGGGGTCATACATTCAAACTACCATACTGCTAGATACTTTTCATCTACAATTTCCACAACAAAATTTATGCTGGCTGCCATTGCACATGTGAATCTGGCTGGCTGGAATCCCAAGGCTCTCTAGACCCATCCATCCCCACAAAGCCCCTCCTCCTGTCAATACAACTGTGCCAGGTGTGTGTTATTTATATATGTACACATGCTGTGCTCAAGGATGGACACCTGCATTTATGTCTGTGTATGTAGTCTGTGGTGATGTTAAAAATAAAACCTATCTCACCCAGCAGGCTGTTCCTCACTCAGGTGAGCAGCTTCTGCTAATTTCACCCATGATAAGGACAAGTACAAATGGATTAGGTACTAAAATCACCACACAGACATAGACACACACACACACATGCACAACACTCATGAGGCTGCCACCTTCCCTACATGTGACCAACAGCACCCTTGGATCCACGTATTCTGGCTGACAAGTGGTTCAGTGTTCACAGATGCACATCTAGAGAACCACTGCATATACCAGGGAGCCCTTAGCATGCAAGAATACACATTTGTAGATTTGGGACTGAAGCTTGGATCTCCAGCCTGAGTCAGTGTGGGGTGGCGTGTCTGTGCCTGCCCTCTTTTCAGGGCAGCAGCTGAAGGGGAAAGAACACTGGACTCGGAAGGGACACAGTCTACTTTCTAATTTGATTTTTCCTCTCTGCATCTCTCCTCTGGCCAGCAGTCCAGTGATTTATGATACAGGTATTGGTTTGGGAGAGGCAGTCCCGTGACTAAATATAGAATCTCCTCAGGCCATAAATGGGAGGGTAGGAGGGCACTTTGCAGGGAGAAATTAGCTCTGCAGTCCTCAGCCAAAGTTAGGGAGTTCCAACCGTACCACGGACCATAACAGCTGTCTTCTCTGCTGTTCCCTCTCCTCTGGGTGAGTGTCTCTCTTTCTTTCCTCAGTTGTGGCTTTGGGAAAGGAACCAAACTGCAGAGTAGATTGCCCTTGCTTTCCCCATGCAGGCCATGTTCAGGGCATAGTTGCCTGCAGACAATTCATCACTAAAGGATAAAGCAAAGGTTTTCATTTGAGGTCTGCATGTCAGTGACTAGACTCTACCCTCATCTAGAGTTTTATTTATTTCTTGTCTTGCTGGGCTTGATGTAACATCTACATCCCTCAGAGTAGTTGTGTCCCCTGAACTTTCTGCATTATTTTACTGCCCGGAGTCAGCTGATAGATGTCCAATATTGTGACAAGGGGCTTATAAATGAAGGGAGGAGAGGCAGACTGGAAAAGGAATATTTTCTTATTTCTCGCACCAACAAATGCCATTTAGCTTAAATCTCCAGGTTGGGAAAGAAGTAGTAATTTTTAGCAGGAGCTTCAAGTTTTGGTGGAAAAGACAACTGTTGGTGGGTTTTCCTTCTTTGTGCCTTTGGAGGAGTTTGGATCCTGTAGACCTCCAGTTCTGCTGCTGGCATGGACCTTGAGTGCGGGAAAGCCGTGCCTGCCAGGAAGGAGAGGGGCTGACACCACGCATGAGGGCCAGGGCCATGGAGAAGGGAAGAGGGCACAAGGTTAGAAACACCCAGCTTTCCCTGTCCCCTATCTCACATTCCTTCCTTAACCAGTACTAGAAAAACAGGAACCAAAGAGCATGTGGTGGAGTAAAGACGCTTTAAAGGTGATACTGAATAAACTGGGTCCCCAGATAAAATCTGTCTCAGGAGCCAAGAATTTAGTCACTAGGGCCCAGGCCAACTCCATGTGCCAGCTTCTCTTTTTCCCTTCTAGAGACGCTGTAACATGGTGTGCTTGCTGACTGACATTCCTAGCTGTGCAGTAGATAGTATTGAGCAAAAGTCAGGGGCAAGCTACAGAGTGATCTGGAGTCAGGTTAGAATATGATCTTCACAGTAAATTTGCACAGAACTCACTGAAATCAGAGATCTTAGTGCAAGTGACTGTTTTCTATAAGATGAGGTCACATTTTGTGAACCTTTGGTAACTACTGACTTCATTCTCTGTTCATAGAACATGGTGGCTCTGGGCTGCTGAAGTGCTGTCTATGCAGGAGGTAGCCTGGGATCCAGTTTCTTTGTCTAATTCCACACTGCTCAAGCAGTAGGGCAAAATGACTCAGGCCTCCAAGAAAGCTAATAACTTGTGGCTGCAAGGTGGAATCCTCAATCTCTCATGTCATGTCTATTCAGGACTACTGGTTGAGTAGTGAAGAACATAACCATGTTTTATTAACCCTCCAGGCTCTCAAGAATCACTTTATGTCTAGTTGTTATTTTGGTTCTTTAAGAGGTTCTTTTCATAAAACCTCTGTGCCAATAAGACCCAGTGTGAACAAGCTGGGCAAAAACAGGTCATGGAGTCAGGTGTGGTGGCGCACGCCTTTAATCCCAGCACTCGGGAGGCAGAGGTAGGAGGATCACCGAGAGTTCGAGGCCACCCTGAGACTATATAGTGAATTCCAGGTCAGCCTGAACCAAAGTGAGACCCTACCTCGAAAAACTAAAAAACAAACAAACAAACAAACAAACAAACAAAAAACAAAGAAGGAATAAAGCTAAAATTAAAAAAAACAAAAAAACAGGTCATGGGAACCCAGTGCTTGTCACTTGGGGGTCAACTCTGTGTGTCTAATCATTCTCTTCCATCCTTGGATTGCTTTTATTCTATGTGTCTGTTGACTTTGACATTTTCATCCATATAAATAACTTCTTTTATTGAATAGGAATAAGTGCTTTGAACTTGAAATGTCTTTGCAAATTAAAACTGTGCTTGGTGACATGCATTCCCAAATGTTCCTTGCAGGAAGGGCTTAGGACTGGGCACACCACAGACACGCAGTCTTGGTTCTTGAGGACGAGCTCGCGTTTCATAGTGGTGTCATAATTCCTAAATGTGTCAGGAAGAGTAGGGTGTGGTCCTAGCACTGGGCTGAGGTGGAAAATGGTTGGGAGTGGTCAGAAGAGCAGCTGGCACCAAAGCTTTGCCTGGATGCACTATTCCCCTTGGAAGGGTATGTTCATTTGGGAGTGTCTGTGCTCAGCAGGGCCTCTGATGTTACTTAAGTATAGCCATGGACACATGCACTGCTGGAGGTTGGAGGAATATTGCCAGCACCCACTTTAGTCCCTTGGTTTAATAGTAAAGCACATGTAGGGCTGAAGAGATGGCTTAGTGGTTAAGTGCTTGCTTGCCTGTGAAGACTAAGGATCCCGGTTTGAGGCTCGATTCCCCAGGACCCACGTTAGCCAGATACACAAGGGGGTGCACGCCTCTGGAGTTCGTTTGCAGTGGCTGGAGGCTCTGGTGCACCCATTCTCTCTCGTAATCTGCCTCTTTCTCTCACTGTCTGTCGCTCTCACATAAATAAAAAAATGAACAAAAAAATTTTAAAAAGCACATGTAAACCCAGAACTATTTGGATCTCAGACCTTGGGAGCCCCAGAATCCAAACCTGACAATGTTCCAGTACCATAATGGCACCACCTTTTGTAGTGAGTCTTCTTGCTTTGGGGAAGTGTGTGTGGGGGGGCACTTAACACATGCTATGGAACTTTTTACACGAAACCTTTTAAAGTAAGACCATAGCTTTGGGGCTGGAGTGATTTAGGGCTCAGTGATTAAGGCACTTGCCTGCAAAGCCTAATGTCTCAGGTTCAATTTCCCAGTACCCACGTAAAACCAGATGCACAAAGTGGTACATGCATCTGGAGTTCATTTGCAGCAGTTAGAGGCCCTGGCACACCCATTCTTTTTATCTCTCTCTCTCTCTCAAATAAATAATCAAAATATATGAAAACTATATTTTTTAAAGATAGTAGCTTTTAAAAATATTTATTTATTTATTTATTTATTTATTTATTTATTTATTTATTTGAGAGAGAGTGAGAGAATGGGCATGCCATATTCTCTAGCCACTGCAAACGAACTCCAGATGCATATGCCACATTGTGCATACGGTTTATGTGGGTCCTGCAGAATCAAACCTGGGTCCTTTGGCTTTGCAGGTAAGTGCCTTAACCACTAAACCATCTCTCCAGCTTAAGACAGTAGCTTTTGTTATAAGCAGTGGATGGAAGTGTAAGAACAATCAGTCTGGGCCAGCTCTCTGGAGGTCCCGTTGCTTACATACATCTGCCACCTCTAAACTGTAGCCCCTGAACTTACACCAACCCAGAAGTATATGCTTCCAGAAGGCTCTAATGTCCTAAGTCAGGGTGTGGGCCTATCCTGGATCAGGGAGGTTCTGAAGTAAGAAGTTCCTGAGGGGTGAAGCATGGCAGCAGACCATACACTGGGGGCCCATGTGGGCTTGTACTCCTTCAGCTGGTTAGATATGAGACTGGCTACACTGAGGAGGCAGGTGGAGCTGAAGAGTCAAGTGCACAAGTCCAGTTTGTCTTGTCCCTGAGCAATGAGCTCCAAGGTGTTTCCTCCTTGAGGCCCAATGGTTCTTAGATTTAGGTTTGGTGAAGTATGTGTTGGGTGCTCCAAGTGATAGCAGGTTGAAAGATGGGTTCAGAAGGTGCCAGTAGTTGGAGAGCCCTTGACAACTTCTGAGTCTGATGACACTAAGGGAGCAAAGAAGTGTGTGGGAGTAAGTACAGTGAAGTGCTGTTACTGTCATCAAAAGGGTATAGGGAAATAAATACTGTGGGTCTGGGTCTGTGAGTCAGAGGGAGGAGTAAGGAAATGCATATACTTGATGCTGGCTGTTCCTCTCTAATCACTACAAAGTGTGGGCTCCTCACACATGAAGTGCTTGAAGACTTCCAGGCCCACTTGACAACAAATGACGTAGTGTCAGAGATATACCATGCTGTGTGCTGATTATGCCTATAGCCTTGGGTGGGACATTCAAACTGGTTGAAAGGGAGCTGTCATCAGGCTTTAAAGATTTGAGCCATCTTATATCCCATACAAGAATATGGGTCTAATCAACAGTGCATGCTCTGCTTTTGGGGATGGCTTCTTCTATGATGCAGGTCATTTTGGGTACCTTTGTTTGCAAGGAAATACAAACAAATTTGAAAGTTTATTCAACATAAACATAAGTATAAGCAGGTTTGTGAGGAGTAACATCTGATACAATAGCAGGCAACAATATTGCCCATAATTTCTGCTATGGAGGATGCATCAGGACAGGTGGACCACTGACAAAAATCTCAGTGAAGAAACAGGTTCTAGTGATGGAACCTCCCAATCCTGGTGTGCCATCAATTTACACATACAGAGCCCCAAAAGCACAAAGCATATGCAGCTGTAGTCTGCAGACCTTTTATGGTGATACCCTGGCTGAGTGGGACATCTTTCACTTAAAGTGATAGCTTGTTATCTACAGAATTTCGTGTCACAATAACCATGTGATCGAGGTGGCTGCCTCTTCAGTTTGTTACTCTCCACTGAGCACAGTGACAGGTGTCATACATATTCAGTGTGGAATATCAGAGCTGGAGAGATTAGAAATGAACCCGAGGCTACACTGCAGTGCTGCAATCGGAGAGTTTGGTCTTAGCATCCAAGCCAGGCACTTGACCTCTGCATTCTCCTTCAAAGCTGGGTGGGGTAGATGATGTGGGTTTTTGTGTGCTCCTTTTGGGTGCAGAAACCTGTTATGCTTTTGTAATCTCTGTAGGCTCACAATTGGCAGATCCCATGCTATGCCTCCTAGATAGAAGGGAGCTGGTTAAAGAGTTGATTTATTTTATGAATGTGTATGTGTGTGCATATGCATGTATAGGTGTTCATGTGTGCACAAGTGCAAATGTATATGTCTGCACATGTGTGGCCACAGGACAACCTCGGGTCCCATCCTCAGAATCACTGTCTACCTCCTTTGAGACAGTGTCTCTTATTGGCCTGGAACCCACCATTTAGGCAAGTCTGTGTGGCCAGTGAACCCTGAGGATCCTCCTTTCTCCATCTCCCCAGTGCTGGGATCATAGGCAGGCCATACCATGCCCAGTATTTTATATGGGCACTGGGGATCAAACACAGGTCCTCATGCTTGCAAGACAAGCAGTCTACCAAACGAGCTATCTGCTCAAACTCACAAGTTGATTCTGAGATTTGCTAACATGACAAAGTCTAAAAAACGCTCTGATATAGAAATTTTCTGAGCTTTGATGGGCTGGCCCTGTGTTTTGTTGTCCTCTGTACTTCAATGTTTGGCTAATCCCCAGAGATCTTTCTAGGCTCTGTAACTCTGTGATTCACAGTCTTAGTGGACTTGATCATGCGGCTCACCCTTGCTATTTGGTACATTTTCTAACACATACCCCAGATGGCTGAATGATGATGAAGAGTAGACTGAAGGCAGCTTTCACTCTGGGCTGCCCTTGAGTTCCCTGTCTCAGAGCACACATCCACAGTGTTCTATTTGGGAGGTGCTCTTGGGGTTGTGCTGTGGGGTTTCTATAAACTAGGGCACATTATTCCAATTTAAATGCTGAAGACACATAGGGAGCTTGATTTTGGAGTTCTTTAGGGGGTCTTGCCTAGGAAATTAATGATGCATATACTTAGGAAAGCTGCTTGCATGTGACTTTGTAGAGGTGACCCAAAGACTCAGTATATTGGGTTGCATTTATTAGGCTGAATATATATAACAAATGACCACCTGTAATTGTTGCATCGCTCCAAATTCTCAGAGACAAAGACTGATCTCAGTGATTTCTTGTTTTGGAAGAATTTCACTCAAACTTGCTCATTTCTCCATACCCTTGAATCTTAGTCTCGACTTTATGCCTCCGTCACTATCCCTTCCACCAAACTTGCCCATCAGGAGTTCACAGTTCCTGATTTCGACAGACAACCTAGGATGCAGGGTGAACAAATGCCTTTGTTGGGACCCCTGGGGGACCCCAGGAAGACTCCCACATGAATGGAACTTTCCCAGATCAACTTGTGTTATATCAATATGTGACTTAACTTTCTACCTTTGTCCTCTGAGGCCCTTCCTACCACCCATCTCTGCCTGTTGGTTAACTTCTCTATCACGGCCCTTCCCACAGGTGCCATGCTTCTGGAGCCTGTCTGGCTGCCTTCTCCTCTCCTTTCTGGGGCATGCTCTATCTCCCTGCCACCCCTGGCTCTTGTCATTCCATGTATTTGTTTATGTCTCTTATCTGTTTTAATTATTTTTATCCTCCTTACTCATAGTGCCTGAACATATTAGATATCCTATAAATACTGCTAAACTCACAATTAAATATATAGCCCAGGGCTAGAGGGATGGCTTAGCAATTAAGGTGCTTACCTGCAGAGCCAAAGACCCAGGTTCGATTCTCCAAGACCCACGTAAACCAGATACACAAAGTGGTGCATATATCTGGAATTCACTTGCACTGGCTGGAGGCCCTGGTGCATCCATTATCTCTGTCTGTATGTCTCTCTCTCTCACACACATAAATATAAAAAAATTAATATATATATATGTACATATATATATATTGCTCAATCTTGTGATTTTTTTTGCTTGTGTGTGTGGTATGCATGCATGTGTGTATGTGTGTTTGTGTGGGCACATATGCACATATATTCTGTATATTCTGTGTATGTGTATGTAGAGTCCAGATTTCTACACAGACAATCTTCCTTAGTAAACATCCATCTTGTTCTTTGGCTAGACTAGTGAGCCAGAGAGCCCCAGAGATTCTCTGTCTCTACTTTCCATTGGGATTCTAGGTGTGTGTCACCACACATAGCTCCTAACATGGCTTCTGGGGATCCAAACTCAGGCCCTCATGTTTCCATGAGAAGCACTTTACCCACAAAGTGATCTCCCCAGCCCCTAATCTTACCATTTTTATGGAAAGTAACAAAAAATAAATTGGGTCCCAAGGAAGTCAGCAGGCTTCTTGACCCTAGCTGAAGACAATTTTGTCCCAAGTAACCTTTTGCTTTTCTCCCCTCTTGAATGATTCTTATCAGAGTAGCCCTTTTCCATTAGGAACCATGCCAAATGTGAAGCAGATATCTCCAGGTCTGACTCCTCATGCTCTTTTCTTTCTACTCTTAGGAAGGTCCAAGATGTCTCTGGTGGCAGTACCCTTCTACCAGAAGAGACACAAGCACTTCGACCAGTCATATCGAAACATTCAAACAAGGTACCTTCTGGATGAGTATTCATCAAAAAAGTAAGTTGTCAGGCATTGGTTTGACTCATTGAACAGTGAGTGTAAGTGCCTGATTTTTTCAGGGAGAAACTTGTGCTGTCCCCTGAGACCTAATGATGAATTAGTGTTGGGGTTGATGTATTTGTCCCTCCCAATGACAAAAGACTGATTGGGCTGTATGCCCCAGCTGACCAGAGCTTCCACTGTACACTGCAGGTCCTATGGATGGGCACTGAGCTCCAGTGGAGATGGATGAACAGATTTCTTAGCACACGTTCGCTGATTTTATTCTTCTTCAAACACCTCCCATCAGTGGGATCTAGAACATCACACAAAATGTAGGAAAATGAGGAGGAAAACAATGCAAAGAATGTTGGCAAGGTTCTTGGGTAGCAAAGTAAAAGTAGAAAGGATGTTGGTTGCTCATGATTTTCCCACATCAAAACTCTTGAGTGGGGCTGGAGAGATTGCTTAGTGGTTAAGGCACTTGCCTGCAAAGCCTAAGGACCCATGTTTAACTCTCCAGATCCCATGTAAGCCAGATGCACAAAGGTGAGGCAAGCACAAGGTCGCACATGCTCACTAGGTGGTACAAGTGTCTGGAGTTCAACTGCAGTGGCTGAGGCCCTGGCACTCTCTCTGTCTTGCTCTCAGTCTGGCTCTCTCTCTCTAAAACAAAACAAAACACCCCAAAATTAAAAAAACAAACAAACACCTGAGTCTACTTCCTGAAAGCATACCTGGTGCCCAGCCCCACATTCACCTGTGATATCATGAAGGACGTGGTCTCCTCTGGGCTGCAGTTTGTCCCCCCCCCCCCCGGGTCTTGTGTGTCAGCAGATATGCAGCTTTAGTGGAATGATTAGAAGAAGGCTGTGATCAGGAAGAACCCTCTGGGTCTGACTTTTTCTTGCTGAAAGTTCCTGCCACATGTCACCAGCACCCTATATTTAGAAATGCTTGTGGTATTCATTTAGTTGCCATCCCTTGTAACAAACAAAGCCAAACATTCACAGCACCTCCCAAGAGCTCCAGAGAGATTGAGATTCCTTGGTATATATAATTGTGGCTGCTAACCAGGAAGAGTTGAGTAGCATGGTTGGCAGGGAGGGGAGGGCCCCAGCTACAGGGAACTTACGGAGAATGTCCTACAGGGGCATATGCTCAGGGATAGGGAGAGAGCCACATGCAGAAACATAGGCTTAGGTTTGGGTGTGTCTACATGCATGAGAATGTGTGTGTCTGCACAAATGTGGACATATGTATATATCTACTTGTGTCTGTGGGTATGCATACTCCTGTCTGTGCTTATGTGCATGTGATGGTGTATATGTGGGCTTGCGTATGTGGTCTATATGCACACATGTACACACGAGTGCAGGTGTGTCCAAGCACATGTGTGTGCGTCTACTCCTACACATATGTTCAAGTGCTCTTGCTGCCCAAGTGTGTGCTGCAGGGAGGGATTGTGGTGTGTGGGAAGGAAACAATGTCAACATAATCTGTAGGTATTTTCCCAGCATGTCTAATTGTTTTCAATATTTGTCCAGGCGAGCCTCTACCCAGTCTTCTACTCAGAGATCTCTTACACAGCACTCATCCGCAAAGACAGCCTCCAGTCAGAGCTCTACTAGGGGGACGACCTGCAGGCTCTGTGCAAAGCGGGTGAGCGCCTCAGAAGAGGAGGAACTTGAAAATGAAAACAGGTAACCACCTTGTGGCCTCCTCAGCTGCTGCTCATAGAGCTCACTGCACTGGGCACAGGCAGCCGCAGGGCAGAGAAGGGTGAGGTGTGCTAGCTGGGGTGGTTCAGTGAACAGAAGCCAGGCTCATAATGAATGTGTCCTTTCCGAGCACTCACTTATTCTTCACCATCCTTAGGCCAGTTCTAATAGGAAACCATTTGGAGGGAGTCCCCACCGTTGTGCAGCCTCATGCGCTTTGAGGCTGGTGTGTGGCCTCAGGCTCATCTTCTGCAACCTTTCCCTGTACCACAGAGCATTGAAGCCTCATGCACTCCACCTGGAATTTTCACTCATAGTCTCTTGAGTGCGACAACCAATACCCCACACGTCGTCCACTCCACATGGAGTGTGAATTTCCACTTGCAGCCTCTGTGCATATTATCCATTGCAGCAAGGTCACCTCCTGGGGAGGCAGTCAGGCTTAAATAGCTGTCCCTGTGGAAACTGAGGGCTGAGAAGGGCTCTATAAATCATCACAGCTTACATTTCTGTGGAGTCCACTCAAGAGGATGCAATGTCATAGGAAAGAGGATTAGCCAGAATGTCAGTCCTAAAATTGTTCCCAGGTGACAGAGAGGCAGTAGTGGTATTGCTTCTGTCTTTCAAGAATAGCATGAATAGCCAAATGTTCTATTCTTGCTGTATTGTATATCTCTCCTACCATCCCTACTAATTCTGAAGGAATGTGAGATTTGGGAAAACATGTTTCCTTTTGAAAGTTGCATAATGTTGGAGTTACCTATTTAATGAAGTAAATGTAACATAAATTAATTTTATTATAAAGTGAAGAGTTCTTCTATTACACAGCCACTTCAGACTATAAACACTGAAACTATCTGAACTTTTAAAAGTTGGATTGTTTAAAAAGGATTTTTATGTTTATATTAAGTTTTAAAGACTGCACGTTGGACATTTGAGTTGTGCCATTTTATGCTTTGTCAATTACACATCAGTGTGAGCTTGAGTGTAATGAGAAGCTCCAGTTTCCCCCACTGGTGGGATAAGAAAAGGGAATTGAATGGTTATGGCAACTCACATGGTTTCATAGCAAACCTAGGCTCCTGGAAATCTGAAACTCATGTAGTTTGCAGTAGGTGCTCTGATTTGGAGACTGGGTGTGACTCATGATGGGTGATCCTGCCCTACTGAGCTTCTCAGCCCATCGTAGATGTCAATTCTGTTGGTAGGTGTAGGGATACAGATATAGGGTCAGAAGCTGTGGCCTCACAATGTTCTGCTGCCATTACTCTGTAGTTGTCTTCCTGCAACAGGTCTTGAAGTAACTTCTCCCTCCTTTGGAAGTCCATGTGAGTGGCTGGTGTTCTTGTAAATGCGTCAGGTTCAGGGAGATGACAGCATGATGCCTGCCATGCTTTTGTATGGCAGGGGACTGGGAAGAATAAGGAGTCCTACTTAGTAATGATGGGACCTGTTTAATGAATTCCAGCCCATGTTCTCATATGCTCCACTCTCACCCACACTAAGCATTATTACAAACTGGGAGAAACCCATTGTGAGTGGAGGCTTCAGAAAGACCAGATGAGAAGAAATGGTGTTCCAAGTACCTAGTAGGGAGTCCCCTGTCTGGTCTAAGCCTAGACTTAAGATGCAAGGTGGGCTTCCTGTCAAAGGTGACAAGGAAGGTGAATATCCTCCCTTTCTTAGCTTACCTTCTCCAGCCATGTTTCCATGTGGAGAAGCTGCAGAATTTTCTGGAATTCTTATCTCATATTTTCCAGATACCAATCACTAAGTCTTATTTTTAGTTACTGGTCATTGGCATTGGGAAATGACCCTGGACAAGAGCCCAGAACTCTGGTGATGGTCAAGCACCATCACATCTGACATTGGTTGATTTTCCCATCTCTTGGTAGGTGTGGCCATGAGGCCCTCTAGCTTTGATATTTTGACTGTAGCATGGCATCAAACTGGTACAAGACTCTCTGGTGATAGCAGCTCTGAGTCACACCTATCTTGTTCCTAGGCTGTACCACACAGCTTCCACACTCACTAATTCCCAGCTCACTATCCATGTGCCAGGGGAGGCAGTGGTATTCATTGGCTTTTATTTTGTTCAGTGATCTGGAGAGTGAAAAAAAAGATAGCGTACACACCTGTTATTATCATGAAGGCCACAAGAAGGTGAGCCTGGTAGCAGGTCTATCATTCTAGCTACTCAGGAGACCGAGACAGAGTATTGCAAGTTCAAAGATTGCCTGAACTACAGAAGAGTGAGTTCAAGGCCAGTGTAGGCAACTTAGTGAGACCTAGTCTTAAAATAAAAATACAAATATGGCCGGTGATATAGCTTAGTGCTAGCATGGTTGAAGTACTGTGTTCATTCTTATGATATATATATATATAGATATAGATATAGATATAGATATAGATATAGAGGTAGAGGTAGAGGTAGAGGTAGAGGTAGAGATAGAGATAGAGATATAGAGGTAGAGGTAGAGGTAGAGGTAGAGGTAGAGGTAGAGATAGAGATAGAGATAGAGATAGAGATAGAGATAGAGATATAGACAGATTCCACAGAAGTCACAAAAGGGCTTTGTGGATCAAAGGGTAAGGGGGTATCTGGTGGGAGGATGGCTTTTGAAATGCTCCTTGAAGAAAGGGTTGACTCTGACAGGAGGGTGTGACAGGGAGCTTGCTCACAATGAACAGAATCTCAGGAGGTCAACAGGACATCCAGGGTCCTAATTCTGGTGGGACCTCAGGAATGCACAGTAAAGAAGGGGAGACAAGACTGTAAAGGGAGCCTAGAGGTCTGAGAGTCTTCCAGGATTGGATTGAATCCTGGGCCTAGCAGGATCAAAGCAATTGTGGGGCTCATGAGACAGGATGTGAGGAGTATGCTCACAAACTCTGTCATTGATGACTGAAGATGCTGAATCAGTTTGACCTTTCTACTTTTCCCTAACATAAACATTTCTGATCTGTTTTAGTTCACTCTCAGATTTTCTCACAAACTTCTGAATCTCTAGGACACATGGTTTTGTGATGCTAATGAATCCCAGTGTGTCTCAGCATTTCTTTAAATTGTCAAGTTACATCAGGACTGAGGGCAGATGCACCTCTAGCCCAGCAGTGCCTAGCATTATGTCTCATACCCCCAAGGCAGCTAACTCCTCCTTTTTTAAAATAAATGGTGAGGTCTCATGATTCTTCCCATTACGTGGTCTTTGTGGTGCATTGCCTGAATGAGTATATCCAGGAGAGCAAACTGGTTCCTCTCTTTAGGGAAAATCATTGACTTTCCCAGATCTGAGGCAGCTGCTTCTTTGCTGCTTGTGTTTCGTGAAGCCCCACATGGAGTATCTTGCCTAGTGTGCCACATAACAAGATGAGACTACAGCATTCAGTAGCTAGTTCTAGAGTTCTCTAAAGAGAATGGCCCAGTATCTCAGTCCTTCTTAAAAGAAAGAGGTAAAAAATAAGCAGGAATAGCGTTGCCTCTACTATCTTTGTGCACCCCCCCCCCCGCCTTAGGAGCTCCTAGAAAGAACCTGTTTATTCTTTCACGTGCTTGGAGACTAACAGAAATTTTCGGCTCCCTCAGGTACAAGTCGTTAGTGGCTTCTTATGGTGAGGCCAAGAGGCAGCGTTTCCTTGGTGAACTTGCCCAGCTGGAGGAGAATGTGCACCTGGCACGGTCCCAGGCTCGTGAAAAGTTGGACAAGTACTCCCTGCAGCACATGGTAGGAGATCTTCAAGCTCACTGCGATGTGTGGAAGGAGACTGGTTTGTCTGCATGTGGTGGCTCAGCACCTCGCTGTCTGTGGTCCATGCCTTGGCTTACCCTTTCTGACCACTCTTACTTCTCATGGGCAGATGGAAGACAAACTGGCTTGGGAAAGACACTCATTCGAAGAGCGGATGAGCAGGGCTCCTGAGATCCTGGTGCGGCTGAGGTCTCACACTGTCTGGGAGAGGATGTCTGTGAGGCTCTGCTTCACTGTACAAGGATTCCCCACACCTGTGGTGCAATGGTAAGTGGCTGGGCTCAGACTGCTTTCCTTTAAGGAAGGTGTGAGTGAAGGGAGCGTATGCCTGGGAGCCTGTCCCAAGGGCTTCCTGAGTTGGAATTCCATGTGGGAGTATGTGCACAAAACCACAAAATGTCCAACATAGTAATGCTTTGCCACTGTAATTTTAGGGACATTGAATTGGATTTTTTTTTCCTGAAAATTTTACTTAAAAGTTAGTTTTTCTGGGAGGCATGGCCCTTGCCCATCAGTTGGAATCATTGCTGATCCCAGGCACAGAACCCATGTGTTTGTTTTAATTGTGGGAGAACTCATGGTGGGGAGCTGTGACTCTTGATGAATTAAACATGTGAGCTCCATAGACCCTTCTTGTTCTGGTATCATTGCTGAAATCGAGTGTCTATGTGTACATTCATTTGTGCCTTGGATCTCTAAGCAGGGCACTTGAATCTTCCTATCTCACTGCATTCATGATATCATGAGACAGGAATGGAGGCCAAGGCTCATGCACACTTGATGCAGCTTGTGATTGGTTAATCCCTGAGATTCCTGGGTTAGGGCTCCATGATGTGGATCCAGTGATGCTCTAGAGGTGACAACCCACTATTGGCTAACGGGTCACTCTGAGACCTGGTTAGGACCAGCTATATACTGAGTGAGTGTGTGTGTGCGTGCAGGTGTATATACATGGTGAATGTGTGGAAGTCAGAGGACAACCTTGAGTGTTGGTATTGCCTTCCATTTTGTTTTGAGGCAGGGTATCCTGTTCACTGGCCTATACACATGACTAGCTGGCCCACTAGCTCTGGGGAGATTCTCCTGTCTCTGTCTCTGTTCTCACTGTAGACATGCTCGGATTACAGATGTTTGTATTATGTATCCAGCTTTATGTGGGTTCTGAAGATTCAAACACTAAGCCATCTCCCCAGCCCTGCCATTAAAACAAATGGAATGTTAACATATGAATTCCTAAAATGTTCAAGCAGACATTTGGAGCCCACTCTACTATTGGTCAAGGATCGTACCAATGCCTCAAATGAGGAAAAGTGCTATCTCTTCTTAGAAGACTAGTTGCAAGGGATGGGAGATGGCTCAGTGGACAAAGTGCTTGTTGTGTAAGTATGAAGATCTGAGTTCAGAACCCATATATTCATGTAAAAGTCAAAAGGAGTGGCAAATGCCTGAAATCCCAGGGCTAGAAGAGTGGAGATAGAGGTTCCCAGAACTCTCTGGCTACCTAGTCTAGCCAAAAACTAATGTGAAGAGTAACCGAGGAAGACACCCAACATATCAGTTGGTTTCTCATTGCTGGGATAAAACACCCAACCAAAAACAGCTTATGGAAGGGAAAGGTTTATTTCTGGATTATAGTTTCAAGAGGAAGTTTTATCATGGCAGGGAAAGCATGGCAGGAGCAGACAGCAGGGTGTCACATGTTCACACAATGAGGAAGGAAGTAGACAGAGCCATCTAAGTGTGACAATTGGGACAGCTATAACAGCTCAAGACCTGCTTCTAGCAGCACACCCCCTCTAGCAAGGCTCCATCTGCCAAAGGCTCCACAAGATGGGGACCAAATATGAAGCTACATCACAAACACATTTTACATTCAAGCCACCAGCCCCCACACTCAACATCAACCTCTGTTCTCCACATGTGCCACACATATATGAACCCATACACACATGTGCACACACGTACTACACACACACACACACACACACACACAAAGACAAAAAGCCTTGCAGATCCCCTCTGTGGTGCTGGGAATGGGATAGATGGAAGAGGAACATAGCTTCTTAGAGCACTAAGGAGGCTGAGACAAAACAGCAAAAATGCAGGACCAGCCTTTAAACTAAAAGGGTTGTTTTCCTCCACCAGGTACAAAGATGGCAGTCTGATCTGCCAGGCAGGTGAACCAGGGAAGTACCGGATTGAGAACAGGTATGGTGTTCACGTGCTGGAGATTAACAGGTAAGTACCCACAGGTGGTGTCTGATGGGGCTACACCCCATAATCAACACATAAACTCAAATGTCAATGGAAGCTGCATATGGCAGTACACACCTGTTATCCTCCCACTAAGGAGGATGCAGAAGGAGGTTGGGCATTCCAGGCCAGGCCAGGCTGGGCGGCCCAGTGAGATCAGACAGTATCTGTAATTCCAGAGGTCACATGTCATGTCATATCCAAACACACAGATGCATACATAAACAGACACAACATGAAAACACACACACAAACTTATCCTATGTCTTCACTTAAATGCAAGGTAACAATGTAATTTTTAAAATTCAAAATGTTATATATATTGGATTTTGTTGAAGAAATAATTCTGACACCTGACAATAGAGAAGATTTCTTTCAATGATAGCCATAATGGAAACTTGCAGTGGTGGAGGAGAAGGCTGAACTGTAAGCACAGTTTAAACAAGGGGTTTAAAGCCAAGGAGAGAGAGGGGTCCATGGATGAAGAGTCACTCAGAAGAATGCTGGGAGAGCGACTGTAGTTAAACTGGCATAGCAGGCTTCTTACTGAGCCTAGTCTGGGTGACTAGACACTAACTAAGAGTGTAAATGGATGAGGGGCCCTTCAGGTATGGAGGAAGGGGCTGTCACTATGCTGGCCTTGCAAGGTTCTTCCTCTTGAGGCTCTGTCTCAGAATAGGCCTTGCTCTGTGGCATTCAGAGCCCTCTTGTCAGGCTATATCTTAACACTGAGATGGGGTTGCATATTTCCCTCCTCCCCCTTTCCTTGTATTTGCCCTTTCTCCTATTTCTTTTTCTTTGCTTAATGGAGAACTTTAATACATGAACATACTGTAGTTTCATGGTATTCCTCTTCCCATTAGGCTCTTTTGTTCCCTCTCCCTTGCCTCCATTCGACTAAAGAGCCTCCTCTTTCTAGGCAGTCCTTCCTCTGTTTTTTTTTTTTTTGTCTCATTCTTTTCCTCCTCCTCTGTCCTCCATATCAAAATACTGATGGGCTCAGAGACAGTTCAGGTTTTGTGAGGTATTGATAATCACTGTGGGGCCGTGGATGCCCTAGTTACTTCATGTTAGGAAGAGAGGGCCCCAAAGTACTCCTTTCCACCCTGTGTCTCTTAAAATTTTTTCCCCCTCTTCTGCAATACTCTGTTTGCCTTGAAGGATGGATATCTAATGCACCCCCACAACTCTTGATTTCCCACTGAGGAGCCAGCCCTTCTCAGGACTCAATCTGGTGGCCTACAGATGGTACCATTCTACCCCTGAGCCCTGTAGGGCTATGGGCTCCTCAAGTCCCTCACTGTATAAGTATTCTCCATTGCAGCCTGCTCCACCTCCCACAAGTTTGAAGCCCTGGTCTTGTAGCCATATGACCTCCTCTACTATTCATTGAGAATCTACTATGTACTAGGCACTGTTCTGGGTAGTGGAGTATATGGGTGACCACCAAAGCTGACATTTCTGTCTGCAGGACAAGAAAGGCATCCAGCACCCAGAGCATAGGTGAATTAATGGTCCATGTGTGAAACCCTGGGCCTGGGGTGGCAGATTGTGTTGGAAGGAAGGGCTGGAGACAACCTTCTTGGGAAAATGCTATCTGAGCAAGGGAAGAAGGCACTGGGTGGGAACCTTGGGTTTCCCAACAGGCCTGGGTATTGTGAGGTGCCTGGGTTGCTAAAGCTGGGGTATAGGTTGGAGGACAGGAGATAAGAGATGTGGATGAGGCCTACAAACCTGGGGACCCTGTAGGCTATGCAGGACGCTGACTTCATGGAAAGGACAGAGGGACTTAGAGGCTGAGGGCAGCGTCTGGTTTCATTTCTAAAGGATCCCTCTGACCTCCAGTAGATTGGGGGTGGGGGTGCTCAGATGAACCAGTGATGAGCTCTTTCCAAAATTCAAGAGCAAGAAAAAATTTTGGAGCAATGAAGGAGCAGTGGGCTTGGCAAGGGGACTCCAGGGAGACATTGCTGGTAGAATCCTGGATCTTACTGGTAGAGTCAGATTCCAGCTCAGTGGAGAAGCTAGGAGCTGGCTAGGTGGGCAGGACTCTGCATAAGTTCTCCCATAGGGTAGCTCTCCTCAGCTAGGGAGAGAGTAAGTCACATCTGTGGCCCTTGGGAACGTTACAGATAGTAACTCTCCTTGACATCCAAGGATCAGTGTGCGATAAGCAAATACCTGGGAAGAAAACCTCAACCTTCACTTGGGGAGTATACTGACTTTGGAGACTGTTCTCTGAGATAGGTGTGCTCTGCCTGCTGGGCCCTGGAGGGCAGTTTGAGTTAGCTGGTTATCTTTTGTGCAAGATGTATTTGAAACATTGTTTTAAAGGGAAAAGTGACTTTCCTTTATCAAGCATGAAGATAGTCATACTCTCACCCATGCTGGCTGCATTGGTGCATGCTGGGGACACCACAGGCTTTAAACAAAGTGAGGGAATATATTGAATGAAGCTGGTTATTTGGCTTGGGAAGATCATAGCTGAATGGTCCAGAAACTCCGCCCTCTTGCTGTAAAGTTGCTTTTTGCACAAATATGCCAAAATGTGAGAAATTTAGGAGAAGAAAAGTTCCAACTTTTCCCTCAGTCTTCTTCTCCCTACTGAGAAGTTGCTTAGCAGATGCAGCATGCATGTTCTTTAGGAAAAGAGCTGCAGGAAACCCTACAAGTTACAGCACAGCTCAGCTGTTCATTCCAAAGTGCTGAGCTACACATCATCTGATCTGAGGCGTTTTCGGGGTGTGGAATGCCCGGTCCTTCCCCTTCACTGCTCTGGAACGATCTTTTCCTTGCATTGCGAGATGACATATGCTCCTGTGAATATACTTTGGCTTAGGAAGCTGAATTCTTAAAGAGCCCAAAAGCTCACCCTCTGGCACTATTTGAACTTAAATTTGTAATTCACATGATCTTATGAGACCAATTCTAATGCTGTTCTTATATTTTGAGGAATATTTAGAATGGTTTACCTCATTTTTCATCAGCAACTTCACCACTGTCTATGCTTTCCAGAAAGTTTTTATGACTAAATTTTCTTGCATTTTCTTTTTAGGCTCTGATATTTAAATTCTGACCTGAATGAAACCACAAGTCTAGTGTTGATACCACTTAGCATGAGATAGGTGTGCTTAGCATGTAAAGACCCTGGGCATTGCCTGTCCACATAGAATTCACTTAAAGTGTTGTCTGCCCATCTTTAAAACAAACAGAACTGCATTAATTTCTCACAGGAAGTTGTACTGGGCTAACTTCACACTGATGCTGTGGGAGGGGAGAGTGCCCTATGAAAGTTTGTAAAAATTGAGACGGAAGAAAACTGCCTATTCTGGGAGCCTGTCCAAAGAGAAATTAAAACCCTTGCAAGTTCTCTCAGCATGAAGCAAAGGCTGGAATTAGACTGTGGGTTTATTGAACATTCTCTTGTGTGGCTTTGTCCCCAAGGAGTAGAAGGGAGGATCCCCCTGGGATATGGTGATAGGTGGGGTCAGAGCTCTCTACCTCCAAGTTAGCCTTAGGCAAAATCAGAGTAGAGTGGAGTCTCCTGGCACCATCTGGTATTCCTTTATGCTGTCCACTCCATCCCTACCCAAGGCATCCTCTTTCTTACAGTCCCACCACACTGTAGCCATGGAGGAATATTCTAGGGCAGACACCCAGTATGTGGATATATGCTCATTTATTGTCTCCATATGAGCCTCTGTTTGAAGTTTTTGTATAATAGAAAACATTCACAAAGGAGAAATGTAAAATGAATGAGATGATGGGAAACCCTTGTAGAAGTTGTAATGTCCTGCACCATGCAGCGGGCCAGTTGGAGACACTTCACGCTGGGGACCACTGCCATCAATCAGGAGTCCCGGGTATCTTCTTGGTGGGTCGTGACCTTCCTTACAAATGGAAGATGTAGAGCTTTCCTTTTTAATCAGTGCTGGGAAGTGAATGTGTGTGTCATGCCATGGTCACAGAGGTGGAAGGCTATCACAGGCTCCTTTTTCCCATACTGGGCCTTAGCAAAGTGCTAATGAGTGAACATAGGAGCTAATCAGTGCTAATGCCTTACGTGGCGCTGCCCCATCTTCATGCCCGAGTCATCCCAGAGCAAGCTGGTAGTGGTGGAGAGGCTGAAAGAAGCATGCCTACTCCACCCATCACTTCTCCCTTCCTTCTCTCCTTTTGCTTATTCTGTGACAAACTTTGTTCCCTCCTTGTGTTCTTCCAGCTCTTCCCTGCTCAGTAACATCAAAAGAGCCATCATCTGGTGTCCTCCGAGTGCTCGAAAACCCTTGCTGTTTTGTAAGGATGTGAGGGAGGAGGGAGTCTTTGTGCAAGAGAATGTGATGGAACTATTATGAGTTTTGGTTCAGGAATTCAGTTGATACATTTTAATTGATAATATACAAGCTTGATACCCATCATACTATAGAATGGAAAGAGGTTTTCAAATGCATTGTCTTATTTTAATCAGCAACATCATCCTAGTAAGGCATAGATATCCAATAAATGTATTTTAGGAGTTTAAAATATAGATGTTTCATTATAAAGTGAACAGATGAGGTTGTCATCCTGATTTAAGGATGCACAGATTCAAAGCAAGAACTCGTGGCTGCCCGGTACAGTGTAACAAAACTATGTTCTCTCCAATCTTATTCTGCTTGTACAGTATTGAAAACAATCTTGATTCGCCATGATGACTGGCCACAAATGGAAACAAGTTTACCTGGAACTCTCAGGACATTACTCAACTAAGCATAGGTGGTACAAGCTTTGCCTAAGGCCCAGGAAGAAACGAATTGACCACAGAATTCTTGGTGTTGCTCTTGCTGTGTAATGAAAACATAATGCATCTGAGCATAGG
The DNA here is from genome assembly GCA_036346955.1 of Dipus sagitta. Lineage (NCBI taxonomy): Eukaryota > Metazoa > Chordata > Mammalia > Rodentia > Dipodidae > Dipus > Dipus sagitta. The sequence continues at coordinate 40,377,044 of CM070783.1, forward strand.
CTGTTACTACAGTAAAAGAAGAAATCTTTAGTGCATGGAGGAGATGCAGTTTAGAAACCTCCTATTAACAACACCCAGAAGGGCTCTTGAGTGAGGGCTGGAGATGGTGAGACCCACGAACTGACTGCACACCATGGGGCTGCCTGTGTGTGCCGTCCTCTGAGGAGTCTTGGGGATCCATACCTGAATCCTCTTCTTACTCAGTTACTATGAACAAAGTGACCTGCTGGGCAAGGACAGCCTTCAAGGCCCCTTCCTGTGACTCCTTCTTGGAGCTTCCCATGGAGGTCTGTTCTCTGCTAGAAAGCTGCTTTGGGGCATCCTGCTCGCTTTCAAGCTTTGCCTGTGCTGCTGTGTGGTCTGTCAGGCTCCAGGTTGGTCAGGAGAGGGTGATGAAGCAGACTTTGCAGAATGTTGTTCTGTACCTCTAACCATGCTGGAGCACTGTGTGCTTTTCCCATGCGGTATTGGGGAGGGAATGGGATTTCTGTAGAGACCAGTGCGCTAAGGATATCTTCTATTTGCAGAATGCACTGATGAAAATATAATAGTGTTATTTAGGAGAAGTCACACAGTCAGAATAAACAACAACATCAAAACAAGCAGGGCAGATAGGCCCTTGCATCAGGACCAAGTGTGTTCAAGGGAGCATTCCTATATACTGGTGTGTGAGGTGTTCCACTGTAGATCAACCCAAGACGGCAGTGTGTGGCATTGGAGCAAGCATTCACCTTACGGGGACTCTCTGTCTTATACACTGTTCCTTGGCCTGGGATAGGGCTGCATTCTGACCTGAGCTGCCTGCACTTGTGCTGGTGGACTCTGCCACTGGCAGGCATTCCTCCAAGGTGAACAGGACGTAATGCTCTTGGTGTGTGAGTCCACACAGGGCTGCTGGGTGACTTCTCCAGTGAGCGGTGGCATTTAAAGGAGGTGAGATAGCATGCCTGACACAGCGAAACTGGGTTAGAACTGGGTTAGACAAGGCAAGGCATCCAGCAAACAGAATAGGCCTCTGAAATCTTTCCTGTTTCCTGGAGGTACTAAATTGTCTGGTTTAGGAAAATGTTTTTTTCAGCTCCAAAGGCAACAGAAAAGAAAGTAAAATGAATGACAGATGATTTCTAGAAGTGTGTTTGGGGGTTGGGTGGGGGATGACTTCCAGAAGTTCTTTTTTGTTTTTTTGTTTTTTTTGGTCTCTGAGGACACTGACTTTGTAATGCATTTTAAAGTGAGACTCAAGTGGTACTTGTGTTAATTTTTTTATGAGCTCACTCATTGTCCCCCTCAGAAAGAGCTAGCAGCAAGAATGCAAATTTTGTTGTTGTTTATTTTTATTTATTTATTTGAGAGTGGCAGAGAAAGAGAGAGAGACAGAGAGAGAGAGAGAGAGAGGGCATATTAGGGTCTCCAGCCACTGCAAGCGAACTCCAGATGCATGCTCCCCCTTGTGCATCTGGTTTATGTGGGTACTAGGGAATCAAGCCTCGAACTGGGATCCTTAAGCTTTACAGGCAAGCGCTTAACCACAAAGCCATCTCTCCAGTTCCAAGAATGCAAATTTTGGATTCATGTAGACTTCGTTTCTCGGTCTTTTCAAATGCCAACTTTTCCCATCTTAATTTGCAGGCTCCTTGACAGTACTATATAGGAGAACCACTGAGAAGGAGCTAGCAGAGTGTCTGACATCTAGTAAAATCCAGCCAGTGGCTGCATGGCTGATTGTGTCTCTCTTGGGTTTCTTGGGAAGCTGAAGGGAGGGTAGTTCACAGTCATGGAAGTAACCCCATGGAAAGTAGAACAGGAGTGGGGAGGAGGGAGCTGGGCTCCTGATGATCAGGGTCCTTGCCATTTTCAAGCTGTGGTCTTCCTGGATGGATATGCATTGTGCCTCAGGTGGGGTCCAGTTCAGACATTTTGATGTGGCTCCAGTGGGTGACTCCTATCTGGGGATCATATTATATTCACTACTCAACATCATAACCTACTGTTGCCTTGGGATCCTGCTGAGAATGAGGTGAGGATTTAGATCTGTTTTGCTTGTCTAACTGGGCCTTTCACACATGAAAGTTAATAGGTCTCTGTCCAGGCCTCAGAACTGCTGGCTTGTGCTATGCAAGACCTGGGACTTTGGTGAGTTCATAGCAGCCTGCTCAAGCATTTAGGATAAGGGAACATAGCAGGCATAGTCCCTAGAGATGAGATGCATTAAGACAGGCATGGAGACTGGGGCCAAGAATAAGTTTCTGAGCCACCTTGAATTAGCTTGTGTTCAGCTACTGGGCAGGGCCTCAGGGGCCATGCTGACTGGGGTCTGGCTTTCCTCTGCGGAAATTCCTTACTCCTACATAGAGCAGGCATAGGACTCTCCCAGTGTGCCCTTTTCCTGTTCGGCAGGACTCTGTTGGACTCTCCCAGGTATGCTCCTTTATTGTCCATTAGGAGGGCTTTTCTGGGCTCCTCCAGGCATGGCCCTTTATTGTCTAGCAGGAGGATTCTGCTGGACTCTCCCAGACATGCTCCTTTATTGTTCAGCAGGAGGACTCTGCTGGAGGTGGAGATCCCAGAAACCCAATGGCAAGATAAAATCAGATTCTAGAGGCAGAAATACAGGGCTAGAGCAGAATAGAGATTTTGCTTTGAGAATGAAATGAAGGATTTCTGGAAGGTCTATCTTTTCTTGCTCACAGTCATAGCCAGGCAGCAGTAGAGGATCAGGCTCTCCTCTGTGTCTATAATTAATATTGTCTGTAACTCGTCGTTCCAAGATAGAACTGGCATTGTTCTCGAACAAATTACAAGTGATCCAGGTCACACAGTTTACTTTCAGGAATGGTTTGCTTACTGATTCTGCCAAAGCATCCCAACACCCTTGCTTTTTCTTTCTAAGGGCAAACTTTGAGGACACAGGCACCTACTCAGCAGTGGCGACCAATGCCCATGGACAAGTGTCCACCAATGCTGCAGTGGTGGTGAGAAGTGCGTACATGCTGTTTGGGGGTGGCTGGCCTTTACACCTGCTTGTCTGTTTGCATGACATGTTCACGCAATTGCCCCTGCAGGGTTCCGAGGAGATGAGGAGCCGCTGTATTCTGTAGGACTCCCAATTGGATGTAAGTACCCCTGGAGTTTTTTAAAATTAATTTATTTTTTATTAACAACTTCCATGATTGTAAGCAATACCCCATGGTAATGCCCTCCCTCCCTCCACTTTCCCCTTTGAAACTCCACTCTCCATCATATCCCCTCCCCCTCTCAATCAGTCTGTCTTTTATTTTGATGTCATCATATTTTCCTCATATAATGATGGTCTTGTGTAGGTAGTGTCAGGCACTGTGGGGTCATGGATATCCAGGCCATTTTGTGTCTGGAGGAGCACGTTGTAAGGAGTCCTACCCTTCCTTTGGCTCTTACATTCTTCCCGCCACCTCTTCCACAATGAGCTTTGGAAGGTGTGATAGGGATATTGCAGTGCTGAGCACTCCTCTGTCACTTCTTCCCAGCACCATGATGCCTTCTGAGTCATCCCAAGGTCACTGCCATCTGAAAAGAGAATGTTTCCTGGAGTTTTTTTTTTTTCTCCTAGAAAGATGTTTAGTGGGATAGTGTAAAAGTAAAAAAAAGAATTTTTCCTAAGGTTAACATCTTTTATAAAGATGCTAGTGAGTTTGTTACCCTGTCATTCTATGAGAAGCTGACATTTTTATTTATATATTTATTTTTATTTATAGATGTTGATAAAGCCATTGCTTGCAGAGATTTTCTGTCTGAACAGGAAAAAAAAAAGAATGCAAATTCTTAAGCTGAATGCATACTTGGGACTACAATGATGGTGCTACATGAACTTTTCCTGGGGAGAGGCAAAAGAGATCTGTTCACCCCTAGATAGGGCACTGACAACAGATACACAAATGATTCCACCCAAGTCTAGTTTAGTGAATCAGTCAATTTATTGGGGTTACAGGAGCACGAGCAGCTCAAAGGCAGCTGTATCACTGAAAAGCGCTCCCCAGTACAGGCGTTGACTCTCCAGAGGCTGCATCTTTGGAGTTTACTGCATTACTTGCAGGCAGTGACCTGGGCTCCTTAAAACTCAAGGCTCCAGCCGGGCGTGGTGGCGCACGCCTTTAATCCCAGCACTCGGGAGGCAGAGGTAGGAGGATTGCCGTGAGTTCAAGGCCACCCTGAGACGACAGAGTGAATTCCAGGCCAGTCTGGACTAGTGTGAGACCCTACCTCAAAAAAAAAAAAAAAAAAAAAAAAAAAAAAAAACCTCAAGGCTCCAGGCTTTTCCTAAGCAGTTCTTTCTTAAATTTTTTTTTTTTTTTTTTTTTTTTTTTTTTGTTGGGGGCAGATAGGCACATCAGGACTTCTTGCCATTGCAAACAAACTCCAGATACATGTGCTTTGTGCATCTGGCTTTTTGAAGGTATTGAAGAATTGAACGTAGGGCCATTAGTCTTGGTAAGTAAGTTCCTTTAACCAGTTAGCCATCTCCATAGCTCCCAAGTAGCTCTTACTTCTTATATCACCTTGAGAATCTTGTACATTTCAGGAACTTCCTGAGACTTGCTAGGGGTTCACATATGGAGCCATCTTTACTTCCCAAGAGTTAGGAGCTTTGCTACTTCCCAAGCCTGGGACCTTGAACTGCGAAGAGCCCATGTTTGAATTTGGAACTTCTTAAGGAAACTCCCTTCCAGGATGACATGTTTCAATTTGGAAGAAATTGCTATACAACAAATGGTGCCTATCATATTTTGAGTATAAGGATACTCTCCCATCCCTAAATTCTCTCTCTTGGTCTTTCACACTGGCCATAAATTCTTGAAGAAATGCCCAAAAATGTATTCAGTGATTGCCAGAAGAACTTCCCTCAGGAATTGTTTTGGCCAATCTTTAAATATCCAGCAATGAGGACATAACCACTATACTCACCTTTCCTTAATCCATTAAAAATATTTATAATAGTTATAATTTATAATTAATGCTAATTTATTCACCACCCACTTTTAGCAAATGTAGATATTTTATCTTAGCATTTTTTCAATGAGTCAAATTCCCATGGCCTAGAATTAGCCCATTTAGAGTACACACTATCCAGCAGCGCGGCAGCTGTTTTAGAAGGATGGGAGCACCAAGGAGACAGTGTGTGCTCCTCACCACCCCACATTCTCCTGGGACAAAGTTACCATCTCCAACTTTGCAGGTGGCTTCTCAACTTCCCTGTTATGCATATCTTCATGCATCAAAGTTTTTGATTAAAAAAAACATAAGGTTGCTAGGCATGGTGGTGCATGCTGGTGTTCCTAGCACTTGAGAGGCTGTAAGATTAAGTTGAGGGGCTGGAATGGTAGATCACAGGGTAAAGTGCTTACCACACAAGCATGAGGACCCGAGTCCACGTGCCCAGAACTCAGGTGAGGATGTACTATGGCTGGAGCGCACCTACCCTTCTGAAGCACGTGTGGGTGGTGGCACTAACAGGTGTCTGCCTCACTCCCTGCAGTGCCACTGTCGTCTGTGATCCCTACACACACTTTGATGTCCAGTTTCTGGAGAAATTCGGAGTCACCTTCAGAAGAGAGGGTGAGACGGTCACACTTAAGTGCACAATGTTGGTGACTCCGGATCTGAAGAGAGTGCAGCCTAGGGCTGAGTGGTACCGAGATGGTGAGTTCTGTGATGGGTCAGGTTGGGGACACTGCTGATAATGTTGTTCCTCCACTATAAGTAGTTTAATCAGGAGTTAACTTGAAGCATCACTTGATTTGGCTTTCACCTCTGCCAGTGGGTTAGCTGTCAGCAGCAAATAGATCCAGGCGAAGTAGTGACCTTGATGGTCTGACACTGACCTTAAACTTTATCCAGGAGCTTCCTGGAGCTGGTAATGGGAAACACTGAAGCAAATGTTGAATTCTGATGCTGTTTCAGATGTGCTGTTGAAAGAGTCTAAGTGGACAAAGATGTTCTTTGGAGAAGGCCAGGCCTCGCTCTCCTTCAGCCACCTGAATAAGGACGATGAAGGCCTATACACCCTGAGGATTGTGTCCCGGGGTGGAGTCAGCGACCACAGCGCCTTCATGTTTGTCAGAGGTATTATGGTGGGCCCGGTCTGATTACGCAGTAGGAGGAGGCATCACAGTGTATAGAAGGTCCTGGCAAGGGTGCAGGAAGGTGGACAGTGTGCTTTGTTCCTTGCTTACCTGCCTGACCCCTTCCTAGGCATGGAGCAGTCCAATTCCCAACACCCTGATGATAGCTGAGTTAATGAGTAAGCAAGGGAGGCTGGAAGCATGACCTCTTTATCCATAGAGTTCTTGACACCCTGCAATTTATGAAAAGAACCCTAAGATTGAGCATGCAGCATGATTACTTCCATGGAGCTGAGCACCAGGGTCCTGAGGAGCCCTCCTGTTAGCCCTTTCTCCTCTAGCCTCCCAGCATAGCAGCCAACAGTTGCCAAATGCCTTGTGTCAGGCTGGGTGCTCTGCCCTGCTTCTAATTCTCACTCTGGGCTCATTAAGTTGGTGTGGTTGGTTCTATTTTTGTGAAAGAATAAAAAGTTATGATGGGCTAGGCATCTTAGATATGTTTCTGATAACATATGTGGAAATACTTGTTAAATACATGCGTATGCATGAGTATAGATGCATATGCCTTCATTAGTGATATGTACAAAGTAACTTTGTAAAAAAAATATTACTGTTGTTTTTAGTTTCCGGCAGATACACTGAGGCTCAAAGAGCTCAAGAGTTCCCTCTATGAAGCCACATACTTTAAGCTCAGGATGGGCTATTTCTCATTCTTGGTGTCCCTCATTCCCTCCCCACCCTGTCCACCCAGGCTTCCCTTGCAGCCTCCTTCCTGACCCTCCTGGGGAGATACACAGACCTTGTTGACTGGTTCCTGTCCCCACTTCCCCACCTCATCCCCACCCCTAGCCTTCTACTGGTCTGCTCTGCTCTCTGCCTGCATGGCCAGCTCTGTGAACCTGGTATTAGGGTTCTGTCCAGTTACCTACAGTTCCAGGTGTGGGATCTGTAAGAAAGCTATCAGGTTGTTAACTTTTCCTTCAGGTAGCAGTTAGGATAGAGCTTAAAGGAAGGGCTTTATCATTAGGGAATATCTTAACAGCCACAAAAATATACACCTTGCTCCTTGCCCTTTCCATGAGGTCACATAAGCTTGCCAGGCTGTGATTTTAGACTCTTCCACAACGCTTTGCTGTTTTCAGGAGGCTGACATTCAAAGATGCCTTCTATTCTTCTGTATGCCTCTGGCAGGAAGTTTCGCCCCATAAAAATGTAATGAATATACCACAGTATAAATCGTTTTGCTTACTAAGCACTCACTAGCAGGGGGAAAAAAAATAATGCAAGCATTATATAAGCAAGGGGAGGTTCATCCAGTGTGACGACTTTCTGAGGTTTTGAATATGTGAGAAAATGTGATCTCAATGTCAATAAATCCTCAACCTTTAATATTCTTGGGATGTTTGAGCCAGGACCATATGATGCTTTCACTGCCAAGGACCTACAGCAGCCACAGCCAACGAATAGCTATGAATTTTAGATAAGGAAATGAACTCTCTGTACCGATGACCTTCAGTGTAACTGTAATGAAAATTTGAAAACAAAACTTAATTATATTATGATTTTAAGTAAACTGAGAAACGAATGGGTAGAGTTTGACTCAGGCATTTCCCCCACAACTTTCTGAAAATAATTTTTAAAAATTCCAACATTTGCTGAAGATTTTGAAATATGAAAGTGTCTCAGGGTAGGGCCGAGGAGCTAGGAAGATGGCTCAGTGGTAAAAAGTGTTCTTTGAACAAGCAGGAGGACTTGAGTTCTGACTTCTTTGTTGCTAAATAAATGCCAGGCATGGTGGCACATACCTGAAATACCAGCACTGGAAAAGAGGAGACACTTGAGGCTCACTGGAAAGCTAGTCTAGCTGAATTGGTGAGATCTAGGTTCAGTAAGAGACCTTATCTCAAAGAATAAGGTGAGGAGCAATTGAGAAAGACACCTGACCTCTGGCCTCACAGGCATGTACATGTATGCCCACATACATATAAATATGCACACACACCACACACACATATGCAAAACAGTGTCTCACATGATAGTTCTCAGGTGCTGGAAAGGCTGAGTCACTTCTGTATTATCAGAAAATCTTTGACAATTTGTATGATGTGACCAAATGAAACAGAGAAGATCAATCTTAATTTTGGATTGAATTATGAAAAAAATCATAGAAAAATTTTTACAGGATTAAATGTTCTGGGTTTTGAAGGAAATGCATACACATATCAATATTTCATTTTTAAAGTATCATCTGGTTATCTGTTTTTTAAATATTTTATTTATTTATTGGAGAGAGAGAGAGAGAGAGAGAAAGAAAGAAAGAAAGAAAGAAAGAAAGAAAGAAAGAAAGAAGAAGGAAGGAAGAGAGAGAGAGAGAGAAGGAGGCAGATAGAATGGGCACAGCAGGGTCCACAGCCACTGCAAAGGAACTCTAGACACATGTGCTGCCTTGTGCATCTGGCTTAAGTGAGTCCTGGAGAATCAAACCTGGGTCCTTTGGCTTAGCAGACAAGCACCTTAACCGCTAAGCCATTTCTCTAGCCCCATATATCTGTATTTCTTGACTCCAATATGCCAGAGTAAAATGTTTTAAATAATTACATAAAGAGAATCAAACCAGGTGAAGGAATCTGAGTTTGGAGATGCTATGACCAGACTTGGCTGTGACCCCAGAAATTAAGTGATGAAATTCTTATCTCCCCATCCCAGATGCTGACCCACCAGTCACAGGGGCTCCTGGAGCACCCATGGACCTGCAGTGCCATGATGCAAACCGAGACTACGTCATTGTGACTTGGAAGCCACCCAACACGACTACAGAGAGCCCCGTCATTGGCTACTTCATTGATAGGTGAATGCTTATCGTATTCTCATGGGAATGGGAAGTACTGGAGAGATGATTGTTATCAAGGCAACATATTTCTCAGTATAAGTTGATGAGACCTTTCCTGATGGCACTCGATACAGTATCACTAAGTGGTCATTCAGTGACCATGAGCAAGGTCATTGGTAAGTGACACCTGTAGCAGAGCCCAGGGTCACCCCACACTGGGATAATTTTTGTTGAAACTAAAGCCTTGTTGGCCAGTAACAAGTCTTTCATATAAAAACTTGCCCTGAGCCTGAGGTCAGTTTGCTGAGGTCAGGGCTCTGGTGTAGCAGGACTGATACACTGAGTGCCAAGATGGCATGGAACAATGACTACCTATAGTTCCTCCCAGGTTTTGTTCCTTTTCTCCATTAAGAAGTCTTCTTCTGGTTTCTGAATGAAAAGTAGTAGAACTTCAAAGAACATGTTGGGATTGTCTGTGAGGTAAAAAGTAAATTTAGACCATCATTAACCCCAGTGGAACTTTAAGTCTTTGATTTTTCTTTATCTGACATAGTTCTGAGGGCTGGGAAAGAATACTGAGCAGAGTCTGTGAATTTAGTGGATGTGGAATTTATGCCTCAAATACATGTTTCATTCCTTGAATGAAGGAATTAAAGAAAATGAGTTTAGAAGTGAGAAATACAGTACAAGTTATGTTACAAGGGGGATTCCTGGTAGGAACTTAAGACTTACTTATTTATTTATTGATGATACATTAAAATAAGGTAGTTAGTGCAGGAAAAAAAAAAGCTCCACCAAACTCAACTGGCATGGATTTTTGACCAATAAAATTTGCTCTGTACCCAACAAAGGTTAGCTAAAATATTCACAACCAAGACATTATTTTAATGTGCTAGAGACAGGTCTATGGATTGAGTAGTTCAGGTTTACCTGAAGCAAATTTGTCTTCCATCAGTGGACATTTGATAATATTTCCAATTCAGTTAATAATTCACACTCCTTTCCCCTCATTAATAACACTGGATCCACAGAACATTCCAGAAGGTGGGTGCATTTGCCCTCAGGCCTCATTCCCGTTTTATGTCATGGAGGTGGTTGACCTGAGATAAGTGCCCGTCAACCTTCCATGCTGACCTCACAGGGCTCAGGTGTGCAGGTCACAGAACTTGCATCAGAACTCTGGGCAGTTAGGACAAGGGAGACAGCCCTTTCTTCATGAATGAACAACTATGAGGCTGAAGTATGCTGAATGACTCCTTTTCTGACTTTGCTGTTTTCTCCTGGGGATTTAACAAAATGTTTTTCTGTTTAAATTTCTCAACCTGTGAAAAATGGAGAACAATCTTGCCTATGTTTCCAGGTTTCTAGATAGCACAGAAGCTTCCAAATTCCACACAAGAAGTGCTCTAGAAATAAATATCTCATTTTTATGTAGGCTGTGAGCCAATATCCCAGTGAGATGTCATCCCAAGCTCATGCATATTTAGGCCAGAGAGGATGGTAGCTCTTTTCACAAAGCTTGTCACCTGACAGGCTGGGGTGCTGTGGGACACCCTTGGACTTTATCATCTAAGCTGGAAAATGAACTGTCAAAGATAAAACTAAAATTAATTTTTTGGAACAGATATTGCCTGAATATTTTTGGTGGTAGGAATTATCTTAAACTAAAAAACATAACAATTTAAAACTATCTGGTTTTCTATCCATGTCTATCTATTAATCATTTAAATCTATCATCATGTTTCTGTCATTATCTGTTAATCATTTAGCTCAGATCCAAACCTATCTTCTACTCTCTATCCACCATTCTATCAACTATCTACATTGTCATCATGCATCATCTATCTATAAATCATCTATCATCTATATTATATCTATAATCTATCATGTATTATCATCTATCACCTATCTGTCCTCTATGTATCTATACATATATAGAGATATCTTCTGAACTTCCTAAAGACTTCACATGAATCAATAGTTTATTTTTCTTCTTTTTTTCTTTTTTCAAGGTAGTCTCACAGTAGTCCAAACTGACCTGGAACTCACTTTGTAGTCACAGGCTGGCCTCAAACGCACAGCATTCCTCCTATCTCTGCCTCCCAGGTTCTGGGATTATAGGTGTGTGCCACCATGCCTGGCTCATATAAATCAATATTTAATAATATGAATTTTTTAAAATTTTATTTATTTATTTTTTATTTATTTGAGAGAATCAGAGAGAGAGAGAGAGAGAGAGAGAGAGAGAGAGAGAGGGAGAGAATGGGCACACCAGGGCCTCCAGCCACTGCAAACGAACTCCAGATGCGTGCGCCCCCTTGTGCATCTGGCTAACATGGGTCTTGGGAAATTGAGCCTCAAACCAGAGTCCTTAGGCTTCACAGGCAAGCGCTTAACCACTAAGCCATCTCTCCAGCCCAATAATATGAATTTTTATCAATGTGAATACTCCCCTATGATATTTATACATATGAATATGCCTATAAGTATTTGGCAGACTGACACCTGAGTTCTACTTTCCTTGTTCTTTTTCCTTTGAAGATGTGAAGTGGGAACCAACAACTGGGTCCAGTGCAATGATGCCCCAGTAAAAATCTGCAAATACCCTGTCACGGGACTTTTTGAAGGAAGGTCTTACGTGTTCCGTGTGAGGGCGGTCAACAATGCAGGCATTAGCCGGCCTTCCCGAATCTCAGATGCGGTGGCAGCTCTCGACCCTGTTGACCTCAAGAGGTTACAAGGTAGGCATATTTACCTCCCAGAGATGTGTGATGTGTTCTTTTTCAGTGACCCCACTGTATGTGAGCCTTAAACATATCCAGCATTGAGATCTTCAGCTGGCTCAGATTTAGACCTTCCTGTAACCAATCACTGATGGTATAATTTCACACAGAGACTAGGGAGGGCCTGAAGCCAAGCCAGTCTGTTTCTGAGTTTTCACCTTTTCCTTTGTGGACTGGATCCATTGTCAAGGTTTGAAGTAAGCCACCCTATTTTTCTTACCTGTGTGATCCTGGACATCCTGCAAAGAGCTGAGAGGGCTAAAAACCCATCAGGGATATTCCCAACTCTGTTGACTCTCAAGACCAGTTGTCCTGATGCAGTTGACTCAGATCACCCAAATGAGGGAAAACCGTGCTTCCTTCAGGGAACCTTTGGATGTTGAAGTCAATGTCACCTTTTGTCTCTGCAGCAATTCATTTGGAGGGTGAGAAAGAAATTGTCATCTACCAGGATGACCTTGAAGGTGAGAAGTACTTTGATTCTTTCCTGCTGCCAGGACTGTAGGGATTGAGAGATGAGTGAAGGGGTCCACATGGTCTGCAGGGTTTTCCTGCCTGAAAACATGCAAACAGTAAGTCCAGCCTATAATAGTGATTATGGAAGTTAAAACAGTAAGCAAGCCTGCGGGAAGAGGGGCAAACAATCAAGGTATTGGGTATGTGGACTCCCCTTTTGCACTCAGGGCCATGAATGCACCTTCTGGAACTCTGGCAACCTGAAAATGAGACCTGGTTCCTGTTGATGCTGGGCCCTTTTGCATTAACTCTGTTAGTAGCATTTTAATTTTTCTCCCCTTTTAAGAAAAAGTTTTGTTTCATGTATATATATATATATATATATATATATATATATATATATATATAATTTATACACACACACATCTTTTATTTTGGTTTTTTGAGGTAGGGTCTCACTGTAGCCCAGGCTGACCTGGAATTCACTACGTAGTCTCAGGGTGGTCTCGAACTCACGACAATCCTCTTACCTCTGCTTCCCGAGCTCTGGGATTAAAGGCGTGCGCTACCATACCTGGCTCGTTTCTAATATTTTTAACTGAAATAAATTGAGTCCTGTGAAATGATGTTCTTAGCTGGAAGGATGGTATTTCCCTTATTTCTTTTGGATCTTTGGAATACTTCTCATTAATGTACTTTCTGAGACAGCTAGCAAGGAGAATCTAAGATTATGAATCAGAAATCCTGAGAGTTCATCAGGTCATGGTATAATAAGCAGAAACATAAAGTATAAGATTCCAAATCAGTTTGCAGCCACTGGCTAAACAGAGGTGTTTCCCAGCTCTTTGAAATTGCAGCATCCAGAACATTCCTTCCCAAAGGAGGTCTGCTGACTCACTTTTTTTTTTTTTTTTTTTTGTATTTGTAGTGCACAGGTCACCCACACACTGTGTCTTTTGCCCTGGGAGGTCTCTAGGGCCTCTGAAGGAACATGTTTCAACTCTGACCACAGAGAATATAAAGTCCTCATGAAAAGCACTTGAGAATTCTGCAGAGGTGACCCCAAATTGAAGGCAGTCTAGTCAAAGCTGTCCCTCCGGAAGACCTCAGAAGCTATGAGAGGTGCCTAATAAAGCAGCAGAGGGGAACGGCCTGGCCAGAGCTGGCCTGTGGCTTCCTATATAACTGTCTCCCTCAGCCTAGCACCTCACCCAGTGCTGCTGGCTGAAACAAATATTTGAATGATTAAGACATAGTTCCAAGTTAGATTGGAGAAGATAGTCTTGCTGTGACCCAGCCTGTATAATTGGGAGTGTTTGACATGCTCAAGGACAAGGAATTGTCTTTCATTCTCATGGGATGTAGGATTAAGAGACAGACGCTGTCTGTTCATCCAGTGTGGACAGTGGAATTCACGCCTAGTAATAATGGCCACAGTGAGAAGGTCTGTTTGCTTCATAAATACCATATGTGATGAAATTTACATTACCTAAAAGGTCATGAAGTAACACAGTCTAATATAAGTTGCCAAGGAAGGAACCTTTCCAACTATGGCTTTTAGGGGAGACAAGCCATTTATTTCACTTATAACCATAGATGTGCTGGGAAAAGTGCCAAATAAGTAAATAATACATTTTCATGGAAGTAACACATTTCTCACACCAGGCTTACTGTCTGCTAATGTGAAGGTCTGACCTGCAGACATAGTGGCTCGGATTCCCATCTCAGGAGAGAAGCAGAGAGCATTCTCCTAACCCTCAGGGCACACCCTCACTGGCCGGCTCCCTGGTCCTGCCCTTCCTTGTGTTTACTGAATTCTTGGACATGAAAATGTTTCATTTACATCTTGAAACATTTCCAAGGCTCTGTGTATGTGGCCTGCTGTGGGAGGCAGAGGGTGAGACCCTGATGTGGAGGACTGTTCAACTTGGAGCCTTGGTATAAGGTCTCTCGTGTGGCTCTGGACTCTAGAGTGTGGGCTTGCATGCAGGAAGCCAGCTGCAAAATTAGGATTTTGTTACTGTGGGAGGAGCTGGATAGTAAATATAGACCTCTTGGTAATTTTACATGTGTACCATCTCTATCTTAAATGCCCTTTGAAGAGATTCTGTATTTTTTAAAATTTTTATTTATGAAAGAGAGAGAAAGAGGCCTATTGATAGATAGAGATAGATAAAGAAAGAGAAAGAGAGAGAGAGAGAGGGAGAGAATGGGCATGCCTGGGCCTCCAGCCACTACAAATGAGCTCCAGATGCATGTGCTACCTTGTACATCTGGGTTACATAGATCCTGGGGAATTGAACCTGGGTCTTTTGGCTTTGCAGGCAAGCACCTTAACTACTAGGCAATCTCTCCAGCCCTTTGTAAAGTTTTTAAGCAAATCATTTCTGGGTTCAAAACTTTGCTACTAGCAACTTTTTTCCCCAACTTTTCTTCACATAAGCTGAACCTCTTCCCTTCTTTCCACCGCTCCCTCCTTCCCTCCCTCCCTCCTTTCCTTTCTTCCTTCTTCTCCTTTCTTGAAGTGCTGTGGAATCAAACCAAGGCTTTGTACACTCTATCACTAATCTAAATCACCAGCCCTAATCTTTTCCCTTTCCTTTCTCTTTTTTCTCCCCTCCCTTTTCCCTCCCTCCCTCCCTCTCTCTCTGTTTCTTTCCTTACAGTGCTTTAGCCATTCATTTTGATAGAGTAGAAATATTACTCTTGTTGGCTAAAATCTGCCCCTTGGCAATTTTAGACTTTGCTGTCTTTCTAATCTTCTTTCTAATTTTGATTGCTTCTTTCAAACATTTCAGTTCATATTAATGCTCTTTCCTTAATATCATTCACTTTTCCCAGTTTCTCAAATTACCCCGCTAAAAAAGTATGATACATTCTTGGAATGACCACAATAGGTTCCTGTAGAATACATTGTTATGTCTCTGAGCGTTCTGAGAGCCGTTTTGGCCCAGGGCATGGGTAGCTCACATGTTTAATCGATCATTTGTTCTGGATTGTTTTCGATTTCACATCCTCTTGACTTACAGCCTCTTTGGCATTCTACAAATTTCAAATCAACCTTGGGTTTTGATGACTTATGGTAACATTTTCTGGGCTGGTTGTGGTTTCCTTGGGCTGGCAGAAGGAACAAAATCCAGGGTCTGGAACCAAAGTTCCAAGCTTAGACCCCAGCTCAGTCACTCAGTGGCTGTGGGGTTGTGAACTGTCTGGGCTACTATTCTCTAGTACAGATTGGAGGATCACAGTCTTGTCTTCAAGGGCCAAGTAACAGAATGGACATGGAAGCATTTTAAATGGTAACATGTGAAAATAGTCTCTCTCTCTCTCTCTCTCTCTCTCTGTGTGTGTGTGTAGTAGTTTTTTTTTTTTTTTTGTTGTTGTTGTTATTGTTAGTAAAACCACTTTTCTCTGAGAAATATTTTTGGTGCATAAGATCACAGTACATAGTGATGTATGAACCTCTTCACCATTTTCACCCAGTGTCACTTTGGCCTGCACGAAGCCTGCTGAAGGGAAGCAAGCAGAAGCCCAGGGCAGTATCTGCAACTGACCAGCCACATTTGGCCCCGCAGTGAAAGATTCCTGGGGAAGCATTTGGCCATTTCCTCTAAATTTTTGTCCTTGAAAATCTCTCCTCTTGGCCTAATGTATCTCTGTGAATCTTAGTGTCCCCTCCTTGTCTCTTGAGCCATTTGCAGCCTGGTCTTATCTCTCTATAGCTGGGATATCTGCATGTTGCAAGGGCCTTGCTATTGCTTCCCTCAAGGTGGTGTAGACTCACAAAACTTATTCCTACTGAAGGCTTCCTGCTCTCAAAGTCTGGCTTCTTATTTCTTGTGTACTCATCAAATCAAGTGTTTCTTAGCCTACTTTCTCCACGTTCAGCAGCTGTGGGCCCAAAAGTCTCATTTCTGTGCTTCTACTCGCCTCTCATACGTTCTCCCCTGCCCGTGGCATCCTCTGTGCTCTGTTCCCCTAGTATAAATCAGCTCTAAAACTTGGCAGGGTTTTCTGTGTCTTCCCTCTCTGCTATCCCTGTTTGCACCTCTGGGTGTGGACACACATGTGCAGGTTGAGAGTGACCAGTGGAGTCCCAGGCTGCTCCCCGCTCTCTTAGTCATGTTGTCTACCACTTTCCTGGAGACACACTGACTCCTTGTTTGAAATTCAACCCTTGGCCAGCATGATACAGACCAGGCTGATCCCTGTAGAATGCACTGTGCTCTGCGCCAAGACTCAAGAAATGAAACCCAATCTTGTTTTGTGCTGTTTCCATGTGGCTTTTCAATGCTTCTTCTGTAACCAAGTCCCATGGGAGCAATTGGATATTGTGAAGGACACAGAGATGTCCTAGGGATGGTTTAAACCATTTTAATCATGTGCTAATCTGATTGAAGCCCATAATATTTTGCATCACAATTAAAGGGACCTTGGGTCTGGATAACCTCCACCCCTGTGAGAATCTCCCATAAATTCAAACACAGGTCTCTAACACCTCACAATATATTCAAAAAAAATTTAGGTGGCAAAAATAGAAGTAGGTTTGCTAGCTGTCTGTGATTAGAAACACTCCATCACAGTTATATGCAAAGAGGTCATCAACATCACTCCTGAAGTTCAAGTATACGAGCATAGATTACAGTGCTTGCACATGTGTATAGAGAGCCTCAGAGGTGGGAGAAGGCAGGGTGTCCTAGAAGCTGATGTAATCTTACATGTGTGAGGGCCTGCGATGTGGGGGCAGCAGCAGGGTGTAGAGGGCCAGGCTACTGGGCAGTGCCACCTGCTGCAGATCGGAGCCCATTTCCCTGCACAGATCCTAGTATGTCAGACTGCAGTTCTGGTTACCTGCCAGATTTTTTTGTTTTTTTTTCTAGGCAAAGCCTTCCCTTTATCCTGAAGAAACTCTGAAGGACTTTTGGATGAGACTTTTCAGAACTAGTTTATATTAGAAACAAAATGGAATGATCTTTAATGGTGCATTTTGCTTTGGCTCTGGAAAATCAGACCTAGGGTTTGTTTCCTTGCTGTGAGTAGAAAGGGCAAGGTGCAACAGGACCCACCATGGATGTCATTAATGACCCAGGGGCCATGTCCAGGGATGGGATGGCTGAGGATTCCCCTGCATGGTGCTCACTCAGTTCATTTCTCTTGCAGGTGATGTTCAAATCCCAGGACCTCCCACCAATGTGCAAGCCTCAGAGGTCAGCAGAAACTATGTTGTCCTCAGCTGGGACCCCCCTTCTCCCCGTGGCAAGGATCCTTTGATGTATTTCATCGAGAAGGTACTAGGGTCAGACTCTTCACAAGACAGATCCAACATGATCTCTTTGCTGTGCCCCTCAGCTTGTACGGACCCTGACCAATGGTGTGTAAGAGGGGGTTAGGCAGTGGGGACTAGGGCTGTGACCACAGTTCTGGTATAGAAATTGGCGAGTTCAGCTTCACTACCTGTATGAGCAGGGCTATTGCTCAGCTGTCTGTCCCCTACATCATAGCCTAGGCAAGAGCTGAGCTTAGGCATGTGCCTGCACTCCCTTTCAGCTCCTCCAGAAATGGAAGCGTGGAAGCGTTCACTGACAAGCTGAATTGCAGCCAGTGCTGCGGGGCGGAGGAGGGGAGGTTACTGCAACAAGCCATGCAGCCACTGGGGGGCGATCTTGTAGAGGGAACCATTCCCTAGAGCCATTTAGACTAGTTTAGCTTGAGCCTTCTTAGTTAGCCTGTTAGTTGCTTTACTCATTGCCCTTAAGGAAGGAAAGGGTTTATTATGGTTTGTGGTTTCTAGAGGATGCATTCCATTATGGTGGGCAAGGCAAGGCAGGCCAGCTTATCGCATGTCTTTAATTAGGAACAGAAAGTGGGGTAGGGCTATAAAATCTCAAGCCCCCCCCCCCACCGACCCACCCCACTTCCTAAATATTGCACAACTGACCAAAACAGTGCCACCAGTTGGGGACCAGGTACTCACGCACAAGAACCTACGTTGAACCTTTTGCATTCAAACTCTTAACAGGAGGTTTTGTGTCTATGGTAGAAAGTTTTTTTAAGCAATATTATTTATTAGATATGGACATATTTTTAAAAAAACATTTATTTATTTATTTGTGAGTGAGAGATTAAGAGGCAGATGGAGAGAGAGGGAGAGAGAATGGACACACCAGGGCCTTCAGCCACTGTAAACAAACTCCAGAAACATGTGCCACCTGGTGCATCTGGCTTACGTGGGTCCTGGGGAATCAAACTTGGGTCCTTTGGTTATGCAGGCAAATGCCTTAACCTCTAAGCCATCTCTTCAGCCCCAGATATAGACATATTTTGTATGTAAACAACACATGTTGGTACTATCCTTTCCCTCCTCCCTGCCCCTTTTCTGAAGAGGCCTTCCTCACTGGGAATGCAGGTCAACCCCATGGGGATTTTGGGTCATGCATTATGGGAGGGGGAGAGGCAATGTCTCTGTGCAAAATGTCCCGACTTGTGGCTCTAACAATCTTTCTGCCCCTTCTTCTGAAAAATTCCCTGAGCCATGCTGGGAGTATTTTAAGTCTACTTCAGTGATGGGCACTTAGGAGCCTCTGGATCTCTGGTTTGGTAGGTGTTGAGTGTCCTCAGTATCTTTCTCCATCACCATTGTGCTGATATCAGATTTACTCAGAAAGCACCATTCTTGCTCATTTCCCCAGATCCTCTGTGGTTTCAGCTGGGGCCAGGGTGGGGTGCACTGGGTCATTTATCTCCTCAGGTCCAGCTCCCATCTGAAAAAGAGAAGCAGGTTCTCCAACAGAGATTGAAGTCAGCACTGGTTAAATGGGATTACCATTGTTAATTTAGATAGAATTAAAAGGGTGTAGACCCTCTTATAGTCTAAGGTCAGTGGGATGACAATGGAAAGCAGAATCATTATCTGGATATGATTCTGGCTTGTTTCCCAGTTCCAGATATGGTTTCTTTTCTACTGAGAGGATCTGTTAGCCAATCTAAGAGCAGTTGGTTACCCACCATGGCTGTGTGCCACTTTTGCACTTGTGTGAGCATCATGTCAGGTTGTTTGCTGCTAAGTCGTTTAGACTTTGAGTTGCTTGGACAGTGACAGATGACACTTTTCTCTGGTAGCTCATGTAGTGCCTTCCAGCACTGGATGGGCTAATTGTCCAGGGACTGGCTCTCCACTGGATTCCAATCAGGTCTCTCCATGATGTTTTGTAAGCTGTGCTGCACCTGTTTTTGGTGCATATGTGTTTATGATTGTGATGTGCTCATGTTGGATCATTCCCTTGATGAGTAAGAAGTGGCCTTCTTTTTCCTTTTTGATTACTTTCAGTTTGAAGTCTATTTTATCAGATATTAATATAGCAATGCCTGCTCATTTTATTTCCATTTGCTTGGAATATCATTTTCCAACCTTCCACCCTGAGGAGGTGTCTATCTTTAGTGGTGAGGTGGGTTTCTTGAATACAGAATATAGAAGGGTCCAGTTTTTTGATCCATCTTGATAACCGGTTTCTTTTGATGGGTGAGTTAAGACCATTAATATTCAAGGTTTTTACTGTGAGGTTTGAATTCCTGCCATGATAAGGTGTTTTATGGGGTTTGGTGCTTCCTTGTGTCATGTACTGTTTTGAGCCTGATCTAGTTTGATTATTTTGATCTTCTTGTTGGCTCTTAAGATTGGTTGTTTGTTCTGTGTGGAGTATTCTCTCAAGTATTCTATGTAATCATAGAGTTGACTTTTTTTTCATGAAAGTTTTTCTTTCACCATCTATTATGAGGCATGCTTTTGCTGGGTAAAGTAGCTTGGGTTGGAAGCCATAGTTTTTCACACTTTGATGTGTTCTATTCCAGGCCCTTCTGGCTTTCAGGTTTTCCATTGAGAAATCTGATGTAATTCTGATGGGATTGCCTTGTATGTTGTTTCTCTCTTGCTGCTTTTAGCACTCTCTCTTTATTTTCATCGTTAAGAGTTTTAACTGTGATATACGTTGGAGAGTTTTTTCTTTGGTCCTGTATATTTGGTATTCTGTGGACTTCTTGTATCTGGATGGGCCTCTCTTGAGACTGGGAAATTTTCTTCAACAATTTTGTTGAATATGTTGTCTATGCCTCTGGCCTGGATTTTCTCTCCTTCTGGTATACCCATGATCTGGATGTTTGGTCGTTTTAGGGTGTCCCACAGTTCCTCATATTCTGTTCACTTGATTTTTTGAACTTAGCAAAGTTTTTGGCCTCCTGATCAATTTCTTCTGTCTTGTCTTCCAGGTCAGATGTTCTGTCTTTCACATGAGTAACTCTGTTGGTGAGGGGTTCTAGAGAGGTTTTTAAAAGCTCTATTTGACTTTTGTTTTCTGTTGTGTTATTTTGCATCATGTCCATCTCTTTTTGAGGTATGATTTTGATTCAAGTTCTGATTTTCTTCTTGATTCCTGTAGTTCATTCTTGCATTTGATCAAGTCTTCATTAAGCTTAATCAACCAGTTGTTGAGATCTTATATTTCTTGACTTTCCTTCAATTTATTCATATCTCTTTGGAGGGGTTCTAACATTTTCTTCAATCAAGTTAAGCCTACTGTCAAAAGCTGAAAGCTCTAGAAAACTATTCTGTTCAATTTCATTGATATGATTGTTGGTTCTTTGATAGTTTGCTTCTAGTTCAGCATTTTTTTGATCAGTGTCTCATTGGTTGTTGTGTTTTCATTTTTGGCATGAATTTCTGTTTCTTTCTCTGTGATTCATTGGAGGCTTCCATTGTAGGGCTATGTATCCTTGGTGGAGATCTCTCAGTTTTCTGATTTTTGTTGTTTGTTTTTTGCTTTGTTGTCTACTCATTTTAGGAAGACTCTTTATTTTATTGAGGAGGAAGCAAGTTTTTGTCCTTTGGCCCATGCACCCTCTGACTCAGGTGAACAGGGATGTTGGTACCCATTGGCCAGTGAGGATACCAGAGGAAAAGACTTGATTTCACAGCTCACACAGGGACCAGGCCTCCCCAAGCAAGGCACAGTGGGACCTACCAGGACCAGGGGACCGGGAGGAGCAAGGGAACAGGGATCTGGCCTGCTTCATGCCATGCCCTCCAGCATACAGACCAGCTCAGTGAACCCAGACCAGAGATGTTTGAGGAGCCCAGAAACAGGAGTCTGGCCTAGTCACTCCAGACCAGTGTACCTTCCCACACACTGTCTGTGCAAGGAACTCAAATGGGGCTGCAATTGAGGTTTTCAAAAACAATCATCAAGTATATATGTATAGAAGATTACAAGAATATGGATAAATTATAAAAATAAAGTTAAAGTCACTGTAACGCCATCATATAAAATAATTTGGGCTCTGTAAAAATAGACCTGGGGTTTATTTTCCTGCTCTGAGTAGAAAGGGCCAGGTACAAGTAGTCTGTGGTAGCTGCACATGCAGTTTTTTTTCACATGCTTTTATGTGTTTGTGTTTAACAAGATGACAGAATCCCTTCATTGCATTATAGTCTTTACACAATGATTAAGGCATATAAATACATCATCATTTGTCTCATGCTGGTAGATTGTGTTTGTTACATCACCATGCCAAGCAGCTTCAACAATGGCAAAGTTTTAATTGAAATGGAACTCACTAAATGGTGATGGAGTCTCATGAATATTCTACTAAATTACCTTTTATTATTGATAGATTGTCTATCTCACTAAAACTACAGCTATATATCGATTCCTATTAAGTGGTCTGTAGTTTACTCACTTTAATGGAAAATTTTCTATCAGTAAAATTCCAAACCTTAGGCACACTCTTACCTTCTCCAAACTGCATCATTTTCATGAGTGCTAAACTGATGCTGGCTGTCCACCTGGCATCCCATAGTTCACACTTAGCAGTCTAAAATAATATTTTTACTTGTATATGTGTGTGTGTACGTGTGTGTGTGTGTGTGTGTGTGTGTGTGTGAGAGAGAGAGAGAGAGAGAGAGAGAGAGAGAGAGAATATATGGTGCACCAGAGTTTCTTGCCTTGCCACTGCAAACCAAGTTTAGACACATGTACATGTTGTGCACCTAGCTGTAAGTGGGTACTGGGGAATCAAACCTAGGCCTGAAGGCTTTGCAAGAAAGTGCCTTTAACCACTGAACCACATTCCCAGTCCCTGAAACAGTTTCTCTTCTCATTTTCTGGGGAGTCTGACTTCATCCCAATCCTGTTCCCTTGTAGTCTGCAGTTGGGAGTGGCAGCTGGCAACGTGTCAATGCCCAGACAGCAGTGAGGTCTCCTCGGTATGCTGTCTTTGATCTGGCTGAGGGGAAGTCCTATGTGTTCCGGGTTTTATCAGCCAATAAGCATGGCCTGAGTGATCCATCAGAGATCACACCTCCTATTCAGGCTCAGGACACAGTTGGTAAGTTACCATGGTAAGCGTCTGACCTCACTTCAGGCCAAAATAAGGTGTCTTCAGGTGCTGCTGCAGGGGGTGGATGAGGATGGTGAGGATACAGGTGTGTTAAGGTGTCTATGGCCCTGAGTTTCATTTTGCAAGCCATGAAGAGCTGTCACCATAGTATCGTCCGTTCTTATTCCTTCAAAATATATCTTCTTTTTTCAATGTTGGGCACTGTCCTCAATCATTCTGTTCCTTATTTATTTATTTATTTATTTATTTGAGACACCAGAGATCACTGGTTTGGCTAGATTAGCCAGTAAGGCCTAGCAATCCTGTCTCCACCTTCCTGGTACTAGGATTACAGGTGTGCCTTCATGTCTGGCATTTATATGTGTTCTGTAGATATGACCTCAGGTCATGACAAGTGCCTTACTCTCCGAGCCATCTCCTCAGCCCACACCAGCCCTTTAGTTGCAACTCTGGTAGAGGTTCACATTTCATGGTGGAACAATTCCTTTCCTGTTGGAGTCCTTGCTTCCTTGTCCAAATTTCATCCAGAATCTCAGACCTGACTTTTACCTTCTGGGGAAAAGGTAGTACCCACTTTTACCACATATCTCCATCCTCTTGTCTCTCCCACAGTGGTCCCCTCGGCTCCTGGCCGGGTGCTCGCTTCCCGGAACACCAAGACATCAGTTGTGGTACAGTGGGACAGGCCAAAACATGAAGAAGACCTTCTGGGCTACTACGTGGACTGCTGCATAGCAGGAACAAACCAGTGGGAGCCGTGCAACCACAAGCCCATTGGCTATAACAGGTGTCCTCCCTCTACCTTTCCTGCAGCCAGCATAGTGCTGTGGGGGCAGAGGTAGAGAACAGGGATGAGTGGCTCCCAGAGCAGGAGAGGCTATGGCAGAATGCCTGCGGTGCCCTTTAGAAATGGCTACTCTGCTGAGTCATACATTGGGAATGTCATTCTGAAGTGCTGACTTGGAGGTGGGATGGGCACTGCACTAGCTTATATTCACTGACTTGATTCATTCGTTGGTGAAAAGGATTTTTTTCTATTTATTATTATTATTATTTGGGTATCTATGAGTTTGTATGTTGTGTATGTATCCTACAGTGTGGCTATGGAAGTCAGATGACTACCTCAGTGTGTTGAGTCCTTCTTTCTACCTTGTTTGAGACTGGGTCTATCTTATTGTTTTCCACTTCAAGTGCCAGACTAGCTGGCCCAGGAGCTTAGAGCTTTACCTGACTCCATCTTCCATTGCCAAAGGCACTTTGGGATTATAGACACATGTACTACATGCATCTGACTTTGTGTGGGTCCTGAGGATCCAAACTTGAGTTATTATATTTCCATAACAAGTAATTTTTACCACTGAACCATCTACCTGATCCATTATTATTATTATTATTATTATTATTATTATTGATTATTATTAGAGAGTGAGAGAGCCTCAGCCACTACAAATGAACTCCAGATGCTTGCACCACCTAGTGGGCATGTGCAACCTTACGTTGCCTCACCTTTGTACGTCTGGCCTATGTGGGATCTGGAGAAAGAATGAACATGGGTCTTTAGGCTTCGAAGGCCTTAACCACTAAGTCATCTCTCCAGCCCCTCTATTATTATTGTAACTGTGTAAAGGTTTGGGGTGCAATGTAGTAATTGGGTACCTGTATATGAGGTGTAATGATAGCCATTATTTACATCTCTTTAAACATTTGTTTTTGTGTTTGTGTGTGTGTGTGTGTGTTTGTGTGGTATATGTGTGTATAGGTGCTTGTATGTGTGCATATGTCTATGTCTGCATGTGGAGGCTAGAGGTCAACATTAGGTGTCTTCCTCAATTGTTCTCTACTTTATTCTTTGAGAAAAATTCTTTTACTCATCTTAGAGCTCACCAATTTGGTTAGACTGGCTTGCCAACAAGCCTCAGGAATCCTCCACTCTCTGCCTCATTAGTATTGGGGATTACAAGCATATGCCACCATGATTTGGCTTTTCTGTGGGTGCTGGGGATCCTAACTCAGGTTCTCATGCTTGTGCAGCAAGTAGTGAACCATTTTCCCAGTCCCTTCTTAGACACTTTAATTTTTTTTTTACAATTATTTTATTTATTTATTTATCTGAGACAGGAAATCCAAGGCGGGGGAATGAATGAGCATGCCAGGATCTCTAGCCATAGCAAATGAACTCCAGATGCATGTGCCACCATGTACACCTGGCCTATGTGATTTCTGGGGAATCGAACCTGGGTCCTTAGTCTTCATAGGCAAGCGTCCTAATTACTAAGTCATCTCTCCACTTCAAGATTTTGATTAACGTGGAGTTCAGTGTGACATCTCAATACACGTACACAGCAGGGTCACCCCTGCTCTGTTCACATCAGGGAAATCTTGTTCTCCAGTTTCTAATCAGACCAGATGGGGAAAGCTATACTTCCCCCTGGCTGGGAAGGACAGGGGAAGTCTGTGTTCTTTTCAGGGATAAGCCCCCACCCTTAGTTCTGCAATTCACTCACTCCTTATCATTCCCAGATGCAGAGACTGAACCTGTGTTTTCTGCTTGGCACGCTTCACAGGGAAACAGAAGTAGCACCAGAGTTGCCCTGTGGATAGGTTCTCAATGGTGGCTCTGTCATTTTTTTCTTTTTAAATCCCTGTAATAAGAGATATTGTAAAAATCTGTGTCTAGGCAATAAAGGAGGCAATTGAGCAGAATAATAGCTACATGTTCTAACCGTTCACAGCCAGCAGATTCAGAAAAATCTATTAGACAACAGTGTTTTAATGGAGAGATTCTGGGAGTGGTTAATAAATTTTGCTGCCTATAAAGATTCATAACAACTGCTCACATTTACCAAGTGCTTGCCATCTGCAGGGCCAGGGGCCAAGTGTTTTTCTGATCACCACTTCTTTAATGCTCCCAACAGTACTGTGAGGCAAGCCTGAGTGTCCCCTCCCCAGGTGGGAAGACAGCGCCTCACAGGGACTGACGGACACCACAAAGGATGGAAAGTTGGGCAGGTATCAAAGCAGCACTGGAGCCTCTTCTATGCGGCTTCAAGGCCATAGCCTCTACCACTGCAGCGTAACTGCCTGGCATTCGGTATTTGGTTTTAGATGCCTTGGGTCCCAGAGAGCAGGTGTTAGGTACTATTTAATAATAGGCTTTTGATTCAAACAGATCTCTAAAGGCAAAAATGAAGGTAGGATCTTAGACTCTGGAATTAAATACAACATGGCACCTTTCTGGTGCTTTGTTTTAGGATTCTCAAAGTTGAATTAGCTCCTGAAATTAAAAATGAAGGATAGTCCAAGACAGAATATATTTTTTGAAAGATGCTTGTTTTACTCTGTTAATTAGTCTGAAATCCACTGTTGGAAGGAAATGAAATGAATGGTATGTTCCATACTACCAATTTATTAAAAGGAAAAAAGAGGCAAGTTCTGAGGAGAAAATGAGTGAAGCCCATCAGCTTCCATAAATGAGAGTAATACTTCTGTTCATAAATCATGCTCGCAACAAGCTATAAACCGAGATTTCTAAAACAATATAAAAGAGTATTTTTATAAACCACAATCCTCACATGAACTCTAGGGTTATTTTTTGTCTTTCTTTTTTATTATTAGATATGGACATGTTTTGTATGTAAACACCACATGTTGGTACCATCCTTTCTCTCCTCCCTGTCATATTTTTATGGAGCATTCCAAATGACTTCTATTGTAGGAGTAAAGCAAAATGAGGCTGGGCCATGACCTTGACTCACATTTCTCAGGTTCGTGGTGCATGGCTTAACCACCGGTGAGCAGTACATTTTCCGGGTGAAGGCTGTCAACGCCGTGGGCACCAGTGAGAACTCGCAGGAGTCGGAAGTGATCAAGGTCCAGGCGGCCCTCAGTACGTGGCTCATGGGTTCTCCTGACTCCCCCTGCCCATCTCAGCTCTTTAGGGCTTTGTAATGTCTGCATGAATAAACACTTCTGATGCTCTCTGGACTATGGCCAGGGGACACAGGGGTAGAGGCTGTTAACAGATCACACATAGTTCTACTGAATCTCCTAAGGGGCTGCTTGTCTTGGAAATGGCAGTATGAGGGGATATGGCAGCATACCAACACAATACCAATTAAGAATGGAAAACTTCAAGACAGCCCTGATTGCTTCCAAGCACCTATGCTCACATTAAGATATCCACTCTAGGCCACAACAATCTCTTCTCAATCATGTGTGCTAACATAGAACATTAATGGAGAATCTCACATTGAGGTCCTGTTCATGAATAGTGATGTTTAACAATGTCTACTTTTAATCAGTTGGAGAAATTAAGTCTAAAATCTTGATTCATTCCCCAGACAAGGTGATCCACCAAGCTTGATGTCTTATAATGTCACTGTAGGCTATTCCTCTTGAACATACCATGTAAGGGAACGTATCTAGGAACTTTTGGGAACATGAATATCACATACTACCCATTTCCCAACACAGTCAGTCTTAGCTTTTCACTTCTGTCAGAAAGCTTCAGGTTTTTTAAAAAATATATTTAATTAAGTTATTTATTTGAGGAGAGAGAAAAGAGAGAGAGAGAGAGAGAGAGAGCGAGCAAGGAGTGAGCTAGTGAGCACGCCAGGGCTTCCAGCCAGTGCAAATGAACTCCAAATGCATGCACCCTTGTACATCTGGCTTATGTGGGTCCTCAGGAATCAAACCTGGGTCCTTTGGCTTTGCAGGCAAGTGTCTTAACTGCTAAGCCATTTTTCCAGCCCAAGCTTCAGGTTTTCAACTGTTTTTGATCTTCAATTAAATTTACTAACATTTTCAGAAGTTAAAGTTTCCTGCTTAGCAATTCCTGGGATTTTCCAGGAATATCAGTTCTGATAACTCCAGGGTGAGCACAGGAGCCAGGACTCATTTCCCAGTAGAGACTTCAGGCATTCACACGTGCATTTTGACACAATCCCCACTGCAGGAAGCTGGTGGCTGGGTTTGCTCTGTGAGGAGAATCCCTTATCTCTAGATCACTGTCCCTCAGTCATGGATGGAGTACCAGGCTCTGGAAGCAGAGGGAAGCTGGGGCTCATTCCTCCTCAGCTTGTTAAGAAAGGTAGTGGCCCTCTGGACATGAGGGGCAAACAGGAAACCATGAGCCACACTGACCTGCATTGATCTGAAGTTTCCTTAATGAAAGGAAATTATAACATACAGAATCAGTAATGCTGTCCACTCTGGCCGTGTTCTTAATCCTTGTAGAGTAGAAACCTCTGTCTTAAGAGGCTGAAGGAAACCTGTTGCCTCTAGCAACTAAGCCAGATTTATTCGATCTATTGTTCTTATATCATTGAGATATGTGCAGATAAATTTATAAAGAGCAATGAGTACATATGAAAGACACTGATTTATACTCATCCATTTTCAAAGAAGCAGTAGAAGCAAGAAGTGATGTTAGAACTGACACACACACTGAAAATGTTGGTTGCTGCTGCTCCTCTCTGCAGCTCCAGAGGTGGCTGTGTGGTGGGATGAGGATGTGGAGCTCAGACCTGGGTAACTATCGTGCTTGTGTGTACTTGCAGCTGTGCCCTCCCATCCGTATGGGATCACACTTCTGAACTGTGATGGCCAATCCATGACCCTGGGCTGGAAGGTGCCTAAATTCAGTGGTGGCTCAGCCATCCTGGGTTACTACTTGGACAAGCGAGAAGCCCATCATAAGAACTGGCATGAGATCAATTCTTCCCCTGTCAAGGAGAGGATCTTAACGGTTGGTTGGTTTTTATTTGTTCCTCTGTGTTTGCTTAGGTGATGTTTGTACTCTGGGCAGACTTCTTTATTCAGAACTCTAGAGAACAGTGGTGCTAGGCAGCTGGATATAAAAATAGAAGTAGACTAAGAATCTCAGTAGCAGGAGGGCATGGTGTTCAGAACTAGAAGGACTGTGGGAAGCTGAGGTGTTTTACTGAGCAGTTTTACACTCAGTTAATGGACAGTCCCTGGGTCGTTGTCCCAGGTATGTTGCATCCTTGAAGCAGAGCCCAGTGCCTGGGGTGGAATCCAGCTGAGCCATGCTGAGGAGAGGCTCTGCTCTCTGTTGCTGGTGACCCTTTCCTAGAAACTTCAGTGCTTCCCAGACTCTTGCATAGTGCCCATCACCCTTAGGTGCAGAGAATGAGAGAAGTCTGTAAACCCTTGGTTTTGATTGCACTTGGTTTTTCATTTTTTTAAAAAAAATATTTGATTTATGTATTTGACAGATAAAGAGAAAGAGGCAGAGATAGATGGGCTAATGGGCATGCCAGGACCTCTAGCCACCGGAAATGAACCCCAGACACATGTGCTGTCTTGTGCATATAACTCACATGGGTACTGGGGAATTGAACCTGGGTTCTTAGACTTTTTAGGCAAGAGCCTTAACCACTAAGCAATATCTCCAGCCCCTGATTTCTCTTGTTTGAACATTTGTTTCTTCATCTGAACAATGATGAATGAATTTACCCCATGATCTCCATGGACAGACTGATCTCAGGAGACTTTCTGGGAAATAAGAGTTCCCAAGGGAATTCTTAGGAGTCTAGCTTCAGATTTATAGAAAATTTTGCTTTATGATATATGTATTCTTTATAATATATTCTTACACAATATTTATTATATATTTTAACATATGTCTATAATGTGACCATACTGATACATGTCATGTTCAGCCTCACCCTCCGTATTTTTTAAACTGGGCCCTCATCTCTGGCATGAATACTCATTTCACATGTAAGTGCAAGTTGCTTCAGTGAAGAGTCCTCTGTTTTGTGGGGTATAAAGAAGTTTTAACCAAAAATGCCTTGCTTTGGAAATTCAGCTTTTCAGACTCAGTACTGACCTGCATGAAGCTTCCATCCTACCATACTGCTGGGTCACAGGCCTTCCTTCCCTTAGGGTCTTGCTCATCATTGACAGAGATCTCTAAAGCCCACTACAGACTGTGGACTATGAGGATGTAGCCTAGAGAGTGTCTTGTCTTGCAGAGTAGATGGAGTGGTGGCTGCAGGTTACAGGGACCCCAGCATCACTGAGCCAGGCTGGAGAAAAAGATTTCCTGGCTCCCTGGCTCTTTCCTACCAGAGCCAGGAGTGGGGTCTGCAGGGACCCAGCAGGACTTGGAGCTGACTCCTCCTTTCATCTGCTACTAAATTCATTCTTTGTGGGCACAGTGAGTCTCAGCTTGGTTTCCTTACCGAGGTCATTGTCCAGTTAACCTCATAGGAGGCTTCATAGGGTTTGATGTCATGATCAAATGCCTGGTGTACAATGGCCTCTTTAAATGATTCAGTCTAATGTTCCATCACCTGTCCCTTCAGCTTGCATTTCCCTTTACAAACTCATTGTAAGTACTGATGACTCAGTGGGTTGTAACACAACTTTTATTTTTTTATGTTTTTTTAAACAAAATTTGCTTAGGTGGATGGCTTGACAGAAGGCTCATTGTATGAATTCAAAATTGCTGCTGTCAACATGGCTGGGATTGGGCAGCCATCGGACCCCAGTGAGCACTTCAAGTGTGAGGCCTGGACAGCACCAGAACCTGGTGAGACCAACTCTCCTGGACACCCTGTCCTCCACCAGTAGGACTGGCCAGAGAGAACTTCTTTGCGGGGGGCTGTAAGGTGTCACTCTGTTGTCACCTGCTTCTCACATTGTTCAGGTGGCCATTCTTGTGACAGGTTGTGGCTGAATCTTGGTGTGTCAGGTCCGGGGTGTGGCGGTGAAATGACCTGGCTGTATTTACTTTTCTTTTTTTGACCTGGCTGTATTTTAATGAGATCTCCCTGTGTCTTGCCACTAAGCCAATATTTGAAAGAGCCCTTAAGAAAGTTCCAGAGCTCACCTAATTTTCCCCTTGCTGCCCAGAGCTGCTCTGGAAATGGGTAGTGAGCCACAAGACACCTGTGGGCTTGTTGGACCCTAGAGAGCAGAGGTCTGGTGTGTGTTAGCTAGCTGGGGTTGGGTATGGTTAGGGGTTCCAGCCCAGAAATGTCAATACAGCACCTCCTCTTTTGCGGTTTTTCTCTTATGCGCCCCTGCTGGCCTGAGAATGATGCATACTGTGAATTTCTGGGTTCATACCCACAATCCCCAGATGCTGGGGGGGGGGTGCTGCAGGGACAGAGGCTGAACCTTTTTCTCAGCTCCAGCATCAGGCTGGACCCCTGCTCACTCGCCCTCGAGAGAGAGTGATGCATGGGTGTGATGAAGATGCATGCAGTGCAGAAGGACGAGGAAGCAGGGGTCCCCGGGGTCAGAACTGGCTGCTTCGGCTAAGTGCTCAGGTCAGTGACTTTTCAGGCCCTGCCTATGACTTGACCTTCTGTGAGGTCCGGGACACCTCTCTGGTACTTCTGTGGAAGGCCCCTGTGTATTCTGGCAGCAGCCCTGTTTCTGGTTATTTCGTCGATTTTAAGGAAGAGGATTCTGGAGAGTGGAAGACGGTCAGCGAGTCAGCGACTCCAAATCGTTATTTAAAGGTGATTCTGGCATTTTCCTTCTTTTTAAATGAGTGTTTGTGACTCCTGCAGTAAACTGGATCCAAGCTCCCAGGAAAATCTGTTCAAATGCCTCTGGGATAGTCATCCTAGTCTGCACACGGAACGAACCTTCCACCTCGAGGGATCCACAGAGCAAGTTGGGAGACTCCAGCAGAGGGCAGCAAAGCGCCTCCAGGAGGTGGCTCTGTCCTTACAAGCGCACTATGCAGGAGGGGTGTGGATTCGTGTTTTTTTCCCTCTGGCATTGCATTCTACCAACCATTATAACAGTATTGCATACCCTTGTATGAAAAGAGGCCATCCTCTGCTTTAAACGGGGATAATGGACACTATGATATGTTCTCCCACCTCAAACCCACAGTTAATTTACTTAGTTCCTATTACTGCTACTAGGGATCTAGTTAGTAAGCACCTCACACATGCACCCATTCACTTTCACACACACCTACACAGGTTCACATGCACACATGGGCACACACAGGCACATCTGACATGCATACATGTGCGCCTGCCCTTACACGTCACACAGCCACACAATGTAGTACACTTCCATCATCACTTTTTTGGATTATCTGTATTTTGACATTTTCAGTTTTCCAGTCCCTGGATAGTTGTATCAGTCTTTGTTCCCCTTAGTGTATGTGCCCTGGTGTGTGCTCAGCTGTCCTGATCCAGCAGAGGTCTGTTCCTTTCAGTTGTGCACTGTGGGGTGTGATTTAGAGAGAGGCCAGTGCACCCTTCGTTCAAGAAAGGTTGTGCTGGCACCATGCCCTGCTGCTCACTGATGGCGATGCAGTAGGCAGTGCCCTCTGCAGAGCGGTTTCTCATGCAAAACAGCTTCTTTTGAATTGGAAAATGTGTTTGTAGTCACCACACAGGTGGTAGCATGTGCACAGGCATGTGTGAGAAGAGACTGGTCCAATTGTGATATGTTTGAAGGAACAGTTTTTCACAGATTAAAAATATCACATTTAAAATAATATTTGATCCTGAAAATTGTGTTAAAAATGAACACCAGTTTGCAATCTTGGCAATAGCATTTGATTTGGCCCTTAAGCATGTGACAGTGGGCAGATCCAAGTCTGCTCATTCCTGCATGTGGGATGGGGCTTGGGTACAGAGCTCTTTCCCTCTGGGCTGCTTCACTCTGTGTTGCCTTTTCAGCCAGAGAAGTAAGTTCTCTCTAGAAAGAAGGTGGGGTCATCATCAATTGTGAGCAACAGCAAAGTCATGTTTATCTAGCTTGGTGTGCATTTTCTGTGTTCTTTGAAGGTTTGTGACCTGCAGCAAGGTAAGACCTACGTGTTCAGAGTGCGGGCAGTGAACGCCAGTGGGCCAGGAAAGCCCTCAGACACGTCGGAGGCTGTGCTTGTGGAGGCCCGGCCAGGTGAGCCTCTACCTCTCCTCTCTTAGTACAGCAAATTCTATGGCCACAGCGACATTTTTTTTTTTTTTACATGGGTCTATATATGTGGTGTGTGTGTGCGTGTGTATAAGCCAGAGGCCAATGTGTCTTTCTCAATCACTCTCAACATTATTTTTTTCTGACAGGGTCTCTCACTGAACCTGGTTCTCACCAATTTGGCTAGATGAGCTAGTCAGCAAACAAGGGTCCCTCCTGTCACTACCTTCCTAGCACTAGGTCTCAGACAAGCACTGCCATACTGGGCTTTTATTGGACTCTGGTAATCTAAACTCAGGTCCTCGTACTTTCACAGCAAACACTTTACCCACTGAACATTTCTCCAACCCCAGCTATAGTAACTTGAGAGCACGTGCACGATGCTTGCATGTATGCATGTATGTATGTTATGCATGCATGGGTGGGTGGATGTTTGGATGGTGAGTGGATGGCCTGTCATGTTTTTAAGCAGCTGAGATGGGCACAAGCAGTAAGATTGCTCTTGGGCTTTGTGCCTGCCCTGGAGCATTTAGTCGTCTGCACAGTGTTACAGATTGTTCCAGGAGTATAAAATAACACCCAGGAAGGACAGTGGTTTATTACTGCTAAGGCTAGATCCGAACGTTGGAAAGCCAATGGTGTTGACCTTGCAAAAGTAAACACCTGGGGCTGAGATTAGTGATTAGCTCACAGGATACACAGATCAGATATGTGCCTGGGTTCAGGCAGCACATGGGGCCATTAACTGAGATGTCTGGGATCTGTCTCTGCTTGGATCCCTTGATCTAATGTTTGTATTATATATATATATGTGTATATATATGTGTGTGTGTGTGTGTGTGTGTATATATATATATATATATATATATATATGTGTATATATATATATATATATATATATATATATATATATATATGGTGTGTGTGTGTGTGTGTGTGCATGAGAGAGAGAGAGAGAGAGAAAGAGAGAGAGGTTGAGAGAGAGAACAGCCATACCAGGTCCTCTAGCCACTGCAAAGGAACTCCAGACTCATGTGCTACCTTGTGCATCTGACTTACATGGATACTGGGGAATCAAACATGGGTCCCTAGTCTTTGCAGGCAAGTGCCTTAACCACTAAGCAATATCTTCAGCCCTTCCTTTCTTTTTGAAATAGTTGCTTTACTTCTTACCTTCTTAGTAAACTGAGGGCAATTCTATTACCAGCTTCATATTCTCCAGTTCTGTCCCTAACCTCTTTTTTTCTTTTTCTCACTTGTATGTATGTGTTGGCCCATGTGCGTCACATGTATACATATGTATGCATGTTTGTGGAGGTCATAGGTTGACATTGAGTGTCTACCTTGAGATCCTTCTTCACTTTCTCTATTGAGGCAGGGTCTCGCTATTGAACCCAGAAGTCACTGATTTGGCTAGTCCAGCTAACCAGTTTGTTCTGGGGATCCAGTCTCAACAAACACTTCATCCCTAATTTCTTAAAGATGTATTCTGAATGGCTAGAATCAGGCCAGGTATCTACCTTCATCAAATGGATGGTAACTTCTCTTTTCCCAAGAAGCAAAATGACCAATGTGGAGAAGAAGGAGCTTGAGGGTGAAATCAAATGGTTTAAGTGCAGCTGTTCAGCTAACTACAGGAGGGTTAGAGGTTAAATCTCAGGGCAACAGGTGGTTGGGCTGAGAGGCAGCCCAGGTTGGGAGACTTAGAGACAAATGGGGCAGGAGAGGAAGTCAGTAGAAGTGCAGTGACATAAAAGCCACATCTACACAGACAGCTGGACAGTCCTTGTCAACACACTCCCTGAAGTCTTCCCATCAGACATTAAGTAGAACTTATGATTCAATGCAAAATAAGCTTCCATCTGTGGCACACCCCTGCAAAAAAAAAAAAAAAGAAAAAGAAAAAGAAAAGAAAAAAGAAAAAAAGAAAGAAAGAAACCAGAGAACAGGACATTCCCGAGGCTCCTGTCTTCCTGCAGGCACAAAGGAGATCAGCGCCGGTGTGGATGAGGAGGGCAACATATACCTTGGGTTTGACTGCCAGGAAATGACAGATGCCTCCCAGTTCACCTGGTGCAAGGCCTATGAGGAGATCACAGATGAGGAGCGGTTCCAAGTCCACACTGAGGGTGACCAGTAAGTCAGGCTGGGGAGTCTGAGGCTGGGAACCGGTGGGACCTGGAAGCAGAAATGACTAATGCTTGTCTCTTGTTCATTTCAGCTCAAAACTATACTTTAAAAATCCAGATAAAGTGGACATTGGGACTTACTCCGTGTCTGTGAGTGATACAGATGGCGTGTCCTCCAGTTTTGCTTTGGATGAGGAAGGTAATGTTTTCCTGACACAGACTTATCTCATTTGAATTTTGAAAATTCACTCTACAAGATTAGAAAAAAAAAGATATGTGTTAGAGGAGGCTGGGAGTGGGGAATGTTTCTGTATGCCCTGCTTTCTCATTGCTGTGAACCAGTACCTGTGGAGAAGCATCTTAGGAAAGGAAAGAGTTTATTTTGGCACTCAGTTCCAGGTCCATCCATTGTGGCAGGGAAGGCATGGTGACAGGAGCTGGTCACCTTCGGTCCAACAGTGAGGAAGAAGAATAGAATGATGAATGCTGAATGCTCAGCCAGCTCTCTCCATTTTATATAGTAGAGGAACCCAGACCATGGGGTGATGCAATCCACAGTTAGGGTGGGTCCTCCTACTTCAACAAACCTAATCTAGAAAATCTTTCACAGACATGACCACAGATTTGCTGGTGATTCTCAGTCCTGTCAAGTAGACAACCACAGATTACCCATCACAAGTCCACCTTTTGCCAACTTGACACACAAATGTAACACTTTTAATTTATAACCTTCCACCTCTTGTCCCCATAGGCTCATGTCCATCTCGTAGTTCTTAGGGAAGGAGAAAGTTTATATTTGGCTTACAAGTTTGAGGGGAAGTCCACTATGCTGAGGAAAATGATAGGAAGAGCAGGGATCAGGAAACTGAGTTACACTGTCACATCCCTAGGGAGGAAGTCCAGAAAGAGTAGCAAGTAAGGCTTCACTATAAAGCCATAATGCCAGCTCCCAGTGACACACCTTCCAGCAAGCCTCTACCTCCTAAAGGCTCCATAATGTTCCCAAACAGCACCACCAACTGGGGATTAAGTATTCACACACATGAGCCTATGGGGGTCATTTTACATTCAAACCACCACAGTGTATATGAGACAAAATGACTTTAGGAACTTAGAAAATTCAGAAAGTGGCCTTTCTTGCTGCTCTGTACCATGGTGGAGGGTATCACATGGAAGAAGCAGAGTTCAACCTTTATACAGACTCCACTCTCAGTAATGAACCCACTCCTGGGGCAGCAGTGTTCATCCAGTCTTGCCTCTCAACATGATGTATAGTAGATCATTTTCTAACAAATGAATTTGGAGAGACACAATCAGATATTAGCAGTGTGGGGTGAGGATGATAGGCAAGCATATGGGAAGAGGAAGTCAGAAACACAGAGGGCGCCTCAAAAGTTTGCAGGTCTGTCTCAGTTTGGGTTAAATTTCAGTAAACAAGCAAGACATAGCCAAGACCAGTAGCAGCATTGCCCTTCTTTCCTGGGCTTCTCAATGCACTGTGCACAGAAGTAGCTTTGCAATTTGCCTTTGGAGGCCATGGTTTGGGGAGTCTTCAAGGAGAACTAGTGAGACCACAAATAAGGGAAGATTAGTACTCATGTAGCTGGACTGTGGACACATGTCACAAATATGGCCACAAACCCATCTTCATGCAAATCACTCAAAGTCCCTGAAAGAATGCATATTCCAATGCCCTGGCTACAGAGTTAGTTCATCAGTATCTGTGAGATCCAGTTCCTGAATCTGTATCTTAACTTCTGTCTGCAAAGATTCACTTCATGAATTCTGAAGAGTGGTGCATTCCTCTGTATTTTCAGTTTAAACAGAACATTTTTATTTCAGTTTTAAACTTCCCACCACGCTTTATATTACATGTGGGCTTCAGTATATTTGAAGCAAATCCTTAGGATCTTTGGACTCAAGGTATAATTCATGTAATTTCCTGGCATTTCCACTGTGTGGCCTGGGTGAGAAATCCAGTCTTCATGATCAAACCAAAGCCCAGATGAAGTTTGCTGTTAGGAAAAAAAAATCTGGCTTAAAAAAAAATACATTTTATTTTCTTTTTTATGACTTTTTACATGTATATAATTTATTTTGATCATATGCACTCCCATTTTCCTCTTATTCCCCCCTCACTGACACTTAATTTCTCCTCTTCCTAACTAGTCCATTTCCCACTTTCATGTCTTATTTTTGTGACCCACTGAGTTAAATTGGGGTAAGGTTGTTTGGATAAGCATAGTTGAGGATTTACCTAATGGAACATGGGCATCTTACAATGG
Source organism: Dipus sagitta (assembly GCA_036346955.1). Taxonomy (NCBI): domain Eukaryota; kingdom Metazoa; phylum Chordata; class Mammalia; order Rodentia; family Dipodidae; genus Dipus; species Dipus sagitta. The sequence continues at coordinate 40,413,929 of CM070783.1, forward strand.
CTATATCATGAAAGAATAAGACTCCTCCACTCCCAGCCACCTTTAACTTCTAATAGCTCTTCTGGGAGGTGTGGGATCTCATGAGCTCCTTCGTCATTCATGATGAAATGCTTACATGCTCAGTCTTATGCAGGAAACCATAGTCGATGTGAGTTCATGAGTGCAGGGCCATGTCATAGTCAAGACTTCTTTTTTTAAGATTTATTTTTATTTATTTATTTATTAGAGACAGAGAGAGGGGTGAGAGAGAAAGAGAGAGAGAGAGAGAGAGAGAGAATGGGCACATCAGGACCTCCAGCCATTGCCAACAAGCTCCAGATGCATGTGCCACCATGTGCATCTGGCTTACGTGGGACCTGGCAAATCAAACCTGGGTCCTTAGGCATCGTAGGCATGCGCCTTAACCACTAAGCCCTCTCTCTAGCCCTGAAGAGACTTCTTTATTCAGTTCAAGTGAATATGCTCATATGAACTTCCATGATGCCATTGCATTTCTGCATTCTAACTTTAGGAAGGAAGGGAAGTACAAAGTAAGGAAGAAAATAAAGAAGGAAATGAGGACAAAAGAAGGGGAAAAGATAGAGGAATGTCTTAGAGCTTTAATTTTTTTGACCTTGCTCAGGGCTTTCTCAGGAATGATACATTCTGTCTGCTACTCATGGTAATATTCCCTAGCAAAGTTCTGGATGCATGAAGGGTATGTACTTCACCTTAATGAGATGGAAGAAGAAAATACCACTGACCACAGCCAGGTTCCTGGAGCAGGCCAGCTGCAGGGAGTGGTTCCTGTAGAGTCAGAGGAAGAGTGGCTGTGCTTGGAGCTGTCTTCTTTATCCATTCCCCGAGGGCTTTTCTAGATTCCCGCCCCAGCCTCTTATACCCCTTATTTACCCTCAGTCATCCCTTTAGCAAATGGGCTCCATAAATGGTGAAGACCATATGTTGAAAGTTAAACCCTGTTCTCTGTACATCCCACTTTTAGCTCAAATCTCCTTCATGTCCTTGAAGGAGATCCCAGTGATGCAAATGCTCTGCTCCTGTAGAGCCTGGCTGTTCACAAACTTCTAAACACAGGTCAAAATCAATGACAGCTTTCTTTCCTCCTCAATTTTAGAACTTGAGCGTTTGATGGTCCTGAGCAACGAGATAAAGAATCCCAGTAAGTAATCCCCCTGCCACACATGAGCACTTGCAAACCCAGGGAAAGGACAACTTCTCTTAGGCTTGCAAGTGCCCATTTAGAAGAAATTCTGTGGAATCTTGCTTAAGTGTTCCTAATCCAAGTAGTTGTCTATCAAACATGATCTCACCAAATCACACTGATTTTGGAAAAAAAACACATTAATCTTCTACATCTGATCATGTCCAGAAAGTTCCTATAGCACCCATGGAGTGTGATGTTTTATACAGGAAAATAGGCTAATTACCCTTAGTTTTCATTTTTTTGTTTTTCATTTTTGTTACATTAAACTTTTTCTCTGAAGAGATGCAAACACACCCAAGATAGGGCATGGATAACAGACCAAAGCATAATTGGATCAAAAGCAAAAATTTTGGTGATCCAATGAGTTCATTGGGGTTAATTACAGAGCAGGGTAGGAGTTGCTTAGAGAAGCATGAGTGACTCAAAGGAAGTTGCGTCGTTGTTGGAAAGCCCACCCCAATATGCATGCAACTCTTGTAAGTTGCATCTCTGGCTGGTCAGAGAGTCTTTTCCCAACTTGTTTAATCTTTAAGTAAACTTAGGGAGGGTTTCCCAGACTTGTTGACTGCAGAAGTCTGCATAGCTTCTCTCCTCTCCACTGGAGGGAATGTTTCAATTTATAAGTATTTGTTATGCACAGTTTCTGCAAGGCAATGCAGTACTCTGTGGTTTCACATCCTCAAGATAGTGAATTACTGGGGTGCATTTTCCTGCAGTATGCATCTGTTGGCTCTCACCAGGATTTGTGCATCACTAACTTATGATTTCTCTCCTTTCTGCAGCAATTCCTCTGAAGTCAGAGTTAGCTTATGAGATTTTCGATAAAGGCCAGGTTCGCTTCTGGCTCCAGGCTGAGCACCTCTCACCAGATGCCAACTTCCGGTTTGTTATTAATGACAGAGAAGTCTCTGACAGTGAGGTGAGTTCCTGAAGTGTGTTATGGCTACAGGGCGCTGGGTTTGCTGGGCAGGTTTGATACACAGACTTAATGCTTGGTATTTATTCCTACCTCTGTCTGAGCTCTAGACATTAGGTGCAGAAGGTCGACCAGATGAATGGAAGTATTTAGCTCTCACTGTGCTCAGAGATTTTGTTTGGGTTTCGTAAGACATCACTGGCAAACCTTGGTATCTAGGAGACTATGCTTATAGACATGGAATTTGTTTGTAGGAAAAGATTATGTGAGCTGGGAAGGGGTGTCCTTTGATGAAGTAGTTTATTTATTCCTGACAATAGCTCTGAAGGCTTGCCATTTTGCTCTATGTGGGAAAGGGATATTTGTGTCCCTCCCACTGTTCAGCTCCCATAGGAGATACCAGGTAGGAACAAAGTTCCCATAGCATCCTGGTCCTTCTGGCTTTGCTGGATCTGATCTGGACAAACAAAGAAGTGGAATTCTCAAAAAATGCTATGATACAAGCACTTGGCCCTCATATAAAATCAGTTCTTCATTTGTGGTTGTGGTACATTTGAGAAACACATCCTCTTGTCTAAGTATAGCATACTGGGTGGCTGAGTCACAGGATAGTATGCTTCTTAGCATCTCTTTTTGTTGAGAAGTGGGGTTGGGATGTCTACTCCATCTTTAATTGCTAAAGGTAAGTTACCCTTCATCTGTGGATTCCTCCTTTCTCTTGATGCCACCATGTCACTGGAACCTTTGCACCCCTACGTCCTGAAAGCCTCATTCTGCTGTTCATCACACAAATGTCAATGAGAAACTGGAGAGGAGGACCCGTGCATGCCTGTGGGCAGTCCATGTTCTGTTCCTGGGCAGTGTTCCTTACTCTTAGTCTAGCCATTGTGTCTGATGGCATTTAGCAAAGCTTCCTGGACTGCATGAAGTCTATTGGACAGAAATCTTGCAACAAGGATCTTGTGCTATTTTTAATCTCATGGTCTAGCCCACCTATCCTATGGAAATCATGGCAAACTTTAAGGCTCATAGAAATGGGAGAGTTGGGTTGAAAAGTGAAATATATATACTTTCTTTGAGCTGCAAAAAGCCAAAGGTATGCATATTATGTATGGGGTTATTACTATCTGATCAAGGCAATTGGGGAAATTTTCTCTGAAAAGGAGATCACACCATAAAATGAAATGGAGTTTCATTTTATGAATTGCACATTATTGCAGAGCATCTTTTGATTAACACTTCCTACCTGCTGTAGAGAGCAATGCCATTGCTACACAGCTAATCTCTAGGAATATGCTGTGCTATTTCACATCTTTAATTAGCAACCCACAGGTGACTTTTACCTTTGAAGATTAATGCTGCTTTGTGAAAGTCACATAAAAGCCTGTATTTATGGCACTCGTAAAATCACTGAACTTCATCTTGCCACGTAATGGCAGTATCAAGACTCCTAATTATTTCCTACATCCTTCCCAGATTCTGCAGTGCAGGGGAGGGGAGCACCGAAGAGGTTACTGTGTTTGTTGAGCATCTGGGTGACGAGAATCATGCCTGTGACTTCTCAGCTAGTTGGAACAAGTGCTTAAGGTTCTCTGAAGTGACAGGACATTTGTCTGAGCAATTTGAAATGTGCTATTGGTAGTCAAAATTAATTATTTAAAATTAGATAGATATAACCAGTTAGGGATTGCTCACTAGGTTCTTATTGTCATGCTTTGGGATGGTGGCCATATCATCCTCCATGTCTCTTATGGCTTCTAGACACACAGAATTAAATGTGACAGATCAACGGGCTTGATTGAGATGGTAATGGATCGCTTTACTATTGAGAATGAAGGGACCTACACTGTGCAGATTCAAGATGGGAAAGCTAAGAACCAATCGTCGCTGGTCCTCATTGGAGATGGTATGCTACAGTGAGCATTTTCACATGTCCATTAAAGACAAAAAGATTTTTTTAGACTTGAGAGAGGTAGACATATTTTACCTTTTTTTCCCCTTGAATATTGAATTTAGCATTCAAGACTGTTTTGGAAGAGGCTGAATTTCAGAGGAAAGAATTCCTGAGGAAACAAGGTAAGAAGGTGGTTTGACCCCATCACCAGCATAAAACACAGACTTGTGTATAAAGCAGACCCTGGATCACTTGAGTGATTCTGAATCCACTTAGAATACTTAAAAACTGCACCATTTTTGTTTGTAGTATGTATGGGGAATGTGGAGTGCATGCATGTGTGTATGCAGGATGTATGTGTCTGTGTGAATGCCTGTGGAGGCCAAAGGAGACCCCTGTGTGTCCTCCTCTTTTTGTTCACCCACATGTTTCCTTGAGACAAGGTCTCTCATGGAACACAGTCCTGCCATTTTTGGACAGACTGGCTGACCAGAGAGTCCCAGTGATTCTCCAGTCTTTGCTCCTCATAGGATTGGGGTCACGGATGCCATGCCCAGCTGAAATTATTTGTGTAGTTATGTTTTCTTTTTGGCAAGCACTCCACCAACTGAGCTACACCTCCAACTGTGATACATTTTTTTAAAAAACCATGGAAATTTAGAGATTCCTCTGTCCTTTGCCCTTTTATGGATATTCATCTATACTTTTTCTTTTTCTTTTTCTGTTTTCTTTTTTTTTTTTTTAAGGTAGGGTCTCACTCTAGCTCAGGCTGACCTGAAATTCACTATGTAGTCTCAGGGAGGCCTTGAACTCACGGCAATCCTCCTACCTCTGCCTCCTGAGTGTAGGGATTAAAGGTGTGCACCACTACGCCTGGCTCATTTATACTTTTTCTTGCTTCTAACTTTAAAGGAACCAAGTATGGTTTGATACCAATATTTCCTGTTATTGCCCTCATCACTAAGTGATCTGTCAAACCAAGCACTGTACTGATTGCTACCCAGACTTCTGGGCCCTGAGGGTTAATAATAATCCTCCCCAAACACTTTTCTTGCCAATGTTCTTATCTTAGCACATGTTAGTAGCTCTGCATAAACAAGGGCAGGAGTACCTTAATAGTTATAAACCCAGCTTACCCACACTTCTCCTCCCACTTCACTGCAACACAACCTCTGGTCCACTGAGATGTCTTTCTCTGACCCACCTTGCAAGACTGCTCCTTGTGTGATCTCGCTGCTCCAATGGGTTTTGAAAGGAAGGACCATTTGAATTCTAAACTCTGCCTGAGCCAGCCTTGTAGAATGTATTTACATGAAAGAAACCAACATATACTTCCCAAACCTGCTTTGTACTTTTGTATTTGTAGGGATGATGGTGTTAGTATCTTCATTAGTATATGGCTCACTTTTATGTTTGTTCTGTGTAGAAATGATTGATAGTTTTGAAAAGCACACTTGAATCCATCTTTGATTTCAAATAATATGTGTTTGCAAAGTCAGTAGGTGAAGCTGCTTTTTCTCTACTTCATCTCTACTAATGCCTGGACTTTAAAGATTTTTATTACTATGCTGTGGAATGTTCGTTAGACATATGCTTGAAAAAAGAGAATGATCTCCATAGACCCAGCATACCAGTGAGGAGGGAGATATATGCTTCCACTAGGAAAAGCAGGCTTCAGGGACATGAAAAATATCTTGGTTCCATAGGGAACAATTATCTTATGCTTATATGTATTTAACAGGTAAGTATACACACACGTACATACATACACACACCATATTTATGTGCATGTGTGTTTAATATCTATATGATGGGCATTCATAGATGTAACATCATTCCCATTTTGTAATTTTACCCCTCCTCTCCCATAGGTCCTCATTTTGCTGAGTATTTGCACTGGGATGTTACCGAAGAGTGTGAGGTTCGGCTTATCTGTAAGGTGAGAGACCCAGTTGAAAGAGGCAAGCTATTAGGATCTTGTTTTGTTCCTTGCAGAGACCTGGCAAGAAAGCTGTGATGAGGTTACACCTGGGAGCAGATCTGGTGGCCTAGGGCTAGTTATGAATAGACAGCTACTTCATGGTCCAGGGAACTAGTGAATCACTTAGTACCTAGCTGTTCAGTGCTTGCACCTCCTTCACAAAGGCATCAGTGTTATGACCTGTAATAGAAGGTTCACAGGCTAGCTCATACAGGCATTGACTTAAACTTTTATCCTAGAATTTGTGAGGAAGAATAGCACGTTATCTATACTAGGTCATCAGGAAATAAGAGGTGTGTTTGGAATAAGTGCCAAGTTTTCCTTTCATAATTCAGTAGTAACAGAAGCTTCACTGATTGTTAAGATAAACTTTAATTAATAAACCTTTAATTTATTGAGCACTATCTGCATGCCTGTCACTGTATAAGGATTTGGGGATAAATGATAATAGTGTGTTGTTTTTGTCCTTAGACTACTTGCAGTCTGAGTGAGTAAGAGAGAAAGGTAGCAGACAGTCTCTGCTGGACAGGGACTGCAGAGCCAAGTGAATGGGGACTAGATTGAGAGGACAAGGTTACTATCCCAGGGAGATCAGGGGCAGGAACTGAATTGTACCCTTCTTTAGCCATGGCCAGAAGTGTGAATCTATTCTGTATACATTTACGCAACAAGCAGATGTGAGGATAGACGAGAAGTCAGAGCTGACAGGCATGGAGTCAGAAGAAAGGTTGGATAAGAGAGTAGAGTATGGGTTATGGGTGAGGATTCCAGAACAACAGGCTATTTATGTAAACTGAGCATGCTAGAAAAAGCAAATTTTCTCAAATGATCATCATATGTGGAAAGGTGGATTTGTGGGAATTTGTAGAACTCAGTATTACAAGATTCAGTTCATTAGGTGGTCAGGGCTGAGAGCCCAAAGCAAGCAGAGCAACATTTTTTCTGTTTGTTTTATTTTCTGACGTAGCACCAGGACGCACAGGAGCTTCTGTACCCCATGAGCAGGGGCTAAAAGTGTGAGCTCCATTTCTAGAATTCTTAAAGTATCTCAGTATTTATATAACTGTCCATAAATATTTGTACTACCTTAAGTGCCTTGACACAGGGGCTCACACATCTTCAAACACATATATTAGAGAAATGAAATAAATATTTAAATTTGAGTGTTTTGCAATTTACTGCACTTAATTTACACACTTACATTCTCATGAATCCTAAAAACCATCTTTCTGCAGTTTTTCATTTAGTAAATGCTGTAACAGGTGGGTACTTTAAAATTTGTTTACATAATGAAATACATGGAGAATAATGTATGTGAGTATATATGCATACTTTTAGAGAATGCCATTTGAAAAACAGATTAAAAAAACAACCTTAATCCTAAATAGAAGAAGGTGTGTTGGCAATTTATCACATTGTACAGTGGGTGGAAGAGAGTGTTGTCCTTTGGTAATTGAGGAGGTGTGTCACATGCATTTGAGGAGTGAGCTTATTACTATCGTCTCCACACAGTAAGCGCCTGGATGCTAAAGCGTGGCAGAGGGAACCTGTGAGGCCCAGAGGACATGCAAAGCAGTGGTGGAGTGGGCTGAGGACACCCCGTCAGATGGAGTGGGGCAGTAATTTCAAATATGAATGATGAATGGAGTGAACTCAGAGGCAGGGCAGGTGTGGCAGTGGCTGGGACTGCAGTGGTCCTGGAAAAGGTCAAGAAGCTGACTCAGGACTTGTGCTGCCTCCATCCACTCTGTGGCATGTGCTCAATTTATGTTCTGTATTGGGGAAGACCTGCTTCAAGGCCAGAGTCTCCACAATCGCCATGGGTTTCACAGACCCTATGAACAAGTTCTATGTGCCAGACATCATCCTGACTTGGGAGAAGGGTGACTAAAGCCGGCTACCCTCCTGCTTTGCGGAATTGCACTCTGCTGCCACTGTTGTTACCATTGCACATGGTGGAGACATTCTAAACACATGCCCTACAGCGGTGTGCATGATGTAGTCATGCAGTCATGTGCAGCCTTTCATCACTGACATCACTTGTGCAATGCAGGCTCCTCATCCTTTTGGAAGTCAGAGGGAACTCATGATACATTACAGAGTCGGAAGGCCTTCTCCCCTTTACATGTCTGACAGAGCATTGTCAGAGTGCTTACTTGCCTTCGGAATCTTGAACACTTGGCTTCTAAAGCCAGAGGGCTGATTGAGAGGGCTTTCTACAAAGAGAACGTCTTCTCATCCTCTTTCTGTGATCCTTCCTCCGGTGTCCATGTGCTTGAAATGCCATACTGCCAAAGAGCAGATACTTAGCAGATCCATGCACCTCTCTGAAGAATCAATACATTTGTAAATCAAAAGTCATTGCATTTGGGCTGAGTGGAGATGGCTCATTCGGTGAAGTCCTTGTCATGCAAGCATGAGGGCCCGAGTTCAGATTCCCAGTATCTACATCAAAGATGGGCATGGTAGCATGTGCCTGTAATCCTCGTGCTGATGAGGTGGAGACAGGAAGACCCTAGGGCTGCTGACTGCTAGTCCAGCTGAATCAGTGAGCTCCAGGTTCAGGAAGTGACACTGTCTCAGAGAATAAAATGGTTAGCAACTGAAGAAGACACCTGATGTCAACCTCTGATCTCCCTACACACATGCATGTATGTGTACCTGCACATGGTTGTACCCACACACATATGAACACCCAGGCACATATACCACATACATATATACATGAAAACAATGCATTCCTTATGACTCATTATAGCATTTCCTATTAACCAAGAGGTCTTTGCACTGGTCAGCACGCCAGGAATGATTTGGTCTCCTGGCAAAACTGTGAGGGCTTAGTTCTTTCAGAAGACAGAATTATAAACACACTGGTCATTGTTAGAAGTGACAGTTCTTCCATGAACCCCCATCTGAGACTGTCTAGAGTAAAACCCAGCATTTGCCTTAGGTCTGGCATTCACGGAACCTGAAGTGTTTGTTTTTTCATGAGCCACAGTGATTCCACACCGCACATTTCTGTTTCTTAGGTTGCAAATACCAAAAGAGAAACTGTTTTCAAGTGGCTCAAGGATGATGTTCTTTATGAAACTGAGACCCTGCCGGACCTGGAGAAAGGCCTCTGTGAGCTGCTTATACCGAAGGTACAGTGCGCCAGGCAAGGCATGCAGGAGGAAAGCAGAGCAGTGCTCCCAATACCTCATAAATCCTGCGTTGTCTTCCAGTTTGCACCCTGGATTTCCTTAGTTTTCAAGAAAAATGTGTTAGCCTTTATAGCATTTTGTATTACTGTATTGATTGACATAAATATGGGATATGTTTTGTTCTTAGTTGTCCAAGAAGGACCATGGTGAATACAAGGCAACCTTGAAAGATGATAGAGGTCAAGATGTATCTGTTCTCGAAATAGCTGGTAAAGGTAAAATGAAACTTCCTTTTGTCCTAGTAAGTAGAACTCCATTCTGGGCTGAGAGGCGTTGTATGAATGTACTCACCTGTGCCCATAGCTGTCATCCACATTGCTCTGGAAGCAAGGTTGTGGAAGAGAACACATCGTATGTCAGCTGTCTTAACAACTGCTTCTGTGTTTTAGGAAAATGTGACTGTTACTTTGGGTTTGGATGAGATGTCATTTCACTTCATTGGAAGCCAAGTTTTATCCCCTCACTAATGCAGTTAAGATGATTGAGGTTCTGATGAGCTCATTCAATTCAATAGGTGGTTGGATTTATGTTGAGCAAAATGTTCTTGTCACATGTTTAAAATGTGAATAGGTTAGAAGGATTTATTATACACATAAGCACTTTATGGACACATATTACCATTTTAATGCTTCATTTTTCAAATGAGTCTCATGATTTCCTGTGTCAATTTAATTAGACATGGAAAGTGCTGCTCTCTGTTAAAACCACACCTTGTGACTGTACATTTTCCTTCTCTCTTTCAGTGTATGAGGATATGATTTTGGCAATGAGTCGAGTCTGTGGTGAGTAAAGGACCTAGAACTTTCTTGTCATTTGGGGTGTAGACATTTCTATTTCCTGAGGTGGGCACTTACTACTCAAAGGAGGAAGCTGCTGTCCAGGGTGTGTCCTGTGTCAGGCCCTCACCTGTGCAGGAGGCCAGTGACCTGCTGCCTCCATGATATTCCTTCAGAGTTTGTAGCAGGAGTGTCAAGGCATGTCTTAGCTTTAGGAGCCTCATCTGGACTTGCCCACCAGTTACTCTTCCAACTGGCCTTAGTTCAATCTGGGCCATCACTTTGTCCAAAGTTGCTGTTGGTGTCTTCATTACAATATTGAATAGCAATGATGAATGTTTAAAAGTCTGGTTTTGCAGGACATTTTCCTCTGAGTGGCTCTTAGTGAGTCCAGGCACTACCCTGTGTATGCACACTGCTTATGGGGCAAACTGAGTACTCCAAGAAGCAGCTTCACTGTTCTCATACTCCTCAGAGTTACTTAGTACTGTATATTTCATAAAGTATTGGAGGACCACTCGTAGATAACATGATTGGTCACATATCTGGAGAACAAATGAGTGCAACATTCCTTAGGTAGTCCCCCTAGGGGCTCTCAACTCACTCCATCACCTGAGAGTCAGAGATGCACATTTTATGGGGGTTGAGGATAGGTTGGGACAGAGACTAGGTGTAGACATTCCCACACCCACAGACAGCCTTTATTTTCCAGATCCCAGGTGTTTTATCAGTTTTACAAGGATAAGATCAGATGTCCCATCATAAGAATTACAGATGGGTGCTACAACTCCCAGCTCTGCTAATTATATTTTTATAATATTTTATTTTTATTTATGTATTTGAGAGAGAGAGAGAAAGAGACAGAGAGAGGGAGAGAAAGCATGAGCATGCCAGGGCCTCCAGCCACTGAAAACTCCAAATGTATGCACCACCTTGTGCATCTGGCTTATGTGGGTCCTGGGGAATTGAACCTGGGTTTTTTGGCTTTGCAGGTTTGTGTCTTAACTGATAAGCTATCACTCCAGCCCTTTGCTAATTCTTATTCTTGCTTTTCTGTAACACTTACAATCTGGGTCAGTGAATGTAGCATGTTGTACATTTCCTTGTGGACTTACACTATTTTCCCTCCCCTACTTAAGCTTCTAAGGGCAGATATGGATTATTTTTGAAAAAAAATGTGTCTCTAACATTATTCTGCAAAGAGCTTTTAAAGTGTTCTGGTGAGGCAAGTGTGTAATGAATGCACATGACACGGGAATGAGGTAGAAAAAACTGTATGTGAGTCCGGAATATACACAAACTTGCAGGGGTCTGTGCAGATGGTTGTGTCCTACTGTCAGGCACTGGGCCCCTTTCTGTAAAGCATGACACATACCACTGTTTTGAGATATGATACAATTTGCCATTTACAGGAGCCTCGGCCTCGCCACTGAAGATCCTATGTACCCCAGAAGGAATCAGACTTCAGTGCTTCATGAAGTATTTCACAGAAGAAATGAAAGTCAACTGGTATCACAAGTAAGCATGAGAGCAAGTGACTCTGTCTGTGCTCACCACAGAAAGATGGCAGCAGTCCTGGTAACTTTTAGCTAGATAGGGCCATCCAGCAATAGGAAGGCCTGGGCAAAGGAGAAAGAAGCAAGTGCTGCCAATGGTAGGTGTTGAGTTTTCTCCTGTAAAGTGCTCATCAAAGGTGACCTTGTTCAAAACACATTTCACGGAGGAGTGAGCAGAGACTAGGCTCAGAACTTCCAACTAATGGCTTTTGTGTTAGATATAATTAGAAATACAAGAACCCAGACACACCCAATAGTTAAAATAAACACAAAGAATCCCTACATGAAGCTTGCAAAGACAGCCCTCTTCTACCTCCATGCTCCTGTAGATGGGTCATGACCTCCATTAGAACAGCTGTGTGGAGATGTCCAGTCCCTGTGGGTCACAGTGCAGGGAGGCCCTGCCACCTATGGAGTCTGGCTCTTTGGATCTATGACCAGCTCACAACAGGACCAGCCAAGGAATGACTGAATCTCAGAGTCTGTATGTCAGTGTCACTATCCTTAGTGCAGGACATGTCACAGATGAGGGTGGACTTGAGATGGGACGACAGCAGGAGCAGGTCCTGCCTTTGTGTCCATCTCATCTGGAACTTGAGGACACTTCCTTACATCGTTTGCAATGTTGCCAGCAGTCACCGCACCAGGCCTTGAGCCCCTCACTGAGCATCGACATGCGCCTTCTGATACTGCATCTACCGAATTAGCATTTCAGAGGGAGGTTGTGGTTATCACCATTTCATTTTGAAAAGTATTATTTTCTTTAGGTGAATCTATTTATGACCAATTTGTAGTTCTAAAATGTTATATATTTTTTCCTATTCAAATTTTGACATGATGTGCATTTGTCGTATGTGTTATGCTTGGTGCCTTAGTGACTGTGCTTAGATGCCACACTTTGTGGTTTGCTGGGTGTAGTCAGGACCAGGGGAGTCATTACAGATCCTTGTAGGGATTTGATTAGGAAGGTATATTATAGAACAGGGCCTGAAATTCAGGTAAACCCTGTGATATAATTGTTTGTGAGGGTTTATTTTTAAGACAGTGAGTAAATCTGTTTTCCCCTGGGATAAGAAAGTCTATCACCCTTCTTCACGCCTCGTTGTTATTTATGGCAGCTGGTCATGCAGTAGTGCCCACAGTTGTAGCCTGTGTCTTGCACTGTCAGAAATGTATCTGGGAGAGGCTGCCCCACTGTCAGACTGCCAGGCTTATCACAAGAGGCATGATCTGTGTTGGGCTTGTGGGTACAGAGATTAAACATACCACACACCTGTATGACTTCCCACAGGTGTGTAGATATGCACCCATAGGCTCACAGGTGCTTTGTGTTAAACATTTGACACACTATTTTTTATGTAATCTTCACAAATGCCCTAGGACTTAAGCATTAATATTCCTGTTTCAGAGATGGTACTGAGGTCAAGGGCAAAGCACAGAAGCCATGTTGTTCAGAGTCACACATCTTGTAAGAAGAGCAGGGTTGGGCTGCTAGGTCCTCTGAGCTCTATCACTGTCAGTGTCCCTCTGAGAAGCAGTAAGGCTGCTTGCTGGGGACTGACGACAGACATTCAGACAGACAGACAGACAGATAGACAGAGCACAGGCTATGGATATAATCCAGAGATGGAGTTGTTGAAGGAGGGATTACTGTATAGACCAGAGTCTCAAGGAAGTGGCATTATGTCTGCTTTCTCTACACAGAATTTGTAATGCAACAAAAGTGTGTGTGTAAAGCTGGGCGTGGTGGTGCACGTCTTTAATTTCAGCACTCGGGAGGCAGAGGTAGGAGGATAACTGTGAGTTCGAGGCCACCCTGAGACTCCATAGTGAATTCCAGGTCAGCCTGGGCTAGAGTGAGACCCTACCTCAAAAAACAAAAAACAAACAAAACAAAACAAAAAAAAAAGTGTGTGTGTGTGCGCAAAATGCCATAGGTATGTGTGAATGTGAAGTTGCCAGAGGACAACTTCAGGTGTGGTTCCATCCATCTCCTTTGAGATAGAGTTTCTAAGGTGTCTGAAGCTCACCAATTGTGTTAGACAGGTTTGCCAGTGAGTTCCAGAAATCCTCTGTCTCTGTCTCAGCACTGGGATTACAAATGAGCACCACTGTACCTGCCACTTTTAAGTGGAACCTAGGAATTGAACTCAGGTCCTCATACTAGGAATAGATTCTAGGAATAGAACTCATGTCTCATCAAACTGATAGTTATATTAAAATATATACATGTCTGTACATGTTACTATTTGATATTGAACAATATTAAACTATATACTGAAGCATATTATGTGATTTCATTTTATCACTGTCTTGATGCAATTCTGATGAGATGTAAGACAGACTTGAGGGAAAGTGAGCTCTTCTCAGAGCTGGCCATGCTTGGTGGGGGTAGGGTGAGGAGGCAAATGTTGAAGGCTTGAGCTGTAGACCTCAGAGTGTGCAGTGTCCACCTTGACACTGAATCAGTAGAAAGCAGTGAGACCTCTGTGAAATGCAAGCATAGGCAAGGGCAATTGTTCTTTGCTTAAAAATGTCAAGTCATAGATCAAGGAATGCAGAAAATGTCACTTTAAAGAAAGGGCTAGAAATCTATTCCACATGACTTAGAAGCAGGAGAGAAGGGGAATTCAGCAAAAATGTTCTTCAGAAAAAAAGGATTTTGTTTTCTTGTTGGAGGGCGAAATTAATACATCATGTAGACAGCTCTGGAACTCAATTGTTGGAGTATCGACCACTTAAGACTTAGAGGAATTCTAGCCACTGAAGAAATTTCTCCAAGTCTTTATAGAAGAAAAACAATACAGCATGCTCTAACCTCAGGGTGCATGTGGTGCCTATGCTTAGGAGATTTCATTGTAGAGCTTAGGTTGGGCAAATGCTCACTGAAATCTCAGTGGACTCTGAGCAACCTGCAAGAATGAGTCTTTATCTGCCCTCTCTAGTCCCTCCCAGCACACCCCTTTCCTTGGCATTCTCAGATGGGGAGGGAAGGGGTGTGGGGACCAAGGGCTCCAGTGGGGAGCTAAGGAGGTGAATGCATGCTCTCCCATCCTGGGGAGGGCCTCAGCTTTTGTGACCTGTGGTGAGGCTCCTGACCAGGAGCAGGTGCCAGGAACAGGGCCCACCTGCTTCTCAGATCACCTCTCAGCAAGCATGCGGCCTCCAGCCTTCTGCCGTGCTCAAGGCTTTAACTTGCTGCAGCAGCACCATGGATGGGTGGATGTGTGCAGCATTTCTCCAGCTGTGGGCTTGGTAGGAGGTTGTCTTCCTCAGTGCCTCCTTCTCATTCTCCAGCCTTGCTGCAGATTGCCCCCCAGCTGTGGGGACTTTTCAGGGAATGTAACAGAACGTGGGTGGAGTTCCATGTGTTGCAGTCACACCAAGAATAACAGAAGTCTTACTCTGCAACCTGGACACCCATGGTGGTCTCAATCTCAGACCTCTTACAACACAACCTTCTGTGGACCCATACTCAACCACCTCCGGGGGCTCTGAGTTCCAATTTCCTTGTTCACACTGGTTCCAGCTTTCCTCTGTCAATCACCATTCATTCAGACAAGGTTTTCACACTGCTGCATTTCTGTTACTTCCAATGCTTGTCTTAGCATCTAACATATTCTAAACATGCGAGGCATATCTAAAATATGTAACATTTCAAAAATTCATTCTAAAGTAACCTTAAGGTCCGTGAGTTCTTCATGCTTGTGGCTGTATTCCCTCAAGGTTGGCATCTCACTTAAACCACAGCCTGGCCATGAACAAGGAGGAGAGACTAGATTTTATTGGTAACTTTAATATATGAACATATTGCAAATTGGCTGCATTCCCATCAGATTACACTCTTATGTCCCACCTCTCCCATTCCCCCATTCCAGTGAGGGTCCTCCTCAGTGGGGTTATTGGTAATCACTGTGAAGTCATGAATGTGCCAGTTAGTCTTTGTGGGCATGTCGATGTCCTAGGGTACATATTCTCATCCGTGGCTCTTACATTTTACTGATCCCTCTTCTGCATAATTCCTTCAGCCTTGGAGGGTGTGTTAGAAGTCTCCTTCACTGTTCAGCTCTCCTCAGCCTCTGATTTTCTGAGTGGATGAGTTTTGAGTCTCTTCATTGTCTACTGCTTCGCCCCGGAGGAAGTTCTCTGGTTTGCTATGAAAGCAGCACTCATATTTTATCTGCCTCTTCCTCTGTAATGTTTCCTGGACTATGGCAGATTAGATAGAGATGACTTCCTCATGCTAGGCAGTTGGGTTTCTTTCCTTGTCATTCTTGTGGGCCTGGGGTCTCCCCAGTATTCACTGCCATCTATAAAAAGCAGATTCTCTAGCCAAGAGTGAGAGCAGCATGGATCAAAGGGGATAAACATAGACTCATCTGACTCAAATTCACCATAGTACAAATGACCTAGCAAGGGGTTCCCATTTAAGATATGCCCCATTCTCATAGTAGTCTGTGCTACCCTAAAGCAGGGAGCACGTTACAACTCCAAAGCAACACCTGATTGCTGCAGGATGGGCTGCGGTGTTTAAGGTGTGGAGCACTGAGGCCATATCACTGCATTGGGTCACACTGAAACTCATGCCTCAGGTCATCCCGGCTCTGGAAGCACCAGTAGCCTGGATGTATGCCATGTGTGTCTGTGTAGAGTCTGAGGCCCTGTGTGAACCTCACAGTGTGATAAAGTGACTTAGCTGTCGTCATCAGTATAGGACTTCCACTCTGCTCAGAAAGGCACTGCTGGATTGTTGGTGGTTGTCTTTTTTTGTTTGTTTGTTTGTTTGTTTTGGAGGTCTTAAGTATAGTCAATAAACTATTAGAGTGGCTTAACTCCCTGCTGGTCTATAGCTGTCGATTGGTCCATGGGAAGACTCCATGGGCTATGTAAGTGCATTTGGGGGAAGAAGTCTGTCTTAATCTAGCAGTAATTTTTCCACTGGTTGCCAATGTCTGCTCATGTTGGGATTCTACACATATGGCTTCACACTCTTTCTGGTATTTCAATGTTCACAACTGATTGGAAAAACCTAGTGTAGCTTTGGAAAAATAATTTTTCATTTCTACAGAACCAAGAATCACTATATAGGGCTGGAGAGATGGTTTAGCGCTTAAGAGCTTGCCTGTGAAGCCTAAGGACCCCAGTTCGAGGCTCAATTCCCCAGGACCCACATTAGCCAGATGCACAAGGGGGTCCACGCATCTGTAGTTCGTTTACAGAGGCTGGAAGCTTTGGTGCGCCCATTCTCTCTCCCTCTCTCTTCCTCTTTCTCTCTGTTGCTCTCAAATAAATAAATAAACAAACAAAAAATTTTTAAAAAGTCAATAAAAAGAATCACTATATAAAATCTAACTTTGCCTTGTAGTCAGGGATGGAGAGGTCTGGATGGTGGGATGTCCTTTCCATCCCTTTGGTTATAGAACTCTGAGTTCACAGGAGGCACTGGGTGAAGACCTAAGCTTGCAGGGAGGGGCAGACTAGAATGTGGGCACTGAAGCTTGGCTGAAAATCTGCAAGCCTTCCCTGTAGCCCTGGTCCCTGTAGATTCTGCTTGCCCAAGGGCACTGAGTCTGTGCTTCCTCCTGCCAGGGTTGCTCTTCTATCCATGCACTTGCTCTGATGTCACACCCTTCTGCCCTGTTGGAGTGGCTCTTCCATGCAGTTCAACATCTTTTCTTTTCATCTAACTTCATCCCTGTTGGTCTGTTTTCATGGCACTGGCCACTTTCCGTGTTGGACTGATGCAGTCTATGTCCCTACATTATGACTGTCACCTGACAGAGATATTTTCCAAGGAAGAGGGCTGGGAGAATTCTTTTCCCCGACTGAACTAGCTGAGTAGGCAGGGGCTGGCAAGGGTAATAAAATATGACATAAGCTTGATGGCCTGTTCTATGCAAAACCCCAGCCAGCCAATTTTACCAAGTCTCACTTCTCTATAGCCAGTGTGTGAGATAAGTAGGCTTATGTCCTAGTCTCTCTGTCCTTAATTCTTGTTCTCATATGCCCAACTGTGACTTCTACAAATCATTTGCTTTTCCTTGAACCTGGAACTAACTCACACACATGCACTTTGCATCACATGCTTCCACACTGACACACAGCAGGTTGACTTGACACATGGCAAGCGCAGTGTAACACCCTGGCTGTCTGAGAAGACGGGGCTGGTATTGAGTACTTTATTCTTTATTCGTACTTATATCTTAACAGTTGTTGTAGGACACACAGTATCAAATCCACCATTTTAACTATTTGTAAGGGTACAGCACAGTCACATTGTGAGTGACAATCCACACCCCCACCCCACCTCCAGAGCTCTTTCGTTTTGTAAAATGAAATCTTGGGCCCCTTTAAACACCAGCTCCTCCTTCCTCTCTTTCCCTTGGCATCCCCATTCTACTGTAATTTTCTGAATGTGACAACTCTGGAGTCTCAGATGAGTGGAGATAAAGTGTTTGCCCTCTTGTGACTGGCTTACTTTACCTTGATTAATGTCTTCTGGATTCGTGTATGCTATAGCATGTGCCAATGTTTCCTTCTTTTTCAGGCTACATAACACACGACCAGATCCATCTACCTGTCTGCACGCACTGGGATTAGACCTAAATAATGCTGTTATAAGCCTGGGGGTCCAAGTGTGTGAGACCCTGTGGTCAGCTCTTTAGAGTGTGTGGTGTTTTGAACTAGGTGTCTCCCATAAACTCATGTGTTCTGAATGCTAGGTCACCAGCTGGTAATTCGGGAATTGGAACCTCCTGGAGGCAGTATATTGTCGGTGGTGGGCTTATGGGTGTTATAGCCAGCTTCCCCTTGTCAGTGTTTGGCACATTCTCCAGTTGTTGTTGGACAGGATGTGATGTCAGCCTCTGCTCATGCCATCATTTTCTCTGCTTTCATGGACTTTCCCCTTGAGCCTGTAAGCCAAAATAAAGAACATTCCTCGTATCAGCTGATTTTGGTTAGATTCTTTATGCCAGCAATGTGAAGCTAACTAAAACAGAGTAAATACCCAGAAGTTGGACTGCTAGACCAGATTATAGTTCCATGTTTAACATTCTGAGGAACTGCTTAACTGTATGGACTTCTTTGAAGTTCATCATGTTGTGAGAACAGAGAATATTAAATAATAGTATTCCTTTAAAATTAAGAATCATTTGGATTTAGGAAGTTTTAGGTCCAAGTTATGTATGTACTTAGTAAGTTTGAAATAAGCAGGAAAAAATTGTCCATATGTGAACAAAAGGGCAAGACCCTCTACACCCAGATTTGAGCAAGTGTGTAATGCCCTCCTCACCCAGATGTGCCAGTATCCCTTCACAGGTATGAGTATGAAGTATGGAGCTGAACTGAATGTGTCCCCTTGTTCTTAGAGATGCCAAGATTTCATCCAGTGAGCACATGAGAGTTGGGGGGAGCGAGGAGATGGCATGGCTGCAGATCTGTGAGCCCACCGAGAAGGACAAGGGGAAGTATACTTTTGAGATTTTCGATGGCAAAGACAACCACCAGCGCTCTCTGGATCTCTCTGGACAAGGTAAGAAAGGAAGCAATGCTTTTGGCGTCTCCTGTTCTTGAGTGGCCCACTTAGATGCTGAAAGAATGGGACATAGCAGTAACCCAACTGACTTTCATTCAGAGAAAATTGCTTCTGGAAAGTCACTTTATTAATTTGGATACTTATCAGTTGTCATTAACCAAATAATTTAGTAGAAAACTCTAGTCAATGAGAGCTAAACACATTGAAACAGTAAATAACCTGTGAAATGTTCCCTTACAGCTTTTGATGAAGCATTTGCAGAATTCCAGCAGCTCAAGTAAGATCTGCAGTTTGGTTATTAGCATGTCATATGGGGTGGAATGGTTTAGGTCCTTTTGGCTGCATTCAGGAACATTTATGAATGCCCCAGTGACCCCAAGAATGTCTGTTCCATGAACAAAAACAACAATTTAAGTAAGTTAGTATGTAACAGGGTAGCCATTTTCATAAACTAGAAATGGATGCATGTATTAATTAGCCTACTAGGGTTATTGGAACCCTGGATTAGTTTCAATGATTGAAAGGATACATTTCTAAAGTCATTATAATCACATGTCACACAAGGAAGCTTTAAAAAGAATGCTTTGGGATTTTTCAAACGAGTGTCCAAGTCTTAGGGACTTAAAACAATGGTGTTAAGTGGGGGTATCATCACGTGAGATAAATCAAAAGCTGACGATTTGAAAAATACCTAAAATTCTCCAATGCAATCTGGGGAATTAGATGGAGAGAGTAAACATCATTCAGTCAGTGAATTTGCACACTGACCTTCCACTGGGTTTGAGCATCCTGGTGACAGGTATTTCCTAACTCAAAATGGGCAATGGAAGATATCAGGAAAAATAGGCATTTGGTCCTCCCTGAGTGCACATTCTACATCCTCAGATCTAAGCAAACAAGACTGAATAAAACTGCACAGGGCTGAATATGTATAGACGCTTGCCTGGTCACCATTCATTACACAGTATGCTGTGAGAACTAGTCACATAGTGTCTGCATAACATTGAGGTTTATAAGTGACCTAGAGATGAGTGAAAGGAACTGGAAATACAAGAATATGCTGTAGGCAAATATAACATCATCCTACCAAAGGGATTTGTGCATTCATGCATTTTGGTATCTTCAGGATCAGATCTAGAACTAGTTTCCCTTGGATGCAAAGTGATGAGGAAATTATTGCACAGTTGCTTGTCCCAAGTCTCTGGGTTTCCAAGAGAAGCAAGTGGATTCCTTCTTTCATTGTTCTCACTATTAGCAAACCTCTTGTATATGTGGTGTACTTTGGTCAGTAGCAGTTCTCATGACTCTCTCTCTGTCTCTTCTCTCCCTGTCTCCTCCCTGTGGTTTCTAGGGCGGCTGCTTTTGCAGAGAAGAGTAAGTACATGTTAGGTGATAACAAGGATGGGTGGGGCAAAGGGATGCATATTTCACATGGCTAATTTTGCCTCCCAGCTGGCAGAGAGAAAACCTTTTCACCCTGATTCAAGTGCATCTTGTACTCCTGTTTCCTCCTCTTTCCACTGTATCCCTTTCCTCCTGTCCAAGTCATGAGTGTGGCTCTCCCTGCCTGGAATCCTTTTTTGCCCAGCTGGCTCCCATCCCAGTTTCCATGGAGCCACTGACCACTTTCCAGCCCTGCACCGAGCTAGCCTTTGTTTCCCTATGGCCTCTGGTCTCTTCCTCTACCACAGACATACCTTTCTTTTCCTGTCCTTTTCCGGACCGTGTGGGCAACCTTACCCAATTTTACCCTGGTGCCTCCTGATGTCAGGTGTAGGGCCTCTCACAGGAGTAGTTTGACCAGACCTTCTTAACCTGGCTCCTTCCTGTTGCAGATCGTGGCAAGGTGATTGGTGGCTTACCTGATGTGGTGACCATAATGGAAGGCAAGGTGAGAGCAGATAGCTATGGAGAGAAATGGGAATGGTTCGACCCTCATCTTGCAGTTGGGCACATGGAAGACTGAGAGCTGTTAGCATTTTAGCTCGGCCTTCAGGCCATTCAGAGTTGCCTCTCACCATGTTGCCCTTCCTTGACCTCTTATAACCCCAGCAATCAGAGGGCAGAGTAGCTTAATATTTGGGTTAGGCATGTAGCTGAGTGATAGAACACTTGGTCAGCATGCACAAGGCCCTGAGTTCTATCCCTAGCACCAAGAAAAGAAAAAGGAAAAAAAAAAAAGATCACAGTCATGCTGCCCAACTTGGGAACCTGTTACTAGGACCTTGGGGTCAATACAGCTTGTTGCCACTTGGTTCTACCTGAGCAGGGAGGCAGGCAAGCTCCCATATGTGTGAGCATGAGCTATCGTCTCCTGTAAGTGCAAACAGTCACACTTTTCTAAGAAAAGAAAACCTCTGCTCCAGTTCCCCAGGTCATTTTGGAATACAGAATGGAAACTCTTACTAGAGTGTTAATTTGTCAGTGGAGTTACTGATACTTAATCACCACTTCTCCAGCTGTTCTGTGATTCTAACTCAATGTCACAGGGATATAGGTACTTGACAGGACTTTTTATTACTACAAAATGCAAAATTTATAGACCTTCTGTTTAGTGTCCTAACATGTAATGACCATCGGTATCCCAAAAAGACTTATCTGGGAATGTAGCAATGGCTTTATTTTATCATACGTTGAAGGTGTTTTCAACCCAGCATCAGGCATGCAGCTGCTGCAGCTGAGTTGGTAGGTATAGATGATATATTCTGTGGATTTGCCAGAACTGGTAGAGCTGATCCAGAAGTCTAAATATAAAGAAAATTTACAATCAGGCTAAATATGCAAATGGTAGAACTTATTCACCGCCCCATGCTTAATGCACTCAAGCTTGGGTTAAAAGAGAGTAAACAGAACCATTTTCACAGGTTTTCCCCTTGTGCTCCCCCATGACATGGGTCCTCTGTCTGGGAATGGCCGTTGACTGAACAAATGGCTGATAGGTGTCAGCGAGCCTGACTGAGCTGTTCTTCTTTAGGCGTAGAGTGTCCTTTCCCTCTAATTCTCTTTCTCTGCCCACTTCTTCCCTTCGAAGACCTTGAACCTGACTTGTACAGTGTTTGGAAACCCTGACCCAGAAGTGGTCTGGTTTAAGAATGACAAGGACATTGAACAGGGTGAGCACTTCTTGGTGAAGGTGGAACAGTCCAAGTATGCCAGCCTCACCATCCAGGGTGTGACAGCGGAGGACTCCGGCAAGTACAGCATCAATGTCAAGAATAAATACGGAGGGGAGAAAATCGACGTCACCGTCAGCGTGTACAAGCATGGGGAAAAGATACCGGACATCACTTCTCCCCAGCAAGCCAAACCCAAACTCATCCCAGCATCCACCTCTTCATCTGCTTGAAAAGGGGGCTTTCCCCCAGCCTGGAGGGAGGGGAGAGAAGCTTGGAAGTTGTAGGAATACTGTGTGCTGTGCCAAGTGGATGCCAGGGATGAGTGATGTCACATGGGAGCAGATAGGTGACTGCTTCTAATCTTTGCATTTGGTGATTATAATTTTACGTTTAAGAGTAAAGCTATTGTTTCCATAGGGCTGACAACCTTGTGTGTCTGAGGGTAGTTGCCAGCTGTTGGAGGGTATCCTGAGAGACGGCAGGTGAGATGTCTGGGCACAATGCCTAGGTGTGGCCAGCATGTGGCAGTCGTCTGCTCGAAGCTGCTGCAGTCCTGTGGGTGACACGGAGACCCTAAAGGGTGCAGCTATGGACTCCTTCTGTAGCTCCTTAGGGCTTGTGTGGCCTAGTTTCCCTGTTTTCTCTTGCTTTCATCTAATAAAACATTAGAAGGCACCTTGCTGTGGTTTTCTTGTACCAAAACCCCACCTAACTACATGATACTCTTCTGGTGTTTAATTATGGGTTTTCATACATCCAGTGGGCTGGGCATGGTAAGCCACATTCTCTGAGAGATGTCCATGGTAATGTCACCTACCAGGCCACTAACAGTGTGCTGACACATGCACAGAGAAGGACCCAAGGCATCATGATTCCTGAAGAGTGTGCATCTTGTAAGATTCTTGTGCTGTGGATATTTTTTCCCATGTGTATGTGTGGTGCCACACATGCACAACTTTGCATCTGGATTTACATGGGTCCTGGGGACTCAAACCTAGGCTGTCAGACTTTTCAAGCAAGCACCTTTAACTGCTCAGCCATCTGCCCAGTCCCTATATCTCATTTTTTGATACAGGGTTTCTCACTGAACCTAGTGCTGACTGAATGGTTACACTATCTAGACACCAAGCATTCTCCTGTCTTCACCTCCCCAGCACTGAGATTCTTAGCATGTACTGCCACACCTAGCATCTTAAGTGGGTACTGGGGATCTGAGCTTATATCCTTATGCATCTAAGGCAAGCATTTTACTGACTGAGCCATTTCCCCAGTCCTTGTGCTATGGATTTAAAGTCTTATGGAGACAAATGCAAATGTAAGATGGCTTTGTACTTTTTTCTTTTGCTAACGAATCAGGAAGGGACTCTAAAGAGAAACAGCAGCTGGTTGGGAAAGAGTTTTGTTGCAGCCACCCCTCGAGGATACCTGTAAACTTGGCTGAGTGCTTTGGGTGAAGTTAAAAGAAGCTTAGGACCAATATGTCTTTCTCTTTTGAAAAGAGGCAAAGGTCCTCTGGTATAAAAACCCTATCCTGTTACAGTGTAATAGTTGCTTTATAGTAGAAAGAGCTTCCTTAAATTAAGCATGTTTTATCTCTCTGGCTCATTAAAGGCCAACACAAATTTTATGATATTTTCTCATATTTTTTATGTAATAATATCCATACTGAAATTTAAACATGCCCTTAACAACACAAGAGGCCAGCTGATCAGGTCCTCACTAGCAAGGGTCTATACAGTATTTGGATGTCACTAGTTTTACCTAAGTGCCGCTTCCTGTTCCAGTATCCCACTGATGATACCAATGGCCCCCTTCCCTCTGGTCTGTGATCCTTTCTGTCTTGCATGACTTTGAAGTTTTAAGAGGTTCTATCTAACATCCAGCGTGAGGGCTGCCTTCCCTCATGAGTACAATGAGGTGGGTAACATGGTTTTGGGAGGGAGGATCACCTTGCCTCAGGGAGATGACGTGTGCCTGTCCCCAGTCATGTTAAGCTTCCTCCCTCACTGAGGGAATGTCTGTAGGCTTCCCATCTTGCCCACTTAATCTCTGTTGTAGAGCTGAGTCTCAGCCCAGCCTGAGCAGATATACTATGAAGTGACCATAGGGCCCAAGGTGGCATCATTGTCCTTCTAGTTGGAGCTTGGGAAACACAATATGGCTCAGGGCAGGCACATGGATATCAGGCAATTGGCTCCAACCTCTTAACTTTTCTGAGACGGTGGGGAGAAATGAAAGCTACTGTTTCTTTCTCAGCATGCTGTATCTTTGATGCCCACTTCATCTTCTGGTCTGCTAGAAATGAACTCCTATGAAGCCTTCCCCTGCTAGTTCCTCAGCTGTGGCTTGGAGTTTAAGTTACATGGAGCTAGCAGTGTTGGTCTTTCAATTTTTATTGTACAATTTGCCTAGGGGCACAGGCTCAGACACTTTGTCTTTTGGCTAGTTGTAAGATAATTGTATCTTCAGACTTGTGTTAATTTTAGGCCTCTAAAAAAACTTTTTCCCTCTCTCTCTGTGTGTGTGTGTGTGTGTGTGTTGCCACTGCAAATGCATACCAATCACCTTTTTTGACATCTTGCTTATGTGGGTACTTGGAAACTTAACCTGGGCCAACAGACTTTATAAGCAAGTGCTTTTAACCACTGAACCATCCTTCCAGCCCCAGTTCTGAGCCTTTTAGTTTAAATTGCAAATGTAGAGTGTTCCAGCAAGACTACCTCTGATAATTCTCCGAGAAGCCACTAGGTGGCGCTCAGACAACAGATACTCAGCTGGCTGCTCAGGTACTCAGCTGCCCAGCTTGAGGGTCTACTTGGTACAAACCCATCACTTAGGGAATGCAGATTGTTAAAAACATTAGACTCACACCAGTGACAAGAGCAGGTCCAGAAATTTACTGTTTCCAGGAAATAGCAGGGCATTTTGAAGGCAATCATGTAGCTTCTTAATCTTCACATGATACACATTAGCAGGAATAAAACACACCTTGTGAGATATTGCAAGGCTCATATTACATCAGTGAAGTCATAAAAGCATGTGATCTATCTATACATTTACTCTGGGGTGTGAATTTCCAATATCTCATGTTTCAGAGAGGGACTTCAAAGGCAGCAGCCTCCCCCATTTTTCAGAGCCGGAAGACGACATTGAGATTCTTCACATTAGGTCCGTGATACTGACAGTGATGGGGTCTGAGTCGGGACTACCGGAGTCCCCAGGGAGTTGTGTTCATTCACGAGTCCTTTTCTGTCCTTCAACATTTTCTCTATCATTGTTCTGCTTCGTGATTTGATTTCAAAGATTGTTTTCAGTTGTGTAACTCTGGTAGAAGTTACCTTGAGGACTAGAAATTTCGCTAGCTCCCCCTTTATGTTATGGTGACTAAACATGGCTAACTTAGTCATCTTTTACAAAAATGGTAATGGACTCTTTGAGGTATAGTTAAAGTAATGAATGGAGTGAAAGATCTCATATGATGGTCTCATTTTTCACTGGTTTAAAATGAATTAAATTTTTATTTACACTCATCTCACGAGCATATTTTTATACATTCTATTAAAAAGAGCCATTAGAGCAGTATATTAAAGGAATATATTAAGAGGTGTATTAACAAAACGGGGAACCCCAAGTCAGCTAAATGTCACTGTATCCCTTTTTCATCACTTCATTGCCCACTTTACCTCTCAACCATTATTCACATTGATTTATCTGCTTTTGCTCTGTTTTAAATATATTTACTTTTGAGATTATCAAATAAATCATACTCACCCCCCGTATTAATTACTTTACTCACTACTGTGGCCAAATACATGACAAGAAGCAGCTGGAGAAAGTAAAGGG
Organism: Dipus sagitta; assembly: GCA_036346955.1. Taxonomy (NCBI): domain Eukaryota; kingdom Metazoa; phylum Chordata; class Mammalia; order Rodentia; family Dipodidae; genus Dipus; species Dipus sagitta. The sequence continues at coordinate 40,439,955 of CM070783.1, forward strand.
TTTACTTGGGCACATAAGTACGGGAAGAGTCACTGGAAAGGAACGGTGGGAGTGACTGATGGGCAAACTGAGTCAAGGCAGGGAAGGCACTGCTGCTGCAGAAGTGGGAGGTGGCTGGTCACGATGTTGCATCCAGGCAGGAAACAGGGGAAAAGCGCCAGTGGGGCAGGGCCCTCCACAATGAAGTGAAGCTCTGCCTCCTTATAGTTCACAGCTGCCAGGGAGCACCACCAGCTGGGGACCAAATGCTCAAATGCACGAGTCTATGGGGGAGCTCTTCACATCCAAAGTGCAAAGTCCCATTATCCTCTCTTGTGCCTCTCCCATTCTTGCTGATCCTCTTCCTCTTCCCACATGCTCCCCCTCCTACTTTTGTGTCTTTTTTTTTTTTTTTGACCCACTGAATTTAGTTAGGGTTGCTTGCATGAGCTCGGGTGGGAGGGTATTTACTGCAGTATGGTCAACTTGCCAGTGGCTACACCACTAAAGAAAATGTCTCCTCCCCAGCAACTATTAATTGCCATTAACTCCGTGGGTGGTGGGAGCCTCATGAGCCCCAGTTGATCTACTCTTATTCTATTAAGATGTTACTCCATTACCCAAGCATCACTTCTTTCAATACAGTGCTAAAAATTCATGATTAATCACCAGTGCAGTGGGAAGAACACTCGTGAGTAGCTTCAGACATATAGTATTTCTTTTCTGTGCCTTTGTTTCCTTATCTGTAAAAAGTGGGACCAACTGTTCTCAAGTTAAGCCACATCTCTGTGTATACCTTGCTTCCCCTGGGACATGCTGGACACACCTATGGTGAGACCATGCCTTCATTCCACTGACCACTTGTTCTGCAGCAAGCTTGAGCTCCTCTACCAGGAAGATGCTGCTGCCTACAAGAGCCTCTCAACAGATGTCTGAGTGAAGCAGAGTCAGGGTGGATACTGAATTTCTTACAGCTGGTGACATCAGAATGTTAGGTACAATGTGAGATAACTTGGCTCTCTTCCCACATAGGTTTTATCTGGAATTATCTGCATGCAAAGAATTTCCCATGAACACTAATGAATGTGAGAAAGGTCACAGGAGGAACATGTTCACTCTGTAAATATTTCCCAGTGAACTTATAGCACAGGTTTTATTTTTCATGCAGGGACTGCAGAAAACCTGTACCTCTCACACAGCACAGTTTCTGAGGTATCGCCTGTGCTATCACTGCTACCCCTTTGTTCTGAGGGACACCTGCTGTGTCCCATGGATGTTCTCCAAAGTAGAGACAGTCAAAGGAATCAAGGAACCTCTGCTGCAAATCTTCGTTAACCTACTTCAGAATGCTAGAGACCTGAGAATCAATTACTGACAATACTTTGTGACTCAGCTCCTGCACACATTAAGAAACATAGCTGAATAAATTGTAATTTACCCACCAACCTGAGCTGGCACCAGTTTCTGTATAACCAAGTGAAAACCAAGTGTGTTACTGGTAACTTTTACCCCTGAGATGAGGTGTTGCTGGGTATACCACATTGGCCTCAGGCTCAAGATCTTGGCTCCACCTCTTTCAGAGTGTTAACATTATAGACATGGTCTACCTTAACTGGCCTATCCTCTCTGTGTGTGTTTATTTGGCATGTGTACATGTGTCTGTGGTGTGAATGCACATAGGTCTGCATGTTTGTATGTGTTTGGGCAAATATGTGTGTGTGTGAGAGTGCAAATGGGTATATACATGTGTGTGCATGCCTGTGGAGGCTAGAAGTTGGCATTGTTTTTCTCAGTCATTCTCCACCTCATCTTTTTTTAATTTATTTTTATTTTTATTTATTTATTTGAGAGCGACAGAGAGAGAGAGAGAGAGAGAGAGAGAGAGAGAGAGAGAGAGAGAGAGAATGGGCACGCCAGGGCCTCCAGCCACTGCAAACGAATGCCAGATGCATGTGCCCCTTGTGCATCTGGCTAACGTGGGTCCTGGGGAATGGAGCCTCAAACCGGGGTCCTTAGGCTTCACAGGCAAGCGCTTAACTGCTAAGCCGTCTCTCCAACCCTCCACCTCATCTTTTTTTTAAAAAAATTATTTATTCAAGAGAGAGAGAGAGTGAAGCAGAGAAATGAGAGAGAATAGGCACACCAAGGCCTCCAGCCACTGCAAATAAACTCCAGACACATGGTCTGCCTTGTGCATCTGGCTTACGTGGGTCCTGGGGAACTGAACCTAGGACTTCTGGTTTTGCAGGCAAGCACATTAACCACTAAGCCATTTCTCCAGCCTATCCACCTCATTTTTGTGCCAAGGTCTCTCACTGAACCTAGAGCTCACTGATTTGATTAGTCTAGCTAGCCAGCAAGCCTCAGGGATCCTCCTGTCTCTGTATCCCCCAAACAGATTACAGGTGTGTTTCTCCATGTTCAGCTTTTATGTGGGTACTGGAGACCTTCATTCAGGTCCTTATACTTGCATGTCAAACACTTTACACACTGAGCTATCTCTGCAGTCCACTACCTGTTAAAGCTTAAGGGAGAATCATTGTGGGTTTTAGATCAATTATCTGCTTCTTTTGGTTCTTCTTCTCCTCCTCCTTATGCTCCCCCTCCTCCTTCTCTTTCTCTCTCTCTCTACCTCTCATTTCCAGGCTTATTATACATAGGTGGACAAAAGCTTCATTTTTGTATAATTAGAAGTTTAAAGGGGACATTTCAGAAAATTGCAAAACAGAACCGCATGAGCACACACATTGAGTGAAGTTAGAGCAGCTGTCTACCTCCTTCTCCTTCTTTCTACCTCAGACTTTGTTATCTTACTTGAAGCTGGTACATAAAATTCTTCTGCTAGCACTTTTTTTAAGTTGGCCATGGAAGAGCATGCCTTTATTTATTTATTTGAAAGAGAAAGAGAGAGAGAGAGAGAGGGAGAGAGAGAGAGAGATGGGCATACCTGGGCCTCCAGCCTTTATGAACTCCAGATGCATGTGCCGTTAGACATGGACACCTTCTTCATATGCTCAGACTTCTGCATTGCCCATCTTTGTAGCAATTGTTAATTTTAGATTATTCTTTAGGCTATAAAATAACTTCTAGTAGTCTTGTCTGACATAGCAGGAGATTTCTAAGATACCACTTAGAGATACATGTGATTATGGCTCACTGGTCTAGGGATATGATTGTCTCTCATAATGTGTAAGATGCATGTGAATTTCTACACAGGAGTTGTTTATTAACTTACCAAAGCTCATCTCTTTAATGAATTTTTGTTGGTTCTTTTCTCAATATTGTTTTCCTATGCTGTGAGTGCTATCCTTTTGAGGGACTTCTGGTCCTCAGAGCTGTGATAGGTTCTTGGACTTGGCATTCTGCAGGAGGGAGAGAATACAGAGCAGTAGGATTTCCTCCCCACAACACTGGTATTCTCTTTTCTTTTCTTCATGCCGCAACCTAGTCCAAGACCTTAATGCCTTTATTAAGACCACTCATTTGCACAGCTTTGTCCCTGGTTTCTCAGCATCCGATTTCATACCTCCTCTCTAACCCCTTGCCTCACTAATCTTCCTAAAGTAGAGCTCCTATAAGAAGCCTTCTGTTCAAAGTGCTCTCAGTGGCTCCCTGCTGCCCGCTCATCTGAACCTCTCCTACTGGAGCCGAGCCTGACATTTAAAACCACTTCTTAGGTCATTATGGTCCAGAGAAACTCATGAATACCAAGTTCCTTCTGTTCTCTGACCTGGGGGATTTAAGAGCCAAATCATTCACAACAAAACACAAAACCTGGGTTCCACTTTTCTTCAGGCAGTAGCTGCATTAGGATTCCTTTCTCACCATAAGACACAGTAGAGAAAGGTGTGTTAAACCTGTTAATGGAGTCAGGTTTATAGGAATGGTAACTCTGTCCCTCCCCAGTCCCCAAACACTAAGTAGTGACAGCATCAGCACTCAAGGAGTGACTTGCTGTTGACGATGTATTTATCATATTCTTCCTGGGGAATGTTTAATGTCTGTCATAAAAACATTTGAGGAAAAATAGTTAAATGTCAACATATTTCTATCTTCTAAGACTTCTGAGTAAATAACGATCTCACAAATTAAAACCTCCATGTGGTATATGTGATTCTGAATCAAAAACAAATGGCTTATACACTGTCCAGCACCCACAATGGACTAGATCCACTGTGCTTGAGGCAAACTGAAAACCAGTTCATCCCCAGAAGACCATGACCTCCAGGTACCTCACAGAAATACAGTTCCACTCAGATTTAATGTGATCTATTGCAACATGGCAGCATCAAGATACACTGAGTACCTGTTATACCAAGCATCTTACATTAGCATAAGGGTTGTGCCATAGGATTCAGGCTACAGAGTCTTTGGTCCATGTTAGCATTCCCCTGCAGGAGAACATTGAAATCAGCCAGTCCAGGTCACTTGATTGTCTGTTGTTTGACATTTATTTCTTGTCTTCACAAACCATAAAAAGACTTAGCCAAATTTAAAATATATATTTCAGTAAGATCCACTAAACCATTATCACTAAAATATGTAAAACGTAATCAAAGAATATATATATATATATATATATATATATATATATATATATGTATATATATATATAGCTTGATATTTTGATAACATTGTGGCTAGTCACTATAATCAAGCCAGTTCACAGATTCATTACCTCACATAGTTACCATATTAATTTACATTTTTGCAGTGAATAATTCGTAACATTTAAGTGGCTATATTATGATTATAAAGAAATTATGGGGTGATGGTTTAAAAAATTAATCTTTGCATTGGCTGATGGAACTCATATCTACAATTTTATGAAGAAGTCCTATTTTCTTGACCAGATTAAATAGAGACTGCCTCATGATAAAAAGGTGACGAGCTTCTACTTGGCTAGAACACAGAACTAAAATTAAGTGTAATCCCAGGAAGAAAGAAAAAAAAAATAAACCATACTCAGCATTGTGCAGAAGAAACAAGAAGTAAAACCTTGGAAAAAATACACAAAATACTGAATGAATGAGCCATATATTGAGTGGCACTTGGTACCCTGCCCCCTCCTAACCTTCCCTAGGGAGATGTCCAGAGGGATATTGGACATCCTTTTCTAAAAGGAAGCCCACAGCGTGGGTATCTGGGAACCTCAGCAACTTCCCTCTCTGCTCTTGCCTCCTGGTTCTTCCCTCCCCTTTCCACTGGGGTGGCCCAGTGGGGGAAGGTGGTGGGCAACCCACACATGCATCCCTACAGCTTCACACATACTTTCCTTCCTCTAAAAAAACAAACAAAACAAAACATATATGTGAAGACCAGAACTACCTGTTCAGGGTGGTCTACACCAGATGGGATAAGTGGCACAAAAAGAAGCTAATTTAATTTTTGAACTGCTTTGGGTAGTTCTTGCACTGGGAATTCCTTCAAATGGAAAACCCTGTACCCCAGGCCAGATGGCATCTAAGGCCATGGGATTCCACATAGCAGTCAGATAAGGGACAATGCATGGGGAGGACAGGTGCTTGACTCTGCCACACAGAAGCACAGGAAACTCTCAGGTCCCCTGTAGCCCACACAGAACTGACCAGGTGGAAAATGGACAAAGAACAGGTAGGCCTATCTATACACATGGGTAAGAGGAAACATTTCCTTTGAGGGATTAAAAACCCATTAAAATGAAAATTGAAAGTATAGAACCATCAGATTACATCGATATAAAAAATATGAGAAAAAGTGGTTCAAGGAAGGAGAAATCAAACAAAGTTACTTTGCTTCTTTTTAAAAAAATATATTATTTTATTTGAGAGACAGAGAGAGTGAGAGGGGGGCGGAGAGAGAATGGGCACGTCAGGGCTTCCAGCCATTGCAAATGAACTCCAGATGTATGTGCCACTTTGTGTATCTGGCTTACATGGATGGTCCTGGGGAATCGCAGCCCAATAATATACTTTTCTTAACCAGTATGTTTCCATCTTTAAACCACTTGACCAAATCAGCCTTTGATTATTGGGTCTCAACAGGTTTAATGTTAAAGAATGGATGAGTTAATTTCTTGGAATGAATACTATGAACATGATGGAGATAATTATAAGGTATCAGTTGTGAACTGATTAGGGTAATTTTTCCAGGCAGTAAACATATTGCAGGATGCTTTAATTAAATCCACAGTCCTAAGATGTTTGCTCTATGGAGTGTGAAGGAGCAAGAAGGAATGTTTCTGAAAACAAAGACAAACCTTGAAGAAGTCTCTTGTCCCGCATGGTCTTTATGAGTGGTGATATCTTCATTCACACCATAATTTGATTGATCTGTAAACACACACTTTGCAGGTTCAGAAGAATGACTCAAGGAAGGGACCTTGCTATGGCTGGTGATGGCTGATGGTTAATGGCAAGACTGGATCTGAGGAAGCAGAAGCAGAAGCAGAAATCCAGCTCAATGCCCACACACACTGCATGTGTTTCCAAAGTGGTAGACAGATCCCTGGCATGGCATGATTTCATTTTCTCAATCAGTGTAGGTACTCAGAAAATGACACTGTTTAATCCATTGTCTCCAAATATATGTACTTATTTGTTAGGCTGAAATCTTACAGAATTTAGTCAGATGGCCAGTTTGATGAAAATTCAAACTAAATTGGCATAATTGATATGAAAATAATACCACTTCATTCATAAGGTAGTCTGTGAACATTTTTCTCATTGGAGACACCAAGAATTCACTATTAATTCAAATAGAATGATAAGCAGGATTATTGGGACTTGATTTATTGGATCTGAACTATGCTGGGCATCTTTGTATTTTTGAATAAGCATAACTTTTTGGTGTAATTTTTTCTATCTTTTCATTCTTAAAGCCATGTTAGGTAACATACACATACTTTTCATGTACTGTCAATTTTGTTTTCAGCCTGTTATGATATAAATCAGTCTAAGCCAATGTTCCTTCCTTCTTGTCCCTCATTATACTTGAAATATTAAAATGCCCATCAAGTTCTGCACCAGGCTATGGTGTACGAGTTTCTCCACCCTGTAGCCAAGGAAACCAGGAACTCAATTCGCAGATGCTATTGCTGGAATTCAAGGTTTCCTGGTCTCCAAACATCTTGGCTTTATCCTGACCTTCACATTGGATGTCACCAAAATGAAAGTACTGTAAAATATTACATTATTCCACTCACCACAAGAAACAACACGTTGGGGGGACATTCATGATTTGTGATTAAATAATGGCATGGATAGGAATTCACTACCTCCTCTATCTTTCTCCATGGCACCGTTTGCACGTGAGGAGGACAAGGGGTAACAGGAGAGCTGCAGCATATGGGTTGAGACCACCTTGCGGATCCTGTCAAGTTACCACAGATGCCTTTGCCTTTGCTCTATTCATGACCCACAGTGAGACTACTACACTGGTTTTCTTTACTGCCACCAAAACCCTCAGATAAGAAACAAAAGGAGGAAGGATTTATTTTGCTCACAGATTTAGAGGCCTCAGCCCATCGTGGTGTGGAGAGTATAGCAGAACAGAGCAGCTCCCTTCTTGATGGCCAGGAGGCAAAGAGAGAATGCCTGTGCTAGCTGACTTCCTCTTTCTTTCCTTTTACTCTACCCAGTTCCCAGCCCAAGGGGATGGGGCTGTCTACAGTCAGGACAGATCTTCCAGTCTCAGTTAATCCTCTGTGGAAACACCCTTGATGGCACACTCAGAGCTGTGCTTCTCAATATTCTAAGCTCTTTAATCCGATCAGGTTGACAATGTATTTGTCAGGCAAGGTTATATTTACATGTGAGGGTAAAGAATGCTAGCAAACAGGGAATCTGGGTACAGGCTTAGTTTTGGGGAAATACTTTCAATACGAAGAGGATAAAGTTGGGCTGGAAAGATGGCTCAGAAGTACAGGAGCTTGCCTGCAAAGCCTAATGACCCAAGTTTGATTCCCCAGTACCTACACAAAGCCAGATGCACAAAGTGTTGCATGCATCTGAAGTTTGTTTGCAGCTGCTAGAGGGTCTGATATGCCCATTCTCTCTCTCTCTTCCTCTCTGCCAGGCATGGTGGTACACACCTTTAACCCCAGCACTCAGGACCTTGGTACTCCGACCTAGACCTACCTACTCATATTGCTGTGAGTTTGAGGCTAGCCAGAGACTACATAGGGAAACCCTACCGTAAAAACAAACAAACAAACAAAAAAAACAAACAAACAAACAAAAAGAGGATAAAGTTATCATCACATAATGAGAGGCTATCTTTTTCTAGGCAGAATGAAAACCAGAACTTGGATCATTTCTTTTAAAATATTTTTTTTTAATTTTTTTTGTTATTTTTATTTATTTATTTGAGAGCGACAGAGAGAGAAAGAGGCAGATAGAGGGAGAGAGAATGGGCACACCAGGGCCTCCAGCCACTGCAATTGAACTCCAGATGCATGCGCCCCTTTCTGCATCTGGGTTATGTGGGTCCTCTCCAGCCCCTCTTATTGGTTTTAAGAGGGAGTCATGTAGCTTTTTTAGGTAGTTTAGGGTGACTGGGCCCCCAAAATAAAGGCAGGAATGTCTAACCTCACAATCTCCACTTTACTACAGATCAGAGGATGGGCTGACTTCTTATCTCTTGCCAAAAGGAGTTCCCTAGATCTGTTTTTCCATAAACAATCTGAGCCTCTCCTGGGAGGGAGGACCCCTTTCTTAGAATTTAAATCTAATCCTGACATTGTGGATAGTCAAGTTCAGCCCCTCTTTCTGAGACACCCTTTAGCCTTGACCAGTCAGCTGTCTCTCAGGCTCATCCTCTCCTGAAGGCGAAACGCACCAGAGTATGTGTACCAGGGACAAGGTCTCTTGGCTCAGTACTGAACTTTGAGGTTCTGATAAGCTTTCCTTGTCTCCACCCAGCTGAGCTGAGTAAGGGAAGACCTCCCCCTTCCTCCCACATGGGTTCTGTAACCCCTCCTGATGGCAGGAGCTCTCTGACTTTCCTCGCTTTCCTTCTCTTAAGTTAATAAAGTCTCCCTAAAACTTACCCGCTGGTCTATGGATTTTAATTCTTTAAATTCATAAGACAAGAATCAGGGCACTCTAAAGTTATTAGTGCATTGGCATATTGGTGTATTGGCAAGGAACCCGAAAATTCCCTTTTCAGTTTCAAAGGCAGTGTGCTTGATACTGAAATGTATCTGAGCTGTGATTGTTTACTAATACTGGTCTTGAAGTCAAACTTCTCTGTTTTTTATGGCTTGGTTCATCCATTTATGGAGCTGAGATGGTACATCTGCAATGTTATTATGATATTAAAAATAACCCACACATGCCCAAATATGGCAGCTATGAATCTGAAACACACATGGCCCTAATTTGAGCTTGACTCATGTATCCCTTACCAGGTGTGAATTTCCAAGTTCCATCAGCTTCAGATTGAGTGGGGACTTTGATTTACTTACTTCCTGCCATCAGACGTGGCCCCAAACATTTCTCTAGAACTGTGACTTAGCATAAGTGGCTTGACATTATCATTCAATTTTTGACAGGAAGAAAATTATGTGTCAAAAGCAGACATTGACCCCCTTTAAAATAAATGTGATTTCTGTCATACCGTAAATGTCAGACATCTGAATGATTATTTCTTATCTAGTTTTGCCATGGCATACTTTAGAGTAGGAGGGTAATATTATTTTTAGAGCAGTGACAGTCCTGGACTGGGAGGATAAGGGCAAGATTGCTGTGCAGGGGATGTTTTTTGCCGACTATCTGGCAGTGGGTGAAGGGGGTGAAGGGTGAGGATGACACCACCAGTAGCTTATGCAATGTGGACAAATGGTCCCAGTGCACGGCAGGTGTCCACCCCGTCAGCACTCTTTTCTAATGACATTTACAGTTGTGCGTCTTATATAACTGGGTATTCTATAAATACTTCCAAGTTCAGAAATAGTTTGTGAGAGCCACAGTTACCTCGTACCCACAGTGTTGGGATTCTGACACGTGGCCTCAGAACTTGGGACAGTCATCTTTTAAAGCCAGAAGCCTTTTTCTCCTAGGTGCTTCTCTCCAACCCAGGATAGTCTTCATCCTCTTAAGGAGGAATAAATTTTGTAGCTTTACTGACAAAATTCCTTAAAATAATATGCAAAATAAAATCTTGTTTATAGAATTTGTGCTAAAGTATGTACACATGAAGAAATTAGGAGAAAGGTAAAAAATGAGAGCATGTGTTTGCATGCCATTATTAGACTCAATGTTTCATGTTGTGTGAGTAATAACATTTCCTGTACATTTCATTACCATCGATTTCTTAAAAATATTTTTATTTATTCATTTCCAAGCAGAGGGAGAAGGAGAGAAGAAAGACCAGAAGAATGAGTACACCAGAGCCTTTAGCTGCTCCAAATTTCATATGCATGCACCACTGTGCATCTAGCCTTACATGGGTACTGGGGAGCCAAACCTGGGTAGTTAGGCTTTGTAGGCAAGTGTCTTAACCACTGAGCCATCTCTCTCCAGCCCTCATTTTTATTTAAAAACAAATCCAAATAGCTGTCCAACAACTTGTTCAGAGGTGTCCTACACCTGACACTGGAAATTTTCTGTGACAAGGCTATGGCCTCTGGATGCAGCATTAGGCATTCCACCAGGGTACTCTTGCTCAAACCTTCTCTTATAACTTTAACATGTTTTTAAAGTTAGCTAGTAAAGAATATGGCTTATCCATAACCTCTGTTTTTTTTGACTAACCTTCCTCCTACCTCCTCCTCTCTTATATCCCCTCCTCTGAAATCACTTAGACCATTAACCCTCCCCCCCCCAGTATTCCACTCTGCTTTCATATCTACTATATTCCCCTCTTAAGTCCTCCCCTCTCCTCCCACCCTCATGGCCCCTGCCTGGTCTCTACTATTGACTCTTATCCAACTCACATACAAGTCTAAAAGTTCTGAAGCTATGATCCACATATAAGAGTGAACATATGATGTTTGACTATCTGAACCTGAGTTACCACACTTAAAATAATCGTTTCTAGATCTACCCATTTTCCTGAAAATTTCATAATATCATTTCCTTTAAAGCTGAATAAGTCTTTGTTGTGTATATGTGCCACAACTTCATTGTCCATTCATCAGCTGATGGGCTAAGGCTAATTCCATCTTTGTCCACCCAGCTTTTCTTGGTCAGCTATGTATAACATATGTCTTTATCAATTATCACCTATAATAAAACTATCTCACATATCCTTTTCCTTATTTAAAAACCAGTTAGAGGCAAATTATACATAATAGCATGAAGCATAGGGAAGCTAGGTAAAGAGAAAATGAAGATGGAAACTGAGGAAAGAGTAAACATACAGAACTGAGTGATTAAAGATGGAAATAAGTTTATATCTGAGCTCAGCAAGTAGCCTCCAGAGTTAATTCAGAAATTTGAGTCAATCTTAAAGAAAGGTGTGATCTGTGTGTGTGAAGTATGGAAAGTAAAGTTGCTTCAATCTTAGTAGATTAAGAACATGCTTAATTAAATGAAAATAAAATCATTGTACTGTGATCCCCTTGAAGCACATCACCAATGCCTTAAAATCTGTATTGAGAACTTGTCGCTGCAGAAACATGAGACAAGAATGAGAGCCGACACTTTCACAGCTCACTGGGCACATTGCCGACGTTCACGATTCTTCCAGATGCTCTAGAAATGTTTGTTAATTTCTTCTTGACTCTCACAAATGGTCTCTTTAGGCCGGGTCAGAAAACCCAGGCTCAGTCTTGGTAAGTCATCCGTGGTAAAGTCAGAGATTTCTGTATAAACAGGCATAGTACCTGTGCAAGTCAACAGAGATCCTGTCAGCAGCGCTGAGAGCTCAGATCCAGGGGATTCAGCTGAGGCATCTCAGGGTGCTGAGTGGGAGGGGCTTAGCATTCCACATGAGAAAAGTGTTGAAAAACAGAACGAAAAGTGTTACAACAGCAGGGCGTGGTGGTGCACGCCTTTAATCCCAGCATTTGGGAGGCAGAGGTAGGAGGATCGCCATGAGTTCATGAGTTCGAGGCCACCCTGAGACTCCATAGTTAATTCCAGGTCAGCCTGAGCTTGAGTGAGACCCTACCTCAAAAGACCAAAAAAAAAAAAAAAAGTGTTGGAGCAAACACTGAGGTGAAGTATCTCTGATATGTTGACTTTTGGAAAAATGTTTATTTGAAGTTCTTTTCGCAACAGCTAAATTATGAAACCAGCTAAGTGTCCACAAACAGAAGAACAGATAAGAAGAGTGAACACAAGTATTTTTTGGGCATAGGGAATAGTTATGTTGTTTTCAGGAAATGGATATAGCTGGAGATAATCATATTGATAAAGGGTTTTGGAGTTTAGGAGTTGTCCCCCAAATTTATGAATCCCAATTTTGTGTCCTGTCCTATTTTTAACAAAAAAACTAATAAAAATGGACTCAGGAAGGATAATTTATGAATTATTGAGTTTATTTAGGGAGCGATTATAAATTTGGGGTTTATTTAAGGGAAACTGGGATCTAGGAAAAGGCTAGAGCAGAATCATTAATATGTGGAAAGCAGGAAACATGCACACATGTGGAAAACACCACCTAGATCATGAGATTCTTTTAAGAGAAATAGAGGTTTCTAGAGAAAGACTGGAGTGGAACCGAAAGCACATGGAAGGTAGAACCTAGGAGCTTCTGTAGGGAGATTTAGAAGGAATACACTGTGTAATAGCATTTGCCTTGAGCTTCCCCATGGAAGAAAGTTAAGAGGATGAGAGAGGGGTACAGTTAGGGTGACTGGACCCCTGGAAGTAAGAAAAAGGCAGGAAAGTCTGCACTTGCTAGAAATCAAAAATAATATTACTTCTTATCTCTTGCCTAGTTCCTTGACCTGTTTTTCCATAAACAACCAGGACCCCTCCCAGGAGGGAGGTCTTTCATAGGATTTAAACAGTGTGGTTGATCAAGCTCAGCCCTCAGAACTTGTCGTCAGGGCTAGCCTCTTCCTGAGACAGCTCCTAGCCCTAACCCACCAGCTGTCCCTCTGGTTCACCTAAGCCGGAATACAGCCCAACTACCTTGTCAAGGGGAGGACAGGCTCTCTGACCACTTGGGAACTTCCAGCTGTCAGTGAGTTTTTCCCTCAGCTGGGCTTGAGCTGGCTTGGCCTGGGCCCAGCTTGGAAGGCCCCCTAGCCCTTACTGTCCACATGGGTTCTTTATCCCCTGCAGCTCCCCACATGCCAGGAGCTCCTTGAACTTTCGTTTCTTCTTTTCTTTCCATGGTTTTTCCCACATCCTCCATGTGGGATCTCTAGCCACATGGGAGCCTTTCCCTGGCTCTGTACTTCCCTCAATAAATATAATAATTTAACAATTATCCTTTTTAGTCTTTTTTAATTCAATTTTTTGAATAAAATTTGAAATAAACCTAGAGTTTGGGGTTCAAGGACTTTCCAGGACACCTATCATCCTGTTACAGTTGACAACTCTGAGATACTGTCTTGAGAAGGAAAATTATGATTATTATATTATGGGAGAAAATGTTTTCTGGCTGTGAGCACAACTTGGGGTATTTCTATTGCTTCTCGTAACTTACAGAAAAGCTGTCTTGCTTTCATTTCTTGCTCGAGGTTAAGATCACCATCTCTGACTAAGCTGAGGGGAATGAATGGTGTGAGGTGTTGGTGGTGGCCAGGCAGGCAGACAGGCCTCCCTTGGGACTAGAATCCTCCATCACCTACTCGCCTCTGCTTCTTTGGTAGCCTGGCCTGCTCATCCCTGCTGGGATTGCCAGCCCTGTTGAAATGAGTGCTAGCATCTGAGGCCAAACTGGGAAGGCACCAGGTAGGGGTTTTCTATAAAGGTGAAAACTTAATTTTTTTAATGTCAGCTTTGTTTTTTAATTTTTATTTATTTATTTATTTGAGAGAGAGAGAGAGAATATGGATGTGCCAGGGCCTTCAGTTACTGCAAATCAACTCCACATGCATGCATCATCTTGTGCATCTGGCTTTACATGGGTACTGGGGAATCGAACCTGTGTCCATAGGCTTTGCAAGCAAATGCCTTAACCACTAAGCAATCTCCCCAGCCCAAAGGTGAAAACTTTTGAAGGGAGATGCACTTGGTTGAGCTTCTCCCACCCCCCAGTCATGCTTAATAAGGCTGAACTCCAGAGCTTGGGAGCTGTTTCTGCGAGCTGAAGGGGAGGGGCCTTATGGCCTCATGGAGGTTTAGAAACCAGGAATTGTTTCTACTTTTTTTTTTTTTTGTTTGTTTGTTTTTCCTTTATCCATTTCCAAGCCACTGTGCCACAAGACACATGGCTGCCTGTGGGGAATGGAAGGATGGATCTCAGACTCCTGCTCTGGGCTCCACCTATCCTGCAGCACCACCCTCTGCCCAGTTCCCTCTGATACTTGAGGCCTCCCTTCCCAGGAGCTTCCAGCCTGAAACAGCAGGTATCTGGATGCCTAAATGAGGGGAGATGGAAACTGCCCCAGGCAAGCCCCAAGCTTAGGCACTTGGCTGGAAAATTTTCTTCAGTAGGCCTAGGTCCTCACCACATTCCTCCCCCCCCACCCATAGAGCTGAGGCCTGCAGGTGTGTCAACTGTTCTGCCTATATTTATGGCTGTTAGATATTTGAAGGGTAAGATTTGCCTACTCTCTCTGCTTCAGATATGGCCTATGCTGCCACAGGACAGCTAAACTTAAAAGACTGGACAAAATGGCTTTAAGATTTTGTGCCATGCTTTAACTGGATCTGTTTCAGCAATCAAATGTGCTATATATGTACATACATCCAGGTTGGTGTAACTTCCTTTCTAAGTGTTCTATTAACCTATATAGAAGCCAAAGCCACTTGGATTCACCAGAGCTACAAAAGGCCAATATTTTGGCCTTTGCTCCCAGGTCATGAGGCCACTAGAGATGATAGGACACTCTATAGCGGTCCTCTGGTAAGTCACCTGTCTTCCTGATCAAGGAGGATATGGAGACCCAGAAACGAAAAACTTCGTGTATAGTCTGAAACAAGAGAGTCACATCTGAGGAGAAATCAGTCCTGCTGTCTTCCCAAAAGAAGGGAAAACTACTTGTCTAGCATGGCCCTGACTCATCCTAACAGACAACACCAGTATTGGAGAAGCTATAGGGTTACTCCTCGGTCCCTAAAGTCTCCTATGAAGAGCCATTAGTGACCTCCAAAATTAATCCTTGGTTAAATTTTTGCTACCTGCTTGGTCTTAAACACTCATAAACACTCAGGGAGAAATGTCTAACCAAAGATAAAGGGACACCTCAAATATTACATGAATGGCCTATTAAGAAACACAACAGGAGCTTTCCAAAAGGGGAAATAAAAAAGGCCTTAAGACATGTTGCCCCCCTCTCTAATAAGGAAGAACAACCACAGATGTCAAAATTATTATTTTCAATACAAACACACACACACACACACACACCATGACCCAGGGTCACTTCATTTAAAAAGATTTCCTTATGCTGAAATCAATGGTGAGTCCCTTCTAACTTATGCCAGGATATCATTAAATAAGTCATAAGGCCAGCAATATATTGTACAGACCCTACTAGCACCAAGTGGCTCTATGGTACCAACCTTTGGCCATGGCTATACCCAGGACAAATTGAAAAAGGTACACTCTGGGAGGCTAGCATGCAAAATATGATATATTCACCATTATCAAGGTTAAATGTTGTGTATATATTCCTGATAACTATGCTAATCTCTTCTGTTTTACAAGCTATACAGAAACAGATTCAGACCATGTCAGACAGTACTACTGTGCCATTCAATGAATAGTTCTAGGAGAAAAATTTCAGCCAATTCATGCTCATATGGTCCTGAGACAATCCAACTCCATCTACCTGGGTTATCTTGAATCCTCCCCAAGGCCTAGAAGTCCACCAAAAGGATAACCCTAAAGGTGATCAATTTTCTATGTGCTCTCCTCTCATTAACTCCTTACCTTTATTCTTTCTTTTCTACATTTTCTTCAAAGACTATCTTCCTACACTCCATCAATACACTTTCAAGGTCCTTTAGGATAGTTCCCCTCCCTGGGAGAGACTCTCTAGCTGCCATATTTCTATACCCACCATTCAGCCAAAGTAATTCACTGTCCCCTGTCCTCTAATAGCAGTTAGTGTGTTCTCATGAGAGGGGGGAATGAGAGGGGTGTACAGTTAGGGTGACTGGACCCCTGGGAGTAAGAGAAAGACAAGTAAGTCTGCACTTGCTAGAAATCAAAGATGATCTGATTTCTTATCTCTTGCCTAGTTCCTTCGACCTGTTTTTCCACAAACAACTAGGACCCCTCATGGGAGGGAGGTCTTTCATAGGATCTAAACATTGTGGCTGATCAAGTTCAGCTCTTGGAACTTGGTGTCAGGGCTTGCCTTTTCCAGAGGCAGTCCCTAGCCCTAACCAACTGAAGGGGGGTTGAGTTAGGGTGACTGGACCCCTGCAGTAAAAAAGGCAGGAAAGTTTTTCTTATCTCTTGCCTAGTTCCAAAGAACTGTTTTTTCCATAAACAGTCAGGACCCCTCCTGTCTGCCTGGGAGGGAGGTCTTTCATAGGATTTAAACATTGTGGTGGGTCAAGTTCAGCCCCTGCCAGAGCTAATCTCCTCCTGAGACAGCCCCTAGTCCTAACCAACCAGCTGGCCCTCTGGCTCACCTGGGCCAAAAAGAAGCCCACCACCCTAAGGTAATAAATACCTTTGCAAGGGGAGGGCAGGCTCTTGCTCTCTGATCACTTGGGAACTTCCAGTTGTGGGTGAGATTTTTTTCCTCAGCTGGTCCTGGGCTGGCTCGGCTTAGGCCTTAGCAGACCCAGCTCTGAGGAACCCCAGTCCTTACTCTCTGCATAGGTCCTTTATCTCCTCCAGCTCCCCACATGATAGGAGCTCCTTGAATTTTTTTTTTTTTCTTTTCTTTCCATGCTGTTTCCCCCAGATTCCTATGTGGCCACATGGACTCCTGAGCTACACATGGATCACATGGGCTTTTGGGCTCCAAGTGGTGTACTTTTCTTCTCTCTACTTTGCTTTTCCTTACCTATAAGCCTTTCCCTTTCCACACTCCTTTGTAAAATATAAAGAAAATATTACATATATATGTATATATATATAATTTTTATTGACAACTTCCATAATTGTAAACAATATCCCATGGTAATCCTCCCCACTTTCCCCTTTGAAAGTCCACTCTCCATCATATCCCCTTCCCCTCTCAATCAGTCTCTCTTTTATTTTGATGTCATGATCTTTTCTTCCTGTTATGATGGTCTTGTGTAGGTAGTGTCAGACACTGTGAGGTCATGGATATCCAGGCCATTTTGTGCCTGGAGGAACATGTTGTAAGGAGTCCTACTCTTCTTTTGGCTCTTGCATTCTTTCTGCCACCTTTTCCACAATGAACCCTGAGCCATGGAAGGTGTGATTGAGATAGCTCAGTGCTGAGCACTCCTTTGTCACTTCTTCTCAGCACCATGGTGTCTTCTGAGTCATCCCAAGATCACTGCCATATGAAAAGAGAAGGTTCTCTAACCAAAAGTGAGAGTAGCATTAATATATGGGTATGAACATTAAGAGAAGTGCTTACTGGGAAGTTCAGTGAACATAGTATACACATTTAGTCAGACAGCAGCAGATGTTACACTCCTAGGGCTCATGACTACCCCTGTTGTAGGTTTTTAATATCAGGGTTGTATTCCCTCCTATGGAGTGGGCCTCCAGTCAAATTAGAGGGCAGTTGGTTTCCCCCATAACAAATGCACCACTATTGCACTTGCTGGCTCATTTGGCCTACTGGCCAAATATAAGGCTTGCAGTGTCCACTGTTGGTGATTTCTTCACTGGTGATTTCTCTCTCTCCCATTAAACTGCATCCAGTGTGGCTTTTTCCAGCTTTCTGTCAGCTGGTCTACATGGAGGAGGTTTTCAGCTCAGTTCCAGTAGGATTTCTCAGTGATCTTGTAGCCCAAGTATGTGTAGTCTTCAGTAATAGGGTCTTACCATCTCTTCCTGGTGGGAAACCAAGTGCCTTGGCAATGGCCTGTAATGTTTTGGGGGCATCAGGGACCTTCCCAATCAATACCTCACTGGAAGGTATCTCATCCCTGGCATTGAAAATTCTCTAGTAACAATCTATGGCTCCTATGTGTTCCATTGTCCAAAAAGGTAGGTTTCCATATGACTTATTTATACCCTCTTAGATTTTGATTAGCCCTCCCACTACCTTTCCTTTACTCAGTCTCTTCCCCTGACCTCACTTAGGCCTTTTCACCCCCATTGATCTGTTCTTCTACTTACATATATACAATACCATCTTATTAAGTACCCCCTCCCTCCTTGAACTTTCTTTTCTCTCTTTTCTTTCCACAATATCTTCATGCCCTCCACATGGCATCTCTAGCCATGTGGGTGCCTTTCCTTGGCTCTGTACATCCCTCTATACATATAATAATTTAATAATTATCCTTTTTAGTCTTTAAAAATATGCTTTAATGACAACTTCTATACTTATAGACAATAAACCATGGTATTTCCCTCCCCTTCCATCCCCTCCCCTCCCCTCCCCTCCCCCACTTTCTCCTTCATACCTCAGCTCTCTGTCATATCTCTTCCTTCTCTCCATTAGTCTCTCTTTTAATTTGATGTCATCATCTTTTTCTCCTATTATGAGGGTCTTGTGTGGGTATTGCTAGGCACTGCAAAGTCTTGGATGTCGAGGCCAAATTCTGTCTGGACAGTTGTATGTAAGGAGTGGTGTCCTTCCTTTAGCTCTTACATTCTTTCTGCCACCTCTTTCACAATGGACCCTGAGCCTTGGTGGGTGTGAGATGTTTCAGAGCTGGACACTCCTCCATTTCTTCTTTTCAGCACTATGTTGCCATTTGGGTCATCCCAGTGGTCATCGCCATCTGAAAGAGAAGCTTCTCTAACCAGAAGTGAGAGTAACATTAATATATGAGTATGAATATTAAGTGTAGTACTTTCAGGGCAATTTGGTGAGAGTAATATATGCATTTATCCAGACAAGAGCAGGCATTATACCCCTAAGTCTCATGATTTTCCCTGCCACAGGATTTTGATTAGGTTTTCAGTACATATTCCCTCCCATAGAGTGGGCCTTCAGTCCAATTAGAGAGCAGACATGCCACTATTGCACTTGTTCATTCATTTGGCCTGTCTGTGGGTCTCATGTCTCCTCTGCAACTTTTCCAGCCTTTGATCTGCTTCAGAATTTGAGAGGCACATGTAGCAAGGAAGCTGTCTCCAGCATCAGTTTGGAGTAGTGAGTTCACACATCTCTGCTCCTGTTGGTGCATGTAGAAATATGAGTAAGTAAGGACATTGGTTCCTGGAAAGGCTACCTCGCTTATCTAGAGCCTGCAGAGGCACAAAGTGGGGGAAGCCAACTTCCTTTTGGCTATACCAGTTACTTTCTTATTGCTGGGTCAAAAACCTGGCTAGATGCTCTGTATATAAGGAAAGTTTATATCAGCTAACAGTTTCAAGAGAAAGTTTCACCATGGCAGGGAAAGCATGGAAAGAACAGACAACCAGCATCATATCTTGTCACATCAGTTGGGAGGAAGAAGCATGAGTGAGCTAGCCAGCACTGGCAAGGTTGGCTGGACAATATAATCTTAAGAACTGCCTTATTGACCCACCTCCTCCATCAAAGCTGCACCTCCCAAAGACCTCACAATGTTCCCAAACTACCAGTGGTTGAGGACCAAGTATTTAAAACACATGAGTCCTATAGGGGACATTTCATTCAAACCACTTCACCAGCTTCCCTCCTGGGTGGCTGTGGTCAGTTCTTCTGCTCCGTATTGAGAGAGCTCCTGTTGGATCTAGGCCATACAAGGGCTGACCTTTGACATGACTTTTTCTATTATTGCCCCTAAGTCTGTTCTCTTTTATT